>OX392451.1:29391481-30861579 GCA_947623535.1 Coelioxys conoideus
GCCCCGGTGTGCGATTTATTGGCTACCGAGTGTACCTTCAACGATTTATCTTCTTCCCTTCCCTGTCTCCTCGCCCTTTCTTCCTTATCCCTTTCATACGACTTTCTCTCCCTCTCTCTCTCTCTCTCTCTCTGTGTGTGTGTGTGCGCGTGTCTCTCCCTCGATTCTCTTCCTTCCTACTTTTTTTCTTCCCCTCCGCCACCTTTTGCTCGTTTCTTCTGCGCGTCTTCCTGCTCGTTCTTCCGTCTGCTCGTCCTCATTTTGCTCTTAATACACCCTACCCCTTTGTCTTTCGTCGTTTCTTTCTCGCAAATTTTTTTGCCAGTTTCTGCCTTTCATTTTTTACTCCTGTCTGTTCCCGCCTTTGCTTCTCGACTTCTTTGCCATTCCTCCTCGACCTTCTTTCAATTCTTCCCGGCTCTCTTCAATCTTCGTTTTGTCCCGCCGATGCTTGTACCGGCCTTGTTTACACGTGTTTTATAGTTTTCTGCTTGTAATCTCGCATTCGTACTTTTCGCCGGAGTTTCTTCTAGCGCTCCTCGCGGCTTCGCCTTTTCAACGTCCCTTTTCTACCTTTGTAACGATTGTTCCTGTACCTCGAGAGCTTTCTCATTTACCGGATATCTGACTTTTCATTTAGAGGATATTGAGATTTTTAAATAGTCGATGATCCAGGATTCCGGGCGTATTTCAAGATCCGACGAGGTTTATCTTTAGTTGTTGCTTGAACTTGTATTTTGAGGTAATAGCGTAGAGTATTAGATCTGCTTTTTTACCTCGTTCATAAATTTAGGTTTTTATGAAGTGTTTGAAACTTCTCTTCTGGAATTTTTCAAGTGTGCTATAATTTCTGAAACGGCATTACGAAACTTCGAAATGAAAGATTAAATATCCTTCAAAATCTTAAATTCGGAAACTTTCGGATTGTCATATTTTTTAATTCTCTAATTGTCAATTTAGCTGACTTTGATTCCGCTGAATTTTGATCCAATTTTCTAAGTATTAAATATACTAACTGTTAGTTTTGTTAATTGTCAAATGTTTTATTTGACTAATTATCAAATTATCTGATCGTCGGATAATGTTCAAAATCCCAAATTCTCGTCACTCCAACTTTCCAAATCCCAATCCGAGTTTCCAGAACTCCAGCAGGCAGAACAACGAACGAAAAGCTTTCCACGCTAATTTACCACATTTTCCCTATAAAACCGAGATGTTCTCTCGACCGTACACCCTATACGAAACAAATTTCAGAAGAATTACACGTACGCGTTCAACATTCTAACTCGATCCGAAAACCGGCACACCATTCATCAGCGTTGCAATACCCGAATGTTTACAAACTGGGGGATATTCGATAATTCTACCTCGAATATTTCTACCCCGAACAAAATAAAAATACCACTCGGTTCGCCATCAGCTTTATGATACATGACGTCCAAATCGATACCAAGCTTGTCGGATGAATGATGCCACACGAACACGTTCATTCCTTTTGAGCACTATGAACGCATAGATTCATTCAGGAGAAACAGCTCTTCATGGCCGATTGCTGAGTGCATATTCAGTTCAAGTTAAACGTTCGTTGTTATAAGAAAGTGAATATTTATTCCTAATTTTTATACCTCGAGACACCACCAAAATGAATACGCATTATTTCACACAATGATACAGAAAATTATTCATTAGAGGAAACTGAAACTCTTCATGGCCCATTGCGCAGTGTGTGTACAGTTCAGGTTACACGTTCGTTGTTATAAGAAAGTGAATATTTATTCATAATTTTTATACCTCGAGACACCACCAAAATGAATACGCATTATTTCACACAATGATACAGAAAATGATTCATTAGCGGAAACTGAAACTCTTCATGGCCCATTGCGCAGTGTGTGTACAGTTCAGGTTACACGTTCATTGTTATAAGAAAATGAATCATTATCACATATTGAAATGAATTCTTTCACGCAGTACTGATACAGAAACCGAATCATTATCAGGTATTGTCAATTTAGTATAGCGAAAGGTTGAAGTTGTGTCGGGCGAATCGGTATAATCGACGCTGAAAAGATGTGAAACGGTAATCCGATTCATTAACGAGTGAACCGGTGCCCTTTGCGTGGAGTTTTAAATTTCTTTCGCGAGGGCTCCTTTATCGAGATCTACAATTAGAAGGCATTAATCGCGGTGATACCTTAATTAGAGCAGCTGGGAATCCTTGTTCCCGTCGTTTTCCCAAAGGCGGTCGAAACGTCGACCGAACGAGGGCACAGAGCAAGAACGCTGCAAACGCAAATTGCATCCACCCTTTGATATTTCATTGGCAACACGAGGGGTGCAAGTTGCGGGGCGTAATTCGCGGTAATTAGCAGTTGCTGTCGATCTTAGTTACACGACTCGTCGTTTTTACCGGAAACCAGACTATAGGTCGAACCTGATCACTTCACGACGTCGTAAGATTCGGCAGAGTTTCAGAATCGAGGTGAACTTTATGAGGGAGAGACATATTCGTGTTGTTTCGTGTCATTTTTTTGGCTCGAACGAGTTTCGACTGTGTTTTCATTCCACTGTTAATTATCGATAATATAGATGTATATCGATAATGTAGTCAGACAATAATATCTATCGTGTAAGATATAAATGTAGATAACAAAATTTGCGGATGGAAGACATTGGGAAATGATGCATTGAAAAAGTAAAAGTCGAAAGGAAATTGTTGTGCAACTGATAAAATTAATACATTGATCAATCTACATATAGGACTGTAGCAATAAGAGAATGATAAAAGGAGTTAGAGCGAAAAAGGGTGAATAAAATTTGCGCCAGTTCTACAGCCGAATAATTAATGTTGCTAAACCCTTACATATTTATACAAATCTAACACTTCTAGACTTAAAAAATCCGACAAATTTTTGTAATCAATCGATGTGACGATTTTTTATTCGGGAAAGAATCCAACATTAAATATAACATTTCCTAATTTAAAAAATTCGTTGAACGTTTTTAACCAAACGATATGATAATTTTTTATTCGAAAAATCCAACATAAAATCTAACATTTCCTAATTTAAAAAATTCGTTGAACGTTTCTAACCAATCGATATGACAATTTTTTATCCGAAAAATCCAACATAAAATCTAACATTTCCTAATTTAAAAAATTCGTTGAACGTTTCTAATTAATCAGTATGACAATTTTTTATTCGGAAAAAATTCGAACATTAAATATAACATTCTCTGAGAAGTTCAATGAACCTTTCTGAAATTATTATTTTTTATTATAATGAGCCAATATTATGCTTCGCCGTATTAAAATATCGCGTCTACGGTCCTATAAACTCAGTTAAAAGTTATTTATTTAAAATTGTTGCATCAATGGGGAATGCGAGTCGCCTGTCGAGCGCGAATGGTTAAAAATATCGAACTTCCGAGGCTGGAAAGTTTGTTCAGAGAATGCCGCGTACGGGCCGTGTGCCGATCGCTAAGGGCGATACGGTGCCGATTTGCATCTCGGAACGGGTACACGTAAATTGTCACACCTCGATCTCGAATCGGAGCACTTTTACCGGTGATTTGAAAGGGAATTCGTTCGGTCGGCCGTCGACAGTGGCCGCGTATTCCGAAAAGTTCTCCGAGCGGAGAGAATTACAGGCGGATCGTAGCTCGCAGCGTCCTCCCGAAGGATTGGAAGGAGCGGCGAGGCGCATCCTCGCTGGCAAAAAAAAAACAAAAAACGAGGGAACAAAGAAAAAAAGGCGCAAGAAAATCGGTGGTCTGCAGGTGTAACGCCCGCAGCGACTGGGTGATAAAATGCACGCGGACTTTCGATGCGAAGAAGGCCGGAGAAACCTTTCGCGATGCCTGCGGCTCGATAAAAAATGCAGTGATCACGTTTCGGCAGGGACTTCGGAATCTTCAATCTGCCCTCGCTTCTTTGATTCACGCTTCCCACCCTCTGTTTCGCTCCCCCGATCGGGGGATACTCGCGGTGCTACGCCGGGCAAAAATAAACGACCTGCAGAACTCGATGGTGTGGTGTTCTTTGCACGTCGGGAGAAAATTAGGGTGGCGGTGAAAAATTGTCTCCGGTTCGGTGGTTAACGGTATCGTGCCTCTCTCAAGTCGCTTTATGATAATTTGATTGAGACAAGTTGTAGGGGGAGCGGGATAATTGTCGGTTCACCATGACTTATGAGGATTTCGATGCGTGAATCAATCGGCCGACAAGGCGGACGCGAGCTTCGCAATTTTCGACGATTTTGTTTAAACTCGGCTGCAACTTTGGAGCATAGAGTAGTCTCGCAAAATCTAAAGGATAATTAATACTACGACCTTTTCATCGTGCGTGTTTGTGCACGACAAATTCTTTCGTCCGAGAAACCTGGATATTCGTTTTGAACGAATAATTACTTAATTATTAAATTTCTTAATTACTACGAAAGTAATTCACTTTTATATTGAATGAACGAATTAAAATATATTCGATGATGTATTGATCGTTAATCAAATATCATTTAATTATTGTGAATTAAATTATCTGCTAGTTTAAAGTAAACATTAATGTTAGGAAAAGGAACTGTCTAATTTGTTATGTGCCGATTAGTTAATTTCTTTTAAATTGACTGCAATTAGATAAAAGAAATTGCGGAAGAAATAACATTCGCACACGCCATCCACATATGGTATCCAGATGTATGCTTCGTGTTTAAAAAGTACAGAATGTGCAGATGTGTATACTTGAGTAGCTAAAAACTAAATTAGTTCACATATGTGATCCACATATGTAGCTGAAGTATGTGATCCACATATGTAGCTCATGTATGCGGTCTACATGTATGATTACTTGTGAGTTGAAAAAGAAACAAAGATTTGCATCAGTATTCCTGCAGAGGTAGACACGAAATTAGCCCACACATGTGGTCCACATACGTGATCTGCACGATGACTATTTTTTATCTTAAAAATAATGAAACTGTATTCTTGGAGAGGTGAAAACTAAATTAATCAATATACGTGGTTCAAACATGTACATGAACATTTCTATACATCTCAAAATATACACACACGTGATTTTAAACTGCATTGGACTTAATCGAGGATTATAAAGTTGAGACTGGTTATTTTTTTGGCTTTTATCAATTTTCCTTCTTTTTTAATTTCTTGAAATTGAATGCAAAACAATTATCTTTGAATTGTAACAGAGTGATATTTCTTGCATCGCTATTTTCTTTATACCCACCTTTCTCGATAATTCCCTATATCTCCAGCGTCGCCATTTTCCCCAAGAAAACTTGTTATCCATATTTTAAAGAAATCTCGCGATTTACATAATCGTTATCGTACGGAAAATAAAAGTACAACGAAAACTTGGAATACTTGGGGATTTAAAAAGTACCTACCGCATAGCTTCAGCGATGTTTAACTTTTAGTTTTGTTCGTTTACAAGAGTCTGTACTATTTTTCATGGAAAATTTCGATCGGCGGGTCTAGTTTGTAGCAGGAAACGAACGACGCTCCTGCTATGAGATGCAAATTGAAGTTCGATTAAAGTTTTATAGTCTTTTCCGAGTTGCTAGATATTGAAATGAAGTATCATAAATTTCGCTGGCGATGCGTTTACCATTTGATTTTAAATATTCATGAGGGTCGAATTTTGCACTCGCTTTGCGTGCAAATCGTTTTTAAAAACAAAGAAAAGGCGATGGCGCATAATATCGGTATTTTATCCGTTTCGAACAATCGCGCGGCCGTAGACACGCATCGAATGAACGCCGCCGTTGAAACTCGTAACGGGGGAAATAACGAAAAAAGGAAATATTTAATGATATCCCGTTTCCCGCTGCGAAATAGCCGGTATTGTTGCGAGTATCGCAAAAATGAGAAAAATTGTCGTTCGATCCATCGATTCCTCGTTGAAATCGCCGTAATGGCGAAACATCGTTCGACGAATAATACGCTGAAGAGTTATGTACACGAACGAATCGCGGCATAGCGAATGTTGCGAGCGTGTGCTATTGTTCTCAATTAAAAGTTAAGTTGATAATCGACCTGATTTGTTAATTCGAAAACGTAATTACCCCGGTCCGTTCGTGGATCGAGCCTATTCAGAGTGCATAAAACACGTGCTGCATTTAATGCATATTCGAATGCACGAAAATGCGTTTCATTGATAGTCGATTAAATTCTCGTGTAGTTTTACGATTACCATTGATTCCTTTTCTTCTCGTTCAAACGCGATTCCCTATTCAGCCAAGTGCAGCGGCAATTTCATTTCTGGATAAAACGCACATTTTTGTACGTGTTTTTTTTTTTTTTTTGTTGGAAAGGATGGTTACGCTGAAATATCGACAGAGTGGCCTCTTGTTATATTACCGCTTTTATACGGATTTTTACGTACATTTAGCAACGTTTTTCTGTAACTTGCATTTTTAAATTTAAAATTGCATATCCAAGGTTATAAGTGAGAAACTATTTGATTTTAAGATTTGTGGGTTTCGGAAATTGTTATTTAGAGAATTTGAGAAATTTGGAGAATTCGGAGAATTTGGGGAACTTAGGATATTTGCGTTATTTAACGGGATTTAAGATATCTAGGATATTTAGGATCTTTTGGGATATTTGGAATATTTTAGAAACATAGAAAATCTAGGCTATCTAGAAAATTCCGAAAATTTAGGAAATTTAGGAAATCTAGGAAATTTGGAAAATTTATGAAATATAAGAAATTTAGAAAATTTAGAGAATTCAAAAAATTTAGAAAAATTAGAAAATTCAAAAAATTTAGAAAAATTAGAAAATGTAGAAAATTCAGAATATTTATAAAATTTAGAAAATTCAAAAAATTTAGAAAATTTAGAAAATTTGGAAAATTCAAAAAATGTAGAAAATTCAGAAAATTTTTAAATTAATAAAATTGAGGATATGTAGGATATTTGAGCCATCTATGAAGACTAAGATATTTGTAAACTTTGAAGTATTTCTAAACGAAAAAAATTAAAAAACGAGAAAAACCGCGAACACGAAAATAAAAAGTTTGCAGCATCTAGAAATTAGAAAATTTAAAACCCCGAGGAATTAGAAACTCGTGAACGTAAAAGCTGGTAACCGAAAAATCGACAAACCTAAAACTTCGTTCCCTTGTGCAACGATTCCGCGCCAGAGTTCACTTTCCAGGGACCTGAACAGCTAAAGCAAAAACGTCCCATCAGCGACCTAACCATCGACGATCATTAACTTCTAAAGTACTGGTTCTCCATTTCCTGCGCGAGCTCTAAGTGACACATTAACGGTACCGGTTGATCGAGGCGTTAATCTTCAACGCAAATAAAAGAGCGTCTCGAGCGAAACGCGCGAGCCAAGACGCGAATCGACGAACGATCGATCTATCTATTCTCGATATGTTGCGCCCGTGACGAGAACATATCCCCGGAAGCGCGATCGAAGCGAGTCGAACTCAAGAAAAAGAACGTTTCCCTGACGGTGGTGGATGTTTGGTGAACGCAATCAATCGTTTCTCTCCGCAGCTGTCTGCAATTTCGAGGCTGTAATCGGCCAGCAGATCCTGCGTCGATGAGATCGAAGCAGCGGGATATCAGCTGAAAACGCGCGACTGCTCTCGTTGAAGGATACTTAAAACAACCGTTGAGCACTACGACCAGTGCTCGAATTACCAACAACAGGTGGCTCGCAAGTAAGTATTACTCCTGCCACCATTCGATACCATCGACGCCATTTTTCTCCGTTTTAACCGTCATTTTTCGCATTCCTGCGATTCAACTTGTTAGTTTGAGCACCGTGTCACCCAGATACGGATGACGTATGCATTCATACATACAGTAGCGGACAAAAGTTTAAGCCGATGATTTGATGTGAAATATTATACGAACTTCGTTCCTTTTTTGTAACTTCGCTACTGAGCAAAATATCAAAATGAAATTTTTTTTATATGTGTATACATAATTGTCTAATTAGTTAACACCGAAAGTGGAACACTATTTATAGTTTTTATGAACAGTAAATCAATTATTTATTTTTTCCATTTAGTCGTAAACTTTTGTCCGCTACTGTAAAACTATCGCTAATTTTAGTCAAGACATTTGACATAACAAAGTATACAAAATTTGTGTAAATATATTAAAACCTATCGAATAAACCAGGATAGAATATTATGGAAATTGTCTGTAAAATTTATCGAAAATAAAATTATTTCCTAAAAGAAATTGAAACTGTTTTTGGGTGGCGCTCAAGGTGTTAACAGTGAAACAACCGAGGTGGTCAAATATTATAAGTCTTTCGTTTTATGTTACAAATTTTGTTGAGATCGTCTGTTTTTGAAATCCTCGTAAACGTGATATAATTTACATATTAATTTGCTTCGTCGTTTGTTTATTTATTTTTCAACACTGGAACTACCAACCAGTCAAAATGATTAGTTTCGGGTTTCACATTTTATATCACAAAATTTTGTGGCCGCCTTTTTGTCAAAATGTCTGTTATGTTTTATTGAGCTAATTAATGGTTGAATATGTTAGGTGATGCTGCAATATTAATTTAAATATTAATTTATTTATAAGTTGGATTCGTTAAAGTATAGCAAAATGTTGACGCAAATAATAACATCTTTTTTTATTCATTCGATATACGGTTGAAACGGAGAAATATGTTTTTTATGTCGGCAGTTTGAAATTTCGATGAAATTGCACATTTTTGTAACACGTTCGCTACTGGTATTTAGAAGGAAATTTTTATAATACAAAGTTTTACGTTGTAATAATTTACAATCCAAGTGTATAATTTACAAATGGTAATTTACAAATCAAATACATAATTTACAAGTTATAAATTAGGATGCGGTTATTTATACAAATTAAGAAGTTTGCTTAGTTAAGTTATTTTAAGTGAATCGTATCTTATGACATTTTAATAACTACGTACTCATACTGTATGTATAAATGGCTAATTGTCCATACACACTGTATGTATAAATAGCCTCATCCTACATATTATAAGCAACACAAATTCAAACCAGTGTTAATCCTTTGTACTCGAAGATATTTTTACCGGTAGCAAATAGCAATTCTAAAACTGTTTGGTTAAAATGTTTGATGAATTTTATTATCTCCCTAATATTAATTGCCACTATTAACTGTTTCATTAGGTATATACATTGTACGTATATTGTAGAATTAGGTTTATACATTGTATATATATTGTAGAATTACGTTTATACTTCTGTGTATATTCCACAACACTGTAGAATCAGTTAGAGAATACCGATTCCAAATCGCAGTATTAAACAAAGTGGTGATTGTGAGTCACGTTTCGAGCGCAAAGGGTCAAACAAAGTGTCGAGCATGAGTCACCTTTCGAGTGCAAAGGGTTAAATTCACGCGTCAGAATATCACCCTCGCCAGCACCTATCCCGGGACGATCTCGTCGAAGTCCCACCCGGTAGCGAACGTGTTAACTCGCGTCGAACGAGTATCGATCGCGTATCGATCCCCCCGTTGTTCATCGCCTGTTGAACGATCGAAAAATCCGCACAGCTCCGCCAATACGAGCGCAACGTCCACGACTCCGGGCGGCTTGTGGGAGTGCAGCAAGTGCCTGGACGAGATGCGGCTGATGCAGAGGCTGGCGATCAGCGGACTATTGTCCGTGATCCTGATCGTCCTTCTGACTGGCACATTCGTCACGCGTCACGATTTGGCGAACGTCGTCGAGCGGGGTTCCGCGCCGGAAGAACGCGTCGAGCAGCTGAACCGCTCGTGGATGCAGAACAACGCGATACCGGGTCAAGATGAGCCGAAAACAGAGGATAAGGAACATCGTCTGGAGCCGAAACACAGACAATCGGAACCGTCCGCGGTTGGACCCCCGCCGATCCCGGTTCCCGGACCCTACGTCATTAAACCGCCTAATCCCCCTCTGGATGACGTGACTAATCAGCGTCGCGAGAAGATCAAAGAGGTAAGAGCTGCTGTTACGCGAGTTCTCGGCTTCTCTAATTATCGAAATGCATTATATCGAAACGCCGAAGGCGGCACGAGGGTTCGTTTCGCTGGAATCAAATTGGCTCTGATGATATTCGGCTGTGACGTACAACCGCCAATAATAGTTCTAAGAGAATCCCTGGAATTGTCTTTGTGTTAACACGATAGGATACGTACAGTCGATCTACCGTGCAATTATTTCGATTTAGGCAATGATTTATTTCCATTGGTGGAATCCGTTCGATTGTGTTGTTTCCGAAGGAGTGTTTGCTTTATTTGTGAATTTCTGTTTCAGAGGAACGTATGTTGTATCGCGTTGTCAGTGATTTTTCTTTGTTTTCGATCGTTCGACGTGAACGATGTTGTAGAGATATATTTGAGATGCTTTAGTTCGTGTTTTGAAGAACAAATGCTATTTGTAACTGTTGTGAGTTACTTCGTTTCGTTGTCAGGAAAATTGACGACTTTAGATATGAATATATGTATGCTTATGCATATTCATATTCATGCATAATACGTATTTGTGCTTTATACATATTACATACTGATACGTCATACATATTTATAATTTATAAATAGGTACAAGAATCTTCAGACATACATACAATTTTCAGAATTAGTTTCTTTTAATACATAGTACGTGTTATAATTTATGACATAATAAAGTATGTGACATATGTGTTATAATATATAGTAAACGCCAAAACGATATTCGTTTTAAATAAAATAGAATTTTAAATTTTAAATAAAGTATATTTAGAAAGTATCTCAAAATGGAGGGCATCTCAATATACAGAACATCTCAAATATCTTTACTGTAACATATATTTTAATCGATAATTAAAAACATCGAGAAACTACTGACCGTATCTTGATTCGTTTTATTGCAACAATTGTCATAAGTGGACACGCAAACTATTCTTCACGGGACTAACGCGAATAAATAAGTGTCGAAGCATAAGATTCCTCATTAAAACAATATTAAAGTGATTGGATAAAGGTAAGTGATTTTCAACCTCTATTTTTCCTCGTAACGCACATAACCTTTGAACGTGTACCATCTGATATAAGTGAAATTATCTATCATTTCGAAATGATGTAATTGAAGCTCTGCAGACCATGATTAACGTTCATTTTAAATGCTGTCAGTGATTGAACGATTACTGAATTTCATGGAACGAGTTTCAGCAGGGTTTTTTTCAGGGAATTAGCATTCGAACGGAAAGAACAAAAATGTATCGGTGTAACTGCATATTTTAAATGTAGATATAATTTGTGTTATATTTATTTCGAATTTTGAATTCGAACAATTCATCGTATTTTGTATTATATCCAGTTGCATTATGGTACCTAATCGTAGATAATAAATGTTACAATGGTGACATTTTACAGCGTTTTTTTACGTTGGTAAATAAATATTTGATCTTTCGTTGGTAGAATAATTTGTGATTTCGCTACTCGCAGATTGGGGATTTGCACATTTGGAAATTTTGGGGCTATGTATTTGATAATTTAGACATAGGGAATTTGAACATTTAGTTATTTCGGAAATTGAAGATCTAGGACTTTGGGAATTTGAAAATTTCGAAATTTAGGTATTTGGGAATTGGAAAATTTGGAAATTGGAAAATTGGGGAATTGAGGCATTGAGGAAATTGGTAATTGGAGAATTGAGGAATTAGAGAATTTAGAACTTTGACAATTTGAGAGTTTAGGCATCTAGAAATTTGGCAATTCAGGAATTGGGAAATTGTGTAATTCGGTAATTGCGGAATTTGGGAATTTGGGAATTTGGGAATTTGGAAATTTCGGAATTTTGAAAATTGGAAATTTGGGGAATTGGGGAGATCGGTAATTGGAGAATTTAGAACTTTGAGAATTATAAGAGTTTAGAGATCCAAAAATCTTTGCAAATCAATAATTGAGGAATTGTGTAATTCGGCAATTGAGGAATTTGGAAATTTGGGAAATTGCGAATATGAAAATTTAGTAATATGACAATTTGAAATTGGTAATTTAGGAATGTAGAATTGTGGTAATTGAACGACTTTGAAAGATTTGAGAATTTGGAAACTTATACATTTCAAGAGTTAGGAATGTTGAAATATATAAAATTATCAGATTATCAAATTTGTGCATGCAAATATTTAACTTTTACAATCCAAAAATTCACCTAACCGCAACTACCCACGTGTGTATTTTTCCCAAACGCCATTGCTTCACGCTATTCGCGCACAAACGCATTCAAACAAGAGATTTCCTTGTTTTATTATTTTCCAAGATTTTTTCAAACGCTTCCCAACGATTAAAACAATTCAGCTCTCTCGTTTATTTTTGACCCACTGATTACCCCGTGGGTACAATGTTTGTTCTCTATCGAGAATTGTCTAGATCGCCGACGTTCTATTCCGTTTGTTAATTTAAACAAATTCCATCAGTCAGATGCTAGCCGCACAAAGCCACAATCATAGTACGGTACAGTTTCAATTTCGGAATCCAGTTTCAGACGAATTCATCGTTCAAAAGGGATTGATGCAGAGGACGATAAACGACCAGTTTGAAATAGATTTACAGGAATGGACCCGTAGGATATCACGGGAGTGAAGCAAAGAGAAGGAAAGCGCAGGAAAACGGATGAACTTCCAAAGAGATAATCGTTCCGGTTGAGTTTCGTTGGGTCTTTATGTGATTGATTCATTATCGCTTGGATCTTGCTCCTTCAACAGTATTATCGCGGATATCCAGTTTATTGCACTTTGCTAAATTAATTACGCTGTAATGGTTTCGCTTCGACTTCGACCGGACGAAGTTTGACATGCTGCTATCCCATCACCACACTCGGAATCCCTCGATTTCACTCAATTTATTTTCCTCTCCGAAAGTACTTGCACGTTTTCACGCTTCTAATGTGGTTCGCATTTTTCGGCTAATCATTCGTTTTTTTAGACACAAATTCATCGATATCGAATTCGATGTGAAATCTTACTTTATTAGACAAGCATTTTGAATTATTATACATTCGTAGATGGTTAAATATTTTGATAAAATATATTTGAAGAATTAAATGTTATTTAATATGTGTCGAGTTGTAGTTATTGTTTGTTAAATATTATTTACCAAATTTGCATTTAAGTATTATATATGTTCCATCAATTTATATTTAATGCATAAATATTTGTTAAATATTTATTAAGTATTTATTAAATATTACTTGACAAATTTATATTCAGTTGTTAAATGTTATTTGACATATTTGTATTTAATAAATGTCTCTAAATATTACTTAATAATCATTGCATTTAATAAATATCGTCCAATACTATTTAATAAATTCACATTCAGTAAATGTTATCAAATTATATTTAATAATATTTGTCTTTAATAAACATCATTGAGTATAATTTAATATTATATGCATTTAATACACGTTACTAAATATTGTCAGAGAAAACGTTCGATAGGCATTCAATAAAATAAAATTAGAAATAGAATAGAGTGTCATAAAACAGAAATTAAATGGTCAAATATTTCGAATGATTTCATGATAGATAACGCAATGGTGAATTGGCGATAGAAACATTCAATTTGTTTCTAAGTTAAATACACAGAAGGTACGAAGGTACGTAGATTCAATCGAAGAGTAAGCTTTCTTCCAATGACGTTACTATTTCAGAAACGTTCTGGAGATACGAAACACGACTGCATTCACCAGGGGCCAATAAATCGGTTCGATAAACTGGATAATAGCACGGTTGACCGTTCTTCAATAAAGTCGGACCCGGCAGGATACAGGGTATCGAACGAAAGTCGATTAAATTCGAAATCAGCGGAGATACGCTAGATTTGTCTATTCGTTGCTGGATTCGTCATATTGCCGATACCCCTTCATATACAGGGTGCTTGAAAAGAAATGAACACTCCGGACAATTACAGTATAGAGCATTTCTAATGAAAACTATTATATAAACTTATTGTAACTATTATACAAACGCTAGTAGCGTTATAGGAAACAATTGGAAACAACATTATTTGAACGAAATTATTGTAACAACATCTATGTTTATATGGAACTACATTCACAGGTGGTCAGGTTTATTCGCTACCAAGTATGTTGAACCGGAATTTTTGACACTGTAGCTTATGTAGAAAAGTTTGTTTATTTATTATCCCTTCTTCTTCATTGGTGTTTTACTTGCTTGGGTGCTATATTTTGTTGTACATGTTGGTTTCTTTCAGAAAAATTTGTAGTGCTTCTAATGTGGTCCTTAACTTCGAGGGCTGTGTCCGGTTTTATGTTATACTTTTGTCTTTGAGGTTCAGTTTTTGTGCATTGGTATAGAATGTGGTGTTCGAAGTGCTTCCATTATAATAAGGTTTAGTCAGATGTTTCGGAAGAAGTATTTACACGGAATTTTCAAAGTAATGGTAGATAAAAGAACCATTCAAATAATATCAGACTAGCCAATAAGTCGCAAAATCATCTATTAATCAAATAGTGCTCAAAATCATCAAAATATTTATTCGCTCCTTGTACTTCACTATAATTATTGAAAGTTGATATAATTTCTACATAGAGGTCCACCCTTAACCAGTTAACTGTGGTGCTTCCTTTTGTAAGTATACTCGTCAATCGCAGAATAAGTGTCGGTGTTAAAATATTGGCCCAAAAATATGCGTCTGTTTTATAAAATAGACAATTGTATTACTAATATTTACTTATTTGGTGAAGCAGTTAGCTGTGATTTAGGAGTATACTCGCCGTGACAAAAAATTCTGCCACATCTCCATGACGGATATACAGGGTGTCCCGCAATTATGGTACGAGCCGAAAAGGGCTGGTAGCTGGGGCTATTCTAAACAACTTTTTCCTTTGCAAAAATGATGGATGAGGCTTCATTTTTAAATTATTAAGGAAAAACACCGACCAATCAGAACGCGAGAATCGCGCGCGACTTATTTTCGATCACGACCGCGGCCAATTAAAACTCGGACCTACACATCTGCCTCCTAGCGCGCGCGATCCTCGCGTTCTCATTGGTCGGTGTTTTTCCTTAATAATTTAAAAATGAAACTTCATCCAATATTTTTGCAAAGGAAAAAGTTGTTGAGACTAGCATCACCTACCACCCCTTTTCGGCTCGTACCATAATTGTGGGACACCCTGTAGTCATCAAACACGCTTAACTGGTTAAGTCTCGTACCGTCGATCGACGTTTCTCGCAAAGATTACAATTTTTACGCAATTACAGACGAATGTAATTAGTCGCGGAATTGGATTCGCAGTAACACGAATTCGCGGCGGTAAACTCTGTTCATGGTTTCAAAATGTTCAGGCCGAGTTATGTACCAGGCTTATACGTCCCTTGGCCGAGCAAGGTACATATCGTTCATTCCAAACGATGTAATTTGCTTTGCAAGTGAACTCGCGTAATTCACGAAATGGGTAAACCGCGTTCGAAATAGATCTCGATTTACCGTTCACGCCACCCCCACCTGGCCAACAAACGAGTATAGATAAAAAGAAACCCCTCGCACGTTTTTATTCTTGAGTCAAAAAATTAATTATACGCGCGCAATCACGGGTTGGCGTTGTTCGTCCTCGGCTGAAAACATGCAAATGTAATCAGAAACACTTTCGGGATCTCTGCGATTTTAAATTGCGTCTCTTTGCCCAGAATTTTGACAAACTTCGCCGTATGCAATTTTCATCAATTCGACATTCCGTTTGACCGCGGTTTTTCGGTCGTTTCGTAATTTTATCTCAGTGTTTATTTATACTTGCTTGATATTTAGATACAGGATATTTATACTAATTGTAAGTCCAGTATGTAATTTTTATTTGTTGGTTTTAAGTAAATATTTTTAAAATTGACCAATTTTTTCTGAAAATTTAATGTATATTTACGTTGTACATGTTATTATTGCAGAATGGCAGAACATTCTGAATAGTATATAAGTAACTACTTGTTTAATATGGAGCACATATATGTGCATATTTATATGCATATACTTTATACACTTGCGTGTCTGTTTCATATTACATTATATCACAGTGTCAAATATATTATATTCTATATTTCAAAATAATAATTAATAATTTGGAATAATTAATATGTATATAAGTACCTGTTTAACATAGAAGTGTACATATGTGTGCATAGCCAATATAGTATATACTTACATTGCATATTTTATAATAGTGAAATAGTCTAGATAGTATAATCTATGTAGCTGTTTGATATTAGGATATAGGAACATATTTATTGCAGAGCTTTGTATACTTTCATTACATATTTCAAAATGATATTTAATCCCTTGTTCGAATGTGACAACCCAGACTCGAATTATCACCGCCACTAAATTTTGGCATCAATTCTAACTATAATCTACTGAAACATTATATCGTTACATGCAAAATGTACCTATCATTTCAACTGTCTTTAATCATTTTAGTTAGAATCAATAACAATTAAGAATGGAGGATAAAAGTGTCCATAAATAAAGCGTACTTAATTTCCGTAAATTAAATGGAACCAAAAGAATGTCGATGACCAAGTTCCGCTAATGCGAAGTGAAATATTAATCAGCCATAAAGCTCGTAACCACTTAATCAAAAATACGACGAAGTTTATTTCGCGAAACAGCGTAAGTTTCGATAACGATCAATTTTGCCGTTAATGCCCGGGCAAAAGTTGCCTCTGCACGTTGGCCGTAGTAACATTAACCAGTCTTCGACCTAGATTTCTCGTCGAACGTCTCTCTAACTTCGAAAGCTCGTGTAACGGGGCTCGAATGGCGTCAGAATCGATTCGGCACGACGTCGATCTGATTACACGGGCCAAGCAGCGGAGTTGTTACTCAAACGATCGCTAATCCCGTCGTATTAGGGATCACGCTTTAACGTTGCCTCTAATTATCGGCACGCATGCGACCAGTGTATACCAACATTGCACGCCGGTTGAGAATATACTCGTGCCGACTCCATAGAAAATCCATGAGACCCGCGGCTGGCAAAGCAACGAGATCCTAGGCTCAGCTTTGTACCTTGATAATTCTGGATTCATCGATTCTATGGCAAAACAAATTGAAGCTTTGCGACGCTTTCGAAGATGAGTGTCTCTGTACAAATTGTGACTCGCCCGTAGGATTATTGCGAGCTTTCCGTAACCCGCGCGGAAATTGGCTAATTTGCACATTGTAATTAGTGTAGCGATGGTGCGACGCGGGATAGGGTAGTAGGTGATTGTTGATTCAAACCGTTTAACACTTAATTACCATCAAATTACACTATGGATCACGGTGGGATATTCTTACATTGTGAATTATTACTAGATTATAGAGTAATAATGCTTTGTAGTTTTATTCATTGTGGGAGGCACTAGGGACATTGAAGTTACAGGGATACCGAGATATTCAGGTCTAGAGATGTAGAGATTTTCGAGCTTAGAAATTTGAGACACGGGGATTCGGGATATAGGGATTCGGGATATAGGGATTCGGGATATAGGGATTCGGGATATAGGGATTCGGGATATAGGAATTCGGGATATAGGGATTCGGGGTATAGAAACTCGGGATATAGTGATTCGGGGTATAGGTACTCGGGATATAGGGATTCGGGATTTAGGGTTCCGAGATATAGGAATTTGGGTTATATCTATTTCGGCACATAGTAATTTAAGATATAGCAATTTTGGGACATAGAAAGGGATATAGGAATGTGGAACATTATATTACCAACTGCAAAAACAAATTATCCGTATCTACGTAAAAGTTTACATACTTCGATATAACAAGAATCTTAATTTTTTTAATATATTTATAGTCGTATCAACCCTATCAACGCTATGAGTTATTAGCGACCACAAGAATCTGTAATGAATATTCTGGCTCAAATCGAAAACATCGTCAATGGAATATTATACGAATATCTCGGAAATTATAGCAATTTGTATAATAACGTCATTAAACCTCGGGTTAGACTAGTGGATTCTGGGAAAATATCGTGTAGGTGTGCTTGTTCGCGGTTTTAGACCGGTAAAAATTATTTAAAAGCAGATCTCCTTCGATTCTGATTACCATTTCCGGTCTGGCCTGGACGATGACGTTCGAACGAATGCACCTACCGACAAAGTCGCATTGTCCGTCGAATGAACGGGTTTGGCACAATGGAAGCGGTTCCTTTTAATGAGACGTTGGTTAAGGGAGAAACGATAGACGGCGGAAGGGACGAACACAGAAAGAAGGGTGGCAGAGGGGCACAGGGTGTTCCGTAAATCGTGAACCCTGCCTGGCTAATGAGAAATTCACTGAGCCGTGCTGTGGAAGGTCAAATGGAGAAAGGATGGACGATGGTGTGTGGGAATGGTGTTTCCTGCTGTTGAAAATACAACTCCATAAATGTATTTCGTACGATGTGTACCATACATTCTGTGGGAATCGAAATTTCGCAAGAAATACGACGAATTTGACTCGCCATTTCTTTGTCGCTAACATCATGCATATATTAGGGACATGTAGATGTGTCATTTTTAAATGTCATGAGAATATGTTAAGGGGTCAATCGCCGAGATGGATTGACCAGTACTATAAATTCGTTAATCAAATTAATTATTCGTACCAAATACTTTATGGTTCCTATACATGAATTATTTGCACCAAATAATTTATATTTTCTATGCATTAATTAATTGTACTAAATAATTTGTACAATCTTGGAGAGTCTATTAATGTATTTGACACTGATATACCCTAATGGATTAAAATATGAAAGATTAAGTGTTCTTGTTTTTAATAATCTGAATTACAGTCTGGTCGACAAGTTAATTATACGTTTTACGATATTATGTGTTAATAAGTAATGAAGAAGTCGATGGAAATTACTGTATTGAAGTTTTTTATCGGTTTTGTCGAGTTCAAAATTAGCTTATCTGTCTCAGGTATTTGATGATATTGGAATTATTTTAAGACCTTCACGAATAGTCTCGATAAATTTAATCCGTCGAAGTTTTTATACATAGTCAATGAATTTAATATTTTATATACTTTAATATAAAATGATGGAAGAATTTAATGTTTTATATTCATCTATACAAAATGGTCGAAGAATTTAACGTTTTATATTCTTTGAAAGAAAATAATCAAACAATGTAGTATTTTATATTCTTTTGCCTAAAATATCTAAACGATGTACTTTCTTCTGCACAAAATGGCTAAATGTTCAATATAATTACAATTTTATAAAACGTTTGATACCAACGCATATGTTATTTTAACTATCCTTCAACAACATACATCAAACATTTCTCTAAAATCGGCAAAAAAAGGGATGTACCATATCCCAATTTTTTGAAGTACCATCTGTGTATATCCGCCTGCAGAAAGACGCTGTTGCAACAAATACGTTCATAAAATTGTCTCAGCAAAAAAATATCGCATCAAAAATGTTCGGAATGATAGTAATCGTTTAAGATCATACGAGACAAAACGTTTCACCCTCAAAGAACGATATTCCTCGTTTTACCGACCCTTCAGCCGTCCAACGCACTCTCTGTATCTGTGCTCAAAGGCCAAAACATGGCCAGGAACAGAAGATAGAAATCGTCGCGAGTATTGCGGGAGCAGCTTTCATTCACAGATCAGGGAACAAGATGGCTGGAAGCAAGGGGTTGAGGGTGTCGGTCGTCAGGCGAAGAATAATTCACGCTATTAGCCCGAAGGGGCACAATGCGAACTCGACCCATCACAATAAACAAAGACATAATTATAGTATACCTCCGGAGGGTCGTAGCCGGTGTAGAATTCCGGTCTGCTTGTCTTTGCCTTTTACCCTTCGCTATACTTAAGCAACCCTTGTATGTCGTGTGCAGTTAATCTTTGCGCAAAAACGGTCAACCTAAGTATATATTACGGGGTGTATAGATGAGGGATATACACAGTATAGCGTAACAGTAAAATCGATTTAACGAGAAAGTTGTTGATGGGTATTGAATTTGTTGGTAGAGTATGCAGATAGGAAAGGTGGGTTTGGGATTATATATATTAAGGCAATGGTAGAGTTGAGTTGAAAGAAATAGCATGATGGATATTCGAATATGGATATTGGGAAATTTTTAAATTGTTGTACTTGGAAATTTTTTAATTTATTAATTTACAAATGTTGGAGTTTTGAAGTTATCGATTTCCGCGACCTCGAACCACCTAATTTTCAAACTGCCAAATCCCTAATTTTCCAAATCCTGTTTCCCAAATTTCGCCAATTACTGAATTGCCAAATTTCTAGGATTCTAAACTGTTAAATTTCCAAAGTTCTAAATTTTAAATTTTCTCAAGTCCCGAAATCCCCATGTCCTCAAGTCCCCAAGTCCCCACGTCCCCAAGTCCCCAAATCCCCAAGTCCCCAATTCCCCAATTCCCCAATTCCCCAATTCCCCAATTCCCCAATTTCCCAATTCCCCAATTACCGAATTCTCCAATTCCCAAATATCAAAATTTCCAAATTCCCAAATTCCCAAATCCCAAATTCCAAAATCCCGGATTCCCAAATCCCGAATTCCCAAATCCCGAATTCCCAAATCCCGAATTCCCAAATCCCGAATTCCCAAATCCCGAATTCCCAAATTCCTAAATTCCAAAATCCTTAATTTACCATACCCCTAAATTCTCAAACCCGTAAATTGTCATATCCTTAAATTCCCAAATCCCTATGCCCCTAAATATCCAAATCACCACATATCCAAACTTTCTAATTTTCAAATTTTCAATATTGTCTATCCATTAACTACAGAATTTTCATATTGCCCGTATGTCAGATGTCAGTGTATAATAATTTAATTGACGGTCACACTATATCTCTTCCTGCAACTATACGTGTTTTCATCTGTTACCTGTGCATAGTGGTAAGCGTCTAAGCACGTGGAATTTCGTGAACCATCCTGGTGTTTCGTTCCCATGGTGTTACCGCTCTCACGTCCCGTGTAGACAGTTTGAATAGGTGCTTCGAGTGTTTTTTACTTGCATAATGACGTTTTCTTTTTATCAGATTGAATAGTGATCGTGTTAATTTAAATCTTCTACATTTAATGCGTCCACACTGATTGTCCGTTTTATGAAAGCTTTGTGATATAATTTGTATAGTGATTTTGAAAAGTAAAATTATATTGTTATTAAATTAAACTTGTGGATGTATAACTTAATAGCTAAATTTAATACTAATTAAATTCGAAAATATCTTCAATAGCAGCACCATCTTTATTGACAAAATTATTATTCAGAATAATTGCAGTCGATATAAATCTTTCGATTATACATACGACACATGTGGTATATATGATACATGTAATACATATTCATATACTACATATGATATACAATATAGTACATATAAAATGCATGAACTCGTAATGTGAATAATGTGATGTTCACATTGATATTCATATGTGAATGTCATATTCACATATGATAAACATACATCGTCCATATGACACGTGATACACAAACATAAGATGCGTATCTTACATTCGACATACATACATATCTGGCATATGTGATATATGTTATCCATGCAACGTACCAACAATTTAAAAAATGATAACTATGCCAATCTCTGCATATGGGAACGACCCCAAAAATAATTCAGTTTCGATCGTAAAAAGGAGTCTCAGAATTCGCCGAAAAAAGGATCGTTGTTTGCATTCGGTGAAGGTTCGATCGGCATTCTATCTCGTGCCAATTTTTCTTGCCCGTTCAGCGTAAAATTACGTCGAGCTCGGTGTCCAGCCTCGGGGAGCACGCGAAATACACGTATACAGCAGTATCCTCCGGAGATCTCGAAGGATCTGCCAGAGCGTCGAGGCGGGAACTCATCTTCACGCCAGGATGAGCCCAATTATAGCGTCAACTCGTTACCGGATATCATTAAATGTCGAGGAGGCACCAGTGTCCGCCTTTTTCCATGGGAATCCCACGATTGGTAGCTCGTCGCTACCATTGTCATGGATGCCGTGAACACGGGTCAGAAATTGAACGGGGATCTTCAGAATGCTCGGGGGTGAACATAATTCGAACGGGGTATGAATGAGAAAGGTGACAAACGTAGATACTGCAGAGATTCGAAATTAAGAAAATTTTTGTTCGACTTTTTTTGCACTTCATACTCTGTCTTGAATATTTTTTTTTCTTCGGCGATTTTTTTTAAACATACTGCTTCTTATCCCCTGATTGCTTTGCAAACGGGGTGCATCAAATATGTTATCGAGTGAAGGAGTGAAATAGAAAGGTAGAATTGGGTAGTATTGATACTTTATTGGTAAAACCTTATGTTAAGATGGTTAATATATTGTCTGATGACGATTAACGCATTATGTGACGCTATTTAACACATTGTTGTATATTTCTTAGTAGAGATATTACAGGCATATTTTAGGATTTTTAGTAATCACTTTAACTTTTTTTAAATAGATGCATTCAGTACTTTTTATTTCTATTTCGACAAAATGGTAAACTTTGTAATCTGAAAATTTAAGTACACAGAAGGTCGTAGATTCGAGAACTTGAGACTCCGAACATTCGCAGGTTTGAGAATTTATTCTTTAGAAAATTAAAAAATGTTTAATTTTGAACCTTTGGAAATTTAACGATTTGATAATTTGAGACTTCGAGAACTTAACAATGTTATAAATTAAACCATCGAAAATTCGACGATTTGGTCTTTTGAGAATTCGAGCATTTCACAAATTCGAGAATTTGAAACATTTAAATATTTGAGACCGTGGAAGTTGAAAAATGTGAACATTTTTTAACCGAAAAATTCCGATATCCTTGATATATAAAATCAAATACCACACGTTCGGAATGTTTGTCGGCACACCGTTGCGATCCATGTTCTCGTAATTTTTCCACGATGTTCCGAAGATTTGTCGAAAGTATTTATAACGAAGATCTCGAGCACCGTTAACGTGCACTTACACCGATTCCAGCGCGATGAAAAAGTTTCCATTCGGGGGAAACAAGTTTCGTTTCCATTGCCTCGGATACAAAGAAACCGGAATTGTAAGCTGTTCCGCTTGTATCCAGTAACAGAAATGAAATTCAGGGAACACCTTTATTAAAGAAGTTTGCCGCACGATAATTTCTTCGTACGTACAACCGAATGCAACTTTTTGAAAACAGATATTGCTTGCCGGTCAAATTAAATGGCAAACTTTTGCCAACAACCAGAGGGCATTAGTGTTTTAAAAAACAGTTTAATGCTCCCCGCTGAAATTGAAATCTTGTTACCGAAGAAAACGTCTCCGTTCTTTATTTCTCTACCTTCCGTAATTATAGCAACCTTCAGCGAAACGAAGTTATTTCATACCACTAACAGAAATTTCTGATCGTATCGTTTTACGGGAACCGGTATTTTTTAAATTATACACGCTCAAATAATTCGAACAGTCGGTCGAAAATGTTAACAATTATTGTACTGTAAAATGTTTGATTTTAAGATGGTCGCATTATTATTGCTTTTGATGTCCTATACTTGGAGAATTATTTTTATTTACTTACAATATTTGGAAAATATTAGCGTTATAAATTGTGTATTTTTCTCTGGAAACATTTCTAAACAGACTATTGTTATATGATCATCATAAGGGTTGTAGACATACGACCGTACTATTGTTACGATTTGAATTTTCAAATTCGAGTTTCCCAATTGATTATGAGTAGACTACAGATACACTGGTAAATCTCCGGGATTATAGCAAGTGGTGGACTGTTTGCAACGTAACAATCTATTACGCAAAGTCGACTAAATTTACACATTTCGTAATCTCGACGTTGAAAAATAAATAATCTTCAAAACTCCGAAATGCTAGATTTCAAAAACGAAAATTATAAAATTTTCAAATTTCCACACAGTACCTAGGATTATAGCAAGTGGTGAGCTGTTTGCAACGTAACAATAATCTACTACGCAAACTCGACTAAATCTGCAAATTTAATAATCTGAACGTTGAAAAATAAATAATCTTGCAAATTCCGAATTCTTAAATTTCAAAAACGAAAATTATAAAATTTTGTTGTCCACACTGTACCTCCAAACCTTCACAATCCTCGACAGGAAAAAATCCCCAAACCATGGAACTCTGAGTCTCCCAAAACCTCAAATTCTAATATTCCAAAATCACCAAATATATAAAAATAAAAATCACCTCGCAAAGAACTGAACCAACGTTCACGAGTACCGCGATCTTAACACTAAAACTACCAACGTGTTGTGCACAATTATTTTGACGTTAGAAATGAAGTTGAAAAATAAATGAACTAACGATCAAACATAAATGAATACATTTATAGATACTTTATCCTTATGATAATCAGCATAAATGTCAAGAAGACCGGCTTAACGAATTTTGTCGTTTGAAGTAGAAAATTTGTAGAAGAGTCATTTAAATTATCTCCGTCCATAAACATCAGATCGCGAAATCCCTACACCCGATTCCCGACGAAGTGACCCCGATTTCCCGGGAGATGAATAACAGGTACAAAGAATTTTAAGCGACCATAATTAAACTCGTTCTCCGTTGTAAAACACGTAAGGTGGCCAGACGCGGCGTAAACCCTAAGCAGAATAATCTGGCGGGAATGCAGATAGGAGGACGACGAAGGAGGAAGAATTCTGGAGGATGGCATCCGTGGAAGGAAGCGACGTAGCAGAAAATTGCAGAAGGCAGCCATCGTGGTGGCTGGTTGCCGGAATCGCGACGTTCGACCCTTTTTGTCGTTATCCACGTAATCGCGACTAATTTGTTCTGCACCGACCACAGGGAACACGGGAAGGGGGGACCTGCTCTCGGCTGGTAATCTGGTTAACATCCGTGTTAGGATTAAACCATTAGCCTGGTAGGAAAGGATACGAAGGGAACGACAACAGGGGCGGAGGAACTCCTGTACGACGTGCGGTCTCGTTCGATTATTTTCTACGCGATAGGTTATTTTGTCTCCGGATATTGCTTGTTCCTCTTCCCGTACAAGCAACCTGTTCCCGAACATGTCTCGTGACAGCGTTTTTACGCCGCTTCCGGCCGGTAAAATAAACTTACACGCACGGTTTATGTCCTTAATTTTGTGACGCGCGATGTTAGAATATATCAGGTGTATGCATAAGTTTTTCCCGTTTTTTTTTTTGGTAAAGAAGACTCGTAATTTTCAAGGGTGTAGACATTATTATAGATCTTAGAAAGTTTAAAATATTGAAGGTTCAACATAACAGCAATAAAAGACCAAGGAACTTCGTTTAATGATTTTGCCAATTACTGTTGAGTTTGAGTTGGATCATCGTCCAATAACTCCTGCAATTGCTCGTCTTCGCACTTATGTGGTCTACCAGAGCGTTCACTGTCTTTTACATTGAAATCGCCACTTTTAACACGTTCACTCCGGGGTGACCCACCGGTGGGTCACGCTCGACTGCTACGTGAAGCGGTATGACCCACAGCTCGGTCACGTTTGTCTATTTCGTGGGGCGGCGTGACTCACTAGTGGGTGGTCACGCTTAACTATCACGTGGGGCAACGTACATCACAGGTGGGTCACTTGTTTTCAGAAAACAAGTCGTGATAAGGAGTCCCGTTTCACACGAACAAACGTAAATATTCGCCCCGGCGTAAACGTGTTAAATTATCGAAACCGTGTCTCACATGTTCTAATCAATGGAGCGTGTTCACCATATGTTTCTATCAGCAAACGATGCCTTTCAACAGCCTTTTCCTTTTGATCGAATAAGGAAAGCAATGTATGCCTCAAATGTTCTTTTCGGGTACAAAATTCGGCATGATCACTGAACGATAAAGCAAAGACACTAGATTTTGGCGGACTCAACTTGTACGTGCTTGTCGTTTAATGTCAGACGAACATAATGACGAATGATTCGAATTAATACGCTGCGTACTTTTTGCTCAAGCCATTTCTTAGTTCAACCGAAACGAACTTATGCATACACCTGATAGATGTACGGATATTTGTATACGTAATGCGGATGACGTTGTTTGTGGAGATATGTATATTTGTCTACGTATACTTGTGTGCGTACATTTATGTACATATGTGTGTGTAGATAAATTTTCATGCTTTGTATACCCTCTGTGTGGATTAATGTTCTGTATATACTTTGGAGATATTGCGGTTTTCGATGTTTAACGATTGTACCGAATTATTGACTCTGCCGTGATGACGTTGTTTGTAGATTATTGATCGGTAATTCGTGGATTTCGAGATCCGTGGATTTAGCGATATGGGGTGGTAGGAGTGTTATTAACTATAGAAATGTTTAGAGTTAATCATAGAAAAGTTTGAGAATATGAGGAACTTCAGAATTTGGGAATGTCAGAAGTTAAGATACTGTGATCTTCGAAATATTGTAATTTTCGAACTTTGAAAATTTAGAAATCGATAGGTAGTCAGAAAAATTCGGAATGCGAATCTATGAAAATTGGAAAACGAGGAATCGATGAATTTTTGAATATTTGAACTTTTGAATTTATGAAACCGGAAGTACGACGATTTTATCATTTCTGACACAGTAACTTGAACATTTATAAATCTGTAAATATCCAGAATCTTGTAAATTTCCCGTTCGAAAGTTTTCATAGTCTTTCCCATTCGTAAATTAGAGTGTTTCATAATTTAGAATTTATGAATTCTAACATTTGGTACAGCAGATAAGTCTGATCTAGGAAGAAACACCTCAATATTTCTTCCGAACACTAGGTTTACAGAACGAACCAAAATGAATCATGACACATTCATTATTTTAAATTACAAAAACTATCAGGAAGCTTTTAATGTGTATAAACTTTTGTTAAAATAAAGAATCATTGTATGTATAACTCATAAGCTCTTTTCTACTTATTTTTAATTTAAAAGTAAGTGATCTTTACACGCCCGTGAATCCAGTGTTAAAAACGTTATCTCCGGAACGAAATAAAAATTGCTGGCGTGAAAACCGCGAAGAACAAAGATAAAGTAAGCCTAAGGTAATTCTTCGCCTTTTACACCGTCCAATGAATTCATTAATATCCAGAAATTCTGAATGGCTACGGGGGAAGAAAAGTTGTTTGGCATAGGGAAGTTGCAGCCAATTTGCTGGATAAGCTAACGTGGAAGCATCGAGAGGCCACTCGAGGGATGCATCTCGAGGGCTGCGAAAAGGGGGAGTTTCTTTTCAGCCGTGCACAGGCGCGTTTTCATTAATAAACAAAACGCAAACGACCAACGTGGCTCGCAAAATATGAGAAGAGATAGCGAAAGAACGAAAACGAGGGAGGGTGAGAGAGCGAGAGAGAGAGAGAGAGAGAGAGAGAGAGAGAGAGAGAGAGAGAGAGAGAGAGAGAGAGAGAGAGAGAGAGAGAGAGAGAGAGAGAGAGAGAGAGAGAGAGAGAGAGAGAGAGAGAGAGAGAGAGAGAGAGAGCGAGTGAGGTAGCCTTGTCAGTCGATTGAGCTTGCACCGGGGTTGGCTAAATAAAACGAGAAATTTCGCACAGCCACTTGGATCCGTTTGCGAAAAACTTGCATCGCGTGCATGCACGCGGCGATGCATCGAGAATCAGTCAGCGTGTGATTCGATCTCGGCTGGGGATTCGATTGATGAAAACTGGCTCGTTGGAGAATTGCTTTTTGCAAAAAAAATAGGGCACACAGCTCTTTTCCTGATTCCCCGCCCGATACTTTCGATCAATTTCGAACGATAATATTTGCATTTATTTGATACGCGACCATTATGCAATTGGATTAAAAGAGAGACGTCGAATGTTATAGGGATAATCTCGCGCGCATTCTTACACCACGATATTATTGATCTACTATTTCATTATACTATTATTCTAATTGTTCTATTAGTTCTATCGGATAGTTCTTTTACTGTACTACCATTTCGCTATATTTTTATACCACTGCTTTCTCATTCTACCATTTCTCTATGTTGTTATTCTATCAGTTTTTCTGTAGACCTTTTTTTCTGTTATACTATAATTTCATTGTATGGTTATACCTACAGTTTTATGATTCTACTATTTTATTAAACTATCATTCTACTTGTTCTACTGTAGAGTTATACTATACTACAATTTCACTATGTTGTTATATTACTCTTTTAATAATAATATGTTCCTTCACTGTACTATCCTTCTACTAATTCTACTGTTGGATACTACTATACCACTATTTTACTATTTCTTTCTTTCCCTACACCGTAATTCTACCATTTAACTACTTTTCACCAATTTTTAAGTTGCAATCAGATTGGAAAAAAATGCATTGTTTAAATCTTTAGTTACATAGTTCCTCTAATACCATATTCCTAGATTCTCGTATCAGTAGATCTAGCTAGATTCCTATGGTTCTAAGTCCCTATATTCCTAGATTACCATTTCTCTATATTCCTCAATCTCTCTATATCCCTGACTTCCTGTTTGTCTGTATCCCTAAATCCTCCATACTTCTCTATACCCCTAAAGGTATACATCTGTACACTCCAATATCCCCAGATTCTATGGATTCAATAGTTTTCGATCTTCCTGGATTCGCGTATGATCAAATTCCGAATCATAAAATTTCCAAACAACGAAAAACAGAGGAGCGATATCTCTTTCCGCGTCACTATTTTCCCTAGGGAAAGCTTGTATCGCGCATGCAATACGCGTACACTATACGTACCGAATTAAAATGATCCGATACCAGCTTCTATGGCCAACATGCGATGCGCGAGTAAATAATGATTTTCGAGAAGGAATAAATATTGTTAGGTTCGTCGCTAAAATAGTGAGCGTTGGTCGAACTTCGTCCCATTTTCATCCGTCATGAATATGACCGCGTGAAAAAAAAATGCTGCCCGTCCTCGACCCCCTAGTGGCCTCTCCTTCTTTCGCCGTTCCGGCGATTTATGTTTTTTTTTGTTTATTTTTTTTTCCTACCTGCCTGCACGATGACCACAGAGGGGCAGAGAGGAGGACTTCGCTTCTGTTGGTGCCATCGGCCAGGACCCACGGATATTATACTACCCCTGAATTATACGTCCATAAAAACGTGATGAAGCGGGCACGGACTGGCAGAGGCCGGCAAATGGCTCGAAAAATCAAAGAGAATGGGAATAATGGTCAACGAACGGCCGGACAGGCTAATATATTCGTTTTTCTCACTACGATTCGCGTTGCTGTCCACAACGAACGACAGAGCCATTATTTTCGTTCACGATGACACGTTTGACGAATCCCTTGGACGGAATTATGAACCTTCGCGAATTTCTTCTCTCCTTGTTTTGTCGATGCCTTTTTTCGTTGGTTTTTTAGATTTTTTTTTTTGTGGAGGCAGAGAGAAAAATTCAGAGCACTGCATATGACGTTCAGTAAGTTCAGGTTTATCGTGGAAATTCTTTTTATGGAGGGTGTAGAAAATATGTCGTGAGAGTATAAAATAATGTTAAAGCGTGTGCAGGTATCTTAGTTATGAGGAAATATCAAATTTTGTTGTAAATAAATATTTTGTTAACGTTACGTGGATCAATGAACTGTTAGATTTTTAGCTAACGATATGATAGCATATGCGGTATGTCGTTTCAGGAATCTAGGGAGAAAAACAATCTGGGGTAGAGAGGGGCAGACTGCATACACGCGTGGATTGTGTGTAGAGATTTTAGATTTTGTGAAGGAATTCGGAAATCATATGGATAAAAGTCCTACATTTTCGAATTTCCGTCTTTCCAATTAAAAATTTCCAATCAGAAATTTCAACTTTTAAACTTGAAAGGTTGGTCATTTGGAAATTGGGAAACCAAGAAATTTGCGAATTCAAAGATTTAGAAATTTTGAAACCTGAAAGTTTCAAAGTCTGAGAGCTAGAAAGTACAGCAATACGAACTCATAAAAACTCGAGGACCGAGAACTTTACAGTTTGATAACTTTAACATGATATTACTTAAATATCCCAAAATACCCGCGTATCACATAGTCCAATTTAAAGATCATTCGATCGCTCGGAAACTCGATGACCTGGCAATTTGATCATTTTAGAACTCGAATATTTCGCAAATCCGAAAATGCTGACGTGCATTTATAAATTGACGTGGTTTATAAATTTGAACGTTTGAAGCCGTGGTAATTTAAAAATTTATTGCTTCAATAATTCAGAAGCACAGATATATCAAATTTTCATATCGTCGACTTCAAAAACGTGCGAATCCGCGAATTTCAATTTGCGAATCCGCGAGTTTAAAAATATAAAAGCCCATATAGATATATCGAATTTCCAATAAAATGCACATACTCGCGAGAGAACGATGAACCTAATTGACCGACAATTGAACTTAACCGTATATCTTTTTGTTTGCGCAGATGATGAAACATGGCTGGGACAATTACGTGAGATACGCCTGGGGTAAAAACGAGCTGAGACCGATCTCGAAGAGAAGTCACAGTGCCAGCATCTTCGGTGCTTCGAACATGGGCGCAACCATAGTCGATGGCCTCGACACTCTTTACATCATGGGTCTTCACGACGAATTCAAGCAGGGTCGTGATTGGATCGCGGAGAACCTCGACTTCGATATCGTGAGTACCTATTATTCTTTCGTTTCTCGTTTTCTGCCGATGGCTTCCTACCGTAGGAGTCAAGGATAAAGTCGAGTTATTCGACGAAAGAGCATCTTTGATTTCTGGAACGAACGTATCAACGAAGATTTGATTTTCATCCCGACAGACTTTTATCGAGCTATCGAAAATTATATTACCGCCGCGATACAATTATCGCCATACTCTACCTCCTGGTAGCGTGAATATTTTAACGCATATCGATTCGCGTAGCAAAGACGGATGACTTTAATATGCCAAGCTATATTAATAATTATTTTTACTTCAACCACCCGGTATCATAATTCTAAAGGGATGTTCTATTTCAGAACATCTAATTCAGAATACGGTATTTCATTATGTATTCTATTGAACGGATATATCAGATGCTAATCCATCATGTAATTTTACTGTCAACTATTTTCACCATAATTATTTCACAATAGCTGGTGTTATCGTACCTTATTTTTCATCGTCCAAATGATTCGGACAAAAAATGATTTAATATTAATGTACTGTAATGTATTGTATATATCATTGTATTAATGTATAAAAATAACTTAAAAGTTGCTTGGTTATCATATTTTAAGAAACAAAGAACGAGCAAATCAAAGCAGCCAGTCAATTAAAAATTACTATTTATCGTTTCAAGAAATAGTAAAATGCATACATGATCTACGTACATACGTGTATCAACAGAAATGGTCATGCACGTATCACATGTTCTGCATACGTAAATGGTATATATGTATATGTCATGTTTAATGGTGTATTTATATTTATATCATATCTAATAGTATATGTATATGTACATACATCATGTCTAGTAGTACATTTATATGTACATCATATGTAACAGTACATGTATATATGTACATATATCACACCTAATAGTATATTTATATGTACATATATCATGCCTAATAGTACATTTATATGTATATCATATGTAATATTAATACGTGTATATATATATATATATATATATATATATATATTTATTTCGATAAATTTCTATTTCTATTTCGGTAAATAAATGATATACTCGAAAGAGAGCGGAATTTATTAGTCGGCAAGTAGTCGAAAGAGTTTTCGGAGTAGATTTGACCCAGCATATCGGTCGATTTTGAAAAGTCGGTATCCAGACAGAATCGTCGATATTCCCGGTCGTTCGGGGTAAATCTTGTTCTTGGGGTAACACGTCCCGTCATAAACGTGACCGTGACTCCATAAAATTCGACGGTTGTTCGTTCGGAATAGCGTTGATCTCTCAATAAACACAGACATATTGGAAGAAGCGTTGAACGCACGCAGCGAAAGCAATTTCATCGACTTCTCCCGTGGCGATGCCGGGCTGACTGCAAATCCCGATGGAACGCGGACTTCCGTCGCGTCGCGTGTGCACACACCCATCGAAATCCACTGGCTGTCGGTTTTTCCTTGCCAAACCCCGCGAAAATGTGTTTACTTTACCCGACGGGGGTAAGACGTCGCGATCTTCCCTCACTCGAATCCCTCTTCAGACTGAATTCGAACCCGAACAGCTCGATGGTCCTTGAAATTGTTGCGAGATAATTTAAGAGAGACTTCCGCGAACGTGCTGCGAAAAATAGAATCTTGAATTTCCTCGCTGAATTCTTGTGCCACCGTCTTCTTTTTGGGGGGTGCGAGATGAATTGGGAAACTTGGCATGGTCTGTATGAGAACAACCACTTGTACTCAGGGTTGTTAATAAATGAACATTTTACCTTTGTTAGAGTTTATAAGTTGAACGATTTTGGATTTATCGGGACTTATAAGTTGCAACATTTCAGATTTATTAGAATTTGTGAGTTAGAACTTTTTAGATTTATTAGAACTTATGAGTTGAAACTTTTTAGATTTATCACAAATTACAAGTTGGAACATTTTACATTTATTAAAACTTATGAGTTATGAGTTTTTAGACTTATTAGAACTTATGACTTGGGACATTTTACATTTTTTAGAATTTATGAGCCTGGCACTTTTTAGATTTACTGCGATTTTCGACGTGGTAGATTTTGGGTTTATTGAAATTTGTAGTTCAGAAAATTTTACCCTAGAATATTTGGCAGATACGAAGCTTGAGAAGTTATAAATTTTTATGTTTGATGATTTTTAGAGTTTCAATTTTAATAATTTTGCGGTTTCCCAATTTCTTGAATTAGAAATTGAAGGAATTTTAAATTTATAAATTTCTAGCTTGCAAATAATTCAAATGTACAAGTTTATAAATTTGCAAGTTTCAAGATTTGATATTTTCATATTTTTGAATTCTGAAATTTTCAACCCCTAAATTTCCAGTTTTGTACTTTTTTGAATTTGATAGTGTGAAATTTTGTGTATATATATTTCTAAATTCTCAACATTTCAATTTTCTAAATATCTGTGCTTGTAATTGAATAAATACAAAAATTTGATATTTCTATATTTCGAATTTTTCAATATCTGAATTTATAAATTATCGCACCTAAAAATTTTATATTTTCATATATACGTCTATATTTCTACATTTCCAAATTCGAACATTTTTATAAATTTTCAAATTTGCAAACGTGTGTAAATTTATAAATTCCCGATCTTCCAAATATCAAAATCCAATTTCATTAATTATAAAATTAAGTTCCATTCTATATATCCTTTTACGATCCATAATAATGAGTCTCTTAAACGCACGAACATTATAACTACGATTAACATGTACGAACTATCGCGTATTTACGCAAGTGGAGCATTTTATTAAAAATTAAATCGCTTCCTTCTCTACCAGCACGATAATTATAATGTCTTTAAGGAGGAGGGAAAGATATTCAATCTAAAGTTCAACGATGATCAACGTTAAAAAATGGTTAAAGTTCCTTCCTCGAAAATGAAGCGAAAATTAAAGGATATTATGGTACTTGCAGTTTGTCTTCCTTTGTTCCCTCAACATGTCAAGGACAAAGGGAGTAGCAGATTAATTTTCGCCCGGTATATTTTAAACTTTGTAATCCCCTTTGCGGACTTGAAACTAGTCGTTCCACTTGAATTCCTCTCGAAAGGATTTTAACGATTCGAAACCTCGAATTAATACAGTAATTGCGAAAACAGTTTCGCTATTACCAGTTATTTCTTGTTTCGTGAACTCTCTTTCGTTAAAAAAAAAAGTTTAAAATTACCCCATCGAACATATTAATTTAACTTTGCCTGAAATAATTCATCGATGATCGAAGAGGACTCTCGAAAACTCTGCCACTTCCGTTTCATAGTATATTTCTACTGCAGCCATATTTTACCACATTTTTAATATCTCATACTTCAATTTTCCATTATATTTTTGCTGTAATCGATACATATATACATATATATATTTTCTATAACATCTTTCCCGTAGCCGGCACATAAATGTCGCGCGTGTTTTGATATCAACATCGTGTTATTGTTCGCGGTGAAGCTCATGAAAACATTAACCATAATTAATTTTTGTTGTTGCGGTGTGCACGCGAAAGCGGCATCATTAATTTTCAGTGACCATAAACTTATTGAAAAGGTACAATTCGAACAAATACCGTGTGACGAAGCAACGAAACAAAGCAAATGTTCCCCCTCGAAAATTCGAACGCTGTATTGTTGTAAAGACGTTTAATTTCCCTTTTAACAAATTTATATTTTATAACAGAAGCGAAGCGGGTAATAATATTTCCGATATGAGTTTCCACGTTTATTAAAGGGCTTTTCAAGCTCATCAAATAAATGCTCAATATTTTCTATATAAATTAATCATCCGGCGAATCATCGCGCAGCTGCTATAATTAATCCGAACGCCAGATAATGAAATGCAAAATTGGCCATTCCTGAAAGGATATTCATGCTTTTTAACGCATTATGTTCGATTCGTGCTCGCGACGATTTAACGAAAATGTAAGTATCGATCTAAGTTTAGAGGAGGAGATGTAACCAATTTATCTTAGGATTTAAAACACCTCGGATGGAATAGCCGTGCTTCTTCGGGTTGAGATTTTCATTGTCTGTCAAGGTCAAGGAATATTTGTTCGATCCCCGTTCCGTTGAACAGTCTCAATTCTCGAAGGATTACTGAAAATCCTCGTGGGAGCTCGACCAATGGCAGAAAATCCCTTGTTTTTGCTATTTTTTCTCGTTTATCCCTATTTCACCCTGTCGAAATAACACCCCCGTAGATATTCTTATCGCCCTACCCTTAAGTACCTGACTTTTCCGAAAATAATACAGCCTTTTTTTTTTGTGGAAAAATCTAGTCCAAGATATAATTCTGACGATCAACTATATCTTATTTATTTGAAAATTATACCGACGAAAAATAGGTGTGCGCTGGTATTTCATTTTATTAACACTCGGTAAAATTGGTTACGAAATTGATATTAATTTTAAATATTTATATTTGCAAATTTGCGCCGCATAATAAACAAAACGAAGAATGTAGCATTCGAGCAAGAATATGCACAAGAAATTTAATTAACCGTTTCGTGTAAATATATGGTAAAGTTGAAACAAAGGATTTCGTCGGAAATCTTGTTCAAATCCTACGTTTCAACGAATTAAAAGAATATTATATTTTAAATCATCGCATGAATTCAAATGAAAAGCTCGATGAGCAACAGAATATTTCAGGAAATGAGAAATGCATCCAAGAGATTAATAAAAGTTTCGATGTAAATGTACTCAGAAGTTGAACAGAAGCATTGAATGTTCGTTTCATTCGAAGTTGATATTTGACCCAGTTCGTAAAAAGTATAACATTTACGGATTTACGTATGCAACGTAATCAAAGACAAGGTGCATCATTTTAGCATGAAATACGACCAGAAGTTCGATGGGATATTTCGTGTATATGAATTGAGAAGTTATGGAACGTATTTCCGTGAAGGTACACTTTGACTGAAGTCGATGTTTGACTTGCTTCGAAGGATACAACATTTTACGTCATAAATTTGCAGATGTTGGTTAATGAAGAACAAGCTGTGCCATTTTAACTCAAATTACAATTAGAATAATACTATATTTCGTGCGAATGTATTGTGCGGGTGTTATAAGCAATTTACCTAAAAATTTATTTTGTTTCAAGTCGTTATTTTAGTTGGTCAAAAAAATACAACATTTTTGTGATATCATTCACAGATACAGATATATTCAGCTTAACAGGATGCACATATCACTTTGACAAAAAATACTGTAGGCACTGTAATGAAATATGTCACGTAAATGTATTCAGAAATTAATATGAAGAGTTTTCTTGAAAATCCACTTTGTTCGAAATCGATATCTCGATTGGACCAAGAAATACGACATTTCAAATTGCGGTATCCACAATTTTACGTATGCAACTCAATGAAGGACAATATACACATTTTTAACACAAAATGTTACAACAATAGTGACAAATTTGTCATGTAAATGTACCGACAAGCTATTAAAAGGAATTTTATTGGAAATCTCCTTCGTTCGAAGTCCGTATCGCAATTTTCCGAAGAAATGCAACGTTTTGAACTGTAATGTGCAGAAATTCTCAAGAGAAATTCGCTAAAGAACATGAAGCATCATTCGAGGCAAAGTGTGTCAAGAAGATTAACAAAATTTGTCGTGCAAATGCACTCGGAAGCTGGTGCGAAGAATTTTCTTGAAAATCCACTTTGTTCGAAGTCGATATCTCAATTGGTGCTCGAGATGCATCGTTTCGAAACGTAGCCTCGAAAATGCTGGAGAAGATGAATGAAAGACAAAGTATACCCGCAGGTGTGACCTAAATTTTTTTTTTTATGGAAAGACGTACGTCGCGAATAATAGCGACGAAAATGAAAGAGAGTGCCAAATTTACAAATTCTCGAAATTTTTAAGTCGCGTACATTCTTTAATTCTGAAACTTCTGAATTTCTGTATTTCTCGATTCTCAAATTTCTTAATCGCCGAATAGTTCAATTTTTAAATTATTTGATCCTCGATATATCAAATCCACTAGTTCTTCAATTTCTAAATCCTCAAACCATCGAATCTCCTAATTTGAAAAAGCCCAAATCCACAAAGTTTTGAATTTCTAAATTTCCAATTGCTTAAATCCCCAAAAGCTCGAATTTTTATGAATTTCCAGATTCAAATATTTTTTAATTTTCAGAACTATCAATTTTCAAATTTCTGGATCTCCAAATCCTTAAATCTCCGAATTTCTTAATCCCTAAACCCTTACAGTTCCGAATCTCTAAATCCCTAAGCTTAGAAATCTCCGAAATCTTAAATCTCCAAATTCTCCAATTTTCGAACTTCAGGACCCTCAAATTGCTAAATCCCTCGATTCCTAAATCTACAAATTCAGAAATTTCAAAATCGTCGAATCTCTAAATTCCTGAATCCCCAAATTCCTGAACCTCAAATTTCCAAAGTCTGAAATTCTTGAATATCCAAACTACTAATTAAAAAATCTCTAAATCCCTAGATTCCTAAATTCTTAAATCCCTAAATCCCCAAATCCTCAAGTATCCAATTTCCTAAAAAAAAAATCTCCAAACCTCCAAATTCCTAGATTCCAAAATTCTTGAATATCCTGATCCCCAAACCCCTGAATTCCTAAATCACCAAATACTTAAATCCTCGAATTCGAAAATAATTCACGTTCAAATATTTCGTCTAAACATTACTCCAGCAAACAAACAAATAATTTCACCGAGAGCACACGTTTCAATTTTCCCTAATCCGATTAACGTCCCACCGGAAACGTGGTTTTCGCATTCGCGTTAACCGCGTTTAAAAAAAAAAAAGGCGACCGTTTAATAGTCTCCCTTTAATTACTGCATTTGAAAGCAACGGATATCGGAAAACGTGTAGTACATCGGAATTGGTTTTCGCGTGAAAGTTAAACAGACGAACCGGCTGGTTATAATTGAAAGCACTCGCGGATCCGTTCTCGGCAAAGGAAACGGAATACGGTATTAAATGAAATAACGTAACGAAAAAGAAATAGGAAAAAAAGACACGGGAACAATCTTCGATGTAACGGAATATTAAACGCACTCTCTGAGACGAATCTCCGAACAGTTACGAAGCAATTAATTCCTGGTTGGTTTGCGCTTTCGCGGCGAGAACAATTTTGTACCCGCGCTCGCGATATTAATATCGGCATTCCGTCGCGGGCGTTGTTCTTTTACGTTTGATAAATGAAAATTCCTTAGCACAATGCACTGCTCACGTTCCGTAAATATCGATGAATACACCCACCTACAGTCCTTTATATCTCGATTTCGTCTTTCGTTTCCCTTACGGTCTTTATATCCACCAAAAAGAACATTCCCATTACTTTCCTCAACGATTCCTAAAAATACCTGCATACAAGTACCTGGCAATCCCTAAAATCTTCTATCAATCCCCAGAGTCGTATCTAGAAATCCGTGAAAACTTCTCGAATTCCTGATAAATTCTTAAAAATCTTTGAAGCTTCGAAAAATCTGACAAATTTTGAAGGTTCCCAAGTTACTACATAATTGCAACCTGCCTGCTGGATCGCGGAAAATAATCAAATCATACAGTTTCGATAACGATCGAATATTATAATACAAACATAATGAACAACCACAATTTAAAGTGAATAAAAGAAATATAAAAATCCTTCCTTCGCTTTCAATATTTCCTGCCGCGACAATTAAGTCGAAACACCGGTTCGAACGGGCTTTGTTATCGGTATAAGTAATCCGATTATATAGTTGATGTACGACTCGATAAAATGTATTTTATGAGGGACGAATGAAACTGTTTGAAATACTTATGAACGTAATCGAGATTTCCATTCGTTCGTTAAATATTATCGAACGGTGAAATTTTAGCGACAGCGTCGAGCCGCTATCGAGGGAAGACGAGTCCGTTCAAATATTTGGCTCCTTCGAGGTATATTCCCGGTGGATTTCGATTCCTGGCATGGATAATAGGACATCAAACATTTCCCCGGCCTCTGCCAACCTCAACTATTTATCGTGGATTCCTAAACGGATAACTTCTCGTATTAGTCACTTCACCGCACTGCAAACTCGTGCGCGGAAACTGCTCCATTGCACTTGCCAGAATTCCGCCGTTACTATTTCACACCTGTACAGTTCGTTTACCATTCTTACTGCAGTATCTTCTAGTTACCCTCCAATAACGCGACGAAGTATTACCTGCGAACAGATAAAACCGTGTTAACACTTTTTCGATATCGCCGTTCGGCAATAATTTCATTCTCGTTCGCGCAACGATAAGAAATAAATGTAAGTTTAGAAGAAGAAAAAAACGTTTGTGAAAATAAGTATTCTGTATAATATTTTATATTATATTTCTTATAATATATAGTATTTTCTATTGTAGAGTTTGGGTGTTCACTACGTTGATTGGTATGGCGTGATTTAATAAATAAATGTATATCGCGTGTATCAAATTTCTAAAAAAAATATTTTTTACAATATTTTATATTATATTTCTTATAATATATTATATTATATTTTGTTTGGAGAGTTGTGATATTAAGAAATGGAGAATTAAAGAAATTGACATGTACGAACAATTTGAAAGCTGTAAAATTTCAGTATATGAAAAATCGAAAATTTCAAACACTTGACAGTATATCGAATACATGTATCGAATATATATATCGAATAATTTCGCATTGCTCGAAGACACACGAATCTCATGAATGTAAAAATTTCTTGAAATTCAAGAAATTAATCTCGCAAGCGCTACAATGAAATCCTTCGCCTACCCAAGAACCTGTACTCGAAAAAAAATCTCCTAACCAGCGATTCACCGAATCTGCGAACGATCAAAATTAATCCCCGGTCTCCCAACAATACCCGATACGAACGAGATTCGCGAATTCTAAGGTCTCCGGCGAAATCACAGTCGGATACTTCGCGACACTCTCGCGGCCGACGATAAAACTCGCCGGACAGCGATCCGAATCGTCCACGGACACTTTTCCACGGATCCGTTGGCCCCGTTACGAATAACGTGCAACCGGATTAAAAAACACGAACGAAGGAGGCACTGTTTGCGGGTATTAATCTTCCGGTGGCGGTACGGGCGCACCCTGTCGGCCGTTCCGGCCGAAATCAATGTCAATGCGGCGCGTATGCAAAAAGGAGGGTATACGGCCGCATAAAACGCGGCAGCGGGCGAATACACCGGTGCAACGATATATATTACCTTCTGCAAGATTTATAAAAGAATGAAAACAGTGCGTGGACCGATCGGGGGCGGGAGGAGGGGAGTTGTATGGGGCGGAGGGAGTCGGGGGACGAAAAGGAGCAGCGGCCGAGGTGGGAACCGATCGCGAACGGGTTATATGGACTGGTCCGCGATTCGTATAGCCGATAAATTCAAAGAGGAAGCTGCACGGGGCCTAAACTGGACCCGTGGGTTAAAACGAAAAACTGCCTCGCATTATGCGCTAGCTGGATCCCATGCGGCTCGAAATGGGTGGCGATGCACGCCAAATTCGGTATATAGGACCTATTAATGGTTACTTATTGCCGTGCGGTGTTTCTTGCTATGTCGCGCGGCCACGGTGTTCGGGTGAAATCGTGGAATAGGGACTTTGACGTTCGCCCTCGCGGTAACTGGTTCTACGTGGCTGCGGTTCTTTTGCGACGTGGACATAGCCGGACAGTCGGCGACGCGCGGATCTTGCACTCCGATTTGTCGGGTTCCCGTGATTTTTTAATATGGACGGTGCGGACGTCCGGGAATGTGGAGAGTCAACGATTCCCGGATTCGGGAATTTGGAGAATCGGTGACTGAGCTTTCGAGGATTTGGTGATTTCGGGATTTTGGGGTTTGAGAATTCTGGAAAATTCAGAGATTTTTGGGATTTGAGCATTTCGGGTACTGGGAAATTGGGGATTTGCGGATTTGGAGATACGAGAATTCGAAGATTTGGGGATTTTGGGATTTGCGCATTTCGAGTACTGAGAAATTTGGGATTTGCGGATTTGGATATACGAGAATTTGAAAATTTGGAGATTTTGGAATTTGAGATTTCTGGAATCTTGAAAAATTTTTGTGATTTGAGGAATTCGAGGCTTGAGAATTTGGGGATTTGGAGATACGAGAATTCGAAGAGTTGGGGATTTCGGGATTTGAAAATGCTGAAATTTAGACAAATGGAGTATCGGAGTCCTGAGAATTTTGAAAATGTTACGTCTTTGGAAATCTGAGGATTTCGAGATTTGAGAATTTGGGAACTTCAAATTACGGGGATCTAAGAATTTAAAAACCTGAAAACTCAGGAGTTGACGAATTTGGGGATTCAAGAATTTCAGCATTTAACGCTTAAGAATGTTGCGATTTAAAAATCCGAAAACTGATGTAAAATTTCGAAATTCCAAAACCGGTGTCAAAAATTTTAGAAACTTAAAAACCAGGATTCGAAAACCTAAATTGCAATAATTCAACGGTTTCATAAAATCGGGTATATAAAAAACTCGAAAACCTATAAATCCAGAAACACGAAGTTACACCCCAAAGATATATAAACGTATTAGCCTAAAAATCTACTTATTTAAAATGTAAAAATGAAAGAACTTAAGAATTATAAAATATAAAGAATTTATATAAAATATAAATTATAAAGAATCATAAATTTATGATCTGAAATCTCCGTGTACATTATAATATTGCAAAATTTATAAACGTAGACTACTGATTGTTTAACTTGAAACCGGTGTAGTTTTAGACGAGTGTCTGACGCTCGACAGAATTATCACAGTTCCTGCGCGCGATATTTTCAGATTAAATGTATATTTTATAAACACTTTCCGCGTTCAACAGTTACTCTACTGAATTTACGTATTCGTTTCTCTTGACGCATATTTCGTGCACGCATTGTTTCTGGAGACAGTGCTCGCACCGACGTTGCCGGTGCATTTTTAATGAAGTCCTTCCCGTTTTCGGCGCCTTTGTGACCAACCATGGCCGGGGACACGCCTTTGCCTTAACATTTTGCTTTATTTGTCGACCTCCCGAGACACCTAATGCCATTGAACGTCGACCTTGTTGCCTTCAGCCAGACTACGCGAACCGTTTCTCGAAAACGCACATGATATTACCAACTTCTATGCTGAACTCTTCCTTTGTGCTGATTATTATATTTATTATTATTATATTTTAAACACCTTCCCTGTCAAACGTTTCCATATTCCTTTGCGTTCGTCCTTCTGATACTAGTATCTAAATTTAGTTCGTTGGTTTCACGCTTCTAAATTTTCGCGTTCCAAATTCTCGAATTTTATATCCTGCGCTGTTTTCAACTTTCAGATTTTCGTGCCTCCAGGTATGACATTTTTTGTACATTTAATTTATGCATTTTTGATTGTATAAATTTTAAAATTTATACATTTTTAATCGTACAAACTTTTGCATTTATATGTTTTTTGAATATCAAAGTTATCCCTACTGCCCGGGTTATCTATGTCACAATATTTCTACGTCCCGATATGCCAACGTCCCAATATTCTTATGTCTCGATATTCTTACGTCCCGACATCCCTACGCCTCCATATCACTACGTCCTCATACTCCTGCACCCCCATCTCCCTACGTTCGCATACCCCTACGTGCCCATATCCCTACGTCCCCATACTCCTACGTCCCCATATCCCTACGTCCCCATATCCCCGCGTCCCCATATTCCTACATCCCCATATCCCTACATCCCCATATCCCTACATCCCCATATCCCTACATCCCCATATCCCTACATCCCCATATCCCTACATCCCCATATCCCTACATCCCCATATCCCTACATCCCCATATCCCTACATCCCCATATCCCTACATCCCCATATCCCTACATCCCCATATCCCTACATCCCCATATCCCTACATCCCCATATCCCTACATCCCCATATCCCTACATCCCCATATCCCTACATCCCCATATCCCTACATCCCCATATCCCTACATCCCCATATCCATAGATCCTAATAGCCGTAGACAATTTTGGAACTTTATACTAATCCACCCAATATGCATAAATACCAAAATCCTTCGGTTTTTATATTCCCAGCCTGTATTCAGACCAGTTTCTTAGAATGCATTAAAAAATTTCGAACGGTTCGACATAAAATGAACGTTGTTTGGCATCTCGGCGTCGGTAGATCGATTCGAGACGCATCAAACTCCGAGCCATCGCCTCCGAAACTCTGATTGCTCAGCTCGCGATGGAAGGGTATTTATCAGACGGTGAAAAGGTTAATCAGGATCACGTCAAATGCAGACTGGCCACGGCCGGGTACTCTAATCATGCAAGTTATGAAACCCTGCAAACAACGCCGTATAACATTCTTATACCGTACACTGTAATTAGGGAAGTCGTTGTGTGCAGTTTTACGCGTATTACCGGACATTCGCGATCGTTCCAGCTCATCGGCTACTAATCCCTTCTTCCTCGCGTACTTTTAATCAAGCCGATCCTCAGAGTCCCTCATCAAACGTGATTCGAACCGGTCGACGAAATTGAGAGTCGGTTTCGTTTATGTTCGCAAATTAACCGGAGGATAATCCGCGTAATGAGCGCGAAACTTGATGAACAATCGCCATGGATGTCGACCGACAGATCTCTTTTTTTTTTTTTACGGGGCCTATGGTGCCTCCGAGATTTCACTATTTTTGGACACAGTTCCTTTATTCGCTCGCGAATGCACGAAGCGAATCCCTTTACGATCTGTGCGATAATAAATCCGTTTATGGGACTGTAGCGCGCGAGGATAAAGCGGTGGTATTAATTTTAAACGACGATAAGTGAATTCTTTTTACGTTTTATGGGGAAAATGGAATTTCATCGTGGCAGTTTTACTTCATGTAGGAGCAAAATTCGAGGAAACAGATTTTAAAAGTTTAATGACTACCGTTGTTATCTTATATTGTACATATTATTTTTAGCCGTATGTTGTGAAGTGTACATTGTTTTCGATAAATTTATAAAGTAGATACGTGATTTTATATAACGTGAGAAATATTTGTTGCATATAAAACTAACTGTAAGTCATACTGTATTTATCGACAACCATCTTGAATTTACATACAACCATACTTACGAACGTATAGTTACCGAAGTAACAAGAAAGTTTCGAAAAATGGCATAATTTTTTAACTATAAATATAAAATGGCTCTATTTTTCCCAAGTATTCATTCCATCGTCGTTTTGTTACATTTCGCAGCAAGTATTCATTATTTTGTTACATCTACTACAGCAAGTATTAAAAGATTGCTGCTCGCAATAACTTCTTTTGATCGTGCAATAAAATCCGGTAAAGATCGATGAACATAGCTATGAATATCAATAATTCGAACCGGAAATTCGGTAATCTTTAACTATGCCATGTGCATCGAATAGAAACATCATGGTTCATAATGGAAACAACAATCGACCGGTCGTTAAGAAGAAAGATGACATCCTTTGGACGTGTAAACACAAAGGATCAGACTCTATTGATCCTACATAGGGTTTCTCGTATCCTCCTTGTGATTTACTATCAGTATCAATACGCCTACACTCGTTAATTCATTCGAATTTAAAGGCTGACACTGCCACCACAATTTATCAAACAGGAACAAGTGGCATATACATTATCATGGATCATTCAGGGTTTTGTGTGTTTTCTTACTTATTTTGTACTCTGAGCAATATCGTTCCATTAATTATTATCAAATATCTAGATATGTTATTTACGAGTTTATTTCTTTTGTCTTTATAGGTATACTTTTATAGATAGACTTCGTAGATATATTTTTTGACCTTGTAGGTATATTTTTTTTTAATATACTGGTATACGATTTATTAAATACAACATTTTCTACTATAAGGAATAGTAAATTTGAATCGATAATAAGAGACGAGTTAGATTTAATTAATAGTAATAATATTCAATTTAATCACGAAAATGGACACAATATTCTAACTGATCTCGAGCCTCAGAGACAGTCACGTTTAGTGACTAACTGGGAAAAATGAGTAATATTTAAGTAGGTTTCTATAAGTTTCATAAATAATAATGAGACTAACTGAATACTTAATTGTGACAATCGAGATCATAGCGTTAAATGTTGAATTAAATAAATAATAAAGAAAAGGAATATTTGTCCGAAACGTCCATAAGCGGTTTTGAGTTCTAACGAGTTAAACAACATATATTTTACCATGATTTTTCTCCGGGAAGAGTATAGAACCCCTAGAGAGGCTTTCTGCGAACTTCCTGCAATAACAGAAGAATCGAGAAGCCCGTTGCACCGAGCATTGTCGATCGAACAAGCCACAAATCGATGTTCACGATCTCGTGCCCACACAAATCGGTGTCTAAGCGAGTAGAAGTCCAGTATGTGCGTAGGTGGATATACACTGCCAACCAAAAGTACATGTATGAACATTTCATTCAAAATTATATTTTCTGTAGATTACGCAAGGCAATAAATACGATTTTTCAGGTATCAAATATCTCACGACCAGCTGTTAAACTTTCATCCATACCTTATAGGACCATTCGATGCTAGCAATCGATACTACTATACAAAGTTCATAGTAAATATCATATACATAGTCGTCAGATATCGTATCATTAAATATCCAACGACTAGATACCTAACCATTCAATATCTAACCGTTATACAACTAGCTGTTTGATATCAAACGGTTAGATATCTAACCGTTCAATATGTAACCGTCAAATATCTAGCTGTTGGATAACAAACGACTAGTAAAATATATAGCTATTGAAGCAGTCAGATATCTAACCATTCTATATTTAACCGTCAAATATCTAGCTGTTGGATAACAAACGACTAGTAAAATATATAGCTATTGAAGCAGTCAGATATCTAACCATTCTATATTTAACCATCAAATATCTAACCGTTGGATATCACACGACTAGTATAATATATAGCTATTGAAGCAGTCAGATATCTAACCATTGAATATATTTAACCATTAAATATTTAGCTGTTCGATATCAAACGGTTAGTTAAATATCTCGCTATTGTTTACGAAACAGTTAGATATGTAACCATTTAATTTTTAACCGTTAAATATTTATACTATTAGACATCTAACGGCTAGATATCTAACCATCCGATATATAACCGTTAAATATCTAGCTGTTGGATATCAAACGATTAGATATTTGAAGAAATTTCGTTGTTTGTTGTTTCGATCTATGGTACCGTAGTTTTGACCGGTATTGTAGATAGGTAGGCTGTTAGGAAGGAAGGAAGGACATCAGAGGGATACCGTAACGCTTCGAGCAATCAGTTATGCCGGTCGGGGTCCTAGCGACTAGCAATTTTGCGATTGCTCACCTCGAAACGGCGCATAAATCACCGAGTTGGGCTCCGTTACGCTGCTTCTCTGTTAAAACAACTGAACCGCTGGAAGCAACTCCGTGTTCGTCGTACCTGGAGCTTTCGATTAAGATTTTTCTTATGTGAACGCCGCTCCTGATTTCTGCTCGCTTCCGTAACGGTTTGCCAGGACGGGATTAGCTTGTCAGTCCTGAAATAACAGAAACAATTTCATTATTTCGTTCCTTCATACACTTCTAATAAGTTTGAATACGAGAATCGATAATCACGATTAATCTTATCGATGACAAATGATCGATTACGAAATGGTGGAAAGTTTTAGATATCGTTCGATGATGTAGATATCAGAAAATAACGCTTGTGGTAAATGAATTTGAAACTTAAAAGTTTTATTTTAAAGATCATTCGCATTTTATACAAAATATCGATTAATTGTTTGTGTAATTCTTTTCGTTAAATGTTATACTTTAACTCGATGCGCTGTAAGGGATACTTTATGGCACTTTTGTGTCGTTGGATAATGTTAAATTTGTGATGCTACGAAATTTTTGCTCGACGTACAATTTAATATAGGTATTCGATTCAATACAGTCTCATAAATAAAATGTGTAGAGCGTTTTATAATAAGTCAGTCCCGCTACTCCATAATTCTGATAAACTTTTGCCGGATTTAAATGAAAAATTCGTTCCAAACATGCGAAATCCTGCGAGAAATGTTTATATAGAGATTAATAGGATCACGCGAAAAAAAAATTTGCAAAATAAAATCGCGTCAAATAAACAGAATATAATCCTCCAAACGGAAACTGCGGATCGCTTTTATAAATATCATGAAAAATATTTGAAAAATTAAAGTTAAATCTCATACGAAATTTAATGAAATATAAAAATATGAATCAAATACAATTATACGACTTGGTTTTTATCTTTGTTACTGTATTCATAAGTCTGTTTTCAGATTCTATTAATCTTGCGTCTTTATACAGTATAGTATTTCTTTCGAGTGTGCTGCTTCCGACTTGAATGAAGATCCTCATCCTTTGTCCGTTATTATTCTTCCACGATGTATTCCTTCATTAAAATCTTTCTTCAAAGACATTCGACGAATAGAAATCGTTCATTGTCCCTACACAATGATCTGTTGGGCTCTCGGCTCAACAATACATGCATGTCATCAACATCAACACCCGTGACTCACCGTGAAACACAGTGTGAGTCATCGCACATGCACCCGTATCAATGAATCGAACTTCGATCATGAATATCATTCGAGCGTCTTATTATTTGAACAAACACCTACCATTTTCTGCGTAACGCTTTTTCAATATTGGAAAACAAAATGGTAGATACTGAAGTGACGCTCGATTCATGTCAAAGGTAAGAGCATTACGCGTTTCATAACCTCTTCTGTATGCTTCAATGAAACGTGAAAATATGAATTTTTCTGAACGTTATTAAACATTCAGTAAATATTTGTTTTTTTTTTAATTTAGTCTTTTAGAATACTCATTCGTCCGCAGTTGTTGCAATATTTTTAACCTTGCAACTTTTTAGGAAAATACATTTTTTCTGAATGTTATTAAATATTGAGGGAACGTTATTACGAGTTTGATCGACCACCCAAATTATTTTAATACACTTCCATACATTTCTCGAATTTTTATCATATTTTTTTAATTTTTACGTTTTCTGCGACTTTTGATACTTAACCAGTTAAGTGTGTTTGACGACTACATCCGTCATGGAAATGTGGCAGAATTTTTTGTTACGACGAGTATACTCCTAAATCACAGCTAACTGGTTCACAAAAGAAGTCAATATTAGGAATAAAATTGTCTATTTCATAAAATACACCCATCTTTTTGGCCCAATATTTTAACACGGGCACTTATTCTGTGATTGACGAGTATACTTACAAAAGGGAGCGCCACAGTTAACTGGTTAAAATTGTAATGCTTTTCTGATTTATCGAATTTTCGAATTTAGATTTTGACATTGCCCAATGAATCGTAAGAATAAAGTTTTCGAAAATTTGCATGATAAATCGACTAATAAAAAGTTAGAAAATGTGAACAAGATGAAGTATTAATTGATTGAACATTCAAAAATGAGGTATAAAACAAAATATTCAAAGTGCGGTATAAAATAAAATATTCAGAGTGAGATATGATATAATAGCGTAAAATGCTTATTTAGGTGATTATGCAGGAGACTGCAGTTGGTATTGCTGCCTGAAGTTTATGGTTCCCAGGTTGCGTATATCACTTAATAGAATAAGGGTGTATGAACACGTGGCGCCGTGCCATTTCTCTACCTAAATTGTTATTAGTCTTTAGGCGGAAAACCAATAAGCAACACGTGCTTGAACCAGATGGTAAACTTGTAACATCCTTAAAGGGTTTCTCTACGATAACGTATCTATGTATAATATGAAAAATATATCCATTATGTAAATACGTATACGTTCGGAGTTGTGCGTTGTTCAGACGAGAAATATTATTTTATTAATTAGTCGACTTTGTCTGTTTATTTGCTTATTATTACTCTTTATTTGTTCATTCGATTATAATTTTTTATTTGTTCACTTGATTATTATTTTTTTTGCTTTTCATTTGATCATAATTTTTTATTTGCCCATTTGATTATTGTTCTCTAGCCGAATTTTACAACATCGAATACTTCAGATTTCCAAACATCAAATTCCAAAATTTGTAATCCCTAAATTTCTAAACCTGAAATCACCAGCTTGTAGACTTAAAACTTCAAAATTCCTTGAGATGAAATCTTGAAATTCGTCAGCTACAAGTATACAGCGCGTCACCCAGGAATTGGCGCGTGAGAAGGTTGGAACGAAACATAAGAAGTACGCCTATCCTCATCGTGAATCCTTCGAACTGGATGACAATTGAGGGCTGCCGATTATTTATATTATTTGAGTTAACCGGCATACATGACCACGCGAAACAAAAAGATCCTACCACTGAAAATGCGAGTGAGTCGATACGCCAATTCCTGGGTTGTAGATACTACGTGTATGCGTAGTACATTCACCCCCATCGTTTTACCCCGCGCGTCTTCTCTTGAGCTTCGTGCAAGTAATTTCAAAATCACGAGGCCTTCGAACAATGTGGTCGATAAAAGATTGTCCATAATCGCGAACACCGTTTCGTTAATCGTCCCTCTTATGCCCGATACGTATTGTTTCGAGCGGAATGATGCTTGAAGCGGATTCACCGCGCAGAATGTTCGCGTCTGGATAGGGAACAACTTGTTGCGCGAGACGAGAGTGCAATGAGCGAGCAAAATACAGCGATAGAGGAAGCCGGGTTCCTGGCATAAAACATCCAGGCACGGAAGGGAAGTTAAACGACATTAAATTTCCATAACGCTGTAAAAGATCATTTGTTTTGCGTCTAAGATGCTCGAACGTAAGTGCTGCAGTATTACGCAGGAAAACACACAAAGGTAATATTGCTTGTTTTCCTCGGCCGTGAAACTTTCATGATTTTGTTACAGGAAAAGATATTACCTTCTGTATCCGTTAATTAATTTTTAGTTGCAACGTATACCATATTCCTACGGTACTGCTTTAGGGTTGATTAATAAGCCAGATGTGATTACGATTTAATGACGTGATTTAGTATGCCTCGTGCTGTGACTATAGCTCTTGATCTATGTAATTATGTAATTTAGTGTCCTTCATACTCGGACTGTGACTATGGTTTTTGATTTTCATGGGTCGTTTGGGATAACAATATTTGAAAACTCTTCACCTCGAACACCCAGATCAGTTGATACCTTATCCCTGGATTCATAAACAGAAGAATCAGTGATATGACAGTAACTGTTATGGCATTTCGATGTACCTTTATTTTTCAACAGAAATTCTTCAGTTCACTATGTGCCGTACTTCGGAGAAGCGTACATACGGTTACTGATGTCACAGTTTGTTGTATCGAACTACACACACACAGTACAAAAATATCAAATTTGGAACTGGAAGGAAAGTTATGACGAAACATAAACTCACTCGGATCTCTAAGGATCACTATGTACCACAACATACCACGACTGACCCTTGACTGCCTCTGAACACGTGTTCTTCCGTCGAAGTGAATAAACCGACTGAGGTCAATCGAAGAATATTCTCCCTTGTCGACTTACATTTCGCAGAAACATAAAAAATTAATACCATTCGGAAGAATTTCTTCCCCCAGCAATTCGTGCACCTGATAATCTTGATGGCACCCCACACACGGGCGGTATAGCTACCTATTTGTTTCACCCTCGGTAGACACGAATATCTGGCTCTCGAATTGTGTAAACTGTCAATCATTTTTCTGCGACCAAAGCGTTCGAAGAGTAAGAGAACACGTATCGCATGGAAATATAAAAATTTAACTATACACATAATGATACTACCACGTTGAAGCTACCCACCACGTTATTTGCACTCCATCTACCTGTCAATCATTCCGTTGCATCGAAAGAATTTTTCTAATATTTCGGTCGAAAATCGTTGCAAGAGGTAATGTTTGCTGTGGGCGAGTTGAAGTGGAGGGTGGCTTGATGCCTCGGGAATCAGTATTGTTTGAACCACTGCGCACGATGGTCGAAATGAGTAGCTACTACAAGTGGTGTACGTTTTTTCTATCGGTTGTAGGACTCTGGCCGTACACGAGCAAGAAACGTCGACTCTTTCATAATGTTATGATCAGTTTCACAATTTGGCTGACTATAATTTCCCAGGTATGGATTATCATGGACAAACGAGAACATTCATGAAATCTTTCCGCAAGTCTTGACGTTTTTAAGCACACGTTTGACTACAGTAACAATATGGTTAGATTTTAGCTCTCATCGCTGTAGAGAGAAGTCTGTTTCGTCAGATGAAGATTATATCAGTTACTACAATGGCAATGGTCGCATTTACTAGATATCACACAACGTGGTATCGGATAGATAATGTGAGTTGCGTACGGAAATTAAATTTGTATTTAGGCAACACTCACGTAGATATTATTGTAAAATACAGCTAAAAGGACTTCTAGACCGACTCAGGTTTCATTGGACCATGAGTAATGGCGACATACTACGAATCATGCAGATCAACGCGTTTTACGGAGAACGTCTCGTATTGTTTTTTGCTGGTGAGCAACGTCTTAAACAGTTTGAACTTCCGATAGTGTTTCATTAAATACATAGTGCGTCTTTCAGCAATGGTTTACCCCTCAGTGTGTATGATGATGCTACATCATATCTCTCCTGTTATTTTGAATAAAATTTTACCATTGCATGAGTCTCGTCCAATAAAATTTCCATTAGATTTTAACTTGCTCATTGACACTGATAAGCATCAAATTTTCGGCAGTATTATGTCCTATTTGGGGGTGATAGTCGACGTAACTGTATTTGTTGGAACGGAATCTGTAATATTTATGCTCAGCTCGCATATATCTGGTTTATTTAATGTTTCTAGGTAAGATCTACTTTAAATAACTAATCTATGTTATTCATAAAACGCACGTCCCATTTGAGTAGAACGAAATGAAGGTATTTGAAAATATCGAAGAACATTTCAAGCACGACACAATTGATTTTAGTGTACGAGTTGTTTGTTTTTAGTGCTCTTCGAGAACCTTAATCTTCATAGAAATTGTACGTTGTTTTTTAAACTATTTTAAGACTATATAATTATTCATATCTTAATTTACTTTTTTAATAGCATGTTTAATTAACATAGTAGAAATGTCTAATTACGCTGTGTGAGCATGCATAAAATAAGTAGATAATCATTGTCTGGTAGTAGCTATTCCGTGGTTCTGATAATGCTTTAATCTGTCGTTCTTAGTTATTATTTCCAAAAAGCAGTTCTTGAAGAATCGTTGCCGTTGCGCCTTACACGAGATCGTACAAATAACAGAAGTATCAGTTACATTGTTAGCGGTGTTACTGTACATCGAATAGCACTTGAGTGAGTATTTTTCTTCCATATATGTATAATCATTAAAAAATCCAGCCTATTGTACTTTTTTAATGCTGAAAGTTAATTGAACATGAAACTTCATATAAACAAGCAACTAATTATTAGTTTTATTAATAAATTGTATTTGTAATCCATGGTATTTTGGTTATGCCAATCAATTTTCGGAAAACGTTTAGTTATCGACACCCAATTGATTGCTTAAACATTTCTTAAAATTTCTTAATATTTAAAATTCCATGGGACACCATCGGAGTACCTGGTCTAAACCATATATTTTCTGTGTTCCCCGCAATATTTTACTTAACACATTACGTATGTATTTCAAGATTGGTACGTGAAATGAACGACATCTGCAATCTATCCTACGCTTCTGCCACTATTTTGGGCGTGATTGCCTTAAGTATTCATTTGTTTTGCGTGAGTACTCCACATTGCACAATTTTGTATCGTTTCAAGTGGATATAAATTTATTTTCTAAAGAGGAACTAATTTGGACATAAAAATTGAGTTGACTGTTGAAGCTATCGGAAACGCTACACCAATTGTCCGATATCAGAGAGACAATGTTATTCCTGCTGATGTTCATTTCTACATTGGGATACATGTTCTGGGTGAACTTTGCAGTCGAATACGTTATCGTCAGCGCTGACAGCATCTCTGTGGCAACGTAAATGTATTGGAATGATATTTGCACACGATTTTTACAGCTAATATTTAACGCATTTATCGTCAAGGACACATACGCTTATTAAGAACGACTTATGCTTTATTGGTAAAAATAACAAAAAGTTGTCAAAAAAGATTATTGCATTCGTCGAGAACACAATATGTTATATGTATATTTTATTCTACATTTAGACCAACTTCACGCGTTCTCCCACAATTTTGAAACCATCCAATGTCCGTGTCATAATTCTTCGAATGTTTTGATAACCGATTTTTGCCATTGTTATCATAGTCTTTGTCACTTTCGATGTTGACATTGTTATTCCACTCGCAAAAAACATGCCACTGAATTTTAATACTCGACAACCCATATAATCATTATCGGGCTATGTTATAGTACCTAAATCTATAATCGTTAATTCTGATACTTGACTTAAAATGTTTATGAACCATTAAAGATTTTTCTTCAACTGACACTTCTTAGGGAAACTGGGTATCGTCCCAATTCGCAATATGTTGTTGTCTTTATTCATACAGGTACAACACCAACTGGTACGAAACGTCTGTAGCAACACAAAAATTATTGCAGCTCATTATATTGCATGCCAACCGAGGATGTAGGTTCAACGTTTTAAGCATCCATGCTGTGTCAATCAGAGGTTTTTCAGTGGTATGTTTACTAACCCACTACCATCATCAATTAGCAATATTCTGTATTAAACCTTTATATTTCAGCTAATACGAGCATCAGTATCTTACTTTACTGTGCTGCTGTCTTTGCGATAAATTTTCTGATTGCATGGAAAAAGCAAAATCTATTAGTAACATTTAATTGTCTAACATACAGAAAACATTAGTATGAATCTTTACTGTAAAGCGTGTAATTACTCGTCATGTGCGAACTTAACGCAGCCATGTTCGTTGTATAACAATTAAAAATGAAATAACACATGTTCTTAACCTGATTAATTTGTCTACCGCGTTTACTTCCATTTCATAGTTAAAAACCTTTTTACCTTCTCTGTTCATAATAAAACTGACATATAATAGAAATTCGTGCACTTACACTCATATTCACCAGTCATCCTAACGTTTCACTCCAAACACTTGTCTGCGTTCGAAGTAGTGCTCTGCCTTCGAAGGCTGTAAACCAACTGAGGGAAATCGAACAGTGTCCTCCCACGTAAGCTCGTACTACATGAAAATATAAAAATTTAACTTCACTCGGAAAATGTCCTACCCCTATCTTTTGTGTACCCTATCATCTTCTTAATGGCACTATTACACTGTATCTACCGACCACGATATTCGCACCCCAGCTCCATGTGAATAAGTAATCCCTCAATTCTACGACCTGTCAATCATTCCGTTGCATCGAAAGAATTCTTTTGATATTTCGCTCGAAAATTGTTGCAAGAGGTAATGTTTACTGTGGGTGAGTTGAAATGGTGGGGGCCTCGGCGACTTGGAGATCAGTAGTGTTTAAACCACTGCGCACGATGGTCGAAATAAATAGCTATAACAAGTGGTTCACCTTTTTTCTATCGGTGATAGGACTTTGGCCGTACACAAGCAAGAAATTTCGAATCTTTCATAATGTTATCATCAGCCTCACGATTTGGACGTCCGTAATTACCCAGGTATAGATTATCATGTACGTACGAAAACGTTCATGAAATTTGTCTGCATGTCTTGACTTTTTGAGCAATGTTCGACTACAGTAACAATATTGTTAGATTTTAGCTCTCTTCGCTGTAGAGAGAAGTTTGTGTCGTCAGCTGAAGATTATATCAGTTACAGCAATGGCAATGGTTGCATTTAGTAGATATCACACAACCTGGTATTGGATCGATGATGTTAGTTACGTCTGTATTTGAATAAATACATGTTTAGGTAACACTCATGTGGGTATTATTGTGAAATGCAGGTAAAAGGATTTCTAGATCGAATCAGGCTTCATTGGAACACGAATAATGTCGAAATACTACGTATCATGCAGATGCACGCGTTTTACGGAAAACGTCTCATATTGATTTTTGCGGGTGAGCAACGTCTTAAACAGCTTGAAGTTCCGATAGTGTTTCGGTAAATACATAGTATGTTTTGCAGCATTTGTGTACCCCTCAGTGTGTATGATGATGCTACACCATATCTCTCCTGTTATTTTGAATAAGTTGTTACCATTGAATGAGTCACGCCCAATAAGGATTCCAATAGACGCGGAAATTTTTATTGACGAAGAAAAACATCCAATTCTTAAAAGTTTTATATTCTATTTGTGGGTGATAGTGGACGTAACCGTATTTGTTGGGACGGAATCGATCATATTTATAATGGCCTGTCATATCGCTGGTTTATTTGAGGTTGCTGGGTAAGAGCGTGTCTTAAATAAGTTATTTATATTATACGTCAAATAGACATCCCATCATCATTTGTTTTCTCAATCCTCATTCGCATTAGATCTTGTTTTTCGAACCATTTTAAAAATTGTACGATAATTCATTTTTTAACTTACTTATTCACTAGCCTGTTCAATTAACCTAATAAAAAAGTCTAATTGCGCTGCGTGAGCGTGCTTAAAATAAGTATACAACCATTGTTCGTTACTATCTATTCCGCGGTTCTGATAATGCTTTAATCTATCGTTCTTAGTTATTATTTCCAACAAGCGGTTCTTGAGGAATCGCCCGCATCGAGCCTTCCACGAGATCGTACGAATAACAAAAGTATCAGTTACATTATTAGCGGTGTTACTGTACATCGAATGGCACTTCAGTGAGTATTTTTCTTCCATCTATATATACTAAATATTCCGGCCTGCTGTAATTTTAATGTTTAACCCTAATTCTACACAATGTAGCCTTATATGAAAATACGTATGTTGGTTATGTCAATCAATTTCCGATAAACGTTCAGTCATCGACAGCCCATTGATTTCTTAATCATTTCTGAAAATCTCTTAAAATTCAATCACTTCAAAATTTCATCAATATACAGAGAAACTATGCCCAAGGCTTAGTGAGGCGCAATAGGAACCCCTGTTCTAAACCACAAATTTTCTATGTTCACAACAGTATATTACTTAATATGTGACGTATGTGTTTGAAGATGGATACGTGAATTGAACAACCACTACAGTATATCCTACGCTCCTGCCGTTCTTTTAGGCGTGATTTCCTTAAGTATTCATTTGTTCTGCGTGAGTAGTCTACATTGTACAACTTTGTATCGTTTGGTGTCCATAGAATTTTATTTTCTAAAGACGAGCCAATTAGGACATAAAAATTGATTTGACTGTTGAAGCTGTCCGAAACGGTGCGCCAATTGTCCGATATCAGAGAGACGCTGTTGTTCCTGTTGATGTTAATTTCCACGTTGGGATACATGTTTTGGTTGAACCTTGCAATCGAATACGTTATCGACAGTGCTGACAGCATCGCCGCGACAACGTAAATGTATTGTAATGTTACTTGCACACGTTTACTTTGGTAAAAATACGTATAGGTCGTCAAAAAAATTATTGTGTTCGTCGCGGATATACGTTATTGTTCGCACTTTACAGATACAATACCAACTGGTACGAAACGTCTGTAGCAACACAAAAATTATTGCAGCTCATTTTATTGCTTGCCAACCGAGGTTTTACGTACAACGTTTTAAGCGTCTGTGCTGTGTCCATCAGAGGTTTTTCAGTGGTATGTTTACTAACCCACTATTATCATCGAAGATCAACATTCTATATTAAACCTTTATATTTCAGATGTTACGGACATCAGTATCATACTTTACTGCGCTGCTGTCTGTACGATAAATTTTATGATTGCTTAGTAAAGTGATAATCTTTAAGAATCGACCAATTGTCCAATATACTCAGGACATTGGCACGAACGTTTACTTTATAACGTGTTATCGCTTGCCATTTGTAAGATTAACGGTACGATGTTCGTTGTATAACAATTAAAAAGAAATGAGCAAATCTTATCGACGACGTTAATTATCCGCTTCGTTTGCATATACTTCATGATTAAATACCTGTGTAACTTCTGCGTTGGTAATATTATTGTGAGGTAATATGCAACCACACATTTGCACTCCTCTTCACCAGTCATCCTAACGTTTCACTCCAAACAATTGACTACTTTTAAACAAGTCCTCTACCTTCGAAGGCTGTAAACCAACTGAGGGAAATCGAACAGTGTCCTCCCACGTAAGCTCGTATTACATGAAAATATAAAAATTTAACGTTGCTCGGAAAGTTTCCTATCCCTATCTTTTGTGTACCCTATCATCTTCTTAATAGCACTATTACACTGTACCTACCGGCCACGATATTCGCACCCCAGCTTCGTGAATAAGTAATTCCACAATCGCACGACCTGTCAATCATTCCGTTGTATCGAAATAATTCTTGTAATATTTCGCTCGAAAATTGTTGCAAGAGGTAATATTTCTTGGGGGTGAGTTGTAATGGAGGGTGCATCGGTGACTGGGAGATCAGTAGTGTTTGAACCACTGCACACGATGGTCGAAATAAATAGCTATTACAAGTGGAGTACGTTTTTTCTGTCGCTGATAGGACTTTGGCCGTACACAAGCAAGAAATTTCGACTCTTTCATAATGTTATCATCAGTTTTATGATTGGGATGTCTATAATTTCCCAAGTATGGATTATCATGTACTAACGAAAATTCACCCGCAAAATTTCAGTTCATTAAATTTTTCTGCATGTCTTGACGTTTTTATGCGGCTTTTTACTACAATAACAATATTGTTAGATTTCAGCTCTCTTCTCTGTTGACAGAAGTTTGTTTCGTCAGCTGAAGATTATATCAGTTACAGCAATGGAAGTTGTCGCATTTAGTAGATATCACACAACCTGGTATTGGATCGATGATGTGAGTTGCGTACGGTATTTGAATACGTGTTTAAGTAACACTGTTGCGTGAGCTGCGCGGATTCGGGCACCCTATGCTAGTTTTGACTCAGCCACAATTTAATGAACCTGAATCTGATTGGAATGCTAGTTCGTGATTTGTAGTGTTCGATCGCGATATTGGTACAAGAGTTTTTATTCGATTGTTATGAGTGATCGTGTTGTAATACAATACTCGAATCGTGTTTTGAGTGTTCTACGTTCGTGTTTTATTTTATTCTGTACGTGATGTTAAATTTGTTCTTAATTCGTGTTCTAAAGTATTCTTCGTTCGTGTTGTAATTTATTCTACTTTCGTGTTCTAACTTGTTCCATTCGTGTTGTGACTTGTTCTCGTTCGTGTTATAATTTATTCTATTCTAGTTTCGTCTTCTAACTTATTCTATTCCGTGTTATAATTTTTTTTTAATTCATGTTCTAAAGTGTTCTGTTCGTGTTATAATGTATTCTACGTTCGTGTTATATTTTGCTCTGTCGTTTGTCGCAAAAATAACTGTCGACGTCACTTCTGATTTGACGATTTGGAAGGGGTTGAGGGGTATGATTGGTCACGACAGGGATACGATTAGTCACGACTTTTTCGTCATCCCTGGAAGTAGCAACGACCGAGGGTGTGACGTGCGACGGATATCCGCGTGTTTTCGGAAAAAAACCCGCAGCAGGTAATAAGCTGGTGAAACACTCTGACTCTGAGTACGATGGTTGAATTTAACGGAATCGAGGATTAGCATGTTGGACCCAAAGTAATAAACTTCGGTTGTCGTCGCGAATCTATTTTTTCTAAAGAAATATGGTCAATGGTTTCATAAACTTATTGCTGTTACGGGTCAGTTCGGATTTCTTTCGCTAATGCCTTACAAAAATAGAAATTCCGAACCTGGATTTTTACGAGGGGTCTTCGACGTATGGTGTCGATATTAATATTTATGAAATTGATGCATCGCGCATCGAAGTAATGCAACAAACACTCATGTGGGTATTATTGTGCAATACAGCTAAAAGGATTTCTAGATCGAATCAGGCTTCATTGGAACACGAATAATGTCGAGATATTACGAATCATGCAGATCCACGCGTTTTACGGAAAACGTTTCGTACTGGTTTTTGCGGGTGAGAAACATCTTAAACAGCTTGAAGATCCGATACTGTTTCGGTAAATACATAGTATATTTTGCAGCATTTGTGTACCCCTCAGTGGGTATGATGATGCTACACCATATTTCTCCTGCTATTTTGAATAAGTTGTTACCATTGAATGAGTCACGCCCAATAACGATTCCAACGGACATGGAAATTTTTATTGACGAAAAAAAACATCCAATCCTTAACAGCTTTATATTCTATTTGTATGTGATAGTCGACGTAACCGTATTTGTTGGGGCGGAATCGGTCATATTTATGATAGCCACTCATGTCGCTGGTTTATTTGAGGTTGCTGGGTAAGAGCGCGTCTTAAGGGGGGACCTCTATGTAGATGGGCTCAAGAAAGTCATTTTTTTTTATTTAAAAAGTTACTTTAAAGCCTATAGAATACGAAACGCATTGGGATTTGGAGAAAAGTGCAAAGCTATTGTCGTAAGAACCTATACATGTGAGCCATCTTCTCGCCGATCCGAGACGCGCACAGCAGTAATGATCAAAAGTTTGTTTATTTATTATCCCTGTTTGAAGTGCTTCTATACTTGTAATAAGGTTTAGTCGGATGTTCCGGAAGAAGTATTTACGTAGAATTTTCGAAGTAATGGTAGATACGAAAACCATTGAAATAATAGTAGACTAGCCGTTAAGTCGCAAAATCACATATTCTTCTCTTACCGAAACTTTAAGCGCGATTTTCTCGAAACTCGTTTCGTCGCGAAGTTGAAAATCGGTGTACACGATTACTCGAAAGTTAATCGACCAATCGGGCTGAAATGTTGTACACATGTTAATGATAGTTATGGCTCCTGGATGAACCTAAAAGTAAGTTAAAATCATGGAAATAAACATTTTTTTTAATGCAAACAAGACTTCAATTTTTCTATAAAATGTTCAACTTTTTGTTCTGAGGTCTTCCATTCCTCCAATTTTTAATATTTTTTCGATATCTTAGGTTCATCCATTTACTACATCTGTGTACTAAAAAAATTTCTTCGTTTTGGCTGTTTCGGATAATAAGAACCGACCCTAGAGTGTACACCGTTTTAGAAGTCGGTTCATGATGCTTCTAGAACAACAGGCTGTACCTCCACCATTTCGTATTTTATTTCCACAAAGAAATTCTAAAATGAAGTAGAAGTACTACTTAAATAGTCCTCAAAACCATAAAAATATTTATTCACTCCTTACCCTTCAAAAAAATTATTGAAAATCTGCTTAATTTCGGCTTTCTACATAGAGGTCCCCCCTTAAATAAGTTATCTATATTATACGTCAAATGCACATCCCATCATCATTTGATTTCTCAATCCTCATTGGATCTTGTTTTTCGAACCATTTTAAAAATTGTATAATAATTCATTTTTTAACTTATTTGTTCACTAGCCTGTTTAATTAACCTAATGAAAAGGTCTAATTACGCTGCGTGAGCGTGCATAAAATAAGTAGATAATCATTGTCCGTTACTATCTACTCCGCGGTTCTGATAATGGTTTAATCTATCGTTCTTAGTTATTATTTCCAAAAAGCGGTTCTTGAGGCATCGCGGGCATCGAGTCTTCCACGAGATCGTACAAATAACAAAAGTATCAGTTACATCATTAGCGGTGTTACTGTACATCGAATGGCACTTCAGTGAGTATTTTTCTTCCATGTATATATACGAAATATTCCGACCTGCTGTAATTTTAATGTTTAACGTTAATTCTACATCATGTAGCTTTATATGAAAATAAGTATGTTGGGTATGTCAATCAATTTCCGATAAACGTTCAGTCATCGACAGCCCATTGATTTCTTAATCATTTCTGAAAATCTCTTAAGATTTAATCACTTCAAAATTTCATCGATCTCCAGAGAAACTATACTCAATGCATAGCGAGGCGCAATAGGAATCCCTGGTCTAAACCACAAATTTTCTATGTTCACAACAGTATATTACTTAATATGTGACGTATGTGTTTAAAGATTGATACGTGAATTGAACGACCACTGCAGCATATCTCACGCTCCTGCCGTTCTTTTGGGTGTGATTTCCTTAAGTATTCATTTGTTCTGCGTGAGTAGTCTACATTGTACAACTTTGTATCGTTTGGTGTGCATATAATTTTATTTTCTAAAGACGAGCCAATTAGGACACAAAAATTAATTTGACTGTTGAAGCTGTCTGAAACGGTGCGCCAATTGTCCGATATCAAAGAGACGATGTTGTTCCTGTTGATGTTAATTTCCACATTGGGATACATGTTTTGGATGAACGTTCTAATCGAATACGTTATCGTCAGTGCTGACAGCATCCCCGCGACAACGTAAATGTCTTGGAATGTTATTTGCACACGTTTACGTTGGTAAAAATACATATAGGTCATCAAAAAAATTATTGTGTTCGTCGCGAATATGATGTATATTTTATTCTACATTTGGACCAACTTCGCGCGTTCTCTCACAATTTTGAAACGATTGAATAATTGTCCATGGCATTATAGTTTCCTCATAATTCTACAGACGTTTTGATAACCGATTTTTACCTTTGTATCATAGTCTTTTTCACTTTCGATCTTGACATTGTTGTTCCATTCGCAAGAAGCATGCCATTTCATTTCAATACTTCAAAATGTTTATGCAACATTAAAAGGGAATTTCATTCAATTGATAGTTCTTGGGGAAACTGGGTACCGTCCCAATTCGCAATACGTTGTTGTTCATACTTTACAGGTACAATACCAACTGGTACGAAACATCTGTAGCAACACAAAAATTATTGCAGCTCATTATATTGCATGCCAACCGAGGTTTTACGTACAACGTTTTAAACGTCTATGCTGTGTCAGTCAGAGGTTTTTCAGTGGTATGTTTACTAACCCACTATTATCATCGAAGATCAATATTCTGTACTAAACCTTTATATTTCAGATGATACAGACATCAGTATCATACTTTACTGCGCTCCTGTCATTGCGATAAATTTTATGATTGCTTAGTAAAGTGAAAATCTATAAGAATCGACCAATTGTCCAATGTACTCAGGATATTGGCACGAACGTTTACTTTATAGCCTGTTATCGCTTGTCATTTGTAAGATTAACGGTACGATGTTCGTTGTATAACAATTAAAAAGAAATGAGCAAATCTTATCCACGACGTTAATTATCCGCTTTGTTTGCATATACTTCATGATTAAACGCCTCTGTAACTTCTGTGTTGGTAATAGTATTGTAAGGTAATATGCAACCACACATTTACACTCTTCTTCACCAGTCATCCTAACGTTTCACTCCGAACAATTGACTACTTTTAAACAAGTCCTCTGCCTTCGAAGGCTGTAAACCGACTGAGGGAAATCGAACAGTGTCCTCCCACGTAAGCTCGTATTACATGAAAATATAAAAATTTAACTTCACTCGGAGAATTTCCTACCCCTATCTTTTGTGTATCCTATCATCTTCTTAATAGCACTATTACACTGTACCTACCGGCCACGATATTCGCACCCCAGCTTCGTGAATAAGTAATTCCACAATCGCACGACCTGTCAATCATACCGTTGTATCGAAATAATTCTTTTTATATTTCGCTCGAAAATTGTTGCAAGAGGTAATATTTCTTGGGGGTGAGTTGTAATGGAGGGTGCATCGGTGACTGGAAGATCAGTAGTGTTTGAACCACTGCGCAAGATGGTCGAAATAAATAGCTATTACAAGTGGACTACGTTTTTTCTGTTGCTGATAGGACTTTGGCCGTACACAAGCAAGAAATTTCGACTCTTTCATAATGTGATCATCAGTTTTATGATTGGGATGTCTATAATTGCCCAAGTATGTATTATCATGTACGAACGAAAACGTTCATGAAAGTCTACATGTTTTGACGTTTTTATGCGACGTTTGGCTACAGTAACAATATTGTTAGATTTTAGCTCTCTTCGCTGTAGAGAGTAGTCTGTTTCGTCAGCTGAAGATTATATCAGTTACAGCAATGGCAATCGTCGCATTTAGTAGATATCACACAACCTGGTATTGGATCGATGATGTGAGTTGCGTACGGTATTCGAACACGCGTTGAATACGCGTTTAAGTAACACTGTTGCGTGAGCTGCGCGGATTCGGGCACCCTATGCTAGTTCTGTCTCACCCACAATTTAATGTGCCTGAATCTGATTGGAATGCTAGTTCGTGATTTGTAGTGTTCGATCGCGATATTGGTGCAGGAGTTTTTATTCGATAGTTATGAGTGCTCGTGTTGTAATACAATACTCGAATCGTGTTTTGAGTGTTCTTGGTTCGTGTTTTATTTTATTCTGCCCGTGATGTTAAATTTGTTCTTAATTCGTGTTCTAAAGTATTCTTCGTTCCTGTTGTAATTTATTCTACTTTCGTGTCCTAACTTGTTCTGTGCGTGTTATAATTGATTCTATTCGTGTTGTGACTTGTTCTCGTTCGTGTTATAATTTATTCTATTCTAGTTTCGTCTTCTAACTTATTCTATTCCGTGTTATAATTTATTCTTAATTCATGTTCTAAAGTATTCTGTTCGTGTTATAATGTATTCTACGTTCGTGTTATATTTTCTTCTGACGTTTGTGGCAAAAATGACCGTCGACGTCACGACTGATTTGACGATTTGGAAAGGTATGAGGGGTATGATTGGCCACGACTTTTTGGAAATTGCCGCCCTCGTAGAGGTGATGGTCATCCCTGGAAGTAGCAACGACCGGGGAGGTGACGTGCGACGGATATCCGCGTGTTTTAGGAAAAAGCCCGTAGCAGGTAATAAGCTGGAGAAACACTCTGACTCTGAGTACGATGGTTGAATTTAACGGAATCGAGGATTAGCATGTTGGACCCAAAGTAATAAACTTGGGTTGTCGTCGCGAAACTATTTTGTATAAAGAAAGATGGTCAATGGTTTCATAAACTTATTGCTGTTACGGGTCGGTTGGGATTTCTTTGGCTAATGCCGCACAAAAATAGAAATTCCGAACCTGGATGGTGTCGATATTAATATGTATAAAATTGATGCATCGCGCTTCGAATTGATGCAACAAACACTCATGTGAGTATTATTGTGCAATACAGCTAAAAGGATTTCTAGATCGAATCAGGCTTCACTGGAACACGAATAATGTCGAGATACTACGAATCATGCAAATTCACGCGTTTTACGGAAAACGTTTCGGACTGGTTTTTGCGGGTGAGCAACGTCTTAAACAGCTTCAAGTTCCGACAGTGTTTCGGTAAATACATAGTATATTTTACAGCACTAGTGTACCCCTCAGTGGGTATGATGATGCTACACCATATTTCTCCTGCTATTTTGAATAAGTTGTTACCATTGAATGAGTCACGTCCAATAAAGAATCCAACGGACATGGAAATTTTTATTGACGAAAAAAAACATCCAATCCTTAACAGCTTTATATTCTATTTGTATGTGATAATCGACGTAACCGTATTTGTTGGGACGGAATCGGTCACGATTATGATAGCCACTCATATCGCTGGTTTATTTGAGGTTGCTGGGTAAGAGTGTGTCTTAAATAAGTTATCGATATTATACGTCAAATGCACATCCCATCATCATTTGATTTCTCAATCATCATTGGAATTAGATCTTGTTTTTGGAACCATTCTAAAAATTGTATAATAATTCATTTTATAACTTACTCATTCACTAGCCTGTTTAATTAACCTAATAAAAAGGTCTAATTGCGCTGCGTGAGCGTGCATAAAATAAGTATACAATCATTGTCCGTTACTGTCTATTCCGCGATTCTGATAATGCTTTATTGTATCGTTCTTAGTTATTATTTCCAAAAAGCGGTTCTTGAGGAATCGCCGGCATCGAGCCTTCCACGAGATCGTACGAATAACAAAAGTATCAGTTACATTATTAGCGGTGTTTCTGTACATCGAATGGCACTTCAGTGAGTATTTTTGTTCCATCTATATATACTAAATATTCCGGCCTGCTGTAATTTTAATGTTTAACGCTAATTCTACACAATGTAGCCTTATATGAAAATACGTATGTTGGTTATGTCAATCAATTTCCAATAAACGTTTAGTCATCGACAGTCCATTGATTTCATAATCATTTCTAAAAATCTCTTAAAATTTAATCACTTCAAAATTTCATCGATCTACAGAGAAACTATGCCCAAGGCATAGTGAGGCGCAATAGGAATCCCTGTTCTAAACCACAAATTTTCTATGTTCACAACAGTATATTACTTAATATGTGACGTATGTATTTGAAGATTGATACGTGAATTGAACAACCACTGCAGTATATCCTACGCTCCTGCCGTTCTTTTGGGTGTGATTTCCTTAAGTATTCATTTGTTCTGCGTGAGTAGTCTGCATTGTCTACACTGTACAACTTTGTATCGTTTGGTGTGCATATAATTTTATTTTCTAAAGACGAGCCAATTAGGACATAAAAATTCATTTGACTGTTGAAGCTGTCTGAAACGGTGCGCCAATTGTCCGATATCAGAGAGACGATGTTGTTCCTGTTGATGTTAATTTCTACGTTGGGATACATGTTTTGGTTGAACCTTGTAATCGAATACGTTATCGACAGTGCTGACAGCATCGCCGCGACAACGTAAATGTATTGTAATGTTATTTGCACACGTTTACTTTGGTAAAAATACGTATAGATCATCAAAAAAATTATTGTGTTCGTCGCGGATATGATGTATATTTTATTCTACATTTGAACCAACTTCGCGCGTTCTCTCACAATTTTGAAACGTTTGAATTGTCCGTGTCATTATAGTTTCCTCATAATTCTACAGGTGTTTTGATAATCGATTTTTATCATTGTTATCAGTCTTTTTCACTTTCGATCGTGACATTGTTGTCCCATTCGCAAAAAGCATGCCATTTAATTTCAATACTTCAAAATGTTTATGCAACATTAAAAGGGAATTTCATTCAATTGATACTTGTTAGGGAAACTGGGTACCATCCGAATTCGCAATACGTTATTCTTCGCACTTTACAGATACAATACCAACTGGTACGAAACGTCTGTAGCAACACAAAAATTATTGCAGCTCATTTTATTGCTTGCCAACCGAGGTTTTACGTACAACGTTTTAAGCGTCTGTGCTGTGTCAGTCAGAGGTTTTTCAGTGGTATGTTTACTAACCCACTATTATCATCGAAGATCAATATTCTGTATCAAACCTTCAAATTTCAGATGTTACGGACATCAGTATCATACTTTACTGCGCTGCTGTCTTTACGATAAATTTTATGATTGCTTAGTAAGGTGAAAATCTGTAAGAATCGACCAATTGTCCAATATACTCAGGACATTGGCACGAACGTTTACTTTATAACGTGTTATCGCTTGCCATTTGTAAGATTAACGGTACGATGTTCGTTGTATAACAATTAAAAAGAAATGAGCAAATCTTATCGACGACGTTAATTATCCGCTTCGTTTGCATATACTTCATGATTAAATACCTCTGTAACTTCTGCGTTGGTAATAGTATTGTAAGGTAATATGCAACCACACATTTGCACTCTTCTTCGCCAGTCATCCTAGCGTTTCACTCCAAACAATTGACTACTTTTAAACAAGTCCTCTGCCTTCGAAGGCTGTAAACCGACTGAGGGAAATCGAACAGTGTCCTCCCACGTAAGCTCGTATTACATGAAAATATAAAAATTTAACGTTGCTCGGAAAGTTTCCAACCCCTATCTTTTGTGTACCCTATCATCTTCTTAATGGCATTATTTCACTGTATCTACTGGCCACGATATTCGCACCCCAGCTTCGTGAATAAGTAATTCCACAATTGTTCGGCCTGTCAATCATTCCGTTGCATCGAACAAATTTTTCTGATATTTCGCTCGAAAATCGTTGCAAGAGGTAATATTTGATGTGCGTGAGTTGTAATGGAGGGTGCATCAGTGACTCGAGAATCAGTATTGTTTGAACTACGATGCACGATGGCAGATATGAATAGGTATTACAAGTGGTGCAAGTTTTTTCTATCCGTGATAGGACTTTGGCCGTACACAAACAAGAAATTTCGGATCTTTCATAATAGTATCATCAGCGTTGTTATTTGGGTTTCTATACTTGCTCAGGTACCGATTATCTAATTTGTTTCAATTGCTAATTCAGACAGTCCTGCAACCTTTCTGCACATTTTGACAATTTTGACGATGCACTTGACAAGACTAATAGCATTTTCAGTTTTTAGCTTTCTACACAGTGGACAAAAATTTGTTTCGTCTACTTAGAATTTTATCGACCGTAGCAATGGCTATGGTCGCACTTGCTAGATATCACACATCCTGGTACCAGATGGATGAGGTGCGTTGCGTACGGAAACTGAATGTGTTTTTACGAAACATTGATGTGAATATTATTATAAAATGCAGGTGAAAGGATTATTAGATCGAATCATGGTTTATTGGAATACGAGTAATGAAGAGATACTTCGAATCATGCAGATCCATGCGTTTCACGGCAAAACTCTTATATTGATTTTCGCGAGTGAGGAAAATATTGAATAATTCGGAACGCTAAAAGGAATTGAGTAAATACCTAATATTTTTTGCAGCGTTTGTTTATCCCTCAGTGTGTATGATGATACTATACCATCTTTCTCCTATAATGATGGATAAAATTTTCCCAATGAATGAGTCACGCCCACTAAAGTTTCCAATAGATTTCAATTTTTTTATTGACAAAGGAGAGCATCAGATTTTTTCATGTTTACTGTTGTACTTGTCGGTAATAGTCGATGTAACCGTATTTGTTGGAACGGAATCGCTAATGTTTATGATCTTCTCGCATATCGCCGGTTTATTTAACGTCGCTAGGTAAAGACCGATTTTTAAATAACTCATTATATTATTTCAAAAATGCACTTTTCATTTTCGTACATCGTAATTAAGATCTTTAGAAATAATAGAGAACATTTCAAGCGTGTGCCGGGTGATTTTACTACACAAATTGTTTCATTGGAATGATTTTCGAATTTCTTAATCTTTCATAGAAATTGAACCTTCTTCTTGAATCCCACTAAAAGCTGTGCACTTAGTCATCTTCTTATTTACATTTTCACCAGCTCGTTCAATTAACTTAATATTATCCGGTACTATCGATTCCGTGGTTCTGCTAATGCTTACAATCTATCCTTCTTAGTTATTATTTCGAGAAAGCTGTGCTTGCGGACTCTACTGCTCCGCGCTTCCCAGGATATCGCAGAAATAACAAAACTATCGGTTACATTATTAGTGGTACTACTGTACATCGAATGGCACTTCAGTGAGTATTTTTCTATTGTACATGTACGAAAAGTCTAGGGTACAGTTATTTCAATGTTTCAACCCGGGATTCGCAGGATTTTATTTGCATTAATCCCTTTTTAGACAGTGTTATTTACTGTGTGTAGTTATGGTATTTATGCCACGTGTGTTTAAAAAAAATTACATTGTTTACCATTTCATATCCAACGATATTAGCGTATATTTTCCCGTATCTTTATTTTATGTTTTCGTACTCCGTACGTGATGCAGCATTATATAAACAAACGATTAATTATTAATTTCGTTAATAACTTGTATCCGAAATCTGTAGTATTCTAGTTATGACCATCTATTTTTGAAAAATGCTCAGATCGACACTCAATCGATTTCTTCATCATTGAGCTATCTTAAAATGTGATCGACGTCCGGAAAAATTATACCTAAAGCATAGAGAGACCCAATCGAGACCCCTGATCTAGACAAAATGCTTTCTGTATTCACTAGAGTACTTTCCCTAACTTGTTTACATATATCTTTGAAGATTTGCACGTGACGCAAACAACCATAGCAAAACATCGTACATTGCCGCCATTATTTTGGGTGTGATTGCCTTAAGTCTTCATTTATTTTGCGTGAGTATATTCACATTGTCCAACACTATCATTTCGTGTCCATTTAATCTTGCTTTTAAAGCCGAGAAAATAAGAATTTAAAAATTGTTTTGACTGTTAAAGCTGTCTGAAACGGTGCTTTATTACTCTGATATCAAAGAGACAATGTTATCCCTTTTGCTGCTCATTTCTACTTTGGGATACATGTTTTGGATAAACCTTGCAATCGAATTCATGATCGACAGCGCAGACAGCGTCCCTTTAACAACGTAAATGTATTGGAATATTATTTGCACAAAATTTTTAACGCGTCAACTGTGAAGCACCCTATGTTGATTGCGATCGACTTCATGATTGCATTGGTAAAAATATGGAATGATCATCATTTAATACGCCACGTTAGAGTCGCAGAATCTTTAACCATTCGATCTGACGCTTGATTTAAAATCTTCATAAATCTTTAACAGGAATTTCTTTCAATGTTTATTCTTTACGTCGACTGAGTATCGCCTCGTTTCGCAATATTTCGCTGTCCATACTTACAGGTATAATACTAACTGGTACGAAACATCGATATCAACACAGAAATTAGTACAGTTCATCATATTGCATGGCAACCGTGGTTTGGGGTACAAGATTTTAACCGTCCATACACCGTCAATCAGAGGTTTTACAGTGGTATGTTAAATAGCTATTACGATCCTCGGAAAGCAATTTTCTATACTTAATCCTCATTTTTCAGCTTTTAAACACATCAGTATCTTACTTTACTGTCCTGCTGTCTGTACGATAAATATTGTAATTATTTGGTAAAATAAACGTCTGTATGCACTATTGTTGTACAACATGCTCAGCACATCGAAATGAACCTGTTGTTCTTTTATTTTAAAGCTTGTTATTACTCTTCATTTGCAAGCTTAATGTTGCGATTTTACTTGTATAATAATTATAAACAATTATTGCTGCTGGAAGTCCCATCTCGCGTGTGGTTACCCTTTACCCTGTCGTGCCCGCTACCTCAATTCCATTGAACGTCAGTTAGTATTTTCCCTATCTGACTCTTGTCGCCCAAATATGACTTTCTTAACAATTTCGTTAGGCTCTGGCTTCCTCGACGTCCTCATTTACCGCTCTAGATCCGTATTTATCACTTTTTCTAAAACATTAGTCAATAACCTTTGCAGCCCCCACACCGCTTACCCTGACAGCAAACAATGGTTTACTTTCCGATGTCAATATTTTTTCGTCAGCATCGCTTTTCCGTCACAGTTTATCCAGACCTCACCGAACTAATAGTATTCTTATTGGGTTAGAGTCGAAGCAGGGATTCACACTATAACTTCTAACTTAACTAAACGATGCGTCTACTACACACCTCGTATTCATCTCGAATACAGACGCCAATGTTAGTAACTAAGTTGTTGCAAGCTTTGTTTGCTTACATTTCATAATTGAACGACTTTATCTTCTGCCTTCGTAATAGAATTGTAATATAATATAAATTCGTGCACTTACAGTCACCTCCTCCAGTCATCCTAACGTTTCACTCCAAACACTTGTCTGCGTTTAAAGAAGTGCACTGCTTTCGAAGGCTGTAAACCGACTGAGGGAAATCGAACAGTATCCTCCCACATAAGCTCGTATTACATGAAAATATAAAAATTTAACTTCACTCGGAGAATTTCCTACCCCTATCTTTTGTGTACCCTATCATCTTCTTAAAGGCATTATTACACTGTATCTACCGGCCACAATATTCGCACCCCAGCTTCGTGAATAAGTAATTCCACAATCGCACGACCTGTCAATCATTCCGTTGTATCGAAATAATTCTTCCTATATTTCGCTCGAAAATTGTTGCAAGATGTAATATTTCTTGGGGGTGAGTTGTAATGGAGGGTGCATCGGTGACTGGGAGATCAGTAGTGTTTGAACCACTGCGCAAGATGGTCGAAATAAACAGCTATTACAAGTGGAGTACGTTTTTTCTGTTGCTGATAGGACTTTGGCCTTACACAAGCAAGAAATTTCGACTCTTTCATAATGTTATCATCAGTTTTATGATTGGGATGTCTATAATTTCCCAAGTATGGATTATCATGTACTAACGAAAATTCACCCGCAAAATTTCAGTTCATTAAATTTTTCTGCATGTCTTGACGTTTTTATGCGGCTTTTTACTACAATAACAATATTGTTAGATTTCAGCTCTCTTCTCTGTTGACAGAAGTTTGTTTCGTCAGCTGAAGATTATATCAGTTACAGCAATGGAAGTTGTCGCATTTAGTAGATATCACACAACCTGGTATTGGATCTCTGATGTGAGTTGCGTACGGTATTTGAATACGTGTTTAAGTAACACTGTTGCGCGAGCTGCGCGGATTCGGGCACCCTATGCTAGTTTTGACTCAGCCACAATTTAATGAACCTGAATCTGATTGGAATGCTAGTTCGTGATTTGTAGTGTTCGATCGCGATATTGGTACAAGAGTTTTTATTCGATTGTTATGAGTGTTCGTGTTGTAATACAATACTCGAATCGTGTTTTGAGTGTTCTACGTTCGTGTTTTATTTTATTCTGTACGTGATGTTAAATTTGTTCTTAATTCGTGTTCTAAAGTATTCTTTGTTCGTGTTGTAATTTATTCTACTTTCGTGTTCTAACTTGTTCTATTCGTGTTATAATTGATTCTATTCGTGTTGTGACTTGTTCTCGTTCGTGTTATAATTTATTCTATTCTAGTTTCGTCTTCTAACTTATTCTATTCCGTGTTATAATTTTTTTTTAATTCATGTTCTAAAGTGTTCTGTTCGTGCTATAATGTATTCTACGTTCGTGTTATATTTTGCTCTGTCGTTTGTCGCAAAAATGACTGTCGACGTCACCCCTGATTTGACGATTTGGAAGGGGTTGAGGGGTATGATTGGCCACGACAGGGATATGATTAGTCACGACATTTTCTTCATCCCAGGAAGTAGCGACGACCGAGGGGGTGGCGTGCGACGGACATCCGCGGGTTTTCGGAAAAACCCCGCTGCAGGTAATAAGCTGAAGAAACACTCTGACTCTGAGTACGATGGTTGAATGTAACGGAATCGAGGATTAGCATGTTGGACCCAAAGTACTAAACTTCGGTTGTCGTTGCGAATCTATTTTTTCTAAAGAAATATGGTCAATGGTTCCATAAACCTATTGCTGTTACGGGTCAGTTCGGATTTCTTTGGCTAATGCCTTATAAAAATAGGAATTCCGAACCTGGATTTTTACGAGGGTTCTTCGACGTATGGTGTCGATATTAATATTTATAAAATTAATGCATCGCGCATCGAAGTAATGCAACAAACACTCATGTGGATATTATTGTGCAATACAGCTAAAAGGATTTCTAGATCGAATCAGGCTTCATTGGAACACGAATAATGTCGAGATATTACGAATCATGCAGATCCACGCGTTTTACGGAAAACGTTTCGTACTGGTTTTTGCGGGTGAGAAACATCTTAAACAGCTTGAAGTTCCGATACTGTTTCGGTAAATACATAGTATATTTTTCAGCATTTGTGTACCCCTCAGTGGGTATGATGATGCTACACCATATTTCTCCTGCTATTTTGAATAAGTTGTTACCATTGAATGAGTCACGTCCAATAAAGAATCCAACGGACATGGAAATTTTTATTGACGAAAAAAAACATCCAATCATTAACAGTTTTATATTCTATTTGTATGTGATAATCGACGTAACCGTATTTGTTGGGACGGAATCGGTCACGATTATGATAGCCACTCATATCGCTGGTTTATTTGAGGTTGCTGGGTAAGTGTGTGTCTTAAATAAGTTATCTATATTATACGTCAAATGCACATCCCATCATCATTTGATTTCTCAATCATCATTGGAATTAGATCTTGTTTTTGGAACCATTCTAAAAATTGTATAATAATTCATTTTATAACTTACTCATTCACTAGCCTGTTTAATTAACCTAATAAAAAGGTCTAATTGCGCTGCGTGAGCGTGCATAAAATAAGTATACAATCATTGTCCGTTACTGTCTATTCCGCGATTCTGATAATGCTTTAATGTGTCGTTCTTAGTTATTATTTCCAAAAAGCGGTTCTTGAGGAATCGCCCGCATCGAGCCTTCCACGAGATCGTACGAATAACAAAAGTATCAGTTACATTATTAGCGGTGTTACTGTACATCGAATGGCACTTCAGTGAGTATTTTTCTTCCATCTATATATACTAAATATTCCGGCCTGCTGTAATTTTAATGTTTAACGCTAATTCTACACAATGTAGCCTTATATGAAAATACGTATGTTGGTTATGTCAATCAATTTCCAATAAACGTTTAGTCATCGACAGCCCATTGATTTCATAATCATTTCTAAAAATCTCTTAAAATTTAATCACTTCAAAATTTCATCGACCTACAGAGAAACTATGCCCAAGGTATAGTGGGGCGCAATAGGAATCCCTGTTCTAAACCACAAATTTTCTATGTTCACAACAGTATATTACTTAATATGTGACGTATGTATTTGAAGATTGATACGTGAATTGAACAACCACTGCAGTATATCCTACGCTCCTGCCGTTCTTTTGGGTGTGATTTCCTTAAGTATTCATTTGTTCTGCGTGAGTAGTCTGCATTGTCTACACTGTACAACTTTGTATCGTTTGGTGTGCATATAATTTTATTTTCTAAAGACGAGCCAATTAGGACATAAAAATTGATTTGACTGTTGAAGCTGTCTGAAACGGTGCGCCAATTGTCCGATATCAGAGAGACGATGTTGTTCCTGTTGATGTTAATTTCTACGTTGGGATACATGTTTTGGTTGAACCTTGTAATCGAATACGTTATCGACAGTGCTGACAACATCGCCGCGACAACGTAAATGTATTGTAATGTTATTTGCACACGTTTACTTTGGTAAAAATACGTATAGATCATCAAAAAAATTATTGTGTTCGTCACGGATATGATGTATCAGGTCAGTCCAAAAGTTCGTTCGTATTAGTAGCATGTATGGGATTCGCGATGACTTATTACCAGATCGATTAGATGAATTGTTAGAACCAAATAAAACCATTAATGCAGATGTATACAGTGAACTACTTTGCCGTTTAAATTCCGAATTGATTAAAAAGCGGCCGTGATTGGTGAATATGAAAAAAGTGTTGTTCCACCATGATAACGCTAGACCACACACGGCTCGAACAACGCTGAAAAAAATTAATGAACTGAATTGGGAGCTTTTGCCTCATCCTGCATACTCCCCGGATATTGCCCCAAGTGATTTTCAGTTATTTCGTGCCTTACAAAATTTTTGCCAAGGCAAAAAGTTCAATTCAAGCAGGATATACAAAATGAACTCAGAAGTATTTTTGCTTCAAAACCAGAATCTTTTTACACCAACGGAATAAAAAATTACCAGAAAGATGGCGAGATATTGTAGATAGCGGAGGAAAATATATCATAGATTAAAATGTTAAATTGTGTTTTATTTACACCATTTAAAAATTTCGCCTAAATGCGCACGAACTTTTGGACTGACCTGATATATTTTCTTCTACATTTGGACCAACTTCGCGCGTTCTCTCACAATTTTGAAACGATTGAATAATTGTCTATGGCATTATAGTTTCCTCATAATTCTACAGGTGTTTTGATAACCGATTTTTACCATTGTTATCATAGTCTTTTTCACTTTCGATCTTTGATATTGTTGTTCCATTCGCAAGAAGCATGCCATTTAATTTCAAAACTTCAAAATGATTATGCAACTTTAAAAGGGAATTTCATTCAATTGATAGTTCTTGGGGAAACTGGGTACCGTCCCAATTCGCAATACGTTATTGTTCGCACTTTACAGATACAATACCAACTGGTACGAAACGTCTGTAGCAACTCAAAAATTATTGCAGCTCATTTTATTGCTTGCCAACCGAGGTTTTACGTACAACGTTTTAAGCGTCTGTGCTGTGTCAGTCAGAGGTTTTTCAGTGGTATGTTTACTAACCCATTATTATCATCGAAGATCAATATTCTGTATTAAACCTTCGAATTTCAGATGTTACGGACATCAGTATCATACTTTACTGCGCTCCTCTCTTTGCGATAAATTTTATGATTGCTTAGTAAAGTGAAAATCTGTAAGAATCGACCAATTGTCCAATATACTCAGGATATTGGCACGAACGTTTACTTTATAACCTGTTATCGCTTGTCATTTGTAAGATTAACGGTACGATGTTCGTTGTATAACAATTAAAAAGAAATGAGCAAATGTTATCGACGACGTTAATTATCCGCTTCGTTTGCATATACTTCATGATTAAATACCTCTGTAACTTCTGCGTTGGTAATATTATTGTCAGGTAATATGCAACCACACATTTGCACTCTTCATCACCAGTCATCCTAGCGTTTCACTCCAAACAATTGACTACTTTTAAACAAGTCCTCTGCCTTCGAAGGCTGTAAACCGACTGAGGGAAATCGAACAGTATCCTCCCACGTAAGCTCGTACTACATGAAAATATAAAAATTTAACTTCACTCGGAGAATTTCCTACCCCTATCTTTTGTGTACCCTATCATCTTCTTAAAGGCATTATTACACTGTATCTACCGGCCACAATATTCGCACCCCAGCTTCGTGAATAAGTAATTCCACAATCGCACGACCTGTCAATCATTCCGTTGTATCGAAATAATTCTTCTTATATTTCGCTCGAAAATTGTTGCAAGATGTAATATTTCTTGGGGGTGAGTTGTAATGGGGGGTGGATCGGTGACTCGGAGATCAGTAGTTTTTGAACCACTGCGCAAGATGGTCGAAATAAACAGCTATTACAAGTGGAGTACGTTTTTTCTGTTGCTGATAGGACTTTGGCCTTACACAAGCAAGAAATTTCGACTCTTTCATAATGTTATCATCAGTTTTATGATTGGGATGTCTATAATTTCCCAAGTAAGGATTATCATGTACTAACGAAAATTCACCCGCAAAATTTCAGTTCATGAAATTTTTCTGCATGTCTTGACGTTTTTATGCGGCTTTATACTACAATAACAATATTGTTAGATTTCAGCTCTCTTCACTGTTGAGGGAAGTTTGTTTCGTCAGCTGAAGATTATATCAGTTACAGCAATGGGAATTATCGCATTTAGTAGATATCACACAACCTGGTATTGGATCGATGATGTGAGTTGCGTATGGTATTTGAATACGTGTTTAAGTAACACTGTTGCGTGAGCTGCGCGGATTCGGGCACCCTATGCTAGTTTTAACTCAGCCACAATTTAATGAACCTGAATCTGATTGGAATGCTAGTACGTGATTTGTAGTGTTCGATCGCGACATTGGTACAAGAGTTTTTATTCGATTGTTATGAGTGTTCGTGTTGTAATACAATACTGGAATCGTGTTTTGAGTGTTCTACGTTCGTGTTTTATTTTAGTCTGTACGTGATGTTAAATTTGTTCTTAATTCGTGTTCTAAAGTATTCTTCGTTCGTGTTGTAATTTATTCTACTTTCGTGTTCTAACTTGTTCTATTCGTGTTATAATTGATTCTATTCGTGTTGTGACTTGTTCTCGTTCGTGTTATAATTTATTCTATTCTAGTTTCGTCTTCTAACTTATTCTATTCCGTGTTATAATTTTTTTTTAATTCATGTTCTAAAGTGTTCTGTTCGTGTTATAATGTATTCTACGTTCGTGTTATATTTTGCTCTGTCGTTTGTCGCAAAAATAACTGTCGACGTCACCCCTGATTTGACGATTTGGAAGGGGTTGAGGGGTATGATTGGTCACGACAGGGACACGATTAGTCACGACTTTTTCGTCATCCCTGGAAGTAGCAACGACCGAGGGTGTGACGTGCGACGGATATCCGCGTGTTTTAGGAAAAAACCCGTAGCAGGTAATAAGCTGGAGAAACACTCTGACTCTGAGTACGATGGTTGAATTTAACGGAATCGAGGATTAGCATGTTAGACCCAAAGTAATAAACTTAGATTGTCGTCGCGAAACTATTTTTTTATAAAGAAAGATGGTCAATGGTTTTATAAACTTATTGTTGTTACGGGTCGGTTCGGATTTCTTTGGCTAATGCCGCACAAAAATAGAAATTCCGAACCTGGATGGTGTCGATATTAATATTTATAAAATTGATGCATCACGCATCGAAGTAATGCAACAAATACTCATGTGGATATTATTGTGCAATACAGCTAAAAGGATTTCTAGATCGAATCAGGCTTCATTGGAACACGAATAATGTCGAGATACTACGAATCATGCAGATTCACGCGTTGTACGGAAAACGTTTCGGACTGGTTTTTGCGGGTGAGAAACATCTTAAACAGCTTGAAGTTCCGATACTGTTTCGGTAAATACATAGTATATTTTGCAGCATTTGTGTACCCCTCAGTGGGTATGATGATGCTACACCATATTTCTCCTGTTATTTTGAATAAGTTGTTACCATTGAATGAGTCACGCCCAATAACGATTCCAACAGGCATGGAAATTTTTATTGACGAAAAAAAACATCCAATTCTTAACAGCCTTATATTCTTTTTGTATGTGATAGTCGACGTAACCGTATTTGTTGGGGCGGAATCGGTCATATTTATGATAGCCTCTCATATCGCTGGTTTATTTGAGGTTGCTGGGTAAGAGCGCGTCTTAAGGGGGGACCTCTATGTAGATGGGCTCAAGAAAGTCATTTTTGTTTATTTAAAAAGTTGCTTTAAAGCCTATAGAATACGAAACGCATTGGTATTTGGAGAAAAGTGCAAAGCTATTGTCGTAAGAACCTATATATGTGAGCCATCTTCTCGCCGATCCGAGACGCGCACAGCAGTAATGATCAAAAGTTTGTTTATTTATTATCCCTGTTTGAAGTGCTTCTATACTTGTAATAAGGTTTAGTCGGATGTTCCGGAAGAAGTATTGACGTAGAATTTTCGAAGTAATGGTAGATACGAATACCATTAAAATAATAGTAGACTAGCCGTTAAGTCGCAAAATCACATATTCTTCTCTTACCGAAACTTTAAACGCGATTTTCTCGAAACTCGTTTCGTCGCGAAGTTGAAAATCGGTGTACACGATTACTCGAAAGTTACTCGACCAATCGGGCTGAAATGTTGTACACATGTTAATGATAGTTATGGCTCCTGGATGAACCTAAAAGTAAGTTAAAATCATGGAAATAAACATTTTTTTTAATGCAAACAAGACTTCAATTTTTCTATAAAATGTTCAACTTTTTGTTCCGAGGTCTGCGATTCCTCCAATTTTTAATATTTTTTCGATATCTTAGGTTCATCCATTTACTACATCTATGTACTAATAAAATTTCTTCGTTTTGGCTGTTTCGGATAATAAGAACCGACGCTAGAGTGTACACCGTTTTAGAAGTCGGTTCATAATACTTCTAGAACAACAGGCTGTACCTCCACCATTTCGTATTTTATTTCCACAAAGAAATTCTAAAATGAAGTAGAAGTATTACTTAAGTAGTCCTCAAAACCATAAAAATATTTATTCACTCCTTACCCTTCAAAAAAATTATTGAAACTCGGCTTAATTTCGGCTTTCTACATAGAGGTCCACCCTTAAATAACTTATCTATATTATACGTCAAATGCACATCCCATCATCATATGATTTCTCAATCCTCATTGGAATTAGATCTTGTTTTTCGAACCATTTTAAAAATTGTATGATAATTCATTTTTTAACTTACTTATTCACTAGCCTGTTTAATTAACCTAATAAAAAGGTCTAATTACGCTGCGTGAGCGTGCATAAAATAAGTAGATAATCATTTTCCGTTACTATCTATTCCGCGGTTCTGATAATGCTTTAATCTATCGTTCTTAGTTATTATTTCCAAAAAGCGGTTCTAGAGGCATCGCGGGCATCGAGTCTTTCACGAGATTGTACAAATAACAAAAGTATCAGTTATATTGTTAGCGGTGTTACTGTACATCGAATGGCACTTCAGTGAGTATTTTTCTTTCATCTATATATACGTCAAATTCTAGTGGGCTGTAATTTTAATGTTTAACGTTAATTCTACATCATGTAGCTTTATATGAAAATAAGTATGTTGGGTATGTCAATCAATTTCCGATAAACGTTCAGTCATCGACAGCCCACTGATTTCTTAATCATTTCTGAAAATCTCTTAAAATTTAATCACTTCCAAATTTCATCGATCTCCAGAGAAACTATGCTCAATGGATAGCGAGGCGCAATAGGAATCCCTGGTCTAAACCACAAATTTTCTATGTTCACAACAGTATATTACTTAATATGTTACGTATGTGTTTAAAGATTGATACGTGAATTGAACGACCACTGCAGTATATCCCACGCTCCTGCCGTTCTCTTGGGTGTGATTTCCTTAAGTATTCATTTGTTCTGCGTGAGTAGTCTACATTGTACAACTTTGTATCGTTTGGTGTGCATATAATTTTATTTTCTAAAGACGAGCCAATTAGGACACAAAAATTAATTTGACTGTTGAAGCTGTCTGAAACGGTGCGCCAATTGTCCGATATCAAAGAGACGATGTTGTTCCTGTTGATGTTAATTTCCACATTGGGATACATGTTTTGGATGAACCTTATAATCGAATACGTTATCGTCAGTGCTGACAGCATCCCCGCGACAACGTAAATGTATTGGAATGTTATTTGCACACGTTTACGTTGGTAAAAATACATATAGGTCGTCAAAAAAATTATTGTGTTCGTCGCGAATATGATGTATATTTTATTCTACATTTGGACCAACTTTGCGCGTTCTCTCACAATTTTGAAACGATTTGACAATTGTCGGTGGCATTATAGTTTCCTTATAATTCTACAGACGTTTTGATAACCGATTGTTACCATTGTTATCATAGTCTTTTTCACTTTCGATCTTGACATTGTTGTTCCATTCGCAAGAAGCATGCCATTTCATTTCAATACTTCAAAATGTTTATACAACATTAAAAGGGAATTTCATTCAATTGATAGTTCTTGGTGAAACTGGGTACTTTCCCAATTCGCAATACGTTGGTGTTCGCACTTTACAGGTACAACACCAACTGGTACGAAACGTCTGTAGCAACACAAAAATTATTGCAGCTCATTATATTGCATGCCAACCAAGGTTTTACGTACAACGTTTTAAACGTCTATGCTGCGTCAGTCAGAGGTTTTTCACTGGTATGTTTACTAACCCACTATTATCATCGAAGATCAACATTCTGTATTAAACCTTTATATTTCAGATGTTACAGACATCAGTATCATACTTTACTGCGCTCCTGTCTTTGCGATAAATTTTATGATTGCTTAGTAAAGTGAAAATCTGTAAGAATCGACCAATTGTGCAATATACTCAGGACATTGGCACGAACGTTTACTTTATAACGTGTTATCGCTTGTCATTTGTAAGATTAACGGTACGATGTTCGTTGTATAACAATTAAAAAGAAATGAGTAAATTTTATTGACGATGTTAATTATCCGCTACGTTTGCATATACTTCATGATTAAATACCTCTCTAACTTCTGCGTTCGTAATAGTATTGTCAGGTAATATGCAACCACACATTTACACTCTTCTTCACCAGTCATCTTAACGTTTCACTCCAAACAATTGACTACTGTTAAACAAGTCCTCTGCCTTCGACGGCTGTAAACCGACTGAGCGAAATCGAACATTTTCCTCCCACGTAAGCTCGTACTACATGAAAATATAAAAATTTAACTGCACTCGGAAAATTTCCTACCCCTATCTTTTGTGTACCCTATCATCTTCTTAATGGCATTATTTCACTATATCTACCGGCCACGATATTCGCACCCCAGCTTCGTGAATAAGTAATTCCACAATCGCACATCCTGTCAATCATTCCGTTGTATCGAAAGAATTCTTCTGATATTTCGCTCGAAAATCGTTGCAAGAGGTAATATTTGTTGAGGGTTAGTTGAAATGGAGGGGGCTTTTGTCACGCTGAGATCAGTAGTGTTAGAACCACTGCGCAGGATGGCAAAAATGAATAGCTATTACAAGTGGTGCACGTTTTTTCTATCGGTGATAGGACTTTGGCCGTACACAGGCAAAAAATTTCGGATCTTTTATAATAGTATCATCAGCGTTGTTATTTGGGTTTCTATACTTGCTCAGGTACCGATTATCTAGTTTGTTTCAATTGTTAATTCAGACAGTCCTGCAACCTTTCTGCACATTTTGACAATTTGGACGATGCACTTGACAAGACTAATAGCATTTTCAGTTTTTAGCTTTCTACACAGTGGACAAAAATTTGTTTCGTGTACTTAGAATTTTATCGACCTTAGCAATGGCTGTGGTCGCACTTGCTAGATATCACACAACCTGGTACCAGATGGATGAGGTGAGTTGCGTACGGAATTAAATACGTGTTTACGGAACATTGATGTGAATATTGTTACAAAATACAGGTGAAAGGATTTTTAGATCGAATTACGGTTTATTGGAATACGAGTAATGAAGAGATACTTCGAATCATGCAGATCCATGCGTTGCACGGCAAAACTCTTATATTGATTTTCGCGAGTGAGGAAAATATTGAATAATTCGGAACGCAAAAAGTGATTGAGTGAATACATAGTATGTTTTGCAGCGTTTGTTTACCCCTCAGTGTGTATGATGATACTATACCATCTTTCTCCTATAATGATGGATAAAATCTTCCCAATGAATGAGTCACGCCCACTAAAGTTTCCAATAGATTTGAATTTTCTTATTGACGAAGAAGAGCATCGGATTTTAACAAGCTTACTGTCGTATTTGTCGGTGATAGTCGACGTAACAGTGTTTGTTGGAACAGAATCGCTAATGTTTATGACCTTCTCGCATATCGCCGGTTTATTTAACGTCGCTGGGTAAGATCGATTTTTAAATAACTCATCTATATTGTTTCTAAAATGCACTTTCGTTTTCGTAGAACGTAATGAAGATCTTTGAAAATAATAGAGAACATTTCAATCGTGTGCTGGGTGATTTTACTACACAAATTGTTTGTTTGCAATGATTTTCGAATTTCTTAAACTTTCATAGAAATCGAACCTTGTTCTTGAAACGTACTAAAAACTCTGCGGTTATTGATCTGCTTATTTACATTTTCACCAGCACGTTCTAATTAACTTAATATTATCCGGTACTACCGATTCTGTGGTTCTGATAATGCTTACAATCTATTTTTCTTAGTTATTATTTCGAGAAAGCTGTGCTTGCGGATTCCACTTCTTCGTGTCTTCCACGATATCGTAGAAATACCAAAGCTATCGGTTACATTATTAGTGGTGTTACTGTACATCGAATAGCACTTCAGTGAGTATTTTTTTATTATACATGTACTAAAAGTCATAACAGTTATTTCAATGTTTCAACCAAATATTTTCTCGGTATTTTCTTTGCATTATTTTCTTTTTAGACAGTGTTATTTAGTGTACGTATTCTTTGGCCTTTATACCTCGCGTCTTTAGTAGAAATGATATTGATTGTCATTTTATATCCAGCGATATTAGCGTATATGTATATGTCCTTATTTTTATCTTATGTTTTCGCACACACTACGTTATGCAGTGTTACATGAATGATCAATTAATTATTAATTGTATCAATTAATCGTATTCGAAATCTATAGTATTTTGGTAATGTCTATCTATTTTTGGAACATGCTCTAATAATCGATTCCTTAATCATTGAGCTATTATACTTTAAAATTTAATCGACCTCGAGGGAAACAATACCTAACGCATAGAGAAACTTAATCGGGATCCCTGATCTAGACAACATGTTTTCTGTGTTCACCGCAGTACTATACTTAACCTGTTTGCATATATCTTTCAAGATTTGCCCGTGACGCAAATAACCATAGCAAAACATCGTACATTCCCGCCACTATTTTGGGTGTGATTGCCTTAAGTCTTCATTTGTTTTGCGTGAGTAATTCATATTGTTCAACACTATCATTTCGTGTCCATATAATTTTGTTTTTTAACACGTTGACTGCCACGCGAATTTCATGTGACTTGCCCAGGGCGCCACAGTAGATTGTTCCTTATGCGATGCGTATTATGTTAAAATATTATTTACAGCAGATAAGTTGAGTTTTAAAAATTATTTTTACATGTTCTGTATGGCATTAATTCCTTGAAACCTTATGACAACAATGGTATTATTTAAAAATTTATGGGATCAATGTTCACCCTGATTTTGTATCTTCACTATTCTTCGTGTCACCGGTCACCGGTGGCCCCCACGGCGCTGTAGCCAAGTCGAGTACCGGTCACCGGTGACCCCCATGGCAGTCAACGTGTTAAAGACGAGAAAATAAGGATTTAAATATTGTTTTGAACGTTGAAGCTGTCTGAAACGGTGTATCAGTACTCTGATATCAGGGAGACAATGTTGTCCCTATTGTTGCTCGCTTCTACTTTGGGATACATGTTTTGGATGAACCTTGCAGTGGAATTCATGATCGACAGCGCAAACAACGTCCCTTTAACAACGTAAATATATTGGAATATTATTTGCATACAATTTTTAACGCGTTAACTATAAAGCATCCTGCGTTGATTGCGAACGACTTTATGATTGCGTTGGCAAAAACATGAAAAGATCGTCATTTAATACGCCACGTTAGAGTCGCAGAGTCTTTCACCATGCGATCTGTTGCTGGATTTAAAATGTTCATAAATTTTTAAAAGGAATTTCTTTCAATGTTTATTCTTTACGTCGACTGAGTATCGCCTCGTTTCGCAATACTTCGCTGCCCATACTTACAGATATAATACTAACTGGTACGAAACATCTATATCAACACAGAAATTAGTACAGTTCATCATATTGCATGGCAACCGTGGTTTGGTGTTCAAGATTTTAACCGTCCATACACCGTCTGTCAAAGGTTTTGCAGTGGTATGTTAAACAGCTATTACGATCCTCGGAAAACAATTTTCTATACTTAATTCTCATTTTGCAGCTTTTAAACGCATCGGTGTCTTACTTCATCGCACTGCTGTCTTTACAATAAATTTTGTAATTATTTGGTAAAATAAACGTCTGAATGAATCTACTATTGTGTAAGATGCTCAGAACATCGAATTGAATCTGTTGTTCTTTTATTTGCTAGCTTGTTATTACTTTACTTTATGCTTTATAATGTTATATTATATTCATCATGCTATACTGCATTTGCAAGCTTAACGTTACCATGTTCGTTGCATAATAATTATAAACAATTATTATTGCTGGAAGTCACAGCTCGCGTGTACTTACTCTTTACCCTGTTGTGTCCGCTACCAAATTCTATTGAACGTCAGTTAGTATTTTCTCTTCCTGGCTCTTGTCACCCAACTCTGACTTTCTTAAAAATTTTCGTTAGGCTCTGGCTTCCTCCACGTCCTCATTTATCGCACTATATCCGTATCTATCACTTTTTCTAAAACATTAGTTAATGACCTTTGCAGCTCCCACACCGTTAACCTTGACAGCAAACAATGGTTTATTTTCCGATGTCAGTATTTTTTCGTTAGCATCGCTTTTCCGTCACATTTTATCCAGACCTCACCGAACTAACATTATTGTGGGATTGGCGGGACCTCCATACCCGATAAGAACAAAAGGAATACGGAAAGGACGTGTATTAGGCGGACGCCGGTGGTTCAGCTGGGAGCGTCGACGACTCATAATCTGAGGGGCACGGGTTCGAGTCCCGTTTCGGTCCGATATTTTTCCGTATTCCTACATTATTCTTAGAGTCAAAGTGGAGTTTAAACTTGAAACTTGTAACTTAAATAAACGATACGTTTTGCTACAAATCTCGTACTCATCCCGAATTAAAATGTCAATGTTAGCAACTAAGTTGCCGCAAGCTTTGTCTGCTTACATTTCATAACTATATAAAGCACTTTATCTCCTGCCTTGGTAATAGAATTATAATATATTATAAATTCGTGCACTTACTCTCATCTTCACCAGTCATCATAACGTTTCACTCCAAACACTTGTCTGCGTTTGAAGAAGTGCACTGTCTTCGAAGGCTGTAAACCGACTGAGCGAAATCGAACAGTGTCCTCCCACGTAAGCTCATTCTACATGAAAATATAAAAATTTAACTTCACTCGGAGAATTTCCTACCCCTATCTTTTGTGTACCCCATCATCTTCTTAATGGCACTTTAAACTGTATCTAGCGACCACGATACTAGCACCCTAGCTTCGTATGAATAAGTAATTCCACGATTGGACGACCTGTCAATCATTCGGTTGCATCGAACAAATTTTTCTGATATTTCGCTCGAATATCGTTGCAAGAGGTAATATTTGATGTGGGTGAGTTGTAATGGAGGGTGCATCAGTGACTCGAGAATCAGTATTGTTTGAACCACGGTGCACGATGGAAGGAATGAATAGCTATTACAAGTGGTGCAGGTTTTTTCTATCGGCGATAGGACTTTGGCCGTACACAAACAAGAAATTTCGACTCGTTCATAATGTTATCGTGAGTTTCATGATTTGGATGTCTATAATTGCCCAGGTATGTATTGTGGGGTGTGAGATAAGGATGTTCGAGCGAGATGCAGATGTAGAGTGTTTGGACCGAGCGTGTGAATAAGCAGTGTTTGGATCGTGTGACAGTTCTTCGCAATGGGAATGCGTGTGGTGCGAATGGGTCAGCAGGTATCACTGTGTATAAGTGGATTTGGGAAAAGAAAAGCATTGTAAGGATGCAAGAAAAGTCAGTTGAGCGTCAGAGTTAAAACAGAGCGGTCGAGTATTAGAACAGACAAGTCAAGAGTGAGAAGAGAGACATATCGAGTGTGAAAGTCAAAAGAGAGAAATTGTGCGAGTGTATATTGTATTTTGTGTTTTATATTAAATATTCATATTTTTATTAAAACGAATCCTTTTGTCGCCAATATCCCTACAGTATTATCATGCACGAACGAAAACGTTCATGAAATTTGTCTGCATGTTTTCACGTTTTTATGCGACGTTTCGCTACAGTAACAATATTATTAGATTTTAGCTTTCTTCGCTGTAGAGAAAAGTTTGTTCCGTCAGCTGAAGATTGTATCAGTTATAACAATGGCAATGGTTGCATTTAGTAGATATCACACAACCTGGTATTGGATCGATGATGTGAGTTGCGTACGAAATTTAAATACGTGTTTAAGTAACACTTATGAGGATATTATTGTGAAACACAGGTAAAAGGATTTCTAGATCGAATCAGGCTTCATTGGAACACGAATAATGTCGAGATACTACGAATCATGCAGATCCACGCATTTTACGGAAAACGTTTCGTACTGGTTTTTGCGGGTGAGCAACGTCCTCAACAGCTTCAAGTTCCGATAGTGTTTCGGTAAATACATAGTATGTTTTGCAGCATTTGTGTACCCCTCAGTGGGTATGATGATGCTACACCATATTTCTCCTGTTATTTTGAATAAGTTGTTACCATTGAATGAGTCACGCCCAATAAAGCTTCCAACGGACATGGAAATTTTTATTGACGAAAAAAAACATGCAATCCTTAACAGCTTTATATTCTATTTGTATGTGATAGTCGACGTAACCGTATTTGTTGGGACGGAATCTGTCCAGTTTATGATAACCACTCATATCGCTGGTTTATTTGAGGTTGCTAGGTAAGAGCGTGTCTTAACCCTTTCGTTACCTTGGACGAGATATCTCGCGCCCCGATATTGGCCGATCAACGCTTTTGACGGGATATCTCGCGACCCGGTAGTAGCGGATTAATGCTTTTGACGATAATCTAGCTTTCTAGCACCAATATTTTGACATTCTAGATGAATATATTTTATAACTAATTCTATTCTTATACGTAGCTAAAAGGAAGAAATAAATACAGTTTTTATTAATTTAATGAAATTATTTTTATTTACTTTCTACGTGGTATAATTGAAAACATGGTGTTAAGCTTAAAGCGACATTATACTTTTGACAAAAATATCGTATTTCCTTACGTTTTCCATTTTCTTTGCATACGGTGCAACGTTTCGTTGGGTATTTTTTCTTGTGCGTCTCCCGTATTGTTACAGGGAAGCATCGAGACTTTAATCGCAGTTAATCGACCAGTACTGAGCCGCGAGATATCTCGTCAAAAGCGTTAATCAGCCAGTATCGGGTCGCGAGATATCTCGTCAAAAGCGTTAATCGGCTAGTATCGAGTCGCGAGATATCTCGTCAGAAGCGTTAATCGGCCAGTATTGGGACGCGAGATATCTCGTCCAAGATAAAGAAAGGGTTAAATAAGTTATCTATATTATACGTCAAATGCACATCCCATCACCATTTGATTAGATCTTGTTTTTCGAACCTTTCTAAAAATGGTATAATAATTCATTTTTTAACTTACTTATTCACTAGCGTGTTTAATTATCATAATAGAAAGGTTCAATTACGCTCCATGAGCGTGCATAAAATAAGTAGATAATCATTGTCCGTTACTATCTATTCCGCGATTCTGATAATACTTTAATCTATCGTTCTTAGTTATTATTTCCAAAAAGCGGTTCTTGAGGCATCGCGGGCATCGAGTCTTCCACGAGATTGTACAAATAACAAAAGTATCAGTTACATTATTAGCGGTGTTACTGTACATCGAATGGCACTTCAGTGAGTATTTTTCTTCCATCTATATATACGTCAAATTCCGGGCAGCTGTAATTTTAATGTTTAACGTTAATTCTACATCATGTAGCTTTATATGAAAATAAGTATGTTGGTTATGTCGATCAATTTCCGATAAACGTTCAGTCATCGACAGCCCATTGATTTCTTAATCATTTCTGAAAATCTCTTAAAATTTAATCACTGCAAAATTTTATCGATCTCCAGAGAAACTATGCTCAAGGCATAGCGAGGCGCAATGGGAATCTCTGGTCTAAACCACAAATTTTCTGTGTTTACAACAGTGTTTTACTGAATATGTTACGTATGTGTTTGAAGATTGATACGTGAATTGAACGACCACTGCAGTATATGCTACGCTCCTGTCGTTCTTTTGGGTGTGATTTCCTTAAGTATTCATTTGTTCTGCGTGAGTAGTCTACATTGCATATCTTTCTATTGTTAGGTGTGGATATAATTTTATTTTCTAAAGAGGAGTCAATTTGAACATAAAAATTGATTTAACTGTTGAAGCTGTCTGAAACGGTGCGCCAATTGTCCGACATGAGAGAGACGATGTTGTTCCTGTTGATGTTAATTTCCACATTGGGATACATGTTTTGGATGAACCTTGTAATGGAATATGTTATTATCAGTGCTGACAGCATCTCTGCGACAACGTAAATGTATTGGAATGTTATTTGCACCCGTTTACGTTGGTAAAAATACGTATAGGTCGTCAGCAAAATTATTGTGTTCGACGCGAATATGATGTATATTTTATTCTACATTTGGACTAAATTCGCGCGTTCTCTCACAATTTTGAAACGATTGAATTGACCGTGCCATTATAGTTCCCACATAATTCTACAGATGTTTTGATAACCGATTTTTACCATTGTTATCATGGTTTTTATCACCTTCGATCTTTGACATTGTTGTTCCATTCGCAAGAAGCATGCCATTTAATTTCAAAACTTCAAAATGTTTATGCAACATTAAAAGGGAATTTCATTCAATTGATAGTTCTTGGGGAAACTGGGTACCGTCCCAATTCGCAATACGTTGTTGTTCATACATTACAGGTACAATACCAACTGGTACGAAACGTCTGTAGCAACACAAAAATTATTGCAGCTCATTATATTGCATGCGAACCGAGGTTTTACGTACAATGTTTTAAGCGTCTATGCTGTGTCAGTCAGCGGATTTTCAGTGGTATGTTTACTAACCTACTACTATCATCAAAGAGCAATATTCTGTATTAAACCTTTATATTTCAGATGTTACGGACATCAGTATCATACTTTACTGCGCTGCTGTCTTTACGATAAATTTTCTGATTGCATAGAAATAGCAAAAATCTGTTAGTAACATTTAATTGTCCAACATAGAGACAACATTAGTATGAATCTTTACTGTAAAGCGTATAATTACTCGTAATGTGCAAACTTAATGCAGCCATGTTCGTTTTGTAACAATTACAAATGAATTAACACATCTACTTAACGTGGTTCATTTGTCTACCGCGTTTGCTTTCATTTCGTAATTAAAAACCTTTTTACCTCCTCTGTTCGTAATAAAACTGTCATATAATAGAAATTCGTGCTCTTACACTCATATTCACCAGTCATCCTAACGTTTCACTCCAAATACTTATCAGCGTTTGAAGAAGAGCTCTGCCTTCGAAGGCTGTAAACCAACTGAAGGAAATCGAACAGTATCCTCCCACGTAAGCTCGTACTACATGAAAATATAAAAATTTAACTTCTCTCGGAAAATTTGCTACCCCTATCTTTTGTGTACCCTATCATCTTCTTAATGGCACTATTACACTGTATCTAGCGACCACGATACATACTCGCACCCTGGCTTCGTGTGAATAAGTAATTCCACAATTGTTCGACCTGTCAATCATTCCGTTGTATAGAAATAATTCTTGTGATATTTCGCTCGAAAATTGTTGCAAGAGGTAATTTGTTGGGGGTGAGTTGTAATGGAGGGTGCATCGGTGACACGGACATCAGTAGTGTTTGAACCATTGCACACGATGGTCGAAATGAGTCGCTATTACAAGTGGAGTATGTTTTTTTTGTCGGCGATAGGACTTTGGCCGTACAGAAGCAAGAAAATTCGACTCTTACACAACAGTATCATCAGTTTCATTATCTGGATATTCGTAATTACCCAGGTATGGATTATCGAGTTTGTTTCAAGTAATAACACTGTCCAACAGCCAATCGACGTTCTAAAATCCGATCACTGATTATTACAGTGTTTCTTGCGCTGATTACGAATCTGAAATCCTTACATTTTGAGATAAATTGAAAAATGTACGTAAAAATTGGTGCAAAATCGGTGTCTCTCCGCGTTCATAGATTATTTAAACATGTTTAAATATTCAGAATGCATGAAAGGCAGATACCGTTGTATTCAGGCAAGTATACAGAATCTTTTGATTTAAACGGAATTTCAGAATTCTTTATAGTTACCTTACAAAATTTTTTTGAATTTCGAAAATGCGCTTTCTTTTCAAAATCAAATTTCTCAAAAACTGTACGTGTTGGCGAAAAACGGATTACAGATTCGTTAGCGGTGCAAGATACACTATAATAATCACTGATCAGATTTTAGAACGTCGGCAAAATGTTAAAATTTGTTGGACGATGTAATTGATACATTTATTGAAATTTCTCTGCATGTTTTGACGTTTTTCAAGCAGCGTCTGGACAACGCTAATAAGCTTTCTCAGTTTTTAGCTTTCTCCACTGTAGAAAGAAATCTGTTCCGTCTGCTTAGGACCGTATCATTTGTAGCAATGGCAATGGTCGCTCTTACAAGATATCTAACAACATTGTATCAGATCGACGATGTGAGTTGCGTAAGGAAATTGAATTCGTGTTTACCGAATATTCATACGGATATTATTGTAAAATATAGGTGAAACGATTCCTAGATCAAATCAGGCTTTATTGGAACACGAATAACGACGAAATACTTCGAATCATGCGGATACACGCGTTTCGTGGCAAACGTCTCGTAATGATATTCACGGGTGAGAAAATTCTATAGGTTGAGTCATAAGTAACTTCCGATGCAGCTAAGTAGAATCTATTATTCGCATCTACCCGCTATAAGTTACTGGGACAACGAATTTTTTGTTCAGTATATGGATGAAGATTCAGTTAATCCTTCGTCAATTATTTTGTGTAATGCACGTCACGTTAAACTATTTTTCTTAGCCTCTGAAATAGAGAGTCAAAATTGCACATTCGTCATGTAATACTTTGGTAATTTAAGCAAGACAATAGTGCTAAGGCAACAGCGGAGAAAAAATTCAATGTATATGGTGAAGGGCTATTAATTGATCAGGCAGTTAGAAATTGGTTTGTAAAATTTCGATCTGGAGATACAAGTTTAAAAGACGAACCGCGAGCGGGACGTCCTTCCGACTTTAACGACAACCTTTTACAGGCAATATTTGGTTTCAATAAAATCATTTTCACAATAAAAGAAAAACAGTTGAATTTTAAGAAGAAACGCCACAAACTTTTTCCCAGCCCCAATATAATAAATTAATATAATTTCGTTATTAAATGAGAGCGAAATAAATATGTGACAAAAAAACGGAAGTTACTTATGACTCGACCTAATAGTTTGAAATTCCGAATGTGTTTCAGGAGATACATATTATGCTTTGCAGCATTTGTTTACCCCGCAGTGTGTATGATGATGCTATACCATATTTCTCCTATTGTGTTGGATAAAATTTGCCCATTGAATGAGTCTCGCCCAGTAAAATTTCCAATAAATGTCAACATTTTTATTGACGAAGAAAAGCATCCAATACTCAGAAATTTTTGCTTATATTCATATTTTGTGGTCAACATGACAGTATATGTTGGAACGGAGTCACTGATGATTATGGCGACCTCGCATATCTCTGGTTTATTTGGTGTTACAAGGTTAGACTGAATCCGAAATATTTATCGTCCATAAAATGAATGAATTTCCAAATCGATCGAAAGAAAGAACTTTTTAAGTATATATTCGTTTTTGATTTTCGTGATGCTTAATCTTCAATGAATTTGAGTTTGACCGTTCATATGTTTATGCAAACACTAAATTATGTAACAAGTGCAAAGTAAGTCGATTGCTTTGAAAATATCACTGTCTGTGACTGTATAATGTGATTTTATATTTCCTTTATCCTGTACAGTGTGTTCAGCTCATTCTAACGATTTCCGCATTTATTAATTTTAGTTATTATTTCCAAAAAGCCGTTCTTGCGGAATCCGTAACGTCGTATCTTCCACGAATATATACAAATAACGAAAATATCAATTACATAGTTACCGGTGTTCTTGTTCATCGAAGGGCACTTCAGTAAGTATTTCCTTTTACACGTGTACTAACAGGTTCCGGCCTACTGCATTTTTAAGGTTACGCTTATATTTAAAGACTTGTACGTGGGATAAGAAAACAGTGCACTGCATCATACGTTTGTGGCAATTTCTTGGCTGTCATTACCGTAAGCGTTAATTTGTTTTGCGTGAGTAATTTATACTATACACTATTTTATATTATTTTATTTTGCGAAACCAGGCACGATCAGATTTTCACATTGGTTTCTTTGTTCAAGCTGTCCGTAACGGTGTTTCGGTTATCAGATATCACGGAGACTATGTTTTCTCTCTTGATACTCACTGGTACATTGGGATACATGTTTATGTTGCATTTCGCGGCCCAACAGATGGTCGACAGCGCTAGCATCATCTCTATAACGACGTAAATGTCTTGGAATGTTACCTGTGCCAGGTTTTTTCTCCTAACTGCTAACATGTTCGCTAAGTAGCCATATTTTAGTGACGCAACTGTTTAGACTTCGGGAGTTAAACCACTCTAGAGACAAAAAAAAGACCTAAATTTGACAATTTATTTTGGAACTGCGACAAACGGAAAGGAATTTCTTTTCAGAGGGTTTATTTAACACATATTGAAGTACGAAAAATAATTTTTTTTATTGTCATTTTCGTGCGAAATGGGGGCGACAGAGCCCATCGGTGGAAATGGCTTTTGTGGAAACACCGCCACGGGAGGACGGATTTCTTGCCATGCGTCCTAGAATAAAAACTCAAAAAGATTTATAATCTATGTGCAATTGTAAGTACATAGGGCTTTTTTGATTAATCAATTTTTGTAGAAGTAATGCACTTTTTAAGAAATCAATCGATTTTTTCTGTTAAAAACGAGCATTGAATTGTTTATAAAAAAAAGGTTTGCATTCAATAAAAAAAACGGCTACGTACTTCCAAAGAGAATATTGTTGCGCAGCTACTGTAAAAATTTCAATTCGATCCATGCAACAGTCACCGAGAAATCCGTCCTCCCAGTATGAGAAAAATGTTTTCGAGAAAAACGCGTTTAAAGTTTTTTGAAGTTTTGACTCCACGAATATTTAGACCGTACGGTAAAGTGTCCCTTTCTGTCATAACACGTTTGCTATAATGGTATCGTATTCTACTTACCTCTCCAGGAACCCTAATAACCGTGTATTTTGTAGATAACAGGAAGAATTATTATTTTAAATAATAAAAGTAATACAAAAGCGATAAATCGCGCGCTCTGACAAGCAAAATTGATAATTGAATCTTTTAAAATTTGTTTTCCACTATAAATCAAATGGCATTCTATTTCTATGATCCTAAAGTATCGTTCAAGCCAAAAAAAGAAATCGATTTTTTGAAAATCCTAGTGTTTTTACTCCTTAGATTGGGCACACATTTTATCAAGATCGTTCTTGCTCGTCCACCGATGAGTCATTTTATTAGATACTCTTTATTAGATATCTTACATACAACATTAATGAACAATTAAAAGGCACTTTCTCTGAACTTTTTGAGTCGTACCAGATTTCATTCAGTATAGCAATATGTCGCCGTCCCTATTCACAGGTACAATACCAACTGGTACGAAACATCTGTAGCAACGCAAAAATTATTGCAGCTGATCATATTGAATAGCAACAGAGGTTTCAAATTCAACTTTGCAAGCGTGCTTGTTCCAACACTCCAAGGTTTTGCAACGGTACGTTTGTTACGATCCTCCAAAAACGATATTAAATTAAATCCTCATTTTTCAGCTTTTGAAGGCAGGGGTAACCTACTTTACCGTGTTGCTGTCTTTGAAATGACCCTTCGTGTTGTATGATATGACGAAACATTCAGAATTAATGTTACATAGATTCTACTTACATTTTACTGGAATGTAAAAAATGTGTTTATATAAAATATAAATGCTTGAAATGTAAAAAGTTGCATTAGTTTTTAACATATTTAATTGATTGATATTTAACACTAGAATTACCAACCAGTCAAAATGACTGGTTTCGGTTTTGTCATTTTATGTCATAAAATTTTGTGGTCGACCTTTTGTCAAAATATCTGCCATGTTTTATTCAGCTAATGAATGGTTGTATATGTTATATGATGCTGCAATATTTATTTACTTATTTTTCTACTTCATTTTCAATTCTAAAGTAAGTATGCATTTAATGTTGGTATTTCTAGTGTTAATCGATATGGTTCTCTGTCAGGACGATAAAACAAAGACCCCTTTCGTAGAAGCGAAAAAAATCAATATTATTCGGAAAAATGTCTTTTAGATATAAATTTATTTATTTGCACCGTTCTTGGACATGGATAGGTAATTCTAAAATTACTGAAACTGTCAATCATTTCGCTCCTCCGAAAAATTCGTGCGACATTTTAACAGAAGATTGTTCTATGGTGCGATGTTCTGGGTGATTAATGTCAAACAGTGGGTGCGTTGGTGAGTTTCATTGTTACAAACTGTGTATTTCGTCTGTCGGTGTTGTAACATTGAAAGCAAGATGTTTCGACAGTTTCAAAATATTTTTACCAGCGTCGTCGTTCGGTTTTATACTCCTCCAGGTATCGATTATCGACTTTATTTCATTTAATAACAGTTGGATTACCGCGTCACTTATATATGCATTCTTCGGCTTCAGATGAACATAATTGAAGATAACTGAAGTGATTCTGAACAACTTTTTTCCTTACGTAAATGTTGATTGTAGCTCTGCTTTTTAATTAACAGAAAACGGTCACAAGCGACGAGCGATTTTATTATAAAATATATCAGATGCACTAACGAACGTAACTACGATTATCATATGTTTCACGACAGACATCTACCGCGGTTGTCAACGCGTAAACACACCGTTTCACTGAAGTCTCACAGTTTTGACATCACAAGGGTTGTTAACTTTTAAACACCGATCTACGTTAACGTACAGATACTTGCACCGATTAACAATATGTAAAATCCAGTGGATTGCGATGAAAAAACAGCAGCAACTGGCAGTACGTTCTTTCCCTTTGAAGAACCAACGCCGACTGACTCTGAATGGGGGTAGCAACCCTTGTACAAACACCGTATCCTAGGAGTACGTAGTCTCGGTTGCTACGGTGCTATAAGTTAATGATAGTGGGGTGGTTAATACACGTGGAAAAGATACTAAGAGAAAATGTTATATTCTCGGGGGTGTTGAACTCAATATACCCTCAGAGGTATTTAATATTATTGCTTAACCTACCTTAATGATTTTTACATTGTGTATCACTGATCAAAGAATATTGCAAGTATATAAAAATATTCGAATAGTAGAAAATATTCGTTCTTCCCTATTGTTTTACCCTAAGGTGTCTTTATTTTTGTTGAGGGCCGAAAATCGCAGGAAGTTATTACGATAATTTAAATCGTATTTTTTCTTACGATTGATGACTTTTATATCGTCCAATTCTCAAACACCCAAATTTCTATATTCCCAAACCCTCAACTACCCAAATTCCTATATCCCCAAATTCATAAGTCTCCAAAATCTTATATCTCCAAATTGTTAAGTTCCCAAATTCCTATATCCCCTAACCCACAAGTACTTAAATTCCTGTGTCCCCAAAATTCACAAACACCCAAATCCCTATATCCCCAGTTCAAAAACACCCAAATCCCCAAATCCCCAAATTCACAAACACCCAAATCCCCAAATCCTCAAATTCACAAACACCCAAATCCCTATATCCACAAATTCTCAATCATCGAAATTCCTATATCCCCAAATTCACAAGTTTCCAAAATCTTATATCTCCAAATTGTTAAGTTCCCAAATTCCTATATCCCCAAACCCTCAAGTACTCAAATTCCTGTATCCCCAAAATTACAAACACCCAAATACCTATATTCCAAAATTCACAAACACGCAAATCCCCAAATCCCCAAATTCACAAACACGCAAATCCCTATATCCCCAAATTCACAAACAACCAAATCCCTGTATCCCCAAATTCACAAGCGGTGAATTTTCTATATCCCCAAATTTTCAAAATTTCAATTTCCTATATTCCCGAATTCTCAATCTTCAGAATCCTATGATGTCACGAATGTTCGACAATTTGTTATAAATTATATCGTGTGTATAATTACATATGAAACGTGATACATACGTATAAATGTTATGCGAAGTAATATGTTATCAAAATGTGTATATAAAGATACGGTATGTGTCTAAAAGTAATAGCTACAAGAAATAATGTATAATATGTAAAACAAGTTTTAATAAACACGCAACCGTGAAAGTTAAGACGAAAAAAGGGGCACGGATGCAACATAAACGGCTTAGTTGTTTAGTTAACAACTTAACTAAACAAACTTAATCGTTTGTCGGTGAATATTCAGCGGTTGTATCGAAAGCAGAAATTGCAAGCTCTAGAGTAGAAGCAGCTGCTAGTCACATACAAAGTTAATAAAGTTTGCATTACACGTTGCACTTTCGTCGTTTCGCTATCACGAGGGTTCATAGATGCTGATTAAGAAAACTACCCCCTTTTCTTCCCCGAGGAAACTGTAATCAACTTGTTCGAAACTATCTTCGTTCTCTGGCATACTATACGTACGTAGTATCTTTACATTACACGGATCAGAAATTAAAATGTAACATACGGCGTACGTACATCTACGTATGCATCTTTGATTCAATTGTACATGTGTATCTTTTATCCAACCGACGAGTTGAACTCGCGCTAACGATATAAAGCTGCAAATTGAAGTTTCGTGGAGAATCTTTTAACAAAAGCAATATTGCAACGTGATGCACGGTGAGACGGAATAGAAAATATCGAAATAACTAGACGACAAGCGTGATTAATGCCTTTGCGCGTGACATAATTGCAGTTACACGGATTAGAAACCACACCCCTTCCGTGTAAACAGCGGGGGTAAATCGCTGTTTAAATTGCGCCTCCTGCCAATCATTTAAAACCACCCTTTGTGTAAACATAATATCAGCTAATTCGAAGGCAAAAACTGGGAATAAATAATGAAACGGGGATGTAGTTCGGTACATTGGAGGGTGGACGTTTCGCGTGATGAATAATGGACCGTCGATCTTGATCGATAATGAACATCCAGCGAAACGAATACAACGAATTTAATTGGAATTTCTTATTGGTGCTCGATCAAGTTGTACTATTTACGATTGCACAGGTATTGAATTAAACAATGTACTGTTTAATTATTCGATCAAAAATTGTATTCTTTCGTTGCTGGATTGAAATTTGCATTTTATCATTAATCGATTAATGATTGCGTACTATCGTTAAAAGTCGAATAAAAAAAATGTACAGTTTAATTATTCGATTAAAAATTGTACTCTATCGTTGCTCGATTGAAAGCATTCTGTCATTAATATTTATAAATTATATTCTCTCCTTAAAAGTTTAATCAGAGATGCACATGATTAACATATACTCTTATTATAAGTTCATATAATCTACCAATTTATTTTGTATCTATTTATTCTTTTATATTTGCATATAAATAGATGCATAGGTATGTATATTGAAGTATAATTTGTTAAGCATACATGATTATTAATTACCATCATTGATTGACGATTAACCTTTAAATACGCTTGCGGACAATTTGAATTGTTACCACCAAAAATAAAACTACACTTCGTTCATATTTTCGTTTTCATCGACACAAGTGTTATATACCGGAAGATTTATCATGCAATGAATCATCAATTTCAATCCGTATCTTTGAATTTTCACACACCTTTTATTCCTCGTTCTTTTTTACACTTTTTAATTTTACACCACAATATTTTCTAAACGTTCAATCACTTAAATTTCGCAGCCAGCGAAATCTCTGTAATAGCCCTTATTCCATGCAATCTCCCCAACTGGATTCGCTCCTGGTTGAGCGTTCTTTGACGAAACGTGAAAACGATTCGTTGCAACCGAAGCGTGAATCGTCTGCCAGGCAATCAACAAACGCTAGCTCGGTCGTTCGAGTTCGATTTTGCGATCGTGGCGTATATTTTTCGAAAAAAAAAAAAAGAAAAAAAAACGAAAACGATGCTCGATGTGTGTACACGTAGTCGGTGTAACGCTGCAAGGATGATTCTGTTATTTAAAGTGCGAGCGTAATGTCTCTATCGGCCATCCGGGGCAACATTGTCGCCCGGAGCGCGAAGTTGCAACGATCGCGGGCTGAACTACGTGAAAGGGAATTGTTCTGGACTTTGTCGGCATTGTCAGTTAGTAGACAACTTGCGGAAAATTGCACCTCTGTTCGCTATTTTTTCTCCGCTTGTTTGATGCTTCCATTGTATGCTGATACGTTGTTGGTCTTTTGTCGGTGGGTACAGTCCGCGACGAGATATAGCGAGGTCGTAAAACCGTGCGATTTAACACTAAAACTACCAACCAGTCAAAATAACTGGTTTCAGGTTTGGCATTTTTTATTACAAAATTTTATTGCCGTCCTTTTGTCAAAATGTCTGTCATGTTTTATTGAGCTAATGAATGGTTGTACATGTTAGGTGACGCTGCAATATTTATTTGTTTATTTTTCTACTTTATTTTAACTTTTGAAGTAAGCATGCATCTAATGCCAGTACTTCTAGTGTTAATTTAACGCGATGTAAAATATTCTCGAACGGTGATTAGAGACGTAGGGGATTTTTATGTGTATGGATACAGTGATTTAGGTATCGTCAATTATGAGAATCTAGGGATATAGGTGTGGAGGAATATCGAGATCTGGAGATATCGAGATTTGGGATGTATTGATTGGGAAATATCCAGATTAGGGATATGGGGATTGAGAGATATCGAGATTGGGTATATAGAGGTTGAAGGGTAGGAAGATTAAAAAATACAGGAATTCTAAGACGTAGAGATATCGAAATTTGTGGATATATGGGAAGATATGAAGACATGAGGTGTTAAGAATTCTAGAGGATTTACAGATACAAAGATTTGTTAATGGTTTTTAAATATTGCTTTTTAAAAATTTGGAGATCCTTTAGTGACTCAGGCATTGCAAGATTTAAGAATATAGGAAACTAGAAACACAAGGGATGTATGCATATAGGGGATCAGTAATATAAATAGCTAGGAATTTTATAAACTATCTAGAGATGATCCAACCCAATCTAATAATATCGGTAATAATAATAACGTTTGCAAAATCCCAGGAAAGTCGTCCAATTTTGTATATTTGTTACTAGCAGTTGCTAACAGATTAGTATCACTACAGGGTATAATAGAATTTGTGGAGTTGATGTGGTAAAATTTTTGGTGCCGCGATTAAACCTCGATGAAAACGCGCACAAGGGTCGTTAAATCAACGTCAAACTGTGTACAAGACGGGGATGAATAATAAAATTCTTGTGAAATGAAAGTCTAAACAGGGCACGAAATTAAATTTGTATCGCGAAAGTGGTTCGAAGAAACGGCGCTATATGAGCAGCTTGATATTGCATCGCGTAGCAATAACGAGCGGGCAATAATAGTGTATTAAAACAAAAAATGAGGCCAAGCACCCTTGGGAGCAGCACTCATAGAGATATATTTAGGTGTAATAACCGAGCATTCGGTCTTTCTCCAAGAATTTCGACCTTCTTAATAAAGTTCTGAACTGGACCACTCGACACGAAAATCCACCACTCGGAAATCGATCATCCGCGACGACCGTTTACGGATTATATTTAGTCGCGTTTTCGGATATTTATTCCCGTGAAAATTGTCCCACTTTCGCGGGAATCGATGGAACTTTATTTCGACATTTAATCCGACAATTTATGTATCCGATTATTATTAGTTGCTTGACGCGATTGTCTCGAGGATAAACAGGTTCAAACTGTCTCGATGATATTTCAAGTTTCACAATTTTTTATAACTTTGAGGCGCCTGAATTGACCAATTTATGTATTCACGAATTGCCAGATGCAAAAATTTTCGAATTTTTGGAAATTTAGATACTTATGAACTTCGGGATTTCGGAGATTTTGAACTTTGGAACTAGACTATCTCTAATTTTAGGCATTTTCGGTCTAGAAAATTTGGAAACTTCGAAGTTGGAAAATTTAAGATTTAGGGGATTTGAGGTTTTGATACCTAAGAGCATTGAAAATTTTTGATGTAACACATTTCCTCAGATTAAAAAATTTTCAAGTCTCCAAATTTAAGAAGTCGCAAGATCAATATTGTGCGAAGTCATAAATTTCCAATCCTGCAAGTCCGCCGCTTCTACAGTTTCCTAGATTCAAAAGTTCATAATTTCTCTATTTCTCAGACCGAAAATTCCCTAGGTCAAAAATCTCCCAAAATCTAAAAATTCTGAAATCGCATAGTTGCTAATTTTACCAAGACAGAATATTCCCTGGATCCCAAATTTTCAGGACTTGAAATTCCATGGTCCCAAATTTTCCAGAACCTGAAATTCCGAATTCTTAAATTTCCAGTTCCTGAAATTCTCCAGTTGCTGGGTTTCCAACGAGGTTTGCGTCGTATCTCGACACGATGGGTCCTTTTACGTCGAACGTCACGGGCCATCGTGACCGGGAACATAACCGGGGATCCACCCTGGAGACATTGTTTTCTACGAGATTAGCTCGAATTATTGCTAATAGAACGATCATTCTACGCTGCGTTCTTTCCAAACGACGGAGACCATGAAATTGCATCCCCTTTTTATTGGGTTGATGCATTATTCGCCGTTTATGTAGACATTTTTTTGTCACTGGAAATCGACGTTGTGTTTACTTTTTTCCACAAAAATATTCTTCTATGCTTAGTTAATAAAAATACGTGTCGGAAATCGTATTTATATTTATCGTATCATGAAGTCACAATAAATACACAAACAAAAATGAATGGTTACTAACATCGAAATTACCAAAGCGATCAAATGACCATTTTACAAATTTTCTATTTTGAACTTCGAGTTTGTTAAAATGGTTTTCTTGAAATCTACGCCAATTCTCATCCAGATAAAGAATTACTATGTGTGTTTATTTATGTTTCATCGTTTGTACATTTACTTTTCAACTACATTTTTAACTTCACAATAAAGTGCATTATACATAAATAAGTATCCATTATACGACGATAGTTTTAACGTTAAATTATCTTAGGAAGGCATAAATTTTTATTCCACAATTTTAATATTCCCTGTAAATCTTCAATAATATCCTCATATTATTAACTGACTCCTGATAACATCTTTCATATGAAAACGTTTCTCAATGAACTAATAAACAAGTTTCGACGACCTATATAATCTTATTTAACACTAAAATTACCAAAGGGGTTAAATGACCCTTTTACAAATTTCCTGTTTCAAACGACAAAATTTGTTAAGATGGTTTTCTTGACATCTGTGCTGATTGTCATCAATATTTGTCATGATTTGTCAATAATTGTCATAAAGAATCAATAAGTGCATTCGTTTATGTTTCATCGTTTGTTCATTTATTTTTCAACGTCACTTTTAACCTCAAAATTTTTAACTGCATTCTACGTCGATAGTTTTAGTATCAATCTAAGCACTTCTCTGACTTTAAAAGACAAACAGTTGATGATATATTTTTCACGCCAGAAAATGGCAAAAAAACGTATCGTGTTCAATTTGCGGGCACTCGAACGCAGAGTATTCAATAGTTGAGCCATTCATTCCGTTCTGGTGGATTTGCTGTTCTCGTCGGTGTTCCGAGGTGTCTATGAATCATTAAGGTGGCTCGTCACGTATCTCATAGTTAAGGCGGCATTGGTGCCGGCGTCGGGACGCGCAATATTGGCCAAGGACCAATTTCGACCCGACTCGCCACCTGATCCACCCCTTTGGTCGTGATTCTCCTTAAGCAGTCCTCCACGATCACTCGGCTCTCTCCTCTCCTCTCCTTTCCTGATCTTCTCTTTCTTTATGCGACCCATTGCCGTGCGCGCGGCCCGTTTTTCCGCTCGGGCACCAACGACACCGTAATAATCATCGCAATTCCATTTTACTGGCCGTGAACCGAGACGACGAAGACCGGTACGGATCCGTGGAGAACGCGTCGAATAAACGGGAATGGCGACGGAAAAACCGGTGGAAATCTTCGCCGGTTATTCTGCAGCTTACTATGTGCCACAGTCGAGAATAAGTCTGGTTCAGACTAGGGATAATGCGGTTACAAGCTGGATTAAGAAGCTTCGTTGACGATTTTTGGAGTATTAGGTTATGTGGGAATTCGGTATGTTCGAGAGTTTTTGGGTAATTTAGGAATTTTGAGAATTTGGGAACTTTTGGAAATTTTTTGGAGATTTGAAAATTTGAGAATTTATGGATGTGGACATTGAGAAATTTGAGAACTCGGAAATTTGGGGATTTGCAAATTTGGCAATTTGGATATTTGGAAATTGGGGGAATTTGGGGGTTTAGAAACTTGGAAATTTAAGAATCTGGGGACGTGGGAATTTGATAATTTGGAAATTTGGAAAATTGAGAATCTGGGGATGTGGGAATTTGATAATTTGGAAATTTGGAAAATTGAGAATCTGGGGACGTGGGAATTTGATAATTTGGAAATTCGGAAAATTGAGAATCTGGGGACGTAGGAATTTGATAATTTGGAAATTTGGAAAATTGAGAATTGAGGGACGTGGAAAATTGGTATGTTCGAGATTTTTGGGTAATTTGGGAATTTTCGAGAGTTCGGGGAATTAGGAAACTTCGGAAAATTCGGAATTTGCATGTGTGGGAATTTTAGAAAGAGAGGGGGGAGAAAAAAATGGCAAGGAGAATCGACGTCGCACGAAATTGAAAAAGGGCGCGAGTTTCGGAGGGCGGAAATTGGGTTAAAGGCCAGCGTGCAAAAGGAAGCTGCATCCTTTTAACGAAGCACACCGGCTTAATAAGAAGGTCTCGCTATTAGGCTCTAAGTAAACGAGTTAATCCAACACACCTGTCGAAGCGGAAACCGTTGCAACGCGGGCCAACATTGATGGAGGCCAACGTCGAATCCTTTTAACTTAACGACCCCGTAAAACAACCGGTGCATGGTTAATACTCGTTGAATGCTCCGACGAAGAAACCAAATTTTTATTGCCATTTTCTAATTATTTGCTCAGCGAAAAAATTTCGTCGCTTTGCGCACGCTCGATAATGTATGTTATAAGCAAATTTTATTAGCCATTATGTTGATTATCTTTTTTTGGTACGAGGAGAGTCAAAATTCTCAATGTATTCCTAATTCCCAATATTTCAAATTCTCAAATCCAAAATTCCCAAATTCCCAATATTCCAAATTCTCAATATTCCAAATTCTCAATATTCCAAATTCTCAATATTCCAAATTTCCAATAATCCAAATTCCCAATAATCCAAATTCCCAGTATTCCAAATTCCCAATATTCCAAATTCCCAATATTCCAAATTCCCAATATCCCAAATTACCAATGTTCCAATTTCCCAATATTCCAAATTCCCAATGTTCCAAATTCCCAATATTTCAAAATCCCAAATTGTCAAATTGTCAAATTACCAAAATTATAAATTCCCGCAATTACAAATCCCAATGTTACAAATTCTCAAAATTACAAATCCCAGAGTTACAAATTCCCGAAATTCCCGATATTTTCAAAGTCTCAAATCCCAAATTCCCATAATTCCCAAATGACAAATTCCAAACCTCCCGAATTCCGATAATTCCGAAATCCCAAAATTACAAGTCCTCAGATTTTCGAATTTCCAAAACCCCAAAATCCTAAATCCTCAAATTTCCGAATTTCAATTTACAATTTATAATTGTGCAAATGCAAATTCAACAATTAGACAGTTTATTTCACATAAACATTTTCAATTTCGCTAATACGACAAGTATAATAACATTAATACTATTAAAATTATCGTTCCCATCTTCCCTGATGCACTAGACTTCTATCACAGAGCAATAATCATGCGTCAATGCATTAATTTATTTAAACTATACCCCGATAATAATAACTTGCGCCATTAAAATTACCGTGTAAATGCAACAAAGAATTGAAAACATGATAGATATAAATAAATTTGTATCGAACTTGAAGATGCTAAAAAATTCACGTACGTTCATGTGAAGTTGCTTTTAAAATTACTGACAGAGGTAGCAATCAGTTCAGCATGTAGGTATTAATCAGGAAGAACATGAAGATAGCGACGGTAACGAATGACGGAACATTAGCAAATCTGGTTTATAACTGGTAGATTGCAATTATCTGACTTATGAGCGAAAGAAATGACTGTCAATTAGCATTTATCTCCTGATTCTGCGATAACAGTTGCGGAAACCAGTTATCTAAATAAACTTGATACACCTAACTCGCGTTCAACCATCGTCGTATCGATTTATCCGTTTTTTCTTCCGTTCGTTTTCAAGTTCATGGTCAATCAACTTTACTAAATTCAACTTTATTAGCATTTATAAATTTCATTTTGGACGTTTTTAAATTATACATTAACGACGGATTCTGTTTGCATATTTTGCATTTATTTCTGTCCAAAATATTCGAAACTTTAATCATTGAATCCTGTTGTATCCCATTTTTTTTTAACGTAAATCCTTATTTTAATCTAATTTCTATTTTTTATAGTGCACTTTTGACAGCAAGTTTTTCTTTGTAACGTTAACAATTATCGAGCTGTGTACAATTGATTAGCTTCAGAAATAATTATGAGAAATTAGTGACGGCCCTCGGATCAAGTATGAATTATGACTCAATAATTTATGAGGTGCTTATGTACCTAGTGTTATGACGATAATTTGTCATTTGTAATGTCACAATATTATAATTTGTAAGTTACGATGTTGCAGTATTATAATCTGCAATTTGCAATGTTCCGGTATTTTAAATTGCACTTTGTAATATTATAATATTATAATTTATAAATTATGATATTTCAGTATCGTAATTCGTATCTCGAAATGTAACTTCATCATAGTTTATAATTTACAATGTTAAAATACAGTAATTTGTAACTCGAAATATAACAACATCATAGTTTGCAATTTGTAATGTTAAAATATCATAATTTGCAATTCAAAAAGGAAGATCATCATAGTTTGTGATTTACAATGTTACAGTATCCTAATTTGTGACTTGAAATGCAAGAATATCGTAGTATGTAATTTATAATGTCAAAGTAACATAATTTGTAACTAGAAATATAACAACACCGTAACTCGCAATTTACAATATTTCATGTAACACGAAAGTACTAAAAGTGTGCGACGAAAGTACAGCAGTCAGCCATGTAATACGCGAACGTAAATTCCTTTATCCTTATCGCGTCCATAAATTTAGCGAAGTTGAACGCGTTAACAAAAGATGCGCGATAAATTTTATTATCAGAAACGGGCGTAAACGCAGCGTAACCGTAAACTTTGGTGAAAAGAATCAATCGCGAATCCTCATAGCGCTACCGGTTGCATCGATAGGAGTTCGATGATCGAACATTCTTTTTTTTTAACGCTACGAGAACCACTGGATTTCGCGAGACCGTCGATGGAAGTTCGAGGTGTCCGATATGGCATGATCGAACGAAATGCGCGTACAACGGCCATAAATAGCGCGGCGCAATTTGCCGCATCTCGCGCGGCCATACAGCCGACAGGAAAATTACGAAATACGATCGGCTCTACCTGTCGTAATCGCGGCAGTTTATCCTAATACGAGAGATGCCGAAGACAGAGGTGTGGCGTCGACCAGAAAGACGTAATCGCTTTCGTAACGGGTACACGAGATTTCCGTCACGGCAACATTCAGCTGCCTGATGTGCGCGGTTGCCGGATAAAATTGATACGATCGCATCGTGTCGAACATCTATTTATAAATCCTTTTTCATTTAACGACGGAGAGCGAGACAGGTGTCGGATCACTTTCGCACACGCTGGGTCTCGACTTTCGCGAGTACGACGTGTTTGCAACTTTATTTGATTGGTTAGGAATTTGTTTTGGAACTCTTCTCATTTTCGGAACCCATTTAGGAACTCTTTTTATTTTAGGAATTTATTTGGAACTCTTTTTATTTTAGGAATTTATTTGGAACTCTTCTTATTTTAGAAATTTATTTAGGAACTCATTTAGGAACTTATTTGGGAATTATTTTTATTTTAGGGACCTATTTAAGAACTTATTTCGGAACCATTTTCATTTTAGGGACTTATTTAGGAACCCTTTCTATTTTAGAAACTTATGTAGGAACTGTTTTTATTTTAGGAACTTATTTAGGAACAAATTTCGGGGATTTGGCAGCTTCGAATTGAAAACTTTCTTGGATATAATTACACGAAAATTTTCGGATTTGACAATTTTGGGGTGCAGCTATTTTAGAATTGAAATGTTTGGAAGTTAAGGTATATGAGGATTTAACAAATGTCTGAGTTACCAGACATTTTAATTCCTATATTCCTAAATTTCTGGATTATTGAATTCGTATAGTCCTCTGTTCCTGAATTTGTGGATTGTTGATTTCATATATATCTGAATTCTTGAATTTTTGAATCATTGAATTTGTATGTTCCAGAATTTCTGAATTTTTTGTTCATTGAATTTGTACGTTCCAGAATTTATGAATTTTTTGATCATTGAATTTGTACAGTCCAGAATTTCTGAATTTTTGAATTATTAAATACTTATATTCATGTATCATTGTTATAGACATGTTGTCATTAATTACAAGCTAAAAATTTATATTCAAAGTATCCATACATCAACCGATACGATCGATATTTTTTCCACGTATACCGAATCACTTTCAAGAACGTTCTGTCATCAACAGCCAGCGATCACCGCGTCGCTAAAAATACCGGATTATTATCAAAGGCCACGGCAGTAAATGATTTACTTAAACGTTCGCCCGACGAACATGAAAGAAAAATCGAGACAAAGAGGAACAAAGGTAAAGATAAACGAACGTGTACGTCCATATACGTCTACCAAATGAAATAACAACGGTACATAACGCGGCGAGATGCAAGCCAACATGATTTAAGCACGATGTAAAATAGAATAACGAAGAGAAGAAAAGCAAAGCAGACGAGCTGCAGACAGTTTGTCGTTGGGAAATAACTTCATAACTCCCGCTAAACTAATAATAATCTTAGCTCATTAAACACCAGCTGGAAACTTAATCATCGAATTTCCGCCACTTCGTAGACGCCCGGTGCAAAGCCGGATACAAGTTTTGGCCAACTTTAAATCTAGCAAGTTTATCGCGGCAAAGCCGCGTTATTCACGAGCCGTCGGAATTGCATTTCTGAACGGTGCGTCGCTGCATTTTCCCAGCGAAATGATGCATCGCGATGCACAGCGACGAAACAAACGTTACCGGTAAGCCTCTCCTCTATAGACTCAAACCGAGCCGAATTTGTATTTCGGCCGTGTATCACGCTGATTTTACAATTATCGATTCGTGCGATTTTATGTATCGTCGAAACACTTTGATACGGACTGGCGGATTTAAAAATCATTTTTAATCCCTCTATTGTATATTCGGGTTTATCGACAAAACGATCGATATATTTTTTCTTTCATATTTTAGCACAATATTCCCAGTTCCCAATATTCTAAATTGCCAATATTTCGAATTCCCAAATACCAAATGCTCAATTTCGCAAATTCCAAATTCCAAATTCCGAAGTTCCTAAATTCCCAAATTCCCAAATTCCCAAATTCCCAAATTCCCAAATTCCCAAATTCCAAATTCCAAATCCCAAATTCTAAAATTTCCAAATTTCCAATGTTCCAAGATTCCCAAATTTCCAAAGTCACAAATTCTCAATATTCCAAATTTCCAAATTCCCAATATTCCAAATTTCCAAATTCCCAATATTCCAAAATTACAAATTCTGAGTATTCCAAATTCCCAAATTCCCAAATTCTCAAATTCCAAATTCCCAAATTCCAAATTCCAAATTCGCAAATTCTCAAATTCCCAAAATCCCAAAATCCCAAATTCCCAAATTCCCAAATTCCCAAAATCCAAAATTCTCAATATTCCAAATTCCCAATATTCCCAAATCCCAAATTGCCAATATTTCAAATTCCTGTAATTCCAGTCTTTCAAAATCTCTAAATAGTGGTTTGCTAATGTGAATTTGGGATTTGACATTTTTTTTCTTTCTATAAACTACTACTAAAAAAATCTCAAGTTCCAAATTCCCATTAATAAATCTGGTTTATAACTGGAATATTGCAATTATCAGACTTGGAAACTAAAGAGCCGAATTTGAAGGGTCGAAGCACTTCGATATCGTAATGATTATGATGATAATCATAAAAGTCGATTTCATAAATACTATTCGTAACAGCGAATTTGTCAAACAAAGTATCGAACTCTCACTATCCCCAGGTCTTATAAATTTGCCTTCACGTGAAATTGGGTGAAATTGCCATACTAAAGTAATGTTATTTCCCCTGTGACGATTCGTGGACCAACAACTTCTTCGACCGGCATAAGTTTAAGTATTCGGTATACGTTATTATCCTACTATGTTCCTGAAGACTGGTTTGATCAGTTCTGTCTCTGCCAGCGTTTAAAAATTGCCTCGAAGCGAAACGCTGATGCACTTAACATTGAAATGCAACTGCTGAGTTCCATTTTTCCGCAGAATGCGTTGCAAACGTGCTAGGAATAACGCGCAAACGAGCCGAGAAAGAGAATGAATGCACTCCGATGCATTCGTGACTTCATTAGCTTCTAACTAAACACTCGAGCATCCTTTTAAAGTGGAACCGTGCAAAGAAATTGGAAATTGCAACTACTTCGAATTGACTCGAAAATCATTGACGCGAAAGGTAGACGCGTAATAACAGAGAAAAATTCATCTTTTCGGCTTTTTAATTCGTTCCAACGATTTTCAACCGAGTTATCGCCAACAATAGTGGAATACATTCATTTATATCCTTTTTTCCCCCTTGAATCCCGGTGTAGGTGAAATAACTGAATTTATCCTTTATGACCGGATCAAAAATAAATGTGTATCGGGCGGAAAAATATCCGACTCATTGTGGATTTAATATGCGGAAAAAATAGCTTCGATACATTATTTCCATGTGTCCATCGTTTTGAAAGTGATAAAAGTATTCGGGAACGCACTGCACAGAGATGGTTCATTGTTTCGAACATTTTCTGCGTCAGTGCAGTAGTTTAGATAAAAACCTGCAGTGTGAAATATGTGAAATTTATATATGAATGTAAATAGTTGGATACAACAATTCTTTAAATATTAACACTGGACAGATTAATTGCTATTGACATTCATTCACGATTGTACGTTGTATACGAAGTTTAATTATTAACCGATATTTAGTATCTTATGTGTTGTACATTTATTTTTTGTGTGAATATGTTGCATATTTATTTCTTGTACGAATATGTGGCATATTTATTTCTTGTATGAATACGTTGTATATTTAATTCTTGTATGCATATGTTTTATATTTATTTCTGGTATAAATATGTTATATATTTATTCTTTATATGAATATGTCGTTTATTTATTTCTTATATGAATATGTCGTATATTTATTTTTTATATGAATATGTCATACATTTATTTCTTGTATGAATATGTCACGCATTGATTCCTAATATAAACAAAATAAAGAAAACGGTGCAATGTAAAAATGACAAAATGCATGAGATGCAGTTGCAGTATGCAACATGAGTAATATTGAAAGCTACATGTGCGCAAATTCAGATACATCTATTTTGTCAGGAACAGGCTAAAGGTAACTGGAAATACAAGCAACGCGAGTTAGTGTAACAAACAATGTAAAAGTATGGGAAGTACAAAAAGGCAATCTGACTTCACAAATCCATGGCGTATCGCGTATGAAACCGGTCTCTACCACCTGGACTCAGGTGTGCAATGCAACTCGCATTTTCTTCCTTTTTTAATGCTTTCAGTAATATTTTTATAGGTTTCTGCACGTATAAACCACGGGGAATATCATTATTAGTATTATAAACACGCGCAATTGTAATTTATTTATATTTATTTATTTATACACATTTATTATTGAAGTTCTTTTTATTGTCGTGTTATTATGGTTCGTGTATTGCCATGTTATTACGATAAATTGATTAGTCGATTATAGAATAATCCAGGTATCGAACTATCAAAAGTGAGACTCAGAAGCAGCCTCGAATTGCTAAGTTATGTATAATGGTTCTTAAATTATCGTGCTTTCAGCTACGCAATTAAACTGTCGAATTATTGTGTTTCTTAAATTGTCAAATTATTAAATTACCAACTGTCATGAATCTCGAATTATCAAATTATCAAACCATCAAATAAAGAGATCCTTCGGTTGTCAAGTTATTAAGCATTTTAACTTGTCAAGTTATTAAGTTATCAAATTGTCAGCACATCAAATATAGAGATCCTGAAGGTATCAAATTATTAACCCCCTTATATTATTACATTATTAACCTCCTTAAACTATCAAATTATCAAACCATTAAGAGATCTTCGAGTATCTGCCAATTAACTGTCACATTATCCGATCACCAAATATAGAGATCCTCCAATTATCAAAAAGTTAAGCGTCTGAAGTTATCAATTTACCGAGCTCTTAAACTTATCAAATTATTAAACTTCTACTATTATCGAACATAAAAATGATGATGCTCGTAAAGTCTCCGCGTTCAAATTATCGGACCATAAAATTGTACGATAATAATTCTCGAAAATGAATTGAAGTCGCGTGTTCATAGCGGTCGTTGCGTTTCCATATCTGGAACTCGGCCAGTCGAATTAGACCCTCCAGCTCTTTCCGCAAAGATGGACGTGCATTAATAAAAGCGTGTCTTTTTTCTGCTTGTTTTTTTCCAGAACTCCGAGATATCCCTGTTCGAGACGAACATTCGTTTCATGGGAAGCCTGCTGGCCTGTTACGCTCTCACCGGGGACGTGATGTTCCGGGATAAGGCGGCTCAGCTGGGCGAACGGATGTTGCCCGCTTTCCATACGGAAACCGGAATTCCTCACTCCCTCATCAATCTCCATACCGGGGTAAGTCTCGGATTCCGCGGTTTTCTCCCGACCGCTCCGCCGACACCAACTTGTTTTAATGTTAATTATTTCGAACGCGGCCGCCGACCGAAATTTTCGGTCAAACAAGTATTTTGAGAATCGCACCAAGTTCATCCTCCATTGTCCCCATAATTATGAAACTGGTCAAACTCGTGCATCCCTTGTTCCTATATATTTGAGGGATCACCTTTGAACAAATTAAAAAGTAATTTTATATCAGAATTGTATTAACTTTGAATAATAACAATTTATTATGAAAATTTTGGTCATGCAAGTATTTTGAGAATCGCGCCAAGTTCATCCTCCATTGTGCCCATAATTATGAAACTGACCCCACTCATGCATCCCTTGTCCCTATATATTTAATGGATCAACTTTGAACAAATTAAAAAGTAATTTTATATCAGAATTGTATTAACTTTGAATAATAACAATTTATTATGAAAATTTTGGTCATGCAAGTATTTTGAGAATCGCGCCAAGTTCATCCTCCATTGTGCCCATAATTATGAAACTAGCCCAACTCGTGCATCCCTTGTTCCTATATATTTGATGGATCACCTTTGAACAAATTAAAAAATAATTTTATATCGTGTCAACATTTTATATCAGAATTTTAATAGCTTTGATTAATAACAATTTATTATGAAAATTTTGGTCAGACAAATATTTTAAGAATCACGGGAAGTCCATTGCGCTCATAATTATGAAACTGGCCCAACTCAGGCACCACTTGTTCCGACATATTTAATGGATCACGTTCGAACAAATTAAAAAATAATTTTATATCGTGCCAACATTTTAACACTATATATTATTCATGGTTCCAAGTAGTTAATACGAGTACACCCAATCGTGTAAAGGAAAAAATTCTTAATAATATAGATGATTGATTCACATGGAAATTTAAGTGCCACCCGTATGTGGATGACGTGGCAGTCAAAGTGTTAAATCTGAATTTTATTAGCTTTGATTAATAACAATTTATTATGAAAATTTTGTTCGGACATAAATTTTGAGAATCTCGCAAATTATTCCAGTTTTAACATTCCAACTTTGAACGCCTTCGGGAATTGTCTGTTTCGCAAGATTTTACGTTTCCGATACTGCTAATTTAATGTATTTCGTGGAAAGTGCATTTGAATCGAGCGAAAAAGTGAGCAAGGCAACGAGACATTCGGTAGTTTATTATACGTCCAATCAAGAATTTGTTCTGCGGAAGAGCGACTCGACGGTATCAATTAAATGTATCAATTAAACCGCCGGCGTTGTTTTTGTATTTCTAACGTAGACGCAAATACCCACTTCGTGGTTATTGCCCTCTCTGCACAGGAATTTCCTTTTTCCTTCGTCGTCACTGGTATTACTGTTATAAAGAATGAAAAGGGAGAGAATTTACTGTGATATAAAAAATACCGTTACTTTTATTTCCTATTTTCCGAACTGATTTACGAGTACCAGAAAATCTCGCTGTTTTTCTTTCGGAGATATGTATCTACTATTTCGTTCGGTATTTTCTCTTTTATTCTATTTACGGTTCGTGGGAATGGAATTCAGAAGCGGTTTTTTGTTTAAATTCGATTTAGGAAATTTCGATTTATAAATTTGACAGAAATGCGAGTGTTAGAAACGCGAAAACTGTTATTTAATGTCGAAGTCGATCGTACCGGAGTATTTAATTGCTTTTTGACCGAACCGTGCAATGAGCGATTAATTTTTTACTTTCAATTTGCTGATAGAAATTTTCGGTTTGTAATTGCTAACCGATGAGTTTTCGTTTTTAATTTCGATCTTTCAGCTGCGTAATCGGTATTTCGCAGTTTTTATTAATTGTCCGTGTTGTAATACCTTCATAATAAATGATTTTAATAATTTTATTATATTTCTCTTATAACATTAATTTTTAGTTGCAACTGTAGTTTAATACGAAATATAAAAATTTCATATTTATAAAACGAAAGTTATAATTTTATTATACTTTTATGATGCTGAAAATAACATTGAAATTCTGTTTTTATGATTTCAATTTTATGGAATAATGGAATGCGCAATAAAATTCAGCTCGTGGTTCATTTTTTGTTATATTCTTTTCAATTTTAAAATACAAATGTAATTGAATTTTTATAATTGCAATTTTCATCCATGGTTCTAACTTTTTAGAATTACAATTTCATTTGTACCAAAAAATTGTCTTTTGTAATAATCAGAAATTGAATGCAGCAAAGATACAAAATATTTGTTCAAAACTTATCCTAAGAATCAAAGCGTTTATTCTGTCCGTTTTAAAGTATTAATTAATTTCAATCGATCCGCTAGACAATTTTCTAAGCCATCCTTCTCTAAATCCGTCAAGATTTTCCGGTATCGATGCATGTAGATAAAAAAAAAAACCTCCCCAATTTTCATCGCCGACTTCCTACGGGATAATTAAAGATCCATTCTATCAATATCTCCTGTCCCGCCACGGAAAATTCGATTAAGTCCCGCGCGAAAACTAAACGTTTTCATTATTATCTCGAGCGTAACCGATAATTTCACGACGGGAGTTAATATTTATCTTTCGAAAGGGATAGAAAGAGTGGGTGCTAGTTTCGCAGCAGGGATCACCAGCCCCTTTGTTACCACCCTCGTTCATCATCTTTTATTATTTCGTTTAATTGAATCCGTTCGATCGTGGCCACGACTACGTCGAAGGATTTATCCCTCGTAGAGTTTTCCCGACGGCTAATCGAGAACACGATGTTCCCTTAAACGATTTCCAGTCCAGCAAGAATTATGGTTGGGCCAGCAGCGGGTGCAGCATACTTTCCGAAATCGGCACAATGCACCTGGAATTCAACTACCTCAGCGACATTACCGGTAATCCGGTTTTCAAGAGCAAGGTCGAGAACGTGAGGAAAGTACTGAAAAACCTGGAGAAACCTAAGGGGCTCTACCCGAATTATATTCATCCGAGGACCGGAAAATGGGGACAACGTAAGTTACTTTCGCTGATTTATGTAGATCTTGATCGTAGTTTGTGATTAATTGCGCTAGTCAGATTTCGGCTCTTTTATACCGCGGCTCTAGAACCTTTTCAAAGTTATATTCTCTCGAATGGATCATTCCACGCCGAATCGATCACCTTCTGACCTCACCATCTGCGATTTTGTTTCGATCAAAATATGTTATAGTCTATGTGAAATTAGTGGAGGTATAAGTCATTATTTTGCCGATTTCGAATTTGTTTAAAAGTTACAAGCCTTCACATTGTGGAGTTTTTACCTATTTTTGCGAAAATAGACATCACTTACGAATTTTTTTCTCAAAAACTACAAATGCGAATGAGCTAAATTTGTTTTTGTTTTAATCATAAAGGATTGAGCTACTATAAAATATTTTTGTTGACTTCGTTAATTTGTTATATAATATGAAAAAATTTAAACAAATTATTTTTTTACGTTTTTCACTAAAAATTATACCTGATTAAAATTTGAAAAAAGTATATTATATTCCCCGAAGCTTCGTCTTTAAAATGAGCCCTTCGGAATAATGGATAATCGAAATTTAATGTCACAATAAGCTGGAAAACGACGCGGTGTACCTCCGTTTCAGGCAAGCGAGTCGTGCATTCCGCGTTCACTGACGTTTGTGTTTGATTCGACAGTGTCAGCTAATGATTCTTCCTTTTTTGTTTAAATAAATATAACAAATGCTCCATTTAACATGCATATCCGTATTAAAATTAAAGTATAAATTATACGTATTATGTCGTCAAGAAAAATTGGAATTGAACCATCAAAAAATTTAATTTCAATTGTATTTCGATAGGAAATCTGCCTGCGAGGTGCTATGTTCTTTACCCCCACCACTTCTTATCCCCATTACCACTACCTCTTTCCCCCACTCCTCGGCTTCGGCCTTGGAGGCTCGAAAATTTGCTTATAAGCAAATTTCAGACGAATATTTCTCCGATTTCCTAGTTCCTTGGCCTTGAAAGTCACGTGATTTTCTGTCACGTGGTTTCGCGATCGGCCACGATTGGTCGATCGCTCTCATTTTCTAGTTCCTGACGTCATCAGAAAATCACCACAGGCTCAGGAGCTACGATTCTCGACCCCTACTCTTCCCATCCCCGCTCCTACTATCCCACTGTCCCTACGTCACTCTCCCCACTCCTCCCCGAGCTCCTTGTACTATGAATTTATTTTTCTAATTCCGAAAAATCCGAATCGCCGGGGCCGGGTCTCGAACCCTCGATCCTCGGTGCCTCGGATTCCGAGTCGAGGACGAAGCGCGCGCGGCTATCCTCACAAGCCCCACTTGTTTACTTACGATGCTCCTTTTAAACGATGCCTCGACGATCCACTACACTTCTACTCTATTAATTTACAGCTAATTTATTTAAGTGACCACTTTCATGTGTTTCCTTTCACACTATTTTTTACCTCCGCGACTTTTTGTAACAGGTATTAACCCTTTGCACTCTTGAATTTCTTTTACCTACTTTCTTAATTAATATACAAAATGTACATTGTATTTTGGATATATTGCAAGTCGGATTATATAATTGGAACGAAACTAATAACTTTTGTATAGAAATTTTTTAACCTATCCTAATCTAGTTCTAACCTAGTTTATCTTAATCTAACTCTAACTTAATCTGCCCTGATCTAACTCTAACCTCATCTAGCCTAGTTTAACCTGACTTACTGATTAAGTAGAAAAATATCGTTCTCTCCATCGACGTATCATAGTTCGCAAAGGAAAAAAAGATTTGAATAATAGCGAATTATCGGAGAAGTGGTTCCGAAGAGTAAATAAATCTTCGTGGCTGATGCTCGAAAATACGAGATGGAATTAGTAGGAATTAATTCTGAATTACCCGCTATTGAATCCTGATTATGCACCCACGTACGTGTCATGAATTCTCTGAATTAGGATTAATTTAAAATTCTGCGTTATTTCAGTTCTGGCGGCCGTCCATTTATTCTTGTTCCATTTCGTCGCGATCTGTTCTCCGTTTTCATAGAGCTTTGCACTGTTTCTATGAGTACGGCGCTGTCTACTTACATGAATGCTAAATAAATTATGGCGACGGTAATAAATCTTGGAATGCATAGCGTATTGCACAGCATTCTTGGGTAATCCTCCGGCCGTGTTGCGCGAATCATTGTCCACGTTCATTCCTCGCGCAACAATCAATCTTCCTGCGAAAAACCATGAAACTAATTATTCCCCCGTGCCATATCACACCTCCATAAATTCCGTGCCCACCTAATGAAAACTGTCTTTCAAAAGAAACATCGAATATCATTCCTCTACCTTGAAATAAAAGCATAAAAGCATCCTGCACGATGTTGTACCCATTTTCAACGAAATTTTTTTTCTCCACTTTCGTTGCACATTCTGTTAGGATGGGTTCAAATTCGTTAACATTAATTACGCAATTTAATTACATAAAGGGATGGCAACAGAATATTTACACCGGTGATACTAGTTTACAGCTGGAATATAATTTACAGACTATGGTCTTGTTACGAAAGATTATTTCGATTTTTTTATATTATTAAATGATTGTGTACTTTTTAATCAGATGTTTCGTGTAATTTGTGATACATTTTTTATAAAAAATATTGTAACGCTTATGCAATCTTTCGACAAATTCGAAGTTTCAGGTTGAACTGAAATATCGTGTTGGATTATGTCATCAAATCGAGTTGGATTTTCGATGCTTTTAAATCTATATAGAGAAATTTTAACGAAAGAACTGTAGTTATTGACATTTGCGAACTCGGAGATTGACAATTTCGACCTTTAAAAATTTTAAAGTATAAATATTGAAAAATTGAGTCAGGTCTCTAAATATATAATTTAGTATGCAATTACGGTGCGGCTATAGGCAATGATAATGAAAAATTTCAATTTATCATCAATGTATCATATACTTTCAATATTTGATCCATCTCAGCCCTCTTTAATCGCTGCTTCACATACACCCCACCCGAAAGATCCTCAACGAATCAACCACACGAAGTTATAATTATTACAATTTCTCGAGCAGGTATTGGTAATAATTGCAACACGGTATCAATCTCGATACAACGTAATATATCCTGCCAGCGAAATGAAAACGAAAAAAGAATCAGCCGGTAAATTACCTTACGTTCCCGTTACAAATGAGAAACGTCATCCCTGAACGAATTCCACAAAAAAAAAGAAGTAGCAGAAGAAAAGCCCAAAGAATACCGATCGAAGTCTGCTCCTTTATTACTATAATTTCATTTAATAAATCTTCACGCATCTCGATGCGTTACGAACAAAATAGATTTTTAATCGGACGGCAATCAATTACATCGCGCGGAATAGCATAGTCGCGGCACAAAATGGCGAACGTTGTTGCCGTCGCCGTTGTTCCATTTTTCTCCGGTAACATTTTTTTCTACCGGGTTTTATTCTCGTTTTACAGTACGCCTTCCGTGGAGACTTCGTTCTTCGAGCTGTCTTCTCAGCGATCCCGAATATCGCATTTATCATGCCTCGCATCCCCTCAGGTGCTAAATCCTCTTCCTCTTCCTCCTCCTCGTCTTCTTCTTCGTCTATCGTTGTTGTTCCAACGACTTGCTCCTCCCGTATTTTCCCGTTGCACGTATGACGATCCCCGACGAATATTTATCATCGTCCCGTGGCTGACCGTCCGTCCTCTTCGCAGCTTTTGTTGCTCGACGCGCTTCGGCCTCTTAAATTTATGGTTCTATTGAATCTCGAGTATCGCGAGACTACTTGGACGCCGACCTCGAAGAAGCTAATTACCTCGATGGTCATTCGCGTGGTTTCTGAAACGATGCAGCTGCGTGTGCTGTTGCCATTCAACCGGCTCGATTGTTCCGACAAGTTTCGGAAAACAATGCCGATACAGCGCGTTGTTTGGGTTTCTGATACAGCCTGATGCAAAGCAATTTGGTTTTTCGATCATTTATATTCTCATTAAATTTATACTACGCTTCTGCTTGGACATTTCTAAGTGTACTTTTTTTTATTGTTTTTGATCAAGAACTTCCTTGACCAGAAATTTTATTGGTGTATAAGGGTATAGGAAGGAGTTCAGGAATATAGGGACATCTGAAATGGAAGAGATTATAGCAACTTAAAAATATTGAGATATTAATATTAAGAAATACAAAAATATTGGGATGTATTTGGTAATATAGAATTGTATGGATTCACGAATAGAGAAATATAGAAATGTAGGAATGTGATCTAGGGATATAGTATATAAGGGTACAAATAACTAGTGATATATTATATTAAAAATAGTATTATAATATTACAGTTCTATAATAAAGTCAGTATTATCAGTAGATAGTATAATAACAAATCAGTGAAATAGTACTACATTTGTATAATAAAATTAGTGAAACAGTGCTACATTTGTCTACTGAAATTAGGAAAATAGTACTATATTTGTATATCAAAATTAGTGTTGTAATTCTACATTTGTGCACTAAATTTGATTTAAATTTAAACAGTATTTCTCCTCTACATTAAAATTGGTTCAACAATAAAATAAGTGTACATCCCAACAATAAACTTAGTGAGACATTAAACCAGCAACGTCGAAAACTGACAAACTAATATTCTGCAGTATGCAGCAAATACTAAAATATTAATATGTTCACAGGTCAACTGTAACGTTAGAATTTTAATTCAATAAAACAGTTGACCCCATTTGATCTATAACATCGATCGTCCGTCATAGAGCCAAACGTTTGCTAATAATATTAATATTAATCAAGAATAAATAAGATGTTTTAAACTAAATCGCTTCTGGGTCAAATTTTGCTGAACATCTTCAAATAGCGACCCAATTACGAAACTAAAATTATTGTTCCATTCGAGAGATATTTTTGATAATTCTAACCGAATGTCGGACGAACAGAACAATTCTATAGTCGGTGTATATGCTTTACCGTTCGTAAAGTCGACGCTGTTCCGCTTCGGCGAATCTAATTTATTTCCTCTGCCGGTTTCGATCGCGGTTTGTCTCTTTCCCGTACGGTGGATTTCGTTTCTGGTTCAAGCCCGGCTACAGGAAAAGGGAGGAAAATGAAAGTACTCGAGGCTCGCCGCAACGAAGAAGAGTCGCGGGAGTAAAACTGCTCGAGATTTCTCTCTTTGTCCATCTACCTCCTTCTCAGACAACTCGTCGAGCTATACAGGGTGTACAGACGCCATCGTTTATTACACACTTTTTGAAATTTACAGATAACCCGATATCGAAATTTTTATTTTTAGAAATTAGGAAATTTAAAAATTTTAGAAGTTGAGAAATTTGCAGGCTCTGAGAGTTGATAATTTGAAGACATGAAAAATTAAGAAATTTAGGAAATTCAAAATTTTGAGTTCCAAAAATGTTAAGATCTTGAGTTTCGGAAAAGTGGGAATTTGGTGATGCAGAAGGTCGGAGATTTGGGAATACAGGACTTACGAAACGTTGGGATTGAGAGGGTTGAAAATTTAGAAATTTTGGGAATTGAAAATATTGAGTTCTTGATATGTGAAAATTTGAAGGTTGGGCACTTGGAAATTTCGAGATTCATAAAGTGAAAAATTTTATGAATGTCGGGCATTTGCAAATGTCGAAATTCAGAGGGTGAAAAATTTAGGAATATGGAAATTACGAAATTTGGAAGATTGAAAATGTCAAGTTCTGGAAATGTGAAAATTTGAAGATTTAGGAAGTTGGACATTTGGGGATTCAGAAGTTTGAAAATTTGTAAATATAGAGATTAAGAATTTTGGATGTTAGAAATCTAAAAATTTTGGGATTTACACGATCGAAAATTGAAAGATTTAGAAAATAGACAATTTGAAAATATGGAAATTAACAAATGTAAGAAGTTGCATCATTTGGAAACCATCTTACATGTATATCTAACAATGGAATAATTGTTAGAGGTACTGACACCTATAGGTAATATCTTTCGTTACAAATATCTTTTAACGGGATCGTAAAAAAAAAATGGTGAATATCCTTGGTCTGTACACCCTGTATACCACTTGTTCGTGCAAAAGCCTCGCCGATATCCGTAACCAGTGACTATCTCCTCTTCTGGAGGAGTCGGTTTCCAAGTGTTGGACCGTTTCACTGTTCCTTGTCACAATGAGGCGTCCTTCCGTGTCTTCCTGGCGAATTTCCGCGAAGATAGATGGGATCCCGTGTTCCCTGCACATCTCCATGTTATTAATCGCGATCCGCTTTGAAAACCGTGAATACCGGCTGCGTTAATGAACGAGGATCGAAGCTGCCAACAGCGTGTTGCGTTGAATGAATTTCAAGGGAGGACGACAAGCAACGGTGAACGGGATGAAAAGCTGTTGCACGTGCGATTGTACTCGCCGATGCCGGCGAAAACTTGTGTTTTATACCGTTTATGGTCGCTCGCCTATCGTTTACTATCAAAATTTTGCGTTCCGGACACCGTGAATGTAACGGGTTGCAATTTTCTACTCCCCGAATACAGCGGCTGCGATCAATAATTTCATTAAATTTTTATTTTAATAAAACTTGAAGATCAACGTCACGTCTTCCAACCATACATATTTCTCTATCGACCTTTGACACCATATATTCCTCTTTCTGGAGTACTGTAAGCAACGTTGAGACTTGTGAAAAGTCAAAAATAATTTTAGTTGTGAAAAGGGTTGCAAAAACAGAATCTCTGAAAGAAACAATGCTTATTTAATAAATTTTTATTTCTCCGCAAGATATACTTGCTCCGTATAGAAACTACAAACAATTGTAATCATCTCATAATAATTGTAACAATCTCATATTTATATTTATTGACATTCGTATAAACATCCTTCCAATAAATTGCTTTTTCTGCCAATCAATTTTTCGAAAAATCATATTCAGCATTCTTCGTTTCTGTCAATTTCTGTGCTGTGACCTTAAAGTACCTTTAAGGTTATCTTCAAGTGACTTCTAGTCGACCTTACCTTCAGATGACCTCGAAGAATTCTCTTGCTTTCAAACGACCCTGAAATTGCTTTAAAGTGTCCTCCAACCAAGTAGCGATTTGTTACAACCCTGTTCGACTATGATATACACCCTGTAAAACGAAGTAATCGATGTTCCATTAATAGAATCGTGGTTAACGAAGGTTTTTGCTATGTTAAATCCAGATCACATGTCATTGGGAGGGCTCGGAGACAGTTTTTACGAATACCTGCTGAAAGCTTGGATCCAATCGGGCAAAGAAGACGTCGAAGCGAGACAAATGTACGACGAAGCTATTGCAGCGATAGATCAACACATGATAAAGACATCTCCTGGGAAGCTTCTGTACGTGTCGGATCTGAAGTACGACAGGCCTGAACACAAAATGGGTCATCTAGCATGTTTTGCCGGTGAGTTAACGACAACCTAATGTTTACCTTTAACCCTTTGCATTCCGCTGTGTCCTATGAGGTGACATTGAAATTTATTAGCGATTATTGCGAATCAACACATTCCAGCACAAATTTAAAAAAAAATTGAAGTTTGAAATCAAATAAACATGGTACAATTACTATGATATATAAGTGAGTCTCATTATACATGTCTTATATGATACGTGGCATTATATCTACTGTATATGTAACAATGAAGGCCTGATCTAAATAGACCTTTACACAGACATGTTTATACAGGCTATGATATATGAGTGAGTGTAATTATACTTATTTCATACGTGTCATTACACTTCTGTATATGTAGAAATGAAGGCGTGATCTAAATAGACGTGTATAGAGACGTGTTAGAAAAATAACCGTGATATTATTCAATCAAGATGACGTTGAAATCCCACAGATAACAATAGTGCTATGAATAGTGTAGAACAAAGCGTATCAATAAATGATGACATATTGTCAAGTGAAAAATGAGAAGACGTCACCGAGTCACATGTTCCTCCAATTACAATAAATTTTGATTTTTCTGTAAATATATGTTCCTCGATTTCTGGAAATTCATGTAAACGCCGTATTATTATAATATTTTACTTGGTCCCAAAACTGTACTATGTATATAATATGAGTGCAAAAGGTTAAATAAAGTGATAGTCGTATCCTTGTGCTAATGATTATGATTTCACCGTGATCACCGCAGTCAGCGTGTTTCCGTGACGATTTAACATTTTGAGTGCCATGTCACCCACATACGGGTGGCGTATGAATTCATACATAAATCTATCGCTAATTTTAGTTGAAACATTTAACATAACAAAGTTTAAAAAATTTGCAAAATACATTAAAGCTTATCGCATAAACCAGGGTAGAATATTATGAAAATTGTCTACAAAATTTGACAAAAATAAAATGACTTTCTAGCAGAAATTGAAACTGTTTTGGGGTGGCACTCAAGGTGTTAAACGAACGTGTATCAACGATATATGAAATATTGTTGAAAATTCGTGCAAAATCATGAAGTTCGACGATTATTTTGTTGTGTTTGCAGGCGGTATGTTCGCACTGGGCGCGAAAACTCTGCAGAACGATTTGTCTGAAAGGTACATGACTATAGCCGCCGGTCTGACCAACACGTGTCACGAGTCCTATGATCGAAGTGTCACAAAGTTAGGCCCCGAAGCTTTCCACTTCATCGAAGGCAACGAAGCGAAGAGCTTAAAAAATGGCGAGAAATATTATATCCTGCGGCCGGAGGTAAGGTTCATTGACCACGCGACTCCTCTTCGATCGAACCTTTATATTGTTAATGAATTTCTTACGACGTAAATCCGAACATTCGAGGGTATCGCGATTCCTTCGTCGTCATTTCGAATTATTCACGAGTACCGATAACGAAGTGCATTATGAATTTCGGCGAATTAATTTCATTAATTTATTCAGCTTTTAACTCGAACGGGGGTAAAATTCGTTACCGATTCCTCCATTACCGTGCGAGAGCTTTATAATTCGTTAATTAACATAACGCGATCCTATCGTGCCATTAATTAACGAACATCCGTGAATATTGTATCGGGCGAATGTTATATATGTAGTCGAAAGAGAAAGAAAATGAAAAAGTGAAATACGCGCGTGTCGGGTCGAAGAAAAGACCGATGAATGGCGGAACGCGGAGAACAAGCAAACAGAGAAATGCTTCAGCATTTATTTTCGGCTGTTTTCTCGACCGGTAATGAAAGCTAGAATATTCAATCCATCCTTTTCAATGTAACTCGCCGAACAAACACGGGCCACCGGCCAAAATTTCGAGGTAAAATATTTTTCTTTCAGACGTTCGAGTCGTACTTCGTGATGTGGCGGTTGACAAAGGACCCCAAATACCGTGAGTGGGGATGGGAGGCTGTCCAGGCACTGGAGAAATACTGTCGGGTTCCTGGAGGATTCACCGGACTTCACAATGTTTACATGATTGATCCTCCACAGGACGATGTCCAACAGAGCTATTTCTTCGCCGAAACTCTAAAGGTTAGAGTCACCACACAACCATTACTCGATCGATTTTTTAGTGGTTCCGGTGGAACTTTAACTTGAAATCGCATTTCTAATATCTTGGTTAATGTATTTTGTCTTGTCGGTGTCCTGGTTAGTGCAATTTTATATTTTTAATATCTTAGTTAATATAATTTTGCTTTGTTAGTGTCTCGGTTCGAGTAATTTCACATTTTGTATGTTTTGATTAATATAATTTTGCATTGTGAATGTCTCGGTTAAAGTAATTTGTCATTTTGAATATCTTGGTTAATATAATTTTATTTTATTGGTGTCCTGGTTAGTACAATTTTATATTTTCAATATCTTGGTTAATGTAATTTTGCATTGTTAGTTTCTCCGTCAGTATAATTTTACATTTCGAACCTCTTGGTTAGTGCAATTTTGTGTTTGATTATCTTGTTAGTGGAATTTGAGTGCATTTTGGACCACAAAAATTTTGAAGCTCAAACCAGTATCCTAAAATCCATCAATTCCCTAAATTTCCAAAATATTCAAAGTCCCCAAAACACCAAAGAATCCAAAAGTTTCTAAATTCCTAAAATCTTCGTAATTCTCCAAATTTCTAAAATGTACAATATCTGCGAAATCTCCCAAATTTCCAGGACGTACAATATCTTCGAAATCTCAAAATTTTGTAAACTCCGAAAATTCAGAAAATCTCAAAAATTCCACAAATTCTCCATATTTCCGAAACGTGAAAAGTACGTGAAATCCAAAAAAATTGTTAAATTCCCAGAATCGCAAAAATTCCGTAAATTGCGAATCCTCGTTCGATCTTTTAACGATGTAACAACATTTATGACTGACATTTTACGATTGCACTGCCCTCCGTAACCTGGAACGTTTTCGCGTAACCTGTTTCTTAACTTCCGGTGTAGAAGAGCTTCGAAATTTTTTGTAGCATTAGTAACCTGAGAGGGACGATTAAACGACCTTGGAAAGCAGGTGAACACGCTTAGAAAACGGAATATGGGCAACCATTATCGGCCGTAACAGCGTCTGCGTTAAGCAGTTAATCGTCTTATTAACGCACGGTTGATTGCTGGCCGAATCCCGCAGGATCTTAGAGAAACCGCATTAACTATCGCCTTTCTGGGCGTAATCGGGATATTTTAAAGCTGCTAAAATCGTTTCAAGTTGCATCGTTGCTGATTCGTATCCTACCAACAAACGGACGGTACAAATGATATCTCTTTTGATAAAGGAAATTAGAAATTTCTAAATTTACGAAATTTTTCAGTTCTCGGGTTCCCCGGATATATTTAGATCATTTAAAGTTTCGAATTTGCAAATTTTAATATTGTTATATTAATAACATTTTTAATTTCAAATTCTCATATTATCCAATATTTTTTTATTTTCAAATTCTGCATTTTCACGTACCCAAATTTTACAAATTGGCAAATTCTGAAATTTTCTGAGGACAGGAATTTCTCAATTCGAATATTCTGAAATTTCTACAATTTGAAAATTTTCACATTTTGAAGTTTCATCGTTTTTCGTATACCGAAATTACATTATTCTCGCAGTTTCAGATATATAAAATCCCTAAATTCAAATATTTCCAAATTCTCACATTATTAAATTTCCAAATTCACTGTGCACCTACATTTTCAAATTTCTAAAATATCCAAATTCTCACATTATTAAATTTCCAAATTCACTGTGCACCTAGATTTCCAAATTTCTAAAATATCCAAATTCTCGAATTAAAAGATTTCCAAATTTATCATGTACCTTATCTCCAAATTTCTAAAATATCTAAATTGTCGAATTAAAAAATTCCAAATTGATCGTGTACCTAAATTTCCAAATTTATAAAATATCCAAATTCTCGAATTAAAAAATTTCCAAATTATCGTGCTTATAAATTTCACTATGATTGTTAAATACGCGTTTGTTAATTGTAGTTATTATTAGCGACGGTAAATTTTCCACGGTATTTGTTAATTATGCAAATGACTAAATTGATTCATGTGCTAGGTACGGTTACGAGGTATTGAATGTTATTAAATTACTTCAGCCTCTGTGTAATCGAGAGTAGGAACTATCGATGGCTGACCAATACGGTCTTGTACCACTGCAGTAGAATGTATGTCGGCAGAGAAACCGTGTTCACTCCGTTTTAGCTATAAAGTGATTGCATAGCAATTTCACGAGAACCATACGATAAATAAAGACGCTAAATAGGCGTAGATTCGAAATGGCTTATTCGGCGAACGTAACATTTAAATTATAATGATAGAGTACTTTGAAAATGACTGCTGTGAGATTACAATAAATAGCTAATTATTTCGAGTCATGATGTTCGAAGAGTTAATGCTGCGATGGAATGTTTGTTACGTATCAGTATGATGTGTAAAGCTTGAAAAAAATGGCTATGTAAATATTCCATCGACATTTTTGAGAAGAACCGTTCCGTGTTAAAATAAATATTAAATCGTCCAATTCGTGCAGACTACAACCCATCACCGAGTATTCAATTTTTGATCGCTTTTGTTCCAAAGTGGTAATGGACCTTTTAGTTCATCGTAACATAATGAATCCACAATTTTTCCGTTTATAATCCATGTACAAATCAAACAGTCCATTACCATTTGTCGATACAAGCTATCTGAAATTGGATATTCTCTAATGGGCAACACTGTCCAATAAATTGCTTGATTCGTTGTTTGCTCCACCGAAAACCCTGCTCTATATTGAAAATATCGATGATACATTCATGCAGTTATTTTTCCCAATTTTAAGCTTTTGATTATCATGTTGGCTGTGCTTTTTTGCAGTACTTTTATCTCGTTGATTTGTGTTAGACTTTCGAACACATATAATTGTTTGCTTCTTGTTATCATTAACAGTTAGTTACCTTATTTTAAAAATATGAATGAATGCTTTATGCGGTCGTTTTTGTGAGACTTTGAACTTTAGATTCACATACTACATGTGCTATTTTATCATACTTTTATGTCATCACTTTGTACGAGACTTTATGCGTCTTGAAAATGGTTACTGTTTCCTATAATTGGCAGACGCCATTTTGCGTTAGGCACATCGATGAGAACTTTGCGTAGCAATTTTCGTCAGACCATAAGCTTCAAATTAACATACCGTGTGTGATATTTAATAACACTTTTATGTCATGAATTTATATCAGACTTCCTAAATAACTATCAATTAATAAAACAGCTACTATCACAGTTTAGTAATATGAAAAATATGTGGTGTCTCGATTAAATGTTCCAAAATTGATGGGATAAAAGAAACTATCAAACTATTAATATATTGCCAATTATAAAGATGATATTTAAATTTTTTATTCAAGGATCACAACGTTTGTAACATAATAAAACAAATGGAAATTTAATAAAGCTATGAAATGAGACGTAATGAAGTGAACATTAAATGAATTTTGTTATGTGTTACAGTACCTCTACCTGCTGTTCAGCGACGACGATCTCATAAACCTTGACGAATGGGTGTTCAACTCCGAGGCTCACGTGCTTCCCATCAGGGGCAACCCTCTGTACCGGCCAGCTCCCTCTTTATAATTCAGAAGAACCTTCTCACCTCGGCTAAAACACGCACCGACGATACATCGAAATCGTTTGCGGACACCGGATATCCTCCGTTGGAGCGAAGCGAACGCGAACAAATCGGACAGAAGAACAATCGAGACGACGGCAAGGAGAAACTGAGAATTCGACGGTGTACGTGAAGAAAAAAAAATATGGAACGAAAATAACAAATAGTGAACAGTCGAGTACAGGAAAATCTTAAGGAACTCGTGAAGTAACAAAATGAATGATCAAAGAACAATGAAATAGTTAAAGGAAAAAGGAGGAGTGCGGAAACGACAACGTGGAGACTAGCCTTTAAAGCCACGTGTCACCGCGGTCAAATAACAATTAAATAATTATTTTAGGTAAAATCGAGATAATAGGGAACTGGGAGCGTGGAAAATGTTAAACGAACGTTATTTAAGCAACAAGTACACGTACACACATACATACACAGCTGTGTACGGTGTGTTCACGATTAACGTTACGCAGGATCATTTTTTTTTCCTTTTCGGTTATCTGTAACGATGTTATTGAAAGTAATGTTGCGTGAAATGAAATCGATCTGTGCTCGGGATCCTGAAATCTTGTACCGAGAAATTCCTGAAACTCCAGGATACTTAATTAGCAAATTTTGTAATCTCTAAATTTGTGGATGCTTATACCTAACTTTCTAAATCTGAAGATTTCAAGATCACTATATTCCCAAATTCTCAAATCTTCAAATTTCTAGATCTGCGAATTCCTACATTCGCAAATCTTCAAATTCACAAATTTCTGAATCGTTCAAATCTCTATATCCCTATATCCCTATATCCCGTATTTCCAAATTTCTAAATCTGCAAATCCCTACGTCCCCAAATCCCGATATCTCCAAATCCTTACATCCCCAAATCCCTACATCCCCAAATATTTAAATCTCCAAATTTATTAATTCCCAAATTCCTAAATCCCGAAATCTCTAGTACCGTAAATTCCTTAATTCCGAAATTCTTTAATCTCCAAATTCCTATATAGCAATTCTTTAAATCCCCAAAATTATGGATCTCCAAATCCCCACATCAGAATTTTAGGACCCCGTAATCCTCATATCACAATTTCTCGATCGCAAATCAATGAATAAAAATTCTTGAATTTCTATATTTCCAATTTTGAAACTTCATTGACGAAAAACAGACAAACACTGTCTCTTCTATCCCCATAGATCACCAAGAAATTCGCAATACTCGACAATGTACTTCCGAATGATAATAATTTTACGATACAACATTAGGTCCATTTCTGTAAAATCTGCAATTCACTAAGTTACAGAAATACACTATAAAAATAGTGAAAGTGAAAATTTCGCATTCACTACAGAAATCGAATATTGTATAATTACCTAGAAATTGCATTATATGAGAAGATTAAAATACGCGGATCGATTTTGTGCATTGCATCATTTCTTCGTCGTATTGTTATAAGCGATAAAAAAACGACGAGTAGCTATAACGTGAACACGCTGTATACAGAACGTTTGTAAATAGCAAAACAATAAAATGCGAGTGTGTGAGAATATATAATAAACGGCGAGACGGAGAGAACTAGTAGACAAAAAGTACGAATGTGAGAGAGGACTTCGATAGAGAGAGGAAGATACGGAACGAAAATTGAACCGTTTTGCCTGAGTGCTTCGCCCATTTCTTTTCTCGTCTGCCACACAGAAAATCAATTCTCGAGCAGAATCATGAACGAACGTTTCACTCGGATTTAATGATAATTCACGACGATACGCTCGTCGATATCTAACCAATATCTATTCTCTTCCATCCTTCTTCCGTTCGAGTTCTTTTCTTCTTTTCGGGAAACGTGGTACACTGAGTTCGAAGAAATCGTTTTTATCGAGGTATACTGCGTAAATATGAATAAATTTTACTTTAAGAACATTGATAACAGGTTAGATTTGATTAATTGTTTTTGGGGGATTCGTATTTTAGTAGGGAATAATTTAGCGTATTGAGATTTGAGATTTGTTCGTTTTAATAATGGCCGGATCATGTTGACGCAGTCATAAAAAAATACGTAAAATACGAAAAACTTATTGGTATAATTACAAAGATATGTTTTTCTGTAAGTTTGTATTTTAAATTGAGACATTTGTTTTAAATTTAAATCCTGCAAAATGTATAATTATGAAACGGAATGATCATAATCTAAAACATTTTTCGTGCGAGGGTCGAAAAAAATGATTACAGTCTTTACTTAAATTTGATACAACATACTAGAATTATAAAGCTTATACAACAATATTATGAATTTATAGTATTGATATACTTAAAAGAGAATAAACGATTATTCAACTTAGTGTGAAGAAAAAATATGCTTTATATGTATGTGAACGTATACATATTTAGTATATTTATCATAGTTATCATATATAGTATCAGATTTTAAAACGCTTCACCCGCAAAGGATTATACTGAAAATTATTTAAAAATAATTAATTATTAAATAATTTAAATAATTAATATTTAAATAATTAATTGTTCAAAATTATTTTAACAATTGTTTTAAAACTGACCCACGATCAGATTCAAACGATTAAAAAGCAAGAATAACAAATCTCAAGTCTCGTTAATTAAACAAAAGAAAAATTATCTTTATAGTACTAAACTAATAACGAGTGGTGAAATGTATCAAAAAGTGAAACCTTGAAAAGCAAAGTATAAAATATAATCGATCGATACTATGTTTCTCGATCGAATCATCGCTGCCCACTATCGATTTTATATGCCGGTTAAACAAACATCGAGATGAACTTATTCTTCGCGGCTTTTTCTATCTTTTTCTACTTTTTAATAACTATGAACTGTGCATCGATCATCTCGGGGGCGGAAAGCGTCCATGGAAATTCGTTTGATCCGAATCCTGTTTGATACGACGACTTTGTTCTTTTACAAATCGAAGTGTTGTTTGACGTTGGCCAATTGTTTAAATATTTCGAGTTCTCTCGGGAGCGATGTAGGCTTCCTATGAGTGAGGAAATGCGTAAATTTTCTAATTCTCTAATTCTGTACTTTTTGAACTTTCAAATTTCTATATTCCCAAACCTCTATGTCCCCAAATCACTATATTGCCAAGTTTCTATATCCCCAAATATTTACATCCTCAAATCTCTACATCCCCAAATCCCAACACCCCCAAATCCCAACAACCCCAAATCTCAAGATCCCCAAATCCCAACAACCCCAAATCTCAAGATCCCCAAATCTCAAGATCCCCAAATCCCAACATCCCCAAATCCCAACATCCCCAAATCCGAACACCCCCAAATCCCAACAACCCCAAATTCCTAAATCCCTAAATTTCAAAAATTCTAAGTTTGAGATGTTGTGGAAAATTGTAAAAATCACTATGTGAATTTTTCTCACATTGCCATTTTCCACTAGAAAAGCCTACTATGCTCACCGATGTATATTCAATAATGAAAGGGTGACCCTCTGGATGATTTTATTCGACGTAAACTAATAAAAGACAGCGTTATTGTTTTCAATGGTCTTATTTTTTAATCCGAATAATCATGTTTGTTCTTAACAATTATTTTTTTATTGTTTTTTGTGAGCTCTAAAGATATCACGAAGTTTGTCGAAATATAGATCGCGTCGCGTAAATAGGTTTTAAAAGTTTCTTTGTTTCTTGAATCTTAAAGCGAATCGTGCATGCTTCCATGTAACCCGTGGGATAAACTGAGCGTGAAGTTTGTAGCCTAAAAACAAACTTTCTTTGGAAGATTTCCGTTGGAACAGTAACGCGATTCTGTAAAGTCAGCGCCATTGAATTCTTATGAACGTAATATCGAAAAAGAATGTGGCTACAGAGTTTCATAAGGAAGAGTCAGAATTTTATATTATATAGGATAATAAAGTTGATATCAAGGATAGTTCGCGACAGGGGAAAGTTTACCAAGCTTTAATAGAATTGATAAATCAATCGATAGAATCATGATGTTAACCTATAAAGCTTCATTAGATGGACAAGAAAGTTCGTGAGTTTTGTATATTCGTTAATATTATTTTATACTTTAATTTATTAAATTTCGCTGTTTTATGGGGTACATTATACTCGGGTGCAATTCAAGATTCTCTGTAATTAATCGGGGAAGATGTAAAGGTGCAAAATTATTAAAGTTGTTGTTAAAACAATCAAAGTTAATTTATCGCATTTGAAGGATTTGACTAATTCATGATTGATAAATTCCAAAACCCTTCAGTTCCTGGATCTCAAAATTAAAAAACTGTAATATCCGAAAATTTCAGTTCAAAAATTAAAAAAGTCCCAAAATTCAAAATCTCTAAGTCTTTATATCAAAAAATTCAAGAATTCTAAAGTTCCAAATTTCCGTAGTTCCCAAAATCCCAAAATCGTAAATGTCCAGTGTTCCACAGAACAACAACTTCAACAATTTGAAAATCCAAAGTCCCGTGATTCAAAAATTTGCCGATTCTCAAACTACCAAGTTTCTAAAATTCTAAAATTTCGAGGACCCAAATTTTCGTAGTCGTAAAATTGCCGAGTCTCGAAGTCTTAAAATCCAAAAATTGCAAATTGCGGAGTCCCAAAATTCTGACCTACGAAGGTTACGATATTGAAAAATACGTAACATCACCCGAATAAATTGATTGCACCCGCGTGTACCAAAAATGCACCCTTCGAACGCACTCTTAACAACGCGATCATGTTTTCCGACCCAGCGGAACGAAAGAATATATTTAACAGAAGGTTACCCTCGATCGAATGTCAATTGATTGCAATCGATTGTCGCGTTCAATGATCTCTTCTCTATCGTGTGTTCGTTCCCGATGGCCGTGCTTTCGGGAATCTCTCGCGATCCCAGCGGGAACAACGGCGAAACAACGGCTCTGATCAAGAGTTTCCGGTGCGAGTGTACGCGCATGAGTCTTCAATTCACTTTTCTTTCTTTCTTCGTTTTTATTGTTCGTGTGTCGGGGAGAGTGGCGAGAGACAACGAGCGTGTCTGTTAAACGGCAAGTAGCGACGTTTAACAAGAAGGGGAAAGCAAAAGCAGCGAGTCGTAGTTAGCGAGCGTACCGTAGCAGCCGATAAACTAGCGTGTGTATATAAAGAGATATAAAAAAAAATGGCAGGAGATAAAATTAAAATACAAAAAAATGATGAAGAAAGTCATATTCTATACGATGGTACCCAGGCGTAGATGCAAGAGTTATTATAGCGTTTGCTGGTGTAATTGTATAGGCTTTGCAACGAACGAAGCGAGAATTTAGAGTGATAACGCGCATGAGTGATAACTGTAAATTCTTGATGGATGCGTTTTAGCGTGGAGAGGCTGCGTTTGATTTGCCGGAAACGTGTTGGCGTCACGTGGAATCGCGAAAACTAACCACCCCTAGAAATATTTTCTTTAAAGACCGGGTACGAAGTTGGAACGATTCCAATTTTTGTTTCGTGATGTCTTTCGGGGAGATCCCTCGAATGATATTGTTTAAAATCGATCGATGATCCTTGATCCCCTCTACGGGGTGATTTAAATAACTCCAACGAGTGATAACAATTTTTTAATTGCAATTTGCATGTTTGAACGCGGAGTGATCCACGTTACTGTCACACGTGATATACATTTTGTAATATGCAATTTGCGTAATTTATTTGTTTGTTGCATATACGATGATTATTTTAAATTGTTGTCATTCGTTTTCATGAATTTTATAAGACGGTTGATTAATGTTTAGCTGTTTAAACATTTCAAAATATTTAAAATACTTATTTAATATTTTTAAGGAAATATATTAAATATAAATTTTACATATACATTATATTACATTTGACAGTATATATTATATACGAATATTTTAAATAATTATTTGAACGTCAAATAAATTATTAAAAATATTTTACAAAAATATATGTATCGAATAAAACGTAACGTGTACGCACGACGCTACATCAGCAAAATAAACAACTTTAAACTGTATTTTAATTGAGATCAGAAAAGATGAAACTTGTTCCAATTACACGGATACGCGTGTAAATTTATGAACTAGTAATTTTTGAATATCTAAATTCAGAATTTCAAGACTCCAAAACTTCGCGATTCTATATTTGACAATTTTCAAACAAGTAAAAATTTAAATTTGAAATTTCGAAATTTCTAAAATTACAAAATCATAAAAAATTGCAGCCATCGAAGTATTAAATAAGAAAACGAAAACAATAATTTAACAAATTATCGATCAGGTCATCGATCGATTACGAGCGATCGCAATCGTTCCTTGCAGTTCGACGCAGCGCGAGACGCGGGAAATTCGAAGATGCTACCAACCACGGTAGTTGTCTTAGCGTAATTCAATTTTTTTTAAAAAAAGAGAAGCTAAACTTCCCGTGTCCGCTTTCCAAACAATCAGCGAGAATCGCACTCGTCGATGACTAAGACGGCCAGAAAGTTACTTAATATATATTATACATAAAATATACTTCGCCTCTTGGCTGTCGTTCCTCGACGATGGATGACTTCTCGAAATGTTTCGTTCTTTCGAGCGTTCATCCTTGAAACGGAAACAAAACACCATAGAATATATAAATACATGTACACGTATATACGGGAATATTTCCGTACGATTATTTTTTCCTTATTCGATGGAAACGGAATGCTTGGAAACGTGATTAGCATCAGGACACATACTACGTCACCATGACGTTTTTCAATTCAGAATTTTCCATCGTCATGTTTCCCTGCGATTCCGACTTTATATAAATATCACCGTTTTTTGTTCGCGTCCCGGTTAAAGCGACGTTTACAATTACCGAATCCTGATATTGAACATGCAGCCCTTACACGTTTTGTTAATCTTTAATTTATCAAATTTTCAGTTTTTCAAGTCTGGTTGTTTGATAGTAATTTATAGGTTTTTGGGAATCAAATATTTCAGCTTTTGTAAATGTTCAAATTACTATGATTCCAGATTCCTAAACTTTTGAAGATCTCAGGTTCCATATTTCTAAATTATGAGATGGGTGATTTACCGAATTTCTAAATTTCTAAACTGCTACATTTTTCAATTTCTAAATTTTGGAAAACCTTTAAGTTCCTAATTTCTAAATTGTGACATTCCCAAATGACCGGATTCCAAAATTATCAAATTACCAAATTACCAAATTTCTGAATTTCCGAATTCCTAAGTTTCCAAATTTTCAAATTATCAAATTTACAAATTATTAAGCTTCCTAATTACCGAATTATCAAATTCGTACATTACCGAATTCCTATTTTTCCTCATTATATTTCCGAACTGTTGAATTCTCAAAATAAAACTTCTCATTTTTAATGCTCCGATTTCATATAACTCCAAATTTCGAAACTTAATGATCTGAAATGTGAAAAATCTGATAATATGAAAATCCAGAAAATTCATTGAAAAATTGAAAAATTGAAAATTTCGACTTGAGCGATCACGAATCTTACTCAACGAAATGAGAATTATAGACCCTTCCAAGAATTGTTCGATATAAAGGCTGCTTCACACTTACAGATCCGTTGAAGCGATTTCTTTTTCTTTCGAAAGATTTCTCTCAATTCCACCAGATCGTTGTTCTTCGAGGAGGTTTGCAGAGTTACCAGAAAATGGGGATGATCGTGAACCGTTTGTAATATTTTTGTTCGTGACCGAGAACTTAAAACTTGCGTACCGTGTCGACGGGATATTAGCATGATTGCAGGTTACAGGGTTGTTGCTCGTCGAGCAAACGAAGATTCGTATTGTCAGCTAACGAATTAAACAAACTGTCGTCCTCTTCTTTGACCGTGAAAGAATCTTCGGTTTTTGTCTCCCTTTTCTCGCAAACAAACCGAAAGAACAATTATTCTGTTTTATTGGTGATCGAGATGAAACAACAGGGACTCGTGAGGCCATTGTTCGTGTAAAGAAAACTTAAAAATGTTCAATGGCGATCACGATTTGGTGAGGATAGATCGACGGTGATGATGATGTTATTAATAAAACGATAATTAGCCTATGCATATATTTGTGAATAGATATTTAATAATTTATTGTTAACTAGTGTATTTTATTTGATGGATTTCATTAAAACGGGGTTTTGGGTACCAATAATATTGTTTCTTGTGTCAGGAGAGGAGAATAAGAGAGAGAGAGAGAGAGAGCGAATGTTAAGGATAGAGAGAGAGAGACAGAGTGAGAGAGTGTGTTTGAATGAGAAAATGGAGAACAAGAAAAAAAGTAAATAACGAGGGATAATTTCTACGTGCGCTTTTGTCAAAGAAACCGAGATGAAAAATGAAAATAATAGAAAGAAAGATAGAAACAAGTTTTTAGCTTTACTTACCTAATTTTTGTAAGCAGAGCGATACAGACACGCCGGTTAAATGATAAATAAAGGAAAAGATAAAAAATTCTATATATTATATATTTATCGTTGGTCGATGAATGGGAAAGAAAGATGAAACGAACGATAAAAAGACGAGACGCATCGCGCCCGATTAATCGACGACGCGAATTATTAATTATATACATTGTAAATACAGTACACGATTTAGTGATAACGGGGGTTTTACTTTTAACAGCTTTATGTGATTATTACTTTGTCATGATCAGTTAAATAAATAAATGATGATAATACTTTGATCCACTCGAGGTTTCATCTGCTCCCTGGAACCATCTTTTTTTTTTTTTGGTTATGTTTGCGCGTTTTGACAAAATTATAATTTGACATAATTACTTAATTAATGCAATTTTATAAATTCTAAGAGGATGTAATTAACACTGTTTCAATTGCGTAGAGTGCAAATCAGTAATTATATAATAATCAATTATTGTATTCGACAATAGTTTTCAATATTTAAATAATATTCAGTAATTATAATTTATAACCGTCTTAAATATCTTAACATTTAGATAATTGTACCTAAAATACAAATTTTTATATATGAGTGCTCTAATGGCAGCAATAATAATAACAAGAAAAAAATACAGACAAATTATTAATTAGTCAAAAGGTCTTTAAAAAATTGTTCCTAACTTTATGGCTAACAAGAACATTTTTCATAAATTGTAATTACTTTTTATGTTTCAAAAAATGTTAGTATAATATCACTTAATTGTTTCATAATATTAATCATTGTGTTAAGTGACAAAATATTGGCGTTTACTTAAAAATTATTTTATATTAGTTATTGTCTGATTGTTTAGTAAAATTAACGATTAACGTGAAACAAATCAGTGCTAATCTTCACACGGTACACCGCATATTGGCAATACCAATGATCGTTAGAATTATCGTTCAATAATGCAAATTAGACGCAGCTGCTTCACACGCTAATTAGTGCCATTGGGAATGGAGAATGTCTATTGACTTCGTAGTAACAAATCCCTTTGATGGGCGATTGAATCCTCTTAATGGTTCTGCTGGTGGCTGCTGTTAATAACCAATCAGAAATGACCCGTACGGGGAGCACGTTCGTTGGTTAATTAATAGCACATCCGAAATTAGAACGTTAATTAGTCGAATTACAAAATTCCCTTCACTTTCGATCAACGTCAATTCACATAAAATTCTGTGTTACAAACTTTTGACGGTAGAATAGAATTATCTCAAAGAACCTTGGCAAATATAAAAATTATTGCTTGATTAATTATCGCAATATGAATTTGTTACTATTGTTACAAAAGACAAAGCTAATAGAATCTTTATAACGAAAAAACTTCCTCGAATCGTTTCGAAAAATAAAGTTATTAGAAGGTCGTTGGAAATTTGGGAAATGTGATAAATTTAGGAAACTTGAGAAATTTTCGGACCTTCTGACTTGATGGTTATTGACATTACGGTGGTTCGATTCAATTCCCAAAATTTCATGTTTCTAAATCCGTAAATAACCAATTACAAATTTACCCATTTTCTCAAATCACTAAAGTTCCTAAAATTTTCCAAATTTCCTGAGTTTCCAACATATCAAAAATTGCCCAGATTTTCCGAATTTCCCCAATTGTCATGATCTTCATAAATTTTCCAATTTTCCACAACGGGTCATACTTTCCAAATTTGTTACTAGATTAATTACCATATTTGTTCGATGGCCCTGTAATGTTCACGAAGGACACGTATTTGTTCTGTCTCCTCTGAGCTGTTTGTACTTCCTGCATATGGAATTAAAGGCAGTCACAGTAATCTCCACACAAGACATGAATAATAGATTACCTATTACAACGCGTTTAACCGTTCGCTTCTTCCGCGTGGAATTGAAGGCAATTACAGAGCAATGTTCACAAAAGACATGAATAATAGATTCTCTTGTCACGATGCATACGCAGGGAATTTTTAAGATTTTTTATCTGCATTCAAGGAAAACATTCCAAACTGGTATATAAAAGGTATAAATCGGTTGCAGCTGCATTTAAACAAAAATTTAAACGAATGTTGCGTTGAAACGAATTTTAAATACACGATTTAACAATTAATAACACAGAATTTCGTATACTGAGCTAGGACTAGGTATCTTCTTTTTTTTTTTAACAAATTTAACGAGGAATGCCACGAAAAGGATACCATATCGAACTGTATAGAATGATGTTACATTTGCAATGAACAAGTTATTATTTATAACCTTGAGTGAAGAACAATTTTCTGCATTATATGATTATCAATTTTATTACATTGGAAAAATTGAGAAATTTCGGAGGGTTTAGAGATTTGGGAAATCTGGAAAGTTTAAAAAATTGAGGAATTCGACGAATTTGAGGTTCGAGGAGTTCAGTGTTTGAGGAGTTGAAATCAAATTCCAGTCATAAATCATCGCATCGCATTCACAAGTCCCATCTATCCCGAAGCTCTCAAAGCACAAAAATCAATGAAAGAACCTTAAACAACCCAAAAACGATATCTATCTCCATCGACCCTCTTGCCTCTCCGATATATGTACCCCTATCGACTCTTACATCTCTTCATCGACCTCGTAACAAACTCACATAAAATCCCAAAATCATGGCATCAGATCGGGATCCATTAGGCTGTCTGGAAAGTGATATCGTTTTTTTTTTTTATAAAAATGAGAGACGATTTTCATCGGATACCCCTTTAACCAGTTAAGTGTGTTTGACAACTATATCCGTCATGGAGATGTGGCAGAATTTTTTGTCTCGGTGAGTATACTCCTAAATCACAGCTAACTGGTTCATCAAATAAGTCAATATCGGAAATGAAATCGTCTATTTTATAAAATAGACCCATCTTTTTGGCCCAATATTTTAACACCGACACTTATTTTGTGATTGACGAGCACTGGTCAAAGAAGCATTTTTAAAAAAGTAAGATATTCCAAAAATGCCGCTTTCATTTTTGATAGGGTACCAACCTCAAACTGCTCGTAGAATCAATCGAGATTTTCCCGAACAACCCAATAAATCATCTCACAAACAGCTCGTCCTCTCGAAATACAAAGATCGTCGAGGGAGCAGCTGAGTGGGTGTAAATCATCGCAACCCTCGTAGGGGGTTGATGGTTCCTCCTCCCCCGTCGTTTCGGCGTCGAGTACGATACAAAAATACCGCGAATCCTCGTGAACTCGCGGTCGTAGAAGGGGAAGTGTCGGTGAACGACGACATCGTCGACGTTCAGCGGAGTAGGAGAAGCGGACGACGTCTGTGACAGAGAAAGAGGGAGAGAATTGAAGAGTGAACCAGTCGCCCTCCTGCCTTTCGTTTCATCGCCGTTCAAACAGCGCTCCAGACAAACTCCGGCCTGCAGATATGTCTGTCTATGCGTCGCGGTCGCCGGTTCGTTAGTTGACGCCATCCTCTTCTCGTCCCGCCATAACGGTACTGTGTTCTCTTCTGGTACCACGCGTCCTCTTCAAGGTCGCCTCGAAACCGACTCCCTGCGTGACACTTCGATCCTTACTGACATTTACCCATAAGCTGCCTCCAGTTACACGCGGTGTGTTTTGCTTTATTGCAATCTCGGTGAACGGCGGTCTTCGGTGAACTTTGATCTTTGGTGGACGTTGATCTTCGGTGAACATTGATCTTTGGTGAACGTTGATCTTCGATATCTGTTTGCTCCTGGTGTTCCAGGTTGCAGTGATTGGTTGTCCCTTGATGACTAGCTATATTACAGTTCTTGATGGTCAGTGATATATGTATTACTACTCGATATAGAATATTTGCATCTATAGAATATTTGCATTTATAGAGTACCCGCATCTGTAGAATATTTTCATCTGTAGAAACTTATAGATTCAACATAATGTGAAACAGTTTGAATAGATACGAAATTTATAAAATCCTCAGAAATTGACTTTGAGAGTACTTCGAGGTTGTTTGAAAGCTCGGTCTTTGAGAGTTCTGCAACATGTCCGACCATATTTTGATGCTTGACATATTCACAAGTTGATTCACTCTGGTTTATTAGATCTAGAAGTAAAGTATCAATCTGTTGAATATCTATTTCCGTGGGTTGCAAGAAAATCGTAGGAGTTGAGTGAACAAATTGAAACGTTTTAGATTCAAACGGTGTATAATCGAAAGTTTGATAGCGGATGAAGCGAGTGATAAGAAGTGATTGTCAGTGAGTTGGATGTAGGTAACGGAACGTGGCGTTTTCGCGTTCTCCAGTTGCTCCCTTCCTCAACGTGGTGCTATTATTGCAGTGCTGCCTAAATATAGGTGAGAGCGTACGCTTGACGCAAATCGAAAACAGAACCTGTGAACGTGGGTTCCTGTTTTTTTTTTTTGTTCGAACGTGCCTGGGTGTTCGGTGTTTTTGTGGTTCTGTCGGTGTTCGAGGAACGATCGACGAGATGAAGAAATCGGTACAGTTGTTCCTGGTCGGTGTATGCGCTTTGGGTAAGTTGATGATTTGAATGATTTGGCGGGAAAGTGCGGAAGAATTCGCGAAGCACTCTTACTGCGAAATGTCAGTTTTAAATTAAGCTTCTTCTCGTTACAGAAGTTGCAATCTGTTCAGAACGATTATTTATTTGTATTAATATTTTTAATAAACGATGGCTATCGATAACATGAAATGAACTATGCGATTTATATGAAATATACGTATATTTTGGTAGAGAAAAGAGGGTAGAAAAATTCATTGTTAACTTACTGTTGCCTATATTTTGTTTCAAACGTGGTACTTATAAATTATTGCAAGTATGACTATCATGCTAAAAACTGTAATTATACTACATACAATGATATTATACGTGAGTTCACAGTGAAACTGAGGTAGTTCCAAACCTTTCTTTTTAATTCTGTAAGCTTCTGATATTAAATAAAATTGAGAAACATAACAAATTAAATTTCTTTAAGTAAAGTTGTCTCGATTTCATTCTGAACAATTCGAATTAGGATATTCTTGTATTTTGATAAACATAAATGAGTTCATTTGTTGTTATACGTATTTTATTATAAAAAGAATTATCAGAATCAGTTATTTTGCGCTTACAGTTCTATGTCATAGTTTCGCATTATAGAGATGTAATTATTATGTGTGAATTTCCATTGACGTGGAAATAAAAGTTATTCAAAGAATTAACCTTCCGAAAGAATTAAATTATGTACTAAATACCCTCATCAATTTCTTCAAAGAATGCACATTGTTATTTCAAAACAATTGCTGTCAATGAGTCAAACAGGTGATTAGAAATTATATAACTAAAAGCTATTTAAGTATACCAGTATTATTGTATTCGCGGTAACAACTTTAATGATACCACGGAAATACTTCAAATACCTTTCATAAATAATGTTCGCTCTTGTGTAATCTTGATTGTCTTCGGATAAACTTCGTCGAGCTGGGGGTATTTTAATTTATGTACAGGAAAGTTTCCAAATTATTAAGTTCCTATATTCCCAAATTTTCAAGATCCTATATCCTCGAATTTCGAAGTTTCAAAATTCTAAATTTTCAAACTTCCAATATTCTCCATACATAAATACTACAATTTCATAAATTCTCAAATCCCCAAATTTATTAAGTTTCAAATTATCAACTTTCTTGACTCCCACATTTCCAAATATTTCAATTAAAAATATATCAAATATTTGAATTCCAAATCCCTAAGATTCTCGAATGTCAAAGTTCCTAAATTCGGAAACTCACAAATCCTCGAATTTCTAAATCTAAAAATTGATCGCAAAAATAAACAAATAATAGACACCTATTTTCCCCATATCCCCATTTATTACACTGAAGCCTACCATATTCACTACTGTAACAACACACGCTACTCCTCCAAGAAAACTAAACATCGATTCCAAACTGACGAATTTCGACGTAAATAACATTCCTTTCAAACTCTAATACAATATTAACCCCAGATATCTGTGCAGAAATCGCTAGATGAAAGCGTTACTATATCTCCAACGAAAGATCCAACACATTATTGTAAGAAAAGGAGACAAAGTTTCTTCTTTCCTCTCGCTGAGATAAAGAAACAATAAAGAAACCAAGGAACAAAGAAATAAAAGCAAACGCGACTTCGTTCCTTACGTAACATAAATGTAGAGACGTTAACAAATCCGATGAAAGAAGTTATGACTTTTCTTGAATGAGAAAGGTGAGCCACCCTTGGTAAATGGTGTCCGCACCCTTCGTAATTAATTAAATACACTTAGTTCGCGCAAGAAATCTGGTTAAGAAGTGACCTGTCCTTTTCAGATTTTTACCACCGATTGAACAAGTTTTTCCTACGTTGCGAAAAAGATTAATGAAAGAAGATTTACATTTAGTTATATGTACATTTCAGGGGCTGTCCTAATTTTTCACCTGTGTCTTTCACGAAATATTCTGTACTCTGAGATTCAAATTACACGCTTTTCCTAAACTCTGTGAATTAATCACTGCTGAGTTTGATAAATAACTTCTCTACGGGATAGAGTATGATTATTACTGATAAGTACCGTGATTCTTTAACGAAATCTATTTTAGAATTTACTTTCTTTCGAAATTTTATAATAGTTATGGAATATTTTATGTCTCTCGGGGTCATATACGGAAATAATATCTTTTATGTTCGAATAATTTTATGTGGGAGATGAAAAATTGACTAAAATGAAATATATTAATTCAGGGATAGAAAAAGTGTATAAACAGGCATATAATTAATAAACCAAGTTATATAATTATAAATTAATTGTACAGGGTCAAGTAGAAAATCTGGATTTTTTTAAATTTTAATGTGAATAAAAGTCTGAAATATTGAGTACTTTGAAGCTTTTAACATTTGAAGCTTCTAAATTTTTAAGTTGAAATGTTTGGGAAATTTTTGAACATGTCAAACCAAAGCTAACCTGAAACGAAGCTCGTGCTAATTCAAAACTAATTCAGTATCAACCTAAAACTAAGCTGAAACCAATCCCTAACTAATCTAAAACTAACTCCAACGCATCTAATACAATCTACCAACATATTCTCACTCGGTTAACTATAATTTGTGTAATGCGTAGAATACACAGAACTTTCTAAGAGCAAATGATCGATAATTTCTGCAAGCTAGATTAACAAATCTATAACATGTACGCGTTCCCAACGAATTTGATTGGTCCAACATGGGAATACGTGTACTGTTACACGCGTCTTTTGCGTGTGCAAATTAACTGTCACACGATCTGACTACAAGCTCGTGTAAATTTCGCGGACTAATTGCAAGGGCAAACAACGGGAAGGCTGAAACACGTGCTGGTTGTCACACAATATCGTCGTGTATCCTCTCCATCAAATATTGACGTTAAATCGATTCATTGTAACGTAATACCGAAACTAGAATACACGTTATAGCAATTTCTAACGATCGGATAAGGGAAAACGAAAGTTACTGATCAGGCTCGAAAATAACCATGACTAAAAGAGTATTCAATCAGGTAACTATTTTATGAAATCGATATCTCTCGTCAATTTTTATTTTCTTTAACTACACTGTACAAAGTTAGTGTTCTTGGCGACAATTTTTTATTCATTTTGAAATTGAAAACAACTATTATTTTTTAATATATCACGATGTTGGAGGATTAAACTGTGAAAACAATGTTTATTGAGATACAAATTTTTGTGTCAACTTTGCCACCTGTTAAGAAATATAAATTATAATCAATTGAACAATTATTCAATTGAATTAAGAGATTATTTAATTAAAAGCATTATTAAAATTGCATAATTGCAACAAGTTAATAATAGGTATAGTACCAAAACCTGATACCGATATTGATATTGATGTTCTGAATATACTTTGTCGCAAAAAAAATGTCATTTATAGTCTGATTGGATCATCTTTTATTACGAAATTGCATCGTTATCCTCTTGTGCATATGTACCGCACAAATCACTTACAAAGACCCTAGTCATTTATCATACTTAACGTACCTACACACACGTCACTTTTTTAATAACGGGAAAAATGTGACAAGTGTTTAACCAGCGTTAACACGTGCAGGCGACATATATGCTGCGTACACGTGGAGATAAGAACCAAATTGTATCCCTGCGAATTAACAGATGTGCGATATTTACGAATAATAAATGTGCTTGTACAGATTCGTTTTATGACATTTGTCGAGTTGAAGATTTGGGAACATGATAATTGAAACATTTTGGGTCTGGCGAATTTGGGGAATTTGAGCATTTTTAAATTTGGGACATTAGATTTTGGAGATTTGAGAATTTGGGAATTTCAGAATTCGGGGATATCGGCTTTTGAAGATTTGGGAATTTGGGGATTTTTGAATTCTGTAATATCGGGTTTTGGAGATTTCGGAATTTGGGGATTTTATAGCCAGTAATATTGAATTTTGGTAATTTGGGAATAAAGAGAATTAAGAATTTGGGGATTTTAGAATTTGAGTATATTGGATTTTAGAGATTTGGGAATTTGGAGAATTACGAATTTAGAGATTTCAGAACTCGGGAATATTGGATTTTGGATTTTTGGCAATTTAGGGATTGTAAAATTCGGGGATTTTGGATTTTAGAGATTTGAAAATTTGGAAAATTGAGAAGTTGGGTGTTTTAGATTTCGGGGACATAAGATTTTGGAGATTTGGGAATTTAGAGAATTGAATGTTTGGAGATCCTAAAATTGGGGGATATTAGAATCAAGGGATTTGAGAAATTGGAAAGTCTAAAAATTTGAAGATACAGAGAATCGGAAGACCGAGAAACTGAAAGAATATAAAATTCTATAATTTAAATTTCCCGCGAAAATGTAAAAATTTGAATCTCCGAAATTTTAAATGTCGAAATCGCAAAGAAGATACATAGCAAAATCTAAATTTAGCGTATTGAACATAACCTAACCGACCATATAAATAACTCATTTTCTAAACCTAACCCCGTAATGTAACCTCATAATTGAAACTAGTAGATAATCGATAGATATCGAAGAAAAGTAATAATTCATAAACCTCTAAGTTAGGTTTCAAAGTTTAAGGATACTTTATAATCACAAATCGTAAGGTTCATGATTTATCATCGCTTTATATCACGGTTTATAGCGAAACATAAAAAGTTTGTCTATAGATTGCATATGGCCGGAGGTTATTAGCCAGTTAAGTTCAATGTTACATCCTGTTTGAGTGTCATAGAAGGTTCCAGCACTCCCCAGCTACCTTTTGACGTTACTCAGATAATCTATTATGGTCACGTCACTTGCTAATTCCGTCGGTATTGTTGTTTTATCACTTCCTGGTCTGTCGGACAACCTATGAATATTATTAGATACAGACGTCTGTTATCATTATTTCGAATCATCGGTTCGTCCAATTCGTTTATGTCACTTCTGACGGGTCTTCGAGCGTCTTCGAGATGTCTACATCTGTCAATTTTAAGAAACATCGATCAAATTTATCTTCGGATCTGTTATTCCACAGTTATCGTGTGTCGGGAATGGAAAATATTATCTTTGTGGATAATAATTTTTATCGACGACGTTACGAGATCACGACCGTTTATGGCTTTTGTAATTCAATCGTCACGTAATTAACAGAACTGGTAGGTGTCGGACTTTCATTGTACAGATTTATGTTGTAGTATTGTTTCGTTAATATTTATTATGTTTCTGCTTGAACGGAATTGGATAACAAATATTCTACGAAATAGCGTAAAATTTGTTACAATATTGAAAATTAGGTACACACAATTGGTTCTGTGCATAATAAACCGGCAGCACGTGGTACACGTTATCGACATAATATGTTCTACTTTATTGTTGCAAAGTTGCCAGCATAATTACTAGCTTTAGTGAAATACTGCGCAAACTGTTGGAACGTTCTAATTTCGTAACTTTTCGTGAAATATCCCCGCATATATAATTAGAGTTTGCCGGGCAAAATTTCTACAGAAATTTGTTTCTTTAGCCTGAAAATATAAATCCGTAGATGAATCTTGTTAGATGAATATCGATTCACGGTAAAAGATTTGTCAGCGACACTATACCGAATATTACGTCAGTTCTAATTCAGTCGGATCTGTGATTAAGAATTTCGTGGCGGTCGATTTTCCAAAAATCCGTGAATTTATATTTATACGCGTCGTCATACGTGTTCTCGGAGAAATTCAAAAAACTGTTTCTTTAAATATATCGCCGAACAGATGCAGAGAAGAGATTCCAGAGAAGAATATATTTAACCTACACGGTGACAATAGTAAGTCATAAGGTATGTTGCAGATCTTAGCGCAACGTAAACAGAAGAAAAACGATTTTAATCTGCAACTGACCGTAAACTTTAAGAGATAATTCTCAATTTAATCAAGAAATAAATTCAAACATTTTACATTTGATTATCAGGAACAACAAATAGTATTAAATACTTAATGAATTAAGCTTAGTTACAGAAGTAACTGGCTAATATATGTAAAAAATGTATAAAAATAATTGCAGTAACAGAATAAGTATTTTGATGTAAGATGAAGTCACTATAGTTGCTAGAGTAAATGCCACTAATTAATTTAGAGGTAGTGCTCGGTAATGATCATCAAGATATTACATATTAGCCCAAATAATTAAACTCGATTGGATACATCATCCTTTATGAAATGCATTAAAAATATACAAATAAATAATATAAGATCACACAACTTATTTAGATTGATATATGTATTGAAACATATATTGAATTTCAATTGAATTTTTCTTAATCAAATGAAACGTAAGCGTGACGCAAGAGAAAATAATGTAAATCCAGATGAATACATTGATTCGATAAAAGAGCGAACAAAATGGTGCATTCACTTGTTGCATTTGACTTTTCTTGCCAACGTCGACGTTTATTTCAGAAACTTCGCAGAAGTAATCCTGAAAATAGTAGAAATTCAGTCGAATGGCAGAAATCAGATTTTAACTCGGCCCAGGGGAAGAGAAACGGCCGTAAAAAGCAAACTTGCATTCAACGTTGCACGCGATATTAAACGCAAACGCGAATAGAAAGCCCGCTGACCCGTAATTAATAAAAGCGGCGTTTTCTTCGAGGGAAAGAAAACGGCTCACCCTTTCATGCACGTCAACGAATTCTGCGATACGACATTGAAATCTCGAAAATGCATCTATTCCGTTTCACGTTGCCGAATGAGATAAGCGAACGAAACGAGATGCAATAATTCACACGATACTAATGCTCCACGCGATGCATCATATCAGCAACAAAATTCGTGCTCCATTTACCTGTTCGGGTCATATAACCCGCGTTGCTTATATAAGGAACGAGGATCACGAAAGTTCACGTTGCAAGAGAAGGGATATGGCAGTATGAAAACGATGATCTGGAACTACATTTTTAAAAATTTTCTTAATTTGCGAATCGGTGAATTTGGAACTTCAAAAATTTAGGATTTTGGGAAATTTGGAAATTCGGAGAATTAGGAATTTTGGGACATGAGAATTTCATCGTTTGGGAATTTGGGGATTTACGGATTTCGGGATATAGAAATTTGGGGTTTAAGTACCTGCGAATTTTTAAATTTGGGGGCTTGGGGATTGGGGCATTGGGGAATTTAGAAATTTTGGGATTGGAGATTTGGAGATTTGAGGGTTTGGGGGTTTGTCCCAAATCTTAAAATTATCAAACTCCTAAATTTACAAATCTTCAAATTTCTACAGTTTTAAGATTCCAAATTTCCCAAAATTCTCAAATTACTCAAGTTCTCATATATCCCAAATTTCCAAATTTCTCAAGTTCTAAGTTTGTAAATTTTAAAATTTCCATATTCTAAAATTCCCAAAGTCCTAAAGTTCCAATTTCCAAATTTCGAAGCCACCAATTTCTAAATTTCCAAATTCCCACATATTAAAATTTCCAAACCGCAAATGCTTAAACCTCCAATCCCAAAATTTCCAAATCCTCAAATCCCCAAATCCCCGAACCCCCAAACCCGCAAATCCCCAAATATCCAAATCCCCAAATCCCCAATCCCAAAATTTCCAAATCCCCCAATCCCCAAACCACCAAATTCAAAAATTGCCAAATTTCTATTTCCCCAATTTGTAAATATCCGAATCCCCAAACCCCCAAATTCAAAAATTTCCAAATTTCTATTTCCCCAATTTGTAAATATCTGAATCCCCAAACCCCCAAATTCAAAAATTTCCAAATTTCTATTTCCCCAGTTTGTAAATATCCGAATCCCCAAACCCCCAAATTCAAAAATTTCCAAATTTCTATTTCCCCAATTTGTAAATATCCGAATCCCCAAACCCCTAAGCCCTGAAATTCCCAAATTTCCAACCCCTAATATTCAAATTCAAAAATCTCCAAACTTTCACAATGTAAATCTTCCCAAATTCCTACATATAATTATTAAATCATGTATCAAATATCCATAAACCTTAACAATCCCATAATAAATTATCAATCACCAAACACCATCCCTCTTCTCTTCAGTGTTCTCTATACAGTATCAACTTATCTTGATCTACAATCTTGTAATTTTCTAATAAGGAAGTTAACTCTTCGAGTTACTCATTTAAGCACTTAGCAACAATTACACTCGCTTCATCACTTATTCCAAGCGTTCAACATCTTCAAGGAGTAAATGAAGGCAGTGTTATCGAACCAGATGCAATTCCGCGATTAACATACACAGAGGTAGTTTTGTACGTATCATCTCGAGTGTAAAATATATCCAAGGTTTCTCATCGACTGATGTTACTTAACACGACTGTTTATCATCCATGGTTTCACCATGGAAACAGAAATGGGCGAGAAAATGCGTGCATATGTCGGGAAACTAGTTACTCTCCTGAAACAGTTTCAATTTTAGCATCGTGATGGCTGCCAACCACTATGACACAGCTCTATCGAAGCTAAATATTTATTGCTCCATAGTTGTACCGTATTTCAATATTTTTATATAGATTGTATTATTGCATTTGACTGTAGCATGTAGATTTGTACCACGGTACTAAATTATAGTATATTGGTTGGGATGCGATTTTAGATTATTGTATGTTGGTTAGGGTATGGTATTAGGCTATGAAATATAGGTTAGAATACAGGATCAGATTATAAAATGTAGGTTAGTAAACGATATGAGGTTATGTATCTGGTATCTCTATAAACAATTACCTATAACCATTGTTGTTACCGAATTAATGAATTGTGTTTCATTTAAAATTACAAAACAAAATATAATGAAAATTATTGTTATAAATATTTACCACAATACTTTTTCTCCTTAATATGTACTATCTGTTATATTACATTTAAACTTTTGATTTAGAGCATAGTGAATGACAAACAATATAAAACACTGATCTGTCAACACAAAAATTCAATCGAAAGCAATATCTGCAATATTTGCGATGCTTGCAATATTCGCAATGTTTGTAAAATATAAAATAAAAATGGAAACTCGTATTTGAAGGGGGACAAACGATGTTTGGATGTGCCTATGATGCCATGGTAAACGTTGCCGGAGAATTTATCGCAATTAACATTTCATTCGCACGTGATAGCCTGCTAAAATTCCGGCACGGCGAAGAAGACGCGAATGCAAATAGGTATAGTAAAGTTCCTAGGAACGATGAGAAGCGATATTCATTATTCTGAACGTAGAAACTAGGTTCGATTGCCCGGTGAATGCACCCGCCGAGCAGATAGTTGGTCAGGTTGTACTATAAATAACGGAAGTTAGCATGTTGGCGCTTGAAAGTTATTCCTGCGGCGCCTGCGGTCAGACATGCACTTGACTCGACAATGCCTTTCGTGACATAACTCCTTGCCACGTGTTCGATAAATTTCACCTTTGACTGGCCTGATCTGTGATCAATCACATATTCGCGCGAATGGTACCGTAACGCTTCAACGAATAATGTAGTTATGGCAATACACGATAACAAATCGCACGCTACGTGTTTCTGTTACGTTCGCGGGAACATTTACATTTGGTAGAATGATCGATTGGTCGAACATTTTCTTCTGTCAATCGAATTCAGATTGGTCGAACGTTCGTCGTATTTATGTCTATCAACCGTTTGTCATAATTCACAAATACTAATGTATTCATAATATTAATGTATTCATTATACTGATGTACTCGTTATACTAATGTATTCATGATACTATTGTACTCATTGTACTAATGTATTCACGATACTAATGTATCTTTTAATAAAGGTAAAGAAAGGTTTGCAGAATGTCTTTTCCGAATATGATTTTGTTTAAATTAAATTAACACAGAATTATTTGTGATACATATATGTTTACGTGCAAATAACGTGTCCCTTTATCTATATTTAATCTATAATTAAATATTTGATGACTGTAAAGCAACAAATATGTTTAGGGACTGTTTACGTGCAGACAGTTCACTCAACGACACGAACTTTGATGAGGAGAAGGAACGATGTTAGTTCAACTGCGGAGCTACTAGGAAGCTGAGCCAACTACATATAATAAACATACCAGAAATTCCTTTGAAAACGTGAATCTCGAGTTCTGTTGCATATATTGCCTACGTGTGTACATACATTCGGTACGAATTTCGAGCTGAAAGCTTGAAAAATTAATGACGCTGCGCTGGATGTTGTGAACTAACGTCAATTACGAGCAACCGTAAGACTCATTAACCCTTTCGTACGTTTTGACATGATGTTTCACAAAGTAATTTTTGAGAGGATATACAATTTTTGGTTAATAGTATACCATTTTTCTTGCGGCATTATTTACAAAAGGTTACTTCGTTGCTTTACGTTGCGACTTCTTATAATTAGTAATTTCGCTTGATCGCAGTAGAAATTATTTTTACAAAAAGACGTCGAAATGAAAATCGAGAAAGAAATTTTTGACGAGATCTCTTTGCTCGGTGGCAAACATTAATTGCGAAATATGTTGTTTACAGTTCACATAGAAACATGAGAGAATTAACACTTCTTTTTCTCGAGTACGTTTCTTTATTTCTATCTGAATGAAGTTTATTTACTACAAATTTTATGTATAATAAGATGTTTCGTAATGCTTTGAGTAACTGGAATTGTTTTGGAAATATAGGATAATGTATGTTATAGATCATTAATCATTGGGACTAGTTTAACCAGATGAGATGTAGAACGCCAAGTAGACTATTCGTAACTATTATACGTCAGAAATAGAACTCTCTAATTTTACTTACGAATTTTTCGGAGCACATGTTGCGCGAACAAAATTTCATCGTTTGTAAAAACGACGAAATAGTTCAAATACCATGAAACTAGGTCAAAATCGCTGGACGTTCAGTAATTATAGGTATCGATTTATTTTCTTTCTAATTCCGTTCGTTTCTATCTTATTTTCAATGTGTATTCCTTTGATATGTATGTTGCGGGCAAATTATGAAAATAGGGATTTGATCGAATGTATATTACAGTCAGTGCTTTGTTACTTTTTAATAATATTGCTAATTAGTAATCTAGTCTAAGTAATCTTTTTAAATTGTTAGAATAATACTGGTTAGGTTCTTCATTGTCAGAATATTGCTAGTAGTTATTTAACTTGATCAACTTCTCGAATTTCCACGTGTTGACAATTTTGAAATTTCAAAGTCCCAATTTATACATTCACAAATTTCAAAATTCCTCAAAATCTCAATTTAGTAAATTCACAAATTTGAAACTTACGAAATTCGTAAATTGGCTAATTACCAAGTTGTAAAATTCCGACATAAATCGCTGAATTACCAAAATACTAAATTATTAAACTATCGAATCCTCAAATTACCAATGTAACAAACTTCTAAACTCGCAAATTAGTAAATCCCTAAACTCTTAAGTTATCAAACCCACTCTTCAAAAATTCCCAAGTTACTATTATAGATCATCAAATTCTCCAATTCGTCGGCTAGCAAATCCCCAAATTCCCGATTTATCAAATTGCCAAATTCCCAAATTCGTGAACTATCAAATCCCCAAATTCCTCACTTATTAAATCGTCAAATTCCCGAGTTCACCAAATCCCCAAATTTCTATCAACTCGTCGAATTACCAAGTGCCGAAATTCGATCGAAATAAATATCCCCGATACTGGACAGCAAAATTTTGATAACATTAATAATCATCGAGAACGCGACCATTCAAATTACCCAAAATCGAAGAAAACATTATTCTCGACAATGGGAATAACAAAACTCCCCGACGAATCGCGCAGAAATCAAGTGAAAAAAGTGTAGAAAGTGCACCGGCGACGGGGCAGATCGATAAAGAGAGAATAAAAAGAGAGGGTGGACGTTGGTATCGGAAAACAAGAGCAAATGGTGAGCAGGGCCGCAGCCATAGAAAGGAGCCAGAACAAACCGTACGCCCCTCGAGGCCGTGAAATCCAAAACTTCTTGCCGCCACCGCAAAAGCTTTACTTTTATGTTAATGAGGGGCAAATTATCGGAAAAGAGGTCTGCCGGCGTAGCAGGCTGCCATATAGTAACGGAGGTTCGCAGGACCACTTTCTCTTGGTCGCACTTTCACCAACTATCGACTTTCTCGTTCCCTGGCGCCACCGCGAAATCCGATAAACCTCGCCGACCATGTTTACGATTATCGTGAAACGATATCGTCCCGCCGTTCGAGATACGAGCGTGGCTCCTGATTCGATGAAAATCGAACACCGACTGATTGAGGATATCGGGAGTGCGGCCCTGATACCCTCAATGATCGATTATTCACCCCTTCCTTATAGCTTCATCCCTTACCGCATGCTCGATCGACTACATGCAGGTATTTCGCGTCGAAGATCAAACAGCTGTCGATATGCATTCATTTTTATGTACTTTGGAAGTATTATGTATTATTAGGTATTATTTGAGGTGCAGTATTAAGTCATTTTGATAGTTAATTAGTATTAATTATTTAGTTTGAATCGCTGATGACACCGACGATGGTTAACTGTCGCTGAATTTTTATTTTTATTAATAACAATGGTGGGTAATTTTTTTGCACAATTTTTGTGATTTCCAGATGTCATTTTTACACGTTACATTAGCATGCGTTCAATCGTCACCGATTGGAACTACTATGTTTTGTGTCGCCACCTGTTATAACCGTCACTCGTTGCAATTACCACGCGTTGTAATTAATACTTATTGTATCACCACGTGTTATAATTGCTACAACTGTGTCATCACCTGTTGTAATCGCTGCGTATTATAATTGCTACATGTGCAGCAACATGCCACGTGATTTAACAGATGCCACATGTTAAACGATGCATTATAATTGTTACGCGTTATATGACCACTTGTTATGGTTGTTTCGCGTTCTATCGCCATAGATCATAATCACCAAACGTTATATCACCTCACATGAAATTCCTTCATACGAGACTCCTCTGCATTCTTTTTCATGACTAAAAAAACCTTATTACATTTCTAAAATTACCAATTCTTAAATTGTATCCAGTACCTGATACAATAACTAAAAATAATTATATATGTACATATTATTCGTATTAAATCTTCATTAATAGTTTATTGCCGTGCATGCGTAAAAGGCTACATATGTATGCGGTAAGAAATAGTATAAGTATTGTATTCGAGGAAGTCATCCTCCTACATGTTTCTGCAATCCTGAGACCAGAGTGGCGCCATGTGGTCAAATGAGAAAGCAAACGAAACAAGTGGGGGTTGAAACACACCTTGAAGGGCAAGCAATTCAATTTTACACCTACGTGACTTGTAGATACAAGGTTATAAAGTAAAAATAAATTTTATCACCGTCTTAACCAACTGATTGTAAGATAACATTGAAGTTTCACGTGTTCATTGTTTTCTCTTTAGCCTGTATTATTTTACATTAAAAAATGAATTATTTTCCTCAAGTAATCCTGTTTTTCTTCGATTTTGTATATTTACATTCCAACAATATTTCATTAAAATAATTCACTATCCGATTAAGGAATTAAGGGAACTATTTGATGTGTATGACAGAAACTTATTCTTAAAATAAATACCCTTTTTTGATCTGATTAATAATTACAAAACACATATACGGTTACTTAGTATGTATACATATTATTTATTTAAATCTATATGTATATTAATATCGAAATGATCAACTGTACCGATATGAAATTAATTTTATGTTGAAATTGATGGAAGATACGAAAGAACGGTAATAATTATACAGCTTTTGATTTTGTTATAAAAAAAATGATATTACATAATTGATTTAAATGTACCGACTTGTGAAGCGTAAAGAAGAAAGTCCAAACATCTGGGGGCGTAGCTCAGATGGTAGAGCGCTCGCTTAGCATGCGAGAGGTACCGGGATCGATACCCGGCGCCTCCAAAATAATTTTTTTTTTTTTATTCAACTTTTATTTATCTCAATCAATCAGTACCTGCATGCTTAACCTCCATAATAAATAATAATTTACAATATAAAGGAGTACATCCATATTTTTTCCAAAACAAAAAAAGAAATTATAATAAATCGTCATTCAAGATTCATACACGCAAAAATATTATTTCATATCACCAACTTAACGAATAACGTCCAAACAAATATTTTCTCAAATTTGGTACTCAATTTCTTAATTATTGATGACAAAACGTATTTATTAATATCGAAGTTTATTATATTTTTCAATTATATCTCAACAATATCGTATCCTGTAATATGTAGTATAGAGTTGTACAATTGAGAAGGAAGAGAAATTTTTCATAAGTTCTCGCACAAGAATCCTTATCAATTGAAAATTATGAATGAATAAATTGCTCGATGAATGGGAAATGACCAGTCACGTGATCGGTAGTGGAGTTGCGTAGCTAGTGTGTACGCGAGTAGAATACATAGCCAGGTGTGTATAGCGTTTAGACGTTCTTCATGGCGCTATCCTAAGCTCGTTTAGCTCCTCTGCCCACCTCCTCGTCGAACCTGTTTCCCGGTTGATTCTAAACCATGATTTACCAACAACTGGCAGAGAAACTAGTGCTAGTTTAGTCGTCCACGTACTCTAATCCCGTTCCTAATCCGCTCGTTCTCACGTTCTCAACGTCCCTTCATAACTTTCGTATACATTTGCCGCGCTATCGTTCCTGCTACAATTTATGTGAACGAATACTATCCTCATAATTATTGAACATACAATTAAATGCCATTGATTGGGCACTTAATTTATTTACAAATAAAATGTTCATGAAATGATGTGAGAAATACTGAGGAAAAATGTTGAGAATTATTTAATATGTATATGCATAAATCTAGTATATGTATGCGTAATTAAAAGTGTAGTTTCGTCATCACCTTGTCGATTTTAAATAATCTTGATGTATATTATGAAGGTCAAATTTTATTAACTACTGTTAATATTTGATTTTGTAAATACATACAAAGTTATTTGTAACGTAAATTATTGACAGTACTGATATAGCGATCATAAAAATTGAATTGTATATTGTATTTTATTACCGTTTTCTAAATTATTAGGTTTTATTTTAAATATTATTCGGAATGTATGAAACTCTATTGTTAAAAGAGGATAATCGACATTAACCCAAATGCGCGGCAAATTTAAATGTACATATGTACATATATGTATGATATAGATAATTAAGAATTGTGGATTAAAATTTATAGTCTCCGATAAAAAGTGTGAGGAATTCAAGGATTATATTAAGGAATATAGTTACTCGATTGTCGTATTGGGTGAAACTAAAAACAAAGATGTTATTTATGATATTATTTACAAAATGTTAATGCAAACGTGCAAATTTCATCCTATGGTGTACCACACACCCTTAGTAAATTCTGTGATCCTGGTTCTTACCCTGAACTACGTTCTCAGAGCTATTGTTTGGACGCGGTCAAGCGTCCTTTCAAACCATCCTGTGTGACCACTACATTTCTACAGAAATAACTTGAAGCTACACGGAAAAAGCAATTCCATCCCGTTCGATAATATTTGGATAATTTTTTAAAAATCCTTCAAACATAATACTTAAACAGACAAATCATTACAATTAACAAATAACATCTATGAATATAAAATATTATTCGACTCGTAAATAATTATCTAACTGTAAAACTCAAATGAAGCAGGAAATAATTTAATCATCAAATGCAATAAGAAATTAATTCTTTTTAATGTGCATCTGTTCAATGTAAATAATTGTCACAGTTACATATCTCAATTTTTATAATTAACAATTTTAACCCTTAACCGCAATACTTTAGAAATATAAGATACACAACGTACAACAGAAGTTTATAAGCGGTAAAAAAAACCTGTCCCGTTGACTAGATTACCAGGAAATCTGTAATACTCTATTTAACCGAAATTAGCAAATTTTTTAACCCACTTTAAAAAAAAAAGAACACGCCTTAAATTATACACGATTATATCTGATCCTTTCATGATACTCGGCAGTTAAGTTACCAATAAATAAAAATTAATTTAAACATTTCGAAACAAATAAATAAACAGACCAATTTCATACCCAATCGAATAATCAATAATTGTAGGAGATCGATTTTGCTTTTATCAAGTCGTCACGTTTTGTATCGCAAGAGGGTTTTTCAACCCCTAGGGTTGGCCCACTTAGGGTTGCGTAATCCCAGAATAAAAGGAACGCCGTTACATACAGGCACATCATGCAACCCCTTTGGGTTCCTGTTCTCCTGTTGCTTCGCATGTTTTTTCTTTGTTCAACCTTTCAAAATTTACCACCCTTTATTACGAGCATCCGTATTCATGCCTCGTGCGCCTATTTGCATAAACGTCTCTTCGTAAGGCCACGCATAGTCCGTACAAGTACGTGTACGGAGTACGGACATCCAAAAGCAACGCCAAACACATCCTGCAACCCTAATAATGCGTGTGTAGATAAGGTGACGTAATGTGCGTGACACGTGTACCTGTTGTGAATAAAAATTCATTTATAGCAGGTCACGTATACGCGGTGAATTCGTGGCCGTTTCAACGCACTCGCTACCATGAATTTACCTGACATTATCAAGGTATCAAAGTTAATTAAAAATTAAATGTATGGCATGCCAGTGTTACGGTATCTGCAAGGTAATTAATGCAAAAATTAATTCCTCTAATTTACAGATTTAAAAATTTAGGAATATTCAATTTTTCTGGTTTAGGAAGTTTTTGATTCATATATTTGACGAGTGCTAAAATTCTCAAATTTTCACATTGTCGAATATTGAAATTTCCACGACCTAAATTCTTAAATATTCGATTCTCTAAATGCCGAATAGACAAATTCCAAAATTTCCAAATACTCAACTTTCCGAGTTCTCAATTCCTGATTTCTGAAACTTCCAAATTCTCAATTCCCAATTTCACAAATATCCAAATTCTCAGATTGCCACTTTATGAAATTTGCAAATTTATCAATTTTCCAATTTCTATATTCCCAAATTTATAAATTTTCCAATTTCTATATTCCCGAGTACCTATATCCTCACATTCTCATTTCTCAAAGTCCCTACGTCTTCAAATCGCCATATCCCCTTTCTATATGTCCAAATATCTATATCCCCAAATCTATATATCCGCAAATAAGTATATACCCAAGTACCTGAACACCCAAATTCCTACACACCCCTATTTCTATATCCCAAATCCATCTATCTCCAAATCTCTACATCTCCGAATCTCTAAATGCCCAATTCCCTATATCCCCAAATCTCTATATCCTCAAATTCCTATATCCCTACATTTGCGAAGGATCAATGACAAATGATATCCGTAATGCTACTCAAAATATGTAAGAAAGAATATTTTAAGAAACATATATGATAGCGATCGAAGAAAACGGTGTGTTGGATAGAAGTAAGTAAGTTATTTCCAAGAATTGGTTTAATGTACCTGGAGGATTCTCGTTGTTTATGCGTCCCTTGCACAGTTGGACCGCAGTCAGGCTTTGGCCTCGCCACCAAAAAGGAGGAAAGGAGGAGCCACAGGAGCAAAGCTGAGAGATCATGCTTTCCCGATAACTCACGTTCGTACAGCAGTGCGTGAGCCTAACCAGTCTGCTAAGTTATGGTGAAATCGCGTGCGAGCGTACAGTATCGACTAAAACCCGATTAATTTCGAAATTTTACTCGGGTTAAGATGATTCGATAGTTGATGCGCTGCAACGTGGTTGGAAAACTAATTGTAACATGATGGGTGAAATTTATTGTCCATCTTGGATATACAAATAAAATTAATATATTCAAATTGCCGGGGTTAGTGATACCTGATTGGTGCCTCGAATTCCTGGTTGGCGGATTTGAAGAACAACGACGTATGTCAATTTATGTTCAGACATATTCCATTTCTTAGATAGTATATTTAAAATATGTATTATAATAAAAGTCATGATAAAAGATATAATTAATATAAATGATTATAATGAGATATTAAACTGAACAGTTATTAAGCGTGTTAATAATTATAATCTATATCTAATATTGCTGATTCTCGTATTCATCCTTCGTTCAAGCATGATATATCAGAATTATCGATGAAAATAAGTTACAGACAATAATAATAGTCTATGTATTAATTTATGAAATTATAATTTATAAATATGTGCATATATAAATTATACATTAACGTTATCGTACATATTATTTATTCATTTTTATTGTATTATTTGGAAAAACTTTGTCGTTGTTGATTATTTGCAGATTTTTGTTTCTGTAACGTCACGGTAAACTTTTCGTCGTTGCTGTACATTGTATAAAATAAAGTATGCTTACATGCGTCGTCTCGCTGTATGTATTTGTATATAGAACATATGGAATGTGGTCGGGCCCTTTGAACACTCCCTATGGGGGCTGATACCTTGGTAAGGCCACGCATTACCCCTCAGGCCCTTTATCCCTATAACATTCATGTATCTTCCATTTAACACACTATAGAATTCGCTATACGCACGATACAACTATTACCCCTCCGTTGCGTGATTTTCTCGATTTTATAAAGAAATACATTCTTCAACTCCGAGAAGTGATAGTAAATAAATGTTGCCTTTATTGTAAGACAAGTTTATTAAAAAAATTGTATAACATCGCAAAGTTGCGAGTTTATATCAAGCTGAAACAAAGAACTCTAATTATAAGAAGCAAGAAATGTTGTCAGTAAACTTTAATCGACGGTAGTAAATAATTTTGATAACAATAAAACATTCAGTCCATTTATTCTCAACAAGATGGAGAAGAGTTTCATGGTTCATTATTTTAATATTTCATATTTTATACACAATAAAGCAAGGTGTTTCAAGCAATATGGACAAAGATGTATGAAACGCTCTGTGCATTTAAACGAATACTATCTAATAAAAACTGTCAACAAAATTACATATATTAAAGTATAAAATCATTCTGTGCGATCCAAAAGTCAAAGTGTTAATTGAACCTCTCAGATTAGATACCACGAAATGCAACACAAGACTTCGCCTCCAAAAGCACAGAAATTCTTACACACAATAAAACGGGCGTTCATAAAAAAAAAATATCCCTAGGGACACGACACTGTTACTTTCCGTTCGAACCATTGCCGTTCGATTTTACCCGCGTCAGCCACTACTCCCACGCCTCGATCTCTTTCGTTTGATGATTCCCTGGTAAAAATTCTCGTTCTCTATTGTTCCACCCTAATTAATGTCTGCAACAACGGTCTACGCCCCTCACCGTCGTACAGATAAGTCCCTGTGTATCATGGGCCCCTGATAACCGGCGCTGTCACTTATCCAATATCTGTGAGCAAAAAATGGTCATTGACCACGTACGATGCAAGATGAATGGGTTCCTTCGTGATACAGACGTGTATAGTGTGTACATTTCACTATACGTGCACGTCACCAACGACGAATGCACTTTTCATATACTGCGACTATCATGCTTCAACTTATTCTGTACACGTTTATATTTGATTAATTGTACGTTCGTTTGAATATGCGTGAATGGTGTAAATAGTTGAATTAGATTGATCTTTCTTATCTATTTTTTATATGTTTTTGTATATACGCATTGAGGTGCCTCAATATGACTTAAACAATTTTCTTTTCAATAATATATTACAATTATTTTTTTTTTACACATAGAATCGAATTTGAAACCTAACCTTAACCTAAAGTAATCTAATCACCACATAACCTAATTCTGCCTTCATTTAACTAGGTCTTAACGTAACTACGATATAACCCAGCAACGATTTAATCTAAAAACGATTCAATGTAACTGTGACCTAACATAACCTCCATACTATTTCACCATAACAATAATTGAACCTATTTGTGACCTAACCTAACTTCAACGTCCTTGTACATAAATAATTGCTCTCGGAAGGATTATATTTCTTAAATCAAGACTTTAATTAGGAAATTTAACTCTCAAGAACATTTCTCTGAATATTAAATTATTTGTGATTCTAGTGTTTACGTAAAACAATAAAATAATTTGTAAACTTAGATCCATAAATTTTTATTGCAACTAATTTGCAGGACAATTTCTACGTTCCACAAAAATTATTTTCATATTAAACGATAATATATAAATTAGAAATCGCTGAGATAATTTTAATCGTTTCAAATACAAATTTAATTCCGATAAAAAATTCCTCACTGAAATTACCACCAAGATGCACATAATTAAACCAATACAACAAAGATGAGAGAAACATGTTCATTTCATTCATAGTGTTCAATTGCCAGCAGACACGAGATATTTCATATGCAAATCCATTCGCACTGAACTCGAGCCGCAAAAAGTATCCCCGATTACGAATGCGCGGCAATAAATCGCATTATCGAGTGAAGCGATAACGAGGAGACATTGGACAAACACTCTCGTGCGACACACACTGACGAGACAGCATTTTTTTTTTTTAAATACAAAACATCGCATCGCGTATCAGGTTAACACGACGCGAGTAGGTGAACTTTACAAATGTAACGCTGCTAGCTTATCGGTAATACATCGCTGTACCTTCTGTTTTCCTGTGTAATTGCAAACTTTACTTTGTTTGCAACGATTTGTTGCATCCCGTTGCCAAACGTACAAAATTGCAAACGCGTGAAATTTTGCAACGATCGACCCACTTTTCGCCGACAAATTCTCCTCGGCATCCGCCCCGTTACACGCACACACCCTGACGCTATAAATCTGAATTGTTTAAACCAACAATACGCGGCAGCCTCGAATTTTCAATACAAAATTCAACGCGATAAGACCGGAAACGACTTCAAGAATATCAATCTCGGATATGTAATCGAATAACAGTTTCTGTAGGGTTATCGCGTGCAATATGTCAAATCGTTCGTTGGCTACAGCAAGGTTTAACACCTCCATGGTTCATGTAACCATTGACAATGAAATGTATGGACGGTACCGTTTCTGGAGCTTCCTACGTTCCTAATAACCGCGTGTCTCTTCTATTCTAACCCATTTCTTTCCATGAATGGTTTCCGCTTTCATCTCGTCACCTCCTTCGTGCCACATGGAGGTGTTCATCCCCTCTTTCAACGGCCGTTTACCACGTCATGATCGAACATTAATTCATTGAAGCGAACCAGAATAAACTCCTGCAATGTTGATACTTCTCTAATATCATGGCAACCGGCGCAGGCCACCTCCTTGCTGTCGTTTAATCGGTTTGGCAAGTTCGCTCTGTTTTTTTTTTCTCCCCGCATTGAGGTAACGCTTCGTGAATTATTTTCGATTCTGTCGGGCGGGAAACGCTGGTGCTTTTCTTGGATCGGTTTCGGGATCGACAGGAGATACCGACGGTGGATATTTGAGATTCGTGCGGGGTTATTTTTGTTGGGTAGCAGAGTTTAGCAGCATTCTCGGTGATCGTTGAAAGATTTACACGATGTGTTACAAGATGCGGGTTTAAAGAATGTGCCACAATGTATGGGTTTTGGAATTGTAAATCTTGACAGGCGCGGAAGATTAGTTTCTGTTTTTCTTCGTGGAGATTCGTCGAGTTCGATTTTCAAAAAACAAATTTTTGTATTGTACACTTCACTGCAAGATACTCGCTACATTGTGGAGTTCTAATTTTGTTCTTTGACTTTGTGACATACTTTGCTACAATATTAATACTGTGTCCCTAATCTTACAATTAGTATTTTGTTTAAACGAATCTGTCGTATTTTATTATTTCACTATTTTATTGTTTACTATTTTGTCTTACTATTTTATCGTTTTCCATTTGAATATTTCACATCTTACTGTCTCATTGGATTTTCATTTCGCCATTTTTACCATTTCATAATTTTTCCATTTTATTATCTTACTATTTAAGTAACTCCCTACTTCGTTCTTTTGTTATTTTACAATTCTACTAGTTTATAGTTCAACCACTTTATTATTTCATTTTTCTGTAGAGCTGTTACAGGACACCATTGTCAGACACAGAATTAAATATTAACCGTCAACCTTCACGAACAAAGCATGCACATTTTACGACTTTGTTCCCCATAATTTCTCCCCGTCATAATTTGAATAACCATGCGGTGGTAGAAGTTCAGTTCTACGGCCACATGGCCACTTGTAGCTCGACCGAACTTCCAAAGGCAGCTGCATGAAACCCCCATAGCGAAACAGGATCCGCGTTCACGTCGATGACTGTGCCGTGACTGGTTTAATGAATAACGGGAACAGCACCCTTCGCAGGGGTTGAAAATTACCCCCTGCAACCTCGTGTTATCCTGCTACCAAACCGCCCTTGTTTTCCAATAAATACAAAGTGTGCGACTTGTAGCGGAGCAGTTAACAAAACGAGGTTCCTTTAGCACCCTTCAGACGGTGAGACTCGCTGGCAGAGAGACGCATTGGAAACCAATAAGACGTTATCGGGAATATTGGCTACACCAACTGGGGTTGATGAGAGCCTGCTCGATTTCCGGTTCAGTTTCCACCGAGCGTGCGAACGCGGGCGTTCGATTTATCGATTCTCTCCTGAGGACGTCTGACTGCCACCCAGTGACGGACGAAGGCGATGGACGAAGAGTCAAGTTGGTTAGGGAGCCTCTATGATGAAGACTGCAGGATCTTTGGGGTCCTTTGTGCGGGAAAGATGGTATTTTAGGTATTTTAGAATTTTGAGATCTGGTAATTTGAAGATGTACAAAATTGGGAATTTGGAAATGAGGCAAATTTGGAAGTTTAAGGTGTGAAAAATTAGGAATTTACAGATTTGAGGATTTGAGAATTTGATGATTGAAAAAATGTGGAAATTTGAGAATTTCAAGATTCGAAAATTGCACAATTTTGGAATTTGAAACTTTCGATACATGGACTCTTGGAAGTATAAAAACTTCAAAATTTGGAAATGCGAGAATCCGAAGGCTTGGAAATCTCCGAACGTGAGAATTTGGCAAATTGAATACTTGGAAGTTCAGAAATTTGGACTAGGGATTTTTAATATTTGGAAGTATGAAAATTTTGGAATTGAAAAATTGAAATATTTGAAAACTGGAGAATTGAAATATGTGGGAATTGGAATATTTGATTATCCAATATTCTCTCTACTCGCTGCAATTTCTTCCGAAAAGAAATAAATAAGGGGTGCCGAAAAATGATATGTCCGATATCAAATTCGCTATCATTCCGACCCTGACTGGGACGAACGAGACCTCTAGTTCTCGTATACAACCCCATTCCGCGAACCAATCGGGAATTCCTATTCCCGATCGTCGAGCACCCTGTATTTATTGGCTATCGAACTTCGATACGCACCCCTGTGCCGTTGATGAACTCTCAATACTTCAAGTTCTCTCAAGATTTGTTTCGACGTCGTTTATCTTACACCGGCACCTTGGATCGATCGGACGTGAAATGCAACATAATAACAAATAATTAATACAACCTTTTTTTATTTCTATTATCATTTTTGAAAGAGAAAGTTGGATTTATATGTATATGATATGTTCTTGAATACCTCTGTTATAATATTTTTCAAGCTTCTTCGAATATATAATTATTATTGTTTAAGTAATGAAATAGGCAGTTGAAAAATTTATTAGAATGATGAGTTGAGAAACTCTATATGTATAAGTACTTATCTACGTTTCATTTGTTAATACACGCGATATTGTATGATGAAATAATTATATCCTGTGTATATTTGTATACATTTCGAAGATATTATTACAAATATAATTAGAGATTTAATTAGAAAAAAATATAATTATAGGAATTAATTCCATTTGTTCATTTAATGCTGCATAGCAAGGTAATTTCTTAATCTACCCCTTCTGTTGTGTGCTTTATATCAATATATTTGATATATTTTGTGTACATATATAATTTTCAGAAAGTATGACTGGAAAGTAAGGGTGATTAGAAACAAAAATTTTTGCAAAATCAATTGAAATATATGCTTACTACCCTATATCATGATACCTTCGAATACATAGTTTTCTGAACATTATCCTATTAATGATTCTGCAACCCTGTTCAAGAGGTAACGCCATTCGCAAACCTCCTTGTCACATTAGTTTCCGATCAATAAATTTCCTTGATTGTTACTTCTATTTCAGGACAGATTCCCAACACTGCTGAACACTCCTTTTTCCATGATCGTAATTCTATTTTTGTAAATTTCGGACGTTCATGCGTGTCGAAACTAGTGCCGTAAATCAAGTTCAAATTACCAAAATCGAATATTTAGACTTACAAGGGAACATATCCAACCTGAACATTCCGATTTTAATGAAACTCGTGTGAAAGATAGTTCTCAAGAAAATATTTGACACGTATTTTTTTATATCGGCCATCGTTCACATTGAAGGGGTGATAACACCCTTCAAAGTTAAGGGCTGAATGTACTATATACTAAGTATATTTTTGGGAATATCTCTGGAACTAAAGTAATATGTTCCCTTGTCAGTCTGATATCGCGCCGATTTCCGGTAGCTCGCACTTTTATTCCCTTTACTTGTTCTCTCTCTCATTCTTTACTCTCATCCTCTTAGACTCCCTCGCACTCATCACTCATTCGTCATTTCATTCGTTCTAACCATTCGCGCGTAGTTTCAAAACCTATAACACTAATAAAAAAAAACAGTTGGAAAACGTTCGCATTGGTGAAGATAACAGGAGAGTGAGCGGCGGCGTGTACAACCACCGGCGTCCTCCATGTTTACGCGAAGCGAATGCACGGCGCCGTCGCAATGGCCGACGCCGTAATTCGCCAGCCTCCAACCGCAGGGTAGTTTACCCCCTGTCGGAAGGACACAGAATCCGTGATCCCTGGGAACGGTTACGCGTCGAAACGTTCACCTCCGCGAACGGATGTTCGCCTGGCACGGTGGCGGGCAACGGCGACGCTTCGCCCCGCGAAAGGAGCCGATAAAAACCTCCGGCAGCATCTTTTTCTCCGATCGACTTGCGTGGGACGAACGCCTGGAGACGTCCGGGGTGCACGTGCATCGTCTCGATGATCAGGCCACTTAAGCAACCGGCCATCTCACTATGGCCAGGATCGTATGGCGAACGAGAGGGTTCGCCCGGGCTGTACATCACGGATCGGCCCCGACGATTTATGATGTCTTTTTTACTGCGAGCCTCCTTCTTCTTCTTCGTTTTTCCTTCGACCATTTTTCTCCGGCCTGTTCCCTTCGACAACGCGAACGTGTGCACGCACACCAATTCAGGGTTATCGATCTCTGCCGATGATGGCTGACAGCGCCACCGCACGCGCTGTCCTCGTCGCGCGCATATTTTCGCGTGCACGTCCGCTTTCGGAGCTTTATGACGCCTTTGCAAGTTTTATTGGATCCGTCTCTGCTGTCGTCGGGGACGGATGCCTCGAATCGCGTGTAATTCGTCGGATCGAGCGTAATTAACGCGCTTATTAGCATTATTAACTGGTTGTTAGGACTTTTATGTCAGAATTTTGTACTTATCGTGGATCACTTTTTAGTTATGCAAAATAGTACTTCTCGATAGTGTATGTTAGGTAAATTGTATGATTGAACGTTTTGGGTATGGAGAAATGAAACGTTGGGTCAGTCTGTTGGAGAGAATTTCAGGGAGAAATTTAGGGGTTCGGTAACTAACTAAGTTCACAATTTGATAATATTGTTATTAAGATTTGAATATTTGCAAATCCCAACATGTATCCATAGCAAGTTAACACTACAATCACTGACGTAAAATGTACAATTACTTTGTCGTTAAAAATGAAATTCAGAAATAAATGAATAAACGATGTACCTTAAATCGACACACATTAATTCTTTATCATAATGAGAATCAGCACAGATGTCAATAGGAAATTTATAATATGGTTATTCGACCCCTTTGATAGTTTGAGTTAAAAAAATTTAGTAAATTTCAAATAGCATTTAGTATCGCAAATAATTTCAGACTCGCGAGAATAAAAGGGTGATCTTATATCGGAAAAAAAAACCCTCCAGTTACACCCCGACCAATTTCTGTTCTCCTGTTGTAAAAAGCCTCGAGCCATCCCAAATCGAAGCCCGTTTGACCCGCGAAGACAATAATACAGCCCTGCCGATCGAGTTAAGGGCTCGTACGAATCATATTTTCGATCATGTCGTACTTTCTCGATGACATACACCGCTGATCCGGCATTCCTGCTTTCGTTTGCCGACGATCTCGTGAGTCTGCACGATCCATGCCGAACAGGGCGAGAAAAGTTATCTCCTGAAAAGAAACGAAAAGCCTGATACCCGTTCGTTGTCGAGAAACGAGAAACGAACGAAGAGACGAAAGCACGAAGCACGCAGAGAATTATAGAAAAGAGATGGTCCGAGCAGATGAGATGGAATATCGAGGATATCTCATGAAATCCTGGTATGAAGAAGCTGAAGATCATCTAAACGCCAGGTTCAGATATGCGGACTGTAAAACAGGTTATACGTGAACTCTGTAATTATTTCGATTCTCTGCGTTAATTCGGCCATTTTGTTGCAAAGAGTCCTTATACTGACACGTAATGTTACACCATGTGCATAATGTAGGCCATAAGTAATGCATAGTGAGTGTATAAATAATATTTAAGTCGGTAAATGAGGAATTGTTAAGATCATGGGGAAAGGTGGAGAAGATGAACGGATCGATGATGAGGATTAAATTACAGATTTAAAGTAACTCAATATTTGTTATATTTTATTATTTTGCTAATCTGCTATTTTATCACTCTTGCAATTTATTACTGCATTACTGTTTATTTGTTTCATTATGTTACTACGTTAATACTCTTCTATGACACCATTTTATTACGATACTGTTTCAATACTCCACTGTGTCACAATATCTACTATGTTACTATAAATGACAATGTACAGCCACACAACACGTGGTAATTATAACACTTCGCATTGTAATGCGCCAATATTATAATGCGTTGTATTTTCACAGCAGCAATATAACTCTTAAACGTTATAACGCGTTTTATATTTACCACGAGGCATTATAACTTATGCTAATTGTAACGCGTGACGATCAAACGCGTAGGAATTTCAACGCGTGACGATTTAATGTGTAGTAATTACTATACATGGCAATTATAACGCGCAGTGATCTTATAATGTTAATTACGATACGTAGCGATATTATAATGCTTGGTAAGCAAACGCATGACAGTGCGACACATAGCTATTGCACCGTAAAGCAATATACCACGTGATAGTATAACGCGTAGTTTTTCTTAAACATAGAAAATTATTGAAATAAGTAAAACTAAAACATTCTTCTGTTTATAAAATCTTATTTCAATAGCAACATTATTTCAGTACTATTTCAATACCAACATTATATCAATTTGAATAGTGTTTCAATATCCGAAATACAAATACATATATAAAAAATGCAGCGTAACTTTTGTATTAATAAATACATAAAACTATAAGCGAAGATAGTGCTGTGATCATTAGAATAATTAAACGTTTGGAGCGTACGTGAAACCATAGACAAAAATTCTCCATGGTTACGCCAATGATCATTGCATAATTCATTCAAGCACGAATCTCGACGAGTGAGAACGAAGAGGAAGTGGCAGAACATCAACTATCAAACTAGCAACTGGTCCAGAGTCCAGAGTTCGAGTAAGATGAAATAAACACCAGCTGCTCATACATGAGATCCTGGTCGCAAGATGTTGAAGATCATCTCGAGAAACGGTCCATTATCGTTGCATCTGGATCATCTGTTCTCGCGGAGGCTTCAGGTCATTCGATTGTTCCGCCCGTCTCGATAAAATCGAACCACCTATCATGCGCGAGAAATCTTGGCGCGAAATTCAAATCTCACAAACCTCTTACGATAACTGTGACACATTTCTTATATCAGGTTTTTGGCGTTCGTTGATAATCGAAAGTATCACTTTATATTACTAGGTAAATTTTCTATGTGTATATATATTTAAATACATACAATAGTTAAATACATACATAAGTTTGTATATCTACAAACTTTATATTTCATTATAACTTCAAACTTACATTCTACTTGCGATATTTGATAATGAAATTGCGAATTCATTGAAGGTTCATTTATAATGTACAATTCATTTATAATGTTTGTTAACGCAGAAAATTATATTATAAAAGGTTGATATTAAATTATTGAATGTCTACTTCCGGAGCCATATGTGTACATACATGAAATATATACATGAGCGTAGTATGCGTCACGTTAGATGAATTCCAAGTACAAATTCAATATTTAATAATCGTTTAATATAATATTACTATAATATAATATTTATTATTTAATATAATATTAATAGGAGAATATACTCCTCGAATGAAATAATCTTTGATTCAGCTTTTCACACGTATGAATTAAACGATACAAGTATAACAAAAAATTGATCACCGTGAAAGAATTACGGTTTTTAACGAATTAAATTGTAACAGTCATCGTTCGTGATCGAACGTTTTCTCGCACGCGTTCCATTTCATTGATCCGACGACGCATGAATGAAGCCACGTTTACGTTACCGCGCATGCGCACACGGCAACGCGGTTCCGTTCGAACAAGACAGAAGCCTCCACGTTGTTCTGCGATCCTGGTAAACGAGAAGCAGAAAAGTGAGTGGTGAACAAATGGTAGACGAACGACGGCAACACGGTAACGACTAAGAAAGCGAATGACGTTGGTCACTTCGTGGATTCGTTAAGATGGCGAACTCATTTCCTCTTCTTTCGCGTCTTCAAGGCTCGCACGTGTTTCACGTTGCGGACATTTCAGCCGTCGGTCGAATGAATGAGGGAACAATACGTTTCTTGTCCATTATGCGATCCTGGTACACGCGGAACAAGAATGCGAGTGGTGAACCAATAAGCAAGAACGAGGCGAGACGAGAAGAACGCAAAATGGTGTTCGGTGAATGGAAAGCAGGAAAACGTTGATAACGTAATCGAACACATTTATGTATGTATGTACATGTGGTCGTGAGGGCTTTGGCCTGTTAAATGCGCTTGACTGCCGATTCGTGGCACGTTGAATTGGAAATGAGGCTTGAGTTTGATCACGGTACAGTTAGAGACAATTTACAATCCGAATCAAATTTGTTAACTTGAAAATTTATGGATTTATAAAATTTTGAATCTCTAAATTTCTGAAGATTTTTAGAATTTTGAAATTTATAAAATTTCATGGTGTTTGAGGTTCTTAAATTTTTAAACTTCTGCATGCCTAAATCTGAAAATCACAAATTATAATACCTCAATTCTAAAATTTCCAAATTTCCAAATTCTCACATTCTCATATTCGAAGTTACTGAATTTGTATATTCCAAACTCCCCGAAATATCCAATTTCCAGATTCTGAAACTCCCAAATTCCCGGCTCCCAGATTCCTAGATTCCCAAATTTTCAAATTCACAAATTCACAAATTTACAATTTTTCCAATTCGTGATTCCCGAAATCTCTACATTGTTAAATTCCTAAATCCCTAACTCGCTAAATCTTTAAATCTTTAAATCTCTACAAAAGCGTTTTGCGATATCTTACAAATCTTGAATGATAAGAAAAATTCGGAACAACGCTACAATAGCAACACAGAGTTTTATTTACATAATCGTAAATCGTTTAATGATATTTACATGTAAAACCCACTGAATGCGTTTATTAAGAAATGCACGCTTTTGTAACATAGTGTGATTATAATGACACTTATTTCCTAGATATATGGAAGTTATCCTGTGGATAATACTTGTGTTATATACTTTATGGCATGACATCCTTGTACTTCTTCTTCCAGTAATCAAGTTTATCTTGATATAGATTCTTTTCCACTTTCAATTCTTGATTAATAATCATGTAACTATTGTCATTTCCCAATGGTTCCCAGTTCACGGTGACATCATCGTCCAAATTCGATGTTGGATTTCTAAAAATAATCGTTTATAGATGCTAAATAAATACTGAGAAACAATTTTAGTTAAAAGCTGCTTATTGTTTTCAAAAGCAATTTTAATAATCAGTTTTTCTGATAACTAATGATAAAAAATATCGGTGGAGAGTGTCATTATAATAATTCATAGTTTTTACAAACAACAAGTTTTAATATATTAATTAATATATGAATTATTAGTTTTTTAGCACTTACAGCATTATTTATCTCGTCAATTGTAGATAATTCAAAGAGCATAATCGATAACGAATTGAAAGTAACTGAACGAAATAATAGGAAAAATTACGAACCCATCTTTGGCAAAATTCGTCCACAGTTTCGTCAAAATATTTGTCATTTTTTCCGCAGCAGATCCCGGTTCTGGTAAATTCTTGAATGCGTGGGAATAAAACAGGTAGCTTAATTCGTCACCGTGTGCAGCGCCTGTAAACAAATGTTCCAAGTTAGAATGGTCAATATCGTTGTAAATAAAGTATCAGACCAAAAAACAACAGTTTACCCTCGGTAACACCAAACAGATTCTTCATGAAACCAGTTGGAGAGTCATAAGTATATAAATATTCGTAAATTGGAGCTGAATTTCGATTTCTCGTGACTTCAAGCGATAACAGCTCTCCTGCTCCGAAGTAAAGATCGGTTAACATCTGCATCACACATAATAATCGATTATTTAGTAATCGATGACACAGTACCATTCGTTTTATTAATAAATAAATACAAGTATACAAAGTGCATCGTTGGGTGACCTTATTACTTCTATTTTCTATTAAAAACAAATTTCTTAGAAATTTTTAACGTGAATTTATTATGAATTCGTCCAATTCATAATTCCACTCCCAAAAAGAATTTATCTTGTTTATCTTGAATATTAGATAATGCAGTCGATAGATGTTCATGCATAAAAATTACTATATTATTACCGTGACATATTCTTTCAAGTCGTCCTTCGAAACTTGCTTATCGCCAAAGTAGAATTTTCTCAAACATTCGCCATTTTTTCTCTTCCAATCCGAATCGGTGATGTTCAAATCCTCTGGCAGGAACTTTTCAGGTTCGCTGTTTAAAACGTCGATTGCGTCTATCATCACTGCAAAATTTAAATTATTTTCTACGTTGCAACGTTAGTAAATCTTTCTGTAAAACAATCTATTACATGTTGACTAACGTAGAGGCTATCAATAATCTAAGTAGATCGAAAAATAAAAAAAAAAAATAAATATTGTATTAATTACACAATAGTATTAATAGTATTAATATTAATATTCTATCAATCTCGCCATAATTCAATATAAAATATTTAAAGAGAATCGTTAGAACCCATCATATTACATAATATTAATTTCGCAATAAACCGCCATAAAAGTAACGAAAAAAATTTTTAGTGGCATCAATTTATTAACGAACTGAATATTTCTCCTTGTTAATCATGGTGTTACGTACGCTGAGCATAAAATATGCCTTCGTCTTTGGTGATCCCAGACATTAAAGGCACATTCGCCATTCTTCCAGATTTTATCATTGTCCAGGGGTCGGTTGGGAGAAATACATCCTGTCCCATGTCTGCTTCGATAGACGGGACAAAAGCAAACATGCGTCCGTTCAGAGTATTCTATGATCGCAATTAAAAATTAAAAATTCGTATTAGTGTTTTGAATAACTTGTAATATACTATTGACTAATGTAAAGTAATTCTTTATCTCGATAAAGTTCAACACATATTTCACGAAAGCGACATAGCGTATTTTGTTCTTTAAAATAAAAAACTTGTAATCACAGATTAAAATTAAATTCTGGTAAATTGAGAAAAATAATGTGGAACTGACTGACCTGACTGTTGGATACTTCCGTCGAGGCAGCAATGATATCTTTCACATGAAATTCCGTTAATTTCTGCACCAATTCCGCAGAGTCCGTTGTGTGTATTCCAAGGGCCTCCCCCAACTTGAAAGCCATTTCCCTAGGGTTGTACGCGATCGCCCACGGGTTAATCACATTTCCACTTTGTTGAATAACTCTATTGAACAATCCTGAAGTACACCGGGACGATCAGTAATTCGGTTTTGGCCTCGAATCGCATAGAACCTCGAATAAAATTACCTTCAGACATAGGTGACAACATGTGATACTGAACGGAAGCCCCGCCGGAACTCTGTCCAAAAATGGTGACTCTGTTTGGACAACCACCGAAGAAATGTATATTGTCCTTCACCCATTTCAATGCCAATACTTGATCCTTCAGCCCAGCATTTCCGGGAGCATTCTTGTCTTCCGTGTTCAAGAATCCTGAAAATATTCAAAAAGTCAGTGACGATCAACTATGGATTCGTTCGTATGAATTGCTGAAGTGATTTATGTTGTTTATTATATTTGTTAAATTAATTACCAAGGGCACCCAGTCTGTAATTGATGGTAACCACCACTACATCGTTTTCGACCAAGAAATCCGGACCAAACAAAATGTCGTCAGCCATTCCAGTATTCCATCCGCCAGGATGAATCCATACCATCACCGCTTTGCGAGCTTCCTTATCCAAAACTGGCGTGTAAACGTTCAAGTACAAACAATCCTCGTCGCCGAGGAGACCCTTTTTGATCATGCAATAAAATGGACACACGGGACGATGTTGGGTTGCATCGTACACGCCGTCCCATGGATCAGCGGGTTCTGGTGTCTAAAAAGTTGTTCAAACAGTTTTCACGCTATTATCTTATAAGTTATGTCGACAAAATTTCGATGAAAATAATTGTTAAAATATGTACTGAAATTCGATAACGTTAGTAATCTTAATTTATAAAATGAAGTAAACACTTCCCAAAATGACCAAACGAAAAGGAGCTTAAATGCCAAGCTCATTATATTTTATTAATATAATATAATTTTACTAAATTTACTTTGTTGTATTTTTATCAAATTTACTTTGTTATACTTTTACCAAATTCACGGTATGTAACTTCGATCAGAAATTCAGAGACAACACTGAACTTACGCGAAACTTGTTAGGGCCCACATTGGGTTTTGCGAAAGGAATGCCCTTGAAACTATAGTAAGGCTTATTCCCCAGTATAGTCTCCGTCTTCAGACCTTTCAGTATGCCCTGCGGAATCTCCAACTGCACATCCTGTTCTCCACGTATCGTAACAAACAAAACTCCGTAAAGCAAATAGTGAACGAGCCACATTTCGAGACACTAACTGAACATAAGCTTATTGCGTTGCTTTTATAATGGTGAACATGCCTTTATTATTCGGCGAATATCCTTGCTCTGTAATGACAAGCTGCTGAAAAATACGTTATGTAAACGGTACGGGCCGGAAAACATGATTATACAAGCACGGATAATCCATGCAATGATTTTTCCTATTCGTTGGACATAATGGCGAACAACTATAATTTTTCGAACGGCTGAAAATGTCGGACATCCTGAATTTATTGCGATCGACAGATCATTTCTGCCGCGGAGACGACATCCGGAATTAACCAGGACAATGAATGACCAGCTGAAACGTTGGCTAAATATTGTTTTTCGTAAGCGAGACAAATTATTGACCATTGGTCAGGGACATAACATGATACGTTGACAGATAAACTAATAGATGCAACGATGTTATTTAAGAAATGTCTTGAAACACACGTGACAATTGCAATCGTAGTTTTGCATAGATCAAAGAGTTAGTATCTTTATAGATTTCTGATATTTTTCTTAGAGAAACTGTAACAATTTTATTTTCATATTTTTTAATACAAACATTCAACATGTATTTGATTATAAAGTAACATGAACGATTATTAAAGATGAAAGTGAAAATTAAAGTAGAAATTATTGAAGAATAAATTACAACATGAAATGATAATTTATTTTTATTTTATAGATAAAAGCTTTGCTTCGTGCGAAATTCAAATGATTTCTAAATAGTTTTTTAGTTGAGCTAATTTAGCTATACGAATAAAATAAAATACTAACAAGAATAATAATATTCGCAATATATCCGCAATAATATTTTTTAATTATTATTCTCCGTCCTATAATTATATATTAATCGAAGGCCATGTTACACCGTTCAATATATCAGATCGTGAGTTTAAATGATTTATAGATCATAACAATAATCACTATTCAAAATTAATAAAAAATTAAATTTGTTAAAGAGTTACAATTTCTGAATTTCAGTGTCGGTGTTACATTTCTAAAATAATGTCTGGAAAATGGCAGCGTTGAAAAGAAGCAAAACCTAATCCTTTCATAGCTTGTTAGTCGAGTAAAATCAGGAACGTTCTGCTGGCCGAGCAAAGAAAAGAAAAAAGCGCGAAACCTCGTGACGTTTATTGGAGCGCAACACGGAAAACTTGCAGAGGGGTGAAAATTGTAAAGTTACAACGGAGTAAAACTCACCTCTCCGGCGATTCTACTTTCCTAGTAACTTATTTAATATTACTTGATATTTACGTTAAATTATTAAATTAAACAATTTGGCGACCTGGTTACACCGGCAACCAGGTACAGTCTCGCCAGAAAGTTTACTTTTCTTCACCTTTCACTTCGTGCATTAATATCGATTTTCTCGATATCAAATGGAACCGATGTAACCATTTCATTTATGATGAAAATCAAACACGGTTGTGTCTGTGAAAACTGACTAATCGATGAACAATGGGCGATTGTTTGTGACGGTACGTGGAAAATCGAGGATATAAATTGGGAACGAATTAAACGTAACAAGTTATTGGGGAAAACGATCGAAATGTGCTTTTCGGAATATTTAACCTCCTCGAATAATCTGCTTTCCTGATGTTTGAGCACCACGCAGCACACCCTCTGGATTCCCACAGGATGTACAGCGTGACATTTAACCCTTGAGCAACGATCGTGGGTCAATCGTGATGCTAATCTACGCATGATTCATCTACTATCTACGCCCAATTTTTTCAACGAAAGTTTCTTATTCCATTCACAGTATTAATTTAAGAACATTACATCTTACACTTTCGTTTGTTACTCTAAATTTTCAACAATGGAATAGTTTAAAATTTGAAGAATGATAAAAAAAGTAAAGTTTCAAATATCGCTCTTGAATCACCTGACGTTAGATAATCATCGACATACTTATCCGCTTTTATACTAAACATTGGGAGATTCTCAAAATTGGGTATTGACGAAAAAAAAATTATGAATAATAAAATAAATAAAATTTTGTACTTTAATTTACATTAAGTTCGTACATTGTACATTAATCTTCGAATAATAATTTGTAGAACATGTTCATGGGTTTTGACATTATGATTCATAAAATATACAAAATATCAAAAATTAATATGCTTTGTTTAATTTATGCAATGTAACTCTCTAGGCATTACCTAATTTCTTTATTTGAATCAATAAATGTTTAATTTTGAATAGTACATGTGATCACCAAATTGATCAATTTTTAAAACAATAAAATAATTTTCAGTTTGGTCAAATGAAATTATAATTCATTAACAATAAATTGTCTACTTACTGTGTGCCAATTCCGTAGACAGTAATATTTTAATTATTATGACAGTATATATTGTACATCAAAATCGTGTAAAATGATTTTTTATATATCTTTAGCATACATATATTAAACTAAATAATTTCAAATAAGTTTAACAAAATTTGTATTATTGAATGTATTAAACATAAGTAGATGGATAAAGTGCAAAATTTTCTATAATTGAGATACAAATTATAGATACAGAATGAATAGTTACCTTAAAAAATAAAATTTCTTATGAATATAATAATATATTTATTGAAAATATTAACAAATAATTAAGCAATGTAGAAATGGTAGTACTGCTGTACGTTATATACTGATTTAGAGAACGTTCCTTCAACCGGGGGCGTAGCTCAGATGGTAGAGCGCTCGCTTAGCATGCGAGAGGTACCGGGATCGATACCCGGCGCCTCCAAAACGGTTAAATTTATTTTTTTTTGTTCAAATAAATCTTTTTAATACTAAATAGTAATATAATACTAATAAAATACGCATACACAAAATTTTTAACAATATTTAGTACAAAAAACTTGCCACATTCAATACTTAGCGTTTCCAAAGAATATAAAAGTTATAACCAAGTTATAATTTTAAAAGTTATATCCAAAGCCTTCAAAAACTGCAGTAGTTCACTTCTGTGTATATTGATCGATCCTCTTAGTACTAAGTAATAATGAGATAGTAAAAAATTTTTACTTTTTAATAACATTCATTGAAAGAAAACGTGTAATGTTACACAGGTTTGGCAAATGGATACACTCTTCAAAACGAAATTACGAATCCACATCTCAATTACAACGGAGCAGTACGATCCCGTTGTCCAGCAACGGCACATAAACAACCTCCCAACAGACAGGACACTTCGTTAAGGTTGAAACAACTTAGGTCGGAAATGAGAAGAACCACTTCCGTTCAAGGTCCACCACTTGATGGATATATAGTCACTTCTGACGATGCACATCAGGTAATTACAACAGATATATACGAAAAGTATGAATTTTATGACCTAAAGTGATACAACTCAAATATACAATACATTCGCATAAAAACATTAATATAATTTCAATACAAATATAATATCAATTTAAACATGAAATAAAAGAAAATAAGAGGTAAAACATAAATTAATGTACGTACTAATTCTTCATCTCGATGAAAATCAATACAGATTTCAAAAAAGGATCTTAATAAATTTTTCTATATAAAAAAGCAAACTTGTGATATATCTACTATGTCGCATTGCAATTGAAATAAAAAAAAAAACAATGAATTTATTCTTCTTAAAAATAGGTTTTAAGATTCGTTGAATTAATTTCAATTATATGTTTCTTTGGTGTAATTAAATTTTCAGACAACGCACCTCGTTAGTCATGGCCGAGAGGGCCCGTTGGAGGTACCATTCGAGTGAGATTTCGCGTTTGCAGAATTTCTGAAGCTTCCCTTCCCATTTCTTATCCACCAATTTAACAAAAATCGTTTAATAAAACTCTTCCAAGGTGTGCCTTTACATTTGCCCCGCAGTTTTACGTTTCTCACATAATTCGGATTGTCTAGGGTGGACCACGTTACTCAGCTTAAATATAAGCGTTTAGTAAATTTGGAAATTCGAAAAATTTAAGATTACGAAAATTGGGAATTTAGAATTTTAACAATTTCGTAATTCAGAAGATTTAAGCATTGGAAATCTGAGAATTTGAGGATTTTGGAATTTGGGATTTTCGGAATTTGGGAATTTGGGGATTTGGACATTTGAAAATTTGGGGATTTGGAAATTAGGGAATTTGGAAATTTGGAAATTTGAGAATTTGGGAATTTGGAAATTTGGGGATTTGGGGATTTGGAAATTTGGGTAGTCGGGAATTTGCAAATTTAGAAATCTCAAAATTCAACAGTTTAGGACGATGTATTTTGTAAAGAGGATAAGGCCCACCCTAGTTCCTATCTAGTTACACACAAAAACCCTATGTACTGAAACGCTTTTTAATCACGAGTGCAGCTATCATCCATTGATTCTTATAACGATCAAAGCCTGTAACTCCAAAAAAATCGAGCTATCAGTTTCGTAAGCGTACTAAATCCAGATTTTTGTCATTATCAGAGTGCTTCATTGGATCCCCATGATATGAGGCGAGAATTCATCACTGGGTTTTATGGCAGCGCCGGTGAGGCTGTTATTACCGTGGATAAAGCTGTATTTTGGACCGATGGAAGATATCATATTCAGGCAGACGAACAGCTTGACTGCAATTGGATACTTATGAAACGCGGCAGACTCGATGTAAGCCCCGATTTACTCAAATTTCGTGATTAGAGAAACAGATGCGAAACGTGACTGGTATTATGAAATAAAAATAGAAATACAAATGCAGCCGCATAACTATGATTTCATACAAAGTCGTCGAAGTCTGTAAAAATCTCTCGACGAAAAAGTAATAATTACAACTATTTTCAAAGTCTTTTCAATGGTATATAAACTTTGTTAATAAACTTCCATGCTAGACAAATAAAGCAGATAATAAAAATGTTCAAGGTTCTATCTAATGATTCATAGCACAACCAGTGACTACAGATACCGAGAACAAAGATATATCCAGTCTCGTATGTTTAGTCAGTGGCACGATTAGGTTAGTTACATTATCGAATGCTAGATGGCTACCGAACGTAACGCTTTCTCGCTTCGCAAACTTCGAGCCAGAGATATATAAGAGCTCCGGCAACGAGGAAAAGTTAAGACTATACTTCACAGGATCATTTCTGTAGTCAGTTAGTCTCCCTTCCAATTCAACTTGGATGTTGTTGCAACCACGATGACGAGGAATAGCTCCTTTCCCTGAGCGTGAGGACGACTCGAGAAACCGACTTTGTTCGGATTCTCAGTCATCGATGATCGTTCATCCTCTGTACTTAGTATGGAGGAGATGGGATTGGAGCTTTCTGAGTGGCTACTCCATTTTATATTTATACCAAAAAACAAATTACTAGCCGTTCTTGAAAAATAAAGAATACTAATGACGATATGTTTTGACTACCTTTGTGCCGTGTGACAATTACGAAACATTATTTGTATCACAATTATTAATTTTACGTTAATAATAAATAATGAAAATTTTCAACACATGTTCCTGCACACATTGCCTATTTCAAAATGCACATATGTTGAAAAATGACCATCGTCGCAACAGATGGAATATCGAACATTTTTATCACAGTTTTTATATTGATATTAATAGTCGGATAAAAAGAATGTTGAAAGTAATAGTCTAACTGAACATAATAATTTTGAAAATAATGATCCAAGTGATCATACTAATGCTGACATTAACGGTCTAAGTGATCATAATAATGTTGATATTAATAGTCTAGGTGATCATAAGTTTGAAAATAATAGTCTAATATATCATAATAATTTTGATATAATAGCACAAATGATGACAATAATTTTGAAAATAATAGTTTAAAATATCGTAACAGTTTTGACATTAATAAACGTGTATGTTTATAATTTTGATGAAATATAAATATTATTGATGATCTAGGTCCCAACCATAACAGAATGGTTAAAGTACCAGTTTCGAAATTCGGAAATAGCATATATTGGCGCTGATCCAACTCTCGTTTCCGCCACCGGCTGGGAACAGTGGGAAGATAAGTTAGGTAATGGAGTTTCACCGAAAAACATTAAATCCGTCAGTTCAAACGAGCAACGAATTTATACGTATCATCGTACTTGTTCATCATCCGCTGTTCACGTATAATAATTCACATTGTATATACATAAAGTGATTCTTAGAAATTTATACACTTCGATTGAACTGCTCGTTAGATTTGCATGATTTACTGCAACACGTTCTGACTTTATTGCAGGTGTTGACCCTTAACTATCAAAAGTTGTTGCAACTGTAACTTATATCAATACATCAGTATAAAAATATATATTAATTCTCAATGATAGAATATTACATAGTATATCAATTTTGAATGTACTGATACCTTTGTATTATTATTTTTAGATTATATTGTTCCTTCCAGCAGAAAATAACAATTTTTCTAATAACATACATCATTATCTTGTTCTTGCATCAAAACCTACGGATTTAATTCCTGACATAATCATTGATTTAATGATGTTCAATTTTCAGTTTTATTGATCGAGTTCGATCGTACCATGATATTTAAGGGTTAATGATCGCTCCACACTAACACCCGATACGAACGTTGTAACTCCATTACAATTTTATTACTAACATTACAAAAATTTAATGTTTGAAACTTTAACACAGCAAAGTAGTTACGGTTCGTATCGGGTGCCGATATAATTCATTATACGCAGCTAACGGATTAAATTAGAGTATCCCTAATTAACAATAGCGTTCGTATCCAGCAAATTCGTCCGTGCGATTGGTCCCCGTCCATAACAACCTGGTAGACTTGATCTGGCAGGTTGGGAGGCCAACTTACAACCAATATCCGGCGTATCCGTTGAACGACAAGTATTCCGGAAGGTCGTGGCAAGACAAGGTTCAATCGATCCGTGAAGAGATGCAGAGATTCAAGGCCGACGCGTTGGTTCTTACCGCGCTGGATGAGATCGCATGGCTCTTCAACATTCGTGGATACGATTTGCCGAATACACCTGTTCTCAGAGCGTACGCGATTATTACGCTGGAATCGATACATTTGTTCGCGCCGCGACAAAAGATTACGCGTTCTGTCGATATACATCTGAAAACGGACCTCTGCACGCACGCCAACTGCGTCAAGTAAGCGAAAAATTATACATCCAACATTATTACATTTATAATAAACAATTTATGAAAATATTGAATTACGTAAAGCATTACTATGTAATGAACAATTTAAAAAAATATTCAATTCTATGATAATATAAAACCCTTAATATTTTTGTAAGTTGCTTATTATACATATAGTAATGAGGCTATTTATATTGTACATGCAGTATGTATGCACGATTGGCTATCCATACATACAGTATATGTGCACAATTATAAAAATGGCACAATACGGTTCATTTAACATAACTTAACGAACTAATGTTGCTAACTTTTATACATACAGTATATATGAATAGCTAATTGTGTATACATACTGTATGTATAAATAGCCAGATCCAAATATTGAACTATATAATACTATAAGATATTACCATATAATGAACAGCTTACAAAAATATGAATCTATACAATGATATAAGATATTACTATTAAACAGACAATTTATAAAAATGTTTTACTATATAATAATATAAAACACTACTACGTGATAAACAAGGTATAAAAATATTAAATAATTTAGAACAATGTTTATCATTGCAGAGTACACGAGTACACCACGATTTGGCACGAGCTACAAACGATGTCTCAACTATGGAACGTAGTATGGTTGCCAGCACGTTGTGCATATAGTCCAGGTGCTTCCATGCAAATATTTAACTCGGTACGTATGTAAATCATCGCGTATCAATAAACTATGTAATGAAAAATACACTCGACATCAGACCTTTACAATCGTGTCTTACATTTTAAGTTACAAAGAATAAAACGATACATCCATAGTGCACCCTGCCTAAACACGTAGGGGTTCGAGTATACATATGTATACAGTAGGTATGTATGTACATATCCGAGTGTTAGAGCGGATAATCCTAGGCGAAAGCACACCTTCTTCAACATGTTCTCCTATCACCATAGAGCTTGTTGAGCTTAGCTTGATCCCCATGTGACGAGCTGACACACCTTCATAGACGTGTAGACCAAACAGGGACAGGTCTCCTCCGTTAGTACAAAGTTCTCGTTATCGGGACTCCGAAAACGCGATTGTCACTGTAAATAGTGATATATACGTGTGTGTATATAGCACAGAAGACGGTAGGGAAATGACGAAGGCGCGTGATACTAGCTGCTAGACGATGTTCATGGTGGTGAATAGGTTCACCTACTCTACGGCATGGTCGCCGGAGCTTCGGGACGCCTGAACGCCCGCGGCATCAGAAATCAGGGAGCAGTTCTTCAGCTTTTACACGCCATCATACGAGTACACGTGTACAATCGGGATGACCATCTATCGGGGTTTTAGAAATTTTCTGCAGTCTTAAATTTACGGAGTTTCGAAATCACGATGATGTGAGATTTTTAAAACTTTTAACGTTTGAACGTTTGGCATTGCCATCCGTGAGATTTAGAAATTTTCAAAATCTGAACTTTACGAAGTTTCATATGTAGAAATTTACGAATTTAGGAACGTATGAATTTGCAAATTTCTCTTCGAGATGTGCTTTGTGGGCGAGTTTTACGTTTTTCGCGTAATTCGGATTGTCTAGGGTGGACCAAGTCCTGTAACCTGAATCACAGCGTTTAGCAAGTTCGGGAATTCGGGAATATCGAGACTACGAAATTTTTGAATTTAGAAATTGAACAATTTGGTAATTCGGATGATTGAGCGTTGGAAATTTGGGAATTTTTGAATTTGGGTATTTGGAGATTTGGGATCTTGGGAATTTGGAAATTTGAGGATTTGGGAATTTGAGAATTTGGCAATTCAGGGATTTGGTAATTTGAGAATTTGGGGCTGTAAGGATTTGGGAATTTGAGAATTGGCCAATTTAGGGATTTGGGAATTTTGGAATTTTAAAATTTAGAAATTTGGGAATATCGAGAGTTGGAAATTCGAGAATTCAGAAATTTTCAAATTTGCTGCATGGAAATCTGGAAATTTTTGCATTCTAGAATTTGCAAATTTGCAAATTTCGAAAGTTGAGGACTTAGGAACGTTGAAAGTTGAAAATTTTGCAAATTCCTGAGTCACATACATTCTTTGCATCCAAAGTGCCTCACATACTGAATCCTTTGACGATATTGTCTACATTGCAATTTTAATTCTGTTATCAATAAATAATAATTCTATTACTAATAATTTAAGTAATATGACCATTTTAACCCTGAGTGAAATACAAAATTTCGCAGATCCCGCCGGAGAAACGCTTACCGGAACCATCACCGGTGTTAAATATGCGAGCCCAGAAGAACAAGGTAGAAGCTGAAGGCATGAGAAGAAGTCACCTAAGGGACGCAGTAGCCATGTGCGAATTTCTGGCGTACATAGAGAAACAATACGAATTAAACCCAGATGGTTGGGACGAGATGCAGGTGGCCAGACTCGCGAATGAATTTCGATACGAACAGGACATGAATAAAGGCATCTCCTTCCCAACTCTCGCTGGATATGGTCCACATGCTGCCATACCCCATTACGAACCTAATAATATCACCAATATAAAAATTGGGACAACATCTACGTTGGTGGTGGATTCTGGTGGACAGTATCTAGGTAATAAGTTCTTCCCATTTTTTCAACCCTTTACATTCGCAAACATTTTTGCTGTCGACAACTGTAAAACCTTCATTCTTCATTGTGTTCAAACGTCATGGTAATACTACAAAATTAGTTGGAAGTTATTTATTTAAAATTGTTGTATCGAGTCGAACGACGAATGTAAGTTGCCTCTCGAGTGCAAAGGGTTAACGCTAAAACTATCAAAGCAATCAAATGAACATTTTACAAATTTTCTATTTCGACTGACAAAATTTGATAAGACGGTTTTCTTATCATCGAAATTAATCAATTTATGCTCCGTTCGTTATTTCATTTTCAAGTAAATGTACATTATACGTGGATAGTTTTAATGTTAATCTTGATGATCTGAACAGTAATCCTATTTCGTAGACGGGACAACGGATGTGACGAGGACCCTGCATTTTGGCACACCAACGGAAGAACAGAAGACAGCATACACGAGGGTGTTGATCGGTGCAATACAATTGTCGTCTCTGGTTTTTCCGAGCAGCTTGAAGTCTAATCAATTGGACGTCGTCGCCAGGGCACCTTTGTGGAACGTCAGTTACGATTACCTGCACGGAACTGGCCATGGGATCGGTCACTTCCTATCGGTCCACGAATGTTTGTCTCATCAGTTTGAAAAAATTAGATATATTTTTGCATCGTCTGCGCGAACGTTAAATCGATCGACGTCGCTTTCGAACATAAAACCGTGAATGTATGCTCTATAAATTTTGTCCGTGTTTCCAGCACCCATCAGTGTGTCGTACATACAGGCGGTATCCCAGGAAGTGTGTGGTCCCGTGGAATTAAGACCAGGATTCTTCATGTCCAACGAGCCGGGATACTACAAAGAAGGAGATTTCGGTGTACGCCTGGAGAACATCATCGAAACCGTGGAAGCAGGCAGATCGGTACGATGATCGATTATACGAAATGATCTGTTCTCTTCGAGTTAGCGAGATTCGTGAAAAAATAATGCGTTGTTTGCAGGCGAATTCTGAAATTTTTTTAAAATTCAGGGACGTTACACTGGTTCCGTACGAGCCAAAGTTAATCAATTACAGAATGATGAGTCCATCCCACGTGAGTTTTCTTTCGATTGACTTTCTTTTATTTTTAGTAAAATGCGCTTCAAAAAGAAAACAAATTTGGCAAACGTGTCGTCCTGTATCGATGAGAGTGAAAGAGAAATCAAAAATATTAATAAAAGACACCAGTTGATTGTTTTTTATTTATGTTTATTTTACGTACAGATACGATGGTTAAATAACTACAATAGTCGAATTAGAAACGAAGTGGGTTCAGAGTTGAAAAGGAGATTGAAGGTAGATACTTTCCATTGGATGCTGAAGAAAACTGCAACCATTCCAGAGTTGGGTCTGGTCAATAAAGGAATGTCCTTTGGCTCGTCCCACTCATCACCTTCCACTTTTAAACAGTTCCACGTGCTAGTTTTTATTGTTTCCATTTGTCATGTTCTATGTAGTAAGTAATAAAGCATTTTGTACGATGATAAAATTAGTTTCAGCAACCCACAGCGGATGTGTTTACATTACGAATCTTTCAGGTATATGGAGTTAATGAAAGGCGGGAAAAGTAAAGAAATTTGTAAAACTCTAGTGAACAGTCGCAACTATAATGAAATTTAAAAATTATTTACAAATGATGCAAGGCGCTTCACGTGTATTTATATTAATAATTGTATGTTCAAATTATGTTAATCTGTTCTTAGTATTACTGCTAATTCAAAAAATACCAGAAAAAGATAATAGACAAATTAAAAAAGCTAACGAGCATAAAAAATTGAAAAAAAAAAGATACGAATAATTATATTTTGTAAATATATATAATTTATTGTATGTGTAAAGAAGTTAATTCTACTTCAATAAATAAACGAGGAATTTATAAAATACGATCTCTAAATAAAAATATCCTTTAATTATCACACTCCTCGGCCATAGAAATGTATTTGGAGTTCTATATATTTTATTGTAAAAATTAATGAGAATCAAATAAACATTATATTCTCTTTACAATGTAATTTTAATAAGTTAAATAATTTGTTTCTAATTTACAATTCATAGCTAAAAATTCATAATGAATAATTAAAATTAAAATTTACTAAATTGACGTAAGCAATTTATTTAATACATATTATTTACATGTTATCTACATACTTATATTTGTTTTTTATGTACAAAACTATTTCGTGTTAAATAATTCCCATTTCATCCTGACATCTTCTTTAGCTTTTAGAGCTGATGTGCTTTTAACATCAGGGACTCTAAAATATTTCACAATATTTCCTAAAATAAATGAATAAAATGTCAACAAATGTAGAACATAATGCATGTTCAGATTCAAACAAAACATTAATAAATTACTTTGTTAATTCTTTTGTAGAGATGTAGTATTCAAATGATTCTTTGGTTTCTAAAGCAAATGAATTCTATTACTTATTTTATTATATGATATACAAGAGTTATAAACCACTCAAGCAAATATTTTGCAAAACATTTCTAAAACAAATATCTCTGTCTCTGACCTATAAAATCGCTCATCGCCATTGAAAAATTAACATTGTAATGTAGTTCAAAATGTAAATACTCACCTACTAATTTTTTATCTAACTTATATGTCAGAGCAATATCTTCTATACACTTTTCAGTGGGATCTTTAGTGTATTTGGAAAGAAATTCTGCTGCTTGCTTCAAAGAACACTTGCCTTCAGGAGTCATGCTTGGTTCATCAATTTCATGTGGAAAAAGAGGCTGTGAACTCTTGTCCCGAGGTAATGGTCTAGTTGAAGATTCAATGCTGGATACCTGAATCAGTAAAAAAGACACATTATTTATCTTTCTTTATCTGTATCATTTTTGTTATAAAATGATTACTTAAGATCAACATACTGTTTCACCTTTTGAAGTAACAAAAACTTGCTTTAATCGATTGTCTAAGTTAATATTCTTTTTCATATGACTTTCCATAAAATCAGGATACACTGCAAGAAAAATTATATTAATACTTTTCACAAACAGGAAATTGTATATTCTGCAATTTAAGAACTAACAGTTAAATTATCAGTGAACAACTCACGATTGTCTACTATTTCCTTTTGTTTCTGTACATGTGGATATTGTGGCGCAGGGGTTGGTTTATCCTTTGAAATAACACGCTCTACACGATTATGAATATTAAACGAACGAACTGGTCGCAAAAAATAAGAATATACTTTCCCCATTCTTCAGATCTATTACAACAAAGAAAAGCACATTTTAAATTTTGAATATCATAACTTAAAATACATACTACATATCATTGCTTAAAAATAATACAATTACACAAAGTTTTAACTTCCATTACATTGGTAAAAACTATATATATATACCGTGAAATAGTTTATACAAGCGTAAAACTTCCGGCTTAATCAAAATGTGAATGAGGTTATGTTCATAACCTATACTGAACTTAACGCAAATTTAGTATAACAGTATTAAACGATATTTTGATGTTATTATTTAGTATAACAGTCTCAAGCGTGGAACACTTAATCTTTAATTTTAATAATTATTACAAACTTTATATCATTTGAAACATAAATTGTAATATTAGTACACGCATTAACTAATATAGGTTAAAATGTGGTATTAATATTACACTAGTGACATATGTATAATGTTTATTTTTAATGTTAATTAACTACGCACAAGTTACACCTTTTATAATAGAATAAAAAAACAAATATACTAAGATAAGAAACATTCCTACAGAAAAGCATATTCAACTGCATCTAACAAACCTAGGAGAAATGGTAGCACAAATGAAACAGATCACGACTACCCATAAAAACGTCCGAATATTCTGTCTACTTTACATAAAGCTTTATTAAAGTACTTTAATAATACAATCTTTAAAAGTACACGCTCCTCCTCGAAAGCTTACTATTTGATTGCCCACCTTACATTTTAGAAAAATGTTTTTAAAAAACGTAATAAGACCATTACTCGATGTCATTTATAATTGAACGCATAATGAAATTTACAACGCCCCGAAGTGAATTACTATGTAAAGAAGATAAAAGCGACAATAGTTTATTGTAAAGTACTTAATTTATAAAGTTGAAAACATTTTGGAAATCTCATTCATATACGTATTTTAAAATTTACATTTTCGAGTGCGGTATCAGAAATAGTACCCCTGCCACCATCTAGCCGCTAATTGTAGAAATACAAAAACAAAAAAACTGTGTTATTTCGCAAAATAAGGGATTTTTACATTTTGTTGGTGATCGTAAACCATTTTACAGAAGTGATGAAGATAGAAAAATGACTTTAAGATGTGTTCAAAGTTCCATATTAAAAAATTGTTTTAAATTGCATCTTATGGACCATAAAATGCTTAGCTATCTAGCGGTGGAAAGTGAGAACTAATGAAACTAAATTCCGAAATCAATTGTGTACTTCATTTACTGTTTTCGAGTTTTTCACGCATCTAAAATATTTTGAAACCGTTTAGTATTGGTTTCTCACTGGATTACACGAGCATTCTGTTCCGAGTTCGCGAGGAGTAAAGTCAGATTTTGCAATTCACGCGCATTTTTGTCCATCTTGTACCGAAGTTAAAGGATATTCTGTAAATTGTTCTTAGTGTTAAATAAGTAGTGGATTAAAGTAAGCGCAGAGTTCGTGTATTTTCACAATTGGCAATAAACTGTAATAAAATACGAATACTGAGTTATCTTACCCAAGTTGGTAATATAGGAGTTCGATATTCCTATAGATCCATGAAATGCAATTAAAATTTTTGTTAATATGAAGCTTTGAACACACCTGAAGACATTTTCCTGACGTCGTTTCTGTTAAGTAGTTTGAGATCACTAACAGAACGCAAAAATCCCTTATTTTGCGAAAAACCGTAATTTTTTGTTTCTGTATTTCCACGAGTGACCGTTAGATGGCGCCAGGAGTACTGGTTCAGATACCGCACTCAAAAATGAAATTTTGAAATACGCGAATGAATGACTTTTCTAAAATGCTTTTAACTTTTTACTTTTTTTATTGTAGTTTCTGGAATTACCATTCTAAAATGTAAAACGGTTAACAAAACAGCATGGTGCCAAAGAGAGACATATACTTGTAAAAATGTTATTATTAATAAATTTCAAAAATGCTTTTTATAAATAAGACATAGTGCGTGTCAATGTGCGGACATTATTGCGGCTAATTGGGACATGTTCCTGTTTTTTGCTACTTTCCCATGGAAAATCAAATTTTATGGCTGAATGTACTCGAGCAGGCTTTTGAATATTATTGGTTGAAATGTGAATGATTTTTCTTCGTTAGTTTGTCAATGTTTGAAGTTCAGTAGCAATTTTTTGTTTCACCAAATGGATTGTTTTGTAAATAAATTAAAAAAACGAGTATCAAATGAACATTTTTTTAAGTATCTCACAACTATGAATTTGACGTCAACAAAAAATACGTGGTCACTATTTTCTAGGTTTAGGAATACAATTTGTCCGCCATTGTTGGAGGGAGTTTCAGAACGTACGGTGAAATCGGTTGCAGATGCTTGCGAAGACGCGGTGGAAAGAAACGCTCCGTATGTCTTATAAATTCAATAATATTAAAGTTAAACGTGTTATTTTTCATAAAATATGAGAACACTAATATAAGATTCAATGATAAGCAAGTATCGTGATATCTTTTATGTGAAAATAAGTAGAACGTATTACGCTCCTCGACAGCTTACGCGTAACCGCCAAAATTACGGACAGAAACGCCATCTTGTGTAAAAATGTTGACATATTACTAAATTGGGAAAGATTTTATAATTGTCGTTTATTCGAGTTTGGTGACTCGATTTGACTATTTATAAGTGTTAAAAAATGTAACTTTATCCACTAATTGACACATCAACACGTTTTTTTTATTACAAGGTGATAATTATGTTGTGTAACGGGAAATCACGTTAATGAATTAACTCCCGTGTTTAGCTTTGTGTTTACAAACATTACATGTTACATTTCAAGGATTTTACTGACAATGCGTGATTTCTTTTCAGAAATCTACGTAACATAAAGCCATCATCATGTTTTACGCACATTTTGTGTTGGCCAAAAAAGGGCCGCTAGCTCGTATTTGGTTAGCCGCCCATTGGGACAAGAAATTAACAAAGGCCCATGTATTTGAAACGAACATTGAAAAATCTGTAGATGGAATATTGCAGCCAAAGGTATTTATAAACACAGGAAACATTATTATTATTATTATACCTTTCATTTCTCTTCAGAATAGTTTACATACAAGTTATTTCAATCTATGGAACATAAGTGACAAAGTGTAGCCTCTGAGACCCCCCACTACAAATTCATTGAAGTAACTTTTAACATATGTTATTTAGTATTATAACATTATGTAGACTTATAGCTCTATATTAAAATTTACAACATTAATTTTCACAAAAACAACCAATTTTGGGGAATCCAAAGCCTGTGCTCTGTGCTTTAGAAATACAAAAATTAAATGATTTAAGACAATTATTTAATTAATAAACAAATTTTTTAACTCTGTAGGTAAAAATGGCTTTAAGAACATCTGGTCATTTATTATTGGGCGTTGTACGTATATACTCACGAAAGGCTAAATACCTTTTAGCTGATTGTAATGAGGCATTTGTTAAAATTAAAATGGCCTTTAGGCCAGGCATGGTAGACCTACCAGAAGAACACAGAGAAGCTGCTGTAACAGCAATAACATTACCAGAAGTTTTTCATGATTTTGATACAGCAATGCCTGAATTAAAGTAAATACCTTATGCAAAATGTGCTACAAAAAAGTATATTGTGGAACAAGTATCAGTATTCAGATCAGGAATATCATTTGTTCAATGTAAATGTTTTATTGCAGAGATGTTGATATTGAAGCACAGTTTAGTTTAAACCAGTCTCGTGCGGAAGAAATAACCATGAGAGAAGATTATGGTAGTCTAGCGTTAGTTACTCATGATCAAGGATTTGGTGATATGAGTTTTGATGCTGAACCACCAGAACTATTGAGACATGCTGGTGCTGTAGAACCATCATTGGATCAAGTATGTGTTCTGTCTGTCATGAAATTGTACCATCTATTCAGAATAAACTCTACTTTTATCTTTTTAGACGCATATGTTATTCACTGACGGGCCAGGGATCGAAGCAGCTTTGGAACAAAAAGAAAAAGAACCGGTTCCTGGTCCATCAGTGACAGCACAGGCTATGGATATAGATATGCCTATTAGGGATGATGGTTTTGGTGGACATCTTGGACAAGATATAATATGTAAGCAGCCGATGAAAAAACTCAAAAACTCTTTTACTGGAATTTGTACATTTGACATATTTTCCTTCAGCTGGCGGGCTGTTTGAGGGTGGTTTATTTGATGAAGCACCAATGGGTGAAGTACCTGTACCTGAAGTTAGCGCAGTAACAGAAACACAAGAATCAGGTGTAGTCGCCGGAGCTCCGCCCTCTGTACATGATGAATCCGAGGAAGAAATGGGAGATCGCTTTGGAGGACCACCATCTCCCATGGGAGGAATGAGGTATTCAACTATTTTATGGCCATTCATAATTTTTGGGACTTTCAGTTATGAGTTTCATATTACATACTTGTTTTCTGCGTAGTTCTGATGAATCCAGACCCGCTTCTCCAGCTGTGGCCGGAGAAGAAATAGAAGGTAGAATAAGTGTTGCCAGTCGCCGTTTCACACCCGCTCCACCTATTCCTGAAGAGCGTCCAATGGAAGCTATTGAAGAAGCTCCACCACTACAGGACCAAACCACATTGTTGCATGACGAAGAAGAAAGTTTTGCCCTAGCACCAGTTGACGCATCTGCTTTGAAAGGTTTGTTGCATCGAAGTACTGTGTCATTTAAATTGCAATATTAAGTGCCGCGGCATAATATTATAGTATTAATAACTTTAACAGGATTTACAAAAACTAAACGTAAACGTAAGCTTATCGTGGACGAGGTAAAAAATATTTCTGGTGAAGAAATGAAAGCTCAATTATCCGACACAAGTGATATTATTACAACGTTGGACTTGGCACCACCTACAAAAAGATTAATGCACTGGAAAGAAACTGGCGGCGTTGAAAAATTGTTTGCTTTACCGGGAAGACCAATACCAGCGCGTGTATTGTTTAAGGTAATTTCAATATTCATTATTGCTCCTATACTTGTAAATGTTTATTACTATTGATGTTACTTTTCATTATAATAGAACTATCAACGACATTTAACAAGCAAATCGTATGACCACGAGGACTTTGGACGTTTAGGAGGTGAAGAAGAGGGTATGGCTTTGGAGCAAATGAGAGAACCCGTAGAAGCAGAATCGTTTGACCAATCTATGCTAAGTAAACGTATGAGTCGTAAGCGGAAACTACCGTTCGAAGAGGAGGTACGTTATTTATTATGAAGTCAAATTTTTTTAAAGTTTTGTGTTCTAAGTATCAATTGTAATGTTTCCATTACGTTGTATGTCTATAGGTAAGGCCACCACCTCCAGCACCGGCACCTCCTCCATTAGAACTTACCCCCGAAACGATAGAAGTTCCAAGCATAGCTCCTCAACCAAGTCTTCCTCCGGAAGAACCACCAATACCACCTCCTGAAATTTCCTTACCTGCGGAACCATCCTTATCCGAAATCAGTGGTATAGTGCCTCCTATGGAAGAAGCGGAAATGACTCCAATTGCCCCCGAAGTACCTTTGGTACCCACAGAAATGCCTGAAATTCCTCAACCCGAAGCTGTCGTTGCACCTGAAGAACCAGTTGTCCCAGTTGTCCCAGCGGAACCAGAAGTTCCAGTTGTACCACCTACTGAAATGCCTCAAATGGAAAACATGGGCTATGATCAGGTTAATTTTGCATATTGCTTTTTATACGTGTCTAATACATACTATTATCATTGTGAAATATTAATAATTAATTGTGTATAATAGGCCCAACCTCAGGTACCCTATGTAGGATACGATGAACATCCTCCACCACCTCACACGCCTGCTATATCAGAAAGAGGACCAGCGACACCATGGAATCACGAAGACTATGAATTCCCACCATCCGTAGGACCTGTACGTATACGATCTCGAGTTATTTTTGTCAAGATTTAATGTGTTTACCAAAACAGATACATAACACGATTTTTTTTCTTTTTACAGCAAGAAGAACAACAAATAGACGAAACATATGAACAATTTGAAGAACGAGTTCTTAACAAGAGAGCAGCACACATGTACCAAGTTATTAAAAATAAACTAGATACCAAAGATAGGTTGACGCTATCGGAAATGGCATACAAAAATAATCGTAAACAGGTTAGTATACAAAAATATGATTCGTGGAAATTATTTATATGTTTAATATGCAAAATTAAAAAAAAATTGTTTTCATTTTCTGTTTAGGTTGCACAAAAGTTCTACACCTTATTAGTTCTTAAAAAGTTCCAAGTATTAGAGCTATCTCAAGAATACCCGTACGCTGAAATTGTAGTCAACAAAGGACCAAAATTCGAGAATCCTGCATTGTAAAAGTATTAGGTATTTCTTACCTTAAATCTACTGTTAAAAATGATCGGTAAAGAAGATTGTAACTATTTTTAATCTTACAGGAATTAAGCGATTTATCTAAATTTTTTTGAAAGAAAAAAAACCGATTGTAAAATAATATATAAATCTACTATGACTTAAAATATCTATATAAGACAAAAGAATTTTATAAATCATGTTTTAAACGTCTGGTTCAAGAATGTATACGGTTTGTATAAACCAGAACGGATTATTTTGGACCTTCTGCATGTTTATTGTGATAAAAAAACGAAATTTATTAAATTATGCAGAAATTTGTCATTGAAAATGTATAATTTCTTACTTCGGAGAAGGAAGGAAAAAAGTTCATATTCATTACATTTATTGTCAATCCGAACAGGGTAGGGTTTGTATATAATATATTAATAAATAGTAAAAACATTTTATATCTTAATGTTTACAAACAACTTCTTGAGTCTACTGCAGGACGGTCCAAAATTAGTAATAGTCTTATAAAATAATTTATGAAGTTTGATACAAAATACTTTGTTGCATCGGAAAATGAAATTACGTACGGTTTAAATCGATATATGGTATCGCTATGGCCTTTTTATTCAAAATTGAGTATAAATATTAATTTTTGTTTTGTTAGTGTACTTACACATTATCTGCTATTGTGAACAATTATTAATGGAAGAACCAAGAGAATATTTTATGGATAATACTTTTATGTATTGCAGTCATACTTTAGGAATAACGGCATGATTAATTTATTGTATTTTTTCGATACACATATAAATGTTACCTTTATTTTTTCTTCTACATTTAATGTAATCTGTGTAATTACTTTTTCATATGAATCACTGGGAGTTTATGATCCACTATGAGTTATATCTGCATTGTGAATAACATTCCAAAGAGCTTTAATTTAATAGTCACAGATTCGTGATTTAATTTTTGTCATGAAATTTTGTTATCGTAGCTTGAAAAGTGTTTAAATTATTTAAAAATATACAATCGTTTGGCCATATTTAGTCGCTATTTCTTGAAAAAAATAGCATATATGGTTAGTAAGTTAATTAATTCAACAATGAGAAATGTTCAATAATTTATTGTTATATATGTATACCTGCTTTACAGGATACAACTGTTAAATCGTATTTAAAAAAAAAGGAAATACTATATTTTATCAAATTAACATGTCAGAAATATTTCAAGAGCAATCATATTACATTGTAAATATACATGCATAGTAAACAATATGAACCGTCATTATGTACGTATGACTGTTCAAAAACTCGTAAAAAAAAAAAAAATGGACTGCTACGATATACACATTGAAATGCCTGATTGTAAATAGTCTCATGATTCATTAATCGATATACATCTGTTTATAAAATAAAAAGAAGAGAGAAAAATATTTCTGAAATATTCCTTATGAAATTCGATCCCTAAAGTACATATCACATGATACTTAAAAATATTAATCCATTATTTTCCATTAATAAATTGTTACAAAATCGTACGAAAATTTGCTAAGTTAATGTTAAACGTTTCTCCTTCATTCATTTTATCTATATGTATAACGTACATATGTGCTAAAATTATATTAAATATTTTTTTCACAATAGACGTATTTGTTCATTGTACTAAACACACATATTTGTTATTAAATTCACACCGATCCCGATTTAATATCGCTGCATGTAAATATCTGGAGATTGCACTTTAAGTAATGAATGTTTTACATTAAATATATTTTAAGAAACATGCCTTCTTTTAATTTCCCATCGCTTTTTCCAATCTTCGATGAAAAATCGGTAAAAACGAAATACGTAATGTATCTATCAATTTTTTCACCGAGTTTGTATCATTAGATAAAAGGTAAGTTCCGGTCAACCCCTGTAGATGGCGGGAATATTCAAATTGCGGACCGCGGTTATAATAAAACAATTTAATTTTACAATTTACAGTTAACAATTATAAACTTGTGATCCGATAACTGAATTGTGGATGGGTTCTGTATTTATGATATGTAATATTATACATCACACATATAAGCCTTGAATTCCATAGAAAAGTATACATTATATGAAACCCTAATTTTTTTATTTTTAAATGAATACGTAATCTAATGGTACAAAATTTCGAGATACTTTTAACAAACGTGTTTTGCATCGTAATTGGAAAAAGTTTGGGTAACTAATCCTTGACACTTGATACATTTTTTTTAAAGTCTTGTAATTTTGTTTATTTTAAGAAATGGCGACTAATTCTCAAAATTGGTGCATTGAAATACCTCCTTTACCATGGTTTTGACCTAATAAGCATTTTTGATTTTGAGTTTTCGATTGCTTCAAAGATGAGTTGAGATTATAGGAATTTAAATTTTACGAGGTTTCTAAATAAGTTTATGCGTAATTTCTCTTTTCTCGTCCCTTTTATGGCGTGTATATACAAAGAATTTTCTCATCGTTAAATTATTAATGATTTATATGAATTGCTGCTTATTATGCAATCAAAGCAATATATTATTTATTTCAATTTTTAATTGTTTGTTATTGTAATTAATAACAAATATTATGTAATACTACGATATATACTACATCCTGCATTGATTTTTGTAACCAAAATAGATTTAAGAAAAAATTTGTGTCGGCATAGTTTTATTCCAATGAACCAGGCTGTGAATATTTTTATGCTTTATGTTGCGTCGCTGTGAAAGCTCGTAGAAAATCAATAGCACTGTGAAAAGTTACGCTGACCAAGGGAACACACCATACTCCTATATGAACATGTAATGACTAAGGGTAGAATGCGTGATACGTTTTTCCACGAAGTAATTCAATAAGGGTACAAGAATTACATGCAATACCTGCAGTATTCCTAATGAGTTTCTAATCGATACAACTTTACAACGGAAAAGAATTTTAAAAGTTTCGGGATGTTGGGATTTCGGAATTTGAAAACTTAGAGTCGTAGTAGCATTTTGGAAAATTTTCGGAAATTTGGACCTTCAGATATTTAGAAATTCAGTGTTTCGAAATCTGGGAATATTCGTCGAGACTTTGGTATCCCGAAATTGAAACCTTTCGATATTTAAAAATCGATTGTTTTTAAATTTAGAAATGTTCGAACACCGAGACTTTGAGACTTTCAAATTTTGAAACTTTAAAAATTAATTTTTAGGACTTTGCAGTTTTGGAACTTCGAAATCATTGCAACCCAAATCATATTGAACCCGAACCTGTACTCTTGTCTGCGGCAATATAACGAGAGTTTGCATAGAAATATAGTACACAAAAGTTCGAATATCGTGGAACAGCTTTATTTTAAGTAAGGTAGAACGAGTACAATGTATCGCAGCAGTACAATGATCCGTCGTATCGAATGAAGGTATTTTAAGGGTGAGTTCTCGATCAGATATCGAAAAGGGTTTCTTTCGAGGAAACCTTTCAAAGATCTGACAAACGCGATTAACTGAAACGCTACACGCAATCAGTTCTGAAATCAACGAAGGGATCGAAGTGAAAGTGATACTTAGTAGAAGTGAATTGTGCCAGCCTTTTATGATTCTATGGTGGGATCTGACTACGTTTGACTTATTCGTACATGGTTAGGTGGTGCAGTATCTTTCGAGCAATCCTGCTTCCAACACGATCATTTACAAATTCGCGTTTATCTATATAATTATAGTAAGTGTTGATCGACAATCAATCATTCGAACCTTGTTTCTGGTCCTTTTCCCAAGACTGGAAAATAAATCAAATTCTCAGTGGACTTTGTTCTTTGATCCATTAGTTTCTTTTCAATTTTGGATTTATTGATCTGGTCACAGCAAGTGTCAAGTGACAATCGATCCTTCAAATTTTGTCTCTGATCCTTTTTCCCAAGATTGGAAAATAAATCAAGTTCTCATTCGACTTTGTATATTGTTGCATTTTTTTCTTCTCAATTTTGGACTTATTGATCTGGTAATAGCAAGTGTTGATCGACAATTTATCATTCAAAGTATGTTTCTGATCCTTCTACCAGAACTGAAAAATAAATTATAGTCTCAGCACGCTTTTTACTTAATTGTGTTTGTTTCTTCAATTTTGGATTTATTGATCCGATTATAGCAAGCGTTGATCGGCAATCAACCCTCAGAATTTTGTTTTTAATATTTTTCATCGGTCTGAAGTATAAATCAAATTTTTCATTGTTCTTTTTGATACGTTGTATACAATTTTCTTCGGTTTTACGTCCGTTTCTTTTGAATTTTGTTCGATGTCAATTTTCAGTGTTGTTCAGTAACCAATTCATAAAAGTTTACTTTTAAGCCCTCAATGTTTTCTTTGTTACAACAATTTGTTTTAAATTCTCGGACTGAATTTTATGAAGTCTCAATGAGAAACGGTACTGACAGTAGGTTTTCATCGAAGGTTGAAAGTTGAGAAGAGGTAGAGAAGGATGTGCTCGACTATGAGGAACGCAGGAATAGCCATTATCCTTGTTTCTTCGGTGTTTTTCGTTAACGGCCTCCCCGATGGTGCACCAGTGGACACCTGCGTAAAACCATCGAGACCCAACGAACCTCATCATGGTACAGCAAGATCACGACCAGTAGAAACCAGCCCTTACTCGTTCACAGCGTCCTCCGCTGAATATGGTCCTGGCTCTCAAATCACCGGTGCGTTTAATTATCTTTTCTTTCCCATTGATATAGATAAACTTTCTTTCATAATTATTTAAAATTTGTTCCTTAATTTACATGCGATCGTTACATATTGTCGTTCTAATAATTGCTATAATCTTGTGTGATGACATTACTAAATCTACGTACCCATTAAATTCGCAGTTAATCATCAAATTCTGATATTCGAAAAATCTCTGGAATTGTTGAACTTTCATATCGGTGTTATACATATTAGTATCTACATGTGAATTTTTAATAGCATACATATTTTATAATTATTAGTACTGCGAGACAACAAATTAATTAATAACTTAAGCAATAAATTCTTAAATTAATAAATTAATCAATAAATTCTTAAATTAATAAATTAATCAATACATTCTTAAATTAATAAATTAATCAATACATTCTTAAATTAATAAATTAATCAATCAATTCTTAAATTAATAAAAAACTTAATAAATTCTTGTTGAAGTCTTTAACCCTACATACGTGTAAATTTTAATGTAACATTAAGTGTGCTAAGAGTGACCAAAAAGTTAACAAACTCCAACCGGAGTTGCTACATTGTTCGACCATAAAAATGTATGCAGGTGATGCGAAGGTAACTAGAAATCTAGAGATCCTTTAACGCAACTTGGAAATATTATGGTTCCTTTGGATTGCATCAATCGAAGGGAACACAAAAGAAAATGCCGTGTGAAACGAATGCATTAGCAAACATTAAGTGAAAACTGATTACAGAGAGTTGATTACACAATTTTTTCTCGCAAGGCATCCTGGCAAGTTCTCTTACAACATTTGCTATCAACAACCGTAAATCGTGTTGACTTTTCCGATCTAGCAACCTTTCATCACGACAAAAAGAATGTGTCGTAATGTAACCGGTGTCCATAATTCATTTGAAACAGGGTTGATGGTCTTGGATATTACGAGAAAGAAATAACTCGGGGTAAAATTGCGTTTTCGCATTATACGTGGATGGAAAAAACTGTACTCATCCCAGTATTAAATATCGTTTCATATTCTTAATTAAGTTTTAATGATATAATTCATCACGACGTAGAATGAAGAATATTACGGCTGTAATAACGTTTTTTAGGACATTAAACGATTTTCCTTCTAATTCACTACGTACGTTCAGTATGGTATAGAAAAAAAAAGCAATTAATCTTTTGTATTATAAGTAAAAATTTGTAAAGTAATTAAATAATAATATTTTTAAATCACAAATTTTTAATTTTGTATAATTTCAAGTTACTAAATTCGAAAATTGCTCAATTTCCAAATTTCAGAGTTTCCAAATATCCAATTTTTTAATTTTCGGCGTTTCAGGTTGATAAATTCAAACAAATCTAAATTTTCAAATTCTAAGAATTTCAAGGACCTAAATGTCTAATTTTCCAGGTTTACAAATATCCAACTTCCAAAATTCCTTAACTCCTGTATACCCGCATTCCTTAAATGCCAAATTTTCAAGTTTCTACATTCCTATATTTCCTAATTTTTAAAATTTTCAAGTTTCTATATTCTTTAAGTAATTTCAAAATCTGCAAATTTCCAAATCTCTAAAATTCCCAAATTTCTTAACCCCTAAATTTTCAAATTCCCAATTCTTAAATCTGTAACTTTCCCAATTCCTAAATCTCTAAATTCCGAATTTTCCAAGTTCTCAGATTCTCAAAATTTCGAATCCACAAATTCCCTGTTCCTTAAATCCCTACACTTTCAAATCCGTCGAATTCTCAACTTACCAAAATTCCAGGTTTCTGAATTCCTGAATTTCCATGTGCCCGAGTCCCAAAATCTTGAAATTGCAAAACTTTGAGTCCACAAATTCCACTTAAAAAATTTGCAAATTCACCAAGTTTTCAAATCTCCGATTCTCCCAGTTTTGAAACGATGCTATTATCGTATGCGTTTCCGTCGATCGTTACGATCAACCCTTGAACAAAACACCAGCAACAAAACGTCTTTCATCCGACGAAATCTCTTATATTTTAACACTAAATTAACAATATCGTGGCAAGATCGATTCGGTTATGAAGGAATAACACGAACGGATCGAAGCGAGAGAAATCGAACAATCGATCCAATCAACGAATAAAACTTGAAACGCGTCTAAAACGCCTAACAATCGCGCATTCTGCGGTTCGAGGTTGGGTCTGCATGTTCAATCATCGGAATAATAGCGCGCAGTCAAAATTGCCCGCTAAAAAAAAAAGAAAAAAAAAAAAGAACGAAAGCCGTCTCCGACATGTGGAGGTCCATGAAATTACGTGTTCGAAATTCGTGTTATTCATGAAGTTTGTTGTAATATATGGAGCTGGATACAACGACTATGTTTGCGTAAACCCGACCCGTCAACATTTGCTCTAACCAAAATGTCAGCCTAGTGATTCACTAACCGGTCCTGATGCGATATTTGCGAGCATTATTTTATAAATATATGGAGATGAAGCAACGCGAGACTAGTTGCGAAGTTCCACGGTGAAAAAGTATTTAAAAACAATTAACAGGGCAATTATAGTCCGCGGTTTTGGAATTAATTTAACAGCTCGTGATCATGTGGAATTTTACGTACATGTACTTGTTTTGGTACTTCATTGACATTTCCATTAAATTTTATGACGTATACCGTGCATTTTTTTGTACGTTGTGTAGCGGTAATAGTAAAATTCTGCGACCAGAATATATTGTTGAAAATGTGTAAAATAAATAAATTAATTAATATCTGTGATTTTGTATACAAGCTTTTTAAAGATTGAGTGTCGATTTTATATATTATATAAATTGAGTTGCATCGCAACTTTGTTTAGAATTTTAGGTAAAGTGTAAATGTTGTTTAAGAGTGATTTACAATTTAAAAAAAACGGTGCATGTACTACGCAAAATTAATTTCCTATTATTTACAAACAAAGATTATCTGAAATTATATAAAACTCTCCAAAACGCAACCAATGTCTCGAATTATTGTTTCTAAAATATTTTAAACACGTAAATATACCATCGATTTATATAAATGATGTTAGAGATCAGTAAATTTTAATATATCGTTACAGATTAACAAAAATTAATAACATATGTTATTCCAGCAACGTGACATATGTTACCCTCTTTAAAAAGTGGAACACAAAGATAACGAAGCGTGTACGAAACATTTCTTTCTTTAGGTGGGACAACTTTTTTCTATCTCATTTGAGATAAAACTATGCGTACACGATTAAATCGGAAATACGGTATTGCACAATCGATTAGCTCGACCTGCAAATAGCGAAACAAATTCCAGGTTCAGGTTTTTCATTCACCTTAACTAACCTGTTTAAAAAGGACACAGATATGCGATCGCTTAAATTATCTACTCCTACATTCTTCGATGTAAAGCACGCATGTCATACGGCTCGCCTACTTGTTACATTTGCAAGAAGTATGTATGCTCAATGCTGGGATCTTTTTTTGTTGTATTTCGAGAATGAAGGTTTATCGAGTGTCTGATTTTAGTGGAGAAGGTATTGTGTTATTGTGTATCATGTAAGTTTTCTTACGGAGAATGTAGAGAAAGAATACTCTTCAATTTTGGGAGATGAATTCTGCAAACTTAAATATTTAGAAATTACCAAATATGTCGAGTTCTCAGGTGCCTAAATCCCTATATCCCCAAATTCTCACATTTCCAAATCCCCAATTCCCCAAATTCTCACATTTCCAAATCTCTATTTCCCCAAATTTTTACATTCCCAAATCCCTATATCCCCAAATTCTCACATTTCCAAATCTCTATTTCACCAAATTCTCACATTCCCGAATCCCCAATTCCCCGAATTCTCACATTTCCAAATCCCTAAATCCCCAAATTCTCACATTTCCAAATCTCTATTTCCCCAAATTCCCACATTTCCAAATCCCCAATTCCCCAAATTCTCACATTCCCGAATCCCCAATTTCCCGAATTTTCACATTTTCAAATCCCTAAATCCCTAAATCTATAAATCCCTGAATCTCCAAATCCCCAAAACCCGAAACCCATAAATTCAAAAATGTCCAAATCCGGGAAATTCTCAAATTCCCAAGTCTCTAAATCTGCAAGTCAAAGAACCCCTCAATCTGAAATTTGTCAAACGTATCATTGCGTGCAAATATGATTGGTCGCTTTCTGGCCACCTAATCGTTCTTTTGCCGACTTAATACGTAATAACGCGTATCGATCAAAAGAAACACGAGAAAAAAGCCGCACGGTCAGGGCGGAAAATTACTACGACGACGAAAAGGGAGAAGCACAAAGAGTTTGAAACACAACCATTCACAAAGGAACAAACGCCGGCTTTAATTTCGATGGTGGCTTCAAAAAGTTGTTCAACTTGTACAAAAGCTTGTTGCGTTCACGAGTTTTCTGAATAATTTCGACTTACGCCGTTATATCGTCGCTTTTACAAACAATCTGTTAAAAATCAATTTCATTCCGCATTTTTGTCTATTTCATGATCATTTTTAGCAACTTCTATCATATTTATAATTATTCGGTATCGAATTATATTGTATACAAAATTATTTATTACCAAGTCATGTTATATACAAAATTATGTAGTATCAACTTACATTATATACAAAATTATTTAGTGCAATCTTTAAGTGGAAATTTGAGTGAACAAGAAATATTCACAATACAGTAGTTCTAAGTTGAAGTTTCACAAGAATCGATTCGCTAGGTTCTTAACTTAACTCACAGACATGAAAGCAATAAAACTAAATACAAACAAATTAAAAAGTGACCGTGGCATTGTGCGATATTATAACCCTGACCGTGAACTAGTTTCGTTGAACGTAAAGATCAGGTAAACGACGATTACTCGGCCTTTTAATAATTCACAACCACTTACTTAGATTCTTACTATGTACTTCTTTTCTGAACACTATGTTAGGGAAACAAATGAATCAGTAGTTTTGTACAGTCACTTAAGCGATGATTAATTAAAATTTACGATCGATTATTACGTGTACAACATTATAAGTATATTCTACCATATTTACGACGTGTAACATTTCCATTCAGAAAAATTCCATTATTCTTGATCACAATCATTTTGCGGTAGAACTTTAAACAATTTGCAATTCAATTTATATACATTTTTTTATGATGTTAATAATAATAAATATTTTACATCTTAGAAAAATCGCGAACGTTAAGAATGATGGACGTTGAGAAATTTTATTGCAAATATTACGAACGTTATAAAAATTTGTTTCGTCGGTGACAAAAATTAATAGCAAATCGTGCGACTGAGCATTAGACGAGACAATGCGAATTTATCAAGGAAAAATTCATTTCGTGGTAGCGGTGAAAAAGGAAGAAATCATTAAGGAAGAGTAATTTTCTTGTCACAGTAAATATACGTAGTTAGGGTAGCAATGGAGGTTCCTCTTATCACGATTAAGTTTCACGGTGATTAATCTGCAACCAACTTGTCCTTCTTCAATTGCTCGAAACATTCGGCACTATATTGTACGATCAGGATGAAATTGAGGACAAGGAAAATGGCGTCGGATAACAAGCAAATTCCAGCGTCCACATTTATTTTGATGTAACTTAAACATTTTTACCGTAAATAAAATTTTCATCTATTCGTTAAATAGACAACAAATTTTACGATGTTATACATCATATTTATACGATGTTGTGAAATTACATAACAAATTTAAGTGTTTCGGCTTTTTGGGATTTGCAGATTCAGGGATTTAGGGATTTGGAAATGTGAGAATTTGGGGATTTGGGGATTCAGGAGTGTGAGAATTTGGGGAATTGGGGATTTGGAAATGTAAGAATTTGATAATATAGGGATTTGGGGATGTAGGGATTTGGGGATATAGAGATTTGGGAATGTGAGAATTATGGATATATAGAGATTTGGAAAGGTGAGAATTTGGGGGTATAGAGATTTGGAAATGTGAGAATTTGGGGATTTAGGGATTTGGAAATGTGAGAATTCGGGGAATTGGGGATTCGGGAATGTAAGAATTTGGTGAAATAGAGATTTGGATATGTGGAAATTTGGGGATATAGAGATTTGGAAATGTGAGAATTTGGGGATATAGAGATTTGGAAATGTGAGAATTTAGGAATATAGGGATTTGGGAACCTGAGAACTCGATATACTTGGTAATTTTTAAATATTTAAGTTTGCATAGTTCATCTCCCAAAGTTGAAGAGTATTCTTTACTACATTCTATGAAAGTGTTAAAACATGAAAAAGTTTTCATTATTACCGTATCGTTGATCAAATGATCGACTGTTAGAAATTTTGTTGGATAATCCTCTTTCTTTTGAGTAATTGTTTATTTTTCAGTAACTATCAGTGGAGCACCATTTAAAGGATTCTTCCTGCAGGGACGTGATCCTGATACAAACAACTGGATCGGTTCGTGGGCTCAAACCGAGAACACTAACACACATCCTGAGTGCAGTGCTGTGACACACGCCGATCCGCAAGTGAAGCAGCACGCAACACTTATTTGGAATGCACCGCCGAATGCTCGAGGACGTGTATATTTCACGTGAGTAAAGATTTACATACCTCTTCCCGACAAGCTTAGGTGTCCAAGTGTGAACGTATTCGTTATTTGAAAGTCAATAAGAAATTTCGACAATTTCATTTCCTCGTCGCTTTGTCAATGTTATTCTCATCTACTCAATACGGAAGATTAAGTAAAATATGTACCGAAATGTACGAGATGTATAAAATGTATATGAAATACACTCAGAAAGGATTTCTATACATATGTGTACAAAACTGACATGGTAAAATTAGAAAGTTTACAAACAATTTAATTTATTTCCGAGGAAACTAGGAAACAAACGACATCATCTATTACAATTTCATTAAACTTAAGCAACGTTTATTACATTCAACGCTGAACTACAGACTAAAAGGGTTAATCACAGACAAGCCCCGGTTGGAATAGTAATTACTAACCACACCTGCAATCTAATAGCACACCGTGAAAATGGATCCTATGTGCGAAAGGTCCGTCCACGTTCAAATTAAATACAAATATTTCCACTGTGCAAAAAATATTTATTGTCGGATCGATTGAATTCGCACTCTTCCAAAATTCATGACCATGTACTTTCACTAAAAAAAAACTTACAATCATTCGAAGATTAATTAAGACAGTAATAATTCACAATTGAACAATGCAACAATAATTAACAATCAAAGAATGTAGTATTAATTAACGAATAAAGTATACAGCATTAATAAATGATTAAAGAATGCAACAATAATTAATGATTAAACAATACAAAAATAATGAAACGATTATACAATAGAATGCAAAATTAATTAACGATCAAACAGTACAACGTTAATTCACGATCGAACAGTGCAACAACAATTCACGATTAAACAATAAAGCATTAATTGACGATGAAACAATAATGCCGGAAGTGTGTATTTGTTCGTTAAATAAAAAAGAACCCAAGGGAAGCTTTTATACTTCCGCACGGAGTTAATGAATTTTCCCCAGAGTATTTATCGTCCGAAGTTGAAATGATCGTCCACGATTCGTGGTCGTTGAAAAAAAACGAAAAAAAAAAAAGAAACGGAAAAACGTGCGTGCGTTTAATTCTCTCACGGAAAATTGCGTTATACGGCAAGTCGCAACGAGGACGAAGGATTTGACAGAGGATAACGCAATAAGACTAATTGTACGTCGTTGGCCGGTGGAAATAATCATTTCCGTCGAACGATTACCCGCGAATGAACGCATACACGCCAGACTTGCTAATAAACCATCGAATTTACCGGGAACATTAGATGCCAGAAAGTTCACGTACGAGTTTGAAAGGGGCCGAATGAATTGCCCTGGCACGGAGCAGTCTCGGGATACTTCCGTTTAATCGTTTTGCAACGTGCAACTTTTTTTTTTCTACCGCTGGCGAAAATGTTGCTACGAGCCAGGATCCAAGTTTCTTTCTTCTCTCGTGTCTGTAACGTGCGCTCCTTTTCATTTTCTACCGCTTGCACGAGAATACGAATTCTATGTAAATTGCTCTTCTTTTGGGAACATTTGTGAAACTTCGTCTCGTGTTACTTGACCGCGGATTATATCACCACTTAACTGCGTTGCATCGTCGAGTATTAATTTGTGGCGCGTTGTATCGTCATAAATTATTGGGTGAACAGATTGTTGTATTTTATCGATTACAAATGCGAATCATGCAGTCTGTTATATTCGTGAATCCCTAGATTTTCGAGTCACTAGATTCTTGGAGATTGAAATTCTTAGATTTTCAGATCCTTGAATACTTTTGAATATGATTTTGGAATATATGTATTGATCCCCAAATTCCTAGACCCCTATTTCTTCAAATATCTATTTCCCCAAGTTCCTACTTTTGTAGACCTATATTTTCCTAGATTTCCATTTGCCTCGAACCCTATTGCATCAGATCTCTATATTCCCATATTTCTACAATTCCAAATTCCTATATTACCAAATACCTATATCCCCAAATCCCCACATCCCGAAATTCCTACGTCTGCAGATTCCTACATCCCCAAATTCTTACGTCCCCAAATATCTACACACTCAAATCCTTATATTTTCAAATCCCCCTGTCCTCAAATTCCAACATCTCCAAATCTCAATGTCCCGTCGTCCCTATATCCCCAAATATGTACATTCCCTATATACCTACGTCTCCAAATCCTTATCTCCCCAAATACCTATATCCTTAAATCCCTACATCCTCAAGTTCCTTCATCCGCAATAACGTTCTTTTTACCGATTGATTGGTATTTTCTTTTGCAGTGGTACCATTTTGAAGGAATACGCCGAATTTTGGTCCAACCTGGTAGCCACAACATCTCGCTGAAGATATTCCCCCAAATTGTTGTAAATTATTAATAATATTCCAAGCCCGAGACCATCGTGATTCACCAATGGACAATAAAAGTTTACCGTGTCTTTATATATAGTGTACAAGCACGTATTTCTTATTGTACATTTTTTTACACCTTCAAATACAGAAATGTAAATATAATTGTTCTCTGTACGACGTTGATTTGCCACGTTTCACGGGACATTAAAGAACCGAAGGCTGATTGGCTTTTCTTTTTATCGGCCGATTTAATGTACCTACTTTCTATTTTCGTTCGCAGTCAACCACTAGGTTGACTATGCCATTAGGCAAACGTACTTATGTGTCTGTTTCAGTTGCGTAATCCCTGATTGATCGATTGTACATCGCGACCTGTTCAGCTTCTCTTAATAATCCTCTTTGCCTTAAGCTACTTTTCAAGTGTGTAATCCTGCGCGAAGTAGTCGTTTGTGGACTTCGCTGTTTCATTTTAACAGTCTGTACATCTTAATAGAAGCAGAGAGCATAAGGAAGATTTCGAAGATGCAAATTTAAGTAGCTGAAATCGCTGGTCCGTATTAAGGTCCAGGATTTTTATTGTTCGCTCATGCAAACACGTCTTAAACGTTCGTCGTTCTTTATTCAACGAGCTCGCGAATCCCGTTTTCACGGAAATTTTCTCGAAAGAAGTATTCGCGTTGGCGAAAGTTGTGATACCACGGTTATTTATCGTGCAGAAAGATTTTCAAATTTATCATATCCGCGGAAAAATAACGCGAAGCCATTTTAATAAACGACTCAATCGTGCTCAGAAGTTCAATGTTCGGACAAACGACTTCTCACGGTCATACCTTGAAGATTTTTTTCGACTCACGTACACTTTGTATGACATTCGTTAAAAATCAATTTTTTCACTCGGTAGACTTTCAGTGCTTATCAAATTTGCTGTGAGATATATCGATCTCTAAGCGCAGACATTGCACAAACAAATAAAATGTTTAATTATTCTTCAAGTTAATTATCGGTGCAATAAACTGTCCAATTAATTATCAGTGCAATAATAAATCCAATTAATTATCAGTGGAATAATATACCCAACAAATTATTAATGAAATAATAAATCCAATTAAATATCAGTGGATTAATAAATGCACTTAATTATCGGTCAAATAGCAAATCCACTTAATTATCAATTCAATAGTAAATTTAGTTAACTATCAGTTCAACCTAATTAATTTTAACGTCGACCAAACACACATCAGATTCATCCTTGTCCACCTCAATTCCAAACGATTGATCACCGCCAAGGAACTTTATCCTGTAACCATCAATATTTATAAAAGACGAACTTTCAATGGCGTTTCATCAATCAAATCGATGTCCTTCGATTTTTCTTCCATCAACGAGAAGTTGATACTTGCGATTCGAGCTTGTTCCAGAAAACAGTTCCATCTATCGAAAAGATTGAACCTTCTGCAGAGGATGACTTGCAACAGATGCTATCCTGTTTCAGTGTTCTCCTTGAAACTCGTGTAACGCTTAGTCCCGCAGGACTCGTGAAAATGAAGCGTTTCAACGTTCCTTTAAGCGAGATCTCGCGTAGCGAGTGATAAATTAGGAATGGTGGAAAAGTTGGAGGTGAACGCGTTCGCTTTTCGCGAAGTTTCTTCGAAACCACCGAGAGAATTGTAGTGAGAAGTCTCGTGGATATGGACGAAGGGTGAAAAGATCGCTGGTTAAAATTAAGATCGAGGTGGACACAATCTTTATTCGAAAAATTGAGACGTTTATTTTAAAAAGTCCATTATCCAAAAGAATCGAGTTAGTTACCTTAATAGCTACATTTTCGCATGATCCTTTTATTTTGAAGTAACTCGTTACTAATATATTTAAAATCAGTAAGATGTTTTAACACTAAAATCTGCCGGTTAATGAAGCGACGGAAAAGTTTATTTTGAAAGTGGTGGTCTCATTGTGAGACTTTAAGAAAAACTTAATACAATTTGGCACCATTATAAAAAAACGAGACCACTCACAAACCTGAAATACAGAGAATTAATGGATTTATTGCATTATGTATCACCTGTACATCATAGTTATCTTAAGCCCCTCGCATACACAAATTGGATGAGACTGAATAATAATTAATAAAACAATTTTAATGTAATAATTGTAAAAATTATTTAACAGAGAATAGAAGTTGAATATCTTTTTGATTTCATGGCATAAAATTGTATACATTTATTTTAATTTCGAGGGAAATTTACTTTTCTTACGGACTTGTGCTTTCTTAACAATTTAAAAAGTCGTTTCATTTTGAAAGTGGCATAAGTCTATTGATAGCCATTAAAAACATATTATAGTGTTAATTATATACATCTTATATAGATTCAATTATTCTAATTGGGATGATAAATTTGACACCCTTAGATACCCAAAAACATTGTTTTACTGTTGTCTGTTACCCACATTTTTAAATTTAATCCAATGGGAGCCCATCAATATCTCGACTCGAACATAAGTGGACTTACTTTCGAAATAAACGGCAGAATTGAGCGAAATTAGTAAATATTTACAAATTAACCAATTTAATGATCCTCAAAATCTAAGCCTAAGGCTTAATCATTCAACGATAGAATGAAGAAGTTAACATAAAGAACTTAAAAATATATGAAACAATGATGAAAATAAATCATGAGTTGGTCGAAGACCGTTGAATAAAAGAAGGTGGATGAAAGACCGAAAATTGTAAAGTTTCCCAATCCGATATTAATAATGCAATACGTTTATCTTTCCTTCTACCGATACCAGCGTTCTCGAAATCGCGTCTCGACCGTTGAAAATAGAATTACGAAGCATCGACAAGATCGGTTTTGGAGTTATCAAGCCTCCCTTATGAGAACGACCCACTTTTACGGAACGAGCCAACGACTCTTGCGTAACATTATGTCTTTCAATCCTTCTACTCGCGTAAAAGCGTGCTGAGTTCCATTAACGGTGGTCCGACGAAGAAAACGGCTAAACCGTCTTTGGATATGTGTAGCAACCATCTTGTGTCCGTATCGGCTAACTTGCTCAGCGTGATGCTAACACTCGAACACCAAGTTGGATGAAACGGCTTCCATTTCGATGCGGTAAAAGCGTTACACGTACTTACGATTAGTCTACTTGTATACAGGGAGTGTTTCGACTGTTCTTCACAGAGTGATACCTGCTGAATTCAATAACAAAATAGTAGAGCAAGGAGATTGCTACTTCACTCTGGAACAAAAAGGTTTCGAAGGAATTTATAGATTCTTGGGAACCTTTTGTTTCGGAAAAGATGGAAAATTGCTTCTTAAAATTTATAGATTCCGAATGACCAAATTTTACAACTCTGAATTTCCTATATTTGTTTCATATTTTCGTAATGGTTAGTCATTTGTGGACAGACCAGTTATTTGTGGGTCGTGAAATTACGGATTTAAGGACTTGAAGGTTTTGGAATTGGAAAATATTGTAGTTTGAACAAACTCGAGAATTCGAGATTTTGAGAGTTTACGTATTAATGGACTTGGAAAATTATGGACTTGTGAATTCGATAATTTGAAATGCAGAGTTGTGAACTCAATCATTTAGGATCAATATTCATTAACAATATTGAACTAATAGAATATATTGATCTTAATCCTGAAATACTGATAATATACATGTATGTACATATATTATATACATATGTATATATAACATACATAATGTGTTAAACTAATAAAATATATTGATCTTAATCCCGAAATACTGATTATATACATATGTATAATATACATACTATATTGAATTAATAGAATATATTGATCTTAATTCTCAAATCCTGATAAAATGTATAATACACATATACATATGAATAACCTGAGGTTTCTATAACACATTGACTACCCCATTGAAAATATTAAAATGTTGTTAATCGTATTTCATGCTGTTCAAATCCCATCAATCATTTTTATAATTCATTATCACAAACCGTCAACTAAAGTGACCAAGCATTCGGAAACAATAAATCAAATAGTTTCCATTATTACCCGCGTATTCCATCGTTTGCTTCTCCGCAGTCACGACATGACCCGCGAAAAGCAAAATGTACAAAAAAATAATCCATCTCGAAACGCGAAAACCGATCTGGAACGGTCGTCATCCGCGGTGGCCGTCGTCGCAGGTTTAAATCGCGGTCGGATCGTTGTCAGCGACGGGGTTGGTTTCCGTATGCGCCCCTTCGAGGCAGTCCCCCTCCACCCGGTACGGGGGTTGACGACGACCTGTTCCTCGCCTGGAATCATGCATATTTACGTTGCGGCGCAGAACATCGGCGGCAGGCTGTTTCGTCGAGGAATGACTCAGAGGGTCTGCACCCCTGCGACGTTCGCAGGGCGAAGGTGGCTGCGGTAGGGGGTGGGAAACGTGCTGGTTCTCGCGTGCATTGCGCAGGACGCCGGCGCCCTGGCGTCGTTGCCACCCCCGACGTTCTCGGTCGTTGTTTGCTGGCTGCACATCGCGAACGGCCGCGTACACACAGCATCGCGACGGTGGTGTATCGTTCGGATCCACGTTTCCCTCTCGTGTGCTCCATTAAAGAAAAAATAAAGAAACCAACCCCTTTAACCCCAGTGAATAATATCCGTGCACCTGACTAGCGCGTAAGAGGTGAAACTGCACCTATGAACCTGTCGTACGGGGGGTGAGAGTGGGGTGGTGGTTGCGGCAAAACGTTCCACGAACCGTTTCTTTCCTGGTTGCTCGTGGTTATCCCGGAACTGGTGGCGAGGACAGGAAGTCGAGGTGAGGGTGATTTCTCCGATCGTTCTGCGGTGAACGGTGCCGAAGGGAAGAACGTGCGGAAGTATGCGCGTGCTATCGATCACGGGGGCTGATCGCGCGGATATGTGATACCGGAAGTAGGCACGGCAGGCTTGACCTGCGTAGGTCAGGTGCTCGACGGGTGCGTATGCGTTCGTAGGGGTGAAATTAGAAAAGCAACGAAGGGTGCGCGAGAGGAGCCGCGTGTCAGGGCCAGTCGTGAAGATGCACGCCACCGACGCCGTCGCCGCGACGGCGTCCTTGCCGTCATCCACGTCGTCCATCGGCTGCAGGAAATCGAGTCTGTCTGCCAGGATCGTGTGCACCTTGCTCGTCTACTGCTGGATCCTACAGGATCAGCTGGCGATCGGGATGTCCGATCCACCGGAGCTCACCACGATAGACGGTGAGTTATGCGTCGCTATTTTTTCCGCTCTGCGTTCACGCAACGCACACGCCACGGGACGCTTCAGCTGGAATCTCGATGTTGACGGCCGGTCGAGATGTTGCTGCCGCGAATTTTAACGACCGAAGTGAAATTTCGTTATTTCGGAGATTTCCGGGGGATTTCGGCGAATTTGGATGCACAGGAATCGGGACGCTTCGAGAGTTAGAGAACGGTGGATTTGGGAATTTATGGATTTTGAATCTTGGAAATTTCGGGATTCGAGAATTTAGAGATTTGGTATTTTGGATAGTTTAGGTATGTCGGGATTTCGAGGATCGGAACTTTCGAAATTTGCATATACGGGGACTCGGAGATTTGCAATATCGGTCAATTTAGAAATACGAGAATTTATATATTTGGGGATATATCTGTTTCGGGAGTTTCGGAATATAGGGAATTGAGGATATAGGAATTTCGAAATATAGTGAATTCGAGGTATGGAGGTTTTGGAGTAACAGAGATTTCGGGATCTAAATGATTTAAGATTTTCAAAATTGCAATTTTCCGAATTTCTAAATTTCAAAGTTTGAAAATACCTAAATCCTTAAATCCATATATCCCTGTATTCCTGTATTCCAAAACCGTATATCCCAACATCCCTATACCCCAACATCCCTGTACTCTAACATCCCTATATCCCAACATCCCAAATCATTAAATTTTCTAAATTATTGTGTTTCTATAATTCTGAACATTCCAAATATTCAAATATCCAAGTTCGGAAACTACAATTCTCCCAAACTCCGAAATTTGCTAATCTCCAAATTCTGGAACTACAATTCTCCCAAACTCCGAAATTTAGTAATCTCCAAATTCCCAGACAAAAATCCTATCTGCGTCGGTACAGCAGTGACCTCAAATCTCTTATTGCACATTCCTTTAATCGCATTAAAGCAGCATTACTCATAAATATATGAACGCTATCTATACCCGTTCTATCCACCTACCATTTAAATATGTAAATTGTTGCTTCTGACGCAGGAAGCCGTTAAAAAACCAGTACCACCGTTGAAGACTTTATAAAAGCGATCTCTATTACGATAACATGTTAGTTTCCATTAATTGTCAAGCGTTTTACACTTCGAGTAAGCAAAACACCTTTATTTGTCATTTAAATAGAGCGTGGATCGTATCGGTCAGACGCGGTTTGCATTTCTCAAAGAAAATATTATAGCAGCATCAAACGTGAGACGACGTGTCGATCGATGTCAAGATACTCCATGTTTTAAGCCTTTTCCTGAACCGACGGAGCACACATGCTCGACGATATATGTACGGTAAACCTTTCGCGCGACTGAACACGGCTATTTATTTACAACCGACCCATATACATTTTACGAGCTTTCAAATGGTGTCGTTGATCCGATAATCCTTAATGCGTCTCGCTAAAGTCCGCATGGCTATGGCAAAACGACATTTCTACCAGTAATCAAAATCGTATTACCAATATTTCCATATTACATGCACGTTTCGAGCGAGTTTGTTCACCGATATTGTCAATTTAGCTTCTATCTTTGTTTGTAATCTCAAGAATGGTAATCGAAGCTCTAATACCTCGCTTTTGGATCGTCAAACTTTTCTAACTTAATTCTGTTATTATTTTTTGATTGTGTTACTCGGAAAATGAAATTCCGAATCGTTGGAGAATAAAATTTCGAAAGCTTGGGAACGAATAACTGATTTCGTAAAATTGTCTATATATTGATAATGATTAAATTTCAATTAAAATTAAAAAAAATTTAATTATAACAAATTTTTAAATTCAATAGAAGCTTAAATTGTAGTAATCGAAAGTGTAATTTGGAGTTATAAAAGGATCGTAAATACACGATGTGTCGTAAAAATTTATTGTTCGTGTTCGATGGAGAGCAGTGGACTTTAATGACTGTCGGAGTACGTGTACCGGTAACTGACCGTCTACCGGTGATTGGCAAGAATGAATTCAAATTGCTACAAATATTTTTGTTTTTATAGGATTGTATATTTCTCAGATAACGCTTTCATGAACTGGAACTCGAAGCAATTGATGAGTAATGGAATTGAATTTTCCAATAACGTTAAACAGGTATTACGTTAGAGTATCTGTATAGTTCATCGTGTACTGATCAGCGATATCATCGTTTTTAATCACAAAAACTGAACTTTCCACTAACGAAACTTTACAAAATTCGATAAATAATGAATTTTCTAAATTGTACATCTGTTTAGGGTACCTGTCTCGGTAACTGGTGGATGGCCGTGGAATGATTGACACTTTTATTTTACAATAACAGTTACAAACTTGAACTACAATAATAATTATAATGAGAAATATGCATTACAATGTCAAGCGGTAGTATTTCCATGCTAAATTGTGGTTCACCGAAATTTTGGGGCAAAATTTGTGACAAAAATTATTGTCCAAAGTCGACCATAGCAGTCGAATGTCTATATTTTTTACGGAAACATTTCCACTGTCTCAAAGACAATTCCAAGGGAAAAACGTCCACCACGAGACCTTTCCAAGACATTGTCAACAGCGCTTAATGCTTTCTCGGATTCGTAACTCGAATCGTTCATTCAAAAGACTCGATTTATATTTCTCTTCCTGTTCCTTCCCTTTGTGCTCTCATTTGCGTCCTTATTTCCTGGCTCGAGGCCTTCTCTTTCCAATCGTTAAATCCAGGCGAATTGCCCCGGCGATATCCGAGCATTTCCTGAATTCCTTCAGGATTCGACGAGCCCCGCGTTAATCTCTTAATTCCGTCGTGCCACGGATACGGCTGGCACATTTTAAACGGAAATTTATTATGACCATTTCCACCCTCTGTCGTCGCTGAATTGATAATCTGTCTATGTCATCATCCCCTTAAAAAACATCTAGCACACTTCACGCGTTGTCTATAATCTTCCTGCTCCATCGACATCGTTCTCCAAATCAAAATTGATCGATAAATTTTCGAGGTAATTTCGATAAAATTACCTTCTGCACAAATTTATTTCTTCGACATAATTAAAGTACTTAAATGGGACATTTAAAACGAAGCGAGACATTTCTTGATGTACGAATTGTTATAATTTTGTATAGTTACTATATGTTATATATAAAATTATAATATATATTACGCATGAAATAATTCAAATGACTTTGAAATATGTCAAAGTTCATGCAATGACACTCAATCAAATCGTAGACTTTAATGGAGACCTCAGACGATGAATACGTTGTCAATGTTTATTGATATGGTTAAAATGTTGACTATATTGTACTAAGAATGTATACTGAGCATATATTAATAATATACTAAATTATAAAAATAAAATAATATACTAATAACAAAAATAAATAATATACTAATAATATATACATTAGTATTAGCATATTGTATATTAATAGTGTTTCAGCAATGCCTCGTTCCAATCAAGCATTTCATGACCACAAAGTATGAATCCATGGCAGAGATATATTATATACGATTATATTATGTATACGAATAATATAATCAACAATGATAATGTTGTATATATCATTATATTATATGATAATAGTACGGAGCATTATATTATATGATAATATTATACAGTATATGGTATTATGTGTATAATATTTCTGCATTCATTAAAATAATACTGCTATCCAAAATAAGCAAAGTAGTCTTCTGCGTTGTTCACAGTGGCAAAGTACAATTTCGAGGTTATGCAAATGTCTGATTTTTCACTTGCCTCTGAAACTTGCCGATTCGATTTACATACCAAATATGGTTTAAATACAGGAGGCACTTCGTTGATATCCCTCGAAGCTGCGCGTTGTCGAAACAACTTCTTGTGGGCTGCAAAAACATTTTTGAAGGAAAACTGTGCCGTTCGTTGAATCCGACGGCACTGTTTACTGCGCCAATCGCAAATGCTAAGGAGGTTGTATCGATCGTCGAAGGAGAAACACTTCGGCTTCTCAACTGTTATTCCCCGTTTCTTTTCCGCAATGGACTGTTTCGATCGATCATGCTCCTCTATCTCTCGAGTCCGATCAAAACGCAGGGAAGCATGCTTTCTGTCGATGGGGTTATCATTTCGCGAACCAACCCTCACCTTTTCGTTCGTATTTTCACCAACCGATTTCGCCGGCGGCATTTAATGAAGCTAATTGAATCATGACCCTCCCTTGATGTTACTCGATATTGATTTTAACAGAAGCGTTTTATTTAGAAACAGCGTTGATTCTGCAATGCGCAACGACGCGATATGAATTTTCCGTGAATATAAAAGGTCGATGTTTTTCGACGGTCCGCAGGGTAGGACGGGACCTCGAATGGCTTCGATGGCGATATTCGAAATGCATCAGCAATCAAAATACGGTTTCATATGCTGGTTCGCATCGATGACCGCCATTACAGATGCACGTGGTTTTGTGTTGGTGCAGTTGTGTTGTGGTGCATTTGCAAATTGCACGAGGAGAGCGCTGCAACCAACGCTGCAGTAAAACGCTCAATTTTATTCGTTACTGCACCGCATTGGCAGATGCGGCGAACGGAATGCTTTAATTAAATGTATTAATCGAGAACAATTTGTTCGGAATGAACCTTTATCGTTTGGCCGTTGTTCTGGAAATTGTTTATTGATTTGGGTGGGTGCGGGGGTTTAAGATGTTGAATTGGTGCTAAGTTTTTGGATTGTACAGTTCAAGTATTCGATGCAATAGAATTTATTGGTATTGACAGACAAAATTAATAGGGTATTAGTAGTTTAGTGTGAATTTTAGTAGTAGGGATGTAGGGTGTATGGTATTTTGTGGTAATTCATTGGGCATTTTTGAAGTTACATTTTCAATTTTTGAAGTTTTCCCAATGTGACAATTTTATGGATTTTCAAATTTTCAAGATACTAGTCCTTCAATTTCCAAATGTCCAACATTTCAAATTTCCAAATTTCCAACTTCTCAGACATCCAATTTTCCAAACTTCCAAACAGCCAGATTTACAAATTGCCGAATTCTCAAATCCTGAAATTTATAAATGCACAATTCCCAAATATTCAAATCCTTGACTTTCCAATTACCAAATTTCGAAATCATTAATTTTTCAATTCCAAATTTCCAAATCCGCAATTTTCGAATATTCAAATTTTTTTATTTCCGACTGCTAATTCTTCAAAAACCACTTTGTCAAATTATAACAATACTCGCATCGCCATGCGTTGCATAACCACGCGTTGCATCATCATCTACTCTACAGCTATGCATCATATCGAGTTGTTCGTAATAGCAATGAAACTTTTTAAGCTATACAAAATAAAGCAAATCAGCTCTAAAAATATAAAAATATGACTAGCCAGCAGATTATGACATAAAGAAACATCGAATGATATCTTCCATTTTCACGCGTTACATTGTCACAATCTGAGAAGTGGCTTCCTGCCAAGCTAACCCTAAACAAACCCTAAACAAGTTCGTAGTGTCTACATCCTCTAGGTATCGACTTTCGAGCATCAGGTTGCGAATAAATATTCGACATAACTTCGTATATATGCCAGTTTCGTCGCGATGCATACGACCTAAATACGAATAAATAGAAATTGGTTAATTTTATCATTATGCCTATATTACAATCAGGTTCTATATTACACCATTCTCTATTTAATATTTCTTTCAAGTGTTGTTTCGACGTTATGCCATGTTTATTTGTTGTAGTGTTATGTATAATATACAGCTATAAATGATTAAATACACTAATAACACAGAAAATATTGTGGTTTCTATTTCTACATTCCAAGTGTACGAATAATTTTGTCCCTCGCCTGTATACAGAGCGAGTCAAAATTATGTGAACACACATTTCTGAGGAAATGTCGGAGAACATATCTTTTTTTCTGTTCTTAAGTTCTTCGAGAAAACGAAACAAAATTAAGAGTGTATATATATATATACATCATATATACTGATTCATATACATATAGTGACCCTATACATGTACCTCTAGCAATTTTCGCAAACATCAGAAAAAATCAGAAAATCCCATTTGCACATTCCGTATAAAATCTCGCAAAATCGAAACATGGTATCCAAAATAAAAACCATCCTCTCGAACGTGTACCGCGATTTCGGACGATCAATATCCCACGGGCAATTTGCACAATCGACAACCGTACAGCTCTCGAGAAACAAGGAACAATAGATCGTTTGGAGCATTAAGCTCTCTTATTATCGTCCACCGTCGACATCGATGTAATTGTCTAATTAAAGGGACAAGCATCGAGGGACGCAATTAATCTCGCGGGCATTAACGGAGCTCGTCGAGCATATTTAATCTGAAACGATCGGCGTACTCGCGGCCCAATCGAATAGCTTTTCGATTTTAATCGTACGAGACATTTCGAACGCTGGCAAATGTTCCGTAGTGAATTACGGTATAATGGCTCGTTACGGCAGTTTCGTGACATTCGTGCGTGCAAGGATTACCTTGGTAAGAATTGTCGGCACGGGATAACCTCTGCACCCCCTCCCCTCCTCCCGTTCGTGCACCCCCCGCTGTCTAATCGATACTAAATGATATTATATCGTACGACTATCGCACCCTTGAATTTCTGCGACACGGTTGCGGACGAAGGTTCGCGGCCACCGAATTGCGCTCGTCGCGTTAACGAACAATTAAATGACTCGTCCGTGGCTTTTGTTCGGTCTAATTGCATCCAGGGATTTCGACGTTCGCAGTCGATCCTGACGGAATATCAAATCGACCCTGACCAGATTCATTCGTGTGTTCACTTCATCCTCGAACTTCGACGCTACGATTTTGCCAATTTAAAGCACGCTTCAACGATTTAATTCGATATTTTTTTAGTCGGTGTGTCTTGTACCTCGCTGTATTTCCTTGTACGTTTTACTTTTATACGATGGACTCGTGTTGTGTTTCCATTAATGAGATTATGGGAGGGTGATACCCTTGGAATTTTATGATAGGGGTGGATCAGGTGATTTCGTACAGTCACGCACCGTATGGCCGAACGTTGTGTATCGCTGTATCTCCACGTGTTGCTTTGTTCTATGTAGTATTGCCACGCGTTATATGGCCATTCAATGTACTGCCACGCACAGCAGTTCATTTTGCTTTCACGCGTTATTGTATTACAAAGTGTTTCATGGGTTGTATCAGGTCGAGTCATAAGTAATTTTCGATGCAGATAACTACTTCCATTCTCGTAAGTAGAATTTATCATTCCTATTTATCCGGTATGAGTTACTGGAACAACGCATTTTTTTTTCAGTATATAGATCAAGATTTAGTTAATTCTTTGTCAACTGTCTTGCATGATGTGCATTAAGTTAAACTGTTTTTTTAATCTCTGACAGTGAGAGTCAAAAAGTGCATATTCGTCATGTGATGCTTTGGGAATTTAAGCAAGGCATAGTGCTAAGACAACAGCGGAGAAAACATGCAATTATGGTGAAGGGCTAATAACTGATCAGGCAGTTAGAAATTGGTTTGATAAAATTTCGATCTGGACATACAAGTTTACCTGTTATCCTGGATCTACCCGAAAAATGGCGAAGCGTTGTTAATAATAATGAAGCATGTTTCGAACGTTTCTGTATCACATCTTCAGAAAATATTCATGTTCATTGTTTAAAAGAGAAATGAAAACTAAGCTTTGAAATTGTTCTTGGAGATTTTAGAATTTTATGGATGACTAATGAAGTTGAAGTAAACTTGGTGTATCGTTCTCCTGCCGTAAAGATGGAAGATAAAAAGCAAACGGTGCCCTGGGAATTGAATCGAATTAATTAACTAGCTCCGGCTAATTGATGCAACGAGCCTCGGGCTAATTTGATAAGCCCCACAGAAAGCAGTATATGTACTTGTGAATTGAGTCTAAAAAATTCAACCGACGAAGAATTCAAAGAAATTCAAAGCTGCCTTTTATAACAATAATGAACAGCAAGTGTTTAAGAATAAAACTGAAGATGTATGCAAATGCTTTTTACGGGATGCAGTTGAAAGATAACAGACTACAAGCCGATATTAACTCAACAAAAGTGCCTGTTATGTTTGTAGAATTTTCTGGTTCGAGGATTTGAAAATTTGTAAATGCGAGAATTTAATCGAACTCCAACAACCTATTTCTTTTATAAATCGACCGCAAAAAGGTTAGAGGGATTCATTAATTAAAATTTGTATAGAATACAAAATTCTCAAACGCTGTACCTTTTCAAACGCGTGGTAACGAAAGTACTTATGAACAAATTTCCATGAAATAAATTGTTATAAAAATTTTAAGCGCATGAGATTGCTTTTTTCAGCTACCTAATAAGAAAAATTGAAAAGAGCACTGGCTATTGATTTTTCTTTTCTACACGGTGCATTGAACAACACAAAGAAACGAAAGGAAAAAAAGAGCCTCGTACTCGTTGATTCCAGAAATACGCTTCGATTCTGTGATCGATACTGCCGATACAAAAAGAGAGATTGAAGTATATGTATGTATGCGCAAACTGTCTCGGGTCCCGTGTATAGTGTCGCTTAATTAAAAGTTGAAATATCAAATGCGCAACTCGGAATATTTATTCATGTTTGGAAAATTTGAAAAACATTGTATTAACGAACAATCGAATGGGAACAAAGCAAAATTGTTAGAAAGGAATCGCATGAAACAGAGATTGAATAAACTTCCGATTAGACAATTTGTGAGAGCCGCATTGAACTTAGCAAATTTCTTAATGGAGAAACTACGATAACTTCTAAACGTATTTGAATCTGGCAAGTGTCGTAAATTTCGGCCATAGTCGAACTTCGAAACTTGGAATCGGTAGATATTTTTAAACTACGGTTTAGTTCGTCTTTCCGTATTTTAAAGAAGTCGAAACATGTTCTCAATAATCAAATTCACGAATTTTCAAGTTTTCTTAATAAGCGAATAGAAAAACTGTAAGTCGATGAAATAAATGTTATTAATAAATTCATGGATTTATTAAATTTTTAATCAAAATGTCAGATACCCTTTATCAGTAACTTTTGTATCGCTATATACAAAAATTTGGTATCACTATATTAAAATTTTTCTTAATAAATTTTGTATCCCTATATAAAAATTTTGTGCCAGTATATTAACAATTTTTTATGAGTAAATTTTCTATCGACATACACTAAATATATTGATGTAGTCAGTAAATATTGAGGGCCTTAAGATGAAGACAATAGACATGTGTATTGATCGTGTGAGACATTCTCAACCCCTTCCAGTCCAGTGTCGTCATACAACGAAATTCCTTTTAAACTCGGTTCTTGTTTCAAACCTCCCACATGAAAATATGTTCAAAAATTGTCTACGAATACAATGCATCGCAGCATATACCTAAATATTTCGAACATAAAAATGAACATCAGAGAATAATTGTTGTCTAAAACTGTTGAGGCACGAAGGATGAAGATGAAGTCCGATGATCGTACTTGAAAAGTAGTCCAAATATCGAGTTCTCGACACGAACTTTTAACATTCACTCATGTTTCACGCGGACCGTGGAGTGAATGGAAATAAATAAACGGTTGCAACAGAGGATGACCGTACTTGCATCGGGTTAAACTGCGTTTAATTGCAGCGACGGCAGTTAGTAATCGTTTTCCGTGCGCTAAGCATAGCGTATAGTAGCTGAGACTCGCAGAAGAAGTCGAGCGGCTGTATTTTAAAACGAAAGCGGCCTCAGGGCGTGTTCTAATTACGCGGGCACCGCTTGATAAAAGAGTGGCTGCTGCAACAACACATGTAATCCTTGGAAAGAGGTATCCGTCGTAATTAAGTGCCACGACCTGTTTGTCGCAGGTTCCTTACCTCAAAATAAGTCTCTTGTAATCGAGCAGCGTAGATGATCCCCGTGTATAGACAACAAAAGGGACAGCCAACTAAGAACACCTATGTGAGAGGTGAGAAAAAAAAAGATTAGAAGTGTCCCGAGGGATCGATAGCGTACCAGCGATTTCTGTTCCCTCGGGGGGGAGAGTTGTTTAACCTTTCGTAACCTCGATTTTACTTTTTATGTCTCGCACGAAACTTATATCTGTACTTTTGCTCTCCGTTTCTTTTTTTTTCTTTTTTGGCGGAGACGAGTCCGAGACTAGACGAATTAATTTTGTTAGAATTTCATTTTGTTTTCCGTGATCGTAAACTTTTTTATTACCGAAAGTATCGTAAAACGCGCTAGGTATTTTTGCACCTCGTATGCTTTATGGCAGTTTTATGGTTCGTCAACTGTGTTCGATGGACATCTTTTGCGGATTATTAGGTTCATCGCGAAATTTGCGCATATTGCAGTCACTTTCGTACAGGATTATTCGTCGAGCTTGAATATGTTTGAACTCCCAAATGTTCACATTTTCAGATACTCAGGGATTCAGAATTCTTGATTCTACAAATTATTAATTTCCTAGATTCTTGATTCTTTGGACTTCAAGTTCTATCCAGATTGTCGATTCTCTAGATTTTAAATGTCCTAGATTCTATATTCTGCAGAGCTTTAAGTCACAGATCTTAAATTTCTTAGATTATCAATTATCCAGATTTCAAATTCCCTAAATTACTAATTGTTTTGATTATCTGCTCTCCAGATTCTCAATTCCATAGATTTTCAACACTATGGACTCCCAATTCCCTAGACTCTCAATTCCGTACATTTCGAAGTCCCTAAATTCCCAATCCATAGGTTCCAAATACCCTAGATTCTCAATTCTCTTGCTTGCCAATTTCCTAGATGGCCAATTCTCTTGATTGTCAATTTCCTAGATGGCCAATTCTCATGATTACAAATTCCCTAAATTCTTGATTCTCTACGTTCCAAAGTCCCTATATTCCCAATTCTCTAAATCTCGAAGTTCTCAGATTTCCAATTTTCTCGATTCCCAGTTCTTTAAATCCCCGATTCCCTGCATTCCTAAAACCCTAAATTTCCAATTCATCAAGTTCCGTATTCCCCAGATTCTCAAATCTCTAGACCCCAATTATATGAATTACAAATTCCTGAAATTTTCGAAATCCACAAAATTCCCCCAATGTTAAAAACTTCTGTAGTGTACACTACGGAAAAACACGTTCAACCCCGATATTTTTACGAGTACCCCGTAATAGCATCCCGATCAATGGAAATGCAACACTTCATTTATCACCAGGCAACGATCCAACGAAATTCGGCTGCATCGTATTACAACCGGAAGACCGCAACATCCAAATCTCTTTTCTTTTGTTTCTCTCCGTCGCGTCACTGCATTTGAAAAATGATCTTACGCGTCGCGCTCCATTTTGCAAAGCACGAACGTTGATCACCACGTTATCAAACATTTTTCGCCGCAAAATCAAACGCACTTTTAATATCTAACAGAATTGCAAATTTTCGAGTTTACGAATCTTTTGTGCTTTTACCATAGGAGCTATTCAATGGTTTTTCGCACGAGAAAAATCTATGAACTTTCGATATAAATTGTTATGACATTGTAGACATTTAAAAATGTTTAAACAATGATCAAAGTAAGAAAGACCCCAAAAACGTACCAACCTATAGGGTCTAGGCGATATAGCACATCTATCATATTAGATTTTCGCCTAGATCCATAGTTTTTTAAATAAATTTAAAAATGTCAGCAAAAATTGGTGAATTACTTTCATCATTGCTTAAACATATTTAAACGTTTACAATGTAACAAGAATTGATATCGTTTTAATCGGGAAAGTTCACAGACTTTTCTCGCGTGAAAAGCCATTGAATAGCTGTTACGATAAAAGCACCAAAAAATTCGCAGAGTTGAAAATTTGCAATTTCTTTAAACATGAATTTTCTGAAAAATTGTACGTAGGAGAGGAAAATGGATTTCGGATTCGTATTCTGCCCGCAGAAATCTGTAAGAATTTCATAGTGGCGGCTATGAAATCATTTGTCTGTTGTACAGTGATAATTAGACCCCATTTCCGGTACGTGTATGACCCAACGAGGTCGCAAGAGAGGTTTTTTGTTTGCAACTCGTTAGGGGGTGAACGCTCGCTGCACAACAGATGTAAAAACACTGCAGTCTGCATTGCGGACTCACGTGCACGCTGGCTAAACTTTGTCTCAAAGTCGTGGACGACCGGCTACACCTTCTGTTATACTTGAACTAGTTACGAATTCCACGTGATAACAAACAACAATCGGCGCGGTTGCTGAATAACAAGAAATTTTCACGATAACGGTCACAAACAACCGAGTTCCCGGCTCCACAGATACGAATTTCGAGTTGTTTCTGTATTTCTGTGACTGCATATTTCGGTCCAGTTGGTCTAGACAAGATGACAACGTGAAAATTCTTGTCTCCGAGACACCGGTTCAAACGTCGACCACACGTTTTAACGTTTTCGTTTGAACAAGTGTCGGTTGTTTCGATGGTATTATCGATTTTCACCAGTTTTGATGTAGTTGCTGCGAATGCTACTGGAGATAGTGATGTTATGCAAATTCTACAGCTTGCTGTTTATGGTTCTTGTTTATGGTAGTGTATTCTATTTGGGTCGGTTAGGGAGTCAGTGAACATTTTATGTTACGGGTGCAGGAAGAGTGTTCGTCGTTTCGAGTATGCTATTGATTTTCGCTGATATCCATGTAGGCTTATGTTGAGTTACGTTTGGTCAGAGGATAGATTACAGGCTGGTTAGTGTAGATTTAAAAGTTCGTTACGTTACATTCGGTTATAGGTTAGGTCGAGGGTTAAGGCAGCTTAGGGTAAATATGATCGGATCAGGTTAGATTAGAAATTAGATCGATTTATGTTTAAAGAATAGATTAAGTTGATTGGATATGAGATGAGATTACATTAAATGTAGGATACAATGATAAACTTCTATTTTTTAAACTTGTGATACTATGAAAGTTACCACATGCACTGTCTACACCCGTCAAACTTTTTTAATCAAACTTCGGCTCTTTTTCTCTGGTGACTTACAAAATGCAAATTAAGGAAAACACGATTACAGTATTTAAAATGCATTAAAAAATTTTCATGAATAAATCATCGGGCCAAAATCAAAAATGAACATTTTTGTTTCCGAAGGTTAAGTTCTTGATGAGGAATAAAAATGTAAAGTAGATCCCCGTGTTCGGAAATTCGGAGGCAAACAAGCACGTGTCAGCATTCTAAGATCGTGTTTCTTCATTTTTTCGAGAACCTCGTCGAGAGCGTTGCCAATTTTCCTGCTAATTGTATTATATTGTCTCGATCCGTTTTCATTTTCGATCGCGTTGAAGCGACGAAAAGTTGGATTCAACGTGTCCATGAATGTATTAGGTCGAATTGCAAATTTTCTACATAAGTGTTTCTAACCGACCTTGCGTAAAATCAATTGGAAACTATGCAAATTGCATGTCGTGGCGAAATTCGTGCAAATCGCATCGTATGTTGTGGCTATTAAAAACGACGAGAAACAGGCAATTGCTCAACGAAACGAAGAGTACAGCGAAACTTATTCGTAATAGCACGACGATATAAAATAATCTTCGAATTTTTAATATCGTTATAATGTTAGAGTACTCGCCTCGTGCTTGCCACGGAGAAATTGCGTAACATAATGTAACGTGGGCTCTTACGTAATACACGTTACTTAATATTATGTAATGTGTCGTTTCAAGATTGCCAGTTAATTAATGAACACGAAAGTTAACCACGGTCAAGGAACCGTACCGACTTTTACTTAACATAATTTACTTCGGGATTAATACGTTAATCATTACAATAAAGATACTTGCGTGTAACGAGATACTTTGTTACATCGTTTATTAAAAATGGAACTATGCAATTTTTTAATTGCGGCCTTTAAACTGATACGGTAAAAAATGATTTTCTTTTTAATTGATACTCGTTAAATTCTTTTCGTTAATGGCAGCAAACTAGTTTCATGGTTACAGATATTTCTTGTTTGTTTATTGGAATTATTTGATATGCATTTTTTTACTTTCTCTTAACAATTAAACTTATCAGAACTTAATTATGAATTTAAGAAGATTTGTTAGTAATGTTGTACACATTGTCTCAGTTTTCCTTTTTGTATGAACTATATAAATTCTATGAACTGATATATGACCACATATTATGTATGAATTCATATATAAACACATGTTATGCATAAATAAACTTTATTGGTCACATTACGATGTTTGTTCTAAACCCAATTAAAAACTCTATAGATTAATGTACAGTAACCGATGTTGGAAATATACCAATTTCTGAATTGAATATAAATTCTAAGAAATATGTAATAATGTACGATTTATTTAACTCAGAATAAAAAATCCGAATCTAGCACAATTTTTATAAAAAAAGAGAAAAAATGGGAAACTAATGGAACGTCCATTTCGTTTTAATAATTTCATCGTTCTGTAATAAAGGACTACAAAAGGTTATGTAATGAACGAGTCAGTGTACATGGACGAAACCTGTACAAGACTAGTTAATTAACGTTCCAGAATTCATTATGCTTTCTCGTATTTAGCTCGAAAATATATAACTTCTTTCGAAAGTCGTTCGCATACTTCATTCGCCTTTCTCTGACTGGTACCCGCGCTATTTTGTAATCGATTTCATTCGGCATGCGAGCCTTTGTGTAACTCATTTTTCACCGCTGCGCATCATTTACAAATATCACGCTCCATTCTCTTTCTGAAATGTATGCTCGCTTTAATAAAATGTCTCAAGGTAGTCTCGCAATTTTATAAAAAAAAAAATTATTATCTCTCGTGCGTGACCAATGACGGTAAATATAAAAGTAAGAAGTGATTTTGTTTCGAAACTACGATACAAGAAATCTGATTGTTCGTTATCTAAAAATCGAATTCAGAACTTTTCGAGCATTTACGAAAAGATAAAAAGTAAACTAGAGCAAATTTCAATTAAGAGGAAGCACTTTACTCTAACAGGAAGTTTGGGTCGAAGTTATTATAGTTAGCTATTAAAAGTTATTAACTCTGGATGAAGAGCCATTATACGTATAATGTATATGTAATACTATTAAGATTAAATTGAATCTCTATGAGAGAGTTCCTTGAAAGTGAAGTTCAATTATAAATTACAATTTTTCGTCGTAAGACCAGTATGTTCAAAGTGATCTTCTGCGAATATTTGTATTAAAGGGTTATATAAATTTTCCCACATCAGACTTGTTCCATTTATGGGCACAAAAATCGAGTCTTCTTAGAAAAATGTATGCGATATACCGTGGTCGATGATAAAACGAAAGGGAAGCAAGTGGAGACAAAATGAGATGTTAGTGGAACGAGTCGAAGAGTTCAAGCTTCCCGCGAATTATTCGAGACGTTTTCGTCAGTGTGTCAAGCTGTTACCCGAAATAATGGTATTCATAATTTATAACGACGTCGATGTTGCGCGAGGAGGTGGTTAAAATATTCAAGGTAGAACCAAACGAAAGCACGCTATCTTGAGATCGCAAGGAAAATACGATTCGTGATTTTAAGGTAAAAACCCCTTAATTGAGACGTACCAGAGAATGTTTGCTACGCTAAATTTTTCGGAAACCTTTCGTTGCGATATGTGTTAGACTTTCGTTATATTACAACGATCTAATGTACTATGTGGGCTGATATAATTAATGGCGATTACAACGCACGATGACTTTAAGTAGCTTATGGCGATATAACGCATAGCGGTTTAATAGTAGACGATTTTTACGTGGGACAACTACAATTCGTTGTGATCATTAAACGTGGCGATATAACGCGGGGAATCCGTAACACTTGGCAAATATGGCGTGTGTCAATTATAACATGTGACAGTATATAGCGTGGAAATATAATGCCCGGTATTTTCAACGCATAGCGATTTTACGTGTGACAATACACTGTGTGGCGATATAACACGTGGCAATATAAAAGTCGGTAAATACCACGCATGGCAATCTAAAACGTCAAAATTCTCACCAGGGGCAATATAACGCATGACAATTGCAACGCATGGTGATGTGTCGCGCTGCAATTTCAACGCGTGGCAATATAACGTGCGGCGATATAACACGTAATAATTCCAGCACGTGGCAATTCTAATGCATAGTGACATAACTACTAATTGTAATATATGGCGATATAACGCGTAATAATTCCTACGTATGGCAATTCTAATGCATAGTGACATAACACCTACTAATTTCAACGCATGGCGATAAAACGAGCTGTAAGTACAATACGTGGCATTATAACGCGTTACTCAAACGCGTGGCAAAATAACAGGTGGTGATCTAACACACGATAGACAACAGTTTAACATGTAGCAATATACAGCATAGAGGTAATTACAAATTATCTTCTTTCTGATATATACAAAACAAATACGTTTCTACTTGCAGTACAATTAAACATATCAAACAGTCTAACCGCAACAAACCAAGAAATAATCACGGAGATAATGACAAGTTTGCGGAGTTAGGTTAGATATTCTCCTTAATGAGTTCGAAGATAATCTTACAGTGTACATAGTATCCGATTAGAGTTAATGGACAGCTGCAGATAGATTTCGAAATACCACCCTTATCGATTAGTTCAATTAAACGTTACTATAATATAGATAATTTTACGATTTATACAGAAACTTGTCCAATACGAACATGTGCAGAGTTTCATATTTTATAATGAGTTCTATTATCGCAAGGTGTCTTTGCTTTTCATTAAAAAAAAATATATTAAGTTCCTCAGAGTGACTTTTATAATTTTTGTATTTAACCGCAATCCATACTATAACTTTTGAAACAATTTAATACAAAAACTGTCATTGTCAAATTATTCCAATAATTTTTATTCGAGTTTTCGAAATCTACAAATTCTAGAAATTTACGTAATGTAACGCGATGCTTTTATTTTAGAAATCTGTATAATACCGAAATTTAAACGCGACACGATATAGAATTTATTGCGATTTCACTCGTAGCAAATCGATTATGAGAAATTTCTGGTATCAGCGATGACAGCTGCAGTAATTAACGTATTGAATAATTTTCGTAAAATAGATAATTTTCGTTGCATTAATCGCCAGTATATTTGTGCACCTGCTCGAGGTAGCAATATTCTTCGTCAGTTTGATAAATGACTTTTATTGCGCGGATATCTGTTTCCAGAATTTATTCGCCGCTTACATAGCTCAATAATTGCAGCAAATTTTATGCAACAGATAGTCGCGGTTATTGCGGTGCGGCAAACGTATATACCCCTCGGTTTTATCGCCCGGAATTGACCTAACCTGCGATAAATTGAAATTCGATATCGGCTTTATAATTCCTGCTACCTCGATAAGACTTTCGCTCCTAGGCATCTACGTATAGAACTATCGCATTGTTTCGTATTTAAAACTACGTAAGTAATTAAACGATGATCGATTTACCTAATCGATAGAGTATCCGTTTTTTGTAGTATACATTATTGTGACATAATTGCAGTTTGAGGTATATCTAAAAAATATTTATTAACTTAAACTAATAACTGTATTCAGGTTTGTTTGATTATGTTGATACAATATAATACACGATTATGGCGATGTAATATAATACACGAATCATGTCGACATAATATAATAATTAATGTTCGTTTCAAAAGAGGAGTTACGAACGATATAATATTTAACGGAGTTTTCACAATAAAATAACAATTTATGCAGGGTGAGTCAGGCACGAGATATTTTAGTTTCAGTAATGTCTGTATTTCTTTATATACGAACAAAGTATAACTTCAAAAGTTTATGATAGATATTATCGTGCAAAAGTAGTAATCGTGACTATGATCAAGTAAGCTATCCATAAATCACGATTGCTCGACGGGTTTTTCTTTTCTTTCAAGGATAAAAAGCATGAAAACAAAATAAGGGAAAACGTTGCATACATCGCACTGTCGTTATTCAATATTGATTAATGCATCAACATCTCACTACAAGTAGTTGGTAGTCTGCTATTTTAACCGCTGCTTGCAAAAAAATGGTTCAAGTTTTTATGTTTCAAAAATAAAACGAGATCTATGTGGGGACAAGAGGAAAAAGTACGAGCCTAATTAGTATCATTGTGTTCGCAAAAAAGGTGGTAATTCGAATTGTTGCTGGCTGCGAGACATAACCTATAAATTGTCGCAACTGGCAAGCTTTTCTTTTCGTTTCAAGGGAAAAACGTGGGAAATGCTCTGGGAAACCTTGCAGCATTGGACGATACAGAGAAATTTCAAGACTGGAAAATTTTTAATTATTGAAGTCGGAAGTTAGGAAATTTGAAATTTGTAAACTTGTAAATTTTCGTATTTCAGAATTTCCGAATTCCTATAATAATGAATTCTTAAATTTTGGAATGTCTACATTTAAGAATTCCGAAATTCTGAAATTCCTAAAATTCTCAATTTTTGGGTGTCTGAATTTCTCAATTTTCGAATTGCGAAATTTCCTAATTTCCAAGTTTCCGACTTTCTAACATTCTGAGCTACTAAATGTGTGAATTCGGAACTTTCCAAGTTTCAAAAATTAATTTTCAAGTTTTCGTATATCTAAACTTCCAAATCCTCAATTTCCCACTTGTCCACTTTCTCAATTTGACAATTTCCAAACTTGAAAATCTCCAAATTACTAACTTAACCAACTCAACAATCCGTATTTACGATTAGAATTTAATGATCCCATCCACCCATTAAAAACACAAAATTTAAGAGTATTAAACTTTTTTTATAAATCAAAACAATCTTCGTTAATTTCACAAAAAGGTTCATACCCCTAAATTCTGACCCTTGCATTAGAAAAACCGTCACCCTTTTCAATATTTAAAGTACAAATATAAATTCATATAAAAGAGTTAAAAGTTCAAATGCAACATCTCGAAAAACGGTGTCATAACCGGTGCATCTGATATTAACAACTTGATATTAAAAAGAATTTCACGTCCTTCGAGAAACTTTCCGAACATAATCGCGGCAAGTTTTTCTTTTCGTTCAAGGATTAAAAAAGCGTAGTGAAAATTTCCCAGATGAAAGAGTAGAGAAGTTCGAAAGAGGGTTGTTCCTGGCTGGCGTGACAAAAACGTCGATAGTTATCGTCCTCACGCAACGCGACGAGAACCCCGAGGCTGCACTTTTTCGCTATTAATGTTATTGCATTATGCGACTACCCGCCAAGTCAGTCGCCCCAGCAACTAGCTATGTGCGCTAGTTTCGAGTTGATCGGGGCTAAACCGTCAGGAAATCGATCTTCATAGAAACTAGTCCTAGCTGTCGAGCACGACACCCTTGTGTCCAACCTAATAGCAAAACAGCACGATGTAACCCCTTAACGAGCTGCAGGATTAACAGACTCCTTTACCCCAAGCTTGTTAATTGACTCCTAATTACTAGAATGGACTAGCTATCTTAAAAAATTTATATACTCCATCGTACAAAAATATTTTAACTACATATATGCATAAACTTGAAACAAACAGGATGTAATAGTCGAGAAATAAATTTTTACGTTTTTATTTTCTCATTTGCTTATACTTATATTTTATTCGCGTTGGCAGTGGTATATATTAAACGCATACGCTGATAAATTCATGATAGATTAATTCATTCGATTTGTTGACTATTCGTTCTCTGTTTATATTTATAAATTATGGGTTGATTCCATGATCATTTAGGATTGTATGCAGTTACGATTATATACGTGTTTATGTTCATTTGCATGAATATTTATGGTCTCAATAAATATATATATAGTGTTTATAGTGTTACTATAAATACACATAAATTGTGTGTAGCGTTCATTATTGGTCTTATATAATTGTTAAGTAACAGTTCTGTAAAAATTGCTATGTTACAATGTTGATGTATATTTTCTGTCGAATCTATGGTTGAGCGTATTATTAAACTGTAACATACGTTAAAAAAATAATGAAGCTCGTTTATAAAGATCCGTGAATAAGATGCGACAAAATGAGATATACGATGGTAACATTAACGTATATAAGGAAAGTAGTTGTATTATTTACAGGTAGTAGAATATTCTATCGATATTGTACGGAATCGCATCCCTCAGTGTCCGCCATTAAATATTTCGAGGTTATACGTAGGAAACTTCACGCGAGCATTGTGAAAAAGAACTGGGGTGCGAGTAATTAAAAGTTAACCAACCTTGTAAACATGTTAAGGGAGAAAAACGGTACTAGAGATCTTTTAATCTGTTTTTGCGAACTGTTATAGAATCGATCAATTAAAACTAACAGCTTGATTTATTGTGCCGTGAATAATGGTTCTCTATCGACGGGATAATGGCTGTTTTGATGAATAGACTTTGGAGATTTTTAACTTTTGTTTCTTCTTTCTTTTCCCCTTTTTTTTTTACAGCGCACTGCGAATATTCCGCTGAAATGCTGAACTGCGGTGAAACAAGTGGGTTGTAAAGGTTGTAAGAGTTGTAAACGGTACGTTGTTAATCTTACACTTTAACGCGTAATTAAAGAACTTCGATAAATTACCTAAATTAAAATTTGAAAGTTCCTTTAGTTAAATTGAAATTTGAGACCAGCTGATTTTTACTTACATTGAAATTTGAAAAAATTAGAAACATTTTTTGCAATGTGAATGCGTGTCTGGTGTTCGAGTGAAAATGAACGGATATAAAAAAAATTAAATCACATTTATCGAGAAATTGAAGAGAAATAGCAAGTTTAATACACGAATGCCTGTTCTGAATATCAAACGTCTAATTTGCACACCACGCCATTGTTTTTAAAGTGCATTATAAATGCGTTGCTATGCAAATGTATCCTCTATTATGCAAATTAACATCCACTTGGTTGAGTAACAGAGTTCCTAATGACATAAAACAATAGGAGCGAAAAAACAGGATTCGCTTCAAGATTAATGAGTTCTGCATTTACGCCGCTCAAGTTATTCAGTACTTTCAAACTGGCTTTCTGAAAAATTGCAACTTCGTGGAAAGAAGTATAATACGCAAAATGTGGACGCACCGAAAAGGATTTAAGTTCTCAAATGTCTCTAAACATTTTTAAATGTGCCACCTCCGGTGGAACAGCGGTAACGAGTCCGGAGCGGCAATATAAAGAGAGTACGCTGTACAAGCGTATAACTTGATCAACGTCAATTTCAAAGTATCGGTTCTGGTCCAAATATTTCGCAAATTTCCTTGCGATGTAATTTATAGCCCTCGCGAGGCTTATTTCGCATAACCACAGTCATGGCAGTTTAAAAATACGATTCCCCGAGGAACATACAGTGCATTGATCCAGTTGCAAATTTATCACACTTTTATAGACGCTAATGGTCAGATGTTAACTGCTCGGTGATTTTTCCTTTCATGGGATCTTTTCATCCCCAAGGGAGCGTAAAATACGCGTCTTCTGACGGGAGCTTCAGAGGAAAAGCACCTTCGTTCGAGCTATTCCTTTCCGGAAAATCGAAGCTATTTCGTTGCTGAAACGAAAAAAAAAAAAAGGAAAACAGAAATAGAACGACGAGTTTAAAATCTAAAATACCAGGCTTAGTTGCGTGTGCACGAACAATAAAGTCCCTGTTCGAGCTTCAGATACGTATCGAAAACTATCGGTCGATCTGAAAGTACGTGTGTGTATATTTGTATGGCATGTACTGAACTAGAAACGTTGCTCTATCTAATCCCTTTGTTCAACTGAAAATTGATAACAAACATTTTTACTCGTGGCTGATCTTCGTTCGATGGAAACTATTTCTGTTGATTTTTTTTTCTGCTGAAGCGTGACACAATGTCCGTTCTTATCGGGAGATTCAATAAAACGAACGCACGTTTATTATTACACAATTTAATAAATAAGATAACAGTGGAAGATGATACAATGATAGTCGTATTAAAGTTAGAAATATTTAAAGTGAACACGATCAAAGTGTTTTTTAACATTTTTGATGTTATTTTAAAAAACTGTGCATTTTGGTGAAATTCGTCGATGCACGAATCGGAAAACGATTTCGTAGGAATTTTTTCAGGAAAATAGATTTTTTTTGTGCAGAATTTTTCTGGAAGCAAAGAAAGTCGAATGTTTACCGGTAACCGTTTCTGCTTCATCTCTTAAATTATTCGAAAGGCACGGAAGAGGCTGTGAAACGTTGATACGAAGCGCGAGCTTCTTCGTTTCATGAGAATTTCATTGTTGATTTGAAAGAAACGACGAGATAAAGAGGGAGGCTGGAAAATTGGAAAAAAACGGAGGGAGATTTTTCGCGAACGGTTTTTGTTGCACGGAATATCATCCGTTTTACCACCTTATTTTCCACGCTCGGATATTACTTCATTTTCCATGTACAATACACACAGTCTTCTTTTTTTGTAATTGCGATTCGAATTTCTCTGAAATTATACATTACCTGAAACTGTTATTTCACGCTCGTCTACTGCAAATTATATAAACTGTTATTTGTTGTTGTCGTTAGTATTTTAAAATAAAATGGTAGGATGAAATTAGTATTTTTAAATGTTGTATAAAAGACAATGAACAATTGATGTAATAAAACTCGCTGAATATAATAATTGTTTGAAGTTACTGAAAAATGTAATCACTTACCAATGTTTTATAATCGGAACGAAAATTATTTACAGCAATTTTAATTCTTTTCCTGGAATTCCATTACGCCCATTATTTAGCTAGACCTTTACCCTTATAACCTCCACACTGGCATAATTAATGTAGGTACTAAAAATAGCATATGAAATATAACTCGGAATGAAAATAAAACCTTGCATGTGTAACATGGCCAAAAATAGTCACAAACTACATAATGTTCCGCATTATTTTAATTATCTGATTCGAGCATGTACATTTACTTTACTAGGTGATGATTAATATTTGCAAGCTTGTCAAAAGTTGGGTGCCTTTAATTACGTTTATTATGGTTAATTAAAAGTAATCTAATGACTGGTCTAGTTCCTGAGTTCCTAGATTTTAGATTCCCAAATTCTTAGATTTATAGATCCCTAGATTCCGAGATTACTAGATTTCTAGATTCCTAGATTCCTATATTTTCAGATTCCTAAATTCTTACATTTCCAAATTTCCAAATTCCTAAATCACGAGATTCTTTTCAGATCCCTATACTCCACATTTCGATATTGCAAACTCCCTAGATCCGTATACCCCTACATTCTTAGAGCCTTTATTAAGAAATAAAAGATTTCGTACTATACAATACGATTGACTGACTTGCACCCCTAACGGGCCGCCCCTACCCGAAGATAATAGCGTGTGTAGAGTTTCGAAAATAAAATAATTGCGTAGTATAAATAGTTGGCTGACTTGCTACCCTATTGAGCCGGCCCTGTTCAAAGGTGGTTGCCAGATTCAGACTGCAGCAAGCGTGGGACGGCTCGCACGTGAGAGCGTTGGCAGTGTGCCATTGCAAAGTGACCCACTTTCAACACGTAGATTGACCTAAGAGTCGCCATTTTTACTGGTAGTCACCGAACAGTTCTTGCACCGCGGGGCCGCACGGGTGATACGCGATCTTTTTTTCCTCTCCTCTCTCTTTCCACGTTCTTTCTCTTTTTTTCAGGTCGTAGCAAAGGGGACAGATCGTTAACTGACCACGCAATTATGCGCGAACAGGCTGTACGTTTCTTTCAGGTACGGCCGTTCGAGTCGTCCGGCTTTATACAACCGTTTCAAAGCGGAAATTACTAGCCGCACACCCGTCAACTTTCCAGCCCTAGATCGTTGACCAGTTTCGCTCGAAAACTTCTTCCGTCGCATACTATTCTTTCGGCCCTCAATGGATTTGAATGTTCGCGAATCAACCGATGTCGATCGCGAGGATCGTTCGGTGGTGGGTCGAGAATTATGTCGCGTTGACGGTGAAACAGTCGCGATCGTGAACGCGTGATAGTTAATTGCCGGCAATTTTCTGTTATTTGGCGCGAAATTATCTGATTTTTTTCCCGATTAACGGTTTGCGAGATCGACCCATATCGTTTTAGGTTCTCTTTTATATTTCGCGACACGTTAACGCGACGAATGACAGCGTGTTACGAGTTTTAAATTAATTTTTGTGCAATTTTTAATAATTTTTTTATCGAGTTCGTATTATTATATTGATGGATTTCGACGGATTTATAGAGGATCTGGAACGATCGTTTGTAAAACGAGACGATTCATATTCCACACGTGTGATTCTTGTTAAATAAATCGCGTTTTTATTCGATCAGGAATATCACCTTAAGCGATACGAGTCAATTCACCAGTGCCACCATAAAACAGTTTCAATTTCTTTTAGGAAGTAATTTTATTTTCGATCAATTTTATGGATAATTTTTATAATATTCTACCTTGGTTTATCCGACAAGCTTTAATATATTTACAAGCATTTTTTATACTTTGTTATGTTAAATGTTTCAACTAAAATTAGGGACGGATTTATGTATGAATTCATACGTCACCCGTATGTGGGTGACATGGCACTCAGTGTTAAAGATCACACTTGGTCAAACGAGTGAAATAGTTTCGTTGTATGGTCAGACAAGTAGATTGGGTATGTCGTAAGGTCAGACAAGTAGATTAGGTACGACGTATGGTCAGACATGTAGATTAGGTACGTTGTGTGATCAGACAGACTATAAGGCAAATTCAGTGTATCTGTCAATAGAAAACATGCAAAATTTCTATGAAATAAAACATTCCTGTGAATCGTGTTCTGGAACACTAATGTAAATTGACAGCCTCCTATCACCGTTATCTAAATTAATGTTAATTGTTTGTTTATAACGTCTTTATACGGGAGTTATGTATTAACACGTTCGAGGGCGTGAGTGCTATAACATTCGTTTTCATTGCGATACAAAATGACATGGATGCCATAAAAATAAATTTTTAAAGCCAATCCGTAATTCCTTTAATTTTTTATAATCTTCTGTTCTTGTAATTATTATGCATTTTAAAGCAATAACTGATTGATTTGGTATTTTTATATTATTATTTTTCACCGAAATCTTTACTGTCTGCGAACGTGTTAATATGCGTGTGTGGATATAATTTATAAATATCCGAAATTTCTCGTTAAAACAAAAAGCTTTAGCAAATGATACTGATGATTACAAATGATAATTATACTGATGATTACAAATGATAATGACGAATGATAATTTCACTGATTATTACAAATGATAATGACGAATGATAATTTCACTGATTATTACAAATGATAATGACGAATGATCACTGATGATTACAAATGATAATTACTGACCTATAGCTTAATATGATCTAAAAGCTGGCCAAACCTAACAACGCATAACGTGATGTACCTGTTACACCGATTTACGAGTATCAAAGCGTTGATTAGGTAAATTTACCTTTATCCCGCTGGCTGACAGCTAATTTTAAGGCGTACGAGCATTAATTACGAAACGTATTTAGCAGGATATTCCAAACGGGGGTTATCGTTCACCATGAAAGTCGGCGCCGTCGCGACGTACCCGATGATATCACGAAAGCACTTTGCACGCACCTTTCTCCTTGTTTAAGATATCTACGAGACATTGATAGTGCCGTGACTCGTTTTGTATGCAGGCTTTTCGTGTTTCCGATTCTATGTTTCATCTACACATCTATTTCCTCGCGTTCGCGCACCGTTTCCTATCACTTTTCTCGCACGAGTTGGCTGTCCAACATTCCCGATCGATTGTTCGTTTCAGATCTCGTCAATCGGTTTGGAAAAATCGACAGAACTATCTCGAATCACTGCGCCGGCAAAACGAGACAATTTTTCGAACGACAGCTTGTTTATCTGCGATGCAATCGGGACCATTCGGTCCCGAGGGACTTTTTTTTACGATATCTGCGCATTTAGGTAACTTCAAATTTGTGGGTCATATATTTCTACATTTCTGAAATGATATATTCACAAATTTGTATGTTACAAGTTTCTATAATTCCGAATTTGTATATCATATTTTTCTATATTCCCAAATTTGTATATTACAAGTTTCTATAATTCGAATTTGTATATTACAAATTTCTACATTTTCCAAATCTCTACATTTCCTAATTTCTACATCTGTTCGTTACTATTACCTTCAATTTTGATATTCTTTTACACTTTCAAATATTAATATTCTACTTTCTTCATTTCCAAATATGTATATTTTTCTAATTTCTATACTTCGAAATATCTATGTTCTACCAATATCTACATTTCCAAATATTCATGTTCCACAAAATTTCGATATCTCCGAATTTTTATATTCCCAAAATCTCCTCGTTTCCGAATCTTCACATTTCCAAACTTCTACACTTTCCAAATGCTATATCTCAACATTTTCAAGTTTCTACATTGTCAATTCGCATATTTCAAATGATTCTGCACCCCAAACTTGTATGCCATTCAAATATTATGTACTCAATTTCTGTATTCCCCGAATTCATACACCCCCTGATTTCTACATATTACGTTGCCCCGTAATTTTCTTCCTTCCCTGATAGGAAATAAAAACACAGTTCGAGGAATATTTTACCCCAACAGTTTCAGGAAGAGGAAATAACCAGGTTTCCTGAGAGATGAAAGAGGGTGATTAGACCAGACCAGGTCACCATTTAATACAACGAATCAGCCTTAAACAACAAATAGCGTGTATTCGTTCCGTAGCAAGAATAGGAGAAACTTGGGGACACCCTAAGTTCGAGACATCCCTTATATTTCGAGACATCCCCGAGTTTCGGCAGTCAGCGATCGGATACGAGAAGATTAGTATTATTGCAACGATTTCCTCGGTAGTTTTCGTTGTCCAGCGTGGATCACAAAGGCACGGAAAGTCATACTAAATCGTGACGATGGCGCGTTCCAGAGTGACATAAGTCGTCTGTTCGTCTTTCGTTCTCGAGTACGATCGTATCTCGAGAAGAGTGCCATTATACGACGACAATGCAGTAATCAAGCTTGGTCTCTTTGCCTTGCAAAAAAGGATTGCTTCCTTGACTCCGACGACGATAGTAGCCGTCTTCGTAGCGTCGTTCTAACCTCCTTTCGAATTTCTTTGATGCCTCGACGCCCTGTTGAACCTCGAAGAGTACACTTCTGCGAGCGCGTTAATTGCACGGACACGGAACGGGGTAGTTGCGACGTTTCTCGTTCACCGTCTTAACTTGATTATAGTCGGCAGCACCTGAGAACTACTCATGTTTCATTTCTTAGTCGAGTAAATTATTTTTTTTATAAGCGTTAATACGCATCATTTGTGCAATCACGTTGCAGTCGTAGTTGTATGTTGATTTCGTGGCATAAAAGCATTGTAAAACGACACTCGCGTATACTCTTCGATACTGATCGTAACATGAAATGGTTGATAATTATCACAAGCAATGACTGTAAAATATATCAAGTCTCAAATGATTTCGTGACATAAGAGCGTTGTAAAACGACTCTCGTGTATAGTCTTCGATACTGATCGTAACATGAAATGGTTGATAATTATCACAAGCAATGACTGTGAAATGTGTTAAGTCTCAAATGATTTGGTGACATAAAAACGTTGCCAAGCAACAGATATAGTATATCAAGTTGAAGTTTAAAGTATAAAGAAAGTAACTATATGAACTCTTCATTGAGATTGTCCGCACAAAATGGCTGGTAGCTATAGCAAATTATAATTGATTTCAAATCATACGAACTTAGAGACTTGGTAATCATAAAAGTGCCGCGAAATAACACTCATTTTATATCAATTTAAAGTTCAGAGTTTCGTAGAAGCAGATATGTTAACTTCGCGTGAATATTCCAAGTAAAAGCTGGCTGATCACCAGCTGTATCAGAAAATAGAGTTCGATTATAGTGTTTCAAATCGAATAATTGTTTTGAAAAGCGTTTGGCACAGTTTCGTGACACGCAAATATCACAAAATAATAGTACTATCAAATCGATTTAAAACTTGAAATTTGATAAAATTATCTACACAAGGCTTCATTAAAATTGATAAAACAAAATGGTTATCTATATTTGATATATGCCTAGTTTCACATGAATGTATATAATCAATAATAAAATTGAAAATATTAACATTAAGAGTTTTTTTTATAGCTAATAATCATTAATCACTTTCAATGTATTTGTAGTCTGTACTAAGTAACTTATTCTTTCAATTTATCTGCGCTATGTAACTCATTCTTTCAATTTTGATTATAATTCATACTGCATCACTAATTCTTTCAAATAGTGTTATAATTCATACCGTATAACTAATTCTTTCAATTAGTATTATAATTTATATTGTATAACTAATTTTTCAACTAATATCATAATTTATACTGCATCACTAATTCTTTCAAATAGTGTTATAAATCTAACTACATAACTAATTTTTTCAACTAGTATCATAATTTATACTGTATAATTAATTCCTTCAAATAGTGTTATAAATCTAATCGCACAACTAGTTCTTCCAATTTGTATTATAATTTAAGCCACACAACTTACTCCTTCACCTCGTACCATAACTTGTATCGTACATTTCATTGTTCCGATTTTTTACCGCAACTTATTGTTAGTCTTCCTAACAGGATAAATGGAGAAGCGCATAAAGTAGGATATGCGTGAAAATTTCCTTCGCACGCGGCAGCTGCTAATTAATAGATTGTTACGAGTGAACTTTCATCGTAATTAACTGATGGCGTCTGTGCAAATATTAACAAATGGAATCATAAAATGTAAATTCACACGGCACCTGCGACACGATCGCAAAACCAGAGTAAAACGCTTCGTCATACGAAAGGGTGAGATAGGGTGTATGATATATTTGCTCAGATCGCAAGGGGTGAATTACGGCTCGGTTGCGGGATACGTAGCCGCCGTTGCACTCGAGTGCAATTTATCGATGAAAATTCAATACCTGATTGCGACCACTTGCTTTGGCTATTCGTAAAATCGAAATCAAAATTCGACCCGCGAGCATAAAAGCGTGGCAGTGTCGGACGAACGCTGACTTTCCAATTTTCTTGCCAAATGAATTATGTATCCATGTGCTTCCATGTGCTTCTATTATATATTTTATCTTGCTATTTATTTCGAGTGTCGTGCTTTTTCCTTCTTCCGAGAAAATGTACTCCGAGCGACATTTCGTTTGCAATAATCTATAGTGATACATACTTGTCTCGTTTGTAAATGGTACTTAAATAAAACGTAAATCGTTCGTAATTTCACAATGTCTACATATTAAGTGCAATAAAAATAGTCATATGTGACTCGTTTTACTAACAATTGTATGCAAATTAAGGGTAAGATAAATATCAATAAAGTACTCTGTACTATTGCAGTGATTTTACGTCCAGTTCAAAATAATTATTCTTATCTTATCTTTATAATTGTTCGAATAAATTATGCTTATGATAGTCGAATGAACTTGTGTCGATCATAATCAACCACTGTAACTAACGATTAACCACTAATCGGTAGATCAACATCGGAAATAAATGCACAACTTTGTATCCTACACTTAACATACATATTCCGTGTACTCTTCCTGAAATATAAATACTCCAAGTTCATTTCTTAAAGATAAATCAAGGTTGAACTAAGTTTGACCAAACGTTTAAAAACAGAATCCATAATTGTTGCATAGAATAAAATTTTAAAAAGATACCTGTCCGTTGTTGGCTATTATCTATGTGAACCTGATTATCGTATTAGTCAGAATAGAAACAAATTTCTGTTTAATTAAAGATTTCGTTACAAATCAAGCCGTATGTCGTTTATTGAACGTAGCTGCCTTGATCAAAGTAAATAGAAAGAAATTATAATTAAAACAAAATGTTCGAACACCACGAAACAATTAATTGAGGTTAAAAACTTAGTTCGAAACAATTTCATGAAGTTTTTAACGGTAGAACTTTTCTGTGCTAAAAATATCGTCGAGTGCAAAGTACCAAACGCTGGTGCAACCTACGTAACATTTTACGACGCTTCCCGCTTTGCCAAATGCGTTTCATATTAATTTTATTAATCATTTTGTGTTGCAGACATGAGTGATAGAGGGACGAAGAAATTTGGCGACGACTGCGTGGAGCATCGCGAATGCGGCTTCGACGGTTCATATTGCGAGCCAAAAAAGAATAAATGTGCGTGCAAAGAAGAATTCGAGGCAACGAATCATATCGACAAATGTGGACACCGTAAGTTAGTATATTTTCAAGTGCGCCGACGGGGAGCAACTGTTCCATTGGCGTAACTAGGCGGGGTTCTGGGTGAACCTGGTCAATGCAAAAGTTAGAGTGTTAATACAAATACTAAGACGAGAGAAACGAGACAGAAATGGGAATTTGAATGATAGAAATTAGGTAATTTGTTAATTATTCATTATTTAAAAAAAAAAATTGAAGAGTAGAATTCGCGTGATTTGAAATCTAGAGACTTTGTAATCTAGAGATGAGAATTTAGGGAATTGCGAATTCTGATTAACTAGAAATTTGATCGATCAGGGTGATTGACCATGGGGAAATTTGGAATTTGAGTGATTTGAGATTTGGAGAATTTGAAATTTGGGACATTTGGAGTGGAGGTGATTTGAAATTTGGGCGATTTAGAGTTTGAGAAATTTGGAATTTGAGGAATTTGGAATGTTGCGATTTGGAACTTTTGAAATGGGAAATTTAGAAAATTTGAAATTTGAGAAATTGGGAATTTGGAGAATTTGAAATTTGAGAAATTTGGAACTTGGAGAATTTGAAATTTGGAGATTTTCAAATTGTAAAATTTGGAATTTGGAGTATTTCAAATTTAATAAATTTGGAATGTGTGCAATTTCAAATTTGAGAACTTTGGAATTTGTGGAATTTAATATTTGGAAAATTTTGAATTTGTGAAATTTAGAAATTAAAAATTTATAATTGAGAAAGTTAGAGAATTTTAATATTTGCTAAATTGAAAGCTTGAAAAATTAAAACCTTGAAAAATCAAATGCTAGGTGAATTGAAAAATCAAGGAATGAAAAGCTGCGAAAATGGGGAAATTGAAAATTTGGTAACCCTTAACTTCAACAGTTACGAAATTTACCTCGTCATTTCCTTTAATGGAAATACTACCGTACTCGATACTATATCTAGGGATATAAGAATAATTGTCTAGCCCAGATCGAAATCCTAGTTACGCCAATGTGCTGTTGTTAGGTGTTCCATGCTCGTGGAACAACGTCGTAACGACGCGGAACAAAAGCCACGGCTGAGAAAAACGGCGATGATAAAGATGACGAAGGTAAAACCGAGAAATGGAACGGAAGTTGTTTCGCATTTTTCGAGTGATTTCAGTCGAGTCACGTTCAAGTATCGGGACTTTTCCTATGGGGAGACCGGGTTTTACGAGCGGAATGATATGAACGTCACGGGGTGGTTGCTTATGGCTTTCTCACACGGAATTCGAATGAGACATAGCTGTCATTATTAACCCAGAACATTAGATGATTCGTGAAAAATGAAATATGACTGCAAATTCACTGACACAAATTTTAATCAATTAAGCAGAGCCTTCTTAATTGAGTTCTCTCGAGCGTTACGCTATTTCAATTCATTTCAAATTATACTCCATAATTTTCGTTAAAACTTCGATTTATAAATTGCTTGTTTCACTATCGATACATTAAATTCTATATGATATTCCGATTGAATATTGGTCCTTCGTTGTATGATTTTATCAATTTTGAAAGATGCCGCACTTTTCAATTACTGTGGATAATGCTACTAATCAAATATTTCCTGTTAACAAATTTATTTAGAACAAAATTATATAATATTACAAGTTTACAACATTTTAAACGATATAATAGAAAGTACCTTAAAGGACAAGAAATGTGTTCAACAATTTCTTTAGTTCAGAAATTTGTTGTTCATTTATGTTTCACGAGGTACAACAATCTCATAGTGGATTATTTTATGTCACGTGTGCATCATTACAGCAAGCAATGAAGGGTTAAATAATAAATGACAAAATTATCAATCAACTTATGAAACAACAAAATTATCAATCAACTAATAAAACAGCAAAATTATCAATCAACTAATAAAACAACAAAATTATCAATCAACTTGTGAAACAACAAAATTATCAATCAACTAATAAAACAGCAAAATTATAAATCAACTAATAAAACAACAAAATTATCAATCAACTTGTGAAACAACAAAATTATCAATCAACTAATAAAACAGCAAAATTATAAATCAACTAATAAAACAACAAAATTATCAATCAACTTGTGAAACAACAAAATTATCAATCAACTTAAAAAATCACAAAATTATCAATCAATTAATAAGACAACAAAATAATCAATCAACTTAAGAAATCACAAAATTATCAATTGAACGACACTTTCAAATAAAACAGTGACATAAATAAAATTTTTAAATAATAAAATTAACAATTTCATGAAGTTCTGCCGTAACACGATGTTTCAGGGGTGGCTTGAAATTTCCGACACCAAAAAGTACTGCAATTTTTTGTAACGACAGGTGTTATTTATCAAGAAGGCGGAAAATGAGAACAAGATTAGAATGCTTCTGGTCAAGGATTAAATCTGCATCAGTGTTAAACTACTCTCCTAATTGCAAGCCTGTGGTTGATATATCGAGATCAGTGTGGCAAGTAACTAGTCGATCAGATTCGCCACACTGACCCCTAAACATACTCCATTATCCACAGGCTTGTGACCGCTACCCTATGCTCTGCTGTGAATTTTTCGACATCTCAATCGAGATAATTTTGAACATGAATTTATAAAAGATTCAGAGTACATTTATACTTATTAAAACGGATATGGTATAATATTAAAATGCTTCGTTCATAAAATTCATGAATATCACACTAATATCTTGATTACCTAGGAAGAGAAAGATTTGTGTTTGTGAAACTTGTTAATTTTAGAATTAAACCAATTCGAATCTTCAGCTAATGTGAAGGATATGATGGGATGCAACTGGAAATTTCAGATACTTTGTACAGTTAGCATTGTGCTTATTAACGTCATTTAAAGTCTTTTTTATCATTCTTTTATCGTTTGTTGGATCAAAATTCTGAACGTTGGTTGTAACTGACTGATATCGGTATATCGTTAGTAATATTCAGTCAGTAATTATTCATTTTTATTGAAAATTTGAACTTTGAGAAATGGGAAACTTGAGAGTATGGAAAATTAGAATATTAGAATAGCGAATATTTGGAAATGTTGAAGTTACAAAATTTGCAAGTTGTGAAATTGGAAATTACAAGTATAAAAATGCGAAGAATTGGAAAATTACAGAAAAAAAATTACGGAAGTATGACAATACGACAAATTGGAAAATTTCAGAATTAGTAAATTGGAAATATGGAAGTATGACAATACGAAAAATTGGAAAATTACAGAATCGAAATATTAGAGTGATTAAAGAAAATTAAAACATTAGAGTGATATTAGAGAAAATTGGTGAACTCAAAATTTGAAGAGAGATCACGAATATCCTCAAATTTTCATGCAGTTCGAATTGATCACCGAAATGGCTCGAAATTTAGTGGAAACCTTGACGTGAAACTTGGTCTGATTGTGCCGGACAATTGCAGTTACAATAGGACATCGGAATATTGCACGATAATTGATTGACGTATCGACAATATCTCGAGACAATGGTCGTCTTTTGTTGGTTCACGATATTGGCAACGCTCGAGAGTGACGTATATTATCAATGAAAAGTGTAACATCGATCTGGAAATCAAAGACGACGGGGGAGATATTCAGGGAAGAAGTCGATGCCATTCCTTTTAATTTACATTTTTATACGATTCGATGTACAGATGTCGTAGGAAACTAGGGTAAAATACATTTGCCTGAAGTTTCGTTCAGAGAGAGAGTAGATTGAAGCATAAATATTGAATATAAATGATGCTGAGTCTCGTATTTTAAAAAACAGATTGAAACCAGTGGGTCAACGATTACAATAAATATCCGATTTTGCATTTAAATGTAAAAAAAATGTGAATAATCTAGCGTAACCGCGATCGTACACCATCCAATACGAGTTATCTATTTATACATTATTACAAATTAATCAAAGTGTAGTATATTGTTGATCACTCATTCAATAATACATAGTCTATCGTTCTCCTTATACAACCGTACTTGACTAAAATTTAAAAGGTATTCGTGAAAATATTATCCAAAAAGGTATTCATAAGAGGATAAATTATGATTCACCAATTTCAGTGTCCTTGAAATATTTTATTAAGATCAACATTCCAAGTGAATCTATTTACACAGTTGAGTCGTCCTTTTTTAATATTTCTAATGTAATAATCTTAAGTATATTTACTATTAATACACCTCAATTTTAGCCAGAAATTTAATTAATGTACTTAAGTATATTATACTTTCACACATCACCTCCTCTAATCAGCTTACGTTGTAGCACATACATGCTAGAAAATGTCACGTTTAAATATAGTATACGTAAATGTGATACGTCAGAGATAGCCTTTACAAAAAAACAAACTTTGTTCTACATATATGTTCTACTTATATTAATTTATTAATATTATTACCAATTGTACCAATTATACCAATTGATATAATTATCCATTATACCAATCATACCAACTAATATACTTATCAATTGTACCAATTATACCAATTGATATAACAATCAACTATACAAATCACACCATAATACAATTACCAATTATACCAATGTAATTTCGAACAGGTATAATTACCAAAAAAAAAGTTATACAAATAAAATCATTACAGTTACCAGAAAGTATCATGAAACGAAAATTTGAGGTCGGAGCTCGGGCAAGGTGCCCCGTTTGCCCGCCAACGGAGGCGGAACTGCCTCGAATATCGTCGAAGAAGAAGTGAACTGTCGTTTAATGGTTTTCTTTTATTATTTGCAGCGGCGAACGTGAACGAGTCGTGCTTCTTTCACGCTCAATGCGAGGCGAGGGTGAGCCAAACGGAATGCAGGGATGGCCGTTGTATCTGCATCTTCGAGAAGATCCCGGTTACGCAGACTGACGGTTCAATAGTATGCGTCGGTAAGGGAAAAACAGACGAAACATTGAACAAGTTCCGCGGGATTTTTAATGAGATTCCAGGCCGCGCCCGCTGGCAACCGTTCCAAGTTAATGGAATTCCGGCCTACTATCTCGCGGACTTCATTAATTCGTCAGCTGTCTCGCGTGATCAATTAACGCGCGGGAACAAATTTTGCAGCCAGCGAGCGAGAGGATGGTGTTGCTTTTTTTTTACGAAGGCGAAAATTAAAAGCACCGACGCTTTGACGCTGCTTTCAGCGCCCTTAACAAGACGTTGCTCGGTGAATTATATATTGTACGTCGAGCATTGGCGTAACTGGATCGGACACGATATTCCATGCATTTGGCAGTTTTTACTCTTTCGTAGTCAGAAGTTTTCGAACTTTCAAACTATCGCGATTTAGACTTCATTTAATTTCATTTATTTACTGCACAATTGTTGAAGTGTGACGTAATTGAAGCTATCAACTATTACATATTGACTAACTATAATTAAATTTTATTTTATTCATAACGAAAAGTAAGTCCGATATTAATTATTCACGCGAGAACCGGGTACGAAAGAAAATACTTTAAAGTGTCGTCGGTAATAAATAAATGAACGTTGTTCATTAAACTGGTTGTTTCAGCCGAGCAGAAAGAAGAACCCAATCTTCAATACGTCGACCCAACGATGATCGGTGTTCTCGTTGGTATGGCCCTCATGTTCATCATCATCTGCGTCGTCCTTAGGCTTTTCAGCAAGTAAGCCACCTATTTGCATATCTTTCACGGTGACACTCGACTTTACCAATTCTCGTAAAGAAACTTCATGACCTACTTCTACCGGCAATTGCGTCTCAGAATGGACCCCCGATATCGCGAGCCTAATGTATATTTAATGTTTTCTAACTTGCAACATTTTTATTATTACGACAGACATCGAAAGCTCTCGTCGCGGTCATTTCGTTTTAACACTTTCGGTTGCCACCCTGAAACAAATTTCCATTTGTTTCATTTTCTTTATACAACTTTCAATTTTTTAAAACAAATTTCAACTTCGTTCAATTTCGTAAAACAAATTTCAGTTTGTTTCAATTTCCTATAACAAATTTCAATTTCTTTCTATTCCTTAAAACAAATTTCAATTTGTCTTAATTTCTTAAAACAAGTTTTATTTTGTTTCAATTTCCTTTAATTCCTTCATAAATATTCCAATTTCTTAAAACAAATTTGAATTTCTTTCAATTTTTTAATACAAATTTGAATTTCTTTCAATTTTTTAAAACAAATTTCAACTTCTTTCAATTTCTTAAAACAAATTTCAATTTGCCTCAATTTCTTAAAACAAATTTCAAAAAATGATCGTGTTACATCTTTCAGTTGCCATATATTCAAAGAAACATACTTTCAACCCCAAGCTGTACGTTCAATTATCGCCCCTTTAAAATGCACGATCGACGATAAACAAAAATAAGAGTCAAATATTTTTTTAGAATATTTTGAGAACTATATGCTCGCATGAGTTTCATCGAATTGTGTCCGGGATATGTTCCCTTGTGAGACGAGTAACTGTATACAAATGTTTTCGCGACTGTTTCAGGGCACGTTGGCGCGAGAATCGCACGATCTTCAATACACCGAATGCCCGATTGATGAACGTATCATTGCTAAGGGAAAATAAACTGTTGCACCCGCAGGAGAGACGGGGTTCAAGGGCAAGTGTTCGGGTTCCTTCGAGGCAACCCTCGATGGCCTCCTTACGTGCCCATTCGCCAAACGCCTCGCAAGGTGCGAAACACACTCAGCACTCACAGCACAGAGTGAGCCGTACGGGTTTTTATTCATTCACTTACTAAGCAAGCAACTTGTTATACAGTGTCCCGTTGAAACGAACCAAGCGACTCTTTTTTAACGCGCCGTTATATCGGGTGTTCGATGGAAATCGAGACACCTTGGACTACGACTGCGACCACCCTCGCCAACGTAACGATCGATCGAATTCTCTTGCGTTCCGATTTTATTGTCATTTTTATCATCTGATTCGGGTATACCTTTTTCTCACTCGACTTACAGGGGCACGCTAATTACTGTTGTTTGGGGGATATGACATTTGTATTGTTTCGTAGCTCATTTAACTCGTGAGGGAGTTACTTGTGTTTGTCCACATATGATGTTCAGAAGTTTGTCCATATATAAGTTTCCAACTTCTTCATTGTTTTTAATGAAAAATTTTGAAAGGGTAGGTTTGATTTGAAACATAAATTATATACTATCTCATTGTTTATAATAAAAAATTTTATAAGGGACGGTAAAATTTGATTGAAAACATAAATTTTATACAATTTCAATTGTTTATAATTAAAATTTTTACAAGGAAAGGTAAAATTGGATTTAAAATATAAATTGTATACAATCTTATTGTTCATAATTGAAATTTTTACAAGGGAAGGTAAAATTAGATTTAAAATATAAATTGCATACAATCTCATTGTTCATAATTAAAATTTTTATAAACGAAGGTAAAATTGGAATTAAAATATAATTTGTATACAATCTCACTGTTCATAATTGATATTTTTATAAGGGAGGTAAAATTTGTTTCTATCCAGGTAAAAAAATTGTCGAACCTCCAAGATCCTAAAATCCCCATGAGAAAATTTTCCAATGTTTCAAAATCCTACATTTCGGCAGCTGTAAATCTCCGAGTTGAAGTGAGCTATAATAAGCACTGAAGTTTTGTATTTCCCGGCGTAACAGCAAAACGCGTGCCCTGGTTAGAGTTGCAGGTTAAAGACTGGGGACATTTCTCGTCGCAATAATTACAGCGAAGTTCCGTCCAACATGGTTACGCGTTGAAGTTTATAATTCCCATACGTTCGTACTTTCATACAGGTACCGTGAAGTGTTCAAGGTAACTTGACAGATACGTAGAACATGTTTTTTGCGATGATCTAGTTTCCAACCAACTTTCCGCATAAAATATACAAAGACCACGTCGTTTATAGAGTCCGCGCAATTATTGTTTCTTCGAAGATTTAGCTTATCGGAATGCTCCGTATAATAATTATTTTTCTCGTCGAATACGAAAGAGCGGGTTTTTGAGTAAAATCGTAGTGCGTTCGCGAGAAAAATCCTCGGATAAAAATCATCTCTGGAGTTAATTGAGTGCTAGCAAGAATAGCTACCTTTCAGCATATCGATTTCCGTAGAACATCCCATATATGTGTACAATATAGATACGAGTATACAAAGTAGGTGACTACCTACTCTTGCCTATCTATCTTTACTCTAGAATCCTATTCTATTAAACTCAGAATCTTTCTGACTTTCTCGCATGCACAATTGCCTGCCAAGAGGGTAGATATCTGTTGATTAACATTCGAATCGAGGGTGCATCGTTTCCATGAAGCACGTCGTGCTACATCGTCGACGACGATCGCGTGAAATGTTGTTCAACGCATTGCCGCGGGCTTACGATTATTATTATTATTATTATTAATCGGAACACGACGTTATCACAGAGAGCTTTAGAAAGGATAATCACGGGACAATTGTTAAGTGAATTGCATCAAAACTCGTAAGTGCACAGTGTATGCACGTGTGATAAGAGTGAACGTGAATAGCGGATAGTGTGAATCGATGCTTTTTGTCTACCAGTAACCCTTTGGCTAACTTTATCGATCGATATGATCGAATATCTCTCGACATTTTCGTTTCTTGCAATGATAATGGGAAAAGATCATTTTACTTCCAACAGTCGCATCTTTTTAGACATTGACAAACTTTTGAATTTCAAGCTTCAAAAGTTCAAAATTTTAAGCTTAAAAAATTAAAAAATTTCAAGCTTCAAAAAATTTCAAAATTTCGAGCTTCAAACATTAAAATGATTCAAGCTTGAAAAATTTCAAAATTTAAAAGATTCGGAAGTTTTTGAATTAAAAACTATTTCAATTACAAAGTGACAAAGTCCAAAAATCAAAATTTCGAATTTGCAAATCCCTAAATTTGAAGATACTCAAATCCCAATGTCTCAGAATTCTCAGATCACAACATTCCTACATCCGAAAATCACTAGATCCCAACATTCCTACATCCGAAAATCACTATATCCCAACATTCCGACATCCAAAAGTCACTAGATCCCAACATTACAACATCCGAGAGTCACTAGATCCCAAGCATTCCTACATCCGTAAATCACTAGATCCCAAGCATTCCTATATCCGAAAATCACTAGATCCCGACATTCCTATATCCGAAAGTCGCTAGATTTCAACATTCCCATATTCGAAAATCGCTAAATCCCGACATTGCCACATCCGAAAATCACTATATTCCGAAATTCTCAAAATGTCCAACACTCGAAATCCCGAAATTCTAAAAATTTCAAAATTCTTTAATGCCTGAAAATCATTTTCTGAAGTTCGAAAATTCTAATTCCAGGATGCACGAAAGTACACGTAATGGTGGCAATATAAAGAGAGTCGCCTGTACATCGCAAAATACAATCGTATCCGCAAATATCTCAATTCAATCAGATTTCGATTCACATTTGCTTTCGTTTAACGAAACTGATCCGTCGCGCAACGGTTTCCTATAACGCATAAAAAATTCACGCGAGCTTATATCGCGACGAAGTTTACACGAATCAAGCATTCCGAATGAATCGCACAAAGTCGAAGGGTTAAACAGACTGAAAGTTACGCGAGAAACATATACATATATGTATAACAATGAAATTGAAGCACCAAGTTTGAAAGTGTCGCCAGAACGATGCATCTTTTTAATCGCCATAATCATGTTTCCACGTTTAATGGATTTGACTCTCTTTGCAGTCGACCATCTATAGCAGTAGTCTGTTTAATGATCCCGTCTGTGACCGTTGTTCTTGATTATCATGTACTGTGGACCTATGAGGTGCTCTATTGTAAAAAAAAACTTTTCAAATTGACGCGTCCTTCGAAGAGGGTAAGTTTCGCATTACATACGAGTTACGCTATCTGTTTTTCTTTCTCTTCATATACATATTTATATATATATATACATATTATAATATACATTATATTATATTGCCGATGTATCCGTAGCCTTGTATGTGTATCTGTACATAAGCCCTACTATATGGTACTTACCCTCTTTCGGATACGTCAGAACTTCGAGCCTAGAAGTTGTATGATATAATTACATTTTCTAATAGATATAAACAATAATTACAGATAGACCCGGAGTCTCTTCTGTTTAGCGTTCTCGAGGATCACGATTATAGTTGCTTGCTACAGTAAAAGATCATTGCTTGCTTATGACGATGATATTATACGGAGTGCCCCATGCAATTGGACCAACCCGTTGCTCTATCTTTATAGCTCTAAAGCAGTAGTTGGTAGATTTCGTTACAAGATTATGCGATATTACATTGAGTATCATCAGGTATACACGTAGGTCATGAAAGTTGATACGGTCCAAAGATTTCGCGGTCTCCTGCGCTTTCAGGATGAAAGAGTGACGCGATGAATCTTATACTTGAAGTATGAAGTGTATGTATATATGGTATATACATAGTATAGTATGTACATAGTATGGTATAGTGTAGTATGAATTTACATATATATTATAGTATGAAGTATCTTATAAATTATGAACTATTTTCGACATTGTACCATAATGAAAGAAAATTTCGATCTAGAAAACGGTGATGACCCGAAATCTTTGAAACCTTAATTTCTTGATTCGATACGTATATACAGTGTAGTACTTCATTCGACATCGTTTCATTTTATTCGGTGAAATATCGTCTAGCTTCTACCTTTTTAGAGATATATCTTGAATTTGACCCAGTTGTACGGGACACCTTGTATCGTAGAAATCGCGTTCGAACGAGTGTATCCATGATGTAAAAAGTCCAACGAAACCATAGAAGAAATTGGGAGGGAATAAGAAAAAAATTCGAACGATCTGTCGAAAAATTTTGCTGAACACTCGTTGAGAAGTTCGACACGAAAGCGTGAATGATCGAATAAAATCAATACGAGTCTATCTCGTGTGATATTTTTTATTTCCTCCGCGTAGTGCCAATCGATTAGCTATTAGATACGCAAATTACGTGCGACAGAATCGATAATATTACCGTATATTACGCTAGAATACGGGTGCATTTCCATTGTAGCACGGAGTTCTGAAGTAGTTTTACGAGAGACCAGATTGCATTCCAGAAATGCATCTCGGTTGCACGGTAAGATAGATTATATCAATCGATTTCACCGGAAATGCTATAGCAACGCAATCCCAGAATTCGTTGTCTCGTAAATTCGTTTCTTTCCAAGCTCTGTGTTGTATAATTATTTGGTGGGATTGAATGGCATCGACGGTGAATTCGATCGAGACGTTTCATACGTATTTGCAGTTCGTGTTTTCGAGCACTTTTAGAGCTATTAAACGCATGCACGTGCTCACAATGGCGGTTCGATGATCTAAATTAAAAAAAATTAGGCGTTTGTTGTTTGATTTAACCTAATTTTTTTTTATCGAAATCTTCACTTCCTTGTTAGGAAACGGAATGTATTTGTTCTTCAACTGTTTAAACGTTTACAAACATGATTTTAAATCTCCATTGCATGATATTTGTCAGATTCAAAAAGAATACATTCTTGAAAAAAATATATTCTATTCAGAAAATTTATTTAACCCTGTGTTGAATCATGTTGCTAATGCACAACGTGAAATAATATAATATAAAAACCTTGTGTTTAGTAAAATTAGTTAACCTTCTTAAAAAAAAATTATTTTGTTCACTTTCTGAAAATATTCCTAACTTCCAGGTTCGCACAATCATTCTCCAAATAAAATTCTATAACCGAAAATATTTATTTATTATTTTGCATTTCGTGAAAGAATTGAAAGATTAATTTATTTCCAGAGAACGAAGTCACGTTTTTCGAAATTGAAGAAATCAAGAAATTGGATTTAGAAAAACATGGGAAGTAATTTCGATAATTCTATTGATTATCGAATACACGATATATCCATGTTTAATGAAATGTCGAGCAAATTAACTTTGCCCTGAATTTGAAAATTTTAGTATGTATAGCTTCAAAAATAAACATATTTAAAAATTTCCAAATTTTATTGTTTGTAATTTCAAAATTTACTCACCTAAATCACTGAATTCCCCTGTACTGTTATTTTTGCTAAGAAAGTACACATTAGTAAACACTTATATCATAAAAATTTGATCATTTTGTTATTTTATCACTTATTCCTAATCGATCCTCCTGATGACTTTGATCATCTTAATCACTTCAATCGTCTCAGTCATTTCGATCACTTTGATCATCGTGACCATTTCGATTACTTTAATCATCCTGATCATTTCAATCATCTCGATCATTTCGATTGTCTTGATCATTCGATCAATTCGATTACTTTGATCATCGTGATCGTTTCGATTATTTTAATCATCCCAATCATTTCAATCATCTCGATCGCATCGATCATCCTGATCATTCAGTTCGATTTAATTCACACATCCCTGTCCATTATGTACAAAAACCCAACACGAATATTTGTTTGCACCGCCGCAAAAATCTTCCGTTCTCGAATTCATCCGCGAAAGGTCATACTATTTAGTGAAAAAAAATCGTTGCTAGCGTGTAGAGGACCGCCATCGTGACCTTTTCGATCGAACGAAAAAGCAGCATCGAACAAAACATTTCCGTTCGACGCCGCTCTTCGTGCTTGAATCGTGTGCCGGCTTTTCGTGTCAGCTCACCGAGTCGTCGTGGCGTTCGAAAGCGCGCGATACTTTAACAGGAAAATCTCTGTCGCCAGGGTCACGAACAGGATCACGTCGAGGAAGTCGAGGCAGCAGCGGGAACGCGTCGGCCGTCTCGACGAAATCGAACAAATCCCCGCCGAATCAGCCGAATAACATGACGGAAACCGTTCTGGAGAACGTCACCGTGGAGATCCTCGAGGCCAAGGCGTAGATCCGTGTCGTCGTTGCCCGATTTTCCTTCAGCGACAACCACGTGGACGATCGACGCGTAAAACCGATCGTCCTCGATGCGATTTCAACTCTGTCGTAGATCCACTTATTATTATTTTTCTTTTTTCACCCTCGTTTCTATTTCGACGACGATCGTACGTCGGTCCCTCGCGTCTGACTCGTCCTACGCTTTCATACAGACTTTTTCTGGGTCTAATTAAACTCGTGCCGCTGTTATTAACCGTAGCCATCCGATATCGCGAACGATATTTTATTACGTCTCGAGACGCGGAGAAAAAATGAAAGAAAAACGGTATTCACGAATTCGTACTTAAGATAATCATCTTTACGTCCGAGATTACATCTCGATATTCTCCATTCTCGCGCGAGATCGTGTTCGATTTCTACGGAGCATCGTACGGCTGTATGTATTTTGTGGTTTTGATAAATCGCTAGGTGAGAAAGCACGAAACATATTAACGAGAGTAAGGAGATATCTTCTGAATATATTTCAAGATCAAGCAGCACCCCTCTCTATCGTTTAAATAAGATTCTTTCGATTGATTCTTGTAGATCCTTCAGATTCCGCAGCGTGTAAGGAAACGAAACAAAAAAAAAACGTGATCTTTTTCTACGATAAGAGAGAAAAGAATTGTCTACGGCGAAGACGGGAGTCGTTCACTCTCCGATCTACTCGTTTTACCGAACAAAAATCTGGAGGCGAAACATGGTAACGACGCGAGAGATGGCATTTTCCGACACGGGGATACCTTGCGAACGAGTTACGATGTTTTTTCTGGACCAAAGGATAGCGAATCTTTCGCCTGTAACTTCGATTCATCGCTTCGAGCTAATCCTAATTGATATATCTCGTATTTTATAATAATTGACACTCTCGAAGTCCAAACGATCGGTTCGACGAACGGCGATCCATAGATCGCGAGCTAACACAATCAACCGAACGTTCCACGAAGATAATCTTGAATTCGTTGCGTTCTGTCTTCGCTCTCTATCGATTTTATCCCGTAGTACGGTCCCGAACGCTTCGGAATATCGATTTTCTTGTCCGATCGATGACTTCTCGTTCGTTAGAGTTAAAAGACGGAACGTCGACGCGCTAGGTGCATTATCGTAAGATTTCTCAAGTGGTCAGCTGGTCTGATACAAATCCACACGGACGAAGAAATGAGTCTCGGAGTCGTGCACGATATTCCGGGGTCAGGACGACCCGATTACTGTCGCGGATCCCGACACAACGAGCCGACGGTACTTGCCAAGAAACTAAAAACCGGTTAAAGAGAAGCCAAAAGAAATAAAAAAAAAAAAGACAACACGAAAGGGACCAGACGAAAGTGTTTTGAACGGACATCCCGAGGGTAACGCTGTACGCGTCGCAAACCAATTACGTTTAGCGTGATAATTAAGCAGCATCGTAGCTTTATCCGTTTCGCGAGCAACACGCTCGACTGAACGATTAATGGATCGCGCATGACGGCTTAGGCAACGAGATAGTTACGCGCTCGACGAATCGTTTCTCATCGATTATCGTTTCAATGTTCATTCGAACGCGTGTTAACCCTTTCGCTGCGATAATTGACTATATCGATACACCGATTGCCACGGTGCAAATCAATTGTCTCGATTGTTCAGGAATAATTATTCTATCGTGTCATGTGATTTTACTTATAATCCGATAATATGATACCATCTACTGTTCTGAAATGCTCGTGAGTGTCGACGTTTAATAATAATTTATAACATATAAATTGAAACGCTGATTACACTTCGGAACGTCGGGATAACCGTTTTGATGAGTATGCATGAAAAGCACCTATCCCTGTATGAATATTTCAGTGATATCGTGCAGCGGAGGTCGTGACGAGTAAGCGAAGATAAGTTAGATTAGAGGGACATAATGGATTTAATTTAATCTGTTCCTAACTAATAACATGACATGATAACATCTTACCCGTCCTAATCATCTCGAAAATTATTGCTTAACAGCACCCTCACTATGATTTGAACCAGCGTGACAAACCTTGAAATGATCCAACTATAACCTAAGCTGAACTAACATAATCAGATCTGAAAAACCATACAAATAAAACTTGACAAACCTTAATTGAACCTAACCTAACGAAACAAACCTTAATTGAACCTAACTGAACGAAACAAACCTTAACTGAACCTAATCTAACGAAACAAGCCTTGATCTATTCTAATCAAACATAATCTAAACCTAACTAAGCCTACCCTAATATGACAAGTCCTAACGTAACCTAACTCGAATCTAATCTAGCTTCACCTCACCTAACCTAATATAATCGAACACAAACTTAACCTTACCTGACCTGATCTAACATCTTTAATCCAAACATAGTACCCAGAAAGGTTCACCTACTTCTACATAACAATAATCAACTTGAACCTAATATTGACTTAGCCCAACCTAATCTTAGCTAACGTTAATTTAATTTAATTTAACGTTTTAGCATTGAATGAGGCTATAAATTGAAATATCTCCGCAGTGATCAGCGTGTTAACGATAAAAATATATAAATTATCGTACGGACTTCCAAATGTGAAAAATCAAATAATTAACGAACGATTTGAAAAATTTCGATGTACGTCGCAGCAAGAGGGTTGAGGATTCTAATCACTCGGCAAAGAACGGGACGACGCTCCGTTGTTACACGACGAATTAGATTTTCATTTTCGAATTCGAGTCGAAGCCTCGAGCCAAGGGAACAGTTTGCGCGTTATTAAAGTTCGTTCGATCGATCGAATTTTAATGGACAGACGGCGGAAAACGAAACGACACAGTCGCCTCGAGGGATATCACCGTATAGATATAGAAAGAGCAAAACGCGTTGAAAACGTTTCTACCTTATTAAAGCCGCACAAAATTCCGTTGTCGAAAACTAATTGTAAAACTGTTTATCTCTATCTACATACACACATATACACACACGTTACACTTCGAGATCATCTTCTTTCGAATAATGAAGAATCATCATAAAATAGTCCGGTACGATTGTATCTCAGCAATTTAGTGCCTGCGCTCTCGCGTTTAAATAGCGTTTAACATAAAAAGATGAGATTAATTAATTATATATATATATATACGTATACATGTTAAATCAGTACAAGAAGAGGATAAAAAGAAATATATATACATATACATATATATATATATACATACATAATATTAGGCTTGGCACTATTTGCACTGTTTGTAGATGACTTTTTTGGAACGCCTAGCGACTGTAATCCACACTGTGATCTATGTGCAACGTACAGCTAATAGATTCTTCTTGCTACCGTCGTTGTTATTATTATTAAACTTTAATACTTAACGAGGATAATCGATAGATATTAATAACGTGTTAAGCGACTCGCTTAATTATTATCGGTGCCGCACCTAGCGTACTCTATATATCTCTTTGCACCCATTGTTGACCCATTTGTAATATCAGCCTCTCAGTTGTAACAGGTATATAATATAGAGATAGCATCTTTTATTGCAGAGATTCGATATAGAAAGCGTGCGAGTAAACCTCGAAATATTAAAATGAAAAAAAAATGAAATAGGGGAGATAAACCCAGACAGGGAGTATAGGCGCGTTTGTGAACGAGCAAATGTTTACTCGCTAAGGATTTCAAGGGACAAGGAGGGATCGATCTGATCCGCGAACGAAATTCGGGGAAGGTTTCCGTTTCCGGATAGAACGCTCCCTCTGTGCCCGATTAATTACGTAACGGGACTCGTTAACGATCCTACGAGTATATCTCAGCCGTGGAAAGTAAATCGTTCGCTTAAGAACATTTAGAATAATCGTAGCGTTTAGAGTAGCGTTTATCGTTAAGAGGCTTATTATCGAGTCGTTAGTTTCCCTCCATCCTCAAGATTACGATGCACAAAGGTTAACTCGACGAAAGAAACAAGCAGGGTGCCTCGTCTTTATCAATCAAAGACACTCGCTCACTTTTTTAACACCTCTATCCTCTATACGTCTGAACGTAGATAATTGCTGCGTGATCGATCGAGACGATTTCATTTCATCCCCCTCGCGAACCGCTTCAACGGGGGATTTATCGAGTTGTTCGTTTTGAGCTGTTTCATCGCACGTACAGATTTTCTTCGAGTGTTATATGTCGAAGTCGGATCTCTTGAAACGAAACGAGAGCGGATCTCTTGAAAATGATTTGCCGTGGACGGAGCATGATTTTTCACGGAGAACCTCGTGAACAGAGAACGATGCGGTAATCCAAATATGGGGAAGTGTTTGGATTACTTGTCGTTCTCTGCCGTCGGGTTTTCCCTCGGAAATATCGACTTTTACTTACCTGAATTCTCTCTGTGTGTAAAATCGCATTCTCGTAACCGATCGTGGTTACCGTGACCATTTTTAATATCACCCATGGTACTTATAATCGACTACGTCCGATACCGGAAAACGCGAAACACTATGAACCGACGACTTTCGCCAACAACGATGGAACATCCCGAAATCAAAATTAGACAATACCTTGTCGATGCAGTCCCATAATCGAGACGGAAGGATCATTGATCCTGCGGGACAAAACAGTGTTCGCCGCGTCAGTGCTTTATCGAATTATACAGATCATCATCCTTATTAAAAACAGAAGAAAAAAATAACGATCCTTCGACTACCGAGTTTCGCGATTTTGTAAGTTTCTTCCTACACACTAACCCTTTCGGATCCAGCACAAAATATCGTCCTTGAACGATCGTACGACGAAACTATCGTCCGATCAGTATTCTTAGGATCATGTCTCTTCTAGACAGGTAACGTTGTTAAGGAATTATTATTGTAATCACCGACACAGCTTGCTTGTAAGGAACTACGTATATAGCGTGATCGAGCACGATTAAGCTTTCTGTAGGTTAAATTAATGTTAAGGTGAAACGTAGAAGTTTCGTCTGATCGCATATTGTGCTTAATTTTCAATGATCCGTCTAGGAATGTTCGGCTAACCGATCCGTAGACGGTTCACCGCGAAACATTGTGATTCGATTTAGCGTAATTAAAAATAAAAAATAAAGATTATCGTACACTCGTCTCGAGATATTGCGTATTTCTATATGTACTGTACACACAAACGATGTATTCGTATAAACGTAGTTGGCTTCAAAGGATCGCGTAAGATAAGGTTAAACTCTCTACGATTACGTGCTACGTTGTAAAACTTCTTAAGATGTATTTAACGCAATGGAATCTAGGCAATTGGTGATTAACGGGAGCGTACACTCAAATGAGGATTCGAAAGATTTAAATAAACTCGCGAGAGAAACTTGAATAGCGAATAGAAAGTTTCCTAGATACAGCGTGGATGGATGCGGACAAATTGTATGCGAGTCTCTCATTTTTCAATTTTCAATATTTTATAATGTCCGGTATGTAACGAAAGTGAATATCGTTGAACTTTTGGCAATATACTACCCAACACTATTTTACTAGCGGCTTAGCCTACCTTGTAATCTTTATATTATTATACATTTCATATTATAGCTTGTAACGGATAAATTAACGATCTATAACGATTGTATTTAAAACTTAATTATATTCTGACTCTTTGAATTCGTTTTAATAAAATCTTAATACACTGTACAAATTGTATTTGTCACCTTGGTGCCCTTTTATTAAAAAAAAAAAAAAGAAAAACAAAATGTATACAAATTGCTCCAGCTCGTTTATTATAATAAACTAAATTTGGACCAAATAGATGTTCCACGAATCATGCGCTCCTTGGTGTTAGTACAAAAACTTAGAATTTTGTATGAAAGATCCAACAATGCTCGTAATTTCGATATTCCTTTGAAAGTATATAACACTTTCAAATATAATACAAGAACGCGAATACTGTACACGGTAAAAGTACATTTTATTTGTACGAATTTTTCGCTCTCCAATCAAGAAATTCATCAAATTCTGCTTCATCCCCACTGGAAATATCCTCATCCGTATTGTTTTGTTTCCTATCTGTGGCCTGCACCTGCTCTTTGCGTTTTACCAGATCCATTACTCTATGAAAATAGTAATTAATTTAATCACTTATGATTGTATCCTTAAACTGAAATTTACATTTTATTTTTATTTACCTAGACCAGTGTCTAATTTGTTCTTCTATTTCATCTAATTGCCTTTCTGTTGTCGCTTCCTCCTGATCCTCTGCAATAATTTGTGCAGACTGTGCTGTTTCCTCTTTGATTTCTTTTTGAAACTTTTCCCATTCTTCTTCTATGGGATTTTTATATTCAACATTACGAACCTAGAATGTCCCATAAAAAGTAGATTGTTTTTATGTGCTTCTTATATGCATGTATTTAATTTTCATCTGACACTCTTACTTTAGCATCCAAAATTGGATCATCAAAAAAACCTTCAGGAAGAACTGCTTGATTTGAGTCTTTGCCCCTTTCTATTTCTTTATCAGTCTTCTCCTCTACTTCTTCATGTTTAAATTCTTTCTCTTGGGCTATATCCTTATCATTTTCAGATCCCCTTTTTATCACAGTAGTATTTAAAGGTACTGTTAATCCTTGTTTAGAAGGATTATCAAAGAAATCTAATGGTAAATTTGAAGGTACTTGTGCTGATTTTACTGTAGTATTTTTTAATATGCCCTTAATCTTTTTATTTGCTGCTGGTTCTTGCAAAGGAGATATAGGTCTTTTAAATGTATGCGTTGTAGCTGTCGGTGAATCTGTTTCTAATTTAGTCTTTTTTGCTAATGTTATATTTTCCTTGTGAGCCTTTGAATTCAAATGCACCGGCCAAACTGCTTCATTACGGACAACAGTTTTGCACAAAATACACATTAGTTGTCCTGCATCTGTATATGTGTTTACCATGGTTAAGGACTTTTCAAAAGCATCTTAGATTTTTCAAATGACAGAAATAAAAAACAGGAAAAAAGCTGAATAATTAAGAATTTAAAAACAAAACAAACATGAATAGTTATTCATGAATGATGCTCAGACGTGATTATCAAAAATAAGCCTAAAATCTAATTTTGAAACTGGAAGAAAAAGGAAATGTAAAACATAACCTTGAAACAAATTAAATTGTAGTGAAAAGGATATTTTGCTAATGGTGATTCAATTTTTTTAACAACTCCTGATTTCTTGTGGTGTTCTCTCATAGCTTTACGCAAATCATCTTGTGTCAATTTCCTTTTAAGCGACATTTCGAAAAATATATTACACTTTCAAAAAATAAACACAACTTTAGAATCTTAGGTTATGTTTTGTATGCAACTCCAGCTCCCCTATTATTCAATTTTTAAAGTAACTTTATCAGCTGATAAACCAAAATCCAATTGATAGAGACGAGTTTCAGAGTGTAAATAATTCAGGTATAATTAGTTTTAAACATTATCCTCTGATTATTAGCCCCATTATAATTGAATAAAGTTAGACATCTTTTATAACTTTTTGTAGTGCAATTGCAATTTCGTAATAGTATTATTTTTAATTGCTTTCTGTTGTCCCATACAAGAGGGAAGATTTTGACATTGCAGAATATTTATGGAAAATAATACTTGTATACAACTTGGTGATCATGATCCATTCAAAGTGTTGGCATCTTGTCAGTCATGTTCGAGAGAATTAGATAACAAAGAATTATTAATGCTACTAATGAAGTGCGTGGATTTTGCAGCAATAAAACACAAAAACCAAAAAAGAAAAGATGCAGAAGGAACACCATATATAAATCACCCCATAGGTTTGCAATTTGATTAAAATCATATAGGAGAAAAACATAAAAAACTATAAAGCATATACTTTACTATTAAAGAAGCTATAAAAACAGTACAAAAACTATAAGAACCATTTTCTAGGTGTTGCAAACATTTTGATTCAGGAAGGCAAAGTTTATGATCCTGTTGTAATTGTATCTGCTCTATTACATGACACAGTTGAAGATACACATACTACATTCGAAGAGATAGAAGCAAAATTTGGTACAGAGGTTTGTAATATAGTTAAAGAACTAACAGATGATAAAACTTTGCCCTCACAAGAACGTAAGAGATTGCAAGTAGAAAATGCTCCTAAAAAAAGTAAAAAAGCTAAATTAATTAAATTAGCAGATCACTTATATAATCTTAGAGATCTTGAAAAGAGTACTCCTGTTGGTTGGTCACCAGAAAGAGTAAAAGAGTATTTTAAGGTAATACATGAAAATTGAAAGCAGGTCTAGTACAAGTGTTTTATACATTCGTATTTACAGTTACACTAACATTACAAAAAATATTTATTTTAGTGGTCCAAAGCTGTGATAGATGGATGTCGTAGAACTAATTTGAATCTGGAAACGGAACTAGACAAAGTGTTTGCAAATCGCATAGCACGTCAAAGAGAAAGCTGTGAATGTAAAAAATGAGTTGCATCATTATGAGCTAAAAATATATTTCAAACGTTAACAATAATATACAGGATTAAAGAAAATTAACATTATCATTAATGCTTTTTCTAAAGTTCAAAAAGTTGTATAAAATGTATAAAAGGTCGTTTACAAATCTGCAAAAATATTTATGTATTTTATACATGTATACAAATCATTTTTAACATAATTGTATTGGAAACGGATAGCATTGTAAATCCCCTATTGTTTATTGGAATGTTTTTGTAAGAACCACTTCATATATTCTGCTAGTTTCTCTATCTCCTTTACGCTAAGAGCGTTATACGCTGATGCTCGAATTCCACCTACGGATCTGTAATTGGGTAACATAACATTCAGTTTAAAAATCAGTTCAAACGGTAAATATGATGTAAAATGCAACTTTTACGCTCTTACAACATGTCGACACGTGCATTTGCAACATCGTTGTTGATCATTTTTTAAGTTACACTGACCTGTGACCTTTCAACTGAAGCATTCCACGCGCGGATGCACCAGAAAGAAATTCTTTCTCGAGTTCCTCATCATTGTTTCCTATTCTAAACGGTATATTCATTCTACTCCGTGCATCTGCCTTAACTGGGCACGAGTAAAAACCTTTCGACTCGTTGATCACATCGTATATTTTCTGGCTCTTTATGATCGCCAATTTTTCCATGTTTTCCACCCCACCATGTTCTTTGATCCATTTGAAGACTAACCCGACCGTGTATATTCTAAAAATCGAAACGAACGTTTCAACGCAAACACGACAATTTGTTTACTTCAATTGTAATAATATTATCGGGACAAATCAGGCTCGTCCATTCACGTGTGTACATTTGTTCTATCGTTTTTTTAATTGATTTTATCAGAGCTGCTTACTGAAATACTGGCGGTGTATTATGTAATGAGTTATCAGCTGCCATGACAGTGAAATTTAATATTGTGGGACAAACTTTCATAGCATGACCAAGAACATTGTCTCGTACTATTACCAGCGTTACCCCGGCTGGACCAATATTTTTTTGTGCACCAGCAAAGATTACTGCGAACTAAAAACAGCACATTATCTCGGTGTATTGACTCATCCTCCTTTCACATTGAATGGTCACAAGACTAGATATAACGTACTTTTGAAACGTCTATACATCTCGTGGCTATATTCGACGACATATCAGCAACAAGCGGCACCCCATTTGTCTCGGGAACGTAATCGAATTCGATTCCTTAAATGATTAAATAAATATAATCTTTGACGATCAACATTCACAATTATCGTTCAGTTACCGTGAATCGTTTCGTTAGCGCAATAATAAACGTATGATGCGTCAGGATTCAAATTCCAAGTCGAGGGATCCGGAATCTCGGTATATTTCGCCGTTGTTGGCAAAACCATATTTACGTTCCCGTATTTTGCCGCTTCTTTCGCCGCTTTCGCCGACCACGAACCTTGAAGATTTAATTTGCGATTTAATTGAAAAGTATATCACCGTGTTCGTGTTCGCAGCATTATGTTAATTTCTCTGTTATCCGCGGTTAAACACCGGTACCAGTATTTTCCTTAATTAGATATTGCATGCGGCGACGATTTATGTAGCTTGTACGGGACTTCGAATTTTCTTAACTTCGAGACTTTCGAGAATCCTGGTATTTTTGAACTTTAAGATTTTTGGACTTCAGAATTTTGAAATTTTGCGATCATGGTACTTTGAAATATAGAATTTCGTGAGCTTCCATTTCGCGCACGTGTTTCGCGTACAATCTTTGACGCGATAAGAATCCAATTAGATTAGCGAGATCACGTGCGAAATGTATTGCAAATTTACCGGTTACTATGTAGTCCGCGGTACCGGTGGTCATCATGTTCAGAGGAATAGCCGCAAATAATCCCGTTCCACCCCCTTGCATCAATAAAATTTTATAATTATCGGGGACATGCCTGCAAAGTTTAAATGACTCGTTAAGCCAACAAAAATATTTTTACAAAATATATATAGTTCATCCGCGAACGTATCGAGTATCAATCGGGATTTGTAACTTTTGATCCCGTCCGAATCCTCCGTAGCAACTCACAGTAATTCTCGTAACGTTGCTAGTGCATTTTCAATAACATTTTTGAATTCGGCCGATCGATGACTCAGTTCCAGAATACTGATTCCAGTATCACCGTATGCCAGCAATTCCTCTTGCACTTGTTTCAACACCTACAAAAGATGTATGATCGATGCTGTCGATTATATTTCGTGCTTAAAGTATTATTCGAACGATGTTGATCAGAAGAAACTTGTTTATTTCGAATGTTCATATGTGATCGATAGCGAGAATATTGTGTGGCCTGTTCAACAGTTGAATGAACGAGTTTGACCCGGAACGATAGACCTCGATTGTAATTCAGAAATTTAAATTGTTTCGAGTTTGGATTACAAATTTCAAATGTAAAAGTTTTCAAACATGAAAATTCACGGATTGAACATTTTCAAATTTAAAAGTTTTAACATCGGAAATTTCGGTATTTGGAAATTTAGAATTTTAGAATTTACAAACTTTGAAGTTAATAAATTACGAATTCGCAAATCTTCAATTTATTTCCGGCAGACTGTTGGCTTCAAGGTTCTTACAATCAATCTTTGCATAAAGAAAATGTTACGTATATAGTCTTTTGCACCATCCCCGTTCAACGATCCTAAGATCACATAACGAGGCTTTGCAAAATTTATAACTCAAAATCCTCCACTATTTTAAGCTTTGATCATTTCGATATTCCTTATAATTTACAGAAAGTTATTTCTGTCAATATTAAAAAAATTAATTTGCGAATGTATTAGTACATTATGATACCTCTTCCGGAAGTTTAGCTGGTCCCGCTCCAAAATTGATCACAGTGTTTTGATCACCCATCGCGAAAGCTACTATTTACTGGACCGCTGCTACAGAGACACTGAACCGAACTCGATATAAAAAGCAGAATCTCCGTTTATCTCTTCTTCTCGTTATCTCTTCTTTTCTCGTTATCTCTTCGTAAAAGCCGCAGGGGGTTATACCGTATACAATAAACAACTCTCTATTCGATTCCACTTCTCGCACGATTTGTGCCGCAAAGTTTGATCCATAAAGGCTACGGGCGCACAGCAAATTATTATATATCCATTCTGTTTTACTTTCTTTGCAGTTCGATCACTTCCTTCACTTTCTCTTTCAACTTTTGTTTACGTTCACTACATGCAAACCGACTGCGGATTCTTTATGATTTACTGGGGCAAAGATATGAATCAACCGGTCATGCGATCAGTATCGATCACGAATCATTTGATATCTCGTCTTGATGTTTTTCACGCATTATGTACAGGAAGATTTATCAAACAGGTCGTCAAACGGGGATTGGTTCAAATGGATAAGTTATATACAATAGTTTGCTTCGCCGATGAAGCGCGAAAATTGAAAAATTTATTAATCCTTTTACATAAAATAATTATGCAATTTTTGCATCTTGACAAATAAAAATAAATTGCATTTTATGCTGTTACTAAAATCATCGAAAATATTTGAAAGTTCCAAATTTGCATTTTCTTGTTGCAAAATAAGGTTTCACATTCTCTCGGCGAATGACGAATAATCACTTCGTTTGATAAAATTTTAAGTAGGTTTTTTTATATCGTATCGAAGTATATTATTAAATGTTTTAATTTATTTGTGCACGATTCGAAACTCGTTTAGTATTTTTATCTTCTAATTGCTCGAATGATTAGTTCATATGAATTGAATACAGTTAAAATACTATTAGAAGTAATTTTATTTTGTTGGATTTATAGTTCAAAAAAGGCGCGAAAGCGGGACAAAACGGAGAGTCACTATTGCGTCTCATATGAATTGATACATGATCCATTTTTTGCAAATAAACAGCGAATACTCACTGTACGATATTAATATTTCAACTATTTTAGTTTCTGAATATTGAATATTTATAAATTGACATATTGTTTGTTTCAGATTAAACTAAATGGTTAAATAAACGCATAGGTTTTAAGAAACTTAAAATCGCTAAAACATGGAATCGTCTAAAACTTTTATGGATATTTTTGAAAGAGCTAGAGCAGAAAGGAATAGCACTTATCTGACAGAAATATTGACAAGCAGTAGAAAGTACTTTCAAAATATATCAAAGGATGAGAGCGGTATGTATGGATCAACTAAAATTGATTGTTGTTTCATAACAGTACAATATAATATTATACTTGTGTAATTTATAATAAAAATATGTTTTAATTACAATTTAATATTTGATCTTTTTAGAACTGATGTTATCTATATTGCTTGATAGAAATAAAGGTTTATTAGCATTTCTTAACGATGAATTTAGCAAATCTAAGCCAGATAGAGGTTTTGATAAGGCAATGAAGGAAACATTCAGTCTACTTCAATTTATCATAGAACAGTTTCATGAAGTATTTGTTCCATATATTATGGTAACAAAGGTATTGCATGATGATATTTACAAGTTTTGTACATACGAAACAAAACAATAATATATTGTTTGCATAACATATTAAAACTTTATTTGGCTCTAGAATACGTGTCAACAGGCACTTCTGATACAGTGTTCTGCATTTGTTCGGAAAGCTGCTTGCAATGCTTTTACAAAACTAATAGAAAATTTTAATGAATATGAACTTGAATTGGATGAAACTGTAAGAAAGTTTGTAAATTCGTTTCATCTACTTAACATAAAAGGTGATGTAAAAATATTAACATGAAGGTATAGTATCTGAAACATTTATATATATAATTCTATTAATTTATTATAGAAAGGAGTTTAATATTTTCTGTACTCGGTACAATTTTAAAGCACAATCCAGAATTGTTAAATACAGAAGACCGTGCTGACACAATTTTTCAACGAATAAGAAATGATTTTATAAAGCAAGTATGTCACATATTTCTGTGCTTTTATACTTACTATGTATAAGCTGTTATTTTTAAATTACAGTTTACTTCACACAACGCATCCCAGTCAACTGATACATTTGAAGTATATTTGAATATCCTTTCTGATACGTTAAAATGCCTTCCAAATGAAATCATACAAAGATATTCTATGGAAATATATAATTGGACTAAAGAATTAAGCGATCTTAGGAAATACCAATTTAGGAAAATTACATTGAGAGCAGCAATTACATTATTGACATCTAATATACAGCATTTTCGAGAATTTGTCTATCGCGATTATAAATTTTGGCACAATCTATTATTAGATGTTGCTCGGGATAAAAATTCAGATAACAGTATGTGTGGACAAGATGGGCTACGACGCTTTTACAAAGAAATTGGTCACATGTTAAACTCTAGCACTTTTGATGATAATACAAGTAAAGAAATTCTCACTGTAAGTATCATTAATTATAATACTATGAGGTAGTTATTTTTGATTATTTATAACATGACCTATTTTTTAGTATTTTAAAGCTTTCTTTGTGGATCGCCTAAAAGTAAATTCTAATATATCACGTTTTATCGTGTATGGTTTTAGTCAAATGGCCGCACCTTGTAAAAGATATTTTGAAGATAATTGCGTGGAGCAGATGTTTTCGTTAATAACTCACTATGCATTAGAACTTTGTTCCAGGTATGAATTATATTTTTTATAATATTTGAACACGGACATTTATTGATATGTTATATTTTACAGAGACAATCTAGAACAAGTTCACTTGGAAAGTGTTTATAGTTACCAACAGGCTTTATCTGAAATTATATTACATATAAAAGATCTATCACTTGATCACATTAATGTCATTACAAAACTCAGCATCTTTTTGATTAAAAGATTTCCTGATCTTCCTCCAAGAAGCCAAAATTTTGCAATAGAATCGATAAAAGATGCGATCATTAATATTGGTACAGTCAATAAAAATGTTTTAGAAGAATTTTTCTACCATTTAAGTAAGTATTGGTTTTATACACGTTCATAATCCACACTAAATTAAACTCATTTCTCTTCCTAATATGTTTATGTAGTTCATGATGGTGTAATATGGACATGTTCGCATACTATATTAATTGATGCGGAATTACAACGAGGAATGGGGAACCTTGAGGAACGTCCAGTATGTTATAAGAATTATTTACGATTATGGTTAGAACTTTTAAAGCCGGAAAGATACAAAAATTACAGAAATCTTGTGCATCAAATAGCAGATTCAATGATATATGTAGGTATCGCATTGATTAGTAAGTTGAATTTGAAAACGAAAACGAAGGAAGATAACATATTCTCAGATGCTGCCTTCTCTCAAATTGCTGAGAATAACGCAGATTTTAAGATGTTTGTTAACATTGTAGATTTATACGTTGACATAATCAACAGTGTAGAATCTGATTTGCTGACAAACACAGTGCAGAGATTTATACTAACGATCATTACCATGTCGTATAAACATCCTCTAATATCTGGCTTTTATAAATTAATGCGTGCACTTTTTAACCATGTGTGCATCTTCAGCATAGATGATATTGAAGCAGAAGTTTTGGAATTAGTGTACAAATATTTGATGAATGTATTACATCTGATCTCCACATTCTCTAATGAACTACTGACTACATGCTTATACCTGATTATGAACACACCAACGCTTTTTGTGAAACGTGTACTGAACAGTACAATTCCAGCGTTTAAAATCGCTTGTACCATCGGTTTAAGCGATTTCGAATTAGCACGCACTACTCTGAACACTTTGGAATTATGGACAAACACATTGGACAACAAGGATACAAAGGAGTTTTTACAAGAAGTTGTGCCATTCTTAGACCCGTATTTACAAAGCGGGGAAAGTTCCACAGAATTTTTACAAGATATTATAGAAACAGAACGGAAAGTTATTAAACGCGTAACGTTAAGAGACGATATGAATACACTGGAAAGATTTCAGATGAAAGTTTTGTTATTTATAGCTTCGCTGGACACCGATATAATATTCAATTTTATATATAAAAGATCTATGAATGTCGGTGCCACTTGGGACAAGAAGGATTTACTCAAGTATTCACTGACATTCTCCGATACCCAAGTGGATATCTGTTTCGATAAAATTTTACCAAGATTAATACTTTTAGCACAAACTTCTGGAGACAGGCGGATAAAAGTGAACGCTTGCGAAGTACTTCATTCAATAATATCGTTTATTCTTGGCAAAACTGCACAAAATTTAACAACAAATGCGGATAAATTTGTTTCGATATATGCGACATTATACCCGGTCTTGCTTAATTTGTGCTGCGATTTCGACGAGACACCCAGAAACATTTTTCAACCGTTCATGCTGCAACTTACGCACTGGCTGAGTTCAAAGTTTATGCTCAAATCTCCAGCGACTATGCACTTTCTTGATTCGCTCTTCGATGGTTTGAGTAACGAGTCGAATTCATCCGTCAGAGAATTTTCTGGAATGTGTTTAGCCGAGTTTACCAGCTGGTCCATCAAACAGTCGGACGACGACAGGACAATACATTTGAACATTGATGAGGTGATGTATAAGATTACAAATTTCGCACTTCATCCTTCTATGTTCAAACGCATAGCTGCTGCAACTACGTTCAATCACCTTTACACTATTCTGCGCGAAGACGAAAAAATTGTGTCCACGTACTGGCTGGAAATTTTATATTGTTTCATCAAAAGTCTGGATGGTTGTAACAATATTTCTATTACTACTGCGCTGGATCACGTTGAAAGAGTTGTGCTAGCAAAAAGTGATGTACTGAATGACAAGTACAAAAATCGTAGGAAACCACATGAATTTGATGATGTAACTTTAACAGACGCGGTAAACTGGTTATTTAAGCAGTGCGGTTGCTTGGACCAACGTTGCAGAGTAAAATGTATGGATCTAATCATGAAATTTTCGCCGCACATAACCGATTGCAATTCAGCCAGGACAATGATAAATAATTACATCAGCGTTTATGGGATCGAAACGTTCAACGGTATAATGTTAAAGGATCTGAAGCTGAAAATAGAAAACCTTTCAGCTAGAAGCATAATGCCTCTTCTGAGAAGTTTGGATTGTTACATTTGGTTAATCAAAAATGATCTGCTGGATACAGAATATTTATTTGGTAGTTCGAACTCGGAACGAGAAATAATTTTCAACTGTGCTAAAAATTTTATTTTTGTAATGAATAAGATTAAGATAGAAGAAAGTGAGATGGACTCAATGATATTGTCGGAAGAACTTGATGATTTACAAACGCTACAGTGTAAGACAGTAACAACAGTATTTGATTTTTTGCAAATTCTTCTAAATCTCGATGTAAGTTAATTGTTCGTATTAAAATTATTATATTAAGTTTTAATGCATTTGCATCTTTTTATTGCAGGAAAGTTTCATCCCTGATTTCTTTTTCAACAAAGATTTGTACGAGTTAATTGCAAAATGTATAATGTGCCCATACGTTATAGGATTTAATGCCAAGAATTTTGAAAGTTTTGAAGCGCTTCCTGTAGTTATAGGAAATTTGTTACAATCTATCACGAGAAAACCCGATAATTCAATATGGTTTTTAATTAAACAGGAACTTTCGGCATATATAGAGAAACAATTGAACCATTTCTTGAACTTAGATACCATTATTTGTGGCTTGAATGGCCGCACTGCTCTTAAACAGTATGTCAAAGGTTTAATCTTTTTGGAACGTCATAATCTTCTTCAACAACTAAATAATGTAACATATACGATCAACAATTTGCTGTTATTATTTCACGGTACTAAGTTCATAATTAAATTGATTTCCTTATAGGTTGCGGAATACATTCAACAACCAGAAAATAGAATTGAACAGATTTTCAAGATCTTGGTAAAAGAACAAATGGGAGAACTTATTTGCACAAATATTAAAACATCTGTCAAAGATTACTTGGAGATTTTGATGGAATTTTTCTTCGTACATTATAAGGTATGAATTACCAAAATATCCAAATAGCATGTATAGCGGAGATTTAATTTTCAAATGAAATATTACATTTATAGCCATCAATGATGAAAACAGTAATTGGATTGATGAAGACCGATACAATGGTTATTAAAGACTCAAACCGCATCAAACATGGCATACACTTTTTACATACATTCAAGAATGGAATATTTAGGTACATGTTAATAGCTCCAAAAGAAAGTATGGAAATGTTAATTGATTTATTGCAAGGAGATCCATTTGTTTTGTTAACGATAACAGAGCAATTATTTTTGTTTATAAGACTTCATAAAAAGGAATTGCACGATAGTGCCCAAATATTAGTGAACAGTGTCATTACAAGATTTACATTGTTCGAAAAAGTTGTAAATAACTTTGAAGACAGGAAACAGAAAGTGATAAGTATTTTTGGTATTGCGGTACATTTGATGGAGAAACCAGTAGAAGTGTTCTCTTTGAACAAAGATTTTTATTCGTGGATTCTTAATCAGTTGATAGAAAATTCCGACACGCAGTACAAAATTCACATTCTTCAGAATTTCCTCGTTTGTTTAACTGACATGACATCCGGCGCGAAGCCAGAGTTACTTGTTATTTTACGCAATCTAAGAAACTGCCGAGAGAATGCAAGTCAAAGTGATTTGAATCAAAGAAACATAGAAGCTCTAAAAATAACCAATTACTTCCAAACTCTGCTAACGTTATTGCCAGTTACTAAATCAATCGTAGTGTACGAGACCGTGATTTTGTTCGCGGCTGGGATCGCCGAAAAATTATGCAATGAGAAGACCATCGAATGTGTACAAAAGTATTTCAGCTCGATCACCACCGAATATGTTGTGGAGTCGATCGAAACAGCGTACAAACTGTTCATGAAAAATGCACCGACGAAAGATAGATTTGATATATTACGCAATTTCCTTACACCGTCGTTTAACTTTTGTAAAGCTACCGAGATACGTCAATTTTTTGAGAGAAACATCAAAGAAATATACACGACAATTTGCCAAGGTCTTATTGGAAATAGCACGGATATACAACAACTGGTAGTGTCGAAAATAGGTTGTTACGATCTCATTGCAGTTTTGTTTGGGAAAATAGAGTTAGAGGAAATAGATCATAAAGATAGTCCGATTACCAGAAATGCTATTGAAACTGTTGTTACGGGTAGAGAACTCATACAGAATTTGTATAGCAATATATTAAATATACGTACATTAAAAACACCTGATCCTGAACATACAGAGATAATAAGATTGCTGCATTGTTCCGCTTATAACTGCTGTATAATTGTTCTGTGTTCTTTAAAGAAAGACGAAGATTCGTTCATAAGTATCTTTGCCGAGAATAAAAACAAGCGACAGTTGATTTGGGAAAATATCATCGATTGCAAGAAGAAATACGAATTCAAGCAAACGGTTGACGAACGTCCGAAATATTACAAAAAGTTGATTAATATAAGACAAAAGATAAGCCAAAGGAACACGTCTAGACAACAGTCGTATCTTTACAGCAACGATTTTTCTACTTGTACTTTGAACGAAGACATAAACGCTTATGATTTTAACGAAACTGTTCTAAATAAGGTATCCGATAATAAAGAGGAAAACATGAGTTTAACGTTTGAAAGCGATGAGCTGAATAATCACGAGTGTATGGCTTCTATCTGCGGTGTTTTAAATTACATGATATCGGACAAAATATCTGTACCATCTGATACAGATGATACAATGCCGAAGTGGCTAAAGGCCTTCCTAAATTCTATGGTAACAACAAATTATAATAATGTCCGATTGTTCATGCTGAAAATTGTCATTAATGCGCAAGATGTGTTCAAGCACTACGTGAAATTCTTGATGGAACCAACAATGTATACGGTATACACATACCTGAAACAGAACGAATTAAACTACATTATTCTTGACATTGTACAGGTGTTGATAGAATGGCAGACCATGCGTTTGGAAAAGTCGATCGAAATCCAGTTTAACGAAAACAATGGCAAGCTGGTAGTACAGCAGTTATGGGAAATCATGATTGAGAAGGCAGTGATGGAAACGACCAATAAAATTCCTAAAGCCATTTACAGATGTAACATGGAAATGATAAAAACGATGCTCACGGTATGGGGCAATCATTTAAAGGTACCTGCAAATGTAGAGAATAAAATGAAGACTGCTCCTGCGTCCACAGTCTATTTAATATTGATTTGTTTGACTCATGGTTTGAAGAACGACATTGTTCAAAGGAACGACGTTGTAGAATTTTTGGAAAATTCACTGGAACACTGGCAAGCTGACGAAGAAACAGTTTTACACACCTGTAAATGCCTTGGATTGATTTTAAATTCTGTAGAAGATAACGATACCATGACAGAGAGGATTACTGAAAAAATTCGAAAAATATTCAGACAGATGCAAGTGAAATTTGAAAGCAGATTGGTGAAATGCATTCTTGCACTGTGTCAGAGTTATCAGAAAGCAGCTGTTATTTATTTTGAATTCGTTGCTGCGAACATATTCAGAGTGGATGCTTTGGGGTGGTCAAATTGCCTAGAAATATTTTTACACTGTATACCAAATTTTAGCGCGGACCAGATAGTAAAAGAGCTAACTCATATGAAGTTTAGCGAGATCTTGATGAATAAGATTTCGCTCTGCGAGGAAGTAGCACTGAAAATCATTAACTCTTTGATCCCCATACTTCCACCGTCAAACGTTTTACCACTGGTAAATTTAATACCACCATATACAAAGGATAAGTCTTCCAAATTTAGAGAACTGGCTTACGGTATATGTATGAGAATTTACAGCAAATATGCTACTGATGCTTCTGACATATCAGACAACAGTATAAAAGAGCTGACGCTCCTCAGCTCAGAAATTCTGCTGAATGCTGTTCTAGATCCTTCTGAGACGTTACAAAACAATGTGCTAACCTTTTGGACGGAAGATGCACATTTAACAGACACTTGTAAACAAAGACTACTTGAAATTCTCTCCAGATACACCCCTGCTGTTAGCAGTAACTTTTTGCCATTCATACTAATGATGGTTTTAGACCTTACCAAGAAATCGAGCAATTACAAAGAGATATTGTTCGAACCTTTACATAATTGCAGTTACAAGGACTACAAAGTAGCGATATCATGGAGAACCAGGAATTTAGGATCAAAAGCTCCGCTGTTCGCGGCAACCCTAACCAGTCAGATGAATCAGACGTTCACTACTCAAATAACCGACACGTGGACTTACAATTCTAACGCTGAGTTGGAACTTCAAGCGACTCAGGAGCCTGAATTTGAGCCGACTTACATGGACGAACAATTTGATAAGCCGGATGATCCGGATGACGGAGTATTCAAGATACCCGAGGTTCCGGCGAAGTATCGAGTCAAAACGACACCGCGATTTCTGCGCGATTCGGGCGAAGTATCTGCGGCTATAAAAAGGAAACAAATTTCGAAGAACGCACGTCGCTTTCGAATGTTAAGCGAGGAACACGCACGACAAAGGGGCAGTATCAAGTTGTACCGAAAATATAGAATAGGCGATTTTCCAGATATCGAAATATCGCATGCCACGTTAATCGAGCCGCTTCAACAGCTGGCAATAAAGGACCAGCTGATTTGCAAGGACTTGATAGTCTCTATCGTCTGCTCGTTGCTGAAGGAGCGTACGCAAAACGATTTTGTGGAACAAGTCGCGAACGGTTTGAAGCTGATCGTCGAGAATGGACAAGGATGTTCCATCATGAGCGCGATTTTGGAGATACTGTTGGAAACTCGTGTGATAGACTGCTCGCCGGAAATAATCGCGAAAGCTTCGAGATGCAACAATTTGAACTACCTTGGATCGCTCCTTCTGGAAGAGAACATAATCCACGGTGGGGAGGACACATCCGGGCCGCCTAAAAAGAAACCACGAACCCACGTTGTTAATGATTCGTCATCGTCTGAATGGCTACAGTTGTCGAATCTTTATGAATCGCTGAACAACGTTGACGTGGTCCTCAGCATTTTTCAACATCATATCACGGACGAGGATATACGGGTATGTATACACGTCGCAGTCAAAATCAATTGCGTTTGTACAACTGTTTTGATACTAATACTAACGCCTTTTTCTCTGATTTCAGACTGCGTCATTTGCACAAATATCAAATAATTGGCTGAAAGCAAAGACAGCGTACGAAAAAGCGTACGAGATGGAATCCGAATTGGTGAAAGAACATTGTCTGCAAGGTTTGTTCGAATGTTTGAGCAACTTATGTAATTGGGACGAAATCGACAAGAACATAAAGAACAGATTGAACGGAGACATAAACAATATTTGGAACGATTCGTGGAGAGATTGGATGTTCCCGTGGTTGTTTGAGGTGTACGCCCGAAAATTGGTCAGTGGTAGTTATGATAACGACTTCAAGGACGATATACAGATCGTGCAGGTTTGGTTGGACGACGAGGTAAAAGTGAAGCACATCAAACGATTCTTTGTAGAGGAATCACCGATGTTCTTCCTACTGAACAGCAATAAAAAGTTGGAAGCTTCCAATGAATTTCTAATAAACACCTTGGACGAGATGAAGGAAGAGTGGATCGGGCTTCACCCGCTCTCCACTCAACTGAGAATCCGTAAATTACAAAAATTGCGAATAATCGGTGATATAAATCGATACATAAAAGTCTTGGAAGCGATAAATAACACGGACGACATGGAAACTACTTTGAAGATTTGGAACAGCAGCGTGCCCTCGCCTCAAGATGCTTTGCTACCATGGGATAAATTGATATCCTACAGAACGTTCTTCATCGACTCCGTGCTCGGTGAGAAACTAGAAAGCTCCCCGCCCGATTCGATGGAATACACTATGGAAGAGGAGAACGGAATCGTTCAGAAGTTGCAGACGATTACCTTCAACATGCGAATGAAAATGGTCGAGGCATCACTGAACCAGAAACACAGATACATGGCGAAGAAATATTTGCAAGAAATCGAAGAGAAGCAATTACCAAACGACGACAGTCTGCACCGGTTCTTGTTGTCCGGCGCGAAGCTGAAATACTTAATGGGAGAACTTGAAACGAACGTGACGAAGAAATCGTCGAATTACACCTCGTCCTGGAAACACTGTCACAATCTTCTGCAGAAGGACAACATCAGTCCCATGATTCGCGTCAGCGTTCGAAGGCAAATCAGTAACATAGCGTCGAGACTCCTAAAACTTAGCGAGGAGGACGAATCGTTTGCGGCATCGTTGAGGACCAACGCGATCGTTTTGAAAGACCTAAACGCCGAGGGCTGTGATCTGGCCAAGATCAAAGAATCCTTGGAAAGCTACAGCTTCAGTAACCTGTCGAGGTGTTGCGAGACGAAGACGCAGAACAGAGCCGAGAGCTATTACATATTCGCGAAATACTGTTACGAAAAATTGTCACGCGGCGCGACCGATGTTCAGATGATCAGAGAGTTCGTCAGGTTCACGTTGAAAGCGATGAAGCATGGGTCTTGCGAAGCGGCTCATTATTTCCCTTGCTTGCTGAAAACCGAGTACTTCGAGGATCAAGAAACTATAGACATTTTCATGAAACACACTGAACACATTCAGACATGGTTGTTCCTTTCGTGGCAGGCTCAATTGTTCTCGCACTTAGGAACGTCCATTGGCCCGTTGATCCTGCCTATTGTCAAACGAATAGCCGAAACTTATCCAGACGCTATTATTTATACGTTCCATTTGACCATGGAAACGAACCCTTCTCTACTGAACGATACCAAAACATACGAGATCAGGGAAATTCTTTACAACAGACCATGGGTCGAACGATTTTTGGCAGCCATGGAGTATGTGGTCCAACCGGAGCTATATTTGCAACATTACTTGGCCGAGTTAATTAAGAATTTGCCGCGTGGACCGGCCACGGCTGTAGACACGTTCATGAACAAGGTATATCCGAATGCACGTATAGCTAAAGATAATATAAAACCAGGGACCATCTTCAACGAGATTGCAAAATATAAGAATCAGATAAAGGCGCTGGAACGTAAAAATGCTGAACAAATTAAACGACACATAGCCCGGGTGGTTGAAACCATTAAGGAATCGCTTAATAGGCGAAAGAGTAGATTCAAACTGCTGGATTATAGTCCATGGTTGTATCATTTTTCTGATAAGGACATAGAAATACCCGGACAGTACACCGGTAACAAGCGACCTGTGCCTCAGAATCATGTAAAAATCATAAAAATGGATCCTAGCGTGAAGGTGATGCAGTCGGTAAGGAGACCGATCAGGATTACTATGCTGGGGAATGATGGTAAAGAATATCATTTCTTAGCAAAGTTTGGAGAGGATCTGAGACAGGATCAAAGACTGCAACAGTTATTCTCAACTATGAATAAAATATTACACGTTGATCCTGCTTGTAGGCAGAGACAATTGTCTATTGATACTTATCAGGTAACTATTATACCTAAATTCCTGTCAGCTAAATATAATGGTACATAATAAACTGGTTATCATTTAACAACTTTTTAAGAACCTAAACTACTAACAAATTGTTTATAATTTAGGTGATCCCACTGTCAAAAACTGTTGGTCTCATACAGTGGGTAGACAACACAAGATCTCTACAAGAGTCAATATCCTTCACATTATCGAAGCAAGAGGCAGATCGAAACGATAACATACCTAAAGAATATGCAAAATGGATACAAAGTTCAGCAACATCTGGAAGACAGTACGAATGGTACAAGGAGGCAGTGAGGAAGTATACTGGTTCGAAAGTCACTGCTAAAATGAACGAACTTATCAATAAAACCAAATGGGACGGTTTACGTAAAACGTTCAGTATACTGTGTCCAACCGTCGAAGGTTTTGTTACAATGCGCCAGAATTTCATCACTTCTTATGCTACCATGTGCATCGCACATTGGATTTTAGGTATAGGTGATCGACATTTGGAAAATACACTTATCAATGTCGATTCGGGGAAATGTTTGGGTATTGACTTTGGGCTAGCCTTTGATGCTGGCGTTGAACAAAGGATACCCGAATTAATGCCTTTCCGATTAACGCCCCAAATTTTGGGTGTACTGAAACCTTTCACAGAAACAGATCTTTTGGGCGCAACGATGATCCATACGTTACGTGCAATAAGAAACGAACAAGGACCTATCTTGTCCTGTATGGACGTGTTTGTTCATGAACCATTAAACTGGACTGAACACATCAACAAAACGCTTAAAGAAAATGAAGAGGATATTGCAGGTAGTTCTACTTTGCCATCATGATCCTGACATACATTTTCTGAGTGAATTCCAATTTCTGAGTAACCTTGTCTTAATTGACAGAGTTATTGAGGGTGGAGAATTTGAATTATTTTAATTTATGAACGGACGTGAATTATAGTAATTTATTCACATTTTAATTTAATTGAATTTACAGATGTGAAATGGGTACCAATGAAGAAGATTGAAGCGGTTACGAAAAAGTTGAACGGAATCAAACCATCTTTAATTACGATAGACCAACTAAAAGAGCAACATAACGATAAATATTTTCATAGATATTGTGCCATAGTTAGTGGAGATGACGATATTAAACGAAGTCGAGCTAAAATGAAAGATAATTTCCTAAGTCCTGAAGAACAGGTTGAATGCTTGCTTGATCAAGCGACTGATCTAAATGTTCTGGGCAGAACATTTGTAGGATGGAAACCATGGCTGTAAAGTTTGTAACTATAAGTTGCAACTTCGATTTAGAATCGTGATTAGTATTGGTTTAAAAGTAAATACGATATCGGGAGAAATCATTTTTGATATCCCTTTCGTAATTGTATTAATTAAACTACTGTAGATAGATATGGAAAAAATGGAATATTATTGATTAAGCCTACAAACAGTAGTGATTATATTTGTCCCTTTTTAATAAAAAAAAATATTAATTTTGTATTGAATTATTAAATCGTCATGTAATATACTTTTTATATTGCATAATTTTTACTCTTATTTATATTGAAGAAATTTTTTAAGATTTGTAATGTATTATGACAAAAATTAATAAAATGATGAATATTTCAAATTGAAACTTGTACTTACCGACAGTAGATTGCAATGAAATCATAATTATTCGCCTTGCATCTCCTTTATCCTGAAAGAAAATACAAATATTTGTGGTATATTTCATTTTTTTAATAATTTAAATTATATATATAGAATTTAAGATATTAATTTACCATGGAGTGCACTCGCTACAGACGACGAAGTTTTTTTAGTTTCACAAACACTTAAAATTTGCACTTGTTCTCATATCTTTATCATCGTTTATTCTAAATATTTATTATTATTATTTATAACTTATATACACCACTATTAATAAATATATTATTTACGCACTTTGAATCTATTAAACACAACATTTAACAAATTAAATAATTAAGACTTTACAACGATGCGTTCACCCGTCAAATTCGAACTGTTTAAAAGAAATAGAAGTTGCGCAGAACAGAAGATGAGATATGCGCATGCGTTTGACGTTTTAAAATATATTATTAACAAACGTATATTTAATTACATTTGATGCATTGTTTATTAATTTAAAAATTTCTAGGAATTTTAAAAATATTTGTGCACTAATGTTTTGTAGCAATAATACTTTGTTCAATAATAATAGAACAGAATAAACTGCGCTTCAAAAATTTAAGTATTACTTCCGGTAGAAAGTTACGAAATATTAGTCCTGCCGTTATTTTCGAACGCTCAATGTGTCGATTTGTAAATGAAGTGTATTTTGTGCCTGAAATATTACATCAGCACACAATTTCATCTATATCGACAATGTAAGTGATCTTTATTTATAAATTTATCAAAGAATTAAACTAATAAAAATTTTAAATCAATTTCATGGTATTTAAATAGACGATAATGTAGAAGTAAGAGGAAATATTTTAATTTATTTTTCACTGTTCTTTTATTCATTATGTACTTTTTTATGCTAATTTTGTATACGTTTAAAAATTTGCATAAATTATATTCACATGAAGTTCTTCAAATCCAAAATGACTGGATTGTCAATTTGAAATAAATGATATATATTATTATACAAAGTTGAGATCTTCGAGAATCTTTGCTTGTCCGAAGCGTCCTTTTTAGTGAATTTGTATACAAAGTAACTTTCTGTATTTCACAAAACGTTTACAACACTTGCAATATATATTACAATAAATCAGATTGGGAATATTTAACACTGTTGCAATTGATCTTGCAATTGTGCATATCGCGTTTGTAATACACGTTCTCGTTCTGTTTGTCTATTAACATCTTCCATAAGCGCATTTACTCTCCTCGGCACAGCAGCTTCTTCTTGCGTTTGCAAAAACTTGAATGTTGAAAGTTCTAAATGTGCTTGCTCTATTTGCTCCCATAAATCATGTAGTTGTTTTGTTAATACTTGTGTTCTAGTCTGTCGTAAAAATAAATTGATTAATATTAAACATATAGGTAACAATATGTATATACGTTGTACATGAAAAACGAAAGTACCTGGTAACCCCCGGTAAGAACTTTCAATTTCTTTTCCATCCTGGCCGCTCGTTTAGCTTCCCCAGTCATATGCATTCGATTTTCTTCTAATTTTCTTTCACACGCTTCCACTCTATCTTTTTTGGAAGCTAATGTTGCTCGTGTATAGCGCTTTTGCGTTTCCAGGTACAATATCTGACAAAATATAAGACATATAATAGCATACACAGTAACATATATAATATACAATTACAATTGAACATACTTGTGATAAACACTCTTCCCAGACAGTTGTATAAGAATCTAAACTTAATTCTCCGTGGGCCATGCCATCTTTAACTACCGCCATTTCATCCAGTAAGAGCTTTTTAGCCTAAGTAAAACGCAAAAATACAATGAATTAATAATGTACATTCACAACGAGTCTGATCACGAGATTTATATATAACGCAATCAACTTACAGCAGTGAGTTCATCTTCTTCAAAATTAACGTATGGGTGTTGTTCCAAATACGCTTGGGCGTGAGCTAGTGAACTCGAAGCACCTTTACGACTTTGTTGTACTGGATTTTGTAGGGCATCATATTGGAGCATTGTGATCATTTCTCTTTTAATTAATTCTTCTGCCTAAAATAAAATAGTCATTTTATCATTGTATGATTATATAAAGATATACTTGCATATTTTTGTCAATTCTATGATCATACTCTTTGTAAATCCGTCAATGGAGTATCCATGAATGGTCTTAAGATATTCATATTTACATCAACCGGTCGTGGTAATTCTCGCTGTATAACTTGTGACCTACGAGCTAATTCCTTTTTCTCTGTGAAATATATCATTGTTACAAATGATTTGTACAGAACAAATAATTATAATTCCAAAGAAAACATCTGTTGCTACGCACTTTGTTCCATTAATTCCTGCTGTTGTCTGGCATCTATATCAGCCTGATCTTCAACCATTTCTGTAGCGGGTGAAGCAGTAGTTTCATCTTTTGTTTCACCTTCAGGAACAACTATTTCATAATCGTTACGTGGTGCTGGAAGAGAACTCAGGCCAGCACGTAGCTGTTCTTTTACTTGTTTTTGTATTAATGGAGTCTCTGATCCATCTACAGTCTCATCTGGGTTAATACTAAGTTTATCCCGAACTGGCGTCGTTGCTAAAACCCCATTTTGTGTACGTGCAGATACTGGTGTATTAAATGAATTGGCTGGTGTTCCATCGCTACGCTGAGAACGAAATGGCGTGGCCAAAATTGTGTTAGGGGTTGCTACTGCATTCGTTGTAGGGACGACACTAGTAAAATCAGAGTTATTTAATGGAGTATTTAATCCACCTATACAGAAGAAAAAAAAATTAATATTTTATACATGATGTTCATTTATAAAAGTATACTAGTAACACGTCAACCTTTCAATGGAGTATCAACATGAGTAAGAGCCATAACGTTTTGAGCTTCCTGGAGAATTCTGTCTGCAGCAGCTGGGGTGCGAGGTGTTGCGGCTGCGTTTGTCGGTAAAGAATAATCCGCAAGTAAACTATCCGATAATGTAATACCACTTTCAGTAGCAACCTCTCGAGCAACCTGTTGTATATTATTATGAAGTCGAAATATTTATACAATCAGAATGCAGTTATTAATTGCATAAGTAATATAGTATACCTCTGATGCTCTACCAAGCTTAACCACTTGTTGCAACTCTTGATCAGATATTTGTGGTTCTGGTAATACAAGTTTACTTCTTTTCTTTATTGGTTCTTCATTATTCAACATTCCCATTGGGATATCATTCTCTTTACGCTGTTTTAATTTCTGCTTGTCTTTTCTACGTTCCATTTCCTCTTTTTCTTGCCTTAATTCTCCATCCAAATGTTGCTGTCTCATTTTTGAGAAATCAATAGCAAGTGGATCAACATGCTCATTAGATGTATCATAAAATCCGGACGCTGGTCGTTTCTCAAAAGGAATCTCAGAATTGTAATTAACCCCGCGTTTGCGTTTATTCTTCTGTGACACAGTAATACCAGCAGCTCTCAATTCTCTACGTTTTTGTAGAGCAGCAAGTCTGCGAGCTTCTTCCAATTGTTTTTCTCTAGCTTTACGTTTTGCCTTTTTTCCTTGTGTATTTGCAAGCCTAGCACGTGCCTCAGACAGCATTTCCAATTCTAAAAATTACTAATTTTATTATTGTTACATATAATAATGAGCAATACATCCTAAAATAGGAACCTTACCATCTTCGTCCATATCCTTAGGATCGGGTCTTGCAGGTTTTGTTTCTGGGTTCGGATCAATTTCTCCTGGCTTCAGCTTACGTGGATCATCTGCAGCATCATCTCCTTCTTCCTTCTTCTGAGCTTGATCACTATCATAAAAATTAAAGATGCATAACAAATTACGAAAACATTAACCCAATTATTATATTTAAAACTAACAGTAAATATTCGTAACGTTCTAAACATTGCGCAGCAGTACGACCAATAATTGGTGCAATTGTTCTCCATTGCGTGGGCATTAATTTTGCAAGATGAAGAAGCTTCTCGTCTTCTTCTCTGCTCCATTCGGTTTTCTTGATACTTGGATCTAGCCATTCAAACCAACGGGCCTTACATTGTTTGGCAGATTTTCTATGTAAAAGAGATGCTATCCGACTCCACTGATTCTTGCCATATTTCATAACAGCGGCTTTTAGGATTTCATCCTAAAAATGAAAATAATTAAAAAAACGTTCTTTGTATGAAAATACGTACCTCAGGTTAGGAATGAAATGTTACCTCGGTGTTCCGCCAAACACCACCTTTTATCATAATACGCGGCATATTGATAAATCTTTTATTGTCATCCAAAGAAAAACCAGAAAGTACTCTATCACCGTTTATTCATTAAAAGTACTTTACAAATTAGCGACTGCAACGCGCAACTGAAGCGGTCGATGCGACACCAGAGACATCATTGCGTTACTGAAAAGAAACAAACCATATCGACGTATTGCATTTCATAACCAAATGATACAACTTTCTCTTCATAATTACTTTGTACCGTAATAAAAGAAAATATTATATGATTCAAGAAGAATGATTTTAATTAAAGATAAAATTCTGCCAGTATTTTAATTTTATATTATTGCGGGTTGAAACGTATCACTGGTGCCATCTAAGCATAAGTGATGAATCTATGTATACATATATCCAGTAAAACAAAAAACTGCATTTTAAAGAAAAATGAGCACTTGTGCTTTATATTACAGCGCTAAAAAGTCAAAAATTTCAGTTTAACTAGACTATGTAGTATATCGACTTCTGAAAGTATTAAAATAGAAAATAATGAAAATTGAATTATTTAATATACAAAAATGGTATAACCATCTAGTGGTACAACATTAGTATTGATAGAACTATAAATTTTGGCTATTAGTGCAATAGTGGTTTGACTTTTTCGGTTTCTCAAGCCTATAATAAGCTATCATGTGTCGACAGTACGATTCTAATATTAGTGTCAAATATAGACCACTTTTAAACGTCTGTATATAGAGATGTGTTTGTACACATGGCAAGCATTAGCAGACAATAACGAGTCGCTCATTATTTGCTTTCACGTAACTGTGCAACGTAACAATATAAATGCTAGCATAAATAATTTGGTACGCTGATAGAGATTGCTATGCGTGTGTAATACATACATATTTTCTAGTGTAAGTTAATGTCATGTTCATACATGTCAGATATTTAACTTAACCGATAGAAAAAGATAGCGTACATATTATTGTTTTTAACTACATAAGGTTTATGTTCTGAATTTGGGAAAGTTGAAATATTTTAATTCCTTTCTTGGTTTGTGTAAAAAAATTACGAAAAGCGTATGCCTTCTGAACAACAATCTGTTCTTAAAACCAAATAAGAGTATAACTTCGACTCGATGAGTTTATGTCCGTTTTTGGTATAGTATCGGTTGTTCCCCTACTCATTTATCTCTTAAGCGATTGTGCATCTATAGTTCCCGTCATAAAAGAATGTAATTATTTTCGCGCATCTCTGCTAAGTTCAGAAAGTTCTCTATCGTCAGTATGTCATCCCTTTAACATTTGCTTCTCACTTCATAATCATACATCCAGTGGACGAAAATATATGATTGATGGGAAGATGTGATAGCGAAGGAAGTGTACTAAGTAAAAGATCACTAGGTATATCGGAAATGCATAAAAGCGCATGCGTTTTATCTTTGATTACGGAACATGTTAGAACCAATTAGAACCAATGTGCGCAGAAGGAACGAAAACTCGTCTTCCGATAAGTACATTCTCTCGTGATGGTAACTGTACTTCCATAGTGTCGTATGAAACATGATCATTGTAATATTCAGTTATTGTTTACGAAAGTGTTGTTTTCAATAACAATCTTTAGTTATAGTTTTTATTTTTAACTAAGTGTCAAAAAGAATGGAACCCTCAACAAGCAGAACTGCACCAAACAGAAATCCCAGAGGGAAGGTAAGAGATTCAAAATTTACATAAAAGGAATAAAAAATTGAGTCTTAATGTTTGTTCAATACCATTACCCTTTAAATGAAAAAAGTCATTATGTTTCAGGTTGTGCGATCTCAAGCGAAGAAAATGATCATAAATATATATCATGAGAAACTGGAGGCGTACCCAAATGCTACATACAAGGACATAAGGGCAATGGTATCAAAGACAAGTGGAATTGGTGTTGGAACAATTTCTTCTGTCTTATCAGAATATAGAAAAACAGGGAAGGTTTCTTCACCCACTGTAACACGTACTAAACCAGGAGTATTTGACAAATTGAATGATCAACAAAAATCAAAGATTCGACAACATGTTCATGATTTTTGGCATAGACAAGAAGTTCCAACCGTTAAAAAGATGTTGGAAGTTGTCAATATGGATGATGATTTACCTACATTCAGTTCCTCAAGCTTTCGACGTGTGCTACAACATTTAAATTTTGGATATGCAAAAAGTGGTCGAGGTAGTGGCTTAATTGAACACCTACAGGAGGCAAATATACAGATACCTATATTTGATCATACATACACACCATCTGCTCCACAAATACAATTGCCAATAAGCCTTTGTATGCAGAAACAAAAGAAAAATAAAAAAAAAGTTTCTAAATAGTCAAATATTTTTCAGAGAAATTGCTTTCTTTAAACATGTATTATTAATATTGCATGAAGGAACTTTACAGTTTAACCACTTCATTGCACCATAATATGCAAAAGAGGAATATTGTATTGTTTCCTTGGTCTAGCTATATCTGGGTTACAAACCCAAAGCCATTGCATTCTTTTATTGATGAAGTACCATCTAATTTAACATTTGCGACTGTTTCATCATTACTACTATTGTTAGTAAGATTAAAGTAAGAATTAAGAGTTTTTGGGACGACATCGTTGCATAGTCGATACGAAGCGTGAAAACATTTTAACATGCGATAAAATGTAATAACAATATAAAAATGTGATGTATGTATATATGTATACATATTCGCGGCACACGCGAAACGTTGTTAAAAGGAGTTGAAATTTTGTTTTTTATTGTTTGAAATAATAAATGTTTTTGATTTTTATTTCTACCACTAAAAGCGCTGTGATGTAATTCCAGTCCCAATTGATATAGGAGGATGTGATGCAAAAATGATATGGAAGATGTAAAGCTTTTTGCGATACGTGATTAAAGAAACATTAGGTGAAAGTTAGATGTATACAAATATATCGTGTATAGTTTTATTAGCTTTAAAACGTTAAGTTCTATTGGAAAAAGTAATTATGTACGTTTCGTTAGTACCAAAGTTTTACCGCTAGATGGTCATTACAAATGTTTATGGATCAAACTTATAAATATGTACTGTTTCCTGTTCAGAAACGATGGTTTATGGATCTAGGAATATAGGGATTATTCCTAATGACCACAGTTCATAACACGGTTTCCATGGAAACCACTGACAAGCGTCGCTTTGTATACATCGAACATGTCAGATTGAGTAGTTTTGTATGATTGTTGCGGTGATAATTAATCTAATTGCGTGAAAAAATGGGTCGTACCGATTGGGATCATATTTTATCAATAGATCCGTTGTCATTAACGGACGATGATATGGAGGATCTTTATCCTGCTATGATTAGTTGTGATGTAGATGAGATTAGTGATATACATAACCTACGGACTCTCATGAAAATGTCTCAAGAAATACTTCAATATAAAGACAATCAAGTAAAAATGATTATTCAGTACTTCTCTTTATGTATATTAATGCTGGTTGAATATTCTTGTTACTGTTTATATAATTGTTATTCAATAAAAGAAATTATGCTTGCTGATTTTTCAATGATCTTACATTTCCTCTTTGTGTGTGGTAACATTTTCATGGATCTTATCAATACTTTGTTCCCACAATAGGTAGAATCGTTACTTTTAGAATGCAGCGAATTGAAAGAAACAATTTCTTCTTTAAAACCTGAACCTGCTAAGCGCAAAAAGAAAGGTATAATACGTTTTAATGAATGTGAAATTTAATATATCAGGCTATCTTTTGTATTGTAAATTTACTTATTTAACAGTTTTATTGAAATATTTTTATTGTTATAAAATTCTGTGCATTTTGTGGGTAGAATGGGATACACCTGACACAAAACATGAAACAACTGATATATCTAAAGTAAGATATTCTATTAATTTCTTTATAAATGTGTTCACATAATAGTTTTTGTAAAAGTCGTTCCCATTTCAAGCATGTGGATGTATCGGAAAACACTGAACATGACGATGCGTTGCAAAAGAAAAATAAAAAGATTAAAGTTCTTATGACAGAACTGGAGGTAAGTTAATTAGAGAAAATGATGCTATTAAAGCTGTTTGCTTACAAACTGAAAATTTCATAGAGTATGGAAAAGGATAACATAGTTTTGAAAGAAAGATTAACAATATTAACTCAAGAAATGGAAGATGCAACAGAAAAGATGAATGAAATGACAGAAGAATTAAGTTCTGCTTATGTTAAATCCACAGAATTCAAAGGTTATTATTGCAACGAACACAGTTACAAACATTGACAATTTTACAATTCAATTGATGGAACATCTTTTTCCAGAAAAAATATTACACTTAGAACAAGAAAATGCTGCATTGGTTACTCAAATTGAGGAAACAACAGCACAACAAATTGATAGAGATAAAGTAATAGATGAATTTGGTGCAGCAATTGATGCTAGAATTAATGAATGGAAGGTACACATAAATGAAATCATATTTTATTCAGAATCAACATTTTTATGTCCTGATTCACGAGTAATTTATTAGGCAATACTGGATGAAAAAGATGCTGAAATTCAACAACTGAGGGAAACTTTGTCACAATCACTGGTTCAGTCCGTTGTTTCTGTTAAAGAACAAAGCAAGCTAGAAATTGTTCATTTAAACGAAGAGATAGATCGCCGCGACAAAATAATCAACGAATTAAAAACGAAACTTTCTGAAGCTATTACCGAAATCAATGAAGGTGCAGCAGTTATAGAAAAATTGAAAGAAGATGCACAAAAGTATGTACATTATTAGATAAGAAAAATATCATCGACCAGACATACAATTACACACGCTTATCTGCCAACGTTTGGTCCAGGGCTGGAAAACATGACAGGAAGAAGGAGCAAAAGGAATTACTTAAAAAATTACAGGATGCCAATGAGCAGATATCAGATTTACAGATTAAATTGTCACAAGCAGAGGAAGATGCCCAACTGAGAAGTAGCAAAGTCAGTTTATGAAATAATATCCATTCATCAAGCACCAATTGGATTTTAACAATAATTTTTTTCGTTCAGTTATGCGAGGCATTAGCTACATTGAGAAAGTACAAGGACAATAATCAAGGATTAACAGACGCGTTAAACGAGATAAAGGAGCTGAAAAGCGACTTGAAGGACAAAAGCGAATACATAAGAGACTTAATCAATGTTGTCAACAAATTGGAAATGTTGAATTCCTATCAAGAGATGGAAATCATAACTCTTCGGTAATTATGCGATGGCAGCAATTTATTTTCTGTTTACCGATTAACGTTAATGGGTCAAAACACTTTAGAGAGAAGCTGGGGATACCGGAGCACGAATCGGTGTCGATTCAACACGCCTTGACAAAACGCAAAGAGGAAGAGAAAAAATTGGAGGAGCTTCTTCAACAGAATAAAATGCTTCTTGAGGAAAATTTAGAGTTGAAGTCGGATGTAAGAAGTTTATCGTCTTTTCGGCTCGATCAACCGAAACTTTTCCACGATCATTTTAATGTTGTAGATAAGAGTGTTAAAGTACAAATTAAGCAAAACGTCGAGAGAGTTCGATTTCTCGAGCACCACCGTAGACGGTAGTATGGGATTTCTGCATTCGACGAAACTGGAGGAATCAGAATCGAAGAATGTCTTCGAATTGAAGCAGAACATGCAACTCGTCATGGAGGAGAACGAAGCACTCAGAACGGGAATGCACGAAATTTTGGATAGTATACGAAATCAAGACGGTGAATTTTCGCTAATCTTAATGGTACTTTAACGATGCACCGTTTTCTTCCTTTTCTTCCTGCGCAAAATTGCTTTCGGGGATCATGTGAACTGATCATTGAAACTTTGCAGACAGTTGCATGAGCGTAGCCAGACTTTTATTTTAAGGTGAATTTCATCATATTGCTTTAAATGGATTTCAGGTTTATCAATATATTAATTCTTACAATTGCAATTTAACTCTTTCTCTTTTTTGGAGAAGGGTAAGATACAATATATACAGCGCAAATATCACCTTTGACCTTCTAGCTCTGGATAGCTGGTTTGTTTACATATCTTTTGTAGCGTTCACAACTTTCTCAGTAAAGCGTTTCCCTAGCACCACACGTAGTTATCTTTTCAACCTTCGTCTTTAACAACACTGTATACTCTTTTTGAACACACCTGTACTAACCGTATTTATAATTTGCGTTTGATTCACTCGTACGAAATCCTCGTTAAATAATTCTGTATGAGCGCGTGTCGAAAACGGCACGATATTTAATTGTTTGGTATACCAGGTAAAAGCATCGTGGAAATACAATCGAGCACGTTAGAGCGATTGCTAGAGGCGTTAGACGTGAGACATTTAGCGGGTTGGTATCATCCAGCGATGAGATTACAGGAACACCTGAACGTAGTGCAGGGCAGCAACGCCGAATTAAGATCGCAAATTAAACAATTGAGGTACATTTATAAGATTCCCAAGTATGAAGTCTGATGGTACATTTTGATAAAAATGTTTACACTTAACACATTGCTGACCGACAATAGTTTTAAACAGAAACTTGTTCATGTCACTCGTTTGATTCATGATTTCAAATGACATATTTTTTTGAACCCAGCGGAAGGATTTCAGCTAAAAATCCGAAACAATTGCAGAAAAGAACTGAAGAGGAAGGATAGTATGCTCCGATCGTTACCTCGAAATCAAGTCACCGGCATCGACGGATATGTCGACGAATCGGATAGCGAGAAGACGGTGTACGTTTCCGAGATAAGCAAGTTGCAGGAAACGTACAAGAACGCGTCGGACGAATGGGAGAGACAGAAGAATTCTTTGTCGGAACAGACCGAGCAGCTGAAGAACGACGTGGAAAAGTTGAAGATGCAGCTCGAAGTGTACAAAGAAAGTACAAAAACGCTGGAGGACGGTGAGGACGAAGTTCGGAAAGCTTTCGCGATTAAAACGAGAGAATACGTTGAGGTAGCCAGCGAACTTCTGATAGCGAACAGAAAGAACGTTGCTCTTCAGGAATTGTTGAGCAGGGAATCAGCGAAAATCTATCAGGAGCGAAAAGAAGCGATCAAAAACGAGAATCATTTGAAAAAGTCGCTCGCTGACATTATCGGGCACAATAAAGTCCTCGAGCGCGAGATGTCGACCATTCAAAGCAACTTGTCCAATTCCGTCAGCTACACCTTGTACAATGAGCTCAAAGAAAAGCACGAGGAGCTCGGTATACGTTTCCGTAACTTGTTAGAAAATAATTTAGTCTCGGAGAACGTTAAGGAGGTAGAAACGTTGAAGAGCGAATTAGAGACGGTTAAACAAGAGAAGGGACAGTTACTGGAGCATCTTCAAAAGGAGATTCGTTACGAGGATCAACAAGACCTAGAGGCAAAGTTGAAGGAGTGTCAAGCCAGAGAACTTTTAGAAAAACAACGCGCCGATCATGTGAGCAGCTTGCACGAGATCTTGCAGGCTCAGCTGGCGAAGAGCGAGGAGAGTCTGAAAGAAGTGGTCGCAGCGAAGACCGAGTTGCAGGAGGAATTAATTATTCTGCACAAGAGATTGTCGAAGGACCTGCGTTTCGAGAAAATGGACGAACCCGACGATAATCGCGTGCAAGAATTGAAGGAGAACGTCGCGGCCCTTCAGCTGGAGACCGAGTACTTGAAGAGGCAGCTCCAAATTGCTCGCGAGGAGACCGAACAACAGTATTCCCTGAATTCGTTGAAAACGATGGAATTGGACGATCTCAGGCATCAGATTTTGGATTTGCAAGCAGCCAGCGAGGATAAGGCGACGATCTCGAGGCTGGATTTTGAGTTAGCTGGTAAAAAGCTGTCGGAGATTGAGCTGAGCGCTCAGAAAACGAGGATGGAGAACGAGCTGTCGTATCAACAAGAGGAACTTGAGAAGTTGAGGACAACCTGCGAGGGATTACGGGTTTATGTGCAGGATTGTCGGAAGCAGTGCGAACACCGTTGCAGGTGAAATCGTTTCGCAGAATCTGCGTTGGTAAATCTTCTTTGATGGCGATTGATTGGTAAAATTTAACTGATTTTCAAACTTCGTTAATAATTTTTGTTATTCGATGTACTAACGCTTCGAAATTATGGCCTGCAACTATATTTTGTAATACTAATATATATATTTGAATATTCCCGCAATCTTCTATTTTATTAATTTTTGTAACTTCATTAAATTAGGTTCGTGTTATTGATGCTTTCGTGATAATTCACAGTTATGAACGCAATCAAATCTCGCTACCGAGGAAGATATTCTTTCGTGCGATAGAATACTTTTTTAATTAGGAATCACATTACAGAACGTACACAGATGTCATAGGATTTCTGCAAAGTATGTACGCGGGTTCGACCTCTATTAGCTCGTTAGATAGAGTAGTGTCGTTGTCGATGAAATTGAAGGAAGAGCGTAGGAGTGTCGATACCGAAATAAAAAATGCGAAGGAGTGCCACGAGGACGCTAAACAACAGCAGGCAATGCTGATGAATCGTTTGCAAATCGTGGAAAGCTTGAAAGAAATGCTCGAACAACAAATTGGAAGCAACGGGGTGCAGGATATACTGCAACGTTTCTCGGAATATTCTCAATACACTTTAAATGTACGTTTCTTTTCGTTTAAACCACTCTTTAAAATTTATATGACGACTTGCACTTCAATCGCTTACTGGTCTATTCGATTTTTGAACCATTTCTCGTACTTTTATGGTCGTACTATTTTAAATACGTAATTTAATTCATTATTTAAATTTTACCCTCATAATAGATTAAATGCGTAATTTAATCTAAATACATAATTGAATTTATTATTTAAATTTTATTTTTATAATAAATTAAATACGTAATTTAATTTAAATACATAATTGAATTTATTATTTAAATTTTATTTTTATAATAAATTAAATACGTAATTTAATTTAAATACATAATTGAATTTATTATTTAAATTTTATTTTTATAATAAATTAAATACGTAATTTAATTTAAATACATAATTGAATTTATTATTTAAATTTTAATTTTATAACAAACAAAATTCTTTGACACGTAGATTGCCATTTAATTCTTTCCGCAAGAAATGGAAAGTTGTGTCGAATCGAATAGATCTTGCCTACAAAGAACCATCACAAATTTTTTTCCAACGTGATTTGAACTGTTCACTAGGAATTCAAGCACAAACGAAAAATAACGCAACTGGAACACGAGTTGCAAGCGGCGAACAACAAGTTCATGGATTACGAGTCGATCATATCGAGCATGGAGCACGACATGATTGAGATTCAGAAAATTTGGGGCAAAGGTCAGCATCAGCAACCGAAAACGGACCCGCGGAGCGCCACAACGAGTCCTTTGCCTTCCGAAAACAAGCACGTAACCGTTCAGGCCACTCCAGAAACAAGTTGCGTGGAAGTCCAAACGGATCCTTACACTTGTTGCTTGGAGAAGAAAGAGACCGCGGAGACGGAGGTTCAAACTTCGACGTTGAAGAAAGAAACGAGAGAACAATCGACCGAGACGGTGCAGAAAGTTGAAGAGACGTACTCCGAGAAAGAGGCGAGTCAAGCAGAAAAGCCGGAGAAAGAGGAAAACACGGCCGAAGAGAAGCAACAGGATACGAACGACCAAGAAGTGTCCTTACTACGTGACCAGCTGAATCAAGCTCTAAAACTTGCATCAGAAAGGTCCTCCACTTTAGTCAAGCACGAGTTGCAGATAGCAGAGTACCAGACAATGATGGACGCGTTGAACAAGACTATAGCGAGCATGGATCTTCAGTTGTCTCAAAAAGCCAAGCTTCTGGATGAGTACAAGCTCTCCACACCCTCTCAGGCTCACACTGGCGAGTACAGCGACAAGCTCGCTTTAAAATCGACGATAAACAGTTTACAAAGGTTGCTTGGTCAGAAAGAGGAGACCATAGTCAGGTATCAGAATCTGTTGAAGGAGGACCGGGACGAGCACAGCAAAGCCGCTGCACGGTTGCAAGAAGAGATCAGAAGTTTGCAAGCTCGAGTTCACTCGATGCAGAACGAAGTTCAGAAGGTTCGCTCGTCGAACGTGGCCGACGAACCGGAACGATTAAACGGGCCCGATAAGATGCAGGAAATCGAGACCAGGATCGATTTAGCGAAGAGCAACGCTGCTCAAACCGAAGAAGTAGCCAGGTTGCAGGAAACAGTGTCGAATTTGGAGGCCGATCTGAACATTACCAAGGAACTGAGTGAACGTTGGCATAGATTGGCGGAAGAGAGGTTGAAACACATGGATCGGATGAGGGAAAGGTGAGCCACTATTTTAAGGTGACTCGAACAATATGAAAGGTGAGACGAACGATTATCTGAACGAGGATTCTTCTCGGTAGATTGGAGGATGAACACAAGAGCGAACTGGAGAGTTATCGCGGGGAGTTGAAGAAATGGCAATCGGAAGCGGACGCGCTTCGCAAACAGTTGTCTGAGAATCGGGTGTTGATCACCAAAGGGAATATCTCCTTAATGAAGGAGTTGCAGGAGAAGGACGATAAGATACACGAACTGAGCCTCGCATGCCAGCAGTTGCAGGTATTATTTAGCACTGGAAGGTTGTACTCGAGACTATCAAAGGGTGTGTAACTTAAACACATCCTCAAAGGATGCGTTGAGGATCCCCTTTGAGCTAGATCTAGGTAGTTTAAATTTTTGAACAGATGTTATTCGTCCACGTATAGGAGAAAATTTTATAACGAATCGAATAGTTGAATATTATCTTATTTTTCGCTCAACCCTTTGCGCTTCGCTGTCCCCCTTAGATTCCCTTTTGCGAATATACGTTTCTGGATTTTTACAAATTCGTACAAATACTATGTCGTTATAATACTTTATTTGGTCCCAGAACTATGCTATATAATACGACAAAATGACGCCGAGTAGCTGGTAGGTAACGTTTGGGATGGATCGGAGTGCAAAGGGTTAAATATTTTTTGTAAGTACAGACTGAATCTGATTTTTTTGATTTCTTTTCGAAGAACGCGGTTGAGTCGATGGAGTCTGCGACCCGTTCTCAACGGGCAATAAATCACGGTGAAACGGAGTCGAGGATTTACGAGATTACTCAAACATTTGCTCGCGATCAGTCGCAGCAAAACGCGCAGACGGATCTTGTGAAGAAACAGCTGCAATCGTTGCTGGAAAAGGAGAGAACGTACAAGAACGAGATCTCCGAGTTGAAGCAACAACTTAGTCGCAGGTATTGGGTTGTATGTTCGTTTAACGGTTAAATGGTATGAATTATCGAAATCGTAGGTACATGGCAGTGAAGGCGCAAGAGAAGAAAACGTCGCAACGCGAAATGCAGTTAGAACACAAGGTAAAATCGTTGGAAGAAGAGTTGGAGAAGGCCAAAGTTCAATTGGATCGAGAGTATTTAGCTCAAGAAACGAAGAGAGCCAAGGTACGCGACACAAACGACCTCTTCAACTCAAATTTTTAAATTTTGTCTTAGACCACTTAATTATGGGTTCAATTAATTGTACAGACCGCAGAGGAACTGTCCTTGTGGGAGAAACAAAAGAAATGGCAACAGACCGCTGAGAAATTGAAAGAGAAGCTCAAAGAAAAGACGGAGGAGCACACGAAGTTGCTAACGAATTACGAAAAGCTTCGATCAGTGGTGACCTGTATGGAGAGAGAGAAATGGTACTTAAAAAGCAGGTTGAAATCGGATAGCAATGTGGGTGGCAATTTAACAGCCAGACCTTTGACGAACGTGCAGCAAAATTTGATGGAAGAACTTCAAAAGGAGTGCCAGACTCTTCGGGATCGCATCAAAGAATTGACGGATCGTCTTGAGAACGAGGATAACGAAAAGCTTTTGCTTAAAATCGAAGAACAGAAGAGACGGATCGCTGCTTTGGAAATCGTTTCTCAGGTCAGTTGTTGCGATTATGATTCGAACTATCTAAAGTATCGTCGGTTCTTCACATTATATTCGTAATTTCACAGGGCAATACTTGCGTAATCAGTCAACTGGAGAAGCTAGAGATGACGAAGGACATACTCGAGAAGATGAATTTGACTTTAGAAGCGGAAAATTTCGAGCTGCGTCTCGAATTAGAGAAAGCCAACGCGGACACACCTCGATTGAAGGAGAAAGTAGATCATCTGGAGAAGTAGGTTCTTTCGGCGACCTTGATAGATCTGCGATTTTGATATTATTTTCTAATTCACCGCTTGCATAGATACATCGAGTTACTGAAAGTAGAAAAATCCTCGGACTCCACTCCGAGATCGTTGGACAGAGATATGTTGGATCAAGGTTCGAGGAAGTCTGTTATAGAGATGGAGAAAACGATTTTCACCCTGAAAAGAATCATCGAGAAACTTCAAGCAGAGAACAAACGACTTAAACTTAGTCCCAAGAAGAATCACGTTATAAATCGGGTATGAATATTTCTAGTAAAGAAAAATGGTAATAGTTGATCGAACGAATTTGAGAGCTGTAAAAATATAGACAAATAACGTTTTGTTTTGAATTTACTTAAAGATACGCATAAATTCTGCTAAGTAATTCTAAATAATTTGGGGTTTAGGGAAAAGTAGATACCCAAATTGAAGGCGTGTTTCAAAAACAATACGAGGAATCGCAGAAACGTATCGTAGCATTGGAAACCGATTTGCAGTTAGCGGAACAAAGAGTAGCGGCGTTGGAAAGGAATCAAAAGGATGAGGACAACGGTGAGACGAAAATGTTGAGAGAGCAATTGTACCAAAAGTCTGAACTCCTAGACAAAGTGAAACATTTATTATCAAGAGCAGCCATGAACGAGAAAACTCTTCGGCAACGTGTAAATAAAATAAAAATAACAAAGATTCATTTGTTCGAGGCGACAAAAATTGTTCGGTACAATGAAGCTTAAATAATTTTCAGGTACAGCAACTAGAATCGAAACAGACGTTGTCTACGATACCAGAGTGCTATGTGACACCACCCACTCCGGAGTAAACAACGTCCGGTGAGTACATTGTTCGCAATATTCGCGCGTATTCATTTTGCTTGTTGTTACTCGGTTGACAACGATACAATGTGCTTTTGAGCATTTGTTGTCCACTTTTGTTCCATTCCTTCGTTTTCTATTATAATCTCTCTTGAATACGGTATTCGTTTCTTACTTTGAGTAGTTTTTATTTCAAGCTACAATTGTACTGGAACAGTGTTTCCTTACTTGTCTGTTATAAAAATGTTCTTTTTGCGAACACAAAATATGTATGTGTATTTATATCTTTCATATTGCATTCGCTACGTATCCTTTTCAAGTAAACCGAGATTTCTACAGTAACAGTTATGACATGTCACGAAAATCTACTCAGTTTTAAAACATATCGCTAAATAAAAAATGCAGGAAACCCCGGCGTCGAGTATTTGGCGATACAAGATTCGGAAAGCAGATTATACACTAAAATAAATATTCTTCCACTGACGATTTATCGTGTAATATTCGATCGCTAACACTCGTAACAATTAAACTATACGTTGCATTTGTAATGAGATCAAACAAGACATTTCGATTAAGTCATATCGATGGCAAGTAGTTTACGTTTCAGAAATAAAATCTAACGTCTCGGAGCACCGGGACGAAAATTAGTTCGAACGTAAACGTCGTCGATCAGCGTTTCACGCAACATATACCTTTGTCGGGCATTAAGTATACATTGAACGCGAATAAGCGGTCAGGAACTTTGTGTTTGAGTTTCAATAGTCGCTATCGAGAGCCTGTAGGAATGGTTGGATCGAAACCTCATCCTCGCAGTCGGGGATGAGCTTTCCTTTGTACTTCACGCAGGAATCGGCACACTTTTGACCCAGGAAGTACGGTCCGAACATTTTCTTGCACTGGGCACAGTTTCTGATGCAAACACCTGCGAATTCGATCCAGAAAACATTTTCAGATTAACAACGCGTTTATTGATTATTAATTACCTATTTAGAGATCAACCAGAGTTAGGTGTCTCACGAATGTCGGAGTCATTGAGTCATCGATTTGGATCAAACTTTTTCTAACAATTCCAAGGCAAAAATAAAGTGATCTATATCTGACCTTTTTTGCCAATGCTCATTACATAAGTATATATTTAATAAATTGTTTGATTTTCAAATGCATGTACTAAATCATTTAATTGCACTTCGAGTGCAGTTGTAGCAACTCCTTCCATGATTAATAACAATATTTTTTTTCTGTGTTTATATGTTCTTTTTTCTCTATGGATATATTTATTTAAATATTTCTATATCATACTTATGTGTTTAACTGTTTTTATATTTACTACAATTGTTACATTTTTTATTCTATTGTGTAATTATATTACTGTCGCGTTATATTATTATCGTTTCATCGTCTTACTGTTATATTAAGTGAAATCTGCTTTTCGAAGAAAATATTGATTTTTTGTAATTAAACTCACCTATGGCTCGATCGAAAGGAATATTTCCTGCAGCGAGCACGAAGACCGTGACATAAGCTACGAAGAGCATCAGGAGAATGCGAGTTGATGTATTCATGACTGAAACAAACACTAATTAATTAGTAACAAGTAATACGAAGTGCCATACAAATTTTTTTGTATTGTAACTATTGATTTTGATTACGATCTTAATGATTTCGAATGGAAAGGAATCAAAGACGAGTTAAATTAATGAATTTGGACCAATTTTTCTTCCTTTCTGCAAATCATAATATTGTGTTTTTACAAACCCGTAAATTTTCTGCAAGAATAAAAAAAAAAACTATTTAAAATTCGAAACAATGCGTTCGATCACAACGAAACATAATTGCATTCAGTGTCCACTAAGAGTAACAAAAATGGAACAAATTCGATATCGACCGCACAAACGCGGTAACCAGTAAAAAAAAAGAACATAAAAAGGGAAAGTAAAGAAACCAACAGGATCTCTAAGCAGTCAGTAACAGTTTAATTAACCACGCGAGTCGGCTGGGGGGAAATAAAAAAAAAAAAAAACAATCACCTATAGCGAATAGAACGGGAGTCCTAGTTGAAGGTAGAGAGCTAACAGGATACAGGTGCCTGACTCGTGCCAGCCTCTGGCAGGATGCAGCGGTTCAAAGCCGTGCCGATATCATATTCACTTTCCTCGATTAATTACCAGTCTCGGACAGGCGTCGATAAGGAAGACAGAGAATCGAAAGGAGCGAGAGAGAGAGTGAACGAAATCCATGAACTTTCAGGGATAAACAAGACGTGGTCGATGTCTTCGAGGCGGTCGAGTGCGAGCGTTAACCAAAGAAAGGTTCTCGTCCAATCGACCAGATTACTAGTGACAAAAACCCAACACTTTTTTTTTATTAACGGAACATACGGACTTTAAGAACGAAACGTTGCGTTCTCGTCTGAAATTACTTTCCCATTTAATTGTTGAGAGTCTATTTTCTCAATTTCTTTAAACTTTCTTACATTTTTTTGTGTTTGCCTTGTTAGAGCATAGTCGGATGCAAACTCGAATTTCCTAGTGAAAATGTGGTAATCTAGAGAAGAGCTATTACTGAGTTATTGGTTGGCAGGTTTAGAAATTTAGAAATTTGGAAAGTTCATAATTTGGGGATTTAGAAATGTCGGAATTTAGGAATTTGGGAATTTAAGTATTTGGAAATTTAGGGAGTTGGGAAATTAGGGATTTGGGAATTTAGGTATTTGGAAATATGGGTATTTGGAAATTTGGGAAATTTAATATGCCAACCTTCTAAATTCTTAAATCCATAAATTCCTAAATTCCCAAAACTACAAAATTCCGAAATTTCTAAATCAGAAAATTTGTCAAATTCCCAAGTTCCTGAATTCCGAAATTTCTAAATCTCCAAATCTCCAAATTACCAAATCCTTAGACTCTCAACTCCACAAAAACCAAAATTCTCAAATCGCCGAATCCTCAAAATCCCAAATCTCCAAATTTCTAAATTCCCAAATTTGTATATCCCCAAATCCCAAATTCCTAAATTTCCAAATTTGTATATCCCCAAATCCCAAATTCCTAAATTTCCAAATTTCGAAATCCCCAAATTCCCAAATCCCCAAATTTCTAAATTCCCAAATTCTTAAATTCCCAAGTTCCCAAATTTCTAAATTCTTAAATCTCCAAATCCATAAATTTGTAAATTCCCAAATTCTTAAATCTCCAAATAGCCAAAATCCCCAAATTCCTCAGATTAAAAATTAAAATAGCCCAAAATAGCCCATATCCCGAAACTGTCAACACACAACTATACACTAAAACAGTTCATAATGTTTTTCTTACCCCCATGCTTCGCAAACTTACACACGAATGTTCACATTTTCGTTTCAACGATATTTATCGGTTCCCAGTCGTTCCCGTCTCTCTCGCTCTCTCGTGTCCCTCCGTGTTCCATTCTACGTTGGTGGTCACCTTCTTTCATTTTTTTCTTCACATATGTATACGTACGTATGTATATGTGTATATAGTTATACAGATAATATAATACAGTCATTTATAACCGGAATCTGTCGATCGTGCTTCCGCGTTCTCCTTAACGGCCACATTGTGAACACATAAAGATAATAAATATGGATGGAAGGTGTCTCTTGTGTCTCCGTCGATCCGTCGCACGGTCTCCGTCTCTCCAGGAAGCACTTGAAGATTCAAGACCAAGGATCGATCGATCGATGTGAACGCACGGATCTATCCGATCGATCGATCGACCGATGGAAATGTCCGTGTAACAGAGACGCGCTTTTAAACAGGGCCACCTCGAGATCCAGAAATCGATTTCGCGACGCGGCTATCGGCTTCGTTCACGAGCAAACGATTTTCCCCTCGATCGTGTTGTCGATTGTGTTCTACGCGGTTTGTACGCTATTTGTTATTATATATTTACCTGCTGGTTCTCGCTTCGATCGAGCCGAGGCTGCTGGAATTGATAAAACCAGACGAATGATACTGAACGGTGCACGATGACGGCCTTATATATCCGTTGAGGCCAGATTCATCCCTCGGTCGAGGGAGACCCCGCTGCCTATCTTACCTTTAATTCGATTCCGCCGATTTCCTGCACTCGGAATCGCTCCCGCAACGGGATTCCCCTGCAAATTTCAATCGATCGACGACTACCTAAAGACGTAATTCTAATTGCTTAAAGACGAGGTAGCTGGATGTAGAAAGCGACAAGGCTCCACCCAGATTGTGTCTCGAATCAGCTAATACCATCTTCCACGGTTTCGCGAAGTCCTTCGTTTCGTTGTTTCTTCGTTGAACACTGGTAAAACAACTCTGACATGTTTCTACGTGCATCAATCTTTTATTGATCAACTATTAAATAAGGCAGATGATCCCATTAACGGATACGGAAGAGAAACAGTCGGTTTTAACAGTTTTTATAACGCGTGAAGTATATTGAATAAAATACTGCCTATGTTGTATTGTAGTGTTGTAGAACTACATGTTCTTGATATGTATTGGTAATAGCGATTGTAATCGCCGATTGTAATTAGGTGCCTCGAGAAAATTATGTTTCCGTCGTGACATCGATTCTTAACAACAAAGTTGTTAATTAAAGGTATACTTGACTCTGATATCTCCGTTATTGGCCGGAGATTGATTTTTTGCAATTGTATCGCAATATAAACGAAAATTGATATTTTCTTATCATCTCGCTGGTTGCAAGTTTGTTGTTAATTTGAACAAATTTATTAGTAATTGATGTCTACATCTGTGCTTAGTAACTTAATTTGTGTTCATATTTGTCAACGCCTCAACAATAGAAAAATCTTTGAAACATTAAATAAATTATATTTAACTTCGACGTTTTCAGGTTTCGATCTGTTGATTGTTAATTGGTCACTAATAGACACATTTACCTTACACATTCGTGCGTATAACAATGTGATATTATAATAAATATAGTGAATGAAGAGTTAACAATTCGAACGATGTATACGTATAACAGTTAGGCACATTAAAATACTGATTATTAAAATTAGTTAACATCAGTTAACACTATTAGTTAACACGGTGATGGGCAGACGATGTATGCGTGCATTAATAAGATGTGCGACAGAATGCAATCAAATTGAAAAATCAAAAAATTAAAAAATTTTCAACTTTCCAAAAATATGTAGCAGGATAAGGAGGTAATAATCAATGATTTCAGTTTTTACATTTTCTTCGCAAAATTAGTACTTTCTTTGATTTTTAGTGTTTTTGCTTTGGATAGAACCCGAGTTAAAAACTATAAATTAATTTAATGAATCTGTGTCGCTTATTTTTCAAAATATTAATTGATAGTGGAATATTGTGGATAATACTGGTTAGGTTAGGTTAGGTTAGGTACTTGACAGCAAAAGTGTATGCACCCTTGTAGGTATGGCTGTCCATCACCATGTTAACGTGTGGAATATTGTAACGAAAACCACGATGGTGATTTGTACGTTCTAAAAACTGTATTATTTACTAATCTACGCTCCATCTCGGTAATATCATACTAATATTAATCATCGTCACGGTTATACAACCCAATCTGAAATGTCTTATTTATAGTATCAGACTCGTAACCAAAGAAGTCTCCGACCTTTCTATTTCCGTCGTTCTTGCGCCTCCATGTCAGTTTTCTTATTCAGAAATTTATCGTTCAAGGACCAAAAATGTTTGAATACTTGTCCTGACTCATCCCCAGTTTCAATTCCCTTATTCTTCAATCGCGAAACAATTCCTTCGCCCTTTTCATCATCGTCCGTTTCAGTTTCCAGTTTTCTGACATCTTCCGTCTCAATTTCTAAGCTGCTAACATCTGCCTTGTCAGTTTCCAGATTTCTAACATCTTCCACTTCAGTTTTCGGATCTCCAACATCGTCCACTTCAGTTTCCAGATTTCTAACATCTTCCGTTTCGGTATGCAGATTTCTAACGTCGTCCATCGAATATCTGGTCAGAAATTCGTCCTCGTCTTCGAGTTCGGGCTTCGAAGCCGCCTGTTCGTTTTCATTGAACAGAAATCGTAAAAGTTTGGATTCCCCGCGATCTTTCGACCCTTGTTTCACCTTGTTCCGAGGTTTCCTCGCGGTATCGTTGTCCCATTCGATCGACTTCTCCACGAAATCGTTCGACCGCCGCCATTTCGATGCGTAATCGTCGTCTCTCGATCGTTTCTCGTACGCATTATCACTTTCGGATTCGTTAAAGTCACCCGGAACCCGTTTCCCGTTCTTTCCGTACTTGGGCAACGTCTCCTTTTCGAGCGACTCCAGCTTTTTCATTATCGGATCGTCCTTAAGAAATTCGTCTAGATCGAACGGCTTCCTGTACTCGTTTATGTCGAAAATTATGGGACTCCCCGACTTCCCGTCCTCTCGCGATCTCTCCTCGTCTTCGAACATCGGTCCTTTATATTCCGTGTCGTTCGGTTTCCGTTTCGACGATTTTCGAAACTTCCGTTTCTCGTTCATCCCGCGATCATCGATCTTCGAGGATTCAGACTCGTATCTCGTCGAATTAGAATCGTTTCCGTGATTCGACTCTTCCTTCCGACCTGTCGATTTATCTTCATCGTTTCCTTCTGGTTCGTTTATATTTAACGATTTCAACAGTTCTTCGAAGTTTTTAGGTAATTTCAAGTCATACTCGTCATTGAAATTATTATTTGCATTCTTTTCAGATTCTGACTTTTTTGTACTATTAAAATCCGCATTATTTGGAGATTCGAAATTGTGTTTCGTGTTTTTTAACGATTTGTCCTCATCAATTTCCACAGATTCGATGTGCAAAGATTTGGAAGATTTATTTGCGTTTTCTATTGTTTTTGATTCACTGTTCTTGTTTGACACATTATGTGAGTTACTTCGAGGTTCCTCGGTATACATAGAAGGCCCGACACGATCAAAACTCCGTTGTTTCGTTTTCCTTTTCTCGTTTGACCTGCGATCTTCCTCGTCTAAGCTTTCCTCCCTTATGTCCGAATAATCCGGCACATCCACGTACGGAATTTTATTCGGATCGTATTCCGGAATATCCGTCGTTTGCTCGACATTTCTCTGATGATCTCGTATGTTTATGTAGGTCTTATTTCGTTGCTCGATCGAATTCTTCGATTTGCTCTCGCCCGAGGGTTCCCGACACCTTTCGGTCAACGCGGAATCATTTTTATCGCTTCGTTCGTTCGCATCGGTATTCTTCAAATTTTTTCCCGTTCTTTCCATCGTATTTTCGGTTCCTGGACGAACTATGTCGTCGTGTTTCGCGGAAATCGGCAGGTAACCGTAACTCTTTGTTTCGCCCGAGGGAATTTCGTGACTGGACGAATTGAACGCATCGCGGAGTGTATCCTGAAAATTTAGATCCATATTATTCCTTCGGAACGTGTCGTTCATATGTTTTCGTTGCTCCTCGTAACTGAGATCTGGATGACGATAGAATTTGTCCGACGACGACACGAATCTGTCTTTGATCGAGGAACGTTTCGAACGTTTCGATGCAACCTCCATTTTGGTACCGCTCCCTCGACTTTTCTGTTTTTTCAACTCAATATTCATCCTTTTAAAAATATCGACGAAATTGTCGATCGAATTTTTTGTTCTATCCCCGACCCGTTTATTCGTGATATATTTTCGATATTTCTTTCCGGAATCTTTGTTTATCTTCGAGTATTTTTTCGATTTCTTCGGTTTCTTTGCAGGCGTTGGATCGACGGTAGGCAATTTCGTTTGCCCATTTTCAACGCTCTGAAAATGTTCAAGTTTAATTACCCTAATAATGTCTGTCGTTTGCTATGTTGAAATTAATGCGCTACGTTTTATGTACACTACCATAAAAGGTGTTGAAGATTTACAAGGTAGATAATACGCGTCGATGGTACTGGTTGCTAATGGTACTGATGCATCGATATTATACTGTGTTTCGAACAGGTATCGATTAGTATCAGCACCTCCATACGTACAGCGTGGCATCGATACATTTGCTTTCGATAAATCTACCGTGCTCGTCGGTGCGCATGATATACGGGTGCGAAAGTTTTAGCAAAAATAACCAACATAAAGCCAATCTTCTTCTCCCGATGAGTTATCGCACTAGTTGCTGATAAATTTGCTGATACAATCATGCTAGCTGCATAACTTACCTTGTGTGAAGTATACAGAGTGAGTCCCGTAATGCGACAACATCGAATAACTCGAAAATAGTTTAGACAAATGTTTTTCGAATGAAAATCGTATGACTTCCAGAAGTACATACAACGTTGTAATTGCTTTATTTTTAATTTGTACAACTTGTATTAGATGGTTGGGAAAATAATTTCATTTTATTTAATGAAAGTGCGAAATGATTTTCATCGGATACTTTTTTCTTGCTTGAACGGCATTTAAAAAAAATATAAAATATTCCGAGAATGCTGCTTTTCGCTTTCCATATTTGATATTGTACCAACCACAAACTATTTCATGAAATCGATCGAATTTTTTTACGTGCAAGCCTGTTGGGAAAAAGCGAAATCACTTTCCGAACAACCGAATAATATTTGTAATATTGTGTGTAACGAGACTCACCCTGTACATATACCTTATAAACAACGCAAAATTCGTTGCGTTGTTTGCTCGATCGTGCACGTTGAGAAAGGAGAATTCATAAAACTGATGGAGGTTCCATAAATGGCACTCTTGTTAAGGTGACTTTATTTCGTTCACGGTACTTATGTACAAAATACAATTAAACAGAAAAAGAAGTCGGGGACTGGATGTGTACAGTGGCTCAGAAAATACGTTTTCTCTTCTAGGACTTTTGTTTCCGTGCCGTGCAATTTAGCGAATACGAAAATTAATCACGAGGATGGTTCTCTGAGCCATCGTGCACGTGTATTATACACGATAATGATAATACAGTAATACTTGAAGCGATAAGTGCTGTTATTCACGCTGTACACCTCTTTTTTTATGCCCTTTCTATTGTTCGTGTATTAAAATTAAGGAGCAACAGGGGGTGGATGGGAAATGATACGCCTACAACGGCGATAAAAGACAAAAGAATGTACTGGTTCGATGAGTATGCGTACAATGATTCATAAAAGTATTCGAACGGTGTTACTGTCGAAAATTGTGTGATAATTGTATCCTGTTGCTGGATATTAATTATTAATTATTTAATAGTTTTACATTTTTTATTATTATTCCGATGATAATATATGTCGTGTGTGATTCTTGTATTCCTACATTTCTTATATTTCTGTTCGTACTTAATTAGAGGATCATTCATTCTGTAACTCTGATTAGTATTTGATGAAGTAGCTAAATATGAAGAATAAAGAATATAGTATAAAATGTTAAGTGTAACATGAAATTTAGTACTGTTATTTGAATAAATTTAATTAAAATCTTCGTAACTGTTGTGTTGTTTAATATAAAGAATTGTTTGCTGTTCGATGTTTCGTATTTTTCGTGTTAGTCGTACATTTTCGTAATTTGAGATTTGTGTATATTTACAATTAAAACGTAACATCGTTTAAATACATTCGTGAACCGGTATATTATAAGAGAAGTTGCGATACAGTAAGATAGGTGGATATGTCGTATAAATTACTATGCGATTTTGAACGCTGTTCATCAAACTGTTACTTCGATAAGAATGATTGCGTTGATTGACACTGTTAAAGGCACGAACGTGGTCTTCCGTACTACTGAAGGTTATGATAATGATTATATTGAGAGTAAAATTAGCGAAGGTCTTTGAATTCTCTTTATTTTCATGTTAAAATGGTGTTCGTGCCTTTATCGGTGTGTTTTAACAAGCCTATGTGTCTACATTTACCATATTTACTGTGGCTCTTGTTCGTTTGGTAGATCAGAAGTTATTGAATTATGTTACATCGCCTGCTTTGTATTTTGGGATTCAAATATGAAAATTTGAAATATATTACAACTTTTTCAAATTTCTTGCTTTGTAACATTTTCAATTTTCCACTTTTCAATTTCTCGATTTTTCTATTTCCCAGTTTCTAAATTTTCCACATTCTAATTTCCTAATTTTTAATTTCCTAGTTCCCAAACTTTCCAATTTCCAACTTCCTAATTTCCAAATTTCTAAATTTTCCAAATTGTAATTTCCCAATTTCCAACTTCCTAGTTTCCAAATTTCTAAATTTTTCAAATTATAATTTTCCAATTTCAAACTTCCTAGTTTCAAAATTTTTCAAATTATAATTTCATAATTTTCAACTTCCTAGTTTCAAAATTTTTCAAATTATAATTTCATAATTTCCAACTTCCCAGTTCCCAAATTCCTAAATTTTCCAAATTGTAATTTCCAATTGTCCAATTTCCCAATTTCCAATTTCTCATACCCCAAATTGCACAAAACCCGAATTCCAAGATTTCCTTACTCCTAAATTTCCCAAAATATTGAATATTCCGAAATATTGAAAAAATACAAAATACTGAGTCTCAAAATTTTTTAATTTCCAACTCGTTAAATTCCCGCGTCAAAATTTTATTCCCGTAATCACTGTCATTTACGTACATCAACAAACGTCGAAAATATAGGCGAACATTTCGCCAAGTTGATCGCAACATCTACCAAACGAACAAACGAACGATGCGAGCATAATCGTGCCCGCGTAGTATTTTTTCAACCTTCTCGATTCGTTGTTCAGGATCGAATGCAAGGTGCCTTTAAGGTGCTAGAACGTGCGCAACAGTGCGAGGGTGTGAACCATATATTTATTTCTCTTCTTGTCGTACACGATTTAGAACCATCCGCTACGTAATCGAATCAACCTGATGATCGTGAAAAACATCTCTATTTACGACATCCCTGTTTCTCTCTCTGTCCCACGGTTTCTACGATACATCGACCCTTTATGGTTTCAACCTTGGTGCATCGATGCTCCGACCAAGTCCGTTTCCTCGTGCATTGATTATTTTCTGAATCCCAGATACGAAGCAATGCCGTTAACGCTTTCATAGAAGAGTCGCAAAACCTGCTCCCTGCTGTATTGGTTCTGCACCCTTTCCGGTCGAATCGGACGTCTTGGTACGTCAAGCAAGTGCTCCTCCACCAATCGCTATGGTACAACATGTTTAACATTCCGCTCATACGATGGAACAATGACATAACTCAAAATTTACGGCTTCCGAGTTATTCGATGCTGTAACGACGATTTATGCTGCTGATCTTTATTGATAGATTATTTATAGTCAATCCTTGTTACCATGTTCCTTCCGGTCTTCGTTTTTAATCAATTTTGGTACATTCACAAAGCTGAATAATTGGTAATTATTTCGTATGATCTGGTGTAATTATATGCTCATTAATTATTTCTTTAATTATTGTTAGTGACAGTATGAGTGATTGTCAATGAACATTAGATAAATTGATTGTTTTTGAAAGTACACCAATTAATTACCTTGATAACTGTTACTAGTTATGACATAAGTATTTGCTGATAATTATTTTAATCAAATCAATTGTAATTAATTGATAATTATATCGATCGAATCAATTGATAATTGTATTAACCAAATTAATTACGATTAACCGACATTCATATCAATCAAATTAATCGATAATTACATTAACAAAATTAATTGTTATTAATTCATAATGAGATTGGTCAAATTAATTGATAATGATATCGATCAAATTAATTGATAACGATATCGATCAAATTATTTGATAATTATATTAACCGAATTAATTGTAATGAATCGATAATTATGTAAATTGAGTATTCCATCAATTTAACATATAAAATCACAGGGGAGAAGATCGGAGAAATAGTAACAGGATTAAAAATAAATATTTGAATTGTTTTCGTACAATGTTCTAACAAGTACATGAATTCGACGTGTCCAAAATCATGGCTTTGCGTTATATTATTAATGCAATGACGGTGATCGTTAAGTCACGTTATTATTCCAGCAGTCGTGGTTTTCGTGTTATGTCGTTATTCCAGCAATCGTGCTTTTTGAGTTATGTCATTATTCCAGCGAACGAGCGATTTGTAAGGTGTTGGTGCATATAATCCTTCATAGGGGAGAATAGTTTATTTTAGGGATTCTTTTCGAGTCTTCTCCGCATTTTTACATTCTCCATTTTCGTCGGGGTGCGTTGATTTATCGAAGGAACGGAAGAGGTAAGACTAGAGAACGAGCGGTGCTAGAAAACGTGCTACCCACCTCGATGCGACTATCGTGAACAAGTATCTATTAGGTTCATGTTATGTACATCGTGTGCGTGTGTGTTGCGATAAATTAAGATTCAACGTAGAAAGGGAGGAATTCTGAGTGTCGTGTGCGGGAGGTCCGGGAAACGAGAGCGTGAATATTAAATAGCTTCGGTTTTTTACACCGAGTTGATGGGTCAGAAATTTGGAATGTGCAGATTCGGTCGAATTGTCGTCGATTCGTTTCGCGAAAATTCAGTCTATAGAATTCAGTTTATAGAAATCGTTGAGAACGGATTGATATGCGTAGATTTAACCCTCCATTGGCAGTAACCGACACGGGGGTGTATGGGGAAAAAGGGTATAAGTGCAAAAGAGCACTTAAGGGCGCTGAGGGATCGATCAATTTGAAAATTTGATAATTCACGAAATTTTGAATATTTGAAGATTTGGAAATTCGTAAATAAATTACTTTCCGAACATCTGTAGTCCTGTATTTGAAATTTCTGAATCCCCGTATTCTCAAATTTGAAATTTGTACATCTTTATATTGTTAAATTTCTTCAATTTTCTTAATATTATGATCACAATTTTATCAGGTTTCTAAAATTTCCATTATACCTAAATAACAAAATTTCAATATTCCTAAATAGCAAAATTTTAATATTTCTAAATACCAACACTTCAATATTTCTAAATATCGAAATTATCAAATTTCTGGATTTCTTAATTCTCAAATTGTTAAATATCTAAATCTAAAAATCCCTAAATCTTTAAATTCGCACATCTCTAAATTTACAAAGCTCGAAATTCCTAAATTCCCTGTTTCTCTGATTCTGAATCTCCGTGTTTTCCAAACATTCGAATTCCCTTAAATTTCAAACCCTCAAGTTCCAAAATCTCTAAATCTCCAAATCTCTCAAAATTCAAACATGAAAAGTTGCGAAATTTTTATGTTATAAAATCTGAAATTTATAAAATTTTCAACCTAACTTTGATGCATTAAATTAACCCGAGCGCATAGGGGGTTCGAACAAATCGACTCGACCGTCGATAAATAATCGATTACAATTTTGTCGAGTATCAAATTCCGGTATCTAATTGTAAGCAAGATGATTACCTATCAGAACATTAATAATGGAGTATTTGACAGGTTTTTGGACGTATTTACTTAACGCGCGATGCTCCGTCGTCTTCACATTCGTAAATCTATTATTTCTACTATAGGTAACTCTAATCAGAGCAATCTGTAACGAAAAACTCGAATGAAAGTGTATGGTTTCGCAATCCGGTAATCCGTGTAAATATTACAATTCGCCACATTTCAGTCGCGTAGCAACACAGGAACCGTTATACACGCTCTACTATATCAACTATCTATCTCCGAAACTATTATTAAAAGCAATCGATGTGGAGGATGTTCTACGTAAATATCGGGGACTGATTGCACGACGATCGTTTTGCAGTTTAATATTACTGGTAGGTTTACGATCGGGATTCACAAAGTCTCACCACTGTATATTTTTGGGGTGTTTTGTACAGAATGTTTCAGAAAATGGTTTACGAACTTTTATGGAAAAAATGGTTCACAAGTTTGAATCAAAATTCGACGAAATTAGTAATCAGAGTCTTGACAAACGTGTGTTTTAAGAATGCTATTTTACAAAATTCATTATATCCAATTTATTTGTTTATTGTAACGAAAAACGATAAAATTCAGTACGAAAAACGTTTAAGCTAATTTGTCATTGGAAACGAAAATTTCTAAATTCAAGATTGTATAGTGTGAACGTTTGAAAATTTAAGATCTTTATATATCTAAATTTTTTCATTTTTACTTGCTACATTAAATTGAAAAGTCTTAAAATTTGACCAAAGGAAAATTAAATATAATCGATCATGAAATATTTTTATCCGATACAACACTCAGACTCACAAAGTACGTTCGTCAGAACTCTACGTATGTTCGCAAGAACCCTAAATTTCGAAACGTTATAATCCATTTTCTGCAACACCCTCGTGCACTACGAAATACTTAATCAATCATTAACATAAAATTGGATATTCTTAATTAATAATTAAAATAATTACATAAAAAAGTACAAAAAAAAAGAAACAAAAAATGGACTTACAAGAGAGAACGAGACTACGAATCGAAGTTATAATTTATACTCGATCAGATATAAATTATAATTGTAGCTAGGGCAATAAGTTAAGTGTCTCTAATAATAAAAGGTCGCTCTAATGGGGTCTATTCGAGGCTAACTATACTCTGTATTACGTTCGTCTGCTCAGTGTCCGTAAATTGATCGAAGATGGAAGGTGCAGACGCTTCTAGAGTTTGCTATGCTACAGTACCGTAATGTGTCTCGAGTAAAGGGGTGCCTAAGGGGTGGTGCTTCTTGGCTCGTGACTTGTTGTTCACTACAGTGGTGGTGTTCGTCTAGGCGGTCACTACATATTTTTTTACTTCTAAAAAACAGCCGTTTTACTTTCCATACGGTTGGTACTGGTCCTCTAGATTACTCACGTATTGAGCGTGACTCGCTGTTGGATATTCCGCCCATTTGCTCAGGTCCATGCTTGGCAAAATTCCGCTTCGACACGGGACTCGGGGATTTCTGTCGAGCAAATTTTTTACTTTTATTGCCGCAACGTTGTTCCACGTTTCTATAAATATTTTGCGATTCTTCATTTTCTTTCAATTTTAATCGTTTACGATTCAACTCGATCACTAATTTATTCACAGTCGTTTACGTGACTCGTTTGGTTCAAATTAAGAAATTAAAATCGTATACTTTAATTAAGACTGTTTGTTTCAATCATAATATTCGCTGTTCAACGCATCATTTAATATTCGACTCTCTGATTTTTATTTGGAAGTATACTTACATCTCGTGATCGGGCAACACCATGGGATAAATCTGTATGGTATCGATTAGATCGGTATTGTCACAGATTATCTTTGCCAGCTTCACTTTTCGTATCTCGTTCAGTTGATCTAGAAAAGTGAAACCGTCGGTGAATATATGAAAAGAATATCGTATATTGATTCGAGTATGTGCCATATGAGGTGCTGTGTCTGTGTCATATGTAGAACTGTGCATATGTTACATGTGAAATTATGTAATATGCAGAATTACATATGTATAAAATATACAATTATGTGGAATTATGTATGCGTCATATATAAAACTATGCATATGTTATATGTGAAGTTATGTATACTCTATGTAGAATTCTATATCTGTAGAATGTCCAATTGGAACTATGTATGTCATATGCGAAACTGTGCATATGTCATGTACGAAATTCATGTCATATGTGCAACTCTGTATGTACTATATGTATGTACTGTATGTACTATATGTAGAATTGTGTATGTCATACATAGAGCCGCGTATGTGAAATGTAGAATTGCGTACGTGTCACATGTAGAACCGGGTACGTGTCACACGTAGAATTGCGTACGTGTCATATGTGAAACAGTGTATGGTGCCCTATTCGTTGGAGTCCTTGGTTACTATCGATTCGTTCGGGAATCTCGATTCGAAAGGTTCCTTACCGAGAGTGAAGGACGATGGCTGGTTCGGCAGCTCGTACCAAAATCGATCACCTCGACGTGAATAGCTGAATTGCGTGGCAATTACACAGGCGAAGGTTGGACCCAGCATGCTACCCGGAAGTGGTCTTTCGGACACGCCACCGGACCAGAGGTCCACGTCAGCTGGATGCCTGGAAATCGATGGGGTACCATACCGTTATTTCCGGTCATTCCACTGCCGAATCATCGAAACTATGCTGACGGGCGATACGAATGACGCGAAGTCCTTTATAGACGAATTTAGCATCGATATCGCATCAGAAGATCATCAACACTTTATGGAAATTGAGAGGATGATTTTCAGACGATGATTCGTCATAAAATCTATATTTAGGATGAGTCTCATAATGCGACGACTTCGTGGCACTGGTAAATCATTTACCATAAAAAAGAATTTAGTAAACAAAATCTATATTTAGGATGAGTCTCATATACATAACTTTGCGAACGAAGGTTGCACGATTTGGTGTGCTATAATTGCTTCGTTGATCTCTTTCTTATTCGGACGATCATTTTCTTAGTTTCGAAGATTTCAATATACTAATGGAAGAGTCGTTTCGATTGATACTCACTCAAAGATTTGACTGTATCTTTTGATGGTCTCGTTCGGCATGGATCCATGTAATTCGTCGAAGTTGTCTGCCCATGGAAGACCACAGAACTTCCTATGGAAAAAATGAACTATTATAATTGTTACGTATTAATGTAATACATTTATAATACATAGAGCAGTGCAAAGTCTCGAAATTCATACAGTGAGTTTCAAAAAATCATTAATTATTTTTAAACAATCTTATTATATTCGTAGTAATACAGTATCAGTGACATTTACGACAGAAAGTAATTAAATATGTTCGAATGGAAATACTGCCATTAGAAAATTCTTTATGCAAAATTTGACATTTGCAAAATAATTTCCTGGCAAGCGGTGAAGATTCTGTATTTCTTTCGAGTTTTGCCAGCATGTGATTCGGTAAAACATTGTCCCGTAATGTAGTACGCGTGAATCGAATATTAATTTATAACGGAGAAAAGGACTATTTTGACGAAATTTTAATACTTGCTAACCTGAACTCCATGTAGCTCGGAATACCAAATTCACGACCGCGTTGCATGTTAAAGGAGACCAAGTCCAGTCCAAATTTCGCACCGGCCTTTTTAAACAGGTGATTCGTAACCTGTGAAAATCGCATGTATGAAGTGCGCCACGTTTTTTCAATTTATTTTGAAGTTTCACTGAAAAGTTTCGTACCTCTTGCGTGATAGAGTCGTCCATAGCTTGAGCTACTTGGTTCATCAACCCCATAATGTACTCGTCGAAAACACCGGCCCGATACAAGTCGAAGGGTCTTCTTATCAAATCCGACAGTCTCTTTGAAGCTTTGACAGACATAAATATTATCAATTAATTCTAAGCGAATGTCAAGTTTTGTGAAAACACGTCATTTTTCATATATTAATTTTTCTTTTATATATTAATTTTTAGTTGAATTCGCAATTAATAGAGAATTAAAAATAAAAATAAAGAAAATTAAGAATTTTTATGTACGATTTCAACTCTCCTTAAGAGTTTGAAAGTTGTTACACTTATAAAATTGTAACGCTTTAAACTATTAATCATTTTACAAATATTGCAATTGTTTTGTAGAGTCGTGGACGTTCGGAAATTATCAGAATTTGCATGGTCGAAAATAGGGTTGATTTTTTTTGTATTAATTCGCAGCGAAGGTTCGTTTTATTTATTTTAATTTATTTATTAAACATGATTTTTTTTTCAAGTTTACCTATGAATTTGTGAGCTTTGCTCCATCTTTCCACAGCTGTTGGCAGTAACGAATGTCCGAATCTGAACGCTGCAGAGGCGAAGGCATCGATCACAGACGGATTCACGCTTTCGTCGTAACCGTCCCAGTATCCCTGTGATTATTACAATTAACATTCAATATTTCCCACCTATTATCAATGTTTCGCAAAAGCGTATGGTAGAATTCAGTACAGCGCGATAATCAAATCGTTAAACGATAATTCAGTATTTAGGCATCTTCCAATAATTTCAATAAAATTCCCGCAAGCGAATCACTAATTTACAATCAATTTATGTGGTTATTTACCATATATGATGTTTATACAAGTCCTAAAAAAGGATTTATTATTTGCTACAAAATTCTCCGAAACAGAGCTTCAACTTTTCAACGAACAACGTACATATACGTTTTCAAAAATGATTCTTTAATTACTATAAAATTCTCCTAAACAAAGTGTTAACTCCCCAACGAACAATGTATATGTACGCCCTGAAAAACTAAATACTGTTAACTGTTCCAAAGTAATTGAAATAATTATACATAATTGAATAATTAAAAAGATAAAGAGAATCTAGACTTCCTTCAAGTTTCCCATAAAATAAATAAAAGATAAACTGTTTATCGTATTCGATAGATTTATGGACACAGTTAAACGAACTGCACATACAAACTATAGTTTGTATTATCTCACGTTTTTCTCCAGAAGAAGTCCAAATTTCTCCATGACATCTTTGCCGAGCAAAATAGGTAGGAACTCGTTGTAAGTGATATGTTGAATTTCCGCGATTACTATTCTCCTAGCCTCCTGATAGAGGGTCTCGTCGTCCCAGTGCGGATTAATTTGAATCAACGCTTTCGCGATTCTGTTATGTTCGCGCGCCATCAACGTGTGCATGCAGGTCAACACCAATTGCTCGTTCACTCGTATTTCACCTGAAAACAAACATAATTATCTTCCTGATCAAACTCATCTCCATTGTACTGCGTCGATTTTCCATTTAACCCCGCAGGTATACAGTACATAATTCCTGCGCTTTGTGTTATCGAAGTCTGGTGATCCAGAAATTTAGGGATCTAGAAAAATCTAGGAAAATCTATAAGGATCTAAGAAGATCTAAGAGGATGTAGAAAAGTCTAAGAGAATCTAAGACGATCTATGAGGTTCGAAAAAATGTAGGTACCTGTGGATCAAGGCACTTGAAGATTTATGCACCAGGATTTCTCGGTAACTGGTTTGCGTATCTAATTCAATATGCAGGTATCTGTAGACGTAGGTATTTAGGGATCAAGGTGTTTGGATATCTAGGGATCCGTGGATGCAGGTGTCTGCACATCTAGGCATCTGGGGTTCTAGGTTTCTGATGATCTAGGTATCCCAGGATCAAGGTATCTGAGAATCTAGATATTTGGAGATTTAGGTACTTGAAAATGTAGAGATCTAGGGATCTTTGAATCTAGAAATCTGGAAGTCTAGGAATTCAGGATTTAGAAATTCTGGAATCTCGAAGTCTTGAAATCTAGGGGTTTATATACCCAGTGATAAAGACAGATGTTTAGCTAGCTACCTGTAGCAATATATTCTTGATTTAACAAGTTAATTAAAGATAATTAAGAACAGCATCCTTAATAACAAGTTAATTAAGTCGCACGTTCCAAATGAAAGTCGAACGATGCACGCAGAGAATATCGACGATTTAATTGGGTATCGATCATAAAAATTTTTGAATCGAGAATAATTTCTCACGGATGCAGCGAGACCAGACAAATTTCACACAACAATCATTCTCTTTCTTTTCTCAATGATTATAGCGACTTCGCAAGTGAAACCGTCGACCTTGATAGTGGGCCACTCCCTTTCTCGATTGTACGTCAAGCTCTGTACAGATAAATAATCGATCGAATTGAACCGCTATCGAGCGATCTTCGATTCGACAAGCGCGTATATACTATTTCACGCGTATTTCGACACGCTAGCTTCATTGTAAACCGACTGATTCATTGCGATTACTATGTATGAGCGTTTCGATGACACGTGGCCCCGTTTCACTTTACGATAAACGTACTGGACCAAAACTGTCACTCGTTTCATCTATAACTATAGTTAGACACGCTCGCGTCGCTTTTGCGGTTAGATCAGATGTGTTAATGTGCAGGTTCAGATTTTTATTACCGAACTTGGGAATTTGGGGATTTTTGAAGATTTCGAGGGTTTTGCGGGTTTTCTGTATTTAGCAATCGAAAAATTTGGAAACTTTAGGGATTTGGGATCTTAGTAATTCGGACTTTTCGGAATATGGGGATTCGGAAGCTCTAGTAATTTGGAAATGTGACGGTGCATGCAAGGATTTTGGGATATTTGAAAATTCTGGATTTCGAAAAACCTAGTAATTTTGGAACTTCATAATTTGGACATTTTGAGCATTCGAGAATTTGGGGATTTGAAAACCTTAGTTATTTTGGAACTTCATAATTTGGATATTTTGAGCATTTGACAATCAGGAGATTGGAAACAGTAGTTAGAACTTTGGTGATACATGCAATGATCTGGGGACATAATTTGGGGTTTTCAAGAATAGCGATCCGTCAATATACAAGAATCTAGAATCTACAGATACCCGTATCTGGTCGTTCGAGTATTCGAGTCACAGTCACCACTTGTTCAACACAGCAACATGGAATATGTACGTTTTAACTGAATTTATAATGTTGTACACAAGATGTATTAACATGATAACACAGCTAATATGTAGTAACAATTAATAATAAAGAAATTATAACTTCAAAAGTATTCATGAAACTTTTCAACCAAATAGTTTTAGAGTTGCTATCTGCTACTAGCAAAAACACCTTCGAGTGCAAAGGGTTAATTTTTCCTACTTTATTTTCAATTTTAAAGCGAGCATGCATTTAATGCCGGTAGATACTTCTACTGTTAACAAATCAAACAATTTGCTTCTTACAAAGAAGAAAAGACCGATCCTCGATACGATCGATAAAATGAGACTATTCACCGTGTATCTGCATTCTGAAAGTCTCACCTGCTTCGAAACAGTACATAGATCGATTCAAACGCGTGCAACCCTCGTCGGGGATGTCTAATTTGAGAGGCAGTAAATCCTTCAGTCCGTACTCGGAGAACACCGGGTTCATGCGTAACAGTCCACCGTAACCGGATCGAAGTTTCCTGAAATCAAACGAACAAAAGGATGTTGAATTCGGATCCAGGAGGCGTCGCGTGTCCGGAAATCTGGTCCCGTGGAACGCCTTGTTCGGCGCGGAGAAAGAGAACGCGGCGTTCAGATAGATTGAGTAACCGTGGATCTCATAATGCGAGCGGACTAGAAAGTGCGAGGTACAGAATGTATGTGCGGTACTCTGCGTTAGTAAATATAGAACAACGTAATGCTGATTTATTGTACCGGCTGATGTAACTGACGGACGGACGGCTTTTAGCTGTTACGAACAATCGTATTGGTAAACGCGTTGTTAGTCGCTCGATTATCGAACGATGCTCGTGTCATTCGCCGATAAAACATTATTGATTATGGTTAAGTTGCGACGGATCCATACGTTGTCGATTTCGCGGAGTATGCAAATATTTTTGTTATGGAATTCCGAGATTCTCACAAACGAGGTCTTTGAATGTTTCTGTTTCTAAATTACCTGGTTTCTAAATTTCGTAGATACCTGAATTTCTGGACTTTTAAGTTCCTAGACTTTCAAATTTCCGGATTTCTAAATTAACTAGATTCTCAAATTCCTAGACCTCCAATTACTTGGATTCAAAATATTTGTGTCCCGAAATTTTTGCATTTCTAAATTCCTAGATATTCGAATTCCTAGATTTCCAAATTCCTAACTCCCATATTACTTGGATTCCAAACATCTTTGTCCCAAAATTCCCAAATTTTTAAATGAATACATTCCAAAGTTCCTACATACCTAAATTTCTAGGTTTTTAAATTTCAAGACTTGAAAGTTCCTACATCCCCAAATTCCCAAACCCCTGATTACCTAGATTCCAAATACCTTTGTCCCGAAATTCCGAAATTTTTAAATTACTACATTCCAAAGTTCCTATATTCCTAAATTTTTAGGTTTTTAAATTTCAAGACTTCAAAATTCCAAGATCCCCATATTCCCAAACCCCTGATTACATGGGTTCCAAATATCTTTGTTCCCAAATTACCAAGTTACTAAATACCTACATTCAAAAATTTCTAGATCACTAAATTTCTGGGCTTGAAAATTCCTAGAGCCCTAACTACCCAATGTCAGATATCAGACATCTCTCGCCGATTTTGCCTACCTTTCCGTTTACCACGCGGTCTCCATCGTCTACCACAAACTCCAAAAAATACCTGGAAAAGTCTCTAAAGCACGAAAACATTGTAAAATACTCTACGAAGAAAATGCAGCAATATGGTAAAAAAGAAGCCAGAAAACTTGTAATACCTTTCTATCAGAATTTTATATTGTCAGTTACCGATGAGTGACGTGTTTCGAACAAAAAGCTCAGTGTCAGTCACTGACGACTAACTCAATACCCCACGCGTTAAAGAAATATTGAGATATATAGAAAAATCGCACCCACGAACGTGACACCCTGTATACCTTCCACAAAAGGGTTAATCGACACGTATCGAAGAGAAATCGATTACTCCGAAACGAAACGGTCCGAGATCTAAATAATAGCTGTTGTGCGTTTACAAAACGATTCCATCGAAAGAGAAATATTTTTTTTTCACCTTGCGAAGTCGTCCGAAATTCCATAAACCGTATTCCCGTCCAGCACTCCCGTGAGGAGATTAAACGGCACCCGGGAACCAAGACGGCATCCAGGCCGAACGGCGGGAAACGCTCGAACAAAGTCCATGCATTTCACGTTGAACAGCCTGTAGAAATAATCGTCTTCCGGTATGAGGATCTCGTTGCAGTACGGATTCTTCAGGTGCGGTGGTCGATGGCAACATTCCTCCGGGTCGTTTCGGTTCAGGGGATCTGCAAGAGTGGCCCATCGATCATACGATAGCGCACGGTTAGCCGGCCATTGCTGGCTCGATATAAACGTTATTTATTTTAATTCCGCAACACTGCCGGCGTCGTTTTACTTTCCCTGTCTCGATTATACAGATACCGCTCGTTTCTCGTGCCCGTGATACGTGGGAAGATTTTCTAGGTGTGTATCGGCTGCAGACGATGCTGGAAATGATTTTCTTTTACGCGTTCTAACGAGCAACTGGCATCTCTGATACGATGGTACAATAATATTTTACGCGGAAATAAATCTATGTAAACGCTTTGATCGCCACGTCATCCACATATGGGTGACGCTTAAATTTCCATATGAATCAATCGTCTATTTAGTAAGAATTTATTCATTTATCTAATTAGAAACACTGGTAGTAATTACTTGGACCTATGAATAATAAATAAAGCCAAATATTGTGAACGTATTTGGTAGGATTTGTAATTGTTTTGATGGATAAGGAGTGAATAAATATTTTCATGACTATTTATAATAAAAATTAATATTCTGGGGACTATTTAATAAATACTTCGACTTCAGTTTGCGATTTCTTTGTTGAAATAAAATACAAAATGGCGGATGTACAGCCTGTTGCTCTAGAAGCATCACGAAGCGACTTCTAAAACGGTGTACACTCTAGTGTCGGCTCTTATTATGCGAAACAGTCGGAACGAAGAATTTGTATTAGTATGCAGTTGTAGTAAACGGATGAACCTGAGGTACCGAGCAAAAATTAAAAATTGGAAGAATGGCAGACCTCGGAACAAAAAGTTTAACGTTTTATAGAAAAATTGTAGTCTTTTTTACAATAAAGAGAATGTTTATTTCTACCGTGTTCTATGATGGGATAGGTTACTTTAAAAGTTGGTGATCTCGATCGAAAATAGTCGATCTTGTTTGACCGTATTTTCGAGTTACTACGCGCGTTTAATGCATGATAATGCCCATCGCACACACCTATTACTCATGCAGGCGACCTAAAGAAGGTACCCCTACTATTTCGCATTCAACCAATGAACGACCTGCATATAAAAAAATGCACGTGATCGGTTCGCGATTAATGCACGATTTCTGGAATTTTAAGGCGTTCGCGCGTTTAGTATACGTGTACTAGGTTCTATTAAATGCTGTACCCTGTAGTATTTATGTATCGTACTTATTATATATATTACTATGGTGACATATATAGTGTATCACATTCAAAAATATTACACTATAGTAGATACCATACAATATTACTCTACAATGTAGAATACAATGAAAGATACAACCGAGTATTACTCTATATTGAATGCAATACAATATTACCTTACAGTAAATATTATATTATACAATAAGATGCTATACAATAATATCCTCTACATTTACTCTATAGCTAATACTGTACCAAATGACTACATTTATCAATAATATTTTGATAAACCCCATTACGAGTTCATTTTCCTTAGCAGTTATTGGCATTGCAATTAGAATCAAACGTGGGTTTAATTATAAAGTTTGGAAACCTGTCTATGTCACAAATCTATAATTCTCCAGAAGAAGTCAACAAATTTGGTAATTCGAATCTGTCAAAAATCTATTATATAATACTGCGAATGAAATCCACAAGTTCGGAAACTTGAGTGTGTCAGAAATCTACAACTCTCCAGACGAAATCAACAAGTTTTGAAACCTGAGTGTGTCAGAAATCTATAATTCTCCAGAAGAAATCAATAAGTTTGGTAATTTGAGTCTGTCAAAAATTTATAATACTGCAAAAGAAATCCACAAGTTTGGAAATTCGAGTGTGTCAGAAATCTATAATTCTCCAGAAGAAATCAACAAGTTTGGTAATTTGAATCTGTCAAAAATCTATAATACTGCAGAAGAAATCAACAAGTTTGGAAACCTGAGTGTGTCAGAAATCTATAATACTCCAGAAGAAATCAACAAGCTTGGAAACCCGAACGTTTCAGAACTCTATAATTGTACAGAAGGAATCTATAATTTTGGAACCTGAAATTATCTCTAATTTTTTGTCGTAAAATTGAATCGATGCCGCTCGACCTCGTTATCTGACCAAATTGCCTTGTACGAAGTTACGACAAATTTCTCAGAACTGTCCGCTTAATTGCTCTATACGATCGGCGTAACGGTGTCGCGTTTAATTACCGAGTGGCAGGGCAAGAGCGTGGATTTTGGCGTGGATCGCACGGCCCGTGGAAAACTTCACGGTAGTCACATGATCGGCCTACCGGTTATCTGTTCACCGATCGTTCGCTTTCTCTGGCAGTTACCCTAGTTTCGATAGACGGTAAATATCCGACGTAGAAGGGCTTGGGAGCTGTCTACTAAACATACATATGTGCACGCTCGCTATACATATATGAACGTCCCCGAACGGCGCACGCTGATGTAATTGAACCGATACCGATTGCATAATTTGCTATTGACTGAAAATTAGGACTCGGTTACTTTCTCCGTCTCCGATCGATCGCTTTCTGTTCTTTGTCATTCCGTTTCTTGCTCGTTAACGTATGAAATTAATCCCGATATACCTGCTCAAGGTTGCGAACATTTACTTCGTTAATTGACTCCCTTGTCCACTTAATTAATCGGATCTTGTTACAGTTACTTCGTTACTTTCGGTTCTCGATGTGACATTGAACTTGCTATTTAGAATCGGACATTGATCGATTAAGTCGTCGAGTTTCGGAACACGAATTTGTCGGAAATATACGATTATGCGGAAGTAATCTAAGATATCTGCAAGAAATATCTACAATTTTTTATAGTAAAATTTACCGTTCCATGTAAACCAGTCGTGCTGATATTGGATCTAAATCCAATCTGTATTCACCTTGCTAATTATGATAATAAGCGTCCCGTTCTGTCAGTGGAGATACGTATGATGTTAGGATGTACATATATAGTGACTCTTAGCCTCTAACTGACAAGTCATGGTCAGAGAAATACGAATGGTACCCTTCTACGTTTCTACACATGTTCCGAACACTTGTACACGTATGTGAAACATGTACGCATTTGTGTACGGGTATTGATGAATGTGATCAGATATTGTTTGCCGGGAGATATTTAACTGTTCCGTATCACCGTTCATGTCGAAATTAGGTCTTCATTAAAAGTATATTGTAAAACACCGTTCTCCAGACAGGTATGATAATTTCTAGGTTACTCAGAAGGCCTTGCAAGGTTTTTTGTATCTTCGAAAAACAGTGAAAGGAATTAAAATATTGTAAAAAATTTTCTGTTGCGATATATTACAAGAATGATGTGTAACATGATATATTGACCGTTTCAAAGTGTCCGCATATTCAAGGAGGACAGAAAAAATCTCGTATTCGATACGACAGACATTCTAATCTGTTTTTTACATGTTTGTTAAAATATTATATTACACAAAAAATATTATTGAAGCAAGGGTTGTAAAAGATCATAAAGAGGGACTGTAGAGTAGTTTGTTCCTAAGGTACCTAGTAACCTAATAACCTAAGCTTTCGAGGGTACCTACGGATGCAAGGTACCTAAGAAGAAAGTGTTTTTTGAGAAGACCTTGAAAGTCCTTTCAAGGCTAATAAGATAAATCGACAGTGACAAAGTAAGATCGAGAAGATAAATTTTCTATGAATAATATGACAGATTGGTACACAAATTAGATCGTTAGAATATGGTAATAATTGACTGTAGAATCGTACCTAGAGGCGTGCCAGTCAACGTGTAGTCGTGGTCCATAAACTGGCCCCAGGCGATCACCATAACTGTTCCAGCATGATCGTGATAACCTTCGTCAGGGTGCATGGTGCGCGACACAACGCGTGATAATGGTAAATCATTTCCGGTTACCGATATCCTGGGCGCTGTTAAACCATCCGAGAATCGTGGAGGCATCAGTCTACGATAAAAAGAATATATAATATAAAGAAACCGTATTGAATATCTATCTGATCAGTTTTAACGAGTATGGTTCACCTTTGAAACGGTGACAAGGTGGAACCCCAGGTCGGATTCTGTAAATTCGTACAGAGACCGTCGTTTCTTCGATATTTTCCTGCTCTGCACTCCACGTTGCTCAAAAAGGCGGGACACACCTCTCGAATGAGGGTTTTCGATGTATCGATCAGAGGGAGACTCTTCTCGATCTCTTCGGTCGTTAATCCGTACCTAATTTTATGATTTTTAAGATTTGCAAATTTTTAAGATGCTGGAAATTGCAGATTCGAGGGTTCTAGGGTTTGGAAAGTTGGAGGATTGCAGATTTGGGATTTTTAGGGCTCGGAGAGCTGGGGGGTTGCAGCTTTGAGGATTTTAGGACTTGGAGAGTTAGGGAGTTGCAGTCTTAGGGATTGTAGGACTCATAGAATTGGGGAGTTCGCAGAATTGGGGTTTTAAGACTTGGAGAGTTGAAGAGTGGTAGATTTGTGCATTTTAGGACTCGGAGAGTTGGGCAGTTGCAGATTTATGGATTTTAGGATTTGGAGAATTGAAAAGTTGCAGATTTAGGGATTTTAAGGTTTCTAGAATTGAGGAGTTACAGATTTAACGATTTTCGGATTTGCAGAATTAGCGATTTTAGGACTTGGGAAGGTGTGGCAGATTTTGGATTTTTAAGGCTTGTAGTCGTAGTTGGGGATATTACGATTGGAGGAATTGAGAAGCTGGAGTTTTGGAATTGTTGAGATTTATGGAGTCGAGGATTTTCGGTATCTTAGAGATTTTAAAAGTATGAATAAACAAATATTCTGTCATTTATGGACTTTAGTTATTTAAAGATTCAGGAAAGAATTCTCCCAGCTAATTGTCACAAAAATTAACGTTAATAGACACGTCGTTAATTATACATATTCATAGACATTCTACTTATGCAGCTTCTAATCGCGAAACAAGTTGCCTCAATAAACTCGCCAAATGATCCCAATTGATCGGTCCACCCACTCGATGAATGCTATTAGTAAAAGCGTTTTGACCTAACTTTCTAACAGTCATCGAGTGGAACTGGTGCTCCAATTATCACGGAGCTTGTCTCTAAGTTAACTTTGAATGGCGAATCGGAAGCGAAAGGGGTTCTTACGTTTGCGCTAGGTTGCTGGTGATGTCCAGAAGGAGTTCGCCGACCGTGGCCAGGTCTTCTGGCCGCCATGTTTTGCCTTTGGGTTGCGCAACATCTGCATCAACCGACGAAACGTGTGGGTGAACATGGTGAACGCGAGCATTGTCCAAACAAAAGAGCAGCACGTAGCCGCGGTGATATGTACGAGTATGATGATACGAAACGCGACAAGATCGCGAACAGTACAGTTGACGACATATAGTAAATCACCGAACTGTCCGGTATTTTATACAGGCTGTCTCATTTTAGGCGGTCTTCGCGGACGATACGAAAAATTATTTAGGACACCGGAAAGTGTTTGGAGCAAGAGCGAATCGGTTTCGAGACGTAATCCGATGTTAACTGCCCTTTGGAGAAACTTGAATTTGTATATTTTGGAATTTTTAGTTTTGTAAATTTTCGCAATTTTCGATTTTTTTAGCTTTTGCGTCGTCGTATTTCGTAGGTTTGCAAATTTCAAAATTCTGAACTTACGAATGTTTACCGAATACCAAAATTTGGAATTTTTTTAAATTCTCAAAATTTGCAATTTTTCCAAATCTCAAAATTTCCAATTTTTCCAACTCCCCCAATTTCGAATATTCCCAAACCTCCAAATTTAGAATATTTCCAAACCTCTAAATTCAGAATATTTCCAAACCTCAAAATTTTGATTTTTTTCAAATCCTTAACTTTTGAATTTTTGCAAATCCTCAAATTCCAAATATCTCTAAATTCTCGCACCTCTAGTTCTTCGAATCTCCAAATTCGTAGGCGACTGGAAACTTCTCTATTTCCAAATTTTTTAATTTCCAAACTTTCATCTTCACTTTAGAGATTCTCTGTTCTTCACATTTCCCAAGTTCTCAAGTTTCCGAATATACACATTTCCAAATTTCCACATCTCTAATTACTATTGTCCCATTTCCAGGCTCCAGATCCCTAGATTAGGAAATCTCTGCGACGTCAAGTTCCCAGATTACCGCGTTCATAAATCCCCAAATTCCTATACTTCGAATTTTATAATCCATCTCCAAATTTATAAGTATCCAAAAATTCCTAAAACTGACCGAGTATGTCTCCTTCTGCCTTGATTCCTATAATTTCTTAATGAAGAAGCTAGATTTTGTATTGACTACGCTACCTAGACTGAAACTAAACACTATGTTATGACATTAAATTTGAACTGTCTTGTGAACTAATGAGTTCTCGGTGTAAATAGGTGAACGATCTTCTATCCAGAATTTTGAGCTAAACCAACCGGTGTATCAAAAAAATATGCAAAGATGATCATATCCTTCAAGTTTCAGCCTATGATAAAGTCGTTTACATCGGATTATGAGTTTTTTATCGTCATTTAACTTCGATTCGACATATTTTGTGATGTCATTTACGATTTTGGATATACTCGATTCGCTTCGAACGAGACAATCCGCGTAATTAGCATTTTCGTCGGATCATCGTGAAACAGGTTGCAAAGGCACTCACTTATGCGTTTTCTTGCTTCAACGTAGGCGCGATTCACTGCGTCGTATGTGATGCACGATGGAGATCCCGCCGCTGCTGAGCTGAAACATTCGATAAACGAGTGTATTTGAAACATCAGATATATTGCATTGTGCAACAAGTTTGCCGTGTTTAACCGCGAATGGTTTTCTTACATAATTGCTTACATTGTTCGGTTATTTCCCTCAAATATTACCGATTTTGAAATTTAGCGAGTTCGGGTTTAAGGGTTTGATTACGTAAGAGTATCCTGAAAGCTTAGGATTCAACTCTCTGCATAATTATTTCATTAATATTTTTCATATAACTATTATTTTCAACATCACAGAATCGCATGAAAATTTAACATTAATGCGAATTAACGAGACATCATGATTATTCGTGACCAGGGCTACAAATCCAGTTAAATTAATTACTTGCAGAGAAAACAAATTTAATATTTAATAATATTACGTTTGCTCTTAATATTGAGACTATAACACGTGCTAACAAATGTTCTTAAAATAATCTGTATTGTATGTCTGACTACATATATCACTTTTCACTGTGGCAGTTAATGTAAGTAATGAATCAAATTCACGAAAATGATTAAAATTGCACCGGTTGCCTCTCGTTAACAATGAAGATGAAAACCAAGGAAATATGAAAGCATCGTACTCAAAAAATGTACATGTAAATTAATAACATTGAGACGTTTTGTATCAATGTCCCTATTCTCATTCATTATCGTGTTTATTTAGTATATGAACTTAATTCACACGTGCATTAATTATAACATAGTATTCACATACATGTGTTTTGGTTATAATATAGCATTCACATACATGCACATTAGTTATAATTATAACATAGTATTCGCATACATGGCCATTAGTTATAATTATAATATAATATTCACAAACATACAATTACAACACATATAGTGCGCGTATACATGTGCATACGAGTACATGAATAGTATCGATACAGAACTGCGAAAATCGATCTCTTGTTTTTAACTCACACTAAGATCTCTTAATCACTACACATTCTTTTTTGTTATCCAAAAAATGTAGTTTCCTGTATGACAAAGTGTGAAAGTCTGAACACGTTCTTTTATAAAATTCAGAACGTTCTTAAATTAGTTGATCTTATACGAGAACGAACTCGCATGGATTATGTACAGTCTACATTATAGTTTGTTCGTCTTAATTACTTAATGTTCCAGCCTAGTTTCACGCGAAGTTGTCAATTGTGCTCGCGCATATTCTGTATCAAGGTAATCCGAAACTGGCGTGTACAAACCGTGAGTCCGCGCGAATTGCCATATCCCGTTTCTTGCAAAGAAACATACTGGCATTGACGTGCCACTCGTGGCTTTTACCTTCAACGCATGACCCCGGCGGTTTCTTCTGGGTCCATTTGCCTTTTAGAATCGATCGTATAACCCGTTACATCGATCATCGATTCAATTCACCCGGTTGTTTAACCTTAGACGGTGCATCGATCGGACAGCCACAATATACATCCGTTTTAATATCATTTCTTACTTATACCATTTGCACTTTTTAAATGCAAATATTGGGCGTTGTTATATTTTTATGAGACTACAGGATTATTTGAGAATTGTTATTTGTCGTAACTCGCTCGTTGTGTAGTCATTTTTAGAGATTCGGAGCTCAAGAATTTTAAGATCTTTAAAATTTTTGAATTTGAAAACTTTAAAGCACGAAGATGGCAAAATTTGAATGGAAAATTTCAGAAAAATCTTAACGTCTCAATTTTAAGATTTTGAGATCCTAGGATCTGAAAATTCTAAAAATCCGAAGTTCACAAAGTATTAAAGTCTTAAAGCACCATAATTCTAAAGTTTCGAAGTCGTATTTATTTAGAATTTCAAAGTTCTCTATGCTTCCGAATTCGGCAGTTTTAAAATTCGAACGTTTCAGGGTACTAACGTGCCAAAGTTATAAAAATTTCTAAATCCAAAAGTATACAAATCGGGAATATGTAAACTCTGGGATTTCCAAAGTTCAGAAGTTCCAAATTCGAAAGCCCCAAAGTGTTCAAGTTTAAAAATTTCAAAATTCCAAAATTCCAAAGCCCAAAAACCCAAAAACCCCAAATTTCGAAGTTCAAAAATTCCAAGATTTTCAAGTTGAAAATCCTAAAATCCCAAACTTCCAAAATTCAAAATTTCATAACTCTAAAATCCCAGAATTGAAAATCCTAAATTTCCAAAACCCTAAACTTCCAGACTTCCAAAATTCTAAAATTCCAAAGTTCCAAAACCCAAAATCCCTAAAATCCCCAAAACCCCAAAATTCCAAATTTTGAAGTTAAAAAATTGCAAAATCTCCAAGTTGAAAATCCCAAAATCCCAAAATTCTAAAATGCGAAAATTAAAAATTTCCAATTCGATAACCCATATCAATCGCAAGTTATCGATTAAATAATCAAATTTCTGTTAATTTTCTAACGACTGATCACATATTTGTAGATGAAACGTTCCGATACGACAAATCGTAGGGCCTCATCGACATTCTTACAACGTATACGGTGTTCGTAAATTGTATCTCGAAATCCGTTCAACGGTATTTTCTCACAAATTATATGCTGTCGCAATCGTTATTAAATAGAGTAATGGGTGCACGCTGAAAGTATTTGCGAGAATGCACTTGAGGGCCGTTCTGCGTTTAATTGTAACAAAGTGCATTCTCGCGCAATTTCGCGTCATAACTGCAGCTCTAACGAGCTACGTGCGGTTAAGTTTAATAAATTATTATATCGATTTTCTGGTAAATTAATGCTGCCGAACCAGAAATTCTCTCTGCAGCGCATTTCGCTGTATCTTTAAAAATTCAACATCGGGAAAGTCAGTCATGTACTTAATTTACGAAGATTAATTTGGTAATGCCCACATTATTGTATATTGAAACTTTCATGTAACCTCGAATATTATAACCGAATATTTCCTCTTCAAAAATCTGTGGATATATGTATTTTATTATGAAACCTCAAACCTGCGATCTTGCATAAATTTTTCGCATAATAAATTCTGTATAATAAAACTATATAATAGAATTTTGTATATATCAATTAAATAATATTTTGTAATGAAACCATAAACTAATAATTTTGCATAAACTTTCCACATAATAAATGTTGTATAATAGAAGTTATAGATACATACTATATTCTTATAAAACTTAAAAAATCCATGAAGTTGCATACATTTTTCTCATAATAAGTTCTACGTAATAGAAGTTACCAGTTAAATAAGATTCGTAACTTTATTCTAGCAGGTTGTTTTTTAAATATGCCTATCCTTAACTAAGGTCTTATGGAGAACCGGATACGTATTCGGGTTAAAAACAATTTCACTGTACACACATTTGGCTATGAGGGCCCATAAATGGTAAAGTCATGCTTGAAACACGTTTCTGCCTTTGATGGTTTACACGAGCTACATTTCGTACGTTCAACATAACGAGATTGGTCGAGAGCAGTTTTTTTAAATTGGGTAGAAAGTACCTAACTTTACTTTTAGATATCGTGACTTAACAAAGACGTTTCAACCACGTGCACGTTACGTGAACAGGAACACATCTACCATCTCGAAATGAAGATATACAGTGAATCTCGGGAAGAATATAAATGACTTGATTATGGTTATTAATAAAATTAATCTCGAGAAAGCTTTACTGTTTGATGACCGAAAATTATTTCGCGCTAACAAGAGAATAATCGAACTTGTCAAAATGATGGATCTCCCGTTTCATTTCCTGATCCGAGCATTTACTGCCAACACGTATTTGGTAATTTGCGAAGCATGAACCAATTAATCCTTCCATAACCGAACGTTTTATGCGACACAAATCATCTTTAGGAGATCTTTTACCGTGATTTATGCACGATTTATTTACTCATTTGATGTAATCTCGTTTCTTGCGAAATCATTTTTGTCAAAAATTATATTTGTTATTCAATCTTGGTAAATTAAATTCCTTATGTTAATGATTAATCTTAAATAAGGTGTGTTAATGATTATTACATTAACACTTTGGGTGTCAAGTCAACCCTCTATGGGTGACGTATGAATTCGTACATAAATCTATCGCCAATTTTCGTTGAAACATTTAACATAGCAAAGTTCAAAAAATTTCGGTAAATACATTAAAGGTTATCGAATAAACCAGGGTAGAATATTATGAAAATTGTCTATAAAATTTATCGAAAATAAAATTACTTTCTAGAAGAAATTGAAACTGTTTTATGGTGACACTCAAGGTGTTAAGAGATCTACTAATACTAAAATCGGAATTATAAAATTTTAATATGTAATTATGATGTAATTATAAAATGTTTCGAAGTCATGTCGCGTTCAAAATTTTTTCCAACATTTTCGTCATTTTATCGAACGAACTTGTGTTGTTTAAACTTGTACCATTTGTTGCGTTCTTTCAAAGCTTTATCAAGTCACACCTGTATCAAATGTATTTACCATGACGTTCTTATTGAAAGTACAAGCTTCCTCTCACTTGTACCTTCAATTATGTCCTACATTGAAACTAATAGGAACGAATCGTATGTATAGTATGCAAGTTGAAAAGTTACACCAGCTTACAGAACACATGTAACAAAACTAGGAACACGATCTCTGTATTAGTTGCACAAGCTATAGATTTCTCATTCCATTCAGTATCAGCTGACAAAGTATCGATATACAAGGCTGAATTGTAGTATCGATAACTGTAAAGACATTTTTCCCTCGTATGGAATAAAATTATCCCAGGTTCCTTTTTTTTTTATTCATTTTTCACCAGATCCTGTTTCGCCGCGTCTATTGTTAATCATTCTCCCTGTCACTTCTCATTAACGTCAATCGCTAATTACGTCAGCATCTTTTTTACTGTACAGTGGGTAAATTTATTGGGAAATTAATTTCCACATAATTTCATCGTTAATGAACTGTTTGATAAATCCTTAGATTAATCGTTTAATTGGTTCTTCAATTTTTCAATTCTTTTATTTTTCAACTCCTCGATTCTTAGATTTTTCGATTTTTCGATTTTTCGATTTTTCGAATTTTCGAATTTTCGATTCTTCGATTCTTCGATTCTTCGATCCTTTGATTCTTCAAACTTTTGATTTTTAGATACTTCCATTTTTTCATTTTTCATTTTTCAAATTTTTATTTATTTTTTATGATATTTATTATCTATTTCAATTTCCTTTTAACTCCACATTTCATTCTGTTGCATATATGCAACATAAAATGAAGTCCTACAATGTCCTTACATCGTGCCAAGCGTAAAAAAGTATTAAATTTCATAATTAATGAAATTTTCAAAAACATTTCTTCCTTTTCATAATTACAATAATTTCTCGTGTCTTTCTAAAATGTAGTACATCTCCACCATATAACAAAATCTTACTTATGGAGTTTCAAAATGCATTTCTTTTAAAAATTACGAGAATTACACAATCACTTAATTATTTAATCGAACTAATAAAATAATGTTACATATGGCATTTTCAAATTTTTTGGTAAAAACGCAGTTAATAGCTAATTATTGCACGATTACCCTACAACATTCGCAATCACAGAAAACAATCATTCTAACAATCGAGCAATGATTCTCTCATGATTCGCCATAAGAGGATTGCGGCTAATCGCGTGCAATTTTCTTATTATACTTGTTAAGTCATCCTAGAGAATTCTCAGTGAAACGTTTCATTAACAACAGTCTACAAAATGATCATGATTTACTGTGACAGATTTTTCGCAATTAAAAAATTTAGTCGTTGAACGACACGCGCGTATGACTTAAGTGATTCGAGGCTCATAATTGTACGGACATGATGCAATCACGGGCACGGCACGTTAAAAATGGCAGAATTTCGTGATCCGTTCGGAAAGATATTAATTAATCGATTCCGGAGGTGTTTTACAAATTCACGCACGATTATTTCCCATTAATCATTTCGATCGTTAGCCGATGGGTAATTAATTCTTTTCAGTCTTCGTGGCAAATTTCGTATCGATGATCGGTATTCAGGTTTTATTATTTTTTATTCGATTAATTATCCCGGAAGATTTTTCACTTTTATTGCGTGCAAGATAACCTGTTACTCTTTGCTAATTTTTGGCGAATGTTTATATTTTCTTCAGCGTTACGATTCTTAATTTATTTATGTGCTTACATTAATTACTACATGAGAATATTACCGGAAACTGTATAAGAATTTGCGTAGATATAACTAACATTAATTATTGAAACAAAATTAAAAAATTTAAAGACCGAAAAATGACAAAATTTTAATCTTTGAAATATGAAAGTGTAAACTTATAATTTAAAATTTGAACAGTTTGAAAATTTAGATGGCCACCAGTTTCAGAAATTATAAATTTGTACTTATGGAGAATTTATAATTAAAATTGAAGTAAATGAGAAGTCCAGAATACGCATTCCTGGATTTCGAGTTTAATTACCTCATTTCCCACGATTTTCGTTTGTCCAAGGAGAAAACTTGTAGAGACTCGATGAGAAATACCATTGTTACCAAAAAATAATGAATTTTTATATCATTCCGGTAATTTACCAAGGCGATGATTAACCCGGAAACTTTCAAATTCATTCGTCACAGTCGCAATTTTTACTTTCGTTGTTTCGCGAATTTGCCATATAACTGTACACGTAGTAGAGAGTGCCGTTCACGCGCGTAAAAACGAGGAGTTATTAATGAAGACAATCGCATTAGTCTTTCCTTGTTACGGTTTCCTTGATCTTTCCTACCTATTAGCAGAACTACGTAGACACGCGGTGTAAACGTCCTTTGTATTATAATTACCAGCAACGTAGCTTTGAGATCAAGTTGATCAAGACCTGCTCCCTTGTTATCGGCTTATTAATAATTCATCGTTTCCTTTTTTGTCCGTAATATCTCTGTCAGGACATAGACAGACAAGGTTCCATAAAAACAAGTCTGTTTAAACTGGAGATGCTTTACACACGTTCATCCTTTTTACAAAATCACACATTTACTTTTATATAAATATATCTCTTAAATATAACACAGTTCATACATCGTATTGTTCTGTTTAAAACAGCTAATTGAATTTTTTATTTAATTTCTTCCGCATGAACTGTTCAATTGATTGTTTTAACAAATTATCTACAAAACGTCGAGTCTGTGCAATTGTTAAATATGTCATATAATTTAATAAATATATGCAGTAATTTTAACAAAAGAAAGATAATAAAATCAGAGGACATATAAATTATAAACTAAACGTGTCATACAAATTAATTAATAAATCAATCATCGATCATTTAGTGTTATTATTTCTGAGTAAATGAAAGATTCGGACGTTCGTCGATCTCACTGAAAAGAGATAGCATTGTCGAACATAAATCACGTATGTTCTTGCCCTTTTAATGATCTTGTTCCACGTATCCTCATTCCATCTAGATAAATTGTTATCAGTGTCCTTAACGAGTAACGCGAGACAGATTAAAAAATGCTTCTTGATATTCCACTCGTCGTTCAAGATCATATATACCTGGACGTATGTAAAACGATATCGAAAGTGTCGCTTTATATAAAAACGGCGATTTGCTCGTTGAACAGATCCTTGATGAACGAAGGTTAGATGGATGGTGAAAGCCCTGGCTAATGTTACTTCGTTTTGATCGCTGTTCCTGCTTTCTCCGGATCTCAAAAATGTTAGCACCGGTCTCACGGTGATTACGTAAAATTACAGACTGATTCGGTTCGCTTCGAGTTAACGTTAAACCATCCCGAAGGATGTAATTATACGTCGCACGCGGTTGTTTAAGTGGTACGACTCGTGATCGAGGTGAAAGAACGCTAAGCGAACACGCGTTGCGGTTCTGTTCCGAACGTTACAATTTTTTGAACTATCACGCTTTTAGAATTATTAACCCTTTGCACTGGACAGATAACACCGTTGTGTTTACTATAGCAATTGTTAACAGGTATTTTTTAAAACTAAAACTACCGATGTATAATGCACAATAATTTTTATGTTAAAAATGAATGAATACGCTTATACATTCTTTATCTCGACGACAATCAGCATGAATGTCAAGAAGACCAGCTTAACAAACTTTGTCATTTGAAGTATGAAATTTATAAAAGGGTCATTTGATCCCTTTTGGTAGTTTTAGTGGTAACTAAATATATATCGTTGTACACGCGATGTACAAATATAATGTAACAGCTAATAGTGGCAATTAATGATAGACAAAGAATTTCGAAAGAATTCATATAAGTCTTTAGATAGTTGTATCTTCAAAGCATATTTCAAAATAATTGAATAAAAGTTACACGATGGAGTAGTTATACGAACAGTCCTCGGAGTTCGTTAAATTAATTTGTTAAGTTAATTTCAATTATTTGTCTTTGAGTTCAGAGAAATTTAAATTGAAATCTCTGTAAGTTTCTTATCCCTGAAAGTTTCAGTTTTTAGTGCTGCTTTATCATAAGAGATAGAATGACGATAAGTAGGTGCATTCGTTGCGTCGAACGAAGCCCCGATTCGATAACTTACTAGGATCCACGGAGCAAATTGTACGTGTAATCGAAGACGCTCGTTCTTCCTGGATTGTTTAAGATCAAGGCGCAATCATCGCCGTTCGCATAAACCTCGACGGGCTGGTACTGCAAGCCGTTGCAAGTGTGCTCGTTGCTCCAGATCGCTGCTAACAGCAGGAGTCCGATGGTCGCGGATCGTATCCGCCTTATCGCGCATCTGTAACATCATAAAAACGGTGATTATCAATTTTTGGCATCGTTAATTGCTTACGGGGCGTTTCGCCTCCCATTAACAGTACGGGCCGGGTCTTTTATCATTCATTTGCCTCTTTCTCCAATCGTCAGTTAATCGATCGAATTACAAAATATTACAAATTCTGAAAAAGTGTGAGAGTAAGATAATTCTAAAAAGCAATGACAGTAAGAAAATTGTAAAAAACAATGTGAGTAAGAAAATTCTAAAAAAGAATGCGAGTAAGAAAATTCTAAAAAAGAATGCGAGAGAGAAAATTGTAAAAAACAACTAGAGAAGGAAAATTGTACAAAAGAATGAGAGAGAGAGGAGATTCTAAAAAAGAATGAGAGAAGGAAAATTGCAAAAAAGAATGAGAGTAAGAAGATTATAAAAAAAAATGAGGGACGGAAAATTGTAAAAACAAATGAGAGTAAGAAAAGTGTGAAAAAGAATGAAAGTAAGAAAATCCTAAACTAGCGAATTCTTGTCCTGTTGCGTTGGTGTGAAAACGGTAGCGCGACGTAAACACGATTTCTAGCGATAAAGTTACGCCGATACGATCAACGATTTCCATTTATCGAACAAACAAATAATTCATTAACGTTCGGGACGGTGTGGTAACGTCGGGTACCGTCGATTTATATAATTGTTGTGCTACACTTTCGACCGACGATCGATTGCGTAATTTCGAAAACGGGGCGGAATGCAATAAAGCGTGATGAAATTCCAGGATTTTTCGAAATATTCGAGGATGCGCCAGGATTCAAGGTATCGTTGAAGCAGCCCGCGAGCGAAAGCATCAAGATCATGCCCACCTTGGATTTTATCGTAACAGACATGCTTATTTTCGACGATGCACCGACATGCAGAAGAAATCGTGTTGCAAAACGCGAAATGCCTCGTTTAATATCTCTTATCTGCGTTGCAACGGGTAATTGTTCGAATGACGAGCGATTCACGGATACATTTTTATTTTTCACTGACGTTGTTCGTACTTTTGTGCTGTGCTTTCATTTTCTGACGGGTATATTGCGAATGTAGGAATTTTAGTATGTAAGGATATAAGGAGACACGAAGTTGAGTGTGCAGGAATACAGGAATTTAAAATATATAGGGATATGGCGACACTAGGATTGGAGGATTTGTAAATTCGAAGATATAGATTTTTGGCGTCTTGAGGATCTAGGAATTTGGTGTTTCGAGTATCTGGGGATTTGGGGACACCACTAATTTGAGATTCGAGGATATAGGAGTATGTGAATCTAGGGATTTGAGGATTTGGGCATATGGGAGTCTGGGATTTGAGGATTTGGGAATAAGGGAGTCGAGGGATTTGAGGATTTGGGGATGTGGGAGTCTAAGGATTTGAAGATTTGGGAATATGGGAGTCTGGGGATTTGAGAAATTAGAGATGTGGTAGTTTGAAGATTTGAGGATTTGGGAATATGGTAGTCTAGGGATTTGAGGATTTGGGAATATGGGAGTTTAGGGATTTGAAGATTTTGTGATATGTGATTCTGGGGATTTGTGGATTTTTGGATATGGGAGTCTAGGAATTCGAGGATTTAGAGACACAGGTATTTGTAACGTAGTATCATGGTATTTGAGAATTTAAAAATGCAATGTTGTGGGGATTTTAGAATTCAGTATTATAGAAATATTCGAATAGGGATATTGGTATGTAGGAATATTGAAATGTAATGGTGATAGAGTCTAGCAATATTATGCTGTAGGTACATTGAAATATAGGGTTCAAGGATGTTAGGGTTTAGAAATATCGAGATCTAGGAATTTAGAAATCTATGAATCCAAGAATTTGAAATAACAGAAGACGTAAATCCTCGTAAACATGGCAATATAACGAGAGTCAACATCAACAGTCCTACATATGGCGAGAGTCTGTTACGAATTAAAACTTTACCGCATTTTTCTTTAGAAACCCGTCGATTATGTTATGGTAGATCTTAATTTTCGCCAAGCAAGGATACTTGCAAATGCATTGAACACGTAATGTATCAATTATATAAGGTATGGGGCGAATGTTGAATTCGATTTTAACCGTATTTCTTGTTATTCACCTAACGTGCTCCGCGGTACGTTCGCGAACGAAACGTGCCAATAAACCGGTCGCGATACATTCGATTTCATAAGACCTATTAACCAATTGCCTTCAATCAAGGACTCTAACTGTAATACAATTTAAGGAATTCCCCGTGAAACGTCATAAATATCGGGAGTACGATGAAGAATCGATTAGTCGAGAATTTCATGAGCTCTCGATGCACGTTCGAATGTTGATTATTGAAGCACTTTATCAGAGACACGAACCAGTTGGAAAGGATTCATCGTTAATAAAGTAGAAACCCGGAAAAACATGAATTCTCGATGCGGAATTTATTTGATGAAAGTAAATTACGCGGTTGGTATTAATCTGGTGAAACGAACGCTGTCTTATTAAAACTTTGTATAATTCTTGATATTTTAGAAATTGCAAATTGTTAAGGAACTGAAAAGCCAATTACAGTTTTTCGCAAGTGAAATTTTATTCGCGTTGCGCAATCGTTCGTATAATAAATTCGGAATTTTATGTTTTCTCCGTGTAATTAATATTTTATTTCAACTCGAAATTATGGGTGTCATATTATTCATAAAAATTATTCGAGCTTGTAATTATACTGCAGACGTTCGAGCATTTATGATATATCGAAAGCTACGAAATAAATTATGTAATCTTTATTCATTTGCATAAACAGCTGGTAGTTATAATGATTCCTTGTATATATTCGTTTTCAATGTACTATGTTTATGTTATTGTTTTTGTTGATCGAAAAAATAGAAATAGAAGGATTGTTCTAATCACAGAACTTGAATTCCACGGAAGGAAAAATTCACTGGACTTTAATAGAACATATTTTTCTTAACGCAAAAACAACTTTCACTTCTATGCAAATCTTTTGCGAACATAGACTCAATCGCTTTTATTTCCACAGGAAATCATTCACGGCGAGAGGAGCGAAGTAAAATATCAAATATTAATAGCAATTTGAGTACGAAAATATTTTGTAAAATATAAATAAAAATGTGAAGGCGGTTATGCAGTGAAGCTACATTCCCAAATACTCAAATTCTTAAATTCTGAAAATCCTAAATTCTTACATACCTAAATTCCTAAATTCGTAAATTCGGAAGTTCCTAAATTTCTAAATTCCTAAATTGTCAAATTTCCAAATCCTGAAACTATGAAATCTTAAAATCCTCAAATTTAAGGAGCCTCAGGTAAAAGAAATCGAATAATAAAAATAATATCGTAACAACATAAGCGCGATTATTAATTAGAGCTCCCAACATGAATGTCACAGTACATGAAAGTATTAATTCAAGACATCAGGCCCTCTCAGATAAATAATTTTGTCATTCTAATTTAATGTGGAAGAATGAAATTAAGTATAAATTGTAACTTTTTCCCTTAAATAAATATACCAGCTGCTCCTTTTAATATCCGATCTGTATTAAAATTAAAGTATAAAGTATACGTATTACGTCGTCAAGAAAAATCGGAATTGAACCATCAAAAAATTTAATTTCAATTGTATTTCAATAGGAAATCTGCCTGCGAGGAGCTATGTTCTCTACCCCCACCACTCCTTATCACCATTACCACTACCTCTTACCCCCACTCCTCAGCTTCGGTCTTGGAGGCTCGAAAATTTGCTTATAAGCAAATTTCAGACGAATATTTCTCCGATTTCCTAGTTCCTTGGCCTTGAAAGTCACGTGATTTTCTGTCACGCGGTTTCGCGATCGGCCACGATTGGTCGATCGCTCTCATTTTCTAGTTCCTGACGTCATCAGAAATTCCCCACAGCCTCAGGAGCTACGATTCTCGACCCCTACTCTTCCCATCCCCCCTCCTACTATCCCACTGTCCTACGTCACTCTCCCCACTCCTGCCCGAGCTCCTTGTACTATGAATTTATTTTTCTAATTTCGAAAAATCCGAATTGCCGGGACCGGGGCTCGAACCCTCGATCCTCGGGTGCCTCGGATTCCGAGTCGGGGACGAAGCGTGCTCGGCTATTCCCGCAAGCCCCACTTGTTTACTTACGATGCTCCTTTTAAACTATGCCTCGACGATCCACTATACTTCTACGCTCTATTAATTTATCACTATTTTATTTAAATGACCATTCTCATATGTTTTATCTCACACTATTTTGTACCTCCTCGACTTTTTGTAACAGTATTAACCCTTTATATTCTTGAATTTCTTTTACTTACTTTCTTAATTAATTTACAAAGTAGATCTTAAAAAGGGTTTTGAATCAAAAGTATCGCGATAATGCAGGGTGCTTGACAAATATATTTTTTATTAATTATAAGCAGTGAACAAATGGAAATATATGTATTCAACCACCCTATTTATCTGAATTATGTATTCGAAAAGTGCGATGACGAGCCACGCTCGACATAGGAGATAAGGGTTAACTATATTCAGACAGAATATACATTTTTTGTATTTGATACGTCAGTGCCAGGTATGAATTGTTATTTACTCGCTTATATAAATATATCAGATACTCTTTTTAACATGTCTATTCGTATAAAATAGAAGTTGATTATTTGGAAAAATTAATTAAATTCTCCAAATATCCAAATATTCTAAAATCTCATTTGCGCTACAATAAATGATACTACTTCTGTCTCCATACTATCATTATTTCCATGAATACATATGGTGCTCAATACTATACTCATTTCTCATTGATATAATAATTTCTCACAAAGGATGATCTTAGACGAATCTTGGGCCTTTTCTAATTACGTTAGACATATAATTTACTATTTATATTATGACAATTAAACCCGAACAAACGTCCATTCAATGCATATTATATCAACAGATCATGTAAAGCGTACTTCTAAAATTTTCCCAACCACTTTGCATACACACCGCAAAAATACGATGACGTGCTCTCGCGATTCATTCGCTCGCGCATTATCCCAGCGTTCAAGTACTTGTAAATCAGTAGACGATCGAGATCGATTTCGTCGTTCGAAGTATTCGATTTTACCGTTCCGAAATTGTTTCCGGCACAGCGAGGCAAACACGGCCAGTTTATCGAAACGAATTACGCGAATTGGCCCAGTATTCTAACCGCGTAACGACGTGAAATCGTATCGGGGAACGCAAGAAATCGACCGGGCGCGTTGGAAGCCGGCGAAAGCTGAAAACTCAAAAAGAAGTTTCGCTCGACGGAAACAGGGGGCCAAGAAAAATGTAGAAAACCACAGGCATTCGGATCGGACCCGATAGACACGACTTATTTACGTCCTTGCTTATCGAACGCTATCAAGATTTAGCTTCGAACGCTTTACGCTCCGAGGATTTGAAGGTGATTACGTAAACGGGGGTACGTTGCCTTCGCCTCGTACGATCTGATTATTATTAACGCGCTAATTAACTGAATAAAAACAGCGCGTATTTTATTCACTTTCCTTTATCCGATTTTTATGGATTTGAAGGGAATATCAATCGCAAATGATAGAAGTTATTAATAGTTAGGTTAGGTTAGGTTACAAGTTAGTTGTATATTGAATTACGGTTACAAGTTAGCAATTTAACACTAGGTTTACGGAACCCGTCGAAATGACGGATCTTAGATTTCTTATTTTCAATTACGGAAATTATTACAGAGAATTATTAAATTATTATATCCAGATATATGTTAACCCTCATCGAGATAAATAATCTTTCTATAAACTGGTTTATGTATTAATCACTTTTTATTTATTTTTCTAGTTCATTTTCAATGTATAAGTGGTCATTGAATGTCCGTAAATCTAGTGTTAGTGCGAGGCGATATGAAACGGGTGGCGATACGACGCGAGGCGATATAATGCGCGCAAGTATAACACGTAGAAATGTACTATAATATAACGAAACTAATATGACGCTCCGAGGATTAAAGACTTTGACTGCCATATCACCCATATGTGGATGACACTCAAATTTGCATACAGACTCAATAGCCAAGACTCAATAATATTATTCAAAATTCGTTCACCCTTCTAACTATAAATAGTCGTATTAGTTATTGGAACTGTGAAGAACAAATATTACAAAGTATCGAGAACATATTTGGTAAGGTTTGTACAAAACGAAAATATGTACTAACTAATGCAATTTTCGATCGCTTTCATGTGGCGGTCAACGTGTTAAAGGTGATTACGTAAACGGGGGTACGTTGCCTCGTACGATCTGATTATTAACGCACTAATTAACTGAATAAAAACAGCGGGTGTTTTATTGAATTTCGAAGAATGGTATTTGTTTGCGATCGAGCGTTTCGCGGCAGTCGATAAATTTGGCGTTGCGACGCATTCTTTGTTATGTAGATTGTTAACAGGCTTCTATGCAGGTGCGTGTTCCATTGTTTATCATTTTTATTATTTTTACCGTTTCGTTGTTTTATTGTACCACTGTTTTACTGAGCTGTATACTTTTACCGATTTATCATTTTGCTGTACTTTCGTTTCGACTTTTACTATTTTACTGATTTGTTACGTTATCGTGTTACTGGTTTTGTCATTATGCCATTTTAACGCATTATTATTTTGTTGCTTTTAATGCTTTAATATTTCACCATTTTATTATTACTTTTAATATTTTATCACTACTGTTTTATTATCCTATTTTTTGCTGGTTTGTCATTTTTAAATTCTGTTATTCTATATTTTTACTAGTTTGTCATTTTTCTATTTTACTAATCTATTTTTTTTATTAGCTTACCATTTTATTATTTTATTATTCTTGTTCTTTTATGTTACCGTTTTACTATCCCAACATTTCATTATTCTACTTTCTACTATTTTATCATTTTGTTATTGTACCGTTTCGCAATGTTAATATTTCACTATATTAATCTATTATTGTATCATTGTACCATTTTCCCTATTTTACTATTAAAATACCCCACTATACTTCTATTTCATCATTTCTCTATAACCCCATCACGTCCTTAAATTGTCTGAAAATCTCTCATTAAATTATCTTGAAATCTCTCGTTAAATTATCTTGAAATCTCGTAAACTATCTCAAAAGTACCCAACCTCTTAATTCGTGTAGCTTCAAGCGTAAAAAAAAATTAAAAGATGCGAATGTATGCAAAGAGTGATACAGTTTAAATCATGCGAAGTGATAATCGTATAGTAATTAGCTCGACAAGTGATAACATCCTTCGATCAAGTGTTGTGAATGCGATCGAGATAAGAACCGGCGAGTTCTCGATCGGAATAAAGATCGTGGATCACTTTCTCATTGCGTATACCGTGGATTCTCCTTTCACTTTCTTCGTTACCCGATACAACCCGTCTCCGACTGATAGATCCGATTTTACATGCTTTCGATTTGCAATACACTCTCCGTGTCAACTATCGGCTTCGCCAACGAAGCTCGAACACGTTCGTGCCATTGCAGTGCATGAAAACGTTGGAACACTCGTGTAACTACTTTCTGGATAATTATACCGTAGAACCTCGATAACACCAGTCTCCACGATTCAAAATCTCTTTCAAATTGCAGCTTATATCACTTCGTTCCGCGCCGTTGCGAGAACACCGCAAATTCGAATACCGATCTCTTTGAAACACTTACATTTCGACTTTCATGCGAATTTTCAATTCGTGGATTTAATTCGAATTTTCAGACACGATTTAATTGGACGCACGATTTTGCAACAGAAATAAGTAAATAGAGTTTTCGAGGAAATGCATTTTCTTATGCAACCGGATTATATAAATCTTTAGATAGTTGTATTTTCAAGGCATGTTTAAAAATAATTGAGTAAAAGTTGCGTGGTCGAGGTGTGGCTATACGAACAGTCCTCGGTGTTCAGTAAATTAATTCAATGGTTAATTTGAATTATTTATTTTTGTGTAGGTTTCTGTAAGTTTCTTGTCCCTGCACGTTGCTGTTTGGCTGTTTGCTTTATCGTAGGAGATAGAATGATATGTATTGAAGAAAACGTGTCGTCACCGACTGTTGTTAAAGATACTATAGATTTGTGTCTTTTTAATCGTTCTCGAGTTTGCATTAATTATTGTATTTCGGAACGATTAAACATTCAGTCTGCTCCTTTTTTCCATTTACAAGAAACGTCGGAACGAAGAACACGTTCTTTTAAAGTAATAGGAGCACAGGTTACTGTTCTATACGAGGATTTTAAATGCTGTAATTCTTACGTTAGATCGTGTATTTTTATGCACTCGTTGTGCAATGAATTTCCTCAAACGTGGCCTCATGAAAGTGCATTTTATTGTTCGTTAACGCGTTCAGTGCCACGTGAGTTAGCTGTGTTTTTGTTGAAAATTAACCAATTTGCAATCTCTAAAATTGTAAATTTGCAGATATCCAAATTAATCATTTTTTTAATTTTCGAAGGCCAAGATTTTTGAATATTATAATTTTTGAAGTTAATGCCTTGGTTTCTATTTATTTCTGATATTCAGTTCCTAATTTTCTAGATTTCTACATTTCCAAATTTCCGAATTTTCGTATTTCTATATGTCTGAATTTGTAAATTTGCAAATTTCCTCCTTTCAAATTTCCGAAAGTCTTAGTTCTTAAATTTCCAAATTTCGAAATATGAAAGTTTCCTGTTTACAAATTTCTCAAATTTCTAAAGTTTTTAAAATAAGTCTAAAATTCCTGAGTCTAAATTCCTTAATTTCCAAATTTCCAAATCTGCACATTTCCTATTTCCAAATTTCTCAAATTTCTAAAGTTTTTAAAATAAGTCTAAAATTTCTGAAAGTCTAAGTTCCTTAATTTCCAAATTTCAAAATCTGCAAATTTCTCAAATTTCTAGTTTTGAAAACAAGTCTAGGATTTCTAAAAGTGTAATTTCTTAAATTTCCAAATTTCTAAATCTGCAAATTTTCTGTTTCCAAATTTCTGAATGTATCGATTCTCCAGTTACCAAGTTTTCGAAGGTACCTATTCACTACTATCCAAATTTCCCAATGCCCCTATTCAAAACAATTAAATTCCCCCGATTCCCCGAATTCCCAAATGTTCAAGTTTTCAGCATCTCCAAAATTCGCAAAATCCTCGATTCATAATTCGTCGATTCCTCAATCCCCCAAATTCCTAGGACGTTGAAGCTAATATCCGGAAGTCCCCATAGATCTCACGCACGGTTCACACCGGTGCCCGTGAACTCTCCGGGCACACTGTCTGTTCACCACCAACTCGCACAACACACGGACAAATTCCCTCGAAACTTACGATCTTTCCACCCGCCGCGACGAATCTAATCAACGAATCAAACCCATAACATACTCCATACTTCGCGCCATACGCGAATCGCATCCAGCTAAACTCGAGATCATACATGGTGCCTAAGAAGGCCCGATCCACGTTCCGAGGGTCGTAAGAGCGTCCTCAACTCACCCGTCCATTCTTCGTGCACGTGCTCCACGTTGACGATCTTCGGATGTTGAACACGAACGAAAATCGCGTATATCGACGAACAGGATCACACTTCCGGCACACTTTCTTACGCGTCACGATCGTCGAACGAACCGGATCCGAAAAGAAATCCCCGATGAATGTCCGGATAAGGTAACAGACGACTTCGAGGGTGAGGAAGAGTCAGAGTCAGACGAGTCTAACCGATCACCACTTGGTCCGATCGAGCCTGTCGTGCCGATAGTCAGCCAATTCTACTAGCTCCGACTATCCAAGTGCAGTCGGTGACCACCGGTTGATGTGGAGCGATTGTTGGTTAGAGACTCACTGACCGAGTGTCTGATATAATGGCTGGTAACCTGGCTCCAGTGTCCTACCGTGTGTAGTTCTTTATCGAACACGTAGGGTCCACACGGTGGTGGTGGTGGTGGTGGTGGAAAGCTCCCCAAAAGCCCCGTACGTGGACGTGGATGGGGTGGGGTGGGGTGGGGAACGGCGAAGTTAGCTTACTTCGTGGGTAACAACCTCCAGGTGAGAGAGAACACGAACGGTTAACGGAGAAACACGTGGAAAAGGGAGAAGAAGAAGAAGAAGGGAGAGGAGGCGTACACTGCCGTCCACGTTTGACTTTCCTTTCTCTAAACGAGCCGCCGGCTGCTGCCCTCGATTCGAGACATCGATTGTGTCTCCGACTGCTCCGAAATGTGTACGCGACGTCGACAGAGCCAACGAGCCACCCGATCGGCCACGAATTAATCGAAATATGCCGATTCTTGCTCCTTCCTTTTTTCTCGTTTCCTTCGCTGTGACCCTGATCGGCGGTTTTTATGGCTCGTTGTTACGCGCGTTTAGTCGCTACGATTATGGTTCTGAGGGTTGCAGGCAGTTACTGTTACTTTGATATTTATTTTGCTGTTCACTTTGCTGATTACTTTGGTGTTCATTTTGCAACATCTAAATTTGGTGATACAAGGTTTGTGGTGTATAGGAATTTGGGAATGCAGGAATCTCGGGATGTAGGAATTTGGGGATATAAAGATTTCGGATCATAGAGATTTGGGGATATACAAATTTGGAAACAGAAATTTGGGTATATAGGAATGTGGGAACATAGAAATTTGGGGATGGTGGAATTTGGGAATAGAAAGATTTCGGAATATGGGGATTTGAGGATATACAAATTTGGGTATATAGGAATTTGGGAACATAGAAATTTGGGGGTGTAGGAATTTGGGAATGTAGGAATCTGGAGATGTAGGAATTTGAGGATATAAAGATTTTAGAACATAGGGATTTTGCGATATACAAATTTGAGAACATAGGCATTTGGGTATATAGGAATTTGAGAACATAGAGACTTTGCTGTTTATATTGCGGTTTATTTTGCTATTTATTTTGCTGTTTCAGGGTTTCGATGTTTTGCAATTACAGTACTTCATCGTTCTACCGTTCTAGTAGTGAACCATTTTACTATTCTAATACCTTACCGTTATACTGTTCTACTAGTATACCATTTTACTGCTCCACTATTCTAGAATGTCACTCTTCCGCTAGTCACCAATTCGAATATACCGCTAGTTTAATACTATGCTATTTCACTATTTCACTGTATAACTGTACCAGTATACCACTGTGTCAATATTATAACATATCATTAATTACGCGAATATATTTTGCTAATTCAATTTTAGAGCTATGTTAATGACATAATATTCGACTAATTCCACATTTTATTACATATATGTATATATCATACACATTTTATGTCCATATGCATGTACATATGTACATACATGTGAATACCACACACTGCACGTGTATGTGAATGAACATACATACATTATTATGTATAATACACAACAGTTTGCTCGTTATACAGTTTGTATGATTTATACCCCAAAATGCCTATATTCTGAAATCCGCATCTCAAAATCCCTATAACTTTCATGTCCAAATTCGTTCGCAGAGATCGATTCATATTTCGGTCGTTGTACATCGCGAGATAATTGACGCGTATCGTGTGCGAGTGATATTCAATGTTTAAGGACGATGAAAAAAGATTCCACCGAATGCACGAACAAGCAAAAGTTGGGAAAAACGTTCAAAATAAAGAGGAGACGCAGGAAGGGGCAGGTCATAAAGTCCTTTTACGAGTGAATTGCGAGATATTAAAAGGACATTCGATTTTCGTTACATAAGTCATGCGTACCGCTTTAACGTCATTGCATAATGTTATGAAAGTCGTGAGAATTTGCACGTCCGATGCGATATTGTAATTGATTATGTAAGTAAATCAAATTCATCGATGTCTAGCTAATTCGAGACCATTAATTCCGTTGTTTCGTTTAGGTCGCTCGTCCAACTGGACGATCGAAGAAATTAACCCTTTTCACTCGAGGGATGACTCGCATTCGCCATTTAATTTAATGCATCATTTTTGTACCAATAATTTTCCTAAATTTATAGTATTATACGCGCGATGTGTAAACATAGTGCGACAGACAATATCGGCCATTAATTTTAGGTCTTTTGTACATGCGAACTTTTGTCACCATGTTTTCGTTTTTGCCATAACCCCTTTCATAATCGTACCATCCATTATCTGAGTCACGTGTCAACAAAGATTTTTGTAAAACTGTTTCCTTTTGTTATTTGTTTTGAATTTTGTACCGATGTGAATGCCACTGATATTTACGTAATTTTTTTGTACGAGCATAAATTTGACAATAATGTCGCAAAAGCTACCGGCAATATAAACCGTGCGTTCGAGGAAAATAGTGTCAACGAATGAAATGTGCGACTGGTTTGAGAAGTGCATAAAAAAATTGAAAATTATACATTCATCATTGAATAATCGAAATTAAATGAGTCGAAGTATGAAATTTTATCAACTTCATCGTTCAGTTTTTAAACATTTAGAACTGTTTTCACGGGCCAAACGCTGTGAAAATAAGAAGAGTCTGAAATATTCAATATCACAGTTTATTGATTCCAACGATCAGAATTTCTTTTAATATAGTTGTTTGTGCATTACAATCTCATTGGGAAAAGTACTCGATCAAATGGATCATATTTTGATTAAATAAACGGCGTTTGAAGAAAGATAAGCAGTTTTATATATTCACTTAAAAATTCAACATTTCTTATGCACTAACCTAATTGTAGAAAAGTAATAATTTCAAAAAAATTAATCAAACTTTTCAATGAGAAACTTTTACAGATACTATTAGCCAACAGTGAGGATGCTTTCGACTGCAAAGGGTTAATGTGGGCGAAGAGAACAAGTTGCCGAAAACGGAGGGTCGCACAGTAGCCAGCGATACTTTTGGAACGGGTTCGTAAACCCGCAGACAGATATTAATGGCACATGCTCGTCATATTTCTCTTTTCAATTTAATTCAGAAATCTGTCGGAGAATTTTTTTCGTTCTCGTTATGTCCTCACGAGCTGGCGAATCTTGAAACCAATTTTAAATATCGTATAGTCGGTTTAATACCCTCGTAACGATGATGTCACGCTCGTTCGGAAAATACGAAACGATCGACACGACGGGAAGGTATAAACTGTAAGAAATGAATTGAAAATTAATCGATGTAATTTTAATCGATTTAATTTAATTTTAGTCCGTCGCGAATCTGCGGTTACGGGAAAATAAAAAAAAAAGGAAGAAGTGTCGAAATCTCTTTAACAAACGTATCGATCTCGATTGCGCAACGTGTATCGTTCGCTCGGTTGCGATTTAGATCGCAAAAAGTTTGATTAATCAGAGGATTCTTCATCGTAACGAGTCGTGCATTAAGCCGGTGGATTGCGAATCGTGGAAAGCGAAATGACAAGTACAAATCATCGGACGTGGCTCGCCGTGGATCATCGAACATGAGAACGGTGATCGATCACCGTGTAACGACGAAAGCGCGTTGAATCTTATGTGTTGCTCGACCGAATCGGTCGGGTTAGGGTTAGATGGTAATTGAGCGGTTATGCGACCCTCGATTTCTTGGCTGCCGTGATTTCTACCAGAAATAACTTCCGGTTTCGCTTTTACTCTCATTCAGCATCAAAGGTTACGGTTCGAGAAGTGCATAGTTTAAATGAAACTTTGCTATCGAAACGAGTTTTTTCATAATTTTATTGTTTATCGTGCATACGAAATGTTTACCATTTTCATGGATTTGATGGGAATGTCAATTACAAATGGTAGAAGTTTATGGTTACCCGGTTACAAGTTAGTTGTATATTTGATTACATGGCTTGTTAGCTATTTAATTCGAGGCGATATAATGTAACGTGATGGAACGCATGTCTAATGTGTGGAACGGATGCCGATACGATTCGTGGTGATATAATGCGTGGAAGTATAACACGTATGAATGTACTATAATATAACGAAGGTAATATTATAAATTAACGGATGGCAATATATCGGAAGATTGTCGAACGCATGGCGATAGAATGCGTGGTGATACGACGCGTGACAATACAACGCGTGGGGATGTGATGCGTTGCAAATTCACGGATGGTAACATATCAGAAAGTTCTTGAACGCGTGGTGATACGACGCGTGGCAATACAACACATGGTGATACGACGCGTGGTAATAAAACAGGTGGTGATACGACGCGTTACAAATTAACGTATGGTAATATATCAGAAGGTTCTTGAACGCGTGACGATACAACACGAAGAAATATATCGTGTGGTGATACAACGCTTGGTAGTATAACGCGTAATGATACAACGTGTGGCGATATAACACGAGGCGATAAAAGGTACATTGGCAATATAACACGCGATAGAATATGTACGCTAACAATAATTACCCATTAATGAGCGAAGTTATAAACAATGTAATCGCATTCGATAATTAATTCCATTGACACACTCCGAAAAAATAATAAAAAAGGTAACATCAGTCACTAACGAGCAACCAAGCGATATTTTTCTGTAGTATAAAGAAACGACAATAATTGTACCTGACACTATATTCACACACTATTCCTCGTTGCAACATTAATAATTGCTCAGATTGTAATTTTTTGAATCATTTATTCACCGGTGCAACACGATGAACTTTTTCCATCGAAACAAATAGCGGTAAAATCACACCGATGAATCGTTTATATTGCACACGACGCGTCGTTAGTTGCAAAAGACTTTCCACGGATCCTCGTATCCGCGTGTATGCACGGACACGAGGGAAATGAGTTTATTGTTCGAGAATTATGCGCGCGGTTGTTTCTTGCTGCATTGGAACTTGAAAGATTAAACGTGATTTGCTCTACGTAGACATATAGCACAACCTCCACGTTCTTGAACGCGGTCGTTTTTCATAGTGAATAATATGGTCGTTTATGGTTCTTCTGTGTACACGGATTTGTATCAGTCACGGAGAAACGACGAGCGTTTCAACTATTCCAGCATTCTATTTAAATTAATACACGTGTTGTTAACGCGTTAATTGCCATATAAGGCGAGCCAGGTTGAAACGTTTACCTCTCAAGGATACCGTCGGCTCTATTTTAAATTTGTGTTTATGGTGATACGTGCAACGTGGGATATAGGGATATTGATATATGGACAATAAACCACGCGCGGAAAAAAATCCGCTGGCGGAAAAATTGACCCGGAAGGATTATTTGTGAATCAATATGTAAGTCGTATTCGAATTGGTTGTTCATTTTTTCATTTAATGTACTCATGACTTATTACGTTTATTAGTCATTCGATTTAAAATATTATTCTGTGAATGAAAAAGTTAATTCTTTTTCAGAATAGAAAAATGTATTTTTCCCAGAATGAGAGTTTCTCCTTTTTCATCATCATAATATTTGTCCAGTGTAATTTTCGATATTTTATCTATTATTACTTTGCGATAACGAACTAACAACACTTATTCCGATTTTTCTGCTTGACCGGTTTTCACCTAATAGCTTTCTACTACACGGACATCTGTCGGTCACTGTTACTCGTCCCTACACTACGCCCCTGAGCGCGCGCGGTTCACGCGCTCTTATTGGTCAGTGTTTTTCCTTAATAATTTAATAATGAAGCCTGATCCAATATTTTTCAAAGGAAAAAGTTGTTCAGAATAGCCCAACCTACCACCACTTTCCGGCTCGTACCATATTTGTGGGACACCCTGTATAGTAATATAGGAAAATAGGAGTATAGTAATCTAGGAATCTAGGAATCTAGGAATCTAGCAATCCAGAAATATAAGAATTTAGGAATCTACGAACCTAGGGATCTCGTGACTTAAGTATCCGAAAATCTAAGTATTTCGAAGTCCAGATATCTAAACATCTGTGGATCCAGAGATTTAGAGATATAAAGATCCTTGAGTTCAGAAATGAACGTCCGTATAAAGTGCCATAAATTTAACTTTGCCTCATACCGTGATCATCCGTTTAATAGCTGCGTGTGTCATTCAAACGAACAAATGTATATTTTGCAATTTGAATAAATCACGATGCCTAATAGTCAAAAATAATAAAGACTAATGACGATGGCTAATAATTAAAAATATTGCTAACATTCGATGGATGCGCGAGAGCTAATTAAGCATTATACGTCTAAACACTTCCGAATGATAAATTAGAGGGTAAAATGATCGTGAGACGGATCGATCGGACGGAGAAGGATGAAGCGTGGATTTGATCTATCGAACGTGAAGTCGATTTAAATTGACCACGCGATCGCTGGCACTCGAAGTAAAAGTCATGCGATCGTCGATGTAGACCTCTTCTTTTAATGCAACGCCGTCGTGTGACGAAAAACTTCGACGGGAACGCGTAATTATGTCGTACATCTTCACGCGATTTCGCGTTCACCTCGACGGGGCCAGAACTTTTGTAACTGCGACGCAGCGTCAGCAATATTTAACACTGAAACTACCAACAGTGGTCAAATAACCGTTCTACAAATTTTCTACTTCAAATGACAATATTTGTTAAGGTCTTCTTGACGTTTATACCGATTGTCGTCAAGATAAAGAATCTATAAGTGTATTCGTTTATGCATCGTCGTCAATTTTTTGTGAGGATTTGGGACTTGTGGGATTTGAGATTTGCGGGATTTGAGATTTGCGGGATTCGGGATTTGTGGGATTCGGGATTTGCGGCATTTGGGATTTGCGGGATTCGGGATTTGCGGGATTTGGGATTTGTGGGATTCGGGATTTGTGGGATTCGGGATTTGTGGGAATTGGGATCTGTGGGATTCGGGATTTGTGGGATTTTTATTTTGAGGGTTAACGCATTAATGCCTCGATATATTGATCCTGGATGCATATATCAGAACAAAATTGACCGTTCGTAGGAATATGCTTCTATCTGCGATACTGTTACGAAAGTATTGAAAACTGATCTTGAATTTAATGTGTTCGTTTATTGGTTACTTTCGCGGTTACAGAAAAGTCACTTGTTGAACATGTTTTCTTCGGTTGGAAACAACTCGATGTATCGGTTAATACGTTCCTTAGCATTCTGAACGCGTAAACGTTGGAACACAACGATAATGCGCGAGATCAGGGGTTCTTTCGCCGTTGTAATCTGGTTTGCAGATAAACAGGTATCCAGAGTTGTGCTCCCTAGCAACGTCGTTCATTCTTCGCTACGCTGACGTAATTTCCTCTAGAAATTCGTCATTAAAATTCCATGTAAATAGTAGTAACATGAAGGGATACATATAGTTCTCGTTATGCATCCATAATTGAATAAATTATACGGTTATTTAACGCTTTGCTATAATGATTTTCAAAGGAGATTAATTTATTATCCTTTGGTAGTTCGGAATATTTTCAATGCTTTTCTATATGTTTCGCTTCGTCCAATTCCTTTTCGTTTTATTCGAATTATTTAGGTTCGATTGTTGGGGTATAGGGTTCCGGGAAGGGTTTCCGGGATATAGGAATATGAGGATATAGGGATTTTGGAGCGCTGAATTTCGGAATTGTAGGAATTCAGGCATATCGAAATTTGGAGGTGCAAGGTTTTGAAGACATATACATTTGGGGATGTTGGAAATTTGATGTAAAGGAAGTTGGGAATGTTGGAAATTTGGTGTATAGGAATTTGGGAATATAGAGATTTGGGGATACAGAAATTTGGGAACAATAAAATTAGTGTATATAGGAATTTAAAGATATAGGTATTTTGGGACATAAAACCAGTTCTCACTGCATTTAATGAAAATAAGGTTACCGATCGAAAGGAGTCTACAATTTTACTATGATGCTTCAGTCGTTGAATTTCTTCCACGATTAAATACTTTGAAAATTTCGACTTTTTGCTTCATGATATAAATTGACCCTCTTCCCGTTAAATCATCATGAGATATTACCACAACGTGACAGGCTACTTATCGTGATAATTCACCAGTACATCTGACCGATCTCAATTCGCGTTAACTGTTTCATTTTTATTCGTTGATCGTGCGTTAATAATTGCGGTTTAACCACAATTAATGGGCGAATCACGGCGAAATGATAGGCTACTTGAGTTTCAACCGGTTGTTCGGGTAAATTTGGTTCGTTTCGCATCAACGAGGACACGTTACGTCGAGGATGATCGTCCATCAAACGAGAGATCTTCACCGTTGGAAATGGGACGGTTTTTTTTTGGTGAACGCGTGGGCGGTGGTCCTGTTTTGCATGCAGCCACGATGCCGACTGAGGAGAATCGAAAAAAGGAGCACTTTCTCTGAACGATCGAGATCCTCGAAAGTCTGTTCAGAATGCTTCAGGTGGCCGAGTTGACCTCCGCCTTCTTTGACGGAGTTAAATCACGCAACGCATTTAATTGGACACCAAAGGCTACTCCGCAATTAATGGAGCAAAACAGGATATGTTTGGCAGATAATTATCGTCTAGCGTGGCTGCCTAAGGCAACGGTGAAACGAAGGTCTAGCGAGATTTAGACAATTGACGAAATTGGGATTAGTGGGATTCGGGATTTGTGGGATTTGGGATTAGCGGGATTCGGGATTTATGGGATTTGGTATTCGTGGGATTCGGTATTTGTGGTATTTGGGATTTGTGGTATTCAGGATTTGTGGGATTTGGGATTTGTTGGACTCGGGAATTATTGTATTCGGGACTTGAGATTTGTAGAATTGGAAATTTGGGATTTGAGGGATTTGGAATTTGAGAGGTTTGGGATTTGAGAAATTCGGGATTTGATGAACTTAGGGGTTGTAGGGTTGTGATTTGTAAGATTTGAAATCTGCGGGATTTGGGGTTTGTAAGATTCAGGATTTTATGGATCTGGGTCTTGAGGTATTCTGTGTTTGTGGAGTTTGGAGTTTGAGAGACTTTTGAGGTATTGAGATTTGTAAAATTTGTGGTTTGAGAATTAAAAAATTGGTAAATCTGGAAACCTCATTGTCCGAAAATATCGAGCCTCAGAAACGTGAGTATCCTAACATTACAAAAATTGAGATTTAGAAATACAATAGCATCCGATAACGTCCCGTTTTATAATTCCCGCCCTATATCATACTACATTCTGTAATTCCCTATTTCATATTTTACCGTTCCTCATCTCATAAACCTTTTAAATAAGCATGACAACAAATTGTTTCGTTACAATTAAATCGTTTTCTTCGCAAAATCCGTGAACAATTTTCGTACACAACCTCTTACGTTTCACTCTCGCTACCTCTTCCGTCATTCAATTCGATACAAGACTCAAGGATGTAACAGTTCATGGATCGTGCCTTTCATCGCGATTACTGGACCACAGAAAGCCGAACCTTTCGTTCCACCAGCGAATAAATAAAACAGGGAACGCGTAATATCGACGTCTCGCCACGGATTCGTTTCTCTGCGACGGAAGTCCAGGTTAATCGAACAAAAACCTTCCGACAATTTTAGATACCGATCATTTATACAACGCGAACCGAGCGACTTTCTCGATTCACCTCGGTTCGATCGACCTATCGATCAAAATTGTATCAAGCCCCGGGCGACGTTTCGTTTCTCATTGACGTGTATTCCATTTATCAAATTTTTAATCAGCGTGACGTGTAAAAATGTCCTCTGGTACAAAAGTTACTTCGCGTGAAACAGTTTCGTTAACCCCTTGTTACATGATTTCTTTGATTTCGATAAATAATGCTTTTCTGACAATACTACTTGCAGGTAATAACTTTCTCTAATAATAATAGTAGAATAATAACGATGATGATGATAATAATAATAATAATAGTAATAAAAATAATGATGATGATGATGATGATGATGATGATGATGATGATGATGATGATGATAATAACAATGATAATGATAATAATAATGCAACGTCAAATATATTTTGCTAAAAAATGCATGCAAACAAACATAATAAAATTCACCAAATGTTCAACAATTTAGAAATGACACGTTAATAGTAATTACGAAAGATATAGAACATTTTCAACAAAATAATTATGAAATACGGTATTCGTTAATTAATGAGATACCATATTTTTATAGCATATTATTGAAGGTAGCACGTTCGCAATACGATGTAACGGCGCGTAATCGGAAGCCGAGGAAAAGGAAATAATGATGTTGAAAAATATCGAAAAATTGTTGCAGTAATCTTAAGTGCCTAATCTTCGTGGCGAGCGTTGCAATCTGTTGTAATACGATGAAAGAATGGCCTCGATCGATTTAAGCAATTTTCTAACATTGTTGCAGAAGTCGGTAACGACTCGCCTATTTAATCTCCACGGGAGATGCTAAACGGCAAGATATAGTCAGTGTTTTCAGCAAATAACATTCAATTAATATTAAATAATATTATTCAATGACATTAAATCCCGAGTTACTTATTCCTCGAATTCACAAAATTCCTCCAATCCCTGTATTTCAAATTACTCAAATTTTTCCCAAATATTCATTCTCGAATTCCCCAAATTTTCCAAATATTCAATTTCAATTTTCCTAAATTTTCTAAATATTCAATGTTAAATTCCCCAAATATTCCAAATAATCAATTTCAATTTCCCCAAATTTTCCAAATATTCAATCTCGAAATCCACAAATTTTCCAAATATTCAATTTCGAATTCCCCAAATTTTCCAAACATTCCATCCCAAATTCCACAAATTTTCCAACTATTCACTCTCCAATTCCCAAAATCCCAAATTCTTCAAATTCGAAATTTCTCGAAATCCTCAAACCTCAAATTCCCAAAATCCCTCGATTCCTCCATGTTCTTCAAATTCTGATTTTCCCTGTTCCTCCGAACTCCAAATTCGCAAAATTCTTCGTTTGCAAAATTCCAAACTCACCGAATTCCCCGAATCGTAAATTTCTGAACACCGAATCCTCCATAGTCCAAGTTCATCAACTTTTCCGAATCCTAGAGCTCTCCACTCCTCGATCTCCCACCCTCTCGAATTGCCAAAACCTCACAACCGAATTCCTAAATTTCGGAACGTACCGAGTGTAGAAGAACCTCGTCGTGTTCCCCAGAGATCACCACGTCATCATTTAGGGATATTTCACGTCATCGTACCCGTTACATGCATTGTCCCGGACCAGATCACGAGGACGACACGCAACTTTTCGGTTCGCGAAAGGTGTATCCTTGACAATTAGGGCGGCGCCGGAAATTCTCGGTAAAAAAATGATTTTTGAACAGGTTTGACCGGTGACGGTCTCTCTCTCTCTCTCTCTCTCTCTCTCTCTCTCTCTCTCTCTCTCTCTCTCTGTCACGGCGGTGTTACCGATCCGTACAAATGTGAGCGGCAACGTGTGAACGCCTCGAATCCGGGACAATGATATAACGTTCGCTCGTGTACGCACTGCGAGATCGCAGTTGCACGCGTGCTCGTTCAAACAGTCGTTTACATACGATCGTTGTCGGTAAATTAGGATGGAGTTTGTCAAGCGAAGACAAGAAAGGCGAACGAGTTTACGAGACGCTTTCGATTCGCTTCGTCGCTTGCTTGTACCGAAAAAAAATAAAATTTGCTGCGTTTTGACGCGGTGAAAGCTATACGTATTACACGCTTTACTTACAGCTTACGGGCTTTCTTCGAATGTGTCACGATTCGATTCTCGCTCTTTCGGACTTCGACGGAATATGTTGCGAAGCAAGTTGGTGTTCCCAATTTTATTGTTTTATTCAGTTTATTGGACCATAGGATTTTTTATTTGTTGAATTCTTTGGTTTCTGCATCGAAATTTACGGTTTGGAAGGTTTTGAGTTATCAGGCTATCATATATCTAGATTTTCATATTCCACTGTATTTCTAAGTCATGGAGTTTGCATAGTTTTAAATCGAAAAATTCATATATCTACGGATTCGCAAATTTTTCAACTTTTTAATTCTTTCATTCGTAGAATCTTGTGCTCCCAAATTTCAAAGTATATAAGTACCAAATTCCCAATTTTCTAAATCTCCAAATTCTCGAATTACAAGATTTCTAATTCTCCAAATCGGTAAATTTCAATACATCTAAATTTCTAAATACTCGAATACCAAAATTTCTAGATCACAAAACCCTCGAATTCTCGAATTTCTAAATCCCATAATTCTCACATTTCTAATATTCGAATCTCTAAATTTCTAACTCCACAAATTGTCAAATGTCCAATTCCTCAAATTCCCAAATATCTAAATCCCCTAATTCTCGCATTTCCAAGTATCAAAACTTTACAATCTTAAACTTTTCCTAAACTTTTATATACCTTTCTGAGTCTCTCAAATTTCTAAATCACAGGATCTCAAGTTTTGCGATTTCCAGATATCAAAACATCCAAATTCCTCAAAATCCTCGACTCTGAAATTGCCAAGTTCCAAACATCTAAAAATTCTATTTACCAAACTCGTAAAATCCAAATTCTCGAATTACTTACATTTTGCTCGTAACATCGAGTTCAGCTGCTGCTCCAATTTTTTTCAAATTTCTCCAAAATCTTGAACATCCTCCACAGGCCTGGAAAACCGGGCACTCTCAATTATATTTTAATCGCGACATCGCAAATTGTTCTCGTTTCGTAGCGGATGGTGTACCCGTACAAATTGCGTCGCTTAAAATGAAATACTGCGTGGTATTCAATTATTCAGCGAAGGCATTTTCGAGGAAGACATATATTCCGGTAGCGCGATACACGACGTTTACTTGAACGTAACGATTATATTAACGTTAACTGTATTTACACACGTTGGATACGCGTGTTGAGTAGCGTGTGTGCATGCATATGAAACAAGCGAGCGAATATACGAATGAAAAGAAGTTAACTCGACATAAATCTCGTGATAGTATGATGCATGTTTCGTGATGAGATACCGGTGTAGATACAAAGCGACATTATGCTTCCGTTTTATCGCGTTATGATAGTTCATTCCGCGTGCCTTTGTGCGGGAAAACGTTGTTTTTAGTGGTTTCGGTGGGTACAGTTTCATGATTCGTTCGGTTCTGTTTTTCTATCTGGACTTTCGAGCTTTTTGGCGATTTTTGGGTTTCTAGACTTTAGGATTTTGGGTTCTGGGACTTTTGGACTTCGCGTTTGGGGAGTTCGCAGTTTTTCAATTTTGTGATTTTGGAATTTGTGGAGGTTTGGAAAGTTTTCAATTTTTGGGACTTTTGGTTTTTGAATGTTGGAATTGTATGATTTGGAGGACATTGGGGTTTTGAGGTTGCTGGATTTTACAGATTTTGGTACTTTTGGACTTTACTGTTGTTTGGGACTTAGAATTTTGGGACGGTTCGTTTTTGGATTTTTGGGTTTTTGACACTCAGAACTTTAGGACTGTCAGATTTTTTAATTTCAAGGTTTTTGCTACTTAGATTTTTAGGACCTCGGGGTTTATGGTGTTTAGACTTTTGGGACAGTCACAGTGTTGGAATTTAGAGTTTTCGGACTTTCGCTTTTTGGACATTGAGATTTTCGGGCATTGGGATGTTGGAGCTTTGAGACATGGATACCTTTGGATTTGAGAATTACTACTTTGGAATTTTGGAAATTTTAGAATTTTAGCATTTTAATGTGTACATATAATCTTAGGATCATAAATCTTCGAACTTTAGGATTTCTGTACCTGCATCGAATGTTGAGACCATCAAATTTTTTTTCTAAAAAAACCGTGGCACTTCATAATTTCGCAAATTTGTACAAAGTACATACGCCCTACTACATCGAGCTTAAAACCTGTTAAAACAAATACCGTGTTCTTATCAAACGCCTAATAAATGCATAGAATTGAAATTACAGGAAAATTCAGATCACAGTCGAACAGCTTTCGAATACAAATTGCTTGTCCAGTTTCTAATAACATGTGAAAGGAGTAAACGAAAGTCTGTAACGAGTTGACCGATAGAGCTTGATCTAAAATTTATTGTTATATAATGTGGCAAATTTCGAAACGAGGAGCGTAAGTTTCTAATAAATTGTACAATAAAAAATCGGCTCGAGTATGTAATTAAGTGGTTCACCGTGAAGAGTCACGTACCATTCTTTTGCGATCGAGATACGCCCACCCATTTCGAAATCCGACGATTACAGAAACCGAAATTCCATGTTGCGCGTATCGAAAGCGCCTCAGAAAGCAACTACGCACATATGCGATATGTATGTAGAAAATGAAATTCGATTATCGGGTTACGCGTCGAAAGGTGTTGCGCTGAGGGAAAGGGTGGGACCTTGCCATTCTCCGTGATTCTGACCCGAATAATGCATCTGACCTTCTCCGTTTTTGTCTTCGAACAATTTTCGGCTCTCGAACGCCTCGCGTTTTTCTTGTTTCTTTGTTAAATCGCGAATCGCGTGCTCGCAACGCTCGGCAACAAATTATATCGACGGGTATAGACAAATTACATGTGTGCTTTCGTTTAATCGTTCGGTTTCAACCCTCTGATTGCGATTAATTCGCCGATTTCAGGATTTATCGTTGCTACGCGTTTCGAGGCTCCGACGTCCTTTGCAGTTTCACATTTAGTGATTCACGGATCCTCGGATTCTGGAACGATCACGGGTCATTCCACACCGAATCGATCACTTTTTGACCTCACCATCTGCGATTTTGTTTTAATCAAAATATGTTATAACCCATGCGAAATTAGTGGGGGTTTAAGTCATCATTTTGGCCGATTTCGAATTTGTTTAAAAACAAGCCTTCAAAATTTGCAATTTTTACCTATCTTTGCAAAAATAGACATCACTTACGAATTCTTTTCTCAAAAACTACTAGTCCGAATGAGCTAAATTCTTTTTTGTTTTACTCATAAAGGATTGGGTTATCGATTCGGCGTGGAATGACCCTGAGGTCAAGAAGTGATCGATTCGGTGTGGAATGACCCTAAATCGTTCACCAGTTCATCAAACTTTACAGTCGATTTTCTCGAAAACAGAGACTCAAACGAGAAAATGTTATATAAAATTTTTTTCTTATTCTCTCACGTAGAATCACATCCTGTCCGGTTGTGCTACGATTTCCGGCGAATCCTGTGTAGTCCAAATTATACCGTGTTTGGGCTCGTTTTAATCGGAAAAACGGGAAAAATCCATCGGTGAAAGTTTGGTTCCATAGAAATCAAAAACAACAAAGTTTCATGTTTGCATTGGTATCGTCTCACGAATACGCGGATCGGGTTACATGTTCGGCCAGCGAGCATCTCGGTGCTTCGCGGATCTCCTCCCCCCTCGGGGAGTTCTTCTCGTTGACTCGGGTGATCCCCCCCCCCCCCGTGGTGTGGGGATCATTTCTTCGCAGGATCCGCGAATTCTCGACCGCTAGGTGGCCATCCGCGGAATAGTAATTCTCGCAATGACAATGGACACCCGCGACTATTAATAGGTGACCGCGACAGTGAAAATTCGGCGACGCTCAGCGTAGAACGGTTGCAACCGGTAACGCAGAGAGCGGTGCAATGCCCATATTTTATATGTTAGAGGTTTGCAAGATGGTCTGGTACCCGCACCTCTAAGCTTCCGAAATTCAAAGCCGCTTGTAGGCAGGCAGCATTCTACCACTGAACACCGATGATGTAACAACTCCCCTATGTATTAGGCCCCATTTAGGTAGGAATCCATGGAAGCTTCCACTTACGTCAATTCCCTTACACACAACGGAGTACTCCAAACCCTGAATGGTACACACTTATACACCCTGAACGATCCCCCAAAGGTTTATACACACTAGTGCCCCCACCCCAAAAAGGTTACACAACACTAATGACAGCGCCCCTTACTCTTGAATCCCCCAACCCCCCAAAGGCACCACACAGTCGTCTGAGACTCAGAAGAGGGTCCCAGACTTCTACATCCCCCAACCCCCCAAACGCACCACACAGTCGTCTGAGACTCAGAAGAGGGCCCGAGACTTCTACATCCCCCAACCCCCCAAATGTTACATACATTTATTAATTTAATAAAACTGCAGTTATGTAAAATCATACACGCACGTTTATCTAATTTTCTGAAATTTATCGATCTACCCGTTTCTCGATCTTTATCGTAAATTAATTAATGAGCTGTACATAAAGGAAATTACGGAGCACACAGTGTTAATCCGACTGTCGAATCGAGCGTGAAGGATGTGTCGGCAGGAAGCGGCGTAGAAAAAGGGAAAGGATTCCCTGCACGATCGAGGTTTACAAGCATCAGCGGCATCAATTCGCTCGGTCACAGTTTCACGCTACGTTTTCATCGCCAATTAGCTCTCTATCGAGCCGATCGACGCGATTGTTTCCCTACGACAATCGATCGCTGATACCATTGATTACTCAACACCCGCGATCACGGCTTACGCAATGGCGATTCCCGACTATTTTTTTTTTCTTTCCTTTTTTCGCCGAGTTTCCGTTTCCCTCGAATGCCTGGCGTCTCGCTTTACGCCTCTTCCGGGTCTCTCCGCGTTGATAAGCATCGTTCTCTTTGATCCGCGGAGTTCATCTGCTTCTGGTAGACTGTTTTCGTGGTTCGTCGGTGGTTAGAAACTGATACGCCATTGTTCGATTCGAGTTTTCTTTATTAGATCGGTGTGAAAAGGTTTATGAATCGAATGCACGGCATAGGTGTTCGAACATATCGTTCTTACGGAGAACGGTCTTTCGTTATATAATAATATTTGTTAAAACTGCATCTTCTTGGCATTTATATGACAACTTTTTGGTAATTTGATTAATGTGGAATTTAGTAATTTTGAAATTTGGTATTTGGTATTTGGTATTTGGTAATTTGGTAATTTGATAATTTGGTAATTTGGTAATTTGGCAATTTGGCGACTAGATAATTTGGAAATTTAGAAATTTGGTAATTTGATTATTTTGCAATTGGCAAATTTTATAATTTGGTAATTCGGAAGTTCGGAAATTTGGAAATTTGGTAATATAGAAATTTGATAATTTTGTAATTCGGAAATTTGGCAATTTGGGAATTTGGAAATTTTATACTTTTTTAATTTCTTAATTTCCCCATTTCAAAATTAATTAACATGGTAATTTAGTAATTTAATAATGGAGCAATTCGGAACTTCAGAAATCTAAAATTTAATAATTCCAATTTTTCAATTTTCCAAATTTTTAAATTGATAAAGTTGCTCTATATCAGCCCCGGGCATACACAGTTGTATTGATCCGCAATACAACACCATAGACACCAAAAACAGCAAAGATCAGTGTTAATTTACAAATTCATGACAGATCAATTAACTCTCGCGGTAAAACAGTCAACATAACGTGTAAAATGTTTCGACGACAAACACTCGATCAGAATTTTGATTAATACGAAGGCGTTGTTGGACCTTTCGAGGTAACAAGTTTGTCGAACGTCTCGAGTGACAGGTGAGAAGGTTTTCGTAATGAAATCACTTCGTACTTTTGCGCTCGAATCAATGACATCATACGCAGACAGAAAAGGAGCAGGCGTTCGTGTTCAGAAGTATCGTTCAATGAAAACGAACCGGGTTATGGTGGCTGGTAATAGCAATTATGCTATCGAAACTTCGGCAGGCAAATTCGTTTTATGAACCTGCTTCGATGAATTTTCTGGTTTTCGGTGCACTTTCTGTTGATTCAAATATTTATCGTTGGATGCGTTCTGCCTTTTCTTAAAATCTCTGATACATGATGTGATATTCGAAAATAAAACGAATACTTGACATTTGAAACATTACATGAATTATTAAATCAAAGAATGTCAGAAACGTTTTCGATAATTGCGACATTGATCAGATACGGAGTTCATTTATTATACGCGCATATTTTAAAGGATACAAAAATTTCATATTTCATGCAGCATGACTGCAATAAAGTGCAACAAAGTTGCATACTAACTGTGATTCTCCCTTTGAACGATTTGGAAACGTTCCCTCTGTAACAAGAAGTAAATCACCACGAAAGAAATTTGTAAAAGCCGATCGGACACGTTCGCGTATATTTTATTTGCACGAGATGATACATTTTTAATTAGTCGGCTGCATGGAAGGCATAACAGGACCAGTGAGGTCGTACAATGAATGGCTCGAATCGAGAACAACCAATTACGTTAATATTCGTATGAATGACAGAAAACATCGAGCCCGGGGCTGGTCGAAGATCCGTTTGCTGGTAAGAACCGTCATTTATTATAATACCCGATTATGTCTGACGTAATCGGCAATTATACATACCAGGGTATTGATCAAATTTACGTGTACCACTCGTTATCCTTCTGAAACATCGATCGAGTTGAATTATCGCCGGGATCCTTTCTATATACAAGAAATTCGACATCGGAAAAAATTACACACGGGGTACGAATATCTCGTGTGCCTGCGATTCTAATGAATCGTCATTAAGAAAAGCTTTATTTAAAAAGAAGTCGGTATACATTAATTTTCGTTTACACCTCAAAGAAATTTTGGTGAACATGAAGCAGTTTTGAAAATTATTCGGTTTCGTCGATGAATTATTTTGATTATTCATTTATCGATCGATCATTGATCATGGGTCATCAAGCATTAAGTACCAATCCACAATCATCAATCATCGATAAATAATCATTGATCACCAATCACTAATCACTAATCGCCAATCACTAATCATCGATGACCAACCATCAATAATTAATCATAAACCATCAAACAGTAAACATCGATCGTCAATCATCAATGTGCAGTCATTAATGTGTCATCAGGAAAAATTTTATTTTAATTACCGATAATCATTATCGACAGTAATCAATTTCTTGGTGATATTCGTACATAACTAGTATTCGTTGGCGATCTAACAAAATCATTCGTACAAATTATAATGGTTATCTGGAATCGAGATAAAATTTTCATCTTCGACAACGTTTACCCGTAATAAAAAATGTTGAACGCCATTTGCATCGTTGTTCGTAATCAAGATTATATAATGTAAGAGATTAAACTTTGTGAGTGTCACTTTTAAAATTTGTCGCACACCCGTCCTTTATTTTATTTGTGTTATATTTGTACTTCGTCATAATTGTAGTTCACTTTGTTCGTCTTATGATCATACTTCACCTTATTTGGCTTCTGATTATACTTCCTTTTATTTGAGTTGCGATTATACTTGGTTATGTTTGTCTTACGATCGTACTTCGTTTTATTTGTTTTACGACCGTACTGTTTTACTTGGCTCATGATTATACTCTGTCTAATTAGATTTATTCATTTTGTTCTGTTTCACTGGGCTCATGATCATACTTTGTTCGATTTGTTTTATTCGTCTTGTGCGGTTTTAGTCAGCTCATGATTATATTTGTCTAATTAGGTTTATTCATCTCGTACCATTTTACTGGGTTCATGATCGTACCTTGTTCAATTTTTCCGATGATCACAGTTCGTTGCGTTCGTCGCAGCCGATCTAATTTGCGTCACAAATTCGCCGTGAAAAATATATTTGAATCAGTTTAGCCGGCGTGGAGGCAGCGTGAAAGGGAACGAAGCGAAATAAAAGAAAGATCGGTTCGCTCCGGCGAACTAGATCGATCCGCGTGTCTAGGAGTTGTGTTGCTTGCGCAGCCTGTGCGCACATCTTTGTACACCTGTACACGTGTGTCAGGGAAAACATGATTCTGCCGTGGTAGCGGGATCCTCTCACACCGGTTGCATCGAGATGCAAGATTGCGCAGAACGCATGTGACTCGGCTAAGTCATATGACTTGGAGAGAAAGTCGATCCTCCTCGCGGGCACGAGCTAGAATGCGGCTTCTTGTCGAGTGGTTGTTACGATCAGGGTCGGTCATCCCGTGCGAATGATCGAACAGGATTCTGTAATTTAACAATGATCGATGCTCCTCTATGCGATTGCGCCCAGGAGCATCGATTAATTGATTCCGTAGAACGCCTCATCTGCTCTACGGTTCCGGCAAACGGCGATATAAGAGGAGGATTTCGGGTTTTAGGACTTTTTGGCTTCGCGTTTGAGGATTTTGCAGTTTGTCTATTTTGTGATTTTGGAACATGGGGAGGTCGTAGTTTGAAATGTTTTCGATTTTTCGGACTTTCGGTTTTTGGATATTGGGAAAACGGCAATATGAGAGGAGGACGCATTATTTGCATGTTCCCGGGACGAGAATACTTCAGTGTTATTTTTGTACGAGTAATTTAGTATTTCGTTACTTTACATTCGTACTGTTACGTTTTATTTTATTCTCCCGCTATACTGATGGAATCCCCGCGCATATCCTATCGAAATAGCGTTCTCTAATCGTCGTGCAAGATTATTCGCATCGTAAGTAAAGCGACTCTAGTGTGGTCCTTGTTAGACAGTTACATGTAGCACGCAATTTGCCAAGTATGTCCGAATCGGTTGTATCTCGATCGCTTTCGCGCATGATATCAGCCATTGTTCCTCGGGGCTTTCTCTTTTCTACCTTCTCGTTCACGAAGAAGTCGCGTAAACAGGGGACCGGCACGCACAGGGTGTATTTATCGATTCATCGAACGATAAAAATCTAAATGGCCTGTTCGTCTCTCTCGAGACAGGTCTCGAGCTGAAACTTATGTGTTCGCGAACAGCGGCGAACGAATCAACGAGTAGGAACGGAGAAGGAGTAATCGGCAGATATCCTAGTGGGAAAAAGAGGGAAGGGAATTTTAGTACACGCAGAGTTGCGTATTCTGACCTAGTTTTTATGTAGATTTCAAACAGAACATGTCCGCGGTTCTACATTCTCCAAATTCCTTCATGAATCTCTTTGAGATGCCATTTTTCAGGATGGCTTTTTACTCTCCGACTCTATCTTACTAATTTTTAATGTTTTCATGTTGTTTGAAGTTATAGTGACTTTCGCTGATTCGGTATTTCACTATTTTATCAGTTCACTCCCACTCGACCATTATTCTATCGTTCTACTATTTGATTCGAATTTATTTTTCTGATTTTTAACGTTTTCATATGGTTTGAAGTTATAGTGACTTTTGTTGGTGTGATATTTTACTATTTTATTAGTTCACTTCCCACTCGACCATTATTCTATTGTTCTACTACTTGGTTCGAATTTATTTTTCTGATTTTTAACGATTTTATGTGGTTTGAAGTTATAGAGATTTTCACTGATTCGATATTTCACTATTTTATTAGTTTACTTCCCACTCGGTCATTATTCTATCGTTCTACTCTTTCGTTGCACTACTATTTCACTATTTCATAGTGACAGTGCTCCACTATTTCACTCCTCCAATATTTCATTACATAACTGTACTATTATTTCGTTCTTCTTTTATTCTACTATTTCAACATACCACTGCCTCACTTTCTTGCTACTCCATTTATCCTCTATACTATTATTTCATTATTTACTGCTCCGTTATACAAGCATATTATTATTCCATTATTTAATATTCCTGTTTTAGTAATTTTATTTTCTTTCTGATCGATCTTGATATTATGTTATACATTAATTGAATTATTCGTACAGCGATTACAGGTTTTAAATGATATCAGAAATTAATATTAAAGTACATTTAAATGGTAATAGAAATTACTGTTTTATTATAAATGCTGAAATATTGAATATTTATTAGAAACCAGTTCGTATGAATTTCTTTTCGCACTCTTGCACAGTGTTTACCTTCAGACGTGTCCTCGACTTCTAGCAGCAGAATGTTGCAACATCTGGAATGAAATTCCGCCTTTGCACGCAAGATAATATTTTGTTGTCTATCGGCTAGAAATAGAATATTGCCGATCCCTTTTCTCACGACCAGTGCACTGCAATCAAACCCTTTGAACCGAATTAATTGGATCATTGTCGAAGATATTCGAAACTTGTTTCGAATGAATATCATATTTATTAGTTGTTCGAATATGGTACATATATAATTAATTGACTAATCGCGCATTAATTGATCAACTTTTCTTCGAGATTAAATATTAACTTTTTCAAGGTGCAGAAATTACATATATAATAATATAATATAAATTTATGTTTGCACGAAACAAATTATTTTCATTCGGAATAACTTCACAGGAGATTTTCTGATTATTATTATAGGTTTGGGATATGTAAGATCAAACATCATCGACGTTAAGCCGGAGCCAGGTCTGCGACCAATGTTTCACGGAACTTTCGTTCTTTTGCATACCTCACTGCGTGATTCACAGTAGGCGAGTCCAGTCTGTATATCCTGTATCGCCTGTATCCTGTTGTGTCCATTGTTCGACGTCCTGTTAGTGGTCAACTGATCGGATATTTTTGGACCACGGTAGTCTACAAAACTTGTACACATTTATTAAGTCAATGAAAAGTATTTTTGTGATCGCCAAATTCTTAACTTCCCAAGTTATCTAATTCCGAAATTCCTAAATCCAAATTTTCGTATTGAAAAATTCTCAAGAAAAATTTCCAAATTTTCACATCCCCGATTTTCAAATTTCTAACCTTCCATTTTACCGATTATTCCAATTCCAGGATTTTCATTTTACCAAATATCTAAATTTCCATCTTTCTAATTCTAAAATTCACAAACTTCCGACTGTACAACAATCATCTGTACACGTTGTGGGTGGTATTGTTTTATGCTCTTTAAAATAGACGAGACTCAAATACTGTTGTACAGTTTATAGAGACGATGTGTACCACGTACGTAATGTGCACCACATGTGTAATCATTGGGGTAGTTAAATTCTCGCGTGGAATATAATATTCGAGCACTGCCGATAACGTCAACGCTCATGTACTGAAAAAGATGTATGATGTGATATACATTCTAACTACCCCAATGCTTACACATGTGGCATACATTACGTATGTGGTACACATCATCTCTATAAACTGTACAGTAGTATTTGAGTCTCGCCTATTTTAAAGAACATAAAACAATACCACCCAGATCGTGTAGTCTACGGTATTTACGGCAACAATAGCATAAAATCGAAGATAATTTTAATCTAAAAAAATACCGAACAGGTATTAATATAACAAAGTAGTTTAAAAAACATCAAGTGGACAACAATAGCAAGACAATTTTTTAAAAAGTCCAATAGGCAACGATAACAAGATAATTTCAAAAATATCGAGTGAACAACGATAGCAAGATAATTTCAAAAATATCGAATAGACAAAGACATCAAGATAATTTAAAAAAAAATCGAATAGACAACGATTACAAAATAATTTTAAAAAAATCCAATGAACAACGAGAGCAAGATAATGTAAAAAATATCGAATAGACAAAGATAACATGATAATTTAAAAAAAAAATCAAGTATGCAACAATGGCAAGACAATTTCAAAAAACTCGAATAGACAACGATAGCAAGATAATTTCAAAAAAATTGAATAGACAACGATAACAGGATAATAGAAGAAATATCGAGTGTCGAACGATAACAAGATAATTTTAAAAATACAGAAGACCGCTCGCTGTTATAGCATCGCGATAGGTCCCATAATTATTCGTTGATCGTCGGTACACATGGAACGCGTGGAAATTCAATGATTATCGAGCAACGATTTAAATTTCACCGGCACAGCCTTAAACGTTGTTCGCCGGTAGTAAATTTAGATCGGCTAGACGTCCCGTCCGTACAATAACGTGGGGTCTGATCATTTCTATTCTCCCACGCGGACAGCATCGACACTACGAGTGCACGGGAGTCCCTGTTTTATCCGGGGGGGGCGCGGACCATTGTACGGCAGGGTGCCAATACAACGGAAATACGGTGAAAAGGGGAAGAGTTTTCTGTCCTTTCGTTCGAGATTTATCGACGTATCGGTGCCGCGGTGTTCGCTCTAATTAATGGCGGCCACCTTTTACGGCGTTAATCCTCGTTTCGTGTAATTCGGCCGGCGGCGCTCATTGTGGCGGTGCTCGTGCGCTCGCGCTCTCGCATGCAGAAAGTGAGAGGACATACGCTCCTCTCGTAATAGCTTGCCTGAGATCACTTTCACAACGGGAGCAAGGTCTTATATTTTTCACTCGGCTCTTTCGCCGAGTTACTTTCGTAGTTTCTGTTAGGGGGTGGGAGATTCTTGCGAGAAATTTCGAAGGGACACGTGGTCCCTTGGCGAAACTCGCACGCCCCGACTGTCGAAAGTTAATCACGCGGGAATGCTCGCGAGCATTGTGAACAGTTTGACGTTTCATTTTTTATGTTCCTTCGTTGCTCGATTTTAAGGATACGGGGGTGGAGGACTTGTCATCGACTTACAGGGATGTGTAGTCTTTTCGCGGAGGTTGTAAAATTACATTCATAAAACGTGTATGAAACTTAGATGCACGAGTAATTGCAAAATTATAATAATTATTGCTCATGTTGTTCATACTATGAACAATTTGTGTAAGATTTGATTGTTCTTTAAGTTGGTGCATTGCTTAACACTTTGCGCCCGAAAGGTGACTCACAAACACCACTTTGTTTAATACAGTAATTTAGAACAGGTATTTAAAACAAAATCTATAGTATTGCACGTATGATGTATACATATAAGGAAGCAAACATGGTGGCAGGAAATAATAGGAAGATAATTTCAAAAGAATTCATTAAACCTTTCAATCAAAAAGTTTTAAAGTTGCTATCTGCAAGGGGTTAATTTTATGATGTTTAGGGACTGTATGTCTGTACCCTGATAAACTTACAGAGACCTGCAGTCTTTTGACAAAAGTTACATGATTACGTTGATACAATGTATATGACCTATATTAGGTGGATAATTAAAAACTTTTAATAGATCACGTTATAAACAGTTAGCGAAGATTTTGTTTTTTCAAGTTGAGGGACAGCTTGATTTTATGATGTTCATAGAGGATGAATTTTAGAATATTATACTTTGATGAATTCCAAGGAAATAAATTGTGAAATTGAACTATTATCGATTTAACATAATTATAAACGAATGTTCATGAGAGATATATTAATTTCTAAACAACTTTAATATAATACAAGCGTAAAATAGAGAACGGAAAATTTGAATTGGAAAAGTGTATCATATTCTTAACAATCTGTATCTGATATTTTGAATACTGAACATAATTTTAATACCATTTAAAATTTAAGTTCGTGCCTACGTTCATCAGCTATTTTCGACAGGATCGAATTCGAAATACCGGTCACCAGCGACCTCTGAAACGCTGAAAGTATAAAATAGGAATCTTCGTTACTACGCTACGGGTAACAACGTACGTGACGCCATCTTGCGTATAAATTCATAACATGTTACGACTTCCAGAAAAACGTACCAATCGAAATTTGGCAAAAATGCGATTTATTGTAGCAACACAGTATACACAAAATCTAAGGACTCGTTGATTATACCGGTGTTAGTAACAACATCATAATACAATTTATAATAAAGGAAACAATACAATACACTTTGACAGCGACGAGGCATGACTTAAACTTAGTAGATCATACAGTTCTGCTGTGAACAAAAGAAAGAATAAAATATTGGGGTAATGTAAAATTTTATACTTGAGAGAGAAACATTTTGTTCCAATGTTTCATTAGGTTTATTGTGGTTACATTCCTCCCATTGCATTCATTCCTGCCCCTGAATTCATTCCTGACCCTGAATTCATTCCTGCCCCTGAATTCATTCCTGCCTCCGGTTTCATTCCATTGTTTCCTGTGCCTCCTGCCCCTGAATTCATTCCTGCGTCTTGTGTGCCTGCTGCCCCTGGTTTCATTCCTGCGTCTGGTTTCTCCGCTGACCCTGGTTTCTCTGCTGCCCCCGGTGTTTTTGCCGTTGTCGTAGCAGGCTTTGGAGTTGTTAGTTTTTCAGTTGTAGTTGTCGGTGGCGCTGTTCCGTGAGGCAAATATAATTCCGGACATTTTATGGCGCATGCAAGATTCGTTAAGTATGGCGACGTTTCTGAGGAGCCGCAAGCAGATTTGCAGAAGAACCTTCGTATCGGATCAAGAATATCTAAACCGAATCTTGGCGCACGTTTATGGAATTCTTCTTCCGAGAACTGTTCCTGTTAAAATAACAAATTTTAATAGTCATATTTCTCGAGTCCGAACGTTGTAAAACTTGCTTAACACAATTTTGAAACATTTTCGTAGATGATTCCAAAATAGAAATCATTTGTAATTTATCGACGGAAGAAGTTTCATAAAACGACCATGTTATTATAATTCTGTCAACTTTTATCGAATATAAAATAAAAGCATCGTATTTATTTATCGTATCGCATTCAATATTTTGTCAATCACGAATCGATCAGTCATTTCGAATTATTGTACACAGACATTATTTGAACGGGTAACACGAACAAATGAAAATTAATTTCTCGATGCAAAAGATTCCTTTGATCGACAACAAACAAGTCTCGGTGGTGAAATAAAAGTTCGCGAAACTATATTTCAAGAATTCCGAACGTAAACTGTAATTAATTTCGGACAGCGACAAATAATTATTTCTCGAAGAGAATTCCAAAAGCGACTGAAGTGCGATTAATAATTACTGAAACGACGCGTTTGAACGCGATTCGTGCCGGTGCGAGCAAGTTTTGAAAATGTCACGGAAACTATGGCATGTCTAACCTGTGACCAAACAGATCCGATCAATATGAGCAAAGCAATCCATGCGGTAAAGCGCGACATAACGAACTCACTGTGAAGCCGATTAGTCGTCGGGTGAAACGAACACAGTTTTCTCGCAAAATTTCCCATCCGACTTATATATAAACACTCCGGAGACCCTGAATCGTTAAAAATTCTTGCTTGATCTACTCCCTGCTGTTCCTCATCTTCTATAACACCTCCTTGAAAATCATGGCCACCCCTACCATAACGTAACACACATTTCTTATCGTGTTGCATTGTTAGAGAAATTTTATGCAAAATAAACAAAGACTATGGTAGCCACTCATTAAATTGTACGACATAACTCCCGTATATAACATATCACACCTTTGTACTCGAATTACGTGATTGAACTTCCAATATATTACAGCCAATTAAATATGTAAATATGACTCCTATGTGCGATATGAAATAATATAATATGCTATAACATCGATATATAATATAGTACAACTTGAGTGTATAATGTGATATCAATCGATATCCCGAATATGTGATACGATATATCTGTAGTGTGTAATGTAATATAACTCGAATATATTATATAATACAACACAAATATACAATGTATCTCTAGTATATAACCGAACACCAATATATAATGCAGCTGACAACTAAGTAGACAATTAACATTTGCAAAATGTTAATGGTGAACATAAAACTGTAATTTTTGACAATAATTTTAAGAAAGAGTATCGGATACGCAATAACGTCGGATGTATTTTAATTAACGATTAAAACAAACTCGTGTGGTTCATGGTGGGTTATTTTCTTCGTCTGGTGTAATTTGCATAAATTAAAACGTTCGTGCGTGACCGAAGAATGGAGAAAAGAATTGTGGAGTCGATAAATCGGTGTGTCGTCTGTCATTGTCGTACGACAGATCGAAATCCATTATATTTCTGTGTTCTCTAGTCACGTCGTGTTAATTATCATATCAAAAGCAGGAACATTGTGTTATTTTTTATGCCACGCCTCGAATGTATGCAACCTGCTTTGCATCCGTGTGCGCTGCAACGATAGTTAATTCTACGTACAGTGTCTTGGTTGGACTTAAATCGCGTACGAAAAAGAGACATCAAGCTTGGTAGTTTGAAAAGTTTCCTTTTTAATGGTAACAATCGGATTTGTGCGTTTGTTGAAAGTTTGAGAGTTATAGAATTGAGTTCTAGTTGGTTTTATGGTGGTTAGTATGGAAAGAATATACCAAGCTTGATCATTTTCGAATGTTGCTTCTTGATAAAAAAAGGAATCAAGTTTACGATATTTCGAAGTTTCAGATCTTTAAATTAAAAAATTTCAGAACTATAATATTACAAATTGTGCATTTTCCAAAATCGCAGAGTTTCAAAATGTAAAAATTAGGAGATTCTCGAAGGTCCCAGCATTTAAAAAATCCGAATTATGGATATTTCTAAATTCTAAGATCCAGCAATGTCCAGATTCAAAAATTCTGAAATTTTAAACTTCCAAAGTTTCGATATATCAGAGTTTCAAAATGAGTTCAGAAGTTCAAAGATTCCAGAGTCCCGAAATTCGAATAACTGCGAGCTCCCAAAATTTGAATATTCGTAAACTCAAAACTTCCAAAGTAGTAAAACTTAAAAGTCACAATATCTCCACGTCCCAAAACTCTAAATCCCCAAAACCCGAAAATCCGGAAGTTGAGAAGTTCAAAGATTCCAATGCCCCGAAGTTCGAAAACTGCGAGCTCCCAAAATTTGAACATTCGAAAACTCGAAACTTCCAAAGTATTAAAACTTAAAAGTCACAATATCTCAAAGTTCCAAAATCACAAAATCCTTGAAAACGTTCAAAGTACCAGGTATACCAAATATCTAAAATCGTGTGCGACTTTCGCACATATGCGATACCAGCACACGATTATCGATATATAACAAAGTCCTCCCACGATCGTGGATACGTTCCTGCTACTGTTTGCATGAGACATTTTTTTTTTTGTACAAACATGAACTGGATGAACCGGAGTTTTTAGAGTGCATGTAAAGTGTTGATGATATCCAAGTTGCGCTTATGACCTTTCACGCAGGACTGCTTAAAGTTACGTCAATGGTGTGCATTGTTCGAGAGAGCTGACTGGTTGGAAGGCGATAGACACCACGTGATCTTGCTACCAATGACGCCGGGGAATACCAACGGGTCGATAACAATGAAACCGACAACCAAGCCTCGGGAATATTCTCTTGTTGCCTTGGTCCACCGCCCTCGCTCTTCCATTCTTCATTCTGTTACTTTAACACGAACCTCTTGTCCACTATTGCGACGTTAATTCACTCTTCTTTCGATAGCCATCCAGCTTTTTCTGCAACGAAATTTTACGTGGATCTCATTCGCTGAGAGAATCAACCGATTACTGCTTTCCTATTTCAAAGAGAATTTGTATATTCTGTTCGAAGTATGAACAGAATTTTTTAAGCACTGTCAGATTTTTTAATTTAAACGCTGTTAGATTTTTAATTTAAGTACTTTCTTATTTATGATGTCTGAATTTCGTTTGAGATCAATGACTTTGTATCGACGCAGGGTTCGGACGTTATAAATTATATAACTTCGTCAGTCTTATATTTTATGCGGTTTCTGTGTGTTACTCTTGAGATAACGATATAGTTATAGTTTATTACAATGCTCGAGTGACGTGATTAATCTTCCGATTGTTAAAATTATTAGATGTTTCTGGAAACAGTGTATGGATTATCTCAGTGTCGCTTCTTTACCGGCTGTCGGTAGTATCGCGTCTGCGAACGTATTGATCAGTTGGCTATCAGGAATCTTTAATTAATTCGAAATTATTGCCCAACTGGTCCCATTTAACCTGCCGAAATATTGAGTATCGCTCAAAAATTGCACAAATCTACGTACGAACACTTTCTACAATGCAGTTTGCAACGAAATACTTTTGAATAAACTGAAATCCCCTCTCGTTTATTACGTCGAAAGTTTGTATAATTATTTAATAAATAACAATTATGAAGGTAAATATACGTATATATCTGCGAGGACCTGCGATACTCGGATGTATTTTTACTTATTACATTTAACCCTTTCAAATGTCAGGAAATAATGTCATTGCGGAAGTTCCACGACAAAGTAATTAATTGTCTCCGCGCGACTAGCCTCTCGGTAAATGGAAGATTATTATTCGTGAAAGTAATTGAACCCGTTATGAAACTCGTCTTTCAAGAAAGTAATCTAAGCGTAGTGGGGCTTTCGTAATTCTTGACTGAATCTCTAATTAGACCCGCATATGCCAATCGATCCTCCTTCAGTCACGCACCAGCTAGCGTTCTACTCGTGAGAGAGAACAGGGCAGCGGATATTAGTCGACATTTAGATTGAACTTTTCAACATTCACGCGAACGATTATCACCAGATTCCTGACAAAACTATCAATTTACGATCTCGGATTTTTTCCGACCCCACGGATTTCTTTTGCTTCACGATGGATAAACCCTCTAGTGAACTTTTATTCACTTCGACATTATCCACTGTCGGTAATATCGTAGTCTGCTGCGCGTTCTTGTTTTCTGTTACATTCTCTTGATGGGAATAATTTATTTTTCAAGACAGGACTGTTGTATTATTTATCGTGTTGATGTATCGGGCGATAGAGCTAAGAAATGTATGGTGTATATGTTAAAATAAGACATATTTTGTAATAATATATGGTTTCGGTGGTGCAAACTCGGTTGGTAACAGGTTCTTGCACTTTTGGGAATCGAAATAAGGACGAAATTTTATGACGGTTCAAAATTTTCGTTGTGCAAACATTTATGTCTGTGCTGTCCGGTGTTCTTAGGTTTATTTCATCGGTATTGTATTTGTGAGATGTGAGGGTTTATAGGTTAGGTTCTCCATCGAGTCTTCAGATTTTTCTGAGGTTATCCCCACGATCTATCTAGTTTCTTTCTAGGATCTTCATACACTTTTGCCTCGTTTTCCTTTTGTTATCCTTAGCTCATTCCTAGTTTCTTCGTAGGTCGTCCACAATCTCTACCCTAATTTACCCAAAACATAATGTAATCATTCGGAAACTCCACCTTCTAATACACATCCCCTAATAGCAATATCCCCTAAGGAATTCTACCATACTCCCCACTCTACCTCCGTTCGATTCGACGTCCGTCTGAACGTCAGAAACGCTATCGCAGTTCGCCGCAACGAATCATGCGAAGTCCACATAGCGGAATCTACATCCTATAGTCCACACAGTGAAGTCCACACGATGGAGTCCGCACAGTGGACCATCTTAGCGGTCGCTAATAGTCGAATGGTAGAAAAGTATTCTGACTGATAACCCGAGGAGGATCTGGTTAATTAGCCGCACGGTTAGATAACGCTCTTTATCTAGATGATGCGGAACGATCAGGTTGTGCAGCAGCGCAAATGTGCAGCAGGCTTGCGAGCCAGTCGACACTCGATTGGCGGAGGAGCGTACGGCCAAGAACGGAGGAGGCGAAAGCTTACGAGGGCCTGCCATAAGAGGCGAGGCGGTGAGAGGAGAGGCAGGTGGCCGGAGTTCTCGTTCTTTACAGAGAACTCCGCCGGTAGTCGCCTCCTTGACGTTCCTCTGGGGGGTTTCAAGCTCGCGCGTGGGAGTAGAAGCTGATAGTAGCGTGGGGTGCATATCGAAGGGAAGATGAGAGAACGGGTGGCCGGGTGTGGGTGGGGTTGGGTGGTCGGTCGGTTAAGTGGTCGGAGGGAGAGACGACGTTTGTGCGAGAGCAAGGAGCGTGGAAAAGGGCGGTCGGGGAGGTTAGAGGGCCGTCGGAGTGGGGTTCGCCGAGGCGTGGGTGAGCCGACCGAAGGAACAACGAAGAAAGACGCGACGAGTATGACACGTAGACGGTGGTAGGAACCAGGGAGGCTACAAAGTGGAATGGAAAAAGGAACGAACCGATCGCGAACGGAGAAACGGAGAAAGAGAGACGAATGAATGACTGAGGGTGTCGCGAGTGCGACGGAGACACTCGACAAGGGCGACAGGGACGGAAGGTGAGAAACACCGGTTAGGATGAACGGAGACCAGAGAGACGAGAGGGACAGTGATACGGTGTAAAGACAAATAGAGCGGGAATGCAATAAGGAGAGACGTAGCCCGAATATACATGCATATTTCGAAGAAAGAGGAAGGCAGGAGGAAGTGAATGGGGAGGGACGAGGACAATCGAGAGAGATAGACGGCACGGATAGGCATGGCCGGAGTGAATGAGACACAGGAACGGATGGATCCTAGAGGAAAAGGGTACGGACGGGAATCTACCGTCGAAGGAGAGACGACTAGAGAGAGAGAGAGAGAGTGAGGCGGAGCACGAAGGGGGAGATAGAGAGGGCACAGGAGAGAGTCGACTCGGATATGAGGGTGTCGCGCAAGCCGGTCACGCCGAGGTTTCCATGGCAACGACAGGCGATAAATCAACCCGCAACATCCCCGAGTACCGCCAGATAAAACCGCATACACATATGTGTATACGTGCATGTACGCGCGGAGGAGATACCGACTGGTAACTCCGCGCCCAAAAAGTTTTCCCTTCGACCGATTTATGCCGCCGTTGCTCGCAACACCATGCGCCTTACCCATCGAACAGCAGAAGAACTCTTTCTCCCTTTTCTCTTTTCTCCTTTTTGCCCCTCTTTGTATGTACTTACCTTCGCCACTCTCTCTTTCTCTCTTTCTTTTACTTACCTTTTATAAACTGCTCTTTTTCTCCCTTTTCCGCTCCCTTCATTCCAGTTCCCCTGCTTTCCTTTTCTCCTTATTATTCCTCCTCGTCTCGCTTCTTTTCTAACCAACCTCTTCTTTCCCGACTCTCCGACTCTCTCGCTTCTTTATCGTTCACCTTTGCTCTCTTTCCTCTTTCGCGGCCGCGAAATCTCTCTCTTTTCATTTCGTTCGCCTCTCTGTTTCCCTTTCTCGTTCATTTGTCTCTTGGTTCGCGGCTATGCATCGCGACGCGACACTACGTACATACACATGCCCGGTTCCTTGCTCGCGTATGCATTATACGGGAATGTTGGGAATAATTCCGTGCAACGGACTCCTCGAATTTTAGAAATTCGCGCTAATTCGTACTAGGAAGTCTGATACATACGGATTCGGATCTTGAACGTTTGAGACGTTCGAAATGTTCAATATCCGAATTGTTCGAAACGAATTTCCTATCTTCGATTAGAATAGCAGAGGAAATTTTTGTCTCCGACTACAACGAGCGAAAGAAATTTTTATATCCGATTAGAACAAGGTATTTGGTAGTCGAACATTCTGAGTCTTCATTCGAATCGGTATAAAATTGCGAGCACAAATGTTTCGAGTACAGAAAGTCTCCATATTTCATCCAACTTGCTCCTCCTCTGCACAACGTTTCCCGCTTTAAGAAGTGTCACTAAACTACTGCAACGACCTGTCAATCGAAAATCGACTAATCTCGAACCACGTATCGTTGAAATCTTCGACGTATGTCTCTAATTGGGGGAGAAGGTCAAATCCGTAAGGGTAAGATCGAGGTAACGAATGAAGTAACCTTGGTACAAGGATACTTTGTATCGAAGTAGAGGAAAGTGTAGGTGTAAGAGGATCATATTTTCAGCCAGGTTACATCAGGAGCGGTCACATCCTGCGTATCAGGATGTGACATTTTATTCGCGGCACGAGGGCGGTAAATGCGTGGGCCACAAATAAACCCTTGCGAATCTAATCTGATTTAACACGCCACCAACGTCACGGTAGGCGCCCCGGTGACGTTGGTCGGCCGTCAGTGACGTATTACATCTCGCTCGACGAACGTCCTTGTCCAGGATGCTTAAGGTCGGTGTAATGGAACACTTTTGCCAGCCACGTGTACGTGACTTTTTTGTTTAAGAAGGTCGATCGTGGGTCTGCCCTTCTACCCTTTCAATTGCGACGAAGTATCGTCCATTTTACCAGCCCACTTTTTTATACACACAATTTGTCTCGTCTGCCACCACACCAGACGGTCGAATGACTGACAATTTTTAATTTTGCTACTCTCATACTTTTTATTTTTACTATATTTTTAATTTCTAATTTCAAATATAAATGTATCACGCACAGTTAAGTAACAATTTTTAATTTGACTATTTAAATGTAAGTGTATCACGGATAGACGAATGAGTGACAATTTTTAATTTTGCTACACTCATACTTTTTATTTTTACTAATTTTTAATTTTTAATTTCAAATATAAATGTATCACGCACAGTTAAGTAACAATTTTTAATTTGACTATTTAAATATAAGTATATCACTGGCAGACGAATGACTGACAATCTTTAATTTTGTTTAAATATAAGTCTATCTGTTATTGTTTCAAAATTGTGTCGAACTTTTCTCGGTATATATCATTTTAATGTTGCAATGAAGAATTAGTTGAAAGTAAACTCGGTAACATCTTATGTCCCTGGTAATAATTGATAGTTTTTTTTATTTATTTATGTGATCGAAATCTAACTCTTCACGACGAAATTTAGTTTGAGAACGATTCTGATTTCTTGAGAAAATTTTATTCATAAGTGATTTCAATTTTTGAACGATGATGCTTAATTTGAAAAATAATTTTACTTCTGTACAACATTTAATTTAAAAGTGATTTTAATTTTGTGCAATATTTAACTCCAAAGTGATTCTACTTTTACATAGCATTTAACTTAGGAGTGACTTTTATTTTGCACACATTCGTTTGAGTTAATATCAAATTGTTTATGAAGGTAGTAAATGTTTATTACAGTAAGCTCACTTTTTTCAGAAATAAATATAATAAATTGCCTGTAATAATTCATTATTCAGAATCGTTCGAACGAGTCTGACGCAGGGAAAGAGAAGAGTTAAAGTGTACGGAGTTGATCTTTAGAGCGAAAATCGATGAACGCTTGTTCGATCAGTTTTCCCTTGTTTCTAGAAAAATCTCTGACTGTAATAATATTCACTTTCGACCGAATGAACGCGTCGCGGTGGCCGTCATATCACGACGCTACTATTTTAACGCGGACTACATCCGATGATCAGCAGAGACACCTGTTGCTCTTTAATTTGACGTAACGCGTATGCGATCATAAGGTCGTTCGGCTTTGAAAAATTGCTGGCTCATTACGAAAGAGGAGACAGAGAGAAAAATAGGGGGATGGAGTGAGGGAGAAAAGAGGTGTCAGATATGATGAAAGCAATAAATACACTAAAATTTTCCCCTCTCTAATTATCTCCGTACCTTATCCATCCTGTTATTTGTATCTTTTTTATGGATGATAGCATATTGATCAATTTTAGTGTACTTATATATAATGTAATAATTTGGGTTTCGCATTAATTTTTGCTAATGAGGAATCAGTTGGATAAAATAATTCCTAATAGCATGATCTCTTTTTTATACTTAATCAGGGTTAGTGATCTTTGCAAGGGTTGAAATAGGCAAACAGTATCCTTTCCTGCATTCCTCTTTAATAATTATTTGCTTTTCTTACCAAGATATCCGGGAATTTGTAAAATCTGGAGATTGCAATTTATTCAAAGATTTGGGGATTTCAAATAACGCAAGTTTGGAAATTTACAAAGTGGGGAATCCGGAAGTTTAGATATTCAGAAAAAGTGGAGAGTAGCAAATCGAAAAGTTTAAAAGTGTGGTCATTTAGGAATTCAAGACCATGGAAATTTGAGAATTTAAGGATTTGAAAACGTGAGAGTCTAAAGGTTTGGATGCCCGAGAAATTTAGAGACGTAGGTACTTATTTGGGATATGGGAATTTAATTTTTTATCAACATAAGAGATTATAAATTCTGGACTTCGAATATTTAAAAGAACTTGGGTATTTGCAAGAGCCGAAATTTGAAAGGCAGAAAATTAAGAAACTAAAAAATTTGAAAGTTGTAGAAATATCTCGAGTTTACAGATTTCATCCGAAAATCGAAGACAAATGCTATTCCTATCCAATCATTACTCGCCAAAAGATGATCTTCACGAAAGCATCCAATGTTTTCCGACCTAACGTGTACGAATACCATAAACGCTCATTCACCGATTCCAAAAACACATGCAAAGTAACTGCTATGCTTTTCTCTCGAACGAATCGCATTTTCTGTCCCATCGGTGCTCATCTTACAACGTGCTAATTATACGAAATCAGTACCTCAAGACCAGACAACTAATCGTTCCCGTTACAACCAAGGAATCCGACACATCAGTATATCCTGCAGGATATAACAATTTATATGTAATGAAATTTCTGCAGGTCATGGGGATCAAAGTAGCAACTAGTTCATCAGACACGCAATACTCTTCAAGTCTACGGGAAGTGAACACCCTCTCGGCGCGAAGTACGTTTCGACCGCGCAATCGTGTACATAACCTCGTCTGATCGTTCTTCTCGAACACTAGATTCTTGGCCCCGTTTAATCGAACAACGAAGAGAGAGAGGGAGTGAGTCAGAAGAAGAGAGGGAGAGACAGAAACCATGGTACGTGAACGGACAAAGCGTTCACGTGCAGTGGTTTAACATTTCTCCGGGTGTCCCTCTTCGGGGTAGGTTCATCGTGAATGGCGTTCGTCCGCATCCTGGTCACTCGATTTTCGGGGCCGTTCAAAGTGGACGGATAGAATGATAATCTGGGAGCAGCTTGGTAGTTGGTAGGTATTGATCTGTCGGTCGGGGTGTTACTGTGTGGTATGGTTGGTCGGTGGGCTGGATAGGTGGGTGGTTGTGCCATGGTGGGCGAGGGTTGAAGCGGCACTAAGGGGTGAAAAGGGGGGTGAGGGTGGTGAAGAGGACGAGAGAGAAGGTTGGTGATGAGGTGGCGCGGAAAGGGGGTGGCTTAGGGTGGCGGAGACAGGAATGGGGCAACAGGGGATGAGAGGTCGGGTCGGGATGCCAGTAGCTATAGCCTAGCGCTCCCTCTGCTTCTCTCTTGCTCTCTATCTTTCTTCCTCCGACTCTATTTTCATCTACTGGGTGTTCCACGCTGCTGCGACACGCTGTACCTTTCGAATAACGCGGTGTCCGGATATATGGCCGCCGTTCGTACGTGCACATGTGTCCGGACAGATTTCCGCGGTTCGACCGATCATATGTGGCTACGATTGTCTTTATAGCTTAGTTCGTATTCATGGAACATCGCTGCACTGAATCAATTGCCGACCGTGCTTAGCTGTTATTAACACTAAAACTACCGAACCGGTCAAATGATCGTTCTACAAATTTCCTGTTTCAAGCCACGAAATTTGTAAGGGTTTTTTACAATCTGTGCGGATCGAAATAAAAAAATTAATGAGTGTATTGATTTATGTTTCACCCTCTGTTTATTCATTTCTCAATTTCATTTCTGGCTTCAAAATGATTGTACATTATACGTCGGTAGTTTTAGCGTTCAGATTAAATATTCTGGATACGGTTGTTTGTATTTAACCTGCTAACCGGGGAGTAAACTTTTGTTTAATCGTTTCTTTGTAAAAGAAATTACTTGCCAACAATATGATGGTATATAACCACACTAGAATTTAATAGGTAAAAACTACTTTGCGTGACAAAAATGTCGTCATGCTCATTAAAGTATTTCGCCGTACCCAGTTATAACAGGTTAATATAAAATAGAGCTGCAAATATAAAATAAGTCAGCAATACATTTCTTTAGGTCACACTACAATTTATACTATGTTTTACCTTTTGCAGTCTTAAATACATATATGATAAATACATGATCATGCACATACAACGAACATTACATGTAATACGCGTACATCTATATATGTACGTGTGCATACTTATGTTTACATATGCATGTAATGTACGTGCATGTATATACATATGTATACATACGCACACGTATATACATATGTATACATATGGATGCATATTCATGTATGTAGATATTTATGTACATACGTAGTTACGTATCATTATCGATATTTACTAGTACTTAGATATGTAAGTTGAACATTATTTAATTACCAACTGTGCAAATTTTCAAAAGTATATATATACAAATTCCTAGATCACCATCCTAGATCCCTGTCTCGAAACGTACAAATCTCCGATTTTCGCAAATAATCAGGTGCTCGAATCCCCAAGTTAAATTGTATCCTACAACCTTTATCCGCGCCTCTAATTATTTCAAAGACACAACTCGGCCCGCTATCACGATCCACCCTATACGTTCACCCTCGATCTCTCTCCGTCTTTATCGCTCCCCCGTTCAACTATTTCATCCTTTCTCTATCTGCGCTAATTCCGCCGTCTCCCGTACTCCGTCACACATTTCCATTTCCCCTATCCTCTCTCGGCCAGGTTGTTGCTTCCTCGGTCATCCTATTTTTCTCTTCTGTTCGCGTCCCACCCGCTCGCGGCTTTTTTCTTTCTGTCTGAGCCGCTAGTTTCTGCCACTTTGTCTCTACCCCCGGTTCCCGTCCCTCTCGCGGGACTCTCAGCTCCGTTCTCTTTCCATCCTATTTTCATTTCCCTCCCTCGACCCCTTTTTTTCGCCCCGTACACTGAGAGCATACCGTGCCTTTTCCTTTTCCCGTGTTCGCCACCCTCACCCTGTGTCCCTCTTGTATTTTCATTTTCATCTTTCCTTTTTCGCGCGGATACCACTCTCTCTCTCTCTCTCTCCCGCGTTCTCGTACCAAAATGACGGTCTCCGTCGCACTCGAGTACCGTGTCGAGAGTGTGCGGACCGAGAGAAACGATTATGGGGCGAACGGGGTGGCTATGTCCCCCACAGGATATAGGGTGTCGGGGAGAGATTGGCAACAGAGTATAGCCGTTCTCAGTTTTACCATTCACCTCTCTGTCCTTCGTGCTTTATGGCTCTCGTTCTCTTTCTTCCTCTCTCTCTCCGTCTCCTTCTCCCTTTTGTATCTGTCTTCCTCTCTCGTATATACTCTCTTTCTCTCTCTCTCTCTTGCCGTGTGTTTGATGCGCGCGCGTGTTACCCTGCCTTGCATCCTGTACGACCCCGCGTACCTTGGATATTCGCCGTTGGTGGTGTGCCGTGCGCGCCACCGGATTGGCGGGCTGCGACCCCGCATGAATTATTCGGTAACCTAATAGTTTCTTGAGCAAAGAGCAGCAGATCGTCGTAGCTATCTTGTTTTGCATAGCGGACGGCTTTGTCGATCTTTTGGACAGCGACAGGGGTGCCGCCGGCATAGAATGAATCGAGATTTTTATTGACGGGCCTATTGATCGAACTCTTTCAGACACGTTGCTACTTCGTCGACCCGTCAACTGTATTTAAACGCGGTTATGTTTCTGTTACTTGCGTAACGGTCTGACGATCGTAACGATTTTATGGTCACCCTTCGAACTTTGCGGACTTTTATTCGGACTTTCCATTAGACGAACTTTCGTAAGTTGCGCTAATATGAAAATAATGAAGCCGCGTGGTGTTAAAATCACTTATTAATTGTTCCTTAAAAAAGACTTAACCTGTTGTGACTTTTCAATTTGAAAGAAATCACTATGTGTAATGAGATAATGAATTGGCAGGAATAAATTGATCCTGTTTACTTTCACAATAGGAATATGTCTGCAAGTTAACACTTTTTTTATAAATGTATTATTACTCATAATGTCATGTCCGGTTAACTAGTCTAACTTCCCTTAATTTTAAATAAATATTTTATCGTATATACGATAAAATTATTTGTTCAACTAATGTATTAATATTTATTGAAATTATATACTTCATAAAAATTGATTTTAATTTAATATTTGTGTGTGAATGAATTACTTTAAATTTTAAAGTAATTGCATTGTAGTAATTACTGTAATGTTCCTTATAACAATCCGAACAATAGTTTATTGTATCTTAATGCTTGAATTTCATGTGTTCAACTTCGAAACAATTCTGTAAGCCAAACTTCTCATAGCGTACCAAACTTTGTGTGTGGCTGAATTTCACCGATATTTGGCAGAAAGGTTAATTATTTCATCGACTTTTGTATAATTACACGAACGAATAATGTACACAGTCTATCCGGGATATTTACGTCAATATTTATATTATTTATTCAATTGCTATTTGATTTGAATGTGACTCGGGTATGATTTGCTGGATATTGTGATTAATTACTTCACCCTCGTTCGTGGAATCATTTTAATCATTTATAGAACTGTCATTTATTAATTATTTTGATTAATCACATAATTACTTAAAAAAAAAAATGGTTGTCAATGACTCCCGAAATGAAACTTAATTTGTTTCGTTCCTACTTTCATTCATAGTTTTATTCATCAGAAGTTGCGATACTACAAATGTTACATTTTTTAGCCCGATTATAGATAGTAATTATTTCACTACCATTTATTACTTAGCTTTATTGTACAAATGAAAGGTGTGCGTTACATTGAAACACATAATATGTATCTAACTTCCGAAATCCTCGTATTCTCAGTTTGATTAACTTGTATCCATAAATTGATCATTCATAACGTCTTTCTTTAATTCAATTTTTGTTAGAATATCGATGAACGTTTTTTTTGGGGGAGTGACTGAAACAAAATGACCGGAAACAAGACACATGTTTTAAGACGCATATTTCTAAATTCCTAAAACCCTGTATATCTATCTCTAGGTCCGTGTATCTCTACGATTAACTGAAATTTACAACATTGATCAGCAATAATTCCCTCGGCGCCCGTAATAAACGTCGACCAATTTCAATTCGGACACTCGAACAGAAATACTCTATCATAATAGCAAAACGTTTCGTCGAACATCAGATCGTGGTATTTAGTTGATCTCGAAAATGTCTCGCGTTCTCTCGGCTAATAAGTCGAACAGAATGAAACGTTTAAAGCCGGAGGTAGTATGGATCAGCATCTATTTACGAATCGTGAATCTGTTGGTCCGATCGTGCAGAAATTGCCGTGGACGGGGCCGATGAAAGATTTGCCTCGACACAGATGCGGCCTAAGAATTTCTTGAGCAAACAGCCCCGTTGAAATTGAAAGCGAGAATATTCGATATCGGGGATATACGTATTTTCTTTCTGTGTCTACGTTCCTGGCCGTGTCTATATTTTGGCCGGAGAATCTACTCGACGAACTAAATTCCATGGCACATCAAAGCGATTCACCATCATCGACTGTGTCATCGAGTCAGGCTGCCTTTGAAGATCAGTGTCGACGCTGTCAATGGCAAACTTTACTTTGCTGGAGCGTATACGTCTAATGATAGCCCGGTTTCTGCCTAATAATAGACACGCTGCGCCTAATAGTTGTCGAAAATTCTACTCGCCCGTTAGCTTTTAACAGATTGCCACGTTTGTACCGTGAAACGTTCGGGAAAGATACAGAAAATTCGATTCGACGTTCCGGTAATTCCTGGCTCGGTGATTTACTGTTAGATCGATCAGATGTTTTCAATTTTTGACCCTTTTATTATACCGGAAACAAGGTTTTGATATCGTTGATCGCTAGGGGGAAATAATTTATACGCGTGTCACTTTTTGCGTGGTTAATTTTAGATGCTTCGGCGCTCGATTTAATTTTTACGTCAACCGTTGACAGCGAGTAGATGAGATACATCGAAATTCACAGGTATATAAAAATTCATTGAACACTTAATTCCGTTTAGGTGTAAACAATAACAGCTTCGAGTAATCGCTTGAATAATAGCGTGTTATTACAGATATTAATTTATAGGAACAGATTTTACGATAACAGTAAAATACAATAATTGTTTATTTTATAGAAGTGTGCTTCTATTAACTCTATTAACTTAGTAAATTAATATAGTAGATTTATTAATATAGAATTCATTCAATGTAGCAGATTTATTACTCGATTATAAAAAATGAACTTACACTGATTTTTTTAATAAAATCGAACAATAAATTGTTCAATCATAAAAAGAATGAACTACGTCAATTCTATCGCTACAATAAATATATATTATTCAATCATAGATTGAATCAACTACATCAATTCTATCAATACAATAAATGTATAATATTCAATCATAGAAAGAATGAATTACATCAATTCTATCAATACAATGAATATATATTATTCAATCATAAAAAGAATGAACTACATCAATTCTATTAATATAATAAATATATATTATTCAATCATAAAAAGAATGAACTACATCAATTCTATCAATACAATAAATGTATATTATTCAATCATACAAAGAATGAGTTACATCAATTCTATCAATATAATAAATATATATTATTCAATCGTAGATTGAATGAACTACATCAATTCTATCAATACACCGATACAACGTAATGTATATGCGAGGATGGACGACGATGAAAATAAATTAAAGTCTGTCATCGATGGGTAAAAATTTATCGAATGACTTTAAGCGACAATGATGGTATCGGTGTAAAGTTCCCGCGACAGAAAAGGTCTCTAAACACGCATAGAAATATGCTCCCGATAACAGGGTGGTCCTTTATATTAGAATTTGCCACTTGCGGGGTCGAATATGCTCACAGGGAGCGTCGGAGATTATGAATTTCGGTGACGGGGTTGCGCATCAAGTTAATCCACCCCTGGTCGGGTGCGAGAATGATGCATCCCCCTATGGATGATGTAATCATTCGTTCGAGGGGCGATAGAATAGCCGAAACGAAAATTACTTTCTCGAATGTGCGAGCAACGATGAGCAATTTGAGGGTGGTGTAGAGAGAGAGGTCGATTTCGTCCTAGCCGGATATACAAGACAAACATTGTGATTTGAGTGGCGATTCGAGGTTGAAATTACGTCAGCCTCGAACCGGGGAGGGGACCTTCATGCAATTAAGGACAATTAAAGATGGAAATTAAACAATTCGCTCGATTTGCTTTGCTTCCAGCCGATTCTCTTTCGTCGTTTATCATTCTTGTTCTTTTTTTTTCCTCTTGAGTGTTGCAATATTGGTTCTTACGGGAGTGGAATGTAAACATCCACGATGATGAATCTGGCTTAGTATAGTGTATTGTATCATGGTGTTCGTGCTGTATTGTCTTATTGTTAGTATATTATACTGTGAATTAGGTTTGTGTTATTATACTACGAAAATCGTATACTATGTTATATTATACGTATGTTACACTGTAATATATCTTACACTTATATTATACTATGGGGGAATACACTATAGATACATACATACTGTGAGGTGTGTTACATTTTATGTTATACTATAGGTTACACTATAGAGGAATTGGAGAATTGAAAAAATGGAAATTTGGAAATTTAGGAACTGGAAAATTGGAAAATTGAAAACTCGAAAATCGAGAAATTGTGAATGTTACAAATTTGTAAATTGAGGATTTTCAAACTTTGGGAATTGAAGATTTGAGGATTTAGGTATATGAAATTGGAAAAGTTGCAAGTTTTGAAAATTGAAGATTTTGGAATATAGATGTAATATGGTTTATGTGCAGTATTGCCATAATATACTGTGCTATACATTAGGATAGTATTATTGTATTATGCTGTCCTATACTATTCTATAATATTACATTACACTTATGCTAGACTATAGTATATGTTACACTTATGTTACACATATATATTATACTATAAAAAAAAAAATGCATCATAATATCACTGAATTTTTTTATGCTGTATCATTGAGTAGAATTGTATATACTCAATTCTGTACATACAATCGTGTATACAATTCTTGTTTCAGTTGTATACAATCTTGTATTAGTTGTACACATTCAGTTATAAACAATCTTGCATCAGTTGTGTACAATTAGTTGTACATAATTAGTTGTATACAATCTGGTATTAATTGTATACAATTCTTGTATATACAATTCTGTACAGTATATTATACCATGACAGTAATATACTATACTTATCCATCTGTGTCTGTAATACACTTTGAGACAATTTCTCGCGTTCGTGCAACAACGAAAATCATTATCATCGTAATGCGAATACTCGTAGCATCGAACGGGATTTAACCGATCTCTAGCAATGTCGATGATCATCGGAAATTTACTGGCCGTTATCGACGCAGCCGAGAAACGTCGTTTTTGCACAGGCGTACAGTATTTTGCGGCATTATATCCGCGATGCGTTCAGAGGGAACAAGGCCCGGTCTCTCGGTTAATCGAGCCGCGTGCAAATATATCCGCAAGGATCGAACCGAAACTGCAACTGAAATAGCATCGTACCGCAAATACAACGTGTTTGGATATATATCGTATGTATTGGAGCCGTGAGCGGCGGCGTTTTCGTGAATCAAAATAGCGTGTTCGGTTTTACGCGAGTGCCTGACAGCACTTCGTCACGTGCTTCGTTTAATGGAACGCTCTACGAGTTATTTCGAACTTATGTGTCATGCATTCTAGTTGCGTGCAAATATAACCGCGGTTTCGTGCGTTGTGCACGCGTGCATCCACGCGGTTCTCGCCCGTGTAGAACCAGACGCGACAATTTTTACGCTCGAATCGGCGCCACACGACCGCTTCTTCTTCTTCTTCTTCTTCTTCTTCGTCCTCGTCGTCGTTGTCGTTATCCACTTCTTCTTCTTCTTCTTCTTTTATTCCCAGTTTCAGATGAGATGCTGTTCGCGTATCGATTAGGGAATCGGTTTAATTCAGGCTGAACGTGCTGCGAGAATTCGTGGCGAACGAGTTTCAATCTAGTTTTCGCGTTGCTCGAAACCTTCTGCTTCTTGTTTTAAATCATCTCGGTCGATTGAACTGTACCTCGCTCCACCGACGTGTTTCCACGAATCTTACACGCGGAATCTGCGTGGATAGTGGGAACCACGAATTTCGGGATTTTTGAAAGTTTCAAGGTGAAGAATTTAGGGATTGTGAAAGTCACAAGGTCAGGAAATTGGAGATTGTGAAAGTTACAAGGTCAGCAAATTGGACATTTTAAAAGTTGCAAGATCAGGGAATTTGAGAATTCGAACTTCGAAGAATTTAGAAATTCCGGTACCAGGAAACTGCAAATTGGACATTTCAGAATTGACAGTTTGGAAAATTGAAAATTTCGTGATTTCCGAATCGGAAAATCGGAAACTGGTAGATTGAGCATTGAAATATTAGGAAATGAAAAAATTGAATGTTTGAAAGTCGTGAAATTAGGAAAGTTGCAAATTTTGGGGAATTGAGAATTTGGATGTGTAAAAATTGAAAAATTGGAAAAGTTTCAAATGTGGAAATTTTGAATTTGAGGATTCAGGTGTTAGAAAATCAGGAAATTGGGAAAGTTGCAAATTTGATTGAACTTCGGAATATTGAGATATTGTAAATTTGAAAGTCGAGAAATTGGGAAAGTTGCAAATTTGAGATTTAGGAATTTGTAAAATTAAATTTGAAGCTGCACAATGAAAAAATTAGGAAATTCGAAGGTTCAAAAAGTTGAAGATTTACAAATTTTGAAATGTACAAGCTAAAGACTGGAAAGTTTTCGAAGTCGAAAAAATTTTAAGTAGTTACCAGTTACATTATAAATAATGATTTCATAACTGTTGAAAACGAGCCGTTGCCACTGTTACGTATGCAAAGTATTAAACGAGAAGCTTCCACCGGCAAACAAGACGATGATCTCGCAAATAATTACGATCATATTGTCCCGCGACACCTAAGCGTTTTCATTGTGGCATTCATATTAACCATTCAATCACGACGGGTTCTTATACACAATCTGCAGCCATAGTATCGTGACGTTAGGAAGTTTATCCGTCGAATTAATTCAACGTAACGAGCATTATAAATTGCTTTCAGCGGGTCGACACCTAGGCTAGAATTTTGAAAGCTAATTACACCCGAGGCCGTCGAATAATGGGGTGGCTAGGGGGTGAAACGGTATTCACCGACCGCGAGGTAGAAACGTGAAAGGCGCGAGATAAATTAGAATCGACCGAGATATTCGGCCCGTGTTCCGTCAAATTAACGTATCGTCGATTAACCCTGTCGTCGTTTGTGTCGCGCGAAATGGCCGTTACCGTTTTCCGCGTCGAACAGGTGAGTACCGTTCGATCGACGCGAAATGAGCTTTGACATGCTGAAAGAAATCCTGTCGCGATTCATAAGTCGACTATCATATTGCATATTTCGTACGTACTTCACGATATGTGCGAACAATCGGTTTACATCGGTCGTTCGCTTCTTTCAATTAGATAGGAGTAGACTTGTCTCCAAAAACCCCTAGAAGACATCTTTTGGTTCGCACACGTTACTGTCTCAGGGAGAAAAAATTGTCGAATCTACGTGATAACAACACTGTGTGTTATTTGTTGTTTGTTTATAAAGAAACGCGTAGTTGACAGTGTAATAAGAGAAATACTTTAATTTTGTAATTGTATATACGTTAATTGTTAAATATGTTACTTGTTAATTTTCGTTCAATTCAATTATAGAAAATGCTGGTCAATAAAAGGCACGTTGGACGAAATGTTTATTTGCATACATATTTACAATACATATAATTTCGTCGCGGAATCTGGTGGATGGAATTTGAGAACCAGGGATTTTGGGAATTTTTGAAGTTAAAATATCAGAAACGTGGAAAATTGGACACGTAGTAGTTTGGTAGCTAGGGAATTAGAGATTTGGAAATTTAACCCTTCGAAAATGTAGAAATTTTAACACGGGAAATTTGCAAATTGAACATTTGGAAATTTTAGAAATAACAATTTGGATAATTGGTAGTTTGGTAATTTGGGAGTTTGGCTCATTGAACATTTAGAGGTTGAGAAATTGGGGAACTGAAAAAATAGAAATTTTGCAATTGGCAGATTAAACATTGAAATATTAGGAAATTAGAAAATCAAGAAAGTGGGAAAGTTGCAAATTTGGAAATTGGAGGATTTGGGAATTTTGATGTGTGAAAATCGGGAAATTGGGAAAGTTGCAAATATGAGAATGGCGGATTTGATGCTTTATGCGTTCAGAAATCAGAAAATTTAGAAATAATTAAACAATTTTTCTAAATATTCATTGTTGCATTTGTAAATCGATTTATTCGGATAGACCAACGATGAATTTATACAGGAATAATTTTTAATCGGTTACATCGTCGCGTGTCGAACGGCGGTATCGTTTACCCGACACAATCTGATAGAACAATCGTTTGGAAAGTAGAGGAACGGGTGTACGTAAGAAACAAGCGGGTCTCTAAGCGAAACGGGATTACCCTTTGGTTCTGAAACTATGCAGACTCTCGCGACAGAGAAGTTTCCGCCATGGCGAGGGTAGAAGAGGGCAACTTCGAAGACCCGCGAGGGAGGATGACTGATTGTGTAGACTGGCGTGATTCGACTGGTCGAGGGTCGAAGCACTTCTCTCTTTCTTTCTCTCAAAATAGTCTTATAACTCGATGGCAGTGCGTGCACACTAAAAATAACCAAATTCCCTGGTATTTCTATACATTTTTCGTTTTTCAACGTCTGCTCCGCGAGCAAGGTTGACGCGTCCTCGGAGGGTTCCAATTTTCGACCAGAATTTCTACACGCGCGGGAGGAACAAACATCACTATCGTTTTGTTAATTGTCAATATTTAATGCTAGTGTAAATATGCTACTTTGGAATTTTTGAACTTTAGAATTATAGGATTTTAGAATTTTGGAATTTTAGAATCTTGGAATTTGAGAATTTTAGAATTTTGGAATTTTGGAATTTTGGAATTTTAGAATTTTAGAATTTTAGAATTTTAGAATTTTGGAATTTTGGAATTTTGGAATCTTAGAATCTTAGAATTTTAGAATTTTAGAATTTTAGAATTTTAGAATTTTAGAATTTTGGAATTTTGGAATTTGGGAATTTTAGAGTCGAATGTGAAAATGAGTCGAAAATATCCGGTGCCAAAGTAAATCGAAAATGCGAATGCCTAGTGGAAAAATGAATCGAAAGTGTGGATACTTCGTGCGAGATCGAATCGAGAATACAGATATCTCGTGCCAAAATAAATTGAAAAAGCAGAATAAGGTCTTTCATATGCGACTATATTAAACACATAAATATGTATACATTTATATATAAACTATATATTTACATTATTAAAATGTATAAATATACTCATAGATAGGGTTCAACGCCTTTGTTTGGCGAGCAAATATTTTTGTTCATGTTCGAGTTATTTCGTGACAAATTGGTCGGCATTGGATGTCAGAGATTTTATTTTAACACTTTGTCTGCCACGTCATCCATATGTGGGTGACTCTTAAATTTCCGTATGAATCAATCATCCACTCAGAAAAAATTTGTTCATTTCTGAATAGCAAACGCTCGTATCAGTTACTTGGACCTATGAATAATAAATGAAACAAAATTTTTTGAACATATTAGGTGATTTAGGTTAATCTAAAAAATACTATCTAGTAAAATGTCCAAATGCTTCAGTATGACAGTCAACGCGTTAAACCAAGGGTGATACAGTTTATTTGAAATTAGGGATTATCATCATGTTTCCGATATGTTTCTATCTATAGAGTAACCATTCAATTTTAATGTGGCTTTGTGAATTCATAAAACAAGTTAAATGTGGATTCAAAGATCTGCTGTCTTGTAAATTGGGGATTCGATGATTTTGAAGTTTGATCTACGAACATGTAATACAAACTACGAACTGTAATACTTGACGATTTGGCGTGTGGCGATATATTATAATATGTAGCTGTACATATGTGGTGATTTAACGTGTGATGGTACAACGCGTTGTCGCACAACACGTGGAGATTTAACGCACAGCTATACAACACGTGGTGAATGTCAGGCTATTTAGGACGTGGGTATTTAACGCGCGGCTATATAACGCGTGAGGATATAACGCATATGTGTACAACATGTAGAGTCCCAGATCATAGGTATGCAAAGAGTGCTGATGTAACGTATGGTTATAGAATATGAGACCATTTATCGCGTGATTGTCTAACACGTGGCAGTCTAACGCGTGGCCATATAACATGTGAGGATATGACGCATAAGTGTACAATATATGGAGTCCCAGATCATAGGTATACAAAGAGTGTTGATGTAACGCATGGTTATTGAATGTGAGCCCATTTATTGCGTGATTGTCTAACTCGTGGCAGTATAACGTGTGGCAATATAGCGCGTGGCGATATAAAAAGCACAAAAATATTCCCTTTGCGCAAGGATCCCATTTTCTTGAAGGCAAACCCCGTAACTAACTCCGAATGCATAATCGAAAATATTAAAGAAACGGGAAAAATGGCGGTGGGTCAGGATCGGAGCATAACCATACCGTTTTTAACGAAAGAAGCGATAAGCCGGGCGTTGTAGCGTTCGCGCGGTGAAACGCGTACTCGGCCATCCGGAATTTTATCAAAGTTCCCGAAAAAAGGGGTCTCGCCACGCCTGTTATCAGACGGCGAAGGCCGTCTTTTCCTTTAGAAAAGCTCGTGGAACGAAGAGGGAATCGTGGGCCAGCGATGGGAGCGTAGGGAGCGACAGGAAGAGAGGGACGGGGTGACTCTGGAGAACGAACGAACGAGAGAAACGCGAATGAGCGGGCGAAGAAGTGCGACGAAGACGACGTGATCGACAAAAGAGAGAGACAGCCAGCGAGAGAAAGCCGGAGAGCGAGAGAGGCGAGGTCCGCCGCAAAATACAAGTTGGTAGGATATCGACCAGCCGGAAGTCTGAGTAGTTGTTGCCATGGAGACGCTCAAGTCAATTTGACCTGGGCCAACAGTCACCGGCATACTGATGCACGATATGCCATCCCATTATTCATATGGTTTTTACACGGTGGAACATATTTCGCGGGCCGATAGCCGTGAGCGCCTACCAGCGACGACTTCACCGGAAGCCCGCCAGAACCGAATCCCATCGCCGCCACGCTCCGACTTTCCGTCTCAAATTTTTTCCTTGACAACCTGTGACTTCTCAGTTTTCCGTATCCTTCGTAGACACGATGATTGCGTGTAATTCATTCGCGATCAAAGATGGACGTGATCGAATAATTGTCAGTAAGGTCGAGTTTGCTGAGGAATTGTACTAGGGTTTATCAGGCATACATATATGTCGAAATCAGTGGAAGCCAGTTTCGCTACTTACATGGATGCTTGTGTATCGAAAACCCCATATCTGTATATTCACTGTAGATCTTGATATTTCGGAAACTCCATGTCACTACGTCCATTGATCTCACATTTAGATCCAAGAGTTTCTAGATTTAAGTATCTCTATATCCAAGTTCGTAGATCCAAATACACAGAGATTATTCGTAGAACCACTAGATTTAGGTATCCTAGAATCCAACTGTTCGTGGATCCTAGTATCCCTATATGTTAATTGTGGATCCCAGTACCTACAGATCCCAGAATCCCTAAACTCCCGATATCTCTAAATAAAATATCTATAATTTTGTGTATCCTTAGATCCCGTATCTTCAGTTATCTTAGTCCCTACATTCCCACATCCCTAAACCCGTAATATCTCTAAATAAAATATCTATAATTTTACGTATCCTTAGATCCCATATCTTCAGATGTCTTAGTGCCTACATTCCTACATCCCTAAACCCCTAATATCTCTAAATAAAAAATATCTATAGTTTTACGTATCCTTAGATGTCATACCTTCAAATATCTGAGTCCATACATTTCCACACCCCTAAACCCCTAATATCTCTAAATAAAATATACCTAAATAAAAAATATCTTTAACTTTACGTATCCATAGATCCCAATATCTCCAGATTCCTTAGTCAATCATCCCACATCTCTAGATCCCCATATCAGGACAGACATCACCAGATCCTTGCATTCCTGGTAGCAATAAAATAAAATTAATAATTAAACGTAATACCATTGTTGGCCGAAGGGTTGACGATAAAATTGTCCGACCACCATTTTTTATTTTAAGCATCTCTTTTTTATTTCTTTCACCGAATTTACGAGGTATGTGTCGTCCCTTTCGACATAGCTTTGGCCTACTTCGTATTGTCCGACTGCTCGATTCTGTAAGTCTGCCAAATCATTTATTGCGGTTGAATACTCAAGGCTTTTTTCTCCCGAATTTGCATCGAATTAAATGGAGCAAATTACCTAGTCTATTTAAAGTGAAAGTTCGACGAACAGGTGTATCGTTTGGAACTTAAAGTCTCTTGCTTTTTTAGCGGCTCATGTTTGTGGGACGGGTCGATGCAAAATTGGTCGAAGCTTTTGTTCTCGTTAACGCCGCATGAATATATTCAGCACGAAATTAAATCAACAGCGATAATCATGATCGCTAGGAAAATGATACACTGCTCCGAATTTCAATGGGGCACACGCCATAAATCCAATTAAACGCTCCGATTTATTTCGGCTAATTAATTTTCAGTATATTATTTCCTTAGTTATTAAAATATAATTGATACGGTGGATCGTCACTGATCGCTAAGCGTGACGGGGTACACTGGAAGTTATGAGAAAGTGCGAAGTTATTGATTTAAGTCAAAAAAAATTGGCGATTTAGAAGTTTGCAATTATCGAATTTGCGGATCTAGGGACTCGAGTATTTAGGGATTTCGGATTTTGGGGAACTCGAGAACTTAGGGATATAGAAATTTGGGAACTTGGGAATTCAGGAATATGGGAACTTAGGAATTTGGGAGTTTGGAGGTCTAGGAATTTAGGAATTTCGGGACTAGAGGATATTGGGATTTAGGAATTTGGGAACTCAGGAATCTAGTCATTTCGGAATTGGGGGATTCGGGGACCTAGGGATGCAGTAATTTGGAAACTTGGTGTTTTAGGGATTTAGGAATTTGGGGAATTGAGAATCTAAGAAATTAAGAATTTAGAAACTGGAGGGCCTGAATATTTACGAATTTGGAAATTTGAAGATTTGGGATTTAGGAATTTCGGGACGTGAGAATTTACTTATTTAGAAATTCGTAAATTTTGGAATTAGAAAATTGCGGATGAGGAAATATGAAAATTCGGAAATTTAGGTTATTTGAGTATTCAAGGTACTTGAGAATTTGAAAATTTGGAAGTACGCACAGTTAGTAATTCATCGATTCCAAAGCGATTGCATTCCGTATATCTCCCAGTGCATTTCTCCCGAAACCCAGCAACAGATATCGACGTTTCAAAATCCAAAAATTCTCTGTGCACAAAAAGTATAGAATTTGTCCTGAGCCCGAAAATTTGAAATCGACGCGTACTGTCTCTAAAAATCGAAGGCGAACGCTGCGAGATTGTTCCTTTTATCGCGATCTTTATCCGATACTGCAGCGAATTTAATGATCCGATATAATATTCGTCGCGAAAGAAATTCCGTGACGGTGATGATTCGTTGAAGGGTCTCGTGCAGGCGTATGTCGGGCAAAAGCTTACGAGACATCTTGCGCCTGTATCCCGTACAGGTGCTCGCAACAGGCGGCTCTCACTCGGCGAAGGTGTGCTCGAATTGTGGCCAGGAGCTCGTGGCACACCTTCGGGAGCAAAAGAGGACCTCGCAGGCACGTGGACAAGCGCGCCTGTCGGTGTACAGACGCGAGAACACGACGGTGCCAGATCGTAAGAGACGGCAGGTGGGAATGCCGCGTGAAACCCGCCAATTGCCTTCGTTTTATCAGCACGTGTGTCTTTAACCGGGTAAAATAATAAGCAGAGGGGTGGGGGGATGGGGGACCGAACGGATCATCCGTTTCCGCGTACACCGTTCGAAACCGAGTGACGGATATCCGGATATCGAATTACCGAATTCATCCCCCTCCTAACGTCCTCTCCTTTTTACCTTACTTTATCATCGATATCTTGTTTTATAATTTGCAGCAATTTTGTAATTATCTTACTTCGTAATTGAGGTACTTTTGTAATTATTTTACAGTTTTTGGTACTTTCGTAATTACCTTATTTTATACGGTTTGGTACTTTCATAGTTACCTTATTTTATCATTTTTAGTCATTTTACAATTACCTAATTTATAGTTTCCGATGCTTTCATGATTAATTGGTACTTTATTAATTACCACATTTTATAATTTTTGGTACTTTCATAGTTACGTTTTTTTTTATACTTTTTGGCACTTTTATAATTACCACATTTTATAATTTTTGGTATTTTCATAGTTACCTTATTTTATCATTTTTTGTCGTATTATAATTAATACTCATTTTAAAGTTTCCAAGGCTTGATTACTGTATTTCATAATTAATTGGTACTTTATTAATTACCACATTTTAAAATTGTTGTACTTTCATACTTACCTTATTTTGTCATTTTTGGTACCTTTATAATTACCTTATTTTATAATCCTAGAACTTATTCTGTACTGTTGCATAGTAATAGTAATAGCGATGATGATGCTAATAATAATATATAATACCATTTTTTAACCTCCTCACATGTTGTCTTGATGTCCTGTATAAAGATATTCTTTTCCAAAACCGCTACGAGAATAAATTAGTAATCTTTCTTAAACTTGCTAACCAGAAAATAAACGCCATAATTGCCGTAAGAGAAGTAAAAGTGTCTTTATATGTATATGTGCATGTCCGAAAGGATAGTTCAAGCGACGACTGATTTTTCCTTTGCGCACAATCAGACAGAGTTTTAGCGAAGTTTGACGACTGTTACGGAGTAAAAATTATTATTATGTCCAAAAATGTATTTGCACTTGCATGTAGTTGCAAAATGTACATGTATTTGCATGTACCAATGTACACATTTTTTAAAATTCGAAATTCTTAATTTCGAACTTTATTTTTTACATTGCGTTCTCTCTATTGAGAAAATATGAATTCAAATATAATTAATTTTCTTCGGTGTAATTGAAATTGAAAATTCGTCCCTGAAGATGTTGAATGTATGATTTGATTAAAATAAAGTCTTTGATATTTCACCCTGTATCTCGTATGTGTATCATACATCTTTTATGATGTTATTGCAAGCTCATCTTGGACATATGAATATTTTTTTAAAGCGTTACGTTGATTGTTTGTTCATGCCGTGTTTATATTTGTCTAAGATTTAGGGGTACGTTTTTCTGTCGATTGTTTGTTATGTATCATGTATCAGTCGGCGAGTAGGTAACGGAGAATCATCTTATACAATCGTCTGATTCCGATAAAATGTCCCTGGATGTATAACGGCGTTAAGTAGTATTGGTGGTTACATGGGAAGGCACTATGTGGCAGGATTTATTTTCGAGTAGAATCTATTGTTGGGGAAGATTGGTTAGGTTGAGTGGCTGGTTATTTGATTTTCTTGTGTCGCGATACGACAGGAAGAATTGATCAGGCATTGCAACAAAAAAAATTGCAATAAATATTGCTCGAAGTCTGAGCACTTTCAGGGATGTCGCATAAAATAATATAACTCCTATGAGGTATCGTACTATCTGCATTTTCAATGAAAATTTTGATCATTAATTTTTCCTCGCACTTTGATGCACAACTTAAAATATATCATCTACAATTTATAATTTGATATTTATTATTTAAAGCTTATAGAATGACAACGAACCAATACTTTTTATTAAAAAAAATGTATTAATAGTAATTCATGTAGGTATATGATTACAATGAATTATGTAGCTGCATTAGGTAATACATATCTGTAAATATACATGTATACAACATACAGAAAAGGTACTGTATCTAAAAAAATATTAAAAAGAAAAAACAAAAAGTATACTATATTTAAAAAATATATGCATATACATGATAAACAAAACATGCATATATTAATACAATGTATACATCATATTATATTACGAATTCGTAGTATTTCACGAAGACGCAACAAGAAGATAGAATAATAGTAATATGGAAAGGTGATAAGTGTATATTCGATAATTTCATTAATTATAAAATCTGCTATTCGTTAAAATACAACGAGGCGCAAGATTTCCACGATGTATCCGCGTCACAACTCCCAGAAGTGTTAATTCTCGCACAGTCGGCGTACAGAAACAGGGAATTTTGTTTCGTCCATTAAAAAATATCGAATAACGAGTTAATCGATTTCATTCGTTATTCGATACAACTTCATCCTCGCGCCGCTCTAGGAAGCTCTCACACTGTCGTGGCCCGCGTAGCGCGCATTCCCGAAAGCATCTCGCATCATTTCGAATTAACCGATATATCGATATCGCACTCCCTCTCGGTACACCGCGGGACAGCCTTCCGTTCGGACATGCGCGGATCCGACGGATCCACGAAAAATTGCAATTGGAAATCCCCACGCCATCGGCGACGCGTCGAAAAAACGACGCGTACGAGCACCCTCTTGCTCTCCTCGTATACACGTTACGTATATACAGGGCGTCTCATTGAAAACGGTCCCCTCGAATATCCACGAAATTATTCTTCGCGCGTGGCCCGAATAAATGAACCGGTCACGAGGGGCGTGTAATCCGATGTTAATTACTGTTCTGTAGCTGGAGACGCGGAGGACATATTGACGTCTACTTTATTTTCCTTTGTACTCCAGTCGATGTCATTTTTTGTAAGATATCACTGAGCTATTTTTATCGAGAATTCGTTGGTTCGATAGACATATTGATTTCTATATATTTAGTAATTATATAAATGGATTTTAACATTTAAAATATAAAAATTATACAAAATACACAATTTTATGTTTGTGTGTTTCGAAATTGCTTTGTACACCAATCGATGTCGTTTCTTGGAAGATATCAATTACCTATTTGTATGGAGAATTCATTGGTTTGTTAGACGTATGGATTTCTATATATTTAGTAATTATATAAACGGATTTTAACATTTAAAATATTCAAATTAATATGCGTGTATTCCAAAATTCCTTCGTATGAATTTTCCAAACAACGCACTAAAATACTTTCTCCATACTTCTTCGTTGGTTAATAATTTTTGGCTGGGAATGACGAGCTATGTCGATTGGTATATTAACACGTTGACCACCATAGGGGTCAATGGTGACCGACACTCGACTTGGCTGCAGCGCCATGGGGGTTCATCGACGACGCCATAATAGTAAAAGAATATAATTACAATAAATATCGACACTGCTGAATATTTTCAGCAATCTTTCTGTTAGGTTATGACTCCCCCAGAAAAGTTCTCAGAGTCGTTTCTAGCCATAGCCCCGTTTACCACCGTCTGAATGGTGCCCAGGTCACACCACGAGGAGGTGGGGTTGGTACTTGGCATCAGCAGGGCGCACCAAACCACGGAGTGCCTTTGAGACCCAATATATCCGACAGGGCCATTATAAACGGGACACCCTGTACATGAGGTATATAGTTTTTCGGTGCCGTCCGGTAGCCTCTCTCACCCCGACGAGCAACGCCAGCAACCCTGAGGCCGAGCATTGCGGAACGGAGGCAAAAGCGCAGTGGCGGTGAAGAGAGAGACAAGGTGGCGGCGGGGTTCGGTTCCTAGATGGGAAGTGGAGGAGTAAAAGGGTAGAGGAGATGGTTGGAGTGCCGGTCTGGGAATGGAGGTTGACGAAGGAGGGGCCAAGGGGGATGTTGGGAGGGCAGGAGAGATCGAAGCGCGTGGGTGGCAGAAGCATAGGGTTGGTTAGAGAGGGTGGATATATATCGCAATCGGGGGCACTATGTCGCGCCAGTGGCGTCGACGTGAACTCCCTCTTCTTCCCTCTTCGTCTGTCTGTCTCGTTTCCCTGTCTCTCTACCCCTTTCCCTGTGCCGTTCCTGCTTTTGCACCCTCCTGCGCGAATCTCACCCTCTCGCTCACCGTTCGTCTGTCTATGTACACGGCCACGTCCTTCTCTACTCGCGCTTCGTCCTGCTCGATTCTAATGCGAGCCGAGAGAAGATGCTGTGTGGATCTTGGTCGGTAATGCACGGGTAGTGGTGCTGGATATATGCTGCGTACACTCCGGTGCAACGAGGCTCGTTTTGGATAAAAACGTGTATGCACGATCGACCAGGTGGAAAATTGTAAATACTCGCGATCGCGAAATCGCGAAGTTTGATCGAAATGTTCGGGTTTATTAATTTTTGAATGTTTATAAATATCTGAATTTGTAAATTTAAAAAATTCAAAATTTTCTATCTCGCAAATTTGCTAAATTTACAAATTTGTAAATTACCAAATTCATAAACATCGAAGTTTACGAATTTCTTCTATCCAAAATTGTCATGTTCCTAAATTCTAGATCCCCAAATTTGCGAGGTTCTTTTGGGAAACTAGACTTTCTGGCTAGAATTTCTAGACTACCAAATTCCTAGATTTTCATATACCCAGATCTATCAATCTCAAATTACCCGAATATCTATATCCTCAAATTCGAATTCCCCAAATCCTTAGAGTCCACAAATTTTATAACTCTTCAAGCTTCTAAATCCCCAATTTTCTACATCCCCGAATTGCCACGTTTTCAAATTCACCTAGTTCCCTCGTTCTATAGTCTCTAGATTTTCGAATCTCGGTGTCACCAAATTTTCTACGTCCTCAAATTCTTAACCTACTTTCCAATCTCAATTTTCCAATCTCGACCCGTTATCCAAATTTGGAAGTCTTCGGAAATCTCTGGAAATTAATTAGCTGATCTTCCCCTTTAGCTCGGTCGCGAAATTCTCCCTATAGAAAGGTAGATTTGCTGTTGACTGTACGCTGCGAAGGGCCCTCTTACACAAGCGTCTTGGTAACGTCAACGGGAAGTCCGTCTCCGTTGCACCGGGTACCCTGGAACTCGACCTTTTCATTAGTCTATCCTCCACCCTTTCCTCGTCTCCGCTTCCTGAAGCTTCGCGCGAGCTGCAGCCGAGTAACAGGCGAGGATGGTGGTGGTGGTATACATAGTCGATGCACAGGCGTTCCGTAGTTCGCCTGTCTCCCTTTCTTTCCCTTCTCGTCAGTCTGTAAACCTCGCACTCCCCGTTTATTCGTCTCCTTTGCTTCTTTTTGTTCGTCTCGCATACACACGCGAGGGATTTCTGTGTGGCTACACACGTAGCGCACACATCGCGACGTTCCTGGTACTAGAGTCGTATGATCGTAGTCGTGAGAACTCTACTAGGCGACGATGATGTAGTGCTCGCTCGATAAATACCCGAGTCGCTCGTTCTCCACCCAGGATCTTACAGGGAACGGCTATTTATCGAGCAGCTATTTTATTCGATCGTCTTTTTTTACCTTTCTTGTTGCGGAAAGTAATCAAAAAGTAATATTTTTATGTAATTCGTTTTATATTCCCATGTCGGTACGTATGCTTGCATACGAATCCACGTACATTCGACGAATGTATGCATGCAGATGTAAATACACGCGATAAATGTATGGATGTAAATGTTCGTTCGGCAAACGTATGTATGTACAAAAAAATGCATTTATCAGATATATGTAACTGTAAGTACATTTTATAAATATATGCGTGTAAGTGTAAAATTTAATGTGCATAAAAATGTAAGTAAAGTTATCAAACATGTGTGTATAAATGTACATGAAGATATCAAACATATGCATATAGGCGTGAACATATTTGTCGAGCGTAATACATGTGAACGTAGATATATTTAACAAACCTATTTCATGCAAATCGACTCTTCTAGCGTCGAAAGCAAATTTGTCCCCGATTAAATGAGGCACCCTATGTATACATAATCCATACATACTCGCCAGTCAACGAGTCAACGGAGTATAATCGCGCGTTAGTGATGCGTACGGATGAAGTCGCGTTCCTACCGGGTATTTACTAGGCAGTTATTTATCGAACGATTTGCATACAGCGACAGTGCGTATAGAGATTTTGCATACAGTGATGCAAAAGTTTCGCGGTGGTCGGTCGGCATCGTGAAATCCTTCCGTCCTGCTCTTTTCGTCGACGACCAAGTAGCTTATCCTCTTTGCAGTCTATGTCTCTGTTTCTCCGTGGGTCTCCCTTTTTCTCGCTAACCCTCTCAGAGAGGCCGCCGGTAGAAAGACGCGTTTCTGTAGGTGGTCTCTCATGGACATCGGTGGTAGTTTATGTCGACTGGTCCTGGTGGTGGGTATATGATGTCAAATTGTGGTAGTGTATATTCGATCTCGGCCGAAGCGAGAGTTTGCGTGGAAGTGTGCTCTATGTAGGATGGCAGGTCTCCCTCCCGCGGGAGCGTCTTGTTGGCCGCCTGGCTAGTAGCATCGTGAAAATCTTCCCTTTCCCTATTTCAACCCTCCCGTACCTTATCGCGTTCGTTCATCTCTGCTCCGCTTTCTTTCCACCTCCCTCGAACTTCACGTGCCAGAGGAGCAGCCCGGCGTGGGTGATGTCACGCGGGTGGGGGGTGGTTTATGTTGGTCCCGGTAGTCGGTGTGGGTGAACTCCGCTCGGCTGGTGTACGTGACACGGAATCCCGGCAACGTGTACAGCCACGTTGGATGATGGTGGTGCGGACGGTATAGTTGTAGGCATCCTGCAAAGGCGTCTTGTTGGCCGCCTGGCTGATCAATACCCATCCAACCAGCGACCCTCTGCCCGCACCCTATGCCCACGGGGCCGTGGACCGTGCCTACACCTCTAACCACCCCTCGACTCGCCACCACCACCACCACCACCTCCACCACCACCACCACCACTACCAACGATCCCACCACCGACTTACGAGTACCACCCCCGCACGATTCACGGCACTACCACCACCAGGCACGGCCACCACCAACCCTGTAGCACCCTTGCTCCTACTCTCTGCCGCTACCGACACGCGTTGACCCCTACGCAATTTACATCGCGGCCTCCATAAAGTTAATTGAAATTTCCTCCCGCCGCAGCCTCATGGTCCACGCCACCGCTGGAAAGAGAACCTCTGCTGGATCCTCGCGTGTCTTACGACCCCGCATTGTTGCCCTCGATTTTCGGGGGCGGATGCTTGGTAACTGAGTGATAAGGATCTTGCGATTATTTGCTCCGTATTCGTATGATTTGTCGGACTTATGTTTTAGAAAATTTAATAGACGTTGACACCTCGATGATTAGCTTCATATAGTTGCGAAGGTATAAACTTCCTTCACTCGGGTATCTTACGAGTTCGTATTTTCGAGAGTTTGGTAATGGCGAATTGAGGGCTAATGAACTTGCGATGATTTCATGCAAATTCTTGCGGCTTAAAAATTTTTGATTCTTAAGAAATTTGATCGATTAATAGTTTAATTTTGCATTTTTTACGATTACTGAGATTATACTAAACATTCATGTCTTCGAGTTTATATATTCCTAAATATCTATGTTGTACAATTCCTGAATTACCGATATCTATATTGTACAATTTTTAAATTATCGATCTCTATATTTTTCAATTTCCGTAATCGCAAATGTGTATATAAAGGAATGCAAAGTAATGGAAGAAATATTTCACGCAAGTCATCTCAAAATAGAGATTTCGTTGTTGCATCCCGGCAACGATTAATCTTGTCATATCCACCCTCATGGTATCACCCATAGTACCACCATGTTGGAGGGTCAAGTATACTTTCGATCGGGTCCATAAATGTAGTAACTTTTCTCCCACATGTTTGACCTATTTCCGCGTTCACCTGCAACTTCGTGCCTTCTACGGATCCTTTCGTTCAATTAATCATCGCGCAACATCGTTATCTAATAGATCGATTAAAATCGTATTAAGATCCACGATCCAGGAACCAGAATCTCCATATTGGACACTTCCGATGTGAACTATAAAGCGATATTTCTTCCGAGATATTTAACCTATTTGCATTTGCACCTGCAACTCCAATCCTGTGCAGCTCCTTTCTCCCAAATTAACACTAAAACTACCGATGTATATGCGATGAATTAAAATTGCAAGATCCATGGTCCGGTAGCTAAAGTCCGCGCGTTAGAGGCTCATGTGTGCCCCCGATTAGGTACATAAAGTAACGTTTCTCCCACATATTCAACCCATTTGCATCCGCAGCTGCGTTCGCAGTCTTCCCGGGTCCCTTTCTCTCGGACTAATAATCATCGGTATCGATGTCCGCGCGATCGATTAAAATCGCATTAAGATCCAGAAGCCGGAGTGTCCGTGTCGTTGACGTTCGAAAGCACGGAACTTAATCCGGGCCCGTGTACTCGCGGCAATAAGACGTTCAACATCGTTCCGAAGGCGAACGGAAGGTCCCGATTATGCATACGATGGTTTCGCGTCGGGGCAGGGGTGCATGTGCGCCAAAAAGTGAAGCCAAGTTTTGTGGCAGGTGTCGGTGTAACAGTGGCACGCGCACGCTCCTTCACACCGATGCTCTTTCTCCTCCTTTCTCTTTCTCTCTTTCTCTCTCCACAGTGGTTGGCTCCCTATGACTCTCCGCTCGTTCCTTTTTTTTCCCTCCGTTATCCTCCCTCCCGTTGCGGCTGCCACGGTCGTCCGTGCAGATTCTCCCTTCCTTCATCCCCCTCTCATCCTGCCGCTCCATCGTTGTTCTCCTTTTCGTTCTCATTTTTTCTTCCAACCCGGTCTACTCCCACCTATCTCCTCCTGCTCGTAACCCCTTCCCCTCTCCGGTTGTTCCTACGCTCGATCCCTCTCCATCGGGAGTTCTGGCCCGACCTGTCGACTTCTTCGGCGGCTGCATCGGTTCCGATCTCAGATGCTCGTCCGGACAGGTGCCGGCGACTATTATGACCACCTTATATCCCGAGACAGCACCGCCACCGCCGCCGACACCCGGGCACCGTTCTATGCCCGGCGTTTTCTACCGCCACCGATGCGCCGCACATGCCATATTGTCGTCCCGTCGTTCGCTTTATTCGCGTCTGAAACCGGCCCGAACAGGTGGCCCCAGTTAGGCGACCAGAGAATCATCCGGACGCGTATGCACGCGGATATGCGTGTACGCTCCTGAACACCGTCCAGACTGGTTTTCACCGTAGGCCACGCACCTGAGATTCCTGGTACCGCGGTGCTGTTCCGAGGATTATCCTTGTCGTAGGAAACTGGTCCAGCGTTTAACGTTGTGCCGCAGACGATGCACGCGGATTTGGGTCATCCGTTCGGTGCCTCCATTTTGCATATGGTCAGGGTGCCGCCAGCTACCTCGATGTTCATGTTGATGAATTGTTAAGTGGCCAGGTTGAACTAGTTCTCGGTTCGACTTGTAGGGACAGGTGGTAACGGTAGCTGGCTGTCTCGTATCGTGATCATTTCCGTTTTCGAATTGGGCTCGTTGGAACAGATGAATCGAATTTGTAATTTGTGATCTTTGTTTTGGAAATTGTTTTTTAACGCGACGATTGGCGCGGGGAAAATAATTTTCCTTTGTTCGATATTGCTCGATATAGTGACCGTGCCTTTTCGCTTAGGCAATGAACAGACTAATTTTATATTCGTTTTAATGATTCCCGTTTCGAGCTGAAATACGCTACTTTAAAGTCGATGGTTAAAAGCTGTAATTATTATTTCTGTACCATCCAGGTACAAGCGAATTACGTCGTTTCAGATTTCAGTGAGAGAAAAGAACCATTTAGCTGTTAACTGTTCAGGTTACTTCCTATTTTTGAAACTCGATCATTGTTTCCACCAAGAACTTTAAAACTTTGACAAGAATATTTTGAAGTTTCGAAGTTTGTAATTTTACACTATGCAATTTTAAAACCGGAATATTTTGGATAATTATGCTATTGCTAAAGTTTTGACTTTTGCTTATTCAAGAGTTTGTAAGTTTGAGAGTTTGTCAGGTTAAGAGTTTATGACATTTAGAGTTTGTAAGTGGGAAAGTTTGTAATTCTGAAAGTTTGTAAGTTTGAGAGTTCAAAATTGTGGGATGCAGAAATATGAAAACTTTGAAATGTTGGATCTCCGAGACTTTAAGAATTTTCAATACTTTAAATCCTGAAATCTTTAAATATTCAAATTTTGAAATCTTGAAATCCTGAAGTATTAAAATCTTGAAGTCTCGAAGCCTTGAAACTTTGAAATTCCCTAAACAAAAAACTTTGCAACTTCGTTAAACAGCGCGTCGTAAGACCGAAAACTAACCATTTTGAAAGTGGAACATCTCACCGCAGAAGCTCCCGTCGAGTCCCATAATTTTTCAAGCAGTTTCTTCCCATCGATTCCGTCCAACAATTTCCATCCTCCGTAATAACTTTCCATTGTTACCGATCCGTTTCCTCGTTCGGCTCGTTTCGCTAGCGACGAGTTTTCACCTGGAAGGAAAACACCGTCAGGTGGATTCTTTTTTTTACGCCGGCGGAGAAGCGGCTGACTTTCTCCGGGTGCCGACAATCGGCTCGGAGAATTTTTCATTTTCGGCATAATCGATATCGTTCGATCGTCACGAGGCAGCTACCGTGTGTCGCACACGCGCGTCCCACCTCCAGCGGGAAACGGTGAAATTTTGTGAGAGCGTGTAACGCGTGGCTGTTCAAACCGCCGAACCCACGTGTGTGTACACACGTGCCTGCATTGGCCAGAGAAGAAAGTGCAGTCGCGGTTGCACCGGTTGTTGCACAGACTGTTCCACAAAACCACGGGGCCACCGTGGCCACGCGAACGAATCGAAAGTCGAATCGCTGTCGGACGCGACCGACCAGATAGACGAAATTAATTAAGGGGGATTAATTGATAGAAGATCGAAGCACGCGGAAATACACGCTGGCTAGGCCGAAACATGTCGTTGCTTCCTCGTTCGCCAGAGTTTGCCTTTGATCGAGGTCGAGATTAATTAATGTATCCACGGCCTATTACGTCCATCGGCAAGATTCGGATTGGTTGGTTTTTCATTACGTGTCAGATGGAGGATGGATTCGACTATCGTTGAGAAAATCAATGTTTCGTTGTACCTTTCGGATTAATTTAACCGAAAATAGCAAAATAGTGCGTTAGTACATTGCGTTACGAAGGAGCTGAACGAAGAATTTTTCATTTCGATTACAAAATTTTTTTTATTGCAAAAAAACTAAAATCTGTTCACCTCGAGCAAATGATTTTTTCGTAAAATTGTTGTCATTTTGGCAAAAATCCAATTTTTACGAAACCCTTCGTTCAGGCCCTTCGTAACGCAATGTACTGGCGCACTATTTTTCTATTTTGACTTCAGATAACGCGTGCCGAAGATATTGTGGTCACCGCAAGTGATATAAAAAAAAACTGGCGCTCTAGGACACGAGTTATATTTCATTTATTTTTTAATATTATTTCAGACAATAATTTATATGTACACCTTAAAATTATGAACTTTTTGATAGTGTTTTGAGAATTATTAAAAATATTTATTAAAATGGCAAACAAAATTTTTGAAAATCAAGTAACTTGTCCCGATTCCAAGTAGATGTAACCCCTTAAGTCATTATTTTGCCGATTTCGAATTTGTTAAAAAATTACAAGGCTTTGTAATTGATCGAAAGTGATCGATTCGGCGTGGAACGACCCTGTAGATTTCATCGTGCGAAAGGTCGAAAAGTCGGAAGTTTTACGAAGTTCGCGTAATCCGTAAACAGGGAAGTTTCCGTATGCGTGTAGTTATGTAAAGGGAGCGTAGGTTGCGGCGTAGGGTGTAAGAGAGTGTGGCGCATAGGATCGCAGCGTCGCGGGGATGTGCACGTAGACAGGAAGTGGCGGCAACGCCAGTGGAACATCAGAGCGAGTACCTTTTGTCCTCCTCCAGCGTGTCGGCGGAGGAACGGGGTGTAGGATCCCTATTGATCTCCTCACAGAGCTCGGGCCAGTGGCAGAGAGTTCACAGAGGGGCGAGGGTTGGATAGAGGAGGACGGTGCGGATGATAGAGTGAGGGAGAGCCGAGGATAGAGCAGAGAGAGGATCACCAGAGAGAGGATGGACCTCGGCTGCGCTGCGCCAGAGGGTTGCCGCGTTGTCATGCGCTGACTTGACGTGTCATTAATGTGTTACGGGATAATTTCGACCGACGAATTAGCTGCCGGATAATAGATACGCCGGCCTCCTCCTTTTTCGCGTTCGTCCCCGATCCGAACATACCTGCTGATTAGATTTCTACGCGTTCTGCTCCTAGGACGAATCACGTTCATCCCCGTTCTCGAGTATCCGCGTACCAAAGTAGGCGGAGTTCAGCCGAGGTCGTATGTCCTGCGAAAATTTGCTGGAACATCTTAGGAAATTATCGCGAAGACGTACGCGAAACTTCTAGCAGAATATCTAGCGAGATTTCAACGGTGTTCCTACGTAGAATCTAGGGTACTTTCGAGGCTCGAAAGTTCGAAGGTTGAAAAATTCCGAAAGTTCAAATGTTCCGGGAGACGCTGCGTAAATTCTGGAACTTCTGGGGAAATTGTAATGAAATCCGGTACAGTTTAGAAAAGTCCCAAAGTTGCAAAGAATCAAGGTGACAAGTTTTGCACATTCCATGGCACTATGATTGGTTTCGGGTTATTCCTAGGAAAATTCCAAAGAATTTCTAGGGAAATTTGATGGAAATTTCAGATGGATCCTAGGAAACTCGAAAAGTTAAAACATTCTATAGTTCTAAAGCTCGAAATTCCAATGTCCCTAGGTTCCAATATCCCCAAAACCTATAGGGTATTATATGAAAACACTAGAGAAATACTGGGGAATTCTTGGGAAAATTTTAGGGAATTCCTAGACGGAAACTAGGAAATTTCGAAGTTCAACAATTCCAAAGTTTCAAAACTCGATAGTCTCCATGTTCCAAAATTTCAGAGTTTCAAAGTTCCAAGGTTTAAAAGTTAAAAAGGTCCATGGTTCAAAGATTGGAAAAATCTGAAATTTCAAAATTTTTATAAATCTATGATTTAAAAATCGCAAAGTTCTGAAGTCCTAAAGTTTGAAATTTCAATGTCCCGAAGTTATGAAATTCCGAAAGCCCCCAAAATCCTGGAAGATTGAATGTGAAATCTAGGAAAATACTGGAGAAATCTTGAGGAAACTTTAAGGGGTTCCTAGGAAGAAACTAGGAAATATTCTACATTCTAAAGTTTCAAAGTTTCAAAGTTCCAAGGTTCAAAAGTGGTAAAAATCTACAATTTCCATAAATGCTAAAATTCCAATATCTAGTAATATCAACGATCCATAATTTTGAAATTTCAGAAGTATCGAAGTTTTAAATGTCTCGTATTTCTAAAAATCTCGAAGTCCCTATATCTGGAATTTCCAATAATTCCGAAGATCCGAAGCCCGGAGGACATCGCGGATGGATCCTAGGGAAATATTCTATCGGCGTAGCTTAATCTGGAAGATCAAAGCGCCCTTATCGTCGCCGTTAGGAAACGGTCGTACAATTTCGGTATTTTCGGTCCCATTCTAGTGTAAATACGTCATCTACGATGCTCATGCGAACGCAGCTGTTGTTTAAATGACGACCCGTTTAAATCATCCACTAGTTTGTCCAGTGACGTAAATTGTCGGGCATCGGCCGTTGCCTTGTATCAACATTTGCTGCAATATGCACGGCATTGCAACCCCGGTCAAAGGGACGCCGAATTTTTCACGCTTCAAAAGCGTTTCTTTCATTGTTTTTAGGCAAACAATTCGAACTATCGTCACATATTTATACGGCTATTTTAGTAACATTCTTCAACAAATAGAACAGCTGCTTTTATAATTATCATTGCGATACTTTATCAATTTTTTTTATTCGCTTTACAGTCGAGTTTGAAATAATATTTTCGTGTTAAAAATGGTTTTTATACCTTACTTATATTCTACTGTATTATAATACAATATAAACTTTGATGTTTATATTGTATTTATATTTATATTTATAAATTTATTATAAATAACTTTATACAAATTTATAAGTAATATAAATAAATGAAGGTATACATATAAATATAAATATATTGTACTATAATCTTATTTATACAATTAACTTGCAACATTAATTTGCATTCATTATTTTAGTCAGCTACTCGGTTATTGTTAACTCGTAAATATAAATTTTCTCCGGATATTGTAAAACGAGCTTCGCGAAACGAGATTTTTCGTATCGGTTTGTGTTTGTTCTTCGCATTTATAGTATCTTTATGTATGTATTATTAATGTATTTACGGGAGATCCGCATTTTTGTTGGTGTATCGAATTACGAGGATATAAATGGTGGAATAATATAAGGAAACTGATGTACATCGATTAATATATGTCCACACATTTCCGTCCCAATTACGCGACACGAATTCTCTGGTCGCAAGATTATCAAGAATGCACCTGTTTCTTAGATGACGGATCACCGAAATCATACACTCGTTTTGCTGACGTAAATCGTGGTTGCGTTTTATCTCGCCTGAAAGTGCATAGCTTTCTAGAAAAATGTATAGAACTTTCACGAAAATTCATCTTCCGGTTCTAAAAGTTCGAATGCAGTTAATCTCAACTAAATATGTATAATTTGAGAGGTCTCAAAGATCGGGATCGTCAGAACTTTTTGAATTTATTAATTTTTATCAATTTTGAAATCATTTCTGCGCAATGCATACCTGAATTATTGGGGTATCAGGACTGGTATTAACATTTTGATAATCACTTATTACGTGGAATTGATGAATGTTGTTACTCTACATTTTTATTTATAATAAACATTATTGGCAAGATTATATAGCGATATTGTTATGATGTAGCAATCAAGTTGTCGATACAATATTTTGTTGGACGGATAAAACGTAATACTCCGAATAAAGTAAAGAACGTTGGGATAAAAAATTATTCATCACTGTCGCAAATGCTGAACACTGCTTGTCAACGTAATGAAGTTACCATTTACGAAAGTAAAGAGACAGAAAGTATGATAGTAATAAATTATTAAAAATGAACAGTAATAATAAGGAAGAACATGTTAATTTACCAACAAAGTTAAGAAAAATGTATTAACAGTGTCATAATATTTACGTACATGAAGAAAAAAGTGTGTAATGATAGGAATTACATTTATTGTGAAAAAGGTAGCATCGACGTATTTCACGTCATACAAGTGTTGCAAGAAAGGGGACGATGCTTTCTTTATCGAGAAACGACCACGTTACACAAGTTCGAAATGAAAAAGGAAAAAAAAAACGAAATTGGAACTCCATGTCCATGCACCTGCAGCCAGGCTCGATTTGCAAAGTGATTACACTTTTTGGAGCAGACATTAAAATTCAACAAATTTTATGACATTTAAAACGTTTTTTGTATACAGTGTGGAAATAAAGAACGCAGCGGTATAGGTTAATAGGTGTTAAGAGACTTATTCATTCGGCGATATAAAGCGAGACAGTGTAGAAGGTGACGATACCGAACTTGGAAACACAGGCACGGCGATGTACAGCGTGAAAACTTAGAAATGGCGATATAGAGCGTGGAAACATAGAAATGATCATGTAGAGTGTGGAAACATAGAAATGGCGATATAGAGCGTACAAATACAAAAAATGAAAATATATATAACGTGCAAATATAAAACACAGAAACAGAGAACGTGATAGTGTACAGTTTAACACATAAAACTTGACAAGTTGGAATGTGGCAATATAAGGAGAGTCGTTGGCAACCCCTGTGTCCTACAACACATTAACGATCGATACAATCGATATATTCTACAAAAAAACTCAAGCACAACCACTTTGCAAATCCCTATGAAAACGGCAATATAGCAAGAGACCATGGTAACAAACTCCGTTCAAAAAATCTCGAAATAAAAACGTGTTCGAACGAAAGTATGATTAATTATTGTTCAGTTCGATCCTTTAATAGCACTTTATTTTACGTTTTTCATGAACGTACATGGATCTGTTCGATAGCGAAGGCGGTTACCGTAGATATACGAAAAAAAAAAAACGCACGAAAGCTCAGTTTCATTAGACTCTCGGTACACAGCCGAGTTTTTGCACGTAGGTATGTATCTAGTTCACGTTTAATCACGACGCATAAATGCAGCTCGAAAGGACAGCGTCTCCGGTTTCACTGCTTGAGGTGAAACGGCTATTCGTACGTGTACGGCCTATATGTAGGTGGACGTTCATAGATTTGATACGATTGCGTGATGCGTGTATGCTGGAGTACTTTCTAGAAACGATCTATCATCTCGGCCGATCGTACCGTACATCGAGACACCGTGTGTACACACACCGGATAGTTTCGATGATGGATTTCACTGTATACCGGCAGACGCCGTCTCCTCTGCTGTTCACTTTTTAATAGGAAATTTGCAAATTTTTGAGTTCGTGAGATTTCTACACTCTGGACTTTCAAAATGAAGATATCTGGTGTCTATATGATAGATCGCACAGGGATAGATCTTTGATAGATTTTTGCATCTGAACATTCGGAGATTTTGAGTTGTGGAGACTTTTGGAATTGGAGATTTTGGAACATTGGGACTTTGCATTCTACGCGTTTCTAGTTCAAAAGATTCTGACAAGCAGTAGATTATGTGATCTGTATGTTTGAAAACTTGGGGATTCGAGGATCTAGAGACTCGGGGGTGCAACGGATTTGGGGATCTAAAGATTTGAGAATCTGGAGATGTAGAGATTTAGGAATCTACGGATCAAGGGATTTATGATTTCCGGAATCTAGAAATTAAGAAATATAGGAATCCAGGGTTTTGGAAATTTAGAGACCTAACAATTTAGTAATCTAGAGATCTAGGGATTTGGGAACCTCGAGATCTAAGGATTTGGCAATGTGAAGATCTAGGAATTTGGAGATTTGGAAATCTGGGGATCTGAGAATTTAGTAGTCTAGACATCTATGAATTTAGGAATTTGAATATCTATAGATGTAGGAATTTATGGATTTGGGAATCTCGTGATAATAGAATCTGGCAATCTAGAGACCTAGGAATTTGGAGGTTTGGGAATCTAGAGATCTAGAAATTTAAAGATTTGAGAATCTAGAGATCAAAAAATGTAGAGATCTAGGTATTTGGAAATCTAGAGATCTAGGGATTTGAGAATCTTGAAATCAAGAAATATAGGAATCTAGAGATTTAAGAAACTAGACATCCAGAACTTTAGGAATTTGGAAATCTAAATAATCTAGGAACTTAGGGATTTACGAACCTACGGATCACGACCATTGAAGTTTCGAAAACTTTCGAATTTCCCGAATTCAGAAATTCGAGACTCCGAAAATATTCGACCCCGAACGGATCACGGCATAAGAAAAACGGCATATCATAAGATTCTAACGATCACTTGGATTGTATCTAATAATTAGCATCGCCATGATAGATACGAAATCATTCAATTACGTGTACCGTCGGCGCATCCAATCAATCACGATGTTTTTCGAACGATTATCTAATATTCCCGAAGGGCTATTCGATTCCAACAAAACTCATCCATCTCGCGAGCAGACTTCTCAACATTTATTTATGATCGCGCACGATTTGAATCGCAACAGCCCGTCGCGATAATCGATATCTCGATTCGTGGCTCGTTGTACGTGTGCACACGTTGCACACGGCGAGGTGAGGTGGGGTCAAGGGGGGCTCGTGAAAATTCTCTCGATCGCGTGGCGTTCCAATTTGACCGGGGTGAAAATAATTCATCGTTCGCGCGTCTCCCCGTAAGCTAAATAGAAACGTCGCTATTAATCTCGCCGCGTAATTGCGACACTGAAAGGGTTAGACTTGTTAGCGGGCCGGACGATATATCGCCCGCGTGCTTAGACGCTAAATTAAACGTTTCCCCGGCGAAAATAGCCACCGGTTCGGTTCATCTGCCTTGAATATATATTGCCAGGACGCGGGACGATCGCGAACGATTCGAACGCATAGCAAACGCGTCCGTCCGGTTTCTACGCTCGTGAAATTACCCTGCGACGGCTTCATCGACGATCAATCGTATCGATCATACCGCCGGATCTCGACGTTGCTCGAATAACACTGTCCAACCAACTTTAACTTTTCTTCGACGTTCTAAAATCCGCACTGTGCATTACACTGTTCAACTAATTTTGACTTTTTTTTTTCGTAAATGTCACTATGAAATTCTTATAGATTTTTGCGAGCCGAATACGAATCCGAAATCCGTTTTTCTGTGGAACGTACAGTTTTTTAGAAAATTAATGTTAAAGAACATTGCACATTTTCAACCTTGTAAATTTTTCGTGTTTTTATTGTAGCAGTTATTCGGTGACTTTTTGCACGAGAAAAATCTGTAATCTTTCCCGAATAGAATGATATAAATTGTTACTATTTAAATATATTCGAACAATGATCAAAGTAAAAAAGACCCCAGAAACGCACCAATTTTTTCTGATTTTTTTAAATTCATTTAAAAAATTATTTAGATTTAGATTATTTATATAATTAGTTAGATTTTAGTTTATATATAACTTATAAGTTATATTATAATTTGAGTTAGTATACAAGAATTTGTATGTTAACAAACTCGTAACTTTTAGAGTATATATTTGCACTTCAAAGCGATACGGATTTCTTCAAACTGGCGACTTAAATCGAAACGATATTCCCCGTTCTTGCGTCGCAACGACATCGAAACGATCCATCTTTTAAATCAAACTGTGGGGGACCAAAATTGACCGGTACCTTCTTCCTTCCGGACAGCTTTGAGACCAGCCATCGAAGTCCATCAAAGTCACCCCAGAACTTTCCAGTCCAAAGTGTAAAACCCTTGCTCAGCAAAAATCCACTGAACTTCGTGCAAATCGACCAAATTCTAAGAACGCGTGTAACGTTGAAAACTCTGAAGATTCACCGATAAAAGGAATCGTCATTTTTTAAATTAAATTCGTCCGATAACAATTAATCGAAAAAACCGAAGAAATTATTAGTATATTCTTACATGTCGTATTTATAATTCTGAAAACATTCACAATTTTTATATCACGGTTGTAACAATGGGTTGGCCAAAAAGTTTTGTCATTTTTTAGGAGGACATGCAATCACAAATCTAACATACGTAAACACATTATTTACTATTTAATTGTTACTATTACTATTTTATTGTAAATCTTACTAACACGTTAGTCATCATCGCAATCAGTGTAATTAACACTATTTAAGAAATAATATATTTCACGGCTGTGAATGGACTTACGTCACTTTTAAAATCAATGAAATTACGTTTTCAATTGTTAAAAAAGCACAAGTTCATAGGAGAAGTAAATTTCCCTTGAAATAAAATGTATACCCATTTATGTTATAAAATCAACGAACCATTCGATTCTTATTATTTATTAAATAATTTCTACATCAAAATTAATTTTGGTTTATTAATTATTATTCACTCTCTTCCAATTTGTGTATGCAGGAGCGATTTAAAATAATTACGGCGTGCAGCTGGTATATAGTATAACAAATTCATTAAATCTTTGATAATTAAACATGAAACTGTGATCTCGTAAGATTATATTTCTTAAAATTGTATTCAAAATAAACTTTTTCATCGCAGTCATTAACCAGCAAATTTTCGCGTTACAAAATGTTAATGATTTCAAACACATCAATAACAAGTACATTGCAACTCGATATTTGCATGTAAAAATTTTTACGATTTTAACACTAGATTTACGAGCGATGAACGACCATTTATACTTGAATCGAAATTAAGGTATAAAAATAATCGAATAATGGATAACGCGTGAACCAATTCATGCAATGATTCTTTATTTCGATGAAGGATAAAATATATTTTGACGAAAGCTTCTTACCAATTTTTATCATATAAAATTAGAAATCTAAGGTCTGTCATTTTTACGAGTTCCGTAAATCTAGTGTTAAATACGTTACTAACAAGTTGCTTCAGATTAAAAAGATCATTTAACGACATAACTATTGAGCTAGCTAACTCGATTTTTTCGTAAAATGGATTTTAACGCGGCTTTCCGAATAAACGTCTCATACGTCCGCGAAATTATCCGTCGACATGACGATGGTCGCCGGACGATCGCAGCGACAATGCCGGCAACTTCCGGCGAGCCACGAAGCCTCGCAGACACGAGCAATTAATTCGAAACGATCGGGTACCGTTTACGCGTTTAATTGTTCCACATTCGGCGGAACAGTTAGAATCTGTCTGGTGGTCACCGTGTTACCCTCCTATTCTTTCTATCGCGTACACGACGCGGAAAGAAGGCACGCGGGGCCCGTCGCTTTTGTTCGACGCTCTTTTCGCCGTTTTGTTCCGTTTGGTAAAAAGGATAGAGAAACGGGCGCGGAGCAACGAACATGGCCGTATATGTAGGCCAGCTGAACCGAAGCGTCGGAATAAAGCGAACCGACTGAAAGCTGGCACGGATTCGACCAGAACGAACGATTTGGACGTTGTTCACGGTTAACAAGCTGCTAGTCGCGATCGGCAGATTGCGTGTCACTTCTCGTTCTCCTAGAACCTATTATGGACACCATCAATGTGTACTGTCAATATTTTACTACTCTCACCGGCGATATATGCTGCTGGTGTAATTTTTACGGTATTCCGGTATCGTCGATGCATCTTCATTGTTAATTTGTACATTTTGATATTTGCAGATTCGTGAGTTTTTACGGTCTTACGTTTCAAGGGTTACAGGTGACTCTTAGGTGACTAGGTTGATGAGTTCCTATATTTACGAATTGTAATGTCTTCGAATTACTACGTTCTCGAATTGATGAATTATTTAGCTTCGAGATTGTCATGTCTTTGGAATAATGAAATTTCCAAGTTATTGATTATGGAAGTTAGCAAATTTCCGAATTTCCTAATCGGTAAATTTTGTGGATTTCACTGTTCCTGAATTCCTAAATCTTCGAATCGCAAAATTCTCGTATTGCTGAATCCCAATGTTGTTAAATTTTAAACACACCGATTTTTCAAATTTCCCCGTTTTCAAGCTGCTAATGTACAACTCCATAAACTTCCAAATGCCCAAATTTTCAAATTCCCAAATTCCCAAACTCCCGAATTCCCAAAATTCCAAATTACCCAATTCTGAAATTCCCAAATTCTCGGACTCCCAATTTCTTAATTTCCCAATTTCCCAAATTCCCAAATTCTCTAATTCTTAAGTTACCAAATTACCAAATTCTGAAATTCTCAAATCCCCAAATCCTCAAATTCCTTGACTCTTAAATTTCCAACCTGTCCAATCATCAAATTACCAAATTTCTAAATTCCCAAGATATCAAATCGCAAGTTCCAAATGCTCTATCTTCAAATCACAAATTCAAAAGTCTTTAACATCTAAAATTTCTGAGCTTCATAATCCACGGATACCCAAGTTACCAATCTGCCGAATTCGCCAATGTTTAAATCGTAGTACCTCCAAAGTTTCAAATCTAAATTACCAAATTGCTCGTTCTATAAACAATGAACTATTCAAATAAAGATTCTCATGAAAAACGAGTAGATAGGTGTCTACGAGTCTGATTGGATATCGATCGGCAAACTCGCTTTCGATTTCGCGCGAAAGATAAGGAGATAAGATGTGTGATGCGTAGGACAAATCTAACAAGTTACTTCCGGAAAAAACACTTCCAAATATAATAAATCGATATTAAAGGTGCGGAAAATAATTATGAAAATAATTTTGCACGCCTACTCGACGACCTATCGGCCATCATCTAATAATAACCGTTGCCTAAAAATCGAGTTAATCATGATCGACGAAGCTCGTATTTTAGGCAGTAAATAAAATTTGATAATCTTTGGAGGGAAGGATCGATATTTCTGTGTTGCCACCATCGACAATACCACTATTTATAATCTACTTCGAAAATATCTTGCTTCCACTTACGCGATTACCGAACTTCTATAATTATTCTTCGCGATATCGATCTTTCGTTTCGAACTAATACGAAGTTACACACCGGCGTAGACTTTCGTTAGCTGAGAGTAAGAATAGAGATAGAAATCCAGAACCGTCAATTTTTCATTTTACAAGAATTTAGAGAAAATCTACAAAGAAACAAGTGGGGGTGTAGAATGGGTACGAAAATAGCCTAGTAGAATTTTAGGGAAAATTGTGAAGAAATGTTAGTAGCGAATCAGAATTAAATATGAATGAATAAATATGGTAAAGACGAATAGATGTTTATGAGGTATGAACCTAACAGTTAACGAGTAATTTCATTTCACTATTGAGCCCTGACATTTCCTAGGTACCATGTACAAAAATATATATACCACATAATGTATAATACTAATCCAAATCACAGAACTTTTAAGCTAGATACGTGAAACAACTTATCGTGTTCAGTTTCTAATTGAACAGCAAGAGCTGTCCCCCTAAAAATGAATACATCCTCGTTAGCTCTACTCTCAATAGTTAAGTAGTAATTCCGTTTTGTTTACCTGAAAATCTCCGAAACATTTCCATCTAAATCTAGAAATCAAAACTTCTGGGCGCCAATAGGCGACCACGGTAGCCAAACCGATAAGGGACAGCGTATGATATCGTTCATACTGTTGTATTCATATTACTTCATACATCGTAATATACGTCAACATGTTTTTATATATTCGATTTAATTATTAACCCTCCGTTAACAAACTTATGGCGAAAAGTGTTGCATGCCAACCTAAAATAATATAGATACCCTATCCAACTATTCAATATCTCCGATGACCTCATCCTTAACTCCGATTCATTTTGTCAATACTCAGCCCTGCATCATCGTCGACCTTGTCCTCTGCGTCATTTTCGAAATCCGGTCTTACGAATCCCAACACCCTCCACCACTCTTCAAAACATTATTATATATCCCTGCATTTTCCAAAAACCATCTATTCGTGTGTATGGAAATGATACCTTAACAGAACGTGTGTGGCAGAAGTGGTGCGCCAAATTCCGTTCTGGAAATTTTGCCGTCACTGATGCGCGCTGATCGAGTCAACCGACCGAGATTAATTCAGGTGACATTAAATCTATAGTCGAAGTCAATCCATCCCAATCGGTACGAGAGATTGCTAAGGCATTGAATGTATTCCATACAAGTGCAGAAAACCATTTCCGCCAGCTGGGTTATGTTTCTCATCTGAATGTTTAAGTACCGCATCAATTAACAGAAGCTAACTTGACCGTACGCACCTTGAAAACCCGAACGAACATATTTGCTAACCAAATAATAACCTTAATCCCTATGGCATAAAACAATACAACATCCAGCAGAAGGCCTGGTTCGCCGTCGCGTTTCGTTTCGCGGATGGCCGCGGCCGAAAGTCCGTTCCGCGAGAGATGGGAACCCCGTTATAACCGTCATGCATCGTCATTCAATTCCGGTCGGCAGAAGGTCGATTCTATGCCAGCGTGCGTCGTCCATGTGCAATCGGCACGTTCGCTCGTCGTTGCACGCTCGCGCGCGCGCGACTCCGCTCGGTAGCGCGCGCGTGCTCGCGTCTATATCGGGATTTTTGTAGCGGTTTATCATTTTTGTGCCCGCTAGCTCTCCCTCCCCCTTCGTCCACCCCGCCATGGTTTATTTAAAGTGTCACGAAGCCGAAGGCGTGCACGCGCATGCGCACGCGCGCCACCCGATGTTGGCCAACAGGCTGTTACGGGCCTTGCACCGGCACCGTGTTGCCAAACCGTGGCATACGTGTGTTGGCGCCGACACACGCAACCGGCGTGTGCACACGCGTGTGCAGCGCCGTTCTCCGTCGCGGTGCCAATCGCCGGCGGTACCTCGTGAGCCGGTGCATCCGAGACCGCGGACAAGCTGAATCCCGAGAAACGGGGAAACAATGTCAAACTTTTCTTTCTGTTTGTTGCAGCGGTTCTCAAGCTTTTCGAGACTCGCCGGTCTCCGATGACGGCGAAATTGACAGTTCGTATCGTCACGCACTCGTCGCAAATATTTTCCTGTTTCTCGTGTCTGGCTTGTCTGGAATCAAATTGTAACGTCGTGACGCACCAGCTGTTTAACCTCTTAGGCACGGCTGAATTTTGCGCGGGGCTGTTTCTCTGTACGGCAGAGTTCAACGCGAATTGGAATGAAGTGTTTGATGATTAAATTATAATTTTTCTTAAAGATATTATACACACATTTTAACTTTAACAATTTATTCTAATAATTAATAATACAATTCAGATGACATCCGCGAAAGCCACTATAGTGGCGCGTAGTGCTTAAGAGGTTAACACTAAACCACCCTGATTTTGTTAAAAAGTACCTACCCCAAATTCCTGTGTTAAACAAAATTGTGAGTGTGCCACCTTTCGAAAGCAAAGGGTTAACACTAGAAGTACCGGTATCAAACGCGTACTGTAAAATTGAAAGCAAATTAGAAAAATAAATAAATAAATACCACAGTATTACTTGACGTATACAAGCATTCATTAGGTCGATAAGACGTGACAGACAAATGAACAACAGGGCGGCAATAAAATTTTGTAATGTAAAATGTCGAATCTCGAACCCGGTCATGTTGACTGGTTGATAGTTCGTGTGTAATATATAATAAGTGATCCCCCTATTCCTTGGATTCGATATTGTGGTATCGAAACAATCATCACAGTACGAACGCGAACGGCCAAAGGGAACCACGTGCGTTTCGTTAGGATCCTTTTCGGGTCGCGGGGGAAAATTTTCGAGGCCGGAAGGGCATCGAATAGTTGTCGAGGGCCAAGGTGACGTTGGTGTCCTCGCGGTCAACGTCTTCGCTAGGGATTCTTGTTCTGACTGCGGACGTCGAAACGTGTCACCGAACAAACGAAGTAACTTGCAGCACAGTCTCATTTCATAATATCACGCTCTGCTGCTCTTTTTTCTGTTTTCTCCTTTTCTTTACACGAGACATGCCCTTTTACCGAAAACTCGACAATTACGCGGATTTGCAAATTGATATGCTTAGAGGTGCGTGGAATTTGCGAAATCTTGAGAATATAGGCACCGACGATTCGAGAATTTTGGAAGTCAAGGAATTTTGGGAATTCTGGAAATTAGCGATTTGGAGATTTTTGGAATTGTAGAAATATGGGGCGTCTAGCGATTTATTGGTTTAAGAATTTCGAAAAGTACGAAAATCACGAAAATTCAGGGAATTGGGGGATCTAGAGAATTTAAAGGATTAATGGAATCTAGTACAGCACAAACGCTCCTATTATAAATGATGCGAAAAAAGTAAAGAAAAATGAAGAGTCTTTGCACTTTTATTCGATAGGTCTATTAATAATTTATTAACGTAAATAGCATTGAGATGATGTTTTCGACTGACGTGCATACATGTCGGACGCATTCAACTGGTTAATTTGACACCATAAACATTTACAATTTCGAAATTCAAAATTAAACCTTAAAAATTGATAACTGCGAAAATTCAGCAATCCAGAAATGTACGAACATGATACTTTAAAGGTAAGGATTATAAATAACCTGTACGAAGATTCTCGAATGCTGTTGCGAAGCTAAGAGATGTTGTGAACCTAAGAGAATTTGCCTAATCATTAGTCGAACTCGGTCGATAAAGAAAACTGACCTGCAGACTGGAAATTCGATAAATACAACGATAACAAACGCTTCTGCGGTAAAAGGAGTTGCCGATTACAGTTGATAACGAAGTGTTACGACTACTCGTTGATCCCGTTCGCGACGATAGCCAGTTCTGTTTACTGCAAAGCAACATTTCTACTGATAGGAAACGCATCAGTGCAGGCAACGTTTAATGCACGTGATAATTTAATGACTTATCGCGCAGAAGCTTTTTTACGGTCCGTAAATCTTTTCTTTTTTCACCTACAAATGACATGTATGCATATTTATACATACGTATGTGTTCTGCGACGTCAGGTTAATTATGATAACAACGTGTATTAAATTATTATAATAACGTGTATAATAACATATATTGATAATAACACGCGTGTACAGCTAATTTATCAAATTTGCATTGTACCTAGTTACATTTATTTAATAATTATACCTGTTACATGAATGTTACCTGTTATTACCCGTTATTGTAATATTCAGTAAAATTGTGCGAAGAATACACGTGTGCAATAAAATTTGCATTCTGATATATATGTATACAATTTGTTCAATTTGTCTTTGTACTTGGTCCTTCAAGAAACTCATATATTTATATCGCTTCATATGTAATTAATTTGAATGTACCTATTCGTATGAATCGCATCATCGACAAATTTTTGTTGAGAAAACTTATCGTACGTAACTTCAAGTACCTAAAAGTTGTACTTAACTATCGATAACAGAAGGATTTGTTACAGAAATCGGATCGTCACGCAAACGGTGTAAAAGTGAGCACGTTAAAAACGTTAGTATCGAACGAACGCTAAAGAGGGGCGAGACGTTTTGTGGTTAAAGAGTGACGCAGAGACGCGTTAAATTTGGCGCTAAAATAAATGTTCGTCTTCTACCCGAATCGGTAGATCACCGAAAATAAAGTCCCGGCTGGCACGCAGGCGCCTATAGGCCGATCCGTATTGTGCGGATGCGACATAAGGGTGGTAAAAATATACACGCGCGTATGCATACGGTGGAGAGAACGGGTGGCTCGATTTTTGTCCCACGATTACTTCGACTCGTATGTAGCTCGGTTCGTTCGCTTCCTCGAATCGAATTCGTTCGAGGGGTTCGTCCCCCATCACACATCGTGCATCGTTCTCTCTACATACGCTTCGTATACGTACACGTTGCATTCTCGTGATCGAAATTGTGATCGGCGATGACTAAGAGAGCTGCCAAGAGAACGACGACCTTCGTAGCATCCACATTTTCCCTCAACAGTTTCAATTCGGCGTTCAAACCCTGCGGCATTCATTACTTCATCAACGAGAGCCTAGCTCTACATGTTCATCGTTGATAAGCTACAAATATGTTGTATGAAGCATGATTACGAGGTATAATACGTGTATGCATGATATAATAATCATACATATACAAAACATATCCAATATACATATGCAATATACATATGCAATATACATATGCAATACACATATACAATACACATATGCAATATACATATACAATATACATATAATATAATAATTACACACGTGTAAAGTATAAGTATGAAGTACAATGTTAAGTAAATTGATGGGTGTGAAACTTATAAACCCTTAAACGAACTGAAGCTAGAAAATTTGAGTGGTTTATTCAAAACCGTTTGCAGACAAACACAATTTGATTACTTTTTGCTAAACATTTTATTACAGGAATTATTGTCCACGTAACAGAACTGTTGTATAATACATATTGATTTAATTCCAGGTCTATGAATAATTGTATAAAATGCATAGCTATAGTCAGAAAACAGGAAAGTCTGCAGAAATTGTTTCTGTGTCATTCATTTTCTATTAGAAGTAGTATCTGTAGAATAATTTGTAAGGCGAGTGTTGACGTAACGAGGCAAGGGGTTAACGTGTTAGACAACGTGAAAACAGGAAGTTGGACACGATACGTGTTTCTCGATTCGAGGATTCGAATGCGAACTAGGCACCTTTGGAAAGTATGTAAAAATGGTTCGATCAGCATGGGTAATCGTCGGCGAAGAAGGAAGACGAGAGAAAAGAGAGAGAAAAGGATTCTACTGCACCCGGATTCTCTATCCGTGTCAGTGAAGACGAAACGTCGTAGCACGACTCTCTCTCTTGTGAAAATCTATGGCAGCTTTCATACCGATTACAATGGCTTCCGTTCAACGCGTTTATATCGATCGTGAAATCCAGGCGTACGTAATGAGCGAAGCGTGTTTGCAATTATTGTTTGAACGCGCACAACACAGCATTTTGCATGCTGAATCCGGTTCAATTATTTTTCTTGATTAATCGTATTCGTCATTTCGAATGTCGGCATCTTCCGGCTGCTGAATCTCCAAGTTCGAAAATTTTGCTGTTTCCAACTCCAAAGAAGGCTGCTCCGTTTGGAAATTACCGAATTCGAAATTTCTAATCGGAAAACTTGTTTCTGTGTTCAAAGTCTGGTAGGTTGAAGAGGACATTTAAATCGGGCGGACAAAGTTTGACTCTATACGCTTCAGACAGTTGTAATGGATCCAGTTCAGGATTAGCTCAAACATCTACGCCTTCAGAATACATCGAATTTCGGAAACTACAAGTTTAGTGTGTTTGAAAGGTAGAAGGTTGTAACTTCCAACAGCAACACATTTTCAACATTCCGAACATCAGTTTGAAACATCCAATCTCTTTCATCTTTCTAATTCACCCTTCTTCTCTTTTCACTAATCATCTCCTTTCACTTTCGTCATTCTTCTCTTCCAACTATTTTCAACTTTCCATCTTTCCTTCCTTCCACTGTATCCTTTTTCAAATCACTTCCAACTCTTTTCAATTTCCATTTCTTTCACGATCAATCACTTCAATTTTCAATTTCCTTCACTCTAAACCTTTTCCAACTTCAACTTCCTTTACTTCTAAGTCCTTTCAACTTCAAATCACTTCAAACTTCAACTTCCTTAACTTCAAATGACTTCAAACTTCAATTGTTTTAACTTCAAACCAGTTCACACTTCAACTTCCTTTACATCAAACTGCTTTCAACTTCAAATATCTCCAATTTCCAAGTTTCTAAATTCCAAATATTCTTAATTCCAGTATTCCTAAATTTCTATCTTCATGAAGTAGTCCATGTAACCTCTAATCTCTCATCACACTCTACCTCAAAAAATCGCTATTCCGAATAAATCGAAAGTAATAACCGAAAACCTAATTCAAAATAACTTAACAAATGGTTATGTCTACTCTCAGATATTCTCCTATTAATAGATCCACAAAAATCGACGGAAACATTGAAATATCATCTGCACGAAACCAGATGATAAAAAAAATACTACCGGCCGCCCTTCGTAACATTTTTATTCTTCCCCGGAAAAATTCCCGAAAAGCTATTTCCCTGAGACCCTCCCTATTCCAAATAATCGTCCATAATGAGAAACACGTGTTTACCCCTAAATTTAGCGTAACTTCACCGAGGGGAGGGGCATGAAAGAGTTGTCGGTCGTCTGGCGAAACAAATATTCTTCCATAAGGGATGATGATGTGGCGAAGAAGCGGTAGTTCTTTTTCCCTTTTTTTTTCTTTTCATTCGATCGTTATTCCTCACGAAACCGGACGTTTTCGAACCGGAATCACGAACGAGACCGTCGAACCGACGTCAACGATTGGCCATGCTATTTAAGAACTGTGTACGGAGGAGGAAGTGCGCAGGAAGTCGACGAGAAAAGGTCTTCGTTCACAAACGCCGGATGGCCTTGCGCTATAAACGATTTTTAGAAGTAGAGAAGGACGGAGAAAAAATGAAGACGCGGAACAGGGGTCAAAAGGGGCAGAGGGCGATACACGAAGGGGTAACTTCTTCTTACAGCCTGCACGTAACTCTAACGGGGTGACAAATAATGGGCGAAAGAAACGAATGAAATATTGTTCCTCGTTCGAGAAAAGATTAATAGAATTTTCAATTTCATTCCTTTTTTCCTGCCTCGTTTTTTGAAAATTTAATATTTTTGCGATTTTCGTTCCGATTTGTACACTCGTTTTGTTACATGTAATTTTATGCAATCGCGGATAATAACAGTAGCAGTTAGATTAACGCTAAACCTACTGGGGAATAATGCGCGTTAATTAAAAATGAAGTTGAGAGACAAACAAGACATAACGACGAGACACAAATTAATGTTCACATTAATGCTTTATCTGGATTAAAATCAACAGAAATTTCGAAGAAGCCACCTTAACATACTTTGTGACTTACAATTGGGAACTTGTTAAATGGTCGTTTTGAACGCTTCGGTAGGTTTAGTGTTAATATTTAACCTAAAATTTAGGTATGACCTAAGTTTAGGTATGATAAAGACGCGTGAAAAAGTGAATTGTCAAGAGTTAAAGGGTTAAGTATTATCATCGAAAGGGTGGAATATTGGATGAATGAAACTGAACTATGCGGAGAATAATTTAAACGGCGGTTTGTTCTGAAACTTTTCGAATAGCATACTACTTGACTGGGGATATATAGCCACATATACACACCTAATAATACCGCAGATATGTTCATCGTTCTGGCACACGAAAACCAACAGGCATACTAGTCGCGCATGTCCGTGTTGCACAGTTCCTTCGCCTAGGTGCGCAATGTGATCGATACGATTTCGTTGATCCAAGAAAGGATCCGCACGAAGACGTGGTGGTATCTTGAGTCGCTTAGGATTGGCACGTTACCATTTTCAGACTTCGTTTCATCGTTTTTTATATTAACACTAAAACTACCGACATATAATGCATAATTTTTTTATGTTAAAAATGAAGTTTAAAAAGAAATGAGCAAATTATGAAACATGAATGAATACACTTATAGATTCTTTATTTTGATGATAATCAGCATAAGTAGATGTCAAGCAGACCAGCTTAAAAAATGTTGTCATTTGAAGTAGGAAATTTGTAGAAGGGTCATTTAACCCCTTTGGTAGTTTTAGTGTTAACACTAGAAAAAGGTCGATGAAGGAAGAAAAATTAATTAATATTTTTACGATCGTTATTAATATAACTTTGATGGTCGTTGTTACATATTCATAATTTTTATAGGTTCGTTTCTGTGTCGACGTCTTATTACTATATTTTTGCAATTTGAAAGTTGCTAATGTTGAAAATTAATTCGCGAAGGCAAATTTCTCTGTGATACAATAGTTATATCTGTTATAGTGATACAATTTTCTAACTCTGAAGAAAATTGCGATATACAGGAAAGACATATGTTTGAACATGTTTTCTGCAGAGTTTAGACTATAGGCTATTAGAATTAAATAGTTTTTCAGATTTTTAATTTCGAAATTTGGAAATCTATAAATTCACAAAACACCATATTTATAAATTCGTTATTTAATTGATTTGTAAATTTCAAAATGTTCAAACTTCCGAATTTTTAAATTCACAAGTTTGCCAAATACCCGAAATTTTTAACATTCTCAAATTTTTAAAGTTTAAATCCTCTAATTTGCAAATTTTCGATTCCCTAAATTTTCGAAGTTCTAAAACTAACAATTCATCACCTAAAACTGAATGCGGAGTTTTTACCTTCTACGACGGCATTTTGCCTAGAAAAACCAACCATGACTATGTACCTTCATACTCGTGGGCAAATATTCGAGATAAAATAATTAATATAATTACAACGCCTTTCGATACGTCTCAGTCGACCTTTAATACGCCTTCTGATCAATAATCTATGAATAAACTGGTAGGAATGCATTCGAGTATTTGTACACTGCAGTTTATTTTGCTATCAATTACGTATAACATTGAATATTCAATGAATGGACATTAAAAACACCGATCGTTACAGAACTGAAAATATTAATAGAATCGAAGCAGAACCAGCGGAGAAGAGATCAATTGCAAAAACTCTTGTAAACAAAGTTATAATTTTCTTTTATCGTTTGATATGCACTTAAACACTTTTTAATATTCCTTCCGACAATTGCGCATCGCGAATACCTGATCATGTTTTTACTTTGAAATCTGCTTTTCGAATTAAGAAAATTTTAGATTTGGGAACTGGGAAACTCGGTAATTATAGGGATTTTGGGAGTTTAGAAATTTTAGAAGTTTGGAATTTGAGGATTTAGAAATTTAGAGATTTAAGAATTTTGAATTTGAGAGTTCGAGAATTTGGGAATTTTGAATTTGAGAATTTGAGAATTTTTAATTTGAGTATTTGAAAATTTGAGAGTTTGAACTTTTGAATAGTTAGGCATTTAATCAGTAATCAAAGATGTAAAAATTTGAAAATTTTTGAATTGAGAAATCTTTTAATTTGAGAATTAAGAGTTTGCAAAGTTGGAAATTTGGTAACTAAAAAATCTGTAAATATATTAATTTGAAAATGTGAAAAGATGAGAAATTAAAAATTTACAATATGAAAATTTACAACTTTGATCATTTGAAGCTAAAACCTTGACGAGCGTCGTACCCAACAATTTGATACCGTAAATAGTATAAAGTGAAAAGAAAACGAAAAATGCAGGTTAGACAATTAGTTCCTTTCGTAAATCTTATTGCTCTAGTGTTTTATCGATCTCGGGGAGTTAAAGGTTCCTTTCACCGAAGCAATCATAGGACACACCTATAGTATCCTTTCGAAACGGTTTCAAATAACCCCCATCCTTTTCAACACTATCTTGCTAGGTCTTAAAATACGTTCAGCCGAATTTCACCATGAAATGTTTCGACTTCCGCCACTGGCTATCATTTTATCGATTTCCCTCGTTCGAAACGATTTCCCTTGCGATTTCAATGAATTTTCACCTGAAAAATCGCGCACATTCCGCGGCGATATGTACGCTGGAACAAGAATCAGTTTCTCCGAATAGTAATTACACGCGTTCGTGTAATGTTTAGCTTGATGTAAACGCTGCGTAACTTGAATTTTTGTTCGAGTTAAAGATAGATATGTATGCTTATGTGTACATATACTTTACCTTTCAGTGACATTTGTACTTTTTTAAACATAACACGTACATATCGTACGTACGTACGTCGACGATTATGCAAGTTAGATAAAGATTGAAAACATTTGAATACCATTTGCGAACAAATATTTTTACGCGTTGCATTTCTGATGATTTATATTACTTATGGATTAATCTTTGTACGACCTATATTCGCTAGGGATTAAATTTTGGTGTTGTATTTTCACGCGTTTTATTTTCTACACACAGTATTTCCGATATATTGTATTTTTTGAGTGTCGAACTCGCATTGAGTTGTATTTTCTTCGCGCTGAATTTTTTATTGGTTGTATTTTCACACGTTGAATTTTCACTGGGTTATATTTTCACGCGTTGTATTTTCTACACACAGTATTTCCGATATATTGTATTTTTTGAGTGTCGAACTCGCATTGAGTTGTATTTTCTTCGCGTTGAATTTTTTTGTCGCGTTGTATTTTCCATGTAGATGTATTTTCGCGCGTTGTATTTTCTGAACATGGTATTTTCTATACATTATATTTCCCTCGCGTTGAATCGTTGTGAGTTGTATTTTTTATCCCTTGAACCTGGGGTTGTATTTTCACGCGTTGTATTCCTCAGACAGTGTATTCTCCACGCGTTGTATCACCACGTGCCATACTCCCTACGTCATCATAACGCCACGCATTGTGTTCTCTACGCGTTGTAATCTCCACCTCGTGTAATCCCTTTGCGTTATATCGCGTCTTCCCACTCACTATATAGCAATATCACCACGTCTTATGACTACATTTTGCACTCTCCACAGTCTGTATCCAATTCAATACATTGCCAATTGCAAAAATCGCCCGCTCTACAACATCTCCAATGGCCATATAACAAAGGCTTCCTATACTTTCATCATTCTTACAAACCTACAAAAAAAGTAACCTTTGCTAAAGCTTTCCAAATATACAATTTCGCTTCATCGGTGTTATAGTCTCGCTACATAGGCACAAAATCTACCGGCGTATAATGCACGTTTATTCTGAAATTAAGAACAATATTGAAAAATAAATCAACGAACGATAAAATACAAGTTGGTGTACACGTTAAATTTGCTAGCTTTCCTTGACCACTAACATCAAAAGTAACAACATATATTTTTTTTCAGCTATTCAAAAAAAATCATGCCGTAAGGCGTTAAAATTAGAAACTCGTTAACACTGAAATCACCGACGTATAATTCACAACTATTTTGAAGTTGAAAATGAAGTTGACAAGTAAATGAAGAAACGATGACACATAAATGAATACACTTATTGATTCTTTGTCTCGACGACAATCAGCACATATGTCAAGACAACCATCTTAACAAATTTTGACGTTTGAAGCAAGAAATTTGTGAATGGGTTTTTTGACCCCTTTGGTAGTTTTAGTGTTAAATGTTCATTTTGACAGCCTTGGTAGGTTTAGTATTAAATGGTCATTTTGGCAGCTGTGTTAGGTTTAGTGTTAATGTCGTGGCAGATTATTACCAGCATCCCGACGCAAATCGCGACAAAGTCATCAAACGTTGGCGCAGCGTTACCAACGTAAGCGAAACGTTCGTTCCCACGCTAAGCTCGGTGGCCGGCCAACAGGTATACGTCGTCTAATAACGAATCGAACACGTTCGACGTTAATCGAAGCTCCCTAGAAAGCGCGTAGATTGCGAACGCGTTCGAGGGGCGCCTTGATCGACCGGCTGACTATCCGGGTAATGCTAATCGAGTACGCAGAGGCCCCCGGTACTCGTATTATGGTCCGCGAGGAAAAATAATAGGCCGAGCAGGTCACTATGGCGACATTATCCCGTTAGGCTTGAAAGTATATTTTCTACTTGTTGTGCGGCGATTACTGCGCTCTGGCCGGGCCTCTTTGCAGACCGCCAGGACAACGTTCAACCAAGATTACCGCTTTGCCACCTGAGCCATATTCGGTTAACGACTGACATCCACGTATCGACGCTTCTTACCTGCCTTTGTACGAGCGCTCGTATTCGTTCGCCTTCTGCTCGTGTACGGGCCTGCGTGCACGCGTGTTCGCGCACTGCGGTTAGAGGGTTTGCAAATTGCACTTTGGACTATCGCTGCGAAGTATACGTTTGTTTGTCGCCTAATTTCCGGGTTCAGACATTTTCGCACCCAAAACTTCCAAGATGTTCAGATTCATTGACTTCTAGATTGTAACTTACACTTTTTAAATGATTGAACTCAATTTTCAAAATCCAAGAGGCAGTCGCGACATTTTCAATATTTCCAGTCACTCGTAACTCTTGAAGTTTCAAACTTGAACAATTATTTTGTGCTTTATGTTTAAATTTGTTCATTTCTAATTTCCGGGTTCAGAAATTTTCGGATGTACAAGTTTGGAAATGTTCAGATTCATGAACTTCTAGATTGTAACTTATATTTTTTGTAATTGTACGTTTTAAGTGATTGAACTTAATTTTCAAAATCAAAGAGCCAGTCTCGACATTTGCAATATTTCTAGTCACTCGTAACTCTTGAAGTTTCAAACTTGAACAATTATTTTGTGCTTTATGTTTAAATTTGTTTATTTCTAATTTCCGGGTTCCGAATTTTTCAGATGTACAAGTTTGGAAATGTTCAGATTCATGAACTTCTAGATTGTAACTTATATTTTTTGTAATTGTACGTTTTAAGTGATTGAACTCAATTTTCAAAATCCAAGAGGCAGTCGCGACATTTGCAATATTTCCAGTCACTCGTAATTCTTAAAGTTTCGAATTGAGCAACAATTTTGTGCTCTCATAATACTATGATTCGGTAAGTATTCTTGGCAGAAAAATAACACAGAGTATAAAATATACGGCATCGCGAAACGTACAAAAAGAATTCCACGATCCATCAACCATAATTATACACTATCCCCATTTCGCGTACAAATTTGAAAACAAGGTCAAATGATTCAGTTGGCGAATAATTTTTTCATCGTTTGCGCCGGTCGGTAAAGTAGATCGCCGAGGAAAGATTCTTTGTTGGTCGAACGCGATTACGGCGGGAGAACGAAAAAGGGAGCACGAAGGAGAGAGAGAAAGAAAGAGAGTAAAATGATCGGGAACGTTTATTAACACTCTGCGTAAGCTGGTTCTCGCGATGCTCGCTTTCGCGAAGCGACTTCTTCCTCTTCGAGGTTCTTCCTCCACGAGCCACCTCTTCCTACATTGAGCCTTCTTCTCTCCTTTTCGAAACGAGCCGAGCCGGGTTCGCGCGTTTTACGGTGTTTACCTCGGCTTCTGCTATTCTGAGACGCGTTCTGTATGAACAGTACACCGAGCTCGGATTTTTTAAACATTCTTGCCGCGTGTCGTGATGCCTTTTATTGTCGAGATTATTTTCAGCGCGCGCGCGTGTGGACCGAGCGCACCAAGAACGACCGTTCTCTGATTATTATCGAGAAGATTACGCTCTTTGAACAACCGGGCTACTCGTTTCTTTTCGAACGACGAATTTGGGTATCTTCTGGTTTCGAGAGATTCGAAGTTTCGAAATTGGAGAGATCAGGAATTTGAAAATTTTGTGATGCGGTGTTTTGGGTAATTAGGGATTTCGGGGTTTTGGAAGTTTGAGAGTTCGAGAATTTTGGGGTTTAGAATGTCGAGAGTGTGGAAACTGGGCGAATTGGATATTTGAGAATTTGAAATTTGTGGATTTTGGATTTTGAAAATTTGGGCACTAGGGAATTTGCATAATTAAGACTATTCCATTTAAGAATTCCGAATTTTTGAAATTTCGAAACTAGGGAATTTGTATACTTGGCAATTTGGTTATTTGGGAATTTGAAATTTGTGGATTCCGAAGATTAATAATTTGGACACTAGGGTATTTGGATAATTAATAACTTCAATCTTGTAGATTCGGAATTTTTAGAATTTGGAAATTAGGGTATTTGGATAATTGAGGATTTGAAATTTTGAGAATTTGGAAACTAGGAACTTTGGATAATTGACAATTCGAAACTTCTGGATTCGAAATTTTGAAAATGTGAAAACTAGGGAATTTGAATAATTCAGAATTTGAAATTTGTGGATTTGGGATTTTGAAAATTTTGACAATAGGGAATTTGGGTAACTGAGAATTTTTAATTTGTGGATTTGGAAACTTGGCAATTTGGTTAATTGAGAATTCGAAATTTCTGGATTCGGAAGTTTAATAATTTGGACACCAGGGAATTTGGATAATTGAGAACTTCAATCTTGTAGATTCGGAACTTTTAGAATTTGGAAATTAGGAAATTCGAATAACTAAGAATTTAAAATTTGTGAGTTTGGAAACTAGATAGTTTGAATACTTGAGAATTTTATATGTCAAAACTTTGTGATGTAAAAATTTTAGATATTCCAGAATTCGAAATTTGTGGATTCGAAAGTTTGAGTACTCAAGAATTTGCAAGGAATGCTTATTACCAAAACGAGGCAAGATTCGAAACGTAGTAAGAATAGCCGACAACCATCCGTCACCGAACGGTAAGGAAAGTTTCCCTGTTTTCACCATGATGTCTCCCTTAAATAGCCAGATATTGCCGTTCGTCGTTTGTCGAACGATGTATTTTCAGACTTTAACACGAACTATATCGTCTGTTCGAATGGTACACCCTAAATTATCCGGTTTTAGTCAGCTGGATTCCTAAATTAGAAGGCAACCTCCTTGCACAACGGTCACCGGAAAAAATGCTTTCTCTTTCTTCTGCTTTCCACGCCTGTGAGGCTACAAGTAATAATATTGACGAATTCTTTACGGTAACGGTAACGAGGATGCTCGCATTGTCGACGACAGGCCTGACCATTTCCCTCACGCAGAGCCACCGTGTCAACCCTCATTGTATTTTCCAGAGAACGACGCTGCCAACTGGGTACCCGTGAAAAATTGATCCTCGCAAACGACTCAATCGTCTTGTCATAATACGGGCCCCTCTTTCGCACAATTTGTGGATACGTGTTTGTATAATTCTGCTGGAAACTCGACTCCGCTGACCTCTGGCTATTTTTCATCCTGCAATCTGAAAAGATCAGGATCAAGCTTTTAGTAATGTTATTTATATTATTGGGAGTTCGAGAATTTTGGAGTTTAGAATGTCGAGAGTTTGGAAACTGCACGATTTGGGTATTTGAGAATTTTGAACATTTGGACACTAGGGAATTTGAATAATTGAGAATTTGAATTTATGGATTCGGAATTTTTTAAGTTTGGGCACTAGGGAATTTGGATAATTAATACTATTACATTTAAGAATTTCAAAACTAGGGAATTTGGATAATTGAGAATTTCAAATTTTGTGGATTCCAAATTTTGAGAATTTGGAAATCATGGAATTTGGATAATTGAGAATTTGAAATTTATATGAAAAGATCAAGCTCAAGCTTTTATTAAAATTATTTATATCATTGGCATGCTCATGACAGACAAGGGATTCGTAACTTCCAAAGATTTATTATATCAAATGGTACGATGCAAACCAATTAATCATATTAGTGGATGTAAGAAGTTAGGTATATATTTTATGTATGTGTGTGGAGAAATGATAGCATAAGGGTCTAAAACTGTTTAGAACTGAAGTTGTGTGAATATAGTTATATACAGATCTGGAGACATAGAGATCAAAGTTATATAAAAATCTGTAGATATTGAAATTTAATTATGCAAACATGTGAAAATATAGGTATTTTCGAATATAAGAATCTGGGGATATAGAGATTTTCAGATATTGAGACCTGAAAATCTAGGAATATCTCGTAATCCGACCATCTAGGGAGATTGTAGTCCAGTAACCTAGTGTGAATATTTAAAAAGTACATAAAACGTTTCTTAAAATTTTCCGGATCAAGGGATATTGGTTCTAAATGCAGAAACGTTTCAGAAATAATACAAATTTCTCCCTTCCTGCCCCTCCTCATTAAAATGGAATGTATTATACAAACAGCCGGAAGTTGCAGAATTTTTAATCGCAGAAGGAAAGATTCATTTGCATCTATCATGCTTAGTGGCCGCGAAGAATAAAAACGGACGATTGTATCGTCCGATGAAAAGGGGAAAATGAAAACCTGTTCAACAGAAGTGTCTTTATCGGACTCAGTATTTATTGAATACATTTTTTAGACGCCGATTAACTCGTTGTTACAAAATATCTCTTCGTGCTGTTCAATTATACTCACTTTTACTTTACGAGCTTCTGCTTTCTTTCGTCGAAGAAGTCGGTATAATAGCGTATCAATTTCTGATTACAAGTGACGTGAGTTATTTGATGAAGTTCTCAGTATACCTATATGAACACTCACATATTCCCATACGAGTTATCCATAATAATTTCAAATTTTTATGGTACTATTTACTATAACTTCACACCCAGTTTGAACTATAATACCTATCTCGTCTCGACATATTATCAGAAAAAAATACTGCACTTGGTTAAAAATTCATTATTCGCAACGTGTCAGCAAACGGTCCAATACCCGTACCAAATGATTCAAAGCGTCGAAATTTCGAAAATACGATTACTCCCCGCGCAATATTTCATAAGTCGCATCATTTGATAGAACGGTAAAAAAAATCCGTACCACTTAACATCGGAGAATCTCGATAAGAGCGATACAGGAGTAGAAAATCGAGGAAACAGGCTCAGCAGGTCAGAAGCTGTAAGCGTATCGTTTATACAATAATTCCTGTTCACGCTGGCTACACATGTATCCGAGACGATAGCCGCAGGTGCAGCAAGTGGCATTGTGTTCGGTTAATCTAAAACTCGTGTCTCCGCCGAGGCAGGAATCCTTCTACTGTCTTACGGTGGGTCACCAACCAGAGGCGGTTGTAACGTTGTATACTCGCTATAAGGTGTCCGAAGGCTGGCTACGACAGATAAAGCCCCGGCCTGTTTGGCACCGTAGGGTGACTTTTTCTTCGTCCAAGGGCCCGAGGACGGTCGAAGGGCCGACAGCTGGGTCAAAAATTTTACAACCGAATACTATACTGCCCGCCCATGCCGCTTCATCCGTTCATCCGTGCCCGCTCTGTGCACGATCCGCACATCTGGTCATCGCTCCCGCCTTAGCTATTCGTAGTCCACCACAGTCGCTACTGCTAACCAGCCAATAACGACGTACTAGCGATGGTTTCGAGTCGCACGTGCCCATTTTCTTTAGTATCATCGCTGGTATATAGGTGGGTGCGTATGAAATGTCGGACTCTTAACCCTCTGCGGTCCTTAAGGGGGGACTTCCATATTGAAAGCCGAAATTGACGGGGTGACTGATAATTTAAAATTTGTAGATTCGGAAGTTTAAGACTTTGGAAACTAGGGAATTCGAATAACTGAGAATTTTTAATTTGTGGCTTTGGAAACTTGGCAATTTGGTTATTTGAGAATTTGAAATATCTGGATTCACAAGTTTCAGAATTTGGATAATTGAGGGAACCTCCACATGGAAAGACGAAATTAAGTAAATTTTCAGTAATTATTGTAAAGGATAAGTGAATAAATATTTTTAGAAAAACGTGAGACCACTCTCTGCGTAGGGTTGCAAAGGGTTAAGTGTTCATACAAATCTGGCTGTATGACGAATTCCAAGCTTCATATCTTGGGAATGACTTGCGTAAAAGACATCAATAGATAGTGTTTCGGAAACGACTCGACAACAATTTCATTTTATAAAAAATAGAGGTTTCTATACAATAATTTCGATAAAATTCATCAAACTCTTCAACTACAAACTTTTATAGTCGCTATTTGTCAACGGTAAAAATGTTTTCAACTGCAAAGGGCTAGAATTTGGAGGACCAGTAATTCGTTGACTCTGGATCGTGAATCTATGGATACGGTGATCTAGGAGTTCGCGATCTACAAATTTTACAGATACCAAATTTTGAGAACCTCGGGATGTTATGGACCCACGGAATTTGGGTACCTAGGAATTTAGTCGGTGTCCTCGATCTTTAGGTATTCAAATATCATGACTGTACGAAAAAAAGAAAACGTTTCTCGATCAACTCGCTAGTCATCCGTCCGAAAACATTCGATAAAATCAGGTTAATAAATCTTTTTTATCTCGCTATCCCACAATGAACGATTTTCTGTGAACGTCTATGTAATTAGTTTTTGATATCCACACAATGGCTGTATATGCAGTGCAAATTGCCGGCCAATAGGCAACAAAGCAAATAAATAAACATACGCGTTACACGTGCGTGTATCGATCATTGAATAACTTAAATGGGTTCATAACAGTAGGGGGAGTTCAAAGAACAATATTTGAGTATCCGATTGCTTAGTGTAGTTACTTAATCATGCCACGGTGCACGGTCGAAAATCGAACATGGTTGTCTATCCTGCCTGCGGGGCGAATCAATAGCACTTCACGCACCGAGTATCATCGGGCTGACGTAACACACAGCCCAACGTTACCATAGGTGGTTCCATGAAACGAGCATTATTTCTTACAATTCGCCCCGACGGGGTTAACAGAAACACGATAATCGTACGGGGAAATGAAAGTTTAATCGTTCGTTGTTCGATTGACCTCTTATAAGCTTTTAATTCGATTTAATCGCCAATTAAGACTTTCCAGAACCGATGTTTCTGGGAATATATTTCTGTATCAACAATTAAAGTCGTCGAGACCTAATTCGCAAGTCAGTTTCGCAGAATAAGAATTTCTGTCTGTCCGTAATTTATTTCAAATTAATTTTTAAACAGTAGGCAATTTTCTGGCGTTTCAAACGAATTTCAAAATAGTTGCTACAGTTTGCTCGATTGTGGGATGTGCTCTAAGTGCGAAGAGAATAACCTTGACATTGGTACGGTGCATTAACGAAGTGAAAGAGTTTATAAAAGAAGAGCAATACTTTCGATCGCGGCTAAACGAGCAGTGTCAGCTAACAAGAGATACGAGGCTATTAATCCTGTTGACCGGTTGCGCCGCTTCACAACATTGAGACGGGTCCGTCAGAATCACCAAGATGTCCACTGGAGAACTTCGTAATCGGTGTCTGATAACAAAGACCGGGCAAAGTTGGATCATATTCGCCTACAATGATAGCGGACTCGGTGTAGAATCGGCTCCAACATTTGCACAATCGAATACATCGACATTCAACTTCGGTGAAATGTAGAATATTCTAACTTCCAAACAGCAATGAATTTTGCACACTTCAAACATCAAATTGATTTACATCTCATTTTCTATACTTTTCTGTTGATTGATCCCCTCCTTTCATCTTCTGGTTCAATTATTTCAAACCTTCTACATCGAATGCATCAAACATGGAACTTCAGGTTCGAAATGAATCAATAGGTGGTATTTGCACTTTTAACGAACCTTGTCAAATATTTTCACAATACTATGTTTTATTTGTTTTTGGTAGATACAAGTAGCTGTTAAATCTGTACAGAAATTTTAGTGTCATCCATATATGGGTGTCATGGCAGTCAAAGTGTTAAACTCAGACGTATCAATTTTTGAGTATGTAGAACTCGGAACAAATCAAATTCGGAATTTGAGGCGTTTAACGATCTAAATGCTCGAATTATGGAGATTACATTAAAATGACTAAAGAAATCTTGAATGTCAAAACTGCTTTGCATTTAGGGATTCTGGGCTGTGCAAATTACAAAGTAGACTGAAATAGAAGATTTGATCGTATTGAAAATATAAAAAAGGTTTATTATATTTGAACTGCGAGTTCTTCATGTTTGTAGTTCGTCATTTTAGCACAAAGGGTTAAGACAAACGCTCCTCGGCCTTTTTGGACCACGTCCTTTCAATGACCTCCGGTACTCGAACGGTTAAACAGTGTTACCCTTTTCGAACAACCTCGAACCTTCCATTTCGAACACCCATCGACATATTCGTTAGCATAGATTCCCGCAAAATCTGTCATAGAGGTCTGACGGGTCACGAGTCGTGAAATCGCGAGGCCACGGTGCGAATCCAAGGCGTCCCTGATCCCGTCCGTCAACGGAAGGAGCGTATGCGCATCGACGTCGCCAGTGTCGTCGTCGACGCTCGTCGGTCGGTGTCTACCCTCAAGATATCGAACGTCACTCGACTCCCCGGCCATTTCGAAGAAATATGGGGCAAGGCCGGCACCTTGGTCCAAGAAGGGCGCATGTCGACTCGGCAAACTCTATTATCCGACTATACATAGTTAACCCCTGACTATGCGCATCGCTACCGCGTGTATATACGTGTATACACGCCACGCACACCGATACCAGCGGCGGTGGCATGCGAGGAAGGATGAAGGAAGAGCGTATAGAACGCGGCGGAGGTGACGGAGGGGGAGAAGGAGGAGGGAGAGGTTGATGCTACTTGAGCGAGTGAACCGATGAACGAGCAATACGCGATGAAGAAAGGACGAAAAGAAGACGGAAACGGATACGGTCGTGGCGAGAAAGAGAACGTTCCACCCGACACCGTTGGAGTGGGGTAGAGAGGGGAGGGAAGCATGTAACGGAGGGAGGGCGATAGGAACCGTCGGTGGTGGGGGGGAAGTACACAGTTACATAGTTCCTGATACATGTGCACGCACGCGCTCAAACGTGCACCTACATCGGCCTGTTACACATCGGACTCACGAGCCGTATTGAATATTAAACCAATAAACAGGAGAGGAGGAGCGGTTACAGATGGTCGAGGACACTTGGCAACGCCGCCAATAGACGGAGCCAGAGCCGGAGCCAGTTCAAGCTCCGTTCACACAGCGGCGCTGTCGCGCGAAGGGGAAGGAAGCTGTGCAGACAGCGCCGCCACGCCGCTACGGCCACGCCGGATCGTAGAACCGCTTTAAGAAGGAGAGGGTAAAGGATTGTGTCGGGCGAGGGCGAGGGTGGCTGCGCCGTGGCGCGGAGGGGCTGCAGGAAACTGGAAGCGGATAAACGAAGGGGCCAACACCGAGAGTACTACGTACGCCACGGATCGTACGCTCGCGCTCGTTCTAGCGGGTGTTCACGTTGCGGACGACCCGCTCCGGTACTCACCGAGAGGAGAGGGAAATCGATCATGCTTCTCTCTCTCTTTTTTTTTTCAACCCGTGCCGCGTATTGTTGCATTTTTTTGCGCCTTTCTGCGTACGTTGCGGCGACATATGGGGGGCTGAGTGTACAGCTAGTTGCCCGGCCCGACACCGAGGGGAAACGCGTTCGTAGCGCCACCCCGCGTTTTTTTACCGCAGTTTCGAAACAACGGGAACTTCTCGAGTAATTCTTTAAGTTTCATTGTTGTTCGTTGCATTTTTGTTTTTCCGTTGCACGACCGGATAACTTTTTGTTGTATTGCTTTACGACTTTGAACTCGGTGTAAATTGACGTTGAATGTACAGCGCCAAGTTCCTCGTGCGGGTTACTAGAGTAAATGTACATTTTCAATTAGATATAACAACGTTGCATTGTAGGGTTTGTATGCTACCAGGTGTGTATACTGTTCTTTGTATTGTTTAATCATTCTACGAAAAAAGAACAATGCTCGAAGAGTATTGTTACGTATTGTTTAATCACGTTATAAAAAAAACAAAACTCGAAATTGTTACAGTTTGGAAGGCGATCGTAAAAAGAAAATAGAACGAACAAGTGCTTCCTATATTATATATTTATTCAAAGTTTCAATGCATAATAAATATAATACTACATATACGCGTGTAATATATCAGTCTGAAATAAAAAAATTCTAATTGGAAGATACAATAAATGATTCCGCTAATTCGAATTATATTAAAATATCCAGCTCATCTATTTCAAATAAAGAAGAAGAAGAAGAAGAAATGTCAACAGCAAACGTATTAATTAACGTAATAGTAATGTCGTTTGAAATTTGAGCGTGTTAAATGTATAAACGACCGTTATTTCGAATATAAGAGCGATTAAAGGCCGTAGGTATTGAAACACGGTAAAAAGAATGAAAGCATTGTGTCCCGGTATCCCCTCGTTCAAAGAACGGGACAAATAGTGCTGCGATCTAACGGCGGATACTCAAAGTTCCAGACGGCATGCAATGCCTGGCGCGAGAAAACACGTTTCGAAAGGCCGGAAGGACGCGCGCGTGAAACCCTGCCATAATCTTCACGCTAACTTATCGTAAAAACCAGTCGTTAAAGCACGCTGTCTTTTCCTCTCGTGCCCGAAGAAGCAATTTGCCTGCGATGAGGCCAAACAGTCGCGTGCATCGAAAATTAGTCATCCGTATTCTCGAAACGATGCACGCTTTTCATACATCGTAGTACACGTAGCAATAAATGGCACGTGATGTCCGATGGAAGCATCAATTTGTAAAGGATACTTAACGATTAATTAGTGCAGAAACTAAAAGCGTTTGCACCCGTCGGCCCTTGAAGGAATTCGAACGATTGTTCCTTTTGATCAGAGAAAAAAACCGTTTCTCGGACAAAAGAAATCCCGAAATCCCTTTTACCCCCTCGTCTTTAAAGCGGCTACCTCAAGGTAGCGTATCCATGAACGTTGCCGTTTAGATGTGCGATCTATATGCCCCACCACCAACGACGCTATGGCTCGTGTCGTGATAGACTCACCGCCTATCCCTTAGGGTGCGTTTAGAATGGACAAACAAGATCGTACAGTCGAGAAACAGAATTCGTTTTGGCTTGTTTACTGTCAACGATTAATACAGTAAGCGTTTAAACGTGCTAAATGGACGAATACGTTCGCTTATGGAGTGTAAACGAGGAGTTCAATGATTTGTATGGCGACTTAAGATGCGTTGAATTATATCGCATCAAATTATGCCGAGACAACTTGAATCGACTTAAATGGTGGGGAGTCAAATTATATTGAACCGAATCGCACCGAGTCTAATCACACCGAATCGGATCGTATCGAATCAAATTATAAACTAATCGACTTCTCGGACGTTCTATTATTAAAATATTCTTTCATATCGGATATCCTCTTAGACCGCTCGCTCTCGTACCGATCTACAGAATCCTGCGAGAACGAGCGTTCGTCGCCTGATCTAAACGCACCCTAACAGTCGAGCAACGACGGCAGGTAACCGCCTTAAGGAGTTTGTTTAATTCCTCGTCCTTGCAAGCCACCCTGTATTGCACACAAGCGAGCCACGGATCCGCAGCCGAGAGAAGGAGAGAGCCGCTGAGAACTGCCGCTCGAGAGTCGAGTAAAGACGAGCGTCGGAGGGGCTGGGGGACGGGATGGATGGAAGCGGGGGAGGGAGGAAGAGGGGCAGGGGGTCTACGGAGAGAAGGACGGCGACGCGAGCGAAGCGGATGACAGGGAAAAGAGAGCGTCCCGATGAGAAAAGCAACGAGAAATCGAGCGAACCTGGAACAAGGACGGAAAACGACAAGGGGGCGAAAAGTAGACACCGGTCGGGGGAAAGACAGCGTGAAAGGGGAAAGAAAGAGAATCGTTGCCGTGGTGGGGACGCGTTCGCGCGCTCAACGGACGCGATGGTGGGGGATTGGAACCGAGCATAGGGGTGAACCACACGGGATCCCGTGGTGGGGATCGGACGTAAGAAGTGGTGGGTGACGACTCGCGCACTGCTCGAGAGGAGAAGAGGTTAAAGAGGGGAATCAGGCGCGACGTCGACGAGAAGGTCACGCACCGTAGTCGCCACACTATTTAAATAATGTATTATTTCTATCTGGCCGGCTATGTGTATCTCGCGCCGGCGGAGGCCAGGGAAAGGGAGAAAAAGAGAGGAGAGAGCGCGCGCGCGGGAGTAAGAGAGAGGGAGATGGAAAGACAGAGAGAGATACACAACGGCGCGAAGAAGCAAAGCGTGGGACGCCACAAGAAGGTGGTTGGAGGCAGGGTCCCCGAGATCCACGGACTCGAATTCCGATGCCCTTCCTCGCGTGGGCCACCACGACGGGGGAAAGTGAGAGATGAAATAAGCAGAAGCACCGGCCAAGAAAGGACGCTGCTTTTATCGAAATAACAATGAGCCATCGAGAGTCCTGTTATTGAGCAAATTACGTTAACCGATCCGACCCGACCCGAGCCGATCGCCGCGCTTTAAGGTAGCCACATTCGGACGGATAATTTCGCGTAATAACCTTAAAACGATATTCTCATCGATTTACGAATATTCGCCGCCGAAAATTCGGCGTTCCGATTACTACGAACGGTTGTTATGCGTCGATCACTTTATCTACGAATCCCGGCGTAGCATATGTTCGTCATTAGCTCATCAACGTCGCTCGTGAGTCAGTCCGACGATGCCCGACGAAAGGATTCTTTCTCCGTGATTCTGTTTCTGCCTCCCCACCCTCCCTTCACGACGGCCCCCGGTTCACTTAGAAATCACTGTCGGAGCGTGCATGCGGAATACACGATTTGCGAACGCGCACGCGTCCTGTGCGTGCGTGCACGGGCGAGCGCGCGCGCGCTGGTAACACTGCGCTCGCGCGTACACGCGGCTGGGCTGCATGCGCGCCGCTTCTCTAACATAAATGACCGTTGCTGGCCTGTTGCTAGCAGCGGTTTGTTGGCTAGCGGATAGCGTCGCTCCGGCGCAAAAGACTTTGTTCTGACAAGCAGTCGGGTACAGTCAACGGCAAGTATGCCCTCCCTAGGGAAATATGCCGATGAACAGGAGAGGAAACTGCAGGTCGTTCATTTTCAAAGATTTTTCAGAATTTGAACATTTGGAGGATCAATTCGAAGACGTAGGAATCTTGGGATTTGGAGATCTAGCGTTGGTTCAACCTCGAGTGATACTGTAGGAAACGCAGCTGTGATTGATTAAATCCAGATTTCATGTTCCATGATTCTTATAACTTCTGACGGGAATGGACAATTGTCTTCGTCATTTATTCACACCAGTCAGTTCAGAAAACGAGGAAAGTAGACTTTTTCCCTTGAATTTCTGGCGTCTACCAGATTTTGAATTAGGGAAGCTAGAAATCGAGGTGACTACGAATACGATAACTTAAAAATTGAGAGATCCTCAAATTCGCATATGTATGTATCTGCGTACCTGAGTACCTAGAAATGTGGTAGCCTACCGATTTTAACACTAGATTTAAGGAACCTGTCAAAATGACATTTCTAATTTTAAATAAGAAAAATTGGTAAGAAGCTTTCATCAAAATGTATCTTATCCTTCATTGAAATAAAGAATCATTGCATGAATTGGTTCACGCGTTGTCCATTATTCACTTATTTTTATACCTTCATATCGATTCAAGTATAAATGGTCATTTATTGCTCGTAAATCTAGTGTTAAAATATAAAAAATTTGAGGATCCAGGAATCCGTGGGTCTCGAAATGCGAGCGTAAATTTGAGGGTCTAGGTATTTAGAAATTCGAGAAATTAAAAAATTTAAATATTCGGAAATTCATGCATCCAGAAGCTTAAAAATTTCGAAATTTGGGAATGGAAAAATTGTAAAGTTTACACGGGTTTCCTTATTGAAGGGGAGCCTCCGTTGCACCCGAGTGTACAGACGAGGACGGTGAACGTTTTCATCCACGCGTGTGCTTGAAAATGCATACAGACTTCCATGTAGGAACTACCGTCTCGACTGATGCAAGGATAGGCCGGGATCGCGATACGCCGAGGCTCTCTTGAACACTATGCCAGCCGAGTAACAGCTACCGTGAAAATAACGCTGGCCGCTTGTGTAATTGCCGCGTAACTTTCTAGACGGGACCGGCCGATCTTTGGCTCGTGACATGGTCTGCCCGGTTAAACACTCGAAATGTTTATTTTAGAACATCCTTTGTTTCTTGTCTTTTTTTTTCCAAATTATGGTACCGGAGCGGATGAAGTAAGTACCGACGAATCTGTGGCTTCGGTAGCGGATATTTTTAACATCGGTACTTTTGGTTGCTCGAGTTGATATCAAGAAATATTAGGTCTACCACGAGTAATGTCCTTCGTCTGGGATTAAATTGTTCGTATTATAGATTCTGACGTTCCTAGGCCTTCGGAGTTCTGTGTCGTAAGATCCAAATATCCCTAAAACCCCATTTTCTGGGATTTCGATATGTATACCTCGGTTCCAGTTGCTCGATTCATAAACTCGATTGCTTCACTTCTCAAGGATACGCGTGACGCAAAAGTATCATGTTTTCATTCGTATTTAAACAGACATAAATATTTTCGATGATCACTTGCTCCTTTGTTCTCTGTGACAAGTTATCTTCGAAGACGAGAACAATTACTGAGAACAGGAATCGAGGTTCAGGTAAACATCTAAAACCGATATTATTTCCAATAGACATCCCAATACATTTATTCATGATCAGTGCACGATGCAATCGATAAAAACCGAGCATTATAATAATACTAATTCGCGGGATCAGATTATTCCTGACAAGGGGGTAGGATCGTACGACAACCAGACAGAGGTCGCCACATCATGCGAACTAAAGTTATAACTGCGCGCCACTTCGCTAACAAGTGGTTAATCCTCTCCCTAGATTCTATATTTCTATGTACTAACATCTTTATATATCGGTATCTCAAAATACCAATATTCCTAGATTCCAATATCCTGAGATTATGAAATCTCTTTAGCCTTAAATTATGATACTTCTTCCACTATTTCTAGGTAACAGTATCTGTAGGTGTCATGTAGTAAATACATTTCCAGCTACTAACATTGCAAGATTATAAGTATATATTAGTTTCTATTAGTATACCTAAACACCAATATCATAGGCTAGTAATGTCTCATGATGACAATATCGATAGACACTAACCGCCAATATCTCAGGATACTATTATCGCTGGTTACCGATATCTCAATTTGTAACCGTACACCACTTCGCTAGCGAGTGGTTTATCTTCTCTCTACTTTCTAAATTTCCATATACTAATATCCCTAAATAGCAATATGTCAAAATTCTAATAATTCTAGATTCAAATATCATTAGATTACAATATTTCTCGATATCGCTGTTTCTAGGTACCAATATCGGTATATGTCATTTAATAACTACATCTGTAGCTACTCCACATTCCTACATTCTATTATTAGTATATATCAGTATTCCTAAATACCAGTATCACAAGCTAATAATGTCCCACGATGGCCATATCGATAGACACTAAATGCCATCATCTCAAGATACTAATATTTCACGATATCATCGCTTCTGGGTACCGGTATCGGTAGATATCCTGTAATAGCTACATCTCTAGCTAGCGACATTCCTAGTTTCCATTATTAGTATATATTAGTATTCCTAAGTACCAATATCACAGGCTAATAATGTCCACGATGACAATATCGATAAACACTAAATGCCAATGTCTCACTAATATCGCTGGACACCGATATCTCAATTTCTATCCGCGTACCACTTCGCCAACAAGCAGTTCATCACTTTTTCCTTCGAATACTAATTACGGAATATGTCCAGCCATTGTCGAGGTAAAAGGAACTATGTTAAGTATAGGACAGATTACCGTGCCACTTTGCAAGAATGCCGCGCAACAGAAGTAGGCACAAAGTTTCTCTAAGTTGGCTAGAATTCACGCGCACGTTCTAGGCGAACGCGTTAAACCATATCAATTTCCTTTCGAGCGAGCATACATTGTGGCAGGACTTTAGCAATACAATCGAACACGGGCTACGACTTTTCAGCAGCACCGTTCAAAGTTCACCTAAATACTCAACGACACGCTGCGCCCCGTTCCGGCTCGCAATCAATCCATCTCGACAAGGTCATGATTGGTCGTCACGAACGTCGTGGTGTAGTATCGTGGCGCGTTCGCACGAACGACACTCGCGATACGAGAGAAAGTCAACGCTCTAAATGTCCGAGAGTGAAAGATCGACCGTGAGAGTCCCGTGATCGCGCTACCCGAGAGAAGGCTAAGTAAATGTTCGTAACAAAGTGGAAGTACTTTACGCTCGGCCACGCTCCTCTTTTTCTTTTTTTTCCTTGCTTTCCTCCTACGGTTTATTGGCCCCGATGCGATTATACCGTTTTCAACGGTAGCCTTCTCGTGGCATCTCGCGCTCAACGTTAGACTATTTAGAGTCGTTACAGCAGGCGGTAACGGCGATCGTTGGCCAATCTACCGGCAATACCGAGACTATTTTCAATTATCCTTAGGCCATGGTAAACGAACGCACGCATTCTCTTAAAAACTTTCACGTGACCGATCTCTGCCCTCGTTGCCCGAACGGTTGCCTTTTATACGACTCGAATGAATGCACAGGGTGTACGGGCGAAGATGATTCGTTTCGGTGCGGCAGTATCATCGATGGTCACCATTTTGGTTTCCCTACCGTCACCTGAGTTTTTGTTTTCCGAGAATGTGCAATTTCGATAATTGCAGAGTCGCCAAGAAGATTTCGAGATGTAGAAAATCGTTTTGTAGAAAGTGGAGAATTCGGACTATTAATCCTTGGTACTCGAAAGGTGACTCATACTCACCATTTTATTCGATACAGCTATTTGGAATATGTATTTTTTAGCCAAACCTATAATGCTGTACATACGATGTATAAACACGATGAAACAGCTAATATTGATAATTAATGGTAGAGATATGATAACTTCGCGCGAATTCATGAAACGTTTCAACCAAAATGTTTCGGTGTTGCTATCTGCTGTCGGTAAAAATACCTTCGAGTGCAAGGGGTTAAAAATCCGAAAACGATAAGAAATCGAGAATTGAAACTCGTCCGAGGTGTCCAGCCATTCCAGATGGTCCCCAGCACGTTAATACATCCCACCTCCGTGTTCCACGTACGGAACTCGATCCCACCTCCGGTCGTCGATGTAACCAACACAACGCACATTCCTCCTAGCCACTTCTTTCCATCTCGTCGCCGTGAACACTTCGTTTCCTGTATCTGGATGGCGGTCGGGCCTAACCTAGTCGCCGTCCGATTGTCTCGGCCGTTATCTAGATAATTGATCTCGCCATCTGTAAGCAGCGTTGTTAACATCGATTGCGAAGGGTGATCAATACCCAGTAGCAGCGTGCGGCTATCACTCGTGCCATAAGGGTTCTATTTCCCCCCCGGTTACGAAGAGGCGATGTGGACGAGGAGCGAGAGCTGGAGGGGCGGAACAGAGACAAAGAACGGGTGCAGATAGGAACCGGGTGGATCGAGGAAAGAGACAGACCCGATGGACAACGGGCGGGAAGAAAAGAGTGAAACGAGCACGATGGAGACGGTACAACGTGAAAGGGGAGAGAAGAGAGGGAGAGAGAGATGGCGAGAGAGAACACACGCTATGCCGCGCCACGCGACACGTGAGCCACACCGCTAACAGTGGACAATGAAATTACTTCGGCGTGTATCGCACGGTATTGATCCGTTCTCTCTCCGTCGCTCACCCCGCCGACAACTATCCTCCGTCTTTGTCGGATTCGAGCTGGCAAAGCGACTAGCCTAGCCTCTTCTTACGAGCACTTATTCGCTTCGCCGTACGATAGGTTAGAAGCATCTCAACCATCGGCCATTTTCGTCGACTACGCGTTCGCGTTCGCTCGTTTCTATTAGATAAATACGCGATACTGGCCACGTTGCTGAAATACAGCCACAACGGGGTATTAGAAGCTTGAATTACCGGTCGTTTCGGTTTAATAGCGTCCTGACACTCCCGGCGTTCTTTCCGCATTCGAAATGGAGTCGCGTGCGCGCCAAACCCCACGCACCGCCTACCCAGGGCCGTGATACTCCGCTAAGGTGCCCCGATCTTTCTCCTTTTAGGAATTAACACTCTTTTTATCAAGCCTTAATGATCCGGAAGAATTTCGAGTATACTTCGCAACAAGTACTCTGTAAATACTTTGTCCAAGCTATTTTCTGTGCGAGGTGAAACTGTGGAATATAACATAATGTGCGAAATATTTTTATAGCGGGTATAAGAAAGAAAATATTTACCTATATTTTAATGAGTACATTTTGATGAATAAATTTATTTATTCAGAGTAATACAATAACTTAATTTAAAATTAACTCTTATTCCTGTTATAAAATAAGACGTAATCAAGTCATAATTTTAATTTAATTTAACTTAATTCTAATTTTAAATTCTAATTTCAAAATAAGTCATAATTAAGTTTTAATTTTAATTTTAATAATTCGTGTAGCCAAGAACCACACAACATAAAATATTTTACCGCGACATTCTAATTTCCTTTGTTTCAATGTTATAGCTATGAATATTTAATTTTGCCTCACGCATCTGACAAATAAATGTCACGGCAAGGGGTTAAAGGGGGTTGGTACATCCATCTAAAAAGTTGCAAAGCACCTCATAGTTAGTATAACGCCAGAAGCCCGCGCGCGCGAATTTGACATTCTTTTATGGAATATTTCACGGGTGATCACGAGGACACCGAGTCGTTTCAGTTCGCACGATAACGATCGTCAAACGTTGTACGTACGACGAGGAACGGCGAAGTCGTTTTGAAAGCGATTAGAAAGTGAAAAATGATTTTTATCCGCGCGTGTAACGACTAACATTGTTGTCGATGTTCTCGAGCCGAAAGAACCGTGGATAAAAGGGAACTTCATTTATGACAAACCCGTTGTCGTTGCGTTCATCGATCACTCGTTGCACGACGCGCGACACTTACGGAATTCCCCGGTTGGATTTATTGCCGCGAACGTTTGAATTCTTCTTTGTCACCGCCGAATAAATTTCCGCCGTAAACACTGTATCGGAATCGCAACCATCCGCGGAATGTTATTCTATGTCAATGAACCGCGGGTGTACTTTGCAAAATGGCCTTTGTGTTTCATCTTATTTCGTTATACCTTATTTTCAAAGCATAATCGTATTATATATTTGATCGTCATATCCTTATTCTTCAATCACGGATAAATAAATAAAGACTACAGTGTCAATGAACCGCGGGTGCACTTTGCAAAATGACCTTTGTGTTTCACCGTGTTTCGTTATATCTTATTTTCAAACAATAATCGTATTATACTTTATCGACATATTCTGACATTATTCTGTAATCACGGATAAATGAATGAAAACCTGAACAAACTGGTGGACACAATTATCTCGCAAAAGCACCTTAAATTCTATAAGTGAGAATTAAAATGTCTGGAACCAATTTGGACTGGTTTAACAAGCGTTAATATATAGGACTTAAGATCAAAGTTATCCAAAAACTTGATACTCAAGAACTGAATATTTATCCGCATTTAATATAAGATTATCGATAATTGTGACGTGAATATGCAGTCCAATGCTCACAAATTCGTTAGTTATGAACGTTCGAAGGATACAGTATCGACGTTCAAAGTGTTTTCTTGCAAGATACATATCTACATATTGCCCTTAGGTTCCTCGTCTTGTAAACGTAGCAATTGCATATAAGATGTACGCTGGTGGTCGGAGTGGTGATTAAAAATTCCGTATTCTTCGCGAAACGACATCGACGGCGTCATCAAGGACTGCTTATTCCGGCGTACAGAAATTAGTACAATCGAGCCAGCACGGAGCCTTGTCTCCGTCGTTGTTCATAATTTGTCGAGCACAAATTGTGTCGCGAGCGAGAACGATTTAAAATGTATGAGCCTTGACGACCAAGGGGCCCACGGAATCCGTGTCGTTTATATACGCTTTGTGACGCGACACCGACATACCATCACCGACTCCATCACGCATCTTTCACGAATAATTAGATATTGATATCCTCCTGACACGTTACCCTGTAACACTTTATCGTCCTGCATCCTTGAATTAAAGTTAAGGACTTTCGACGTTACGGATCGTTCGATCAGCGTGCCTTCGATTTATTTCTGTAATCCGACGCTTTTCATTTATGCGTTCGCGTTTATGCCTTTGAAAATAAAACGCGACCGGCCATGAAAGAATTTACTGTAAATTGAGTTTCGATCGAAACGCGTTGGATTATACCGTGGATCGAAATCGTATCAACTAATCGAATCGAATCATATCATCTACGAACTGTTTGCGAACGATTATTTTATATTAACGAAGCTAATATATATCGTGTTACTGTATGCGATGTACTTTCGATGTAGGATTTAAATATTTTATTGAAAGAAATAGCATGCAAATTGATAAAATTCGAATAAATTTTGTTCATATATGGGTATGAAATTCTTCGGGCATTTACGTGGATACATTTATTTCGATTGAACGTTATCTAAATGTTTTACTTTTATTATCTGTCTACAATCCTCGACACCTAAATTTCAAATATATTACATTATCGAATTTACATACTATGTCCAATATAATTGAACCATAACCAAACCTAATCTAACTAAATCACATCGTACCTAACCAGACTTAATCAGAATCTAACTTGTCCATAAACTAAGCTCACTTAATATTTAACATTTCTAACGTAATTAAACCACAATCAAACCTACCCTAATCTAATCACAATCTACCTAACCTAATTTCATCAGAATGTAACACAAACATAACCTAACCTAACACAATTTTTACATCTCTAATTGTACTCCAAGATGCAAAAAAAAAAGAATGAAACCTATTCGAGTCTAATTCCTGCGTTTCCAACCGAACGCCGACAAAAACGAACATAACACACACGGACGAAATCGAACTGCAAGATAGCGGAAAGAACAAAACCTCGTCGGGGATTCGGATTTTCGAAATCTAGCGGCGAGTTACGCCAGAAGGTAACGTCCGAGCGGCGTCGCAATCGGCGATACAGGATCTCGGTCGGTGGATCTCGTATCCGGTGCGCGTGAACAATCGACGCGTCGAGAAACGGTGAAATCGGTTTGGCCGGCGACGAGATCGTGAATGGCTCGGTGGTTGTAACAGCATCGGTTGTTTTTCGGCCGGTCCGTGTTGCCGGTGGTGGTGCTGCGGCAGGTGGTAGGCTCATCCTACGGGAACCGAGCGGGGCGGTAGGACTCGGGCCGATTATCAGGAACGCGTCACGGCCACGCCACGCCACCGAAAACGAGCAAGAGCAAATCGGAGCGGTGTTCTCCGGCCCCGAAGGAGACCCGCCGTAACGCACGCCATTCGGCAAAAGGTTGCGCGTGCGGGAGAGGCCCCGGAACGGGAACGAGAGGGATATACGGCCGGGAACGGGACACGGACGAGGACGGAACGAGGGAGGCACGGTGGATAAGGAACACCGAGCCGGACGGCGAAAAAGAAAAGGAGCCTGGACGGTTGAAAGAAAAGGCAAACAAGCCGGGATAAAGCCCGTTGAACGGTGATGAGTTTCGTGGAAAGAGCCGGCTGCCACAGGAGGGAAAGAGAACGAACAAGAGGAAGAGGCAAGCTTAATCCCGAGCCGAAGACCTCGGAGTCTCTCTTTGCCTGCTTTTGGACCTACAACCATGGGCGTAACTGGGCACTGTACGCCCGCCACGAGACGAGCACTAGGAATTCGAGGACTCTATTTTTTCTCGTATTTTCATCAGTCTCGCGCGTGGGACTGCCATGATCGATTATATTCGATCCTGTCGAAAATACGCATAAAACAAACCCAAGCCCACGTATTTCCGTGTCCATATATAACCAAATCCTCGAGCTCTCAGGATTCTCCAATTCTCCAAGTTCTCGAATTATCAGATTTCCCAAATTTTCCAAATGCCGTACCTCGAACGTCTCCTTTTTAAATTTGCAAAGTTTACGTTACGATCTTGCAACATCCTTTTGTAGCCTCTTAAAGACGCTTTTACATCGTTCTATAATTTCTTAACGAATTTTGTGACCGATCGATATATCATGATCGATGAGTTTTCCTAGCCGGACAAAGATCCTGGTTACGCCAATGCCCGGCAGCCTTTCCGAGCGTTTCTCGGGATTCCCCGAAAATTTGTCGGTTCGCTTTCATTTTTCGTTCGACCCACAGGAACAGGTCAACGTTGTCACAACTTTTCAGGCCTAGTATGTACATTTTGTAATCGAACGACCGTTGCCGAGGCATAAGAGCGTTAATAGTAGTTAATTGGGAATGTCGAAACGGATACTGGAAAGGGAGTTCGAAAGCAATGACTCGTGCAGGGAAGGTATGTTGACATGAACGGCTTTTCTTTCTTTTTTTTCCTTTATTAAACGCCGGGGAAAAGGTTCGTCGAGAAAGTATTGCCGTGAGAGGCCTCCCGTTCGCTTTTCCGCTCGTCCTCGACGCTACGCGCTCCCGAACGCGTTTGAACGTTATCATCGGCGTCGCTCAAGATAATAACGCGGGCTATCGCTGCGAAAACAGTGGACGCGACAAATAACAGCGTTTCGAGCAGCGAATGAGATCATACGTTAAAACCAGTCGCATTCTTGACCGTGGTTCGAAGCGTTCGAACCGGGAACATTGACGCCACCTACGATCTGTGATACGACAGCCTTGTTGAACTTACGCTTGGGAACAGACAATCGAACATTGTGCCTCTATCTTGTGTAAACAGTTCCCTCTGAGAATCTAAACGATCGATCGCGCGCGTGGTACGAGCTTTTAGGATGATCGTCCCTTCTGAAAATCGAATGATTCGAGAGCTTTACATACGTGAGCTTGTTTCGGGTAGTGATGGTAGAGGGGGAAGAATACATTTTTTTGTACAAATTTGATATTGTTTGGAACGATCGGTGATCGATGAGCGTTCGTGCGCACTCGGACTTTAAAAGATATATTTTGATCGCGCGTTGGACGATTTATGGTACACGATCACTGTGACTGGTAGCGCCACCGCAGCTACGTGGGAACGAAATTCCCGCGTAACTTCCTGAAAGAAACGATGCAACCTTCGACCTCCGTAACCGGAAGCAATAACTGGATCTTTCGATTCTTAGTAACTCGAGTAAATCGTAAAGTCACGACGTAGTTTCTAAACGATAAGATTCTAAGAAGTGTATCGCGATGGTTCTGGGTATGTTCCTTTCGGAAATCTCTGCCGCTTCTAATCTCCGTGCTGTAAAATCTTTATGTTCCGAACTGCTATATCTCGACACCCTTATTTTCTTACATTTCAATACATTTTTACATTTCTACATTCTCATACATTTTTATATTCTTATACATTCTTACATTCCTATATTCCCGTATATTCTTCAATTTCTACGCTCCCATGCATTCTTACATTTTTGTGTTCTCGTGCGTACATTTATATATTCCTTTGTATTCTTACATTTTTATATTCTCATACATTCTTATATTTCTATTTTTCTATATTGGAAATTCTTACGACCGGAATACGAATTTTGCTCTTGACCTTGCCGGATCCAGAAATTTCTAGATCTCGAGTTCCTAGATCCTGACTTTCTCGTATCGCGAATACCTATTTTAATCCCTATGTCCCCGAACCGCCCACGTGCGAAGATGCCTATGTCCCCGAATCGGTCACGTGTCAAAATTTCTATGATCCGGAGAGTTCGTGTGGTTGAATCCCCGACGAGTGAGCGCATCGCTAGAAAAAGCGCACGTCGCACGCTCGGGACCGTTCGAAATCGCGCGAGAAAGTCATCGTGTCGTTCGGTGAGAACCGCGACGACGACGATGAACGAGAAGAGACCGTCCGCTCTTCCTCCGGGCAAATATGTAATACGAGATACGCGTTACACATGCGTAAACGTCGAACGTTCGCGCGCACGTAGACGCATACGCGGGCACACGGTGGCGAGTCGAGTGACCGCAAGTACAAAGGGGCCAGGGCAATATAGTTTTAAAACGGAATCAAACGAACGAGCGACTCGGCAGCGCAGGAAGGGCAGAGAGGCAGCAAAAGCGAGTCCCGACGAGTAACAGTGGGCGACCCTGCTGCCGGCTGCCGACAGCATTCCTACAACACAACGCGGCCCCGCGAACCCACACATCGTCCACGATCCCCACGCCACTGCTGATGCCCATTCGATTCTCTGTCTTGCGAGTTTTCGACCAATTTCTCACTCTATACTTTCGGATCCGACTAACTATAACGTCCGTACGGCCTCGCATTTCGGCCATCACTTTTGAGGTACTCGCTTAGCCGACAGGTTAGGGGCATCGTGTAATTTAATTGGTACTGCTGGTTTTATACTAGTAAATGGTATCGATTCTCTGTCTTGCGAGTTTTCGACCAATTTGTGACTCCATACTTTCGGATCCGACTAACTATAACGTACACGTACGGCCTCGCGTTTGGGTCATCACTTTTGAGTTACCCGCTTGGTCTAGAGACTAGGGACATCGTGGAATGTGATTGGTACTGCTAGCTTTTCATTGGTATATTATATTTGTGCGGCTAACTATAACGTCCGCACGGCCTCGCGTTTCTGTCATCACTTTTGAGTTGCTCGCTTGGTCTAGAGGCTAGGGATAGCGTGAAATGTGATTGGTATTGCTAGTTTTCTATCAGTAAATGGTATCGATGTTCGTGGGATCGAAGGGAAAATTAACGATGGACCCGTTTGATTGACACACTGTGTATCGCGATGCGCTGCATGGCTGTTACGCCGCTGTCCATTACATCGTCTGGTGATGTGTAACTAAGCATTAGGTTTCTGTGCTTTGTTATTAAGCATTGTATCTGTATCGAATTATGTTATACCGTGTATGTTACGAAAGTAGAGCATACGTGTGTTATATCGAGATGAGTAGTCCATAGGTACCTGACCCCTTAGATCTGGAGACATTTATATCTCTGTATCGCTAGAACTTTGAAGGAGGAAATATCACTATAACATCACCGAATTCCTGTGTTAGTAGGTACATGTACACACGAACGTCTGTACCCCAGGATCATGGACACTTGAATTTCATATATTGCTGTAAGTCCCTATACCCCGAAATCTGTATCCTAAAGTAATTTTTTGGAAATGATTATTTTCCATTATTAATGGCCACAGTTGTTCATTCACTATATTCAGAGGTCACATGTACAATACTACTTCGTTAAAAATATTTATAGAAATTGTTTTATTACACCAAATAACGAGTGTGAATCGTTGCTGGAGTGCACAGGGTTACTTTTTGAATGCGAATGACCGTAATCCGCGTAATCACGCCGGAATCGATAGATCACGAGATTGACAAAGACATAGTTGTACAACGATTGCAGTCTCCATCCGATATACCAGAATTTGAAACAATGAGGTCGTTGAATTTCATCCGAAACTCTCAAGGAATTTTAAGTTTGAGCAATATCTCAAGTGACCGGAAGGTTGCTTATACTCGAAGCAACCAAAAGTGTCTTAAGCCCATCGCTAACGTGGTAGGGACACAAACACAGGCACAGTGTTGGATCAAGGAACTCTGTCGCCCTTCACGACCTCTCCGCCGGTCGCTCAGCTACAAATGAGTCATCCGAGTGAATTGAATTTTATTAATCGATTCCCCTATCCACACTGTTGCCACCGCCAGACGATCGGCCATCCGGTATCGTTATGCACTAATTGATCTAATGGATTTCGGACGGTGGTAACCGTGTTTTCTCGAACACTCGAGAACGCGCCGGCTCGATTGTCCGGACCGAGTTTCGGTTTGAAAAGCCGGTGAAAGTATACCAAACAATCTTACACGGATCGTTTCACGCGTAAGAAAGTACGTACGGAGAATCACGATGAACGGGGATTACATTGCGAGAGGAACGGGCCGACATCGACCGGGTTCTGTCGCGTGATTGATCCGCCCCTGACGCATGCGCAATCAAGCAGTACGCGAGTCAGGTGGACAAGCGATTGCGTTCGAATCGATCGATGTTAAAATACAATCTTCCTTAATCGTACGCGGTGTTCACCTTTCGAACTGTGTGTTTCGGTTCGTTAATTGTTTATACTTTCTAGTTGAAAGCGATCATTGTATTTTTAAACGCTGGACGAGACTTTAATTGACTCGTAACGTTCTTTCTCCGGGTAAACGCACAATTACGTTCTTAGTTTGTACGAATACCGGGGGTGCCGTTATCGATTATAATCGGTAATTATCGTTACAGCAACGATATCTGATTGATATTTAACGATACGTCCGTAGTATTGTTGAGGCTAGTAGGAGTGACTCAGAGAGAACGTAATACGGATTTTTATCGTTTAAGACTATTTACTTTTTTCTAAAATCCATACCTAGCCTAACGTGACATATCATTTTAACATTCACATCTATTTATTTTGGTTTAAACTTCGAACCAGTTGATTTAAACTATCTAACCTAACTTGACATAAGATTACCTGTATTGTGTTAGGAAGATAACATCTTAGGTTAGGTTGGGTTTCACTGTTCAAATTTATTACAATACTTAGCCTGGGTTAAACTTACGTTGGGTGAGGTTAGATTTATTTTATGTAGAATTAAGGTTAGATCAACTTGAGATTGATTAAGTGAGGTCGGCTTACGTAGTTCAATTGGTTAATGTTGGGGTTATGTGAGGATTAAGCTAAGATAACCTGTTTCATTTAACTTAAAGACGAATCAGGTTAAGTTAGGTCACGTAGTTCGAATTTAAGCTAGGTTCTGTTAGGTTACTGTTAAGCCTGACTATTGTATTAACCCAGGTTATGTTGAGTCGAGTTGGATTGTGGATAGGTGATGAAATTATTAAATGTCTGCTTTTTTGTTGCTACCTCATACATAACACAATTATAAGCCATTTTATACAAGTAGATCTATCGCAAAACATTTATCTCCAAACAAATCTTTGCACCTCTGTCTAACAGCAATCTCTCCACCGACAAAATAACAAGCATCTTAAAAGGATTGCACGCGAAACGATCAATGATAAAAAGAGCACACATTTCTGTGGCCGTAAACAGTTTTAACTCATTTCGTTTTTCAAAAGTGCATTTACGTCACATCGAAAATAAACGTCTCTATCGCCGGCAGAAAAACAAGATCGGAAGATTCAAGTCGGCCGAGACAACGGAAAGTCTCGTGCAAGAGTAATGCGCGCGTGGATTATGGTTGGTGCTCGTGTGTGTGTGTGTCGCAAGCAGCAGCACAAATTCAAACAATCAGCCCGATAAGATCGTCGTCGGCAGCAGGCTCGAAACGGGCCTGCAGCAGCAAGGCGCAACGCGACGTAACACGGTACAACGCGTCGCGAGATTTCGGATTCGGTCGTCCGTCACCGGACCCGTTCGGACATGTTCGGACGCGTTCGGTCGCGTTCGGCTCAGCTGCGTGGGGCCGCGCGCCTATCGGCGTTCTCTCTTCTCGTTCGCCGCTGATCGTTGCCACCGACACAACTCACGTTATCAAACCTACTATAATATTATAGTATTCCATCGCGGTTTTCTACCGCTATACACTGTCCGAAAAAAGATGCAGCACGCAAAACTATCCACCTCGTTCCTGACGCTTCTATCGAATTTATTTCGCGGCTACATCGAAACTTTTAATTCGGGAATTTAAATTTCAAATATTGAAGGCGACTCGAAAGGAAATGTGCGCGATCTGTCCGTTTGACTGACAAGCTTTAGAATTTAATGTGACTCGTCCGTTTGACTGACGTGTTTTCTACAATACAATTTCATACTTTTTCTCTTTTCCCGCCGTTCCGGTTATTACAGCGGGCTCCTTTGGGTAATGAATATAAAACGGCGGAAAGAGAAACGGAGCTGGTTTATATCTTGCCTTATGTAAAATGGGTTATCCATTTTTGATTAAATAACTTAATTTATGAGCTCTGCGGGGTATAAAGTCGCGTGATCTATAAGATCACAGTTTATAGACACAGACTCTATACAGTCTATAGACTACGTGATTTATGTTTATTTGATAGATGCATCAAATATGTATAAACATCCGCAGCGTGCTTAAAGAGTTAGTTTGTGCGACTTTTTCTAGAAGCACCTAGTTCTTTACGGTGGGCGGGTATGTTTTATTGCATTTGGTGGCGGAGCACCAGTGATTCGTTGAAAAGAAGTTGGCAGCCCTAAACACAACGGAACGCAGACGGGCTGCGGGACGGAACGCTCTCTCTGGAGGAGGCTGCAAGAGAGGATGCAGCGACCCCGAATAATAGAGCGCTTTCGAATGACGCGGAAGACCGATGATCGACCGGGGGTTAAAGCAGATCGTGGTTGCCACGGCAACTCCCGTCCTCGATGGACCACTTCCGGTTTCGACGCCCTTTGTACGTGGCCCGTGTGGCGCGCGAGGCCTCCAAGAGTTCACCTCTCACCGCGTAGACAGCCTCGACAGTTTCGAACGACGATGCTGAACCTGGACAACGGTCGGATCCAATCGTAAAGAATCGATATTTGTACCCTCTCTTTCGAAAGTGGGGCAACTCCATTTTTGCCGAAGAGTGCGTGGGTAGACTCCAAACTTCGCGTCTTTTTACGAGTAGAAACTGCGGGGTCTAGAGATTTGAGGTTTTTGGGATTTTGCAAATCTGTAATTTGACGATTTTGGTGGATTTGAGGATTTGGGGATTTGGGATTTGGGATTTGGGATTTGGGGATTTAGGATTTGGGGATTTAGGATTTGGGGATTTAGGATTTGGGGATTTAGGATTTGGGGATTTAGGATTTGGGGATTTAGGATTTGGGGATTTAGGATTTGGGGATTTAGGATTTAGGATTTGGGATTTGGGATTTGGGATTTGCTATCTGTGATTTTGGGATTTGTGATTTGCGGAAATTGGGGATTTGAAAACCTAGGAACTTGAGAATTTGGGATTTGCTATCTGAGAAGTTGGGGTTTGTGATTCGGGAAATTTGGGTATTTGGGGATTTAGAGACTTAGGAATTTGAAAATTAGGGAATTTGGGAATTGAAGATTTGAGAATATGGAAATTTGGGAATTGAAAGCCTAGAGATTTGGAAATTCAAGATTTTTGGAATTTTTAAAATTGGAGACTTCAGAATTTGAGAATTTGAGCAATTGAGAATTTTAAGATTTGGAGCTGTACGGATTTGAGAATTCAGAAATTGAAAATTGGGAGATTTGTGGATATCCTCATTTGGAAATTTAATAGTTTGAGAATTGGAGAATTTGAGGACTCGGAAATTTGATATATCGAAAGTTTAAAATTCGACAAAATTAAAAGTTGGAAGTTTATTGCTTGAAATATATGTACAACAAAGATACTCGTAACCCTTCTACATAGCTGAAAACACTTTGTATTCGAATAATTCGATACGTACGAAACACTCTCAGGAAGGATCCTGTTGACTTAGGACTCAAGGATCAGAGGTTTTTCAAAACGGGATTTGGTATATGGGTCAATAGATCGTCGGTGAACGATATATTTGTTGTGCGGTAATGTTGGATAATAGAGACGAGATGATGGCTAGAGGTATTGATCGAGCTTGATATCAGTCAGGAGAGGTCCTTGCGTATTCCGGCAGCGTGACTGCTCTTAGGAGTCGGGTCGAGGATGAGGTGGTTTTTGGAGATGGGATCGATAGATGCGGGTTTGTTGTGATAATATTGCTAATAGTGACTATCTGATCCTAAGATGCCGATGATCTCGCGATTCGGTAGCTCGTGAATCACATCGCTTATGTTCATAACTTTCGAATCTTTCAAATTCTTAGTTGAAATTGCTTTAGTTTAATTAGTAGGTTGAAGAAGGTTTACATTTTCAAATGTTCAAACGTTTGAAGTTTGTAAATTCGTTAATCATTAAAACCTCGGATCTCCGAATTTCTTAATACTCTAATTCTCGATCTTGAAAATTACAAAATTCCATCATTTATTTCATAATTCCAGTATCTCAAAGTCCGTATGTCTCAAAAATATCTATATTCCCAAATCTCTATATTCTTCTTTCGATGTCCTCAAATCCTTATTCTCAAATTCTTAAGCTCTCAAATTTTGTCTTAGCTGTATCCATAAATTCCTATATTTTTCAAATTTCTAAGTTCCCCTACTTTCTCGAATTCTCAGGTCCTCGAATCTTTATATCTCAGAACCCCTACATTCACGAATCCCTACGTCTCCAAATCATATTCTTTGATACAATTCTATACCCCATAAATTTTCAAATTTCTACAACTCGAAAATCCCTAAATTTCCTACTACCCAAATACCACGATCCCTGATACAAAAATCTTCGAATCTCCAAATGTCGAGATCCCAAAACGATCGATTCTCCAAATCCTCAAATCGAAATTCGCGGATTCTGAAAATTCCCAGCAAGGTGCAAGGTCGTCGATTCGAAACGAAGAAAGCGTGACGACGACGATTGGATCCTGTTCAAGTCGGATCAGCATTTTCCCTAGGAGAGCGTACGGTGCTCGCGAGTGTACGCGAACAGCGGCACGGTTAGGATCGTTTCGCGGGGTATTTGTTTGCGCAGCGCGTGGACGGGCCTGGCATAACAAAATAGCCGCGTGCATACACTGGCAGAGAACAGCAAGAGAGATCGCGAGGTTACCTGTTCGCACGCCAACGATAATGCAGTCGAGCACTCCCGGTCTCGTGTCAACGATCGGCGAACGGCCACGAATCTCGACGCGCGCACGTCCGTCTAAATGTACCTACCTACCTGAGAACCTTACGCCACCCGGTTGCCCTCTCCTCTCCCTTGCATGCGCATTCCCATGCAACTAAACACGCGGCCAGATTGTGCGATCTCGAGTGGACCGAGAACGTTTCTCTTCGTTTCGTCTCGGACCGCGCGAAACTCCTTGTCCGATCGAAATTATTGCACTCGATTATTCCCCCTCCGCACGAAATTATAAGACCCGATTATTCCGCCTTCACGAAATTATTGAAAACCCGACCATCCCCGCCTGCTCGAAATTATAAAATTCGGTCATTCCCCCACGACTCGAAATTATAAAACCCGATTATTCCTCCACCGATTGAGATTATAAAACCCGATTATACCCTCTCATCGAAATTATTAAACCCGATTATTCCCCCTCCGCACGAACTTATAAGACCCGATTATTCCACCTGCTCGAAATTATTGAAAACCGAGCATCCCCAGCCTGCTCGAAGTTATAAAACTAGGATATCCGTCATGAAATGGCGAATTGAGTCGTCTCTCCAAGGGTTTCAAAGGGTTAAATAAATGTAGTCTCTCGGAATTCGAATACAATTTGTCGTTAATGGACGTAGTCTGCGTCAGAAATTGGATTGTATCAAACGTTTGCGAATGCGGAAATTGAGTGTCTAAGGGGTAGAGATCTGGCAGCAGGGAGCATGGACGTTGAGGATATAGATAATTACAAATATACTGATCATCGGAGTGTTTATGTACAGATTTATATAGAGATCTGCGGATGTGGAGTTTCCTATATACAGGGATTTAAGGATATTGCAACTTGAGCATGGTCATTTAGGAACACATAAATTTGGTACTATAGACAGTTCTATGTACGAAACTCTGCATACAAAGAAACTTGCAAACTACACGGAATTCGACGAGTATAGAAATCCGGAAATGTTGTCAATCGAGAATATAGAACAAATTTTTCAACTTTATTTCTCCAAATTTTTCTCTGTAGTTACATACAGATCTAGAAGCGTTGACCTTCGAAGATGCAAAAACGTGTACAATACGAGTAAGCAGGAGCATACAGTAATTCGAGTATAACGAAAGTCCAGGGTATTGGGATACGTGAAAGTGTGCAAATATGAAAACGAAAAAAAAATGTGTCAGCGGCGGAATATTGGGAAATGGAACGGTAGCGAGCGTTCATCTAACGTTTCAATTTTTCAACCGCCATCAATGTCTCGAATCCCTGCGGTGCAAAAGTGAGTCGCATCGAAACTCGCCCCATTCTCCATGCGAGTTTCACCCTCGTGACGACGCTCGCGACCCCATAGCACCCCTTCCCGTCTACGTATGCCACATACACACACGTACTCGTCGGTTCACGCGCGTACTGGAAACGCGGGAATCCCTGGTTTACTCGCTCGCACGAGCACACGTCCAAATACGCTCGGAGTATAGAGGCGTGCGTGCGTATACGCGCACGAGCGAAGCGGATTCCCACCGTGGCGCGGCGCTGTGGCTTACAACTTCCCGATGGTGTGTAACCCTCCAAGTAACAACGGTAAGCAGAGCCCCGTAATGGGTCAATATAAACCCATATGCATATTCCTCTTTTTTATCGCTTAGGTCTGTGATTCTTGCCCCGCGTGTTACGTTCGCTAGTTTTTCAAGCCTCGTAGCTCTCGATGGAGAAATATAAAAGACGTAAGGCGGAAGTGTTTGGGTACAAATATGTACGAGGATTTATATTAGGTTGTTCGCAAAGTAATTTTGGGGTTTTTGTTATGAAAGTGAGAGACGATTTTCATGGGATACTCTTTTATTGCTTAAACAGCGTTTTTAACACTAAATATACTAAAAGGGGTCAAATGATCCTTTTACAAATTTCCTACTTCAAATGACAAAATTTGGTAACCCGGTCTTCTTGGCATTTATGCTGATTGTCATCAACATGAAGAACCTATAAGTGTATTCATTTATGTTCCGTTGTTTGTTCATTCATTCTTCAACTTCAGTTTTAACATCAAAATAATTGTACATTTTACGTCGGTAGTTTTTGATAAATATTCCGAAAATTTCCATTTTCTCAAATTTCTCAAATTTCCCAAGAATCCCAAATCTCTCAAATTTTCCAGATTTTCCAAATTTTTAGAAATTTCTCAAACTTCTCTGGTTCTCGAAATTTCTCGAATTTCTCAAGTTTCTCAAATATCCCAAATCTGTCAAATTTTCCAGATTTTCCAAATTTTTAGAAATCTCAAATTTTCCTAGTTCTCAAAATTTCTCTAATTTTCCTGGTTCTCAAAAATTCTCAAATTTACCTGGTTCTCAAAATTTCTCTAATTTTCCTGGTTCTCAAAAATTCTCAAATTTACGTGGTTCTCAAAATTTCTCTAATTTCCCAAGTTTCGCAAATTTCTTAAATTCCCAAATTTCTAACATATCAAACTTACGAATTCGTGAGCCTCAAAATTAAAAAACGATCTCGCCGAAGTCGAATATCCCCAACTCAGAACCGTGTAAACCCCCAAATTTCCGGATCCACGAATCCTCCTCGACTTCATCGATTTTCAATCTCCTGTCGCTGTTTCTGTAGAAAATCAGAAACAGTTATCGAAGCGCACTTGCCCGTCGCTAATTCCGATTCGCAAGAAACGAACGTTTAATCCCCGTGTAAGCGATCGTAGCTTCAGGACATGCACACATCAGATCCTGCAAAATCATTCCGTGCATCGTGCGAGTCTCTAATAAAGACATGGTGGGTGTACGCGAGTACGAGCGGATACTATTCCGCTTAGCAGCACGGGCGAGAGCGTGTGCGGTGCCTCTGAAAATCGCGTGCAATGTCGGATGACGGCAGGTGGACGAACGGGTGAAGGGAAAATAATGTTACGCTGGCTGATATCGTGGCTGCGAAATTCCTTTTGCTTTCTCTCCCGCCGCCACCGGGAGAACTTTTAACTTCGTGGTGGGTGTAACCGACTCGTTTGTATAGTCGCGCATTATTCCACGACGTGACGGTTTAACTCTTTGCCGCACAGGATTCTAGTTAACACTAAAACTACCAAATGGGTCAACTCACCATTTTACAAATTTCCTACGTCGAATGACAAAATTTGTTGAGCTCATCTGCTTGACATTTATGGTGATTGTCATCGAGATAAAGAATCTATAAGTGTATTATGTTTGATCAATCATTGTTTGTTCAATCATTGAACCGGTATTGGCATTTTGAAACTTGCCAACACAAATACATTTATAACATTGGTCGAATATATTACCAACTGCTTTACGCGAATAAGACGAAATATTAGGATGTCCCGTAAATTTCTTCCTTTTTTAATATGACATAAAATTGCGCGTCGAGGAATATTTTGTAGGTAATCCCCAACAATCTTGAAAGGAATAAATAATGTTTCCTGAAGAATAAAGAAGAAGAAAGTTGATACAAAAAGTTAATACAACGAATCAACTTTAAACAATGTTGTGTACGAATTTCTATAAAAAAAGGAAATAACTTATGTGACACCCTAATATAAACCCATGAACATGCACCTATTGCAAAATTTCGAGGTGGGACTGAAAACGTCCCACTGTGCATCGCGGTGCATCAAAATGGTGGGACACATATGATTCCAACGTGTCTCAAAGAGTTAAACGGTGGTAGGCTGATTTCTCGCGAAGCTACGATTGCGAGAGAGCCACTGGTAAACGCGGATTGCGAGAGACCACTGGCACTCTCTGTACTCCGTCGTTTCGTTACTTCTGCTTTCCCTTTCCTTTCTTTTTTTTTTCTTTTTTTTTCGTCCTTTTTCACCGTTCTGTTTGTTTGTTTGCTCGCTTGTTTGGCGACAGCGAAGAGAATGGCGGTTTTGTTTCTGCCTCTCGATAGCACGACGAGTTAGGACAGGTTGGGGACCTGTGCCTCGTTACTTGCCATTGGCAAATCGAGATCGTGGAAAATTATTTAATGCGACGGTTTTTGGTGTTTTATTCGACGAAATGAACCCGCGTTGATTGTTGGTGCAAGTTGGTTGTGTCACAAATTTCATTTTGGGTTTTTCGCATTCTTCGATCGTTGAGTTTTCTAATTTTCGCTCTGCGATTCCCAAAGTCGTTCAGTCTATGAATTTTCAAGTTTTCAGAATTGTTACATATCTAAATTTTCTCATATTCTGAATCCTTTAAATTTCAAATTTTGATATTCCCAAATTCTCAAATCCTCGAATTAACAAGTAACCAAATCTATTATATTATATAATTATAAAATTGCCAAATTATCGAATTACCAAATTACCAAGTTGCAAAATTCCCAAATTGCCAAATTACTAAATTACCAAATTTCCAAATTTCCAAATTTCCAAATTATCAATTTACCAAATTACCGAATTATCAAATTCATAAATTTTCATATCTTTCCAATTTAAAAATCTTCGATATCACCACATTTCCAAATTTTTAAGATTCCCTTAATTTCAAAATTTCTAAGATTTTATGAATGTCCAAATTCTTAAGATTCCATAACTGTCCAAAATTTTAAGATTCCCTCAACTTTAAAAATTCTAAGATTCTATAAATTTCCAAATTTCTAAGATTCCATAAATATCCAAATATTGCCAATAATATGGCAATCGAAATCAACGCAAACTCTACAAGTTCGCCTGCCATCTTATCGGATAAGTATAATTCCTTAACCTAGACCAAGAGATAAACAGAAAAGTATGTAAAAAAATGTTAATCCCAGTAAGAATGATCCGTCGTTAATTAATTCTTAAACTTGTGTAATCGCTTTTTACAACCTTTAAGCCACAAATTGATATATCGCAAATGCTATTTTATAGCAATTTCATGTCATGAAATCCTGCTGGACTTTTTAACGTTTCGAAATCGACCATTTACCGTGCAACAATGTAATGGCTCAAGTTGCACAGACAGCGGTGATAAAACTTTTAATTACAGAGGTATCTGTTAATTACACCTAATATTTTACATGTATCGGAGATCTGTTACAATCAACCTGTAAAACGTACATTAACCTCTGGAGGATTGATTATATTTAGACTAAGGATGAATAGAATATATACAATATAATTTGTATGTAATTGTACTAAATAAATTGAAAATACAGGATATTTCAAATACGAAGTATAAGAATTTGGGGATATTAATATTCGACAATTTCGAATATCAATTTCGACAAACATTGAGAGACATTCAAACTGAGAAGTATAGGAAAATGGGGATACAAAAATTTGGGACCTACAAACGTTTGAAAATTTTGGAATTAGAAAATTGACAGAGTTGGAAAATATAGAAATTATGGAATATAAATATATAGGCTATAACGGATTCGGAATTTATAAATTTGGGAATATGGACATTCGGAATGTTGCAACTAAAAACTACAGAAATTTGAAGAGTACAGAAAGTGTTACATATAAGAAAAAAATATAAGAATGTAGAATATAGAATATTCTTATATTTAATGTGTATCTATATCTTGTATATAAAATATAGAATTCTAGAAGAATATAAAAAATATGAAAAATATACAAAAAGACTGGGATGTGACAAACATACACGTTGCGTGATATAGAAATTCATAGATGTACCAAGTTCAGAATGTAGAAATGTAAGAAGCTCGACACGGAGAATAGACTGTACAATTCCTGGCAGTGAGATTTGTGAGTAGAGAAACGATATACGGACGAGAATGATAGATGAATGAAAAGCTGGATCTAAATAGAGCCAGTAGAGGGATAATATAGGCAGAGTCGGTTCGATGTTCGTCGTGTACGAAGAAGACTCAAGATTCCAAATCTCGATCTCCCAAAACCGCAAAGTTCCGAATCTCAAACCCTAAAAACTCCAAAATACCGAATCTCAAACCCTAAAAATTCCAAAATTCTGAATCTTAAATTATTGAAATCCCAAAATTTCAAATGTCAAATTTAGGAAATCTCAAATTTTTAAAATCACAATATTCCAAATCTTCATTTCCCAAAATTTCAAAGTTCCGAATCTCAAACCTTAAAAATTCCAAAGTTCCGATTTCCAAACCTTAAAAATTCCAAAATTCCGAATCTCAAACTATTGAAATCCCAAAATTTCAAATGTCAAATTTTGGAAATCTCAAATTTTTAAAATCTCAATATTCCAAATCTTCATTTCCCAAAATTTCAAAGTTCCGAATCTCAAACCTTAAAAATTCCAAAGTTCCGATTTCGAAACCTTAAAAATTCCAAAATTCCGAATCTCAAACTATTGAAATCTGAAAATTTAAAATATCAAACTTTCGAAATCCTACAATTCCAAACTTCGAACTGCCAAAGTCCCCTGGATCTAAATAGAGCCAGCAGAGGGATAATATAGGCAGAGTCGGTTCGATGTTCGTCGTGTACGAAGAAGACTCGGTTGTCCGGCGAGTCCGTGGCCAGGACTCCCACCAGGTCGACCTAGCCTTCTTACGTGCCCACCTACTCTATCGAGCAATCCAAATGCATTCTTTCTTCTTCTTTCTTGCCCCGGACACACTCTTCCTTAAGGCTGCTCAACGTCCTCCTCGTTTCTTCCCACAGGCTCGCCGTCGATCCTCGATTCTCTCTTTACGCGTCCTTTCGTTTCTTCCTTCTTCTTTTCTGTTTTTTCTTTTTATTCCAACGGCCACGGGGGAATCTTCCTTCGTGTATACGTGTCGAGGAATCGTCCTGGGTGTACGTTCGTGTCGTTGCTTAAAGGAAAACGCGTGAAACGATTGAGAAGTTGAAACTCGAACGGCCGTTAACGCGCCGATTGCCCACGGGGTCGTTCCGGACCCGTCTACCGAATTTTCGATAATTCGGTAATTGTTAGGAAATGGACGGATACTGTTGCAATTTATTTACGTTCTATCACTACTGTTATACTTTCTAGTTTCTGGATTTTTACATTTTCATGTGTACGATTTTTTTCTTGGATTTAGTGCATTTTATAGGTTTTATAGATTTTATGGATTTTGCGGATTTTATAGATTTTATAGGTCTGATAGATTTTACAGATTTTATGGATTTCATGGGTTTTATGAATTTTATGGATTTTTTGGATTTTATGGGTTTTGTGGATTTTATGGATTTTATGGGTTATATGGATTTTATAGATTTTATGGATTTTATGGGTTTTATGGATTTAAAATTCCTAAATTTCCAAATAATTGAATTTGCAAATTTCCAAACTTACTAGTTCCTAAATTCAAAAATTTCCATATTTCTAATTACCAATTCTTCAAATGTTTTCCAAATCCATAAATCCGAAAATTTCCAAATTTCCAAATCCTTAAATTCCAAAATCCCTACGTTTCCGAATTCTTTGACTCTGACATTCTCAAATCACCAATTTTCACGCTTCCAAATCCTCGAATTGTTAAATATCCAAAACCCTAATCTCCAAGTTCCTAAATTTCCAAAATTTCAATCTTCAACCGTACAAAATTCTCACCATCGAATTTCCAAACTTTCAAATTTCCAACTGTCGAAAACTCTAAATACTCGAACTTTCAAAAGACAGTTAAAATTTCGAATATCCAAATATTTTAATTCCCGAATACGAAATTGTTGAAAGCTGCTCGATTCTCCAGCTTCGTTGAACGTGTTGAGAAGGTATTACCGTTCGTCCGTTTGAAAAGCTCTGAATGGGGTTGGGTAAAGTTCAGGGGTTGTTGCGGAACCCTGAAGACTTGGACAGGGTTGGAAAATCTTGGGTCGTGACGCTTTGTTGCGCGTACGTATTGATTATTGTGGGTTCCTCGTATCTTTCCCATGAATAACAGCAAGATTAAATGAAACGAGCTGTTCTCGATCAAACGCGCCGTCTTTTATACACCGCCTTCTGATCTTTTAAAAAGAATTATTCAATCGCTTTTAATTAAATCGGTTTTGATTTGAAGGCGCGTTCAATTAGATCCGTTTCGACCGAGTCGTTGAAACGCGTGTTTGCTGAAAAATATTCAATTAAGGTTGTCTCGCAGATTCTTGTTTGAAACGATTTTGTTCGTTACTTCGATTATTACATAACAAACTTTTGTTAAAGTAAATAATGCAATATTTATTGGAAAATTTCTGCGACTAGTTATATCGGTACATTGTAACGAAAAATATAATCAAGTCGTTTAATTTTTCCTTGTTTCTCTTCATCACAAGGGGAAGAGAGCTCACTTTTAGACGAACAATGACTCATTCTCGGTTAACAGATTATTATGACACCAACCTCGTAAGACTCGCCTCGTAAAACGTAATATTACGTTTGTCACGAACTAGTTGAAAATTCCATCCCCATAATATTACGTTCAGGGAAAATATGTCATTACTATTGCATTCGTACATATTCTTACTTGTTAATGTAGAAATTGCCGAAAATATGAATAAATTGTTTGAAGTAAACTGAAATTATTTGTATCACTTTATAATATAATATTTGATAGCTACATTTTATATATTTAATTTCAATTTTGGGCATTTAATATAATTTGTTAAATACTCATATATTATACCAAAGAAATAAAGTAGAAAAGTTTCGTTTTATTGAAATTGAACAATTGCTTCAGTTAAGGTGTTAGTATACTGTCGAGAAGTCAACATTATCCCCATTCCGAAGTACGAAAATCTTTATGGAGGGTTGAAACAGCGTTGCAGTGCTTCACTGGTCGAAAGTATTGATTGCACCAGGTTTCTTGCAGAAACTATATTCACGTATTTCGTTCAACACCTAGAAACATCCTTTAACCCTTTCGTTACCAGAAGCTGACTATACTTCACTACGCAACACTCTTTATAAACACGAGATAAAATTTTGTAAGAATTAAATTGTGTACATGATATTTCATGATATATCATATGGGAAAATTACTAATTAATTTTAGGTAAGAATTTTGGGTCAAAAATTTTTAATTACGACATTGTCAAATTGTTAGGTTTCGAAAAATTAGTGTTCGGAAAATTACTTTTTATAAAACTTCCGAATTTGAATCTTGTATATTTCAAAGTTTTGTTAATTTAATTTTCAAAATCTCAAAATCTCAACGATATAAAATTTTATAAGTTCAAGAACTCCAAGATTCTACTAATGCGGAATTAAAAAATTCGAAAATTTCAATATTCCATACTCCCAAAATTTCGTACTACCAGAGTATCTGAATTCCAAGTTCAAACTTTTGAAGTCCCAAGATACTAAATCTCAAATTTTCGTAATTCTAAGATTCCAAACCGCAGGCGGTCGAAAACCCCAAAACTCCAAATCTCAAATTTTCAAAACTCCAAGATTCCAAGCCGCAAACGGTTCAAAATCCCAAAACTCCAAATCTCAAATTTTCGAAATTCCAAAATTCCGTATGGCAAACTTTTGAAATTCCCAGATTCCAAATCTCGAGCTCCCAAAATCCCGAAGTTCCGAATCTCAAAACCTCAAAATTCCGACATTCCGAATCTCAATCTATTGAAATTCCCAAATTTTAAATATCAAATTTTCTAAATCACAAGATTCAAAATCTCGATCTCCCAAATTCGCAAAGTTCCGAATCTCAAACCCCCAAAATTCCGAAATTCCAAATCTCAAACTCTCAAAATTCCAAAATTCCGAATCTCAAACTATTGAAACCCCAATATTCCAAATCTCGACCTCCCAAAATGCCAAAGTTCCGAATCCGGAACCCTAAAAATTCCAAAATTCCGAATCTCAAACTATTGAAATCCCAAAATTTCAAATATCAAATTTTTTAAATCTCAAAATTCCAAACCTCTCACTTCCAAAGTCCCAAAATTCCAAATCTCCATTTCCCAAAATGTCAAAGTTCCGAATCCCGAACGTCCCACTATTCAAAAATTCCAAAATTACGTCATTCATCCCGTACGAAGATATCGGAATCAATCTATCGTTACCTAACGAACCTGCCCGAAAAGAAAGCCGCGACGAAACAGAAAAGCCTGTACCCACGATGGAAAAGCCGCGGTATCATCGTCGAAAAATGCCTACCGCTGCTCGCCGAGATTCTTTCACGGTTACACACGTTTTCGTTGTGTGTTCTCTACGTGCATGTCGAATGCACTCGATATACCTATCCCCTACGCCACGGATCCGAAAAGTAGAGCTTCCCACTCTTTTCATCTTACTCGTTACCCGGTTGTTTCTCCTCTTTTCCCTCTGACTCTATCCTTCGCCGGGTTCTCGTCCCTCGGGCTTCTCTTTCCGTTCGACCTAAGGCTGCCCTTCCTCCCACTCGTTCTGACCGGACGACCAACGACTCGGCGTTAGACCTTACATGCTTCGCATACCTGCAAACGACCACGTATAAGTCCAACGATGCACCAGCCACCGGCTAACAAATCTGTCCAAAATGCTGCATAGCTGTCGTCATTTTCGTACCGACATTCGTCGACAGCTGTCGGTTAACACTAACCCTTTGCTGTCCTTAACTTCTTTTAGTTACGGCTCTTTAATTAATTTACAAAATACATGAAGAAGTGGATTTACAATCAAATGTATTCTAATAATGCAGATTGCGTAACGAATATATTTCTAACTTGTTACAATTGGCAAAGAAATGAAAACGTCTTGAATCAACCTATTTATCCGAATTATTTCTACGATCAAAGAGAAACACCAGGTCGAGCCACACTCGACATAGGACCGCAAAGGGTTAAACCTACCAAAGCGGTCAAAATGACCATTTAACAAGTTTGGAATTTTATGTTAGAAAGTATGTTAAGGTGGTTTTTTTGAAGTTCATATTGATTTTCACCAAGATAAGGAATTAATATGAACATTACTTCATGTTTCATCGTTTAGTAGGTTTAGTGTTGACACGTTGATTGCCACATGGGAGCAATTGAACATTGCGTTAGGTAGTATTTTCATTTTTAACAAATTTTACTAAATATTTTCACGATACTTTGTTATATTTATTTTTCATAGTGTTGGCAAAATCGATATGCCTCATGCATGTTCGATAGATCGATGTGATGTGCTCATCGATGTTCTGTTTTGTACATACAGATATATTTTTAACACGTTTTTATTTTTAACACTCGAACTACCAATCAGTCAAAACGACTGGTTTCGTGTTTGGCATTTTTGATTATAAAATTTTATTGCCGTCCTTTTGTCAAAATGATGATCTTAACATGAACGTATAATATAACTTCAACATTTAATAAATGCCATTATTTCTGTTTTAATATACAACAGAAACTGAATAACAAAATATTCATCCACAATTGCTATTACTATTACATTTAATAAAAAACGTTCTATATTCACGAGTTTTTAAAGGCTCTATCAATTTGTACTTCGAATGTATTTAATGTATAAATTCAAGGTTCGGATAACTAAAATGGAATTAGATTTAATTCGTGATAGCAACGTTGGTTTGGAAAGTCTCGATACGAATAAAAGTAGTCGTTAGAATAACCAGTATATGTAAATGTTCAATCGTTAAGTGTAGATACAGTAGTACGGTTGACTTTAGAGAAAATTTGATATTGTAAAATGTAGTCGGACGAAGCAGAAGTGCTAATGAAACGAGAAAGGGAGGAAGGAAGTGTTACAATGGCCGTGTGTTCGTTTAGAAAGGCTAAGGAAGTGCCGGTGCTGTTTGCAGCACTTGTTACAGTTAACAGGTGCATGTTATAAGCAGTAATCTTGGGATTGGTAGTTAATTCTGTACCCCAAGATAGGAACATTAATAATACAAGAGAACGGTGCAAAGAAACATTGCCATTAAAATGAAATAGTAATATCAATTACTAAAAAGCCACAGAGGTAACAAGATTAAATTAATTTTGATAATGTAAGGACACTGTTATTTTATTTTGCTTCCCTGATAAAAATAATATAAGATAATATCGACATCGAGTTAGTTTCGACAATAACACTTTGCCATTTTGTACATTCTTGTCACATTGAATATATTCGCAGAATATATGAATACGTTGCTGACATGATCACAAACGTACCACAAGTACTAATAAAACGAAACGAGCGGTGTACAACCGTATTATTACCGTACTAATGGTTAAATTGATTCGAAGAAGCCATAGAAACGGTGATATGGCTCGTGGCAATTAATCACGTAGGTGGCAAACAGTAGGTGAACACTTACTACCAACATTGTCCACGTTTAATTTCGAGTCCACCTTTTTCACCACGTACTATTACGGTTCGAGTTAATCGAAAACAACCGTTTTTAATGCATCGGGTTTCTGTCATTTTGTGGGTTGACCACCTACTTCGAAATCCGTTCACCATACAATTCCAAGAATACTTGTTACGATAGTGTTTCGAAATTTGAAATTAAAGCGACGTTCGAAACGTGGGTGTAAATGCAGCGAAGCGAAATTCATCGTGTTCCCGAATTTGTTGATTTTCAAGGTTAACAAATTCTTATATTTTCATCGTCCTTACATATTCAAGTCTACACAAAATTTAAATTTAGAGTTTACAAAGCATTCATAGTGTTCACAAATTTAAATTACATTAAAATTTTAAGTTTACATAAATTCATCGTGTTTACAAATTTGTTGATTTTCGAGGTTAACATATTTTCACATTTTCAAGCTTAAAATGTACCACATAAATTTCAGCGGTTCTAAGGTACATTTTTTTGTACAAGAATTTTAATTTTTAATTATTGATTGATTTTCATGTAAATAATTACATACTTACATATGTGGTGATAGTTTTTTCCTTGCGAGGACTATGTTCGAGTCCGACCACTTATGGTTGAATCTACTTGCGTGCGGTGTTACCGAAAACGGTGCCCATTTCGTCCGCCATTTTTGAGAAATAAATTCATATCGATGCAACAGGAAGAGCTACTCGGCCTAATTTCGTAAACGGTATGGTGTAATTACGTGCAGACCAATCTTCTCCAGGCTACCGCTGTATTAACATAAATATCGGAAAAATTTCCAGGCACACAACGCTTTTTTTTTTTCGTTTCAACGTTACACTATATTTAGAGAGCGTAGAACGTGCGTCGGGAACTCGTGAAGAATTTCGCGATAAATATAGAATTATAAATTTCCGTTTTCTTTTAACATCTCCGCCGCGATCTGATAAACGCGCTATGTTTCTGCACGACGTATACGTACGTCGCAAAAGGGTTAAACGTCCGACACAAGAAAGAAAAACGCGTAAAAGAAACAGCCAGCGAATTGAAAGGTGGAACGAACAAAAAAAAAAGAAAAAAAAGTAAAATTGAAGCTTATCATCGATTTCATCTAACCTTCCCAACTTTATTTGTCTTTGCTTCCATTTATTTACTTATTTATTTGCGTTTTAATTTTATCAATGCATCTGTTGCGGCCTGCGAAGGACATCCACTGTGCCCGCAGACGTGCGCTGTAATAACTTCAATTGCTGTATGAATCTCTTTTTATTTTTCTACGGTGCTAAAGCGCAAAAGTTTTCCTTGTCAATTTCGCAACGTTCCCGACACTTGATATAATAACGAGCACGTACATTGTCGTCACCTTGTCGAAATGCGTTCTGGCTCGTAATAATCTGATTTACGACCGTTCGCGGGTCTACGTCAGTCATTATTATTGCAAAATAAAATATCCTGACCGGCGAAAACCGGTGGCACGATAGCAAAATTATCCTCGTGTTTTCACAATTGACATTATCGAAACGAAGACTTTGTTATAGATATGCAAATTGTAATTTATTCTTCGGATCGATCAGATTGAATCGATCGATGATCGATTTTAATCGGAGACGATACTTGAGACGTATTTTTCAGAAGCTTTTATCGCGGTACGAGACCAAGTCTACGAATTTGTGAGTAAGTCTACAAATTGTCCACGTTCGTGAAGAAGGTGGTATAAGTTCGAAATGGTAGTACACGAACACGAACCAGATCGAAGTCGTAACGAAGAGATAAGGTCCCACACCCATACGTTCGAAAATATTCTGTTCTAAGAAGTTTCTCGTGGAACGGCACGTTTTTTTAATTATCCATCGCCAAATTTGGCCGCAACGCGAGCTCGATCGCGAACGACGTAGGCGAGATGGACGGGATGGTCGTCCTGAGAAACGTTTCGCCTTGAAGTCTACTTACCGTCCAATTATTTTAGCCTCCTTAGTAATGATTCACCTGCACAGAATGCATCTAGCCTCGTACACCCTTGCAAAAACGGCCGAGGAAACGAAACGGTTCTCGATCGATCATCGAACGCTTGTTTGTATAAATCCATCTTCTGCTGGGTCAATGACTTCATGGTACCTTCCGGTTCTATCTAACTTATCGGATATTGAGAATCTCTGATAAAGTTGCATCGAATACGAAACAATTATTGATAAAATTTTGCGGGATACAATTGGACCAACGTTCGATACATCAAGAATTTACTTAGAAGAGAAAACTGCTGGTGGAACTAGGGTGGCGGTGGGGTCCAAAACAAACATGGTGGCGAGAGTACTTTTTGTGACATTAGACTGTTATGGAGAATTTACAGTTGGACTGCCATAAGGCAAGAAGGGAATTTCCTATATTCCCAACTTTTAAATTCTGAAATATGAAAAATTTGAAATTTCTCAAATTCTTTACATTTATTAAAATTGCAAATGGTAAATTCCGTACGTCCAAAATTTAGAATCCCCGTATCCCAAAATTCTCAAGATCTAGTGATTCCAAGAACCGCATATTCCCAGATTTCAGTTCCAAGTACCACATATCCCAAGATTCCTATGTCGCAAGAATCACATGTCCCAAGATTTTTATATCCCAAGAAGCACATGTCCCATAATCCCTACATCTAAAGAACTATATGCATCAAGAACTACACGTTCAGAAATTCCTACATTCCAAGAACAATGTACCCGAAAATCCCTGGATCCTCCATTCGTCAGCACGTAACATATTTCGTAACATAAAACAGCATTTCTACCGCCGTAATATGAGGTTTGAAGTTTAATAAAAATCGTTGCGCAAATATTTCATTTCTAAACCTTTATACAAAATGGCTGACTGTCGGCGTTACAATAAACTGTAATTAAAAACAGAATTAGTGCATCTTCTGTAGAAGTTTCAATTAAACCACATTGTAAAAAAGCTTGCTGGTTCTTTATCCCTGAATTTGAAATGTCAAAACAAAATCACCGAGTGCAAAGACTCAATGTACAAGGTGTTTCATTGATCTGATTCTGGTTCAAAAACTGAATAAAATTCTAATAACGATCATTGGAGTACCCGATGCACGAAATCCAGACTAAAAATTAATTTTGAACCGTGCATTCTTTTTCAACCGCGGTGCAACCCTCTTGAAGTGGTCTGATCGCAACGCCGGAGAGGAAAAAAAGGGGTGTACGCAAACGATCGTCTCCCCAGACTTTCGTCGAGCAGAACTTTTGTTCCAGCAATTAAAGGTAGGACCTCTTTCTCTTCGTCGGTGTGTTTACCGTCGACCTTTGACGCAAGGACGAGGCGGGTTCGCCTTATCAAGAAAAATCGACGCACAGCAAGGGCAAAGGAATACGCGAACCGTTTGACCGTGAGACGAAACCTGAATAATAGTCGCGAATGGACCAGCTAGTAACCAGAGAATGATTCACGGTCGTCTTCGTTGTCGTCGAATCGACGCGGCCTTGGATAAACTGAAAATTCACTCGTGAATCCGTGAGGAGGCAGTGTGCGCGCGCGCGCACACGCGCGATCGGCTCGCACACGCTCGCGATCGATCGTATCTGCTCCCAGAACGCATCGATTGTGCCGTACACGCGCGATAAATCAACATCGTTCTACGGGGTGTTAAAAGAGTAACCGGCGCGAATTACGAAACTGATTATGGCGATACCATACGACTGTCGAACGCGTTAGCCGCATTTGAACTCGAAAAGATTACTGTTATTGGCAAACGATATCCCGAAAACTTTCGATTTTCTATTAATTAATTGTCAGTGTTGCCGGTTTCATTACGGTTAAAGTGGAGAGCACTTTATACGTTTAGAAATTTGGAAGGTTACAATATTTTGATTACCGAATTCTCGAACTCCCAAATTTCTCAAAGTTCCAAACTTTAAAATTTCCAAGTCCCTCCTCCAGAAAGTTCCAAACTTCGAAATTTCCAAATCGAAAAATTTCTCAGTTCCAAGCTCCATAATTTCCAACTACCAAACTTTCCCAAAGTTTCAAAGTTCCAAACTTCAAAATTTCCAAATCTCGAAATTTGTCAAAGTTCCAAAGAACCAAATACCAGATAATTTCAGGTTAAGAATAAAGTAGACAAATAAAGGATGAAGCGTGAAATAAATTATACAATTACTTTTTGATGTCCGAAAAAAAGTCAATGTTTTTCTGCTTGACCCATTCTCACCTCTGAACAACAAATCGTTAATGGCGCGACCCGGTATTGTCAGGATAGAGGTTAATTTTTGCATTTTTCGGTAAAATTCTCACGCAGGAGCTTTCGTGTTTGCGACACGCACGCTCAAAATAGTTGTCTCCAGAGTGTCGACCCGTTTTTGCCTTCCTCTCCATCGAGCTAAACGAAAAGGTCAATTATTGCATTACCGTGTGACGTGGGTGCGCGGGTGGAGTGTAAGAGATAAATCCCCTGTTGGATGAGCTACGTGTACCCGCACACAGACGCTCACGTGCAAACAATGATACATATACACGCGATACGGCTCGGTATCTCCGGTACAGTGGTTTCGAACTAAAAATAAGAACAACTCGTTAGTGGCACGGAGGGCTTCGCTCGTTGATGGGTTTTGATAAGCTCGCAGCGGATTATGCTAAGGACCGTTTCAGCGTGCTTTATGTAACCGCGATTCGGGGAAATTCGGGTGAAACGTAAAAAAAAAAAAACAAAACAAAACAGAAAAAAGAGAGGCAAACGAAGAAAGAGGAACGCGCTGTGTTCCGGATACGAGCCACCGGGTAGCCCGAGAAATTCTGTTCCCGTCGTGAAACTTGCCAGCCTTTTGTTTTCTCCTCTCTTTTCATTTAGTTTTGCTAGATTTGATTCATTAACGCGGGTCGCAAGTACTGTTTCTAAGTTAGTGTAACGCGCTCGAAGATCTGGAACGTGAAAGTATTGGGTATTAGGCCGATTTCGAAACATAGAAAGTCTGACATGATTTGATGACATAAAAGTATCGCGGAATAGCACTTGCGGCATATCAATTTCAGGGCTAAGCTTCGTTCGAGTTTCGTTCAAGCTTTGTTGCTACGATTATCGCTTTGTTTATTCTAGATTCGATATTGCGATTATCGATTTAGACGCTTTCGAATCTTCAAGTGTAAAATGGATTACACTTTCGAATTCCCATATCCGCAAGTTCAAGAACTTTCAGATTCCCCAAAATATCCAGTGCTTGCATTTCCTCAGACTTTTTAAATTTTCCAAATTCCACAAACTTTGTGTAAACTCTCTGTATTCTCAAATTGTCAAAAATCACTAGATTCCAGAGTCAACAGGACCAGTATCTCTAGATTCCAATATCCTTACACCCCGATATTCCTAGATCCTAACCTCCCTAAATTCCAATATTCCTAGATCCCAACATTCCTGGACCCCAGATCTCTAAATTCCAAAATCCCTAAATACAAAAAATTCGCTACAATCTCAAATGTTCGACTTTCCAAATTTTCAAATCCCAAATATCCGTAGATCCGAAAGTCGACAGTTCCCGAAATCGCCAAACACCGCATTCCCGAAGGTTCCCTGCCGGTTTTCCCTAGGAGAACCTACGATGCTCTTCACCGAGCACATCCTCGCAATGAACCGGCGCAAAACAAGTTCGATGCCTAAACCGAGGCACAGGATGTTCTCTAACCTGTATAATTTAGTTTCTACAAATTACCATAAACGCTCGAGTAATTGGATAGTGAGCAGATCAAGGACCGAACGCCGAAATGAGAGATCATATCGTAATGATCGAAGCGAGCGTAAAATAACGATAATTATTTTATCGGTGATGATCACGGGGGTAAAAAAAAACTATAGTAACTTTCCCTATACAGTCGACACAAAATATACCCCGTGGCAGTAAGTTGGTTGTTGGCGTTTTCTGTTTCGAATGGAATGTAAAGAAGCCCGATGGTTGTTGTGTGTTCGCAGGTCGTCCACGTCGTCAGCTTGGCACGTCACCGGGCTGGCTCCATTCGACGGCCATAATATATGCCGTCGTTCGCCGTTCACGGCGATAAATATTACAATATAATATTCGTGGCCTGGGACACGAGGATTCCCGGCGAGCCATCGGGAACGAACCGAGAAAAGCCGTATGATGAAGGGCCCCGTGCAACAAGCATCCGCCTTACAACGGGGATCGTATTACCTGAGACAACGAACAACCACCGATGGAAAACATTCCGCGTTTACGATTCCACGAATAGCGCCAGGCTCGTTTTTCCAATCGGAAATTATTAAATACGTTTCACGCCAACGACAGGTAAGATCGTTCGGTTCGTCGGGGTCGCAAGTACACTGCCTTGCTATACTATACTCGTTTCGACAAAAAATCGTGCGAACGAACGAGCCTCCTTTCGGTCCCTTAAGAATTTACTGGGTTTATAAAGCGTGATATACGGTGGACGCTCGATAACGCCATGTCGCGTATCTCCTCGTTACGTAATTCCGCGCTCGAAGGTTTCGCTGCCTTCGGTAGCAAAAATTTGATTTACGTTCCTCGTCTCGTTTTGCTGATAATTTTTTTCTCTACATACTTTTCTAGTGACTTTTCTAACTTTTAGCGATGACTTTTTTCGAAAATATGAAGCAAACTGGGAGCAGAGGTTATGAATTCTGTACATATCGCTGCTTCGAGAGTTAAAATCGAATTTATCGCGTTGTTGTAATACGCATTTTATATGATTTTTTCTAATAACTTTGTAGGATGAATAGTTTTTCGTATGTGCAGCGATATGTGAAAGGAAGAATACTGTTTACAGAGTGTTCCTTGAAAATAAAAAATAATAAGTATCCCTCAGTAATTCTCTATCATCACTTACGTTTTCATAAAAATAAAAGGTTTCTATTATTTTTTAAATCATGGATTAAGTATATCGAATCAAATAATAACTCGATCGAGAAATAAAAATTTCTATCAAATTTTTCTTTAGTTTTGCACAAATTTATCGAATAACGTTCATGAACTCTACATCATTGCACTTCGTATCGATTTTGTTTCCAATAAATTAACTCTGTGCGAGTGTATATAATTTATTTAATAAAACTTGTATGGTGAATGGAATTATTGAACAGATGGACGAATCGGTCGGTTCCGTTCGATCGGAGAGAATTTGAAATGAAAATTGACGAGTGGGAGGATGACGGTGAAACTGAATGATGAGGTTAGAGTTTGCGAAAGAGTCGAGCGTAATGGTATATTTTTTACGTAATGACTTTCTTTTATTGTCCGTTTATTGGTACGACGGATCGTTGAACAATGAAACGGATAGTGCTTTCACTATCACTTTTAACTCGCACGGTTTTATATAATAATAGTATGTAATTATGGCGGAAGCGTTTCTTATTCGGCGAGCTTTCTGCCGCTCGAGCTGTTCAAGCTGTGTTCAGTACGCATAAGATACTTGAATTTATAATTTCCGTTCACTGTATCCAATTTCGCTAATGTACAAACGCGCATAAGCTAAATTTTATTATTAAATTCTCTGCGTAAAATGCTGCAACGTCTCTGAAAATTTTACGTCGCCCTGTACTTGTCCAAATCCTGATACACTTTTTAAAGTGCATTTTTAGGTACAATTTAATGTTTTATTGGAAGATTAATCTAGGTTAATTTAACTGCCATAAAAAGACGGAGATGGAAGAGTCTTTCCGAACATTTCAGAGACGGCTTCATCGCGTGAGGATCATATGAGGATCAAATTAACCTCTTTACTTAACTATTATCCTTCCTTTTGAAAAAAGACAGAGATGTATTTACACATTTCCTTCAATTAACATCAGATAATGCTGACATATACGTCTTCTTCGATACACATTATCGATATCTTTTGAACCGTAGTATTTTGCTATCGATTTAAAGCGAACGACATTATACCATAGAATTAGATCTTTTTAGGAGTGGTCTAAAGTTGATCCTTGAAGAGGTTAAACATCTTTGTCCCGCTTCAACGTTCGAAACAAAGGTCTCCTAAATCTTGCGAGAACCGGACCCGTGACCCTGACTTTCCTGGATCCTCTCCCGGGACAATTTTGACCGATCTCGGTTTTACGAATGCAAACGGTGACGCATAAATACGTGGCCGACGCCGAGATGTTTCGTCCTCACCCCTGGTTTGATCGCAGGTCGCCCTGGCGTCAGGCTGGGACGTCAGCGACCCCTCCTCTTCGTTCTCCTTCTAGAAGAGCCACCTACACGGCTCTCACACCCAGCAGGCTTACGTGTACGTGCACGTGGACCGTGTTCCGTGGAAGAACCGCAGGGAAACCACTACCTAACGGATCGAACAGACGTACCACTACCCAGATGCACACGTATGTTAAACTCATGCGATTCGAGTGCATAGAGAGCCAACAGAACGCGTCCCCACGCGCGCCGGAACGGTCGGAACTCGAAGGTCGAAATCTGCTCTCGCCAAACACGGACCTCACCGAAGTGCCGATGGTTATTGGTAATTCTTGTTACGGAGATTTATTGATTAGGGTTTAGGGTACGCGATTGATCGGTAAAATACATGTAATTGTACGGAAGATACTGTGTTGGACCGTACTGCCAACGGAGATCGTTTTGGTAATAATAAAATAGGGACTGAGACCAACAGCGTTAAGTGTAGAGCATTTTATACGTTTAGAAATTTGTATGGTTACAATATTTTGTTTATCAAATTCTGGAACTACCAAATTTCTGGAAGTTTGAAATTTCCAAGTCCCACCTCCACCAAGTCCCAAACTTCAAAACTTCAAAATCACAAAATTGATCATAGTTCCAAACCTCAAAATTTCTAAAATTCTCAAAATTTCCCAAAATTTCAAATCCCGAAATTTCTCAAAGTTCCAACCCTAAAAGTTTCCAATTCCCAAAATTTCCCATAGTTCCAATCTTCAAAATTTTCTAATCCCCAAATTTCCCAAAGTCCCAGTCTTCAAAATTTCCAAATACCGATTTTTTCAAAATTCCAAGCCCTAAAATTTCCCAAAGTTCCAAGCTTCAAAATTTCCCTCAAAACCTGAAATTCTCAAAGTCCAAAATTCCTAAGTCCCTCCTGCACAAAGTCTCAAACTTAAAATCTTCTAACTTCTCGAATTCCGAACTTCTAAAAACCCCGTCCCCGAAAATCCTCGCGCGTGAAAATTCCGAAAGACCCAAATTTCCGAATTTTTCAGCCGATACGGTTTCCTCCGAGACCACGGCTATTGAACTTCGATTTATTCGTCCCGGCAGAATCCCGTGCGTTCCTCCGCGAACGTCCGCGAAAAGGTGGAAGAAACAATCGTATGATATATTAGAACAGGCACGAACCTATGGGTCCCCGGCAACAGCAATTTTCCCATACAATACACGCAACTATTCCGTGCACGGGCGTGCTTAAATCTCTCGTATATGGTAAAACGTAGCGGCTAGATACCGCGAGCATAAAACACATCGGGAGATCTTCGGAATAATACTTGCGTACACCTACACGGGCCTCTTTTAATGCGTGGTAGACGAATACCTCGACACGGAGACAGGTCACACACATGGAAATGTCAAGATTCACCTATGCATCTCTTTACTCCCCTCGCAATGTCCCTAAGCCACTCACACACTCGATTTACGCGAATGGGATAGCTTCTCGAGTAAAGGGACGCACACTTGCTCGCGGATACATGCACTTTCCACTATGTACATTGCTTATTTCTTCAACGTATTTCGCTCCTCTTCGTGTTTAAGTAGCTGTCCTTTTTTCTCGTCCGTTCCGTTTCTACCTTTCCTCGTCCTTTCTTCGTTCATCCTCCGTCGCTGTGCACTCGGCGACAACCTACGATTCCTTTAGTTCGAAAACGTAGGAAACAATATATACCTAGCGTTTCGTTAGGACTTTTATATAGGTTAGGTCTCGGAGGATCTTTTTAGGACCATACAAATCTTTCGAGTATCGTTATAACATTTCCCTAGGATTTTTGTAGCATTTCGTTACAATCTTTTTAAGAGTTCCCAAGGATTTCATTAGGATTTCTCTTAATTTTCCTCAGGACTTTCCCAGGTCCGTCGTAGATGTCCTAAAGACTTTGCTAAGATTTCCCTAGGATTCCTATAGAATTTCTCTTGAATTGTTATAGAATTTCACTGGAATCCCTTTAAAATTTCACTAAAATCCTTGCAAGAGTTCTCTAGCACCTCCTTACTCTTTTCTTAGAAATTCGTAGCATCGAAAGTTTCGAAATTATAGAACTTGGAAACGTCTGGATACGCGAAATAAAAAATATTGGAACTTGAAAATTGGAAATTTGTGGACTCCGTTTCGAAACTTGGCGATTTGAAATGTCGCTATCGTAGAGAGTGAAAATACAGAAACTTTATGTTTCGAGAAAGTTGTGGAATTCGGCGATTTGCAATTTGGGAAGTTCGCGCATTCGAAAGTTCTGAAATTGCAGAAATTGAAAGTTCAGAATTTTTGAATCCTGAATATTGTTGAGAAACGATCATATTAGGTTGTTGGCATCAATTTCACACGGGCCCACGTGCGGGCAGTAAACACCATGAGCGTGCCCCGTCGGTCTGCCGTTTTTCCCACATGGTTTCCGGATGGGAGAGCATAGGATGGAATCGATGACAGACAACCAGGTAGGATAAAAGGAAATACGTATAACCGTGAACACGAGGCGGAACGCACGAAACGCACGAAACGATAATGCTGCGCATGGCGTTAAACTTTATTGCGTTCAATTTAAAAATAGAATTCTATCTAGAAGGAAGAGAGACGTAACGCGGGCATGAAGAATGTGTCGGCTAAAGATACGTTGGGCTGCGCACACTGGCTCGCGCCCGACCTCTTGCACGTCTTCGATGAAGTTTCTTCTTGGAAAATTTTAATGTTTATATTACGACGTACACCTCGGTGCAACGTTGCTTTTCGTTCATTGGGGATGTATAATCTTGGTTGGGAAATTTTTTGATTCCTTCATTTTCGTGTTCGCAAATTCGTAACCGTTCTGATTCCCAGATTGTCGGGAATCAAGTTTGTCACAAATTTATTAATGTTACAGTTTTGGAATGTAAAAAAGTTTCGAATAATCAAATTTGTCAATTTTCAAATTCCGGAATTTAAAGAACTTCAGATCCTTGTACTTGAGAAATTTTCAAGTTTCTATATACTGGGATTTTCTTATTTAACCCCTGTCACCCCTGGCTCCATATCGTATTTAATATAATAATGGAGCATATTTGATTTAAATAAACTCATTTTCACGTAACAAGAAAAATAATTGCATTTTACTGAAAAAAAAAAAAACGCCACAAACATTTTCCCTGACCCAATATAATAAATTAATATAATTTCGTTATTAAATGAGAACGAAATAAATGTGTGACGAAAAAACGGAAGTTACTTATGACTCGACCTAATAATTGTGCATTATAAGTCGGCAGTTTTGGTGTTAATCCATAGGAACGCCAATGGAAGCGCGCGCCATTTAAATCGGCGTGGCGACGCGTATATCTGGACTCGAGCGTATTATTACCATCTATAGGAGTCGTTCGCGAGCCATCGAACGGATCGGTGATTTATGTGGTTAGCCGTGTGTGGAGTAAGTGCGGCGTGGTGTGGCGCAGCTCGCTTCGTTGTTTGTGCACGCGCGTAAGAAAGTGCGTACGCTGGTTCGAAGTCGGAAGACGAGGAAGGAGTCGGGTACGAGCGCACCGAGAGACAACGACAGAGAGAAACAAGAGAGAACGAGAGAGAGAGAAAGAAAAAGAGAGGCAGAGAGATAGAGGGAAAGAGATAAAACAGAGAGAACCTTCTCCGGACGATCGGGATGCTAATTCGTTTTGCTCGCTTCCTCGGCTTCTTCGTCCTTTTCTGCGAATGCAGATCGTCGGCGGACGACCTCGTGGAATGCGTTCCCTCGTCTCGTTCGTGGCGAGCTACGGGCACCGCGAGCTAAAGGGACTCTTCAGGATCGCCAGAGTTCATTCAGGACGCCCGATGCCGGTTGAATCGTCGAAAATCTCGTTTTATCCGGGGATAAAGAACCGAAACGATACACCGAAGACCGAACACGAAACGGAATCGCCCGATAACCGACGGAAATTGAGCAATAATTGTGAACGAAATCGAATAAAAATCGGTCTTTCGATTATTATTTGAAAAGTATCACGGATGACCGCTTCTCTAAATACCTGACGCTCCTCTGAATGCCTCTATTAACACATTGACTCTGCCACGCCGGAGCAATCGAAAACTGCATTAGGTTGTCCCATAAGTTTCTTCTCTTTTCGATGTAACATAAAAACGCACTTAGAGGAATATTTTGTGAGTAATGAAAAAGTAAATAATATTTCCTAAGGGATTGAAGAGGGCGATAGAATAGAATTCGTATTTCATGCTCCACGCGTTAAACAATATAGTGTATATATTTCTATTAAACGAGGACGGAATTTACATGATACCCTAATATTTTCATTTTAGACAAATCGCAACGAATATTTTAACCATACTTTCTTATATTTATTTTCCGTAGCTCCTAGTAGGTAATGCGAGTATTTTCAGTTAGGAAACGGAACATGTTCTGAATAATTCTGAATAATGTACATATGAATAATGTAGATGTTAAATCTGTGGAGAAATTTGGACCATTGAAATTTGTCACCCATGTATGAGTGACATGGCAGCTAAAGTGTTCAACATTGTGTGTTCGCGAAACGATTCTTTAAACAGCATGATTCGAGTATGGAATCGTTGACCCTTGAAATCTGTCGCGACTTTTTGCGATTTTTTAGCCGAAAACGGTGACGGTATTTACGATGTAAATAGATATAGTAGTTACAATATACAAACAAACTGTATTACGATTTTTCGAATCTTGAACGCGGATTTTTCAACTCGATGTCTGGTTGCTTTGACGCTCAGCAAAAGCGATTTACAGGAAAAAATATTTAACTCAATGTGCAAAAACGGATATCGTGTTATGTTAATATTGGAAATGCATATGTCCACCAAGGTAATGTCGTTAACAAGATGTCCGCTTCGAAACTAATTAAATTCCTTATAATGTTGTTAATAATTTAATGTAGACTGGCTTAAATCAATGACACTTGACATTTACATACACGTATCGTTTGAATAGATCTGTGAATTCGAGTGTATATAAATTCGAAAGATAAAATAATTGTATAAGAAACTTGTTTTTTTTTTTAGTAAGTCAAGCGATTTGCTATCACGGAGTCTTTTATCTTATAAGATAAAAATGATTTTATTTATAAATCTACCATTTTATTTATAACTCTGCTTTTTTATTTATAAATATACTATTTTATTTATAACTCCACCGTTTTATTTACAGATTGACTGTTTCATTTATAACTCTACTGTTTTATTTATAGATTTACTGTTGCATTTATAAATATACTGTTGTATTTATAAATAAAGAAAATACGATAATTGAATAAAATTTGTTTTAACATCTAAACAATATTCAGGATTTCATGCAGTTCCTTCGCAATCGAACATTGCGATTTATCCTAATAAATTTTTTCCCCATTTAGAAAAGATAAGATTCTAGCATGTTCTATTGTTCTATCGCCAGTGGAATAATATATTAGATCTATACTGTACACGAGGTACAGTTAAACGTGTCTTTACGTTCCTAAGGCTGATTACAGTAAGCGTATCGTCGAGTCTAAAGTGCAGTAACTCGTGTCGTTTAGTTTCCTCGGAAACTAGCAGATAATTTGCTTGAAAAATAAGGAAACATTCAATTGACGCTTCTGAATCTACATTACCGTTAATGTAAACAATAAACGATTGATTTTCATATCGTTATAGGGGCCCTCATTTTCAATGCTTATCTTCCTTTTTTTTTAAACTCTGTTTCTGAAATTGTATGTATGAACATTTTAAAATGACATTTTTATTATGACATATATTATTAAATAATTAATATTGTACTTTCAGCAAATGTTTTTATTATAGCATACATATTGAGTGCAATTATTTTTGTTCCTGTTCGATTACGCATCTAGAAATTTTACTAGTACTCAAATACCCTTGTCGTTATCTAATTAAATTTTTAATACAGGGTTTATAAAGATAAGTAAATAATAATAATAAGTAAAATAGTGGATAATACATAAAGTAGTTTGTACGAAGATTCTTTATGTCGATCAAGGTTAACATGCATTTTTTAATCAATTTTTTAATAATTCTCGTAATCGAAAATAAGAAATCTAAGAGTCGTGATTTTTACAGGTTCCGTGAACCCAGTGTTAGAATGACATTTTATTTACAATTAAAATTGCGCCTTCAGCAAATGCCCTTCTATACCATTCATGTTCAATACACTTATTTTCGATCATGTACGTTTACGCCTCATACTAGTATTCAAATATCTACTACCATCGTACAAGCGTTCAAAAGATTCTTTATATGGATTAAGGTAAATATGCATTTTTACATAAACTTTTTAATAATCCTCGTAATTAGAACTAAGAAATGTAAGACCCGTGATTTTGAACTTAGTGTTAATAAATTCCGTAATGTTCGCGATACAATCACCGTCGGTGTGTCTTACATGAACACGGGGGTCAATAAACGCGGAGATCGTCCGAAAATGATCGGCCGAAGGTTCTCGATGTAATTGGTAAGTTGTTAAAAACGAATGGTATCGGCGAGCGAGGATGGAAAGTGTCAGTTCACGATGCTCATCGAGGTGCAGATATTTCTCTTTATAGGACATCGATCTCCCATCTGGGCGTCGATTTCTCTTTTTTTCCGCACAGTTAGAGAGCATTTCCCCTTTCGCTGTACGGTTGTCCGTGGTCATCGAGTAACAAGGCGATCTCTATGAACGCTCAACGAGGATAACAATAACGCGATATGCTGAATCGTTCGATATTCGATCGTCGATCTCCCCCGACGACTTTTACCTCGTCGAAATTGTTTTCCGGATCGAGAAACGAGACGGGGAGGGCGAAGAAAGAGAAATAAAAAAAAAAATGGCAGCCCGTGATCTGTGAAACGCGAGAAACCCAGCGACCCTTTCGCAACTCGCTATTTAATATCGCCCGTGCGAAGCAGAGAGCAGCTTACGGTTCTCTCGATAATTGTAAAATTAGAGAGCATGCATTCGCGCCTGCTAGAGACAAGAGAAACGAGTTTACTGGGGGCCTTTCGCGGTCAAAGAATCTAGAAAAGAAACTTCGAGACGCTTGAACGTGCCGAGAATATGAAACTACTCCCACAATTACGCTCGGCGATCCTTCTGATTGTTCTTTAAATCGATTTCTTCATCGAACTTTGGTTGCTCGTTCCGAATGATTAATTCTAACTGATATGCATCGTTTACTTTCTATTTTTTTTTTTTTTTTATACAATTTTATTGGGTACCTGGCGAAGTTACGATACCGATTGATAATTAATTATGGAGCACGAAAACGTATATTATCATATAATATGCGTTTATAAAATATTTTTTATCGTGGCAGTAGTATACTTTGCAATGTCGTACAAAATTATGTACAAATTAAATTGTTCTAATTATTTAAAAAAATCGAATAACGCCGGTTCTTCGCGATAATCGAGTTTCGTATCGTACAAAATGAAGGTATAAATTGAATATTAATTAATTTGGTCAGAAAAATTGGACTACGTTTATTGTTCGACACAGTCAGTTTTGAGATTGTGCTATAATGTGTCAGCACATATTGACAGTTATTCTTCGATACGATCAGTTTTGAGAATGTGCTATAACGTATTGGCACATATTGACAGTTATTTTTCGATACGATCAGTTTTGAGAATGCGTTATAATGTTTCGACACATATTAACAGTTAATTATGTTGCGTCTAATTACATGATACCGTGTGAATGATCGATAGTGAAATAATGAAGGTTCCTTCGACATCTAACGATTAATCCTGTATGAGAAAACGAATGAAAAATATGAAATAAAATTTTGTTGTACCGGATTTGTTTTTGAAGAAACTCCATTCTCGATTAATATTTCTGTGTGAAGAAAATTGATAAACTTAATTCGAAAATTTGTTCTCCACGTTGACCCGTGTCTGATCGCAGAGCCTTTTCGATTATATAAAATATAAATTTACAGTATACCGTATGAAATACCGATACAAATGGAACAATTAGCACTTCTGTGTGAAAAAATCGATAAAATACGTTCTTTAAAATCTGTTCGTTCCAAGCTTCCTATTAAAGAAAATCAATTTCAAAAGCATGTCCACGATGCATATCTACATTTGATCAAAGTGCTACTTCTATTATGTAAAATGTGAATATAGAGTACCATGTAAACTAATGTCACCAACTGCAAACTAGTGATTCTATATGAATAAATATAAAAAATGTATAATAAGATTTATTCGTATCGGGCTTAAAGAAATTTCGTTTTTTGAAAACTCGTTCGCTATTCTCTTTCCACGATGTGTACAGAATATATCAACCCATACTACGAACTGACAATTAATGATTCCATACGAAAAAATAGATCAAAAGTACAGAATAAGGCTTGTTCGTATGGAGCTACTAATAATCAAAAATTGTATCTGCAAAACGTTATCAAAATACTTAATTGTAGAACAGTTATGCATTTAATTCAAGTGCAATTACTTTTCTACATTTTTAAATGTTTTCATACATCCCGCTAATTAGTATAATTATTAGTGATCATAATGTTCCTATTGAAATTTCAAATCTTTCAGGAGTTTAGTATTTTTCCTACTTCATATGCAAACTAGGTTTATGTCGCTTATGCCGGTATTTATGTCGTTCCACTTTTCCAGCCTTTCAACAAATCTAAAAATATTCTGAAATACTTATCAAAGACTCCTTTGATCCATGACCCACTCGCATATCATCTTCACAATAAACGAATAATAAGCGAAAACAATTAAAACTAACGGCAGCCTTCGCGATCTCTAAATTTCAATTATGAATTTTCCTTGCGAAGAAAGCGTATGCAAAAAAAAAATTGTTGCGTGTCTTGCACTTGTCGTCTATAATTCATCGTTAAAATTCCGATACAAAATATTCTTAAAGAAAAGGAACAAACTTTTGCTTGAAACGTAAATCACGCCGGTTCCCATCGGACACGTTTATCAATTTCGCGAAGACGCGGAACAGATCGACGCTACTATAAGTCAAGAAACGTTTGTACATGTATACGTACATGTAAGATACGTCTGAACGCGAGAGACCCAGACGAAGATAGCGAAATACCATAAGGTTTTTCGCGATAGCTAACGTTGAACCGCGGCGAATATCGGTACGGCGTTATGTCCTAGATAGTACACATTCCAAGCTGAAGTCATTTACTCCTCGTCAAGATGGAATATTAGCGACCGGCCAGTGCGTTGCGTTTCACTTCGCGAATCGGTTAAACGCGTACGTACGATTGAAATCGGTGAATATAACAGTTTCCGCGTTGCCAGCCGTCCGTAATTTTCGAGATTGTTTCGCGCGCGGCTCACTTGAAGAGACATCAGCTCCTCGACGCGTCCTCGCGTTTAACGAAAACGTGCGTTCCCGCAAGTTGCATCGTCCGCGTTTTTCGTCGGAGATTTTGGGGTTTTAAGGTTTTGACGATTGGAGTTTTGAAATGTTGGGATTTCGAGACTTTGAGGTTTTGAAATTTTTAGGTTTTGGGATTTCGAGATTTTGAGGTTTTGAGATTTTGAGATTTTGGGGTTTCGAGATTTTGTGGTTTTGAGATTTTAAGGTTTTGACGTCTTGGAATTCAGAGGAATTTTCAGATTTCGATATTTTAAATTTTTGACATTTTGAGATTTTGTGATTTTGAGGTTTTGAGATGTTAAGGTTTCAAGTTTTTGAAGTTTCGAGATTTTTATGTTTTGAAGTTTCGATGTTTTGAGATTTTTAGTTTTTGAGGTTTCAACGTTTTGAGATTGAGAGAATTTTGAGGTTTTGAGATTTTGCAATTTTGGTACTTTCCTAATGTAATGTACATATGTATGTGAAACATATACATGTATATATCTATAGGTGTATACCCATATACGTGTATATATGTATCTATAGGGGTATAGGTGTATAAAATTATCTATAATATATATACAATAACTACCCCATAACCACCACCCAAACTTTGAGGATTAAATCGAACCAACATGTTTTAAAAAAAAAAGTATTTATTTAAGAAAAACACTAGACTTTTTCGTCCGTGAATACGACTACTCCTTTGAAAAGTGTTCTGGTCCGTGATAACGAGCAGAGGACCCTATTCGACGATGAGTTTTTATGGACCATCAATGCAGACTCGTGATTAGCGATGGAATTATGTTTTTAGTATGAAACACGTTTACTAATTGCACCAAGGAAGGGAGTGGGAAGCGTTTATTGGCTGTCGTTCTGATTGTAAGTGGGAAGATACCGAAGGAGATTATTATGTTTTTAGCGCGGTACGTAGTTATTGATTTATAGTGTCGGTGAAACGTTTTATGAGGTACGGTATCGGGAATCAGTGCAAAGGATTGTGGAGTAGTATTGTCGGTACGGAATCGTACTGTTCGGAATACTGCTGTTTCTTTTTTTCTCTCTCTTTTTTTTTATGAACTACCGCCATTGATCATGATTAATTGCAAGAACATGAGAACCGTGTTTAGCTCGTACTATCGGCAGAGAATTTTTAAAAGATCACGCCACCGCCGTAACAATTCATGGGAAGACAGGACGAGGCGTTCGATGATTTATGGTATCGAACGTGGGATTTTTATTGCAACTCGAATAATTGTGTTTAGGATGAAAGTTTCATGAAGCCGTCAATGTCAATTTCTGTATCGGCCGTATTCTATTTATCGCCAACGCGTCATTTTTTCCACGAAATATTTTCGTCCCGATCTCGTTTCTCTGCGTTCTTACTCTATTTCTGTTCGTCGTCGTTTCACCATTAATCGAAAAATCTACCTGGCCCTCGAAGAAAAATGCTAGACGCGACCGAAGTTCCCTGCAGCTTCCAATAATAATCGGTCGAGGCGTTAATAAGTGAACGAAAGATCGATAAATTATCGCAACCGTCGGATTCTGGCCAAAAATATGAACGAACGCGTCTCGTTCCGGGCTGAAAGTTCGCGATCGAAGCGCGATCGAGCCGAATTTTCGTAGGATCGAGCGGTGATCCGTGGATCGCGGGATCGTGGATCGGAGTCGACGTAGTCGTGCGAAGACGTCGGTCTCGTTTCGTAGGTGAACACGTGGAAATGTAGGTGTGTAGACACACGGTACAGCACCGATATATCCCGTGCACCGGACGCGGACGACTCGTGAACCGCCTCTTTTATCCGGGGCGCAATTGAGTCAACGGCCTTTCGAAAGAAGTAACGGTATACGATTATTACTCCTACCGAGTCTATACTCACGAAACTGAAACATTCGCGGGCGTGCGCGAGCGCGCGCTCCACCGAGCAACCGGGCATTTACCAGGTGTATGCATAAGTTTTTTTATTTTTTTGTTTTGGTAAAGAAGACACGTAATTTTCAAGGATGTAGACATTATTATAGATCTTAGAAAGTTTAGAATATAGAAGGTTCAACATAACAGCAATAAAAGACCAAGGAACTTCATTTAATGATTTTGCCAGTTACTGTTGAGTTTGAGTTGGGTCATCGTCCAATAACTCCTGCAATTGCTCGTCTTCGCACTTATGTGGTCTACCAGAGTGTTCACTGTCTTTTACATTGAAATCGCCACTTTTAAATTATCGAAACCATGTCTCACATGTTCTAATCAATGGAGCGTGTTCACCATATAGTTTCTACCAGCAAACGATGACTTTCGACAGTCTTTACTTTTTGATCGAATAAGAAAAGCAACGCGTGCCGCAAATGTTCTTTTTCGGGCACAAAATTCGGCATGATCACCGAATTTCCAAATTTATAAATCAGGTTCAGTGTTTCCAAGTTGCTATATTCTAAAGATTCGAAATCTCAATGTTTCAAATTTGCGAGTTTTTTCAGCTTTTTGAATCCTCAAGTTTTTCCACCCCAAATCTATATTTCCAGATACTTGAAGACCTCTTGGTTTCAAAGTTCCTAGAGTTCTTAATCGTTAACTTTCGATGATGCTATATACTCATATTCCTATATTATCGCATGACGAGATCCCCATATCCCTAGATTCCTGTTTCCTTGAATTTCCATGCGCATAGATAACAATACCCTTAGGGATTCCCAATGTACCAATATCCCTAGATACCCATATCCTCAGATTCTCATATCGCTACATTCTTACATCCCTGGGTACCTCTATCTCTAGATTAGCATATCCTCAGATTTTCACATTCCTAGATTCTCGTATTACCTTATTCTTATATTTCTAGATTCCTGAATCCCTATATTTCCCCATTCCAGTATTTTTGTATTCCTAGATACTTGCATCCATAAATTCTCAAATTCCTAGATTCCTAGATCTTCATACTTACATCTCTGTCCCTAAATTTACAGATTTGAAAATTCTAAATTGGGGAATTTCTATATTTGTGGATTCGTCAATTCTTAAATTTGTAAATTTGTAAATTTGTAAATTTGTAAATACGTAAATTCGTAAATTCATTAATTTTTAAACGTGTAAATCTATACATTTGTAAATTCGTAAATTATTAAATTCAAAAATTCGTAAAAATCGTAAAAATCGTAAAAATTGTAAAAATCGTAAATTCGTAAATTCTTAAATACATAAATACGTATATGTGTAAATGTACACATTTGCAAATTCGTAAAATCTTAAATTCAAAAATTTGTAAATGTGTAAATTTATATATTTGTATAACAAATTCGTAAATTTTATAATTCCTATATTTCTTGAAAAACAGGGATATTCGTTCCGTTTTCGGTCCACAATTTGTTTCGATCAGAACGAACGCAGGGTCCCCCACCTAGTTACGCCAATGATAGAGAGCCTTCCGCACTGCATTTTTCTACATCTCTTTTTTCACGCGTTCAACTCTACGAGCGTAGGTATATAAAGGACCGACTTTCTTTCTTCGAATGTTTCCCCACGACTTTTATAGCTTCGCGTCGATAGAATCTATTATAACCTGACTACCTAACCGAACAAAGTTCCGTTTAGGGTCAATTCCGGAGTCGTTCAAACCTCTTCGACGTTTAAACGACCATATTTCATCGTTCCTAAACATCCTAAACCTTTCGCGAAGTATCTCTTTTTAATAACCCGACAACAACACTCGGAACGATAATTAAATGAAACTTAATTTCTTAGTCCTATTAGGAAGTTCTTCGGTTATGTTTATTAATATTTATCGTTAGCGGTTGTCCGTTTGTAATAACGTGTCTCCGAGGCGAATTTCTTCTTCTTTTTATCTCCGTTCGCTATGTCATCGACATCGTATTATTCGACCGTGTTCGTTTAGGTTCCACTTTGTATCGGTTCTGTTGGTATTATATTGGTAATACATGTATGCGTAGGAGAGATCGCTACCCATCGTTCAGTTGTCTTATGGTGATCTTCCTGTAAAGCGCACGTTTTTACGATGCTGCTTATTCATTTACCATCTATATTATTAATAATCATTTTTTGCTTCTTTTGAATCTATTATAACACCTTTTCTTTATCTACTGAATAAAGTGCTTCGCTAACAGGTTCGGGTGTCTATCGCGTGCAGTCACTATTTTCCCGAAGCAAACGGCAAACCCGCTCGTTCGGCGGGTGCATTTTGAAAGTTGAAACACATTCACGACCGAATTCATCCTGATTGCTCGCCGCTGCGCTAAATACCTGTTTAGTGATTCCGCTGCCGCGTGCCACTTTCACGGCAAAAATCTGTCGAACATGCTCGATCGTCGGCTCGGGAGGAGCGAGCGGCACGCTTCGGACAATGAAGTTTTTCATTACGTAGGAATCGTTCGTTCTGTCGTATCGAAACATCCTCGGTTTTCTTTCTCTCTGTTATTCCCGCGTTTCTGCCAACGAACGTATCGGTAGATCCACGTAGTCGCGTGTAAGGGCGCGTTTAGATCGTGCGAGTGAATGCTCTTTCTTCCCCACCACTTCAACAAAATTCGAGCCAATCTCGTTACATGGTCGAGTTTGACTCGGAGCTATTCGATTCGACGCGGTTTTAAGTTGACGCCACTTGATTCGATGATATTCAATTCGATTTCGCGTATGTCGATTCAATGAAACTAGACATAGCTTGAACAGAATAACATTCATTTCAAGATAATTAAATTGAATGAAATTCAACATCATTCGGTTCAATATGATTCGACTCAGTTAAATTCGATCTGGCGTGGTTCGATTGAATAAAATTCATCTTGACAATTCTATTCAACGAAACTTAAAATTCAATGAAATTCGACTTGACTAAATTCAATGAAATTCATCTTGACATAATTCAGTTCAACGAAACTTAAAATTCAATAAAATTTGACTTGACTAAATTCAATGAAATTCGATTTGACTAAATTCAATGAAATTCGAGTTGACTCAATTCAATTCAATTCAATTCGAGTTGACTTAAATCAATTCAATTAAATTCTCTCCGACATAATTCAGTACAATATAATTCGACCGCATAAAATTCGACTTGACTAAATTCAATTCGATAAAACTTGTCCTAAAGTGGCTGAATTCACTGAAATTCGACTTGACATGACCTGGTCCGATCGAAAGAAAATTCGACTCAACACGAGCCAATCGAATAAAGTCCGACTGATCGCGATTCAGCTATACATTTCCTCTCGCAACAGTTCGATTTCATGGGAAGTGACCTGACACGTCCAAGGACCATAACTCCCAAAAGCTTGGTTCAGACTTTACAAACGATTGCTCTCCCAGTCGAACGATCGGACAATTGTCTTCATGATCGTTTCACCGAAACGAGTACCGAACTCGTTCGCGAGTTAGCGCGATACTCTTCCGTGTCCATTGTCGGTCGTTGAATCTAAACGCGCACTAACGACGCCGCACGGCGTTCCCGGTAATGTTCAGGTAGCGGAGTCGCGCGTCTAAATTCATCCGTGATTCGTCGTCATTCTAAACGAACAAATACGAGGGCCTAGGTTGCTCTCCATCGATCGCACGATCGAACAATTGTCTTCACGATCGTTTTACCTAAACGAGTAACGAACTGGTCCGCGAGTTAGCGCGATACTCTTCGGTGTCCATTGCCGGTCGTTGAATCTAAACGCGCACTAACGACGCCGTACGGTGTCGCCGGTAATGCTCAGGTAGAAGAGTCGCGCGTCTAAATTCATCCGTGATTCGTCGTCATCCTAAACGAACAAATACGAGGGCCTGGGTCGCTCTCCACGGAGTTACTTCCATGACAAAGGCCGGTCAAACCTGCCTGACAACCTGTAAAATTCCTATGAATGAGCGCAACCTTCTCTCCCGTGTGGTGACCAGGCGCGTGGTGTCCGGGGCTGGTGGCTCTCTTTTTCGAGTGCGCGCGCGCGACCCGACTCGACTCGAGTCCGCTCGAGCAGAGTCGAGTCGAGTCGAATGGACTCGACTTCGCTCGACCTCGTCCGTTATTAAATTCCTCGACCTCAACAAGTCGGGTGGCTCCTCCGATCCGCTCCGGGATCAAGGGAGAGCCGGACAACTCGTGCCACGTCACGTGACACCAGGCGTCCATTCTTTTCGACGACCGTAACACACGTACGCACCGGTGACCACCATTTATTTCTTTTTTTTTTCTCCGATCGAGATCGTGGTCGATACGGTATTAACCTATTGCGTTCGGGTCACCGCGGGCCTCGTGCTTAGGATGCCGAACCGTTAACCCTTTCGGTGCCAGAACGATACTGTTGGCCAAATGGTACCGTCTCGGGATACGGACGCTGCGGGAATTATTTCCTCGAACGGAATTTACTTGACCCGATCGAGTTCACGCGAGGGGAGATCGTTCATCGACATTTTCTGACTCATACGCATTCGGTGATTCGATGATTCCGAAATATAGGAATTTTTCGTTCACTGTTTTCGTGCGTTTGGATTCGCGTTTACAGAAGCTGCCACCGGGGAAAACACAGATCACTGATTTTCAAGATTTCGAATCATCGAAGTTCGAAACTATTAAGTTTTTCAATTGCTGTAGTTCGAAATTCTCGAGTTTCCAAATTTCCGACGTTTAAAATTATTAAGTTTTCGAATTGCTAAAGTTGAAGGTTTCAAATTCTTGAATTGCTGAAGTTTAAAATGTTCAAGTTATCGAAGTGCCAAAGTTAGAAATTTCTACGTTTATCGATTGTCGTGGCTTGAAATTTTCGAGTTCTCGAATTTGCCGAAGGTTGACATTTTCAAGTCTCCTATCAAATTTTTATTTTTATTTTACCGCACGAGTTGTTTATATGACGCACATTTCTGTAAGTTAGGTGACATCGAAACAGATAATAACGTTGAAAACTTCAATTGAATCGTGTACCGAATACACGTTACATTTAATACAATCCTATTGTAACTAATAAGAAAGAAATATACAATAAATCAAAAATATATATCGATATCTACATTTGGAGATGGCGGTAACAAATGAATTAATAAAAGAGCGTCTAAATCTGTAAATTTAGCGTAAGAAAAATAGTTGCACGAGTCGAAAGGTCATGTCGACGATTCAATTCGAAAAGGAATATAAAATGTTGTTAAAAGTTAAGTAATTATTTTTCGTGCGAGGTTGTTAACGTTGCTTGACAAATTTATCGACTGTAAAATTTTAGTCGGCGATCGCGCTTTTGCGTAGACAGGTGGACAAAAGGCTCGAAGAAAGGGAAAAGAAGAGTGGCGATTTTAAGGACACGCCGGGCATTAACGAGGTGGCGAGGAGCAGGATTATCCGCAACGAGGAGGTCAAACACATTCTCGATCGTCAAGGTTGCACGAGCTGGCTAGTACGCGCGTATCCGCTCGAGCTGAGTCGCGCGAGCGCGAACGCGTTACGCATTTGCATAGCAGCGGCTGTTCTTTAAATTTCTAACTCGAGTAAGCCTGTGGCCGTCCTTGCCGGATGTCTCAATTTTCTGTGCGGTATGCAACAACTATGACTAATACGTCCGCGTATCGCAACACGACAGAAATTGTAATCGTGACGCGTTACGACAATCGATGCTCGCTTCTGGAAAGAAGAAAAGATGGCGACAACGATGCTGCCCGATCATTTTATCGCCTCGTGCGTTTAACCCCTACACGCGATTGCAACGGCGGTTTTACACGAGTACATGAGTAAACTTGACGACTTTTTCGTTCTCGAGCTTTCGTGTTTCGAAACTACCAAGTTTTCATATTCGAGAATTGACGAAGTTTGAAATTTTTATTTTTCCGAATTACTCAATGTTGAAAATTTCACGTATTCGAATTGCTCAGGATTGAAATTTTCAAGCTTTCCATTGTCAGAAGTTTTAAATTTTCGAATTGCCGGAGCTTGAAATTTTTATTTTTCCGAATTGCTGAAGTTTGTAGATTTCAAGTTGTCGAATTGCTCAGGTTTGAAATTTTCAAGCGTCCCATTTGCAGAAATTTTAAATGTTCGAATTACAGAAGTGTGAAATTTTTATATTTCCGAATTACTGAAGTTTGGAATTTTCAAGTTTTCAAATTAGTCATAGTATGAAATCTTCCAAGTTCTGAATTACGAAAGTATGAAATTGTCAGGTTTCAGAATTTTATAATTCCCAAGTATTCGATTTATCGAATTTTTCAATTTTCAATCTCCTCGATCCTCCAAGTCTCAGTATATCAAATCTTTTAGTTCATAAACTCGCAAGTTCTCAAATTGTCAAAATCACTAAACTTGAAGTTCAAACTCGAAGTGTTCACACCCAAATGTCTGTATTCCCAATTCCCGTGTTACGAAATTCTCCATTTCCCAAATTTTCCCACTACCGAAATTTCGAAATCTCCGAACCCACAAGTTGCTTGTGAAGGTGTTCGTCCTTGTTGGTTTGTGGTAGAGCAATGTTTGATCTTTTGATGAAGCGACGTAGATTCGAAGCTGTTTATGTTGGTCGAAGTTAGGGTTTCAAGTGGTTTTGAAGAAACGATGCTTAAAATGATTAGAGGATCGGATTTTTGAACGGTTTAGGCCAAGAAAGCTGGAACGAGGAGTAATTAACACGTTAGATTCTATGGAGGTCATCGGTTATTTGTGGAGAAAATTAGTAAAATGATTCAGAAATGAAAGGATAGGGAAACTATCGAACCTGTCTAACTGAAATTACAATAGTTGTTTAAAGAATATGAAAATTATTCAATTATTCCAATCTATTTATCGTCGTTTCAATTTCCAACATGAGATGTTCAAATTTAATTATTCTCGTTTACAGTTAGATTATGAAAAGAAGTTTATGTAAAAATAAGTAATTATGAATATGTCAGATAAAATTGGGTAAGGTTAGATAGATATTAGATAGATTCGGTAAGGTCAGATAAGTTTAAAGCTGAAATGAAATTATTTGTTTCGACACAAATTTTTAAAGTTACAATACGCGAATTAATATAAATTGAATATAATCGACTAATTGGTAATAAAAGGATTGTTTTTCAACAAAGAATTTTTCTACGAAATCAATGCGAATATTATACCACGAAGCATATCGAAATATTCCATTCTCCAACGATTGAATCCAATTAAAGTGATTTTTGTAATCAACAGGTGGCGGCGAGTTTAGAAAATACCGGTTCGATCGCGAACGACAGGTGTTCTTTTATTAGAGGCATTGTTTTAACGACAGAGAATATTCTATGTACGATTTGCTCTGTAATCATCTCGTAACCGCCGCTTTTTGTAATATATCTAAGCATCAGCAGTTGAAACTATGTTATTAGACGCGAAAGACCGTAAAACTGACAAATCCCACATAATCTTCTGAATTTTATTTCCGAGACTACGAAGTATATAAAAAAAGGTATGTAAGGTAAAGGTATCAGTAGTTGGCACTTTAAGGAACTATTTGTCTATCTGTTCACAAATCAGGCTAATTGTAAGTTCACTTCATGGAAAATTTGTGATTAGCAGTCGCTGCACAAACTATTCTTCTATTATATTACAAAAAATATTCATTCCTGATGAAGGTTGTAAATTTTATTTCTTTTTTTTCTAAACGTAAAATTTAATTCAATAGTTGACACGGAGTGGATTTAGACAATTTAGCATTGTTTGTTGACAATTTCAATAAATAAACCTATTTCACGTTTCAAACAACATAAACGAATGCCTTTTTTACTTACAATGATTAAATAATATAAACTTGCAGTACTTACATTTTAACCAAATCCTTAGCGATTTATATAAGAAAGCACTGAAAAATCGTAAGAGCCGTGCACAAGTTTGATTAATCGGTTGCTATGACAATTTTGAATGGCGAATATGCGCAGTATTCTGCAATTAAGCCGCTGAAGTGCGACAGTATACAGATTAATAAGATTTGATGTATTCCAACTTGTGGTTTCTTTATGTATTTACTTTTTTCGAAAAAGTGTCAAGTACTCTTACAGTGTCTGGTGCTCTTATCTTATAATAGATCTTCAATTACATATAGTGCGACTCGTTGCTCACTATTTTAATTTTACCAATTTATTTTGTATATTTACGAATAAAAGAGTCGTTAAAATTAGATCGAGGGAAACCATTTCAGCAGAAAATCACAACTCGAACGACACCGTCATGCTACGTGAGACATTTGCTCGGTGCATTACGTTCGAAATCCCGTCGGATTCGTTCGATCGTCAGGATTAAAGTGATTTTTGTAATCGGCAAATGGCAGACAGTTTTCGAAAATAATCGATACGATCTCGGGAACGTTCGCTGTTGTTTCGCGTAAGATAATGTTGCAAAACACGTCCGTGGCGAGTTCTTTGTTGTACAGTTTGCATTAAGACAGGTCATATATTATGCCAGTTTAAAACGTTTCAGGATTATTGCAAACGCCGCGAACTGTTTCCCTGCTCGTCTCTTATCCACGATCAACCCGCTTATCGGGTTCGATGTTTTTCTGCGGAATTCGAGCAAACGAACGTATTCGCGTTACAAACACGCTATTTACGGAAGGTGTTTAAAATCGCCGACGTAATCAACGTCTACTCAAAAAGGAAGAGAAACTGCTTTTGAAATTGTGTTTCTTGAAAAACAAGCCTCGCGCGACAAACATTCGTTCGTTAGCTTCCGCGAGTCGGCAATTAAGTATGCGACCTTTTCGGCAATTTTCTTCCAATGTTGCACCCTAGGGAGTATCGTTGAGAATTTCGAGGAAGGAGACCCGGAGGATTTTAAGGAAACTTAGAAAGCAAGAGGATAGGATGGAAAAGGTTTAGGAAACCTTGGAAGAAAAGTAGAAAATTGTTGGGCATTCTAGGGAAAAACTGGGAATTTGTAGAGATATCATATATCAAATTCTAGTTTCTCTAAGAAAAACAAGGTTTTCCTAATTCTAGGTTTTCTATGATATCTCAGGGAGTTCTATGACGGTCCTAGGGAATAGTGAACAATTTTAGAGAAGCCTAGAGAATCCGGTGGTGGAATCTAAGGAATTCTGGAGGAATATTAGAGAAACTTTGGGAAGCTATGGGGAAATCTAGGAAATCACTAGGGATTTTTAACGAACTTGGTGGAGTTCTATTAAGAATCTAGAACATTATGAGGATAACCGATGTTCTAGATAATCTTGGATAGACCAAGAATAACTTAGGGGATTGTCGAAAGGGTTTGGTGAATGTGTAAGAGAAATGGAATGGGACGTAGGGTATTCTAGGATATTTCGAAAGCATTACGGATGTCTAAAAACAAGCTTGTGAATGTTAGGGAATTTTGTGGTCGTCTAGAAAATTCTATGGAATCTTGGGAATTCTAGGAGTGTAGGCAATTCCATGAGAAATTAGTTATCTCGAATTCCATTCTGAAACATCTAGAAGAATCATCTAGAAGTATTTCAGGGACTTCTCGGGAGTGATTTCAAGAAATTCTAGATAATATTTTTAAATTTTAAAGAATTCTCCAGACCTCTACGAAAAATTTTCAAGAATTACGGAAGTTTAAATAGCGTAGAAACTGTCTCACCCAGATCGTCAAACCAGAAATTTAATTATTGGTTTGTTCGGAAAATAGTTTCGTTTTTTCTCAACAGGTTTGCTCGTGAAAAAGTTCAATCGATTCTACGCAGCAGTTTGTGATTGATACTCCATGAAATATGGAAAGTGAAAACCAGTATTTTCGGAACATTTTCCCTTTTTTAACCCCAAAACTACCGACGCATAATTCACAATTATTTTGATGTTAAAAATGAAGTCGATAAATAAATGGACAAACGATGAAATATAAATGAATACACTTAAAACCATCTTAACAAATTTTGTCATTTGAAGTAGGAAATTTGTGGAGGGGTCACTTGATCCCTTTGATAGTTTTAGTGTTAAATGCTCCTTTAAAAATCTTTGCGACGAAAATCATCTCTCATTTTGATAAAAAAAAAAAACGAAATTACTATCCCAAGAATCTATTAATATAAAAAGTTCGATCGAAAATTAGCAAAATTTCACGGAAATTATCGGTCGAAATAATCGTGAAAAAGATCCAGAAACTCGCCGAATACGTCACGCCGATAAATCCGTTCGAAAGTTATTTCGGAAGGAACGTTACGTCGAGCACGAGGCAGAGTCCGAGCATAACCTGTACGACAATTAGCGAATCGTTATCTTAGCAAACGGCACGCGTACACGCGTGCACATTGCGCAACCGTGGCCACGTTTACGTAACCGTACGGTTACGTCTTCGAGCGTTAGAATCGAGCGGATCGATTCGTGTTCGAGCCTCGACGAATCGAATTCGACGAGGGTTAACGTCGTCGTGCGTCGAGGTCGACGCGAGACGTTATCGCGAACGTTAGACGCGCGTCACGGGACAGGAAACCGAGTGAAAGTGCAAGAACGAAGTGACGCGCTCGCGAGAAGAAACGAGCCGATCCGCTCGCGTACGCGCCGAAGGTTCCGAGCTGTGTCGCGCGTGTACGCGCCTCGGCACCGTGCGAACAAGCGTGTACACCGTGAGAACCGATGCCGGCCTGGGAAACGTGCATACGCGACACACCGCTTCTTCCGTAAGCGGAAACGCGTCGATGATGGCCGACCGTTCCTCCACAGACCCCACCCTCTATCGAATTTTTGTTTGCGTCGTGTAAAACGCGCACATTACACCGTGCAACGATCAACTGATTTCATTAACGACACTGTAAAATTCTTAGATTTTTGCGAGGTGAATGCGAATCTGAAATCCGTTCGTCTCTAGGGCGCACAGTTTTTGAGAAAATTAACGTTAAAGGTAATTGCAAATTTTCGACTTTGGCAATTTTTTGTGTTTTTAACGTAGGAGATAGTAAGTGGCTTTTTGCACGAGAAAAATCTGTGAACTTTGTAACGTTGAACTGTGAACGTTGTATATAACAATAAATTGTTACTACTTTGTGAACGTTTAAATATGTTTAAACAACGATGAAAATAAGAAAAACCCCAAAAGACACCGATTTTTACTGATATTTTTAAATTTATTTAAAAAACGGTGGTTCTGGGCGCTGAGCAATTTTGTATAAAAATAATTCGAACTGAATTGACCTGAGCAAAGTTAAATAAAATTGAGATGAACAAAAGTAGATAAAATTGATTCGAGTAAAGTTGTGTTGAGCAAGGTTAAATAAAATTGGGTCGAGTCGAGTTGAATGAATTTTACTTGAGTTAAATCGAGCTAAATTGAGGTAAGTTCAGTTACGTGAAGTTAATTAACAGAAATTAAGTTAATGGGATTAAGCATACTTTCGTTACTACACACACGTGCGGTTCACTCATGTGATAGTAGACCACGCACTTCCAATTCTATTACCCTACTTACAAAATAAGTAATAACATCACGCCTCTATTATGGATTAAAATTATAATAGAAAATTAGTAAGAATATTTCTGTCAAAATGTAAGTTACCTTTCAATTAAATAAACTCAATAAAGAATCATTGTAATTAAAAAAATTTTTAACTTCAATTGTTTAATTGTAATAGTATGTTTCATACTAAACAAAGAATCTTTCAAACAAAGAATATAAAATTTTTTGGTCGACCTTTTGTCAAAATATCTGTCATGTTTTATTGAGCTAATGAATGGTTATATATGTTAGATGATGCTGCAATATTTATTTATTTATTTTCCTACTTCATTTTCAATTCTAAAGTAAGTATGCATTTAATGTTGGTAATTGTAGTGTTAAAGAGCTTGTTGTATCAAAAAGCAAAGGAAGGAGAACGAGTTCGAAAATTTCGAACGGTATTACACGTAACGATTGATCGCGATTCGTGCACCTGTACCGTATGTCGTTGTTATCAGTATGGCGGGTCGTTATCGGGTCCGATAGAGCGGGAAACGCGACCTCGCGAACGAAAAGACGACGCGGTTAGGTTAAAAGAGTCGCGTCGCGCGTGCATACGCGCCGCCACGTATCCGCTTCGCGCCGAGATGTCTTTTACGAGCGAATGATGCATGCGTTCACGTGAGCTGCGAGCACGGATGCGCATACCAGGAAGAATCTCGATGCGTAGTGCCGTGGTGAGCGCGGTTAGGGCTACTTGAGCATACTCGCGCGAGCGTGGGTGGGTACCGTGAGACCCCGCTACGAAACCGACCATGGAAACCTTAACGTGTCCTCTTCGACGCGATTTATTCGAAAAATTATCCGTCACCAACACTTTGCGACGCCTAAGTACACCGGAAACTGTTCCCCGTCACCGAATTCCAAAAATAATTAAAAAAAACTTTCGACGCGTTTGTTAACCTTTTTCACTCGAAACACTCACACTTTGTTTAACACGTTTACTGTCACATGAAAGCAATCGAAAATTACATTAGTTAGTATTTTGATTTTGAACAAACCTTGCCAAATATGTTGACGATACATTGTTATATTTGTTCTTCACAGTTCGAAGTAACTAATGCGAGTATTTACAGTTAGAAAGGTGAACAAATTTTCAATATGACCATTAAATCTGTATAGAAATTTGAGTGTCACCCACATATTACGACTGTCACATATGGCAGTCAACGTGTTAATGCAGCTATGTGGAACAGACATTTTTTAACTAAATCTATAGCGTTGCACATATGATGTATAAACATAAAAAAAACAGCTAATAGTGACAATTAATAATGAAAAGTTAATAACTTCCAAAAAGTTCGTCAAACTTTTCAACCAAAATGTTTTAGACTTACTATCTGCTACCACTAAAAATACCCTCGAGTGCAAAACGTTAATACTCGCCTAACGCGATTATGATAACGACAGATAATTAACAATTAACACTAGATTTACGGGCGTGCAACCATTTATTTTTAAATTAAAATTAACGTAGAAAAGAAAATGAATAAAGTATAATACGTAAACTGACTTACAAAATGATCCTTTAGCTTGGCAAAAGTGAACATACATTGTGATGCAAACTTATTAATACTTTTTCTAATTTAAAATAAGAAAGAAATTTGTAATTAACTCACTGAAAGTGATCTGCGAGATCCATCGTTGCCGATCACTTTTCTCAGCGTGGTGCTAATTTGTCGATCGCGTTTCTGCAGCATCGATCATCTTCACGGACAGAAAGTTTGGGCAGTGACATTATTCGACAGAACCTGTTGAAAGATCATACAGTCACTGACTGCAGAGACTTGCATAATATTTCATTAATGAAAGATGCTGATGAATTCACAAGTTATAAGTCGTAACACGTACATTTTTATTGCATAATCTGTTTTTGCGATCTTACGAGGTGTAAGCTGTAACTTGTAGATTTTCGTCGCAAAAACTATTTTTATAATTTTGTTCGGTATAAACTGCAACTTGCAGATTGTCATTGCGCAAGCTATTTTCGTCATTTTACTGGTTACTGGTTGCAAGATGTAGATTTTTATTATGCAAGCTGTTTATACAATTTTACACGTTACATGTTGTAACTCGTAGGATTTTCATTGCGCAATTTTACTAGTTGCAAATTGTTGTTTATAGATTCTTACTGCATAAATTCTTTTTAAAATTTTGCAAATCACAAGGTGTTATCTATTATTGTAGATTGTTAGTTGTATCGTATAGTTGTTGGTATACCACGATGATTTTGATCGATAATACGATAAACATACGCGTAAGTACCATACAGGATCAGTATCAATAATTTGATCGATATTAATGATTATTTTATAACATTCGTTAATTGCCCAATCTCGAGTACGTTAATATCGTGCATGTGCCAATTACATCCATAAATTGTCGAATCACCCAAATGATTTCACGCATTATGTTGTAACGTTCATAAATTGCATAAATCGACCGAAGAATTGCATGTATTAATTTGCCGGCAAATTCGCGAATGCGCCAAAAAAAAATTACACGTATCAATTTGTAACGTTCGGTAATTGCTGAAACAACCGATGAATTATTGAAATTGTCTGTCTTACCATAAGCAAATTTTGCGGTTGAAGAGAAATCCTTTGCCGCGTAGAATGCACCACCTTTAGCAATTTTATTCTCGAACGTCGGGATACCTTATCTCGAAGTTAACGACTGCAGAGATATTGGTAATCAGTTTCGAGAACTGATTACGTATCTCGGAGAAAGCTGTCGGAACGTAGCAAGATTGTTTTAGAAGTCCCTGTTTCAGATTCGATCGAACGATCGTCAAAGGATTTTCAGTATTAACGCTGGAATTGTTGTCTATCATTGCATTTTCTATTTTAGGCTATTTCGTAACCGTCTTCCTCTTTTTTTCGCATTCCATCGTCAAGCGATTAAACATGCAATCGATTACTGCAAAAACGATTACGTACTCGTTCTTATTCCTCCACATTAAAATTTATTTCATCCGCATCGGCAATATTACTTTTTTAATCGAGGTACGTAGAATTTAATGTAATATTCATTTTAGCTATACGTAAATATACTCGTTATACAATCATTAAATGTGTCAAAGTACGAAGTTGATATAAAACCTTTGGTATGCGATATAAAACAGTGATATACTCTTTGATGTCTTTTTAACAATTGATTGGACTTGATTTGTGACTTCAAGTCAATTGCATCTGCAGGAAATTTTACAGTAATTGGTATTAGTATACAGATTTTTCAGTACACTTAACTTGGTGAATTTTTATTTGTAAATATTTGAAACATTCGCGTATAAAAATTCATAATCACATGTTTAGCACATGTCCAAAACGGCGATCCTGTGTCCAAAAAGTACGATTGAAAAAAAATTAAAATGTACCATTAAAAAATAAATATATTAACAACAACTGCACACATACGAACTAGTTCATATCAACGGTACAAGGAGGATGTCAAAAAATTTGTCAGAATGCAAGAAACGTTGGCAACAACTTGAACCCGCCCTCCATTATTTTTGCAAAGCTCTAACCCGATCGAATATAATAGTCTCGGTTTTACAATTCTACTTTTATGAATAATCCACGCAACGCTGGCTGGCTCTGGCAGTGCCTTATAATACAAGAATTCTCGATGGAATGACAAAGTAATCCTAAAGCAGAAAGTGGAGCACTGCGCTGCTGGAATATCGAATAAGCAACGTTGCGATAGTATGGCGGGAAACCGGCAGAAGAATTCATCGATACAATAGAGAATCTAAAATCAGCTAGCGTTAGGGAATAATTGAGAGATTGAGATTCTCGTTGCTTCTATAACAGAGAACATATCCCTCTAGAGAAAATGTGACCACCCAAGAAGAAGCGATCCGCTCGTCCATTTTTAGGGACGTTCGACGATCAGAAAATTTGTCAACTGGCAAAGAAATAAAATTATTTTACTGATATTGAAACTTGCGAATTTAAGAAATTAGGAAATGCAAAAAAGGGAAAATTCTAGAAAAAATGTGACCACCCAAGAAGAAGCGATCCGCCTGTCCATTTTTAGGGACGTTCGACGATCAGAAAATTGGTCAACTGGCAAAGAAATAAAATTATTTTACTGTTATAGGACCACGCGAGTTTAAAACATTAGAAAATGCGAAAATTGCAAAATACGAGAACGTCGTAATGAAAAATTGTCGCCTTATTATTCATGAAATACATCGAATGTCTTCGCGACACGAGCAACGTTGGAGGGAGACACGGACCGTACCCAATCCGATGCCGGCAGAAAACCGTGTGAAATCATCGATAAAGTCGTCGCATCGACTTCGCAGTTTCGCTTCGAATCGACCTTCTTCGTTCCCTCGTTAGCCAAGGTAGAACGACGTTTCGAGGTATTCAATTACTACGGCGTTACACCTTCGGCCGCGTTCGACCCTTCGAATACTCTTTCCCGCTGAAGGATCACGGATCGACTCAGCCACGAATGGTCTCCATTATATTTCAGCTGTTCCTGGAAAAGGATTTCGAAGCTGTTGGAAACTGCGCGTAGGAACGCAACAACAGCTATCGCGGTCTCCTTCAATCAGGAAAAGGATTCCCACGGGATATTGTTCGCTAGGTGGATATAGGCGGTCGACCTTTAAGCTATTCAGTGACCTCGCCAGCTCCTGACGTTCGATCCTTAAGTCCCCCTTCTATGTACGTACCCTTGCGTATGTACACTCAGGTGCAGCCCAAGCTTCCTTTGGATAATGACGCGTGTGCAAACTCCAACATTTTTTAATTCCCACATTTTCATATCCGACAATTTTTATATCTTCGAACCTTTCTTGCCTTCATAAGTATCTCTGAGTTAGAACGCGACAGATTGTTTTATTAGGTTTGGTTGGAGCTTAGATTGAGATAACGATTAAGATTGGAGTTCAGATAAATTAAGTTTAGGTTTGTTTAGGTTTATAGGTAATTTAGATTTGATTAAATCGGATTAGGTTTATAATAGCGTAGGTTAGGTTGGTGGAAAGTGGCTCAGGTAAGAGCTAGATTAAATCGGTGCAGACTTCGTTACGTTAGGTTAAGTTAGGTTATGAAGTGGTTAGTGTAAGGTTACGTTAGGTCCGACTACCTTATAATAGAGTAGATTAGGTTAGTGTAAGATGGCTCAAATAAGAGCTAAGGTAAATCAGCGTAGACTTAGTTACATTACGGTTTGGTTAGGTTATAAAGTTGTTATTGTAAAGTCACGTTAGGCCGAAGTTAAGTTAGATTTGGTTATAATGGATCTGGGAGATAATCCAACACGATTTCAAATAGAAATAATTAACGTAGAAGCATATGAAGCTGAGAGCACATTGTTATCGTATCACGTGAATCATGCGCTGTCACCAGCAACATACACGTAGAATAAATATATGTATACGCTGCTTCTCAGCTATATTTCGTTCACACTTTCCAAATATTACGTAACGATAATATGAACCTTCGTAATTTCACGTAACACGCGTATACATATGTATTCTACATACATACGACATGTATTCTGTACGCGAATACATGCATAGAATACATATACGACGTATACGTATATACATATGCGACAATACGACATATACGTGTTTTATATATGCGTTGTTCATTATAACGCGTTATTTCACACGCACGATAACAATGTGTCGTTACCTTTACTCGCCTGGCCTGTATCATAACGATACCGTCGATAACATTGTAAAGTTAACGATATTCGTGTGCCTAAAAGTCAGGCAAACCCACGTTCATTTTTCCTATTGTTCCGTTTAAACGATTTTTATACCAGGAAACGTGTATGCGTTCCCGTTTCTCTGTCCTTTGTGAAAATGAAGAAAAGCGTATTAGCGTAGACTCGGCTCACAGGTAAATATTTATCGATGTCTATCGACGATTCCGAGGCAAAATTCATTTCCAATCCACGGAGCCGTAGGTTCGCATCGTGATTAGCGTTTCGCGCGATGATGACTCCGTAGAAGCGAGCCGATAGAAGGTGCTGTCGAGGTCGCTGTCCACCCTGAGGTCACCCTCCTGTACCGACCGAACAATATTCGATGGGAACCCTTTGGCCGCGAGCAGGAGAAGAGAGAAACGGAGAACGTCGTTCGGTAGAGGAGCGAGACGACCAAGAAAGAGACGAGAACGGAAGGTGTAGAGAGAACGAGAAAGAGAGAGAGAGAAGAGAAGAGAGGCGTGCTAGCTGTTCACATTACCTTACTTACTATACGGGGTCAATGCCACTGCGTCCGTCCCGCGGCCCCACTTCACTTCACTTGGCTTCACTTGCCTCTCCCTTCGCTCTTCTCTCTCACCGTCTCTCGTCTCCTCTCCTCTCTTTCTCTTCTCTCGCGTTTCTCTCTCGCGCGTTCCTCCGGAGAGACCTTCCTTGCCGCCCCTCGTCTCCCTGCACCTCGCGCCACTCGCGAGGTCTCCGCACGGACGTTTCTTCCTCTTCCTTCCATCCACGCCCGATCCTCGCCGCGGAGAGTCGTCTTCTTCTCGTTCATCGGTATCGTTCTCTCTCCATCTTCGTTCGTCTCTTAACCCGCTCGCTCTTCCGAGCCACCCTCGCGCCCTTTGCGCCCCGCGCGACTCCATCGCGACCACCCCCACCGAACATTCTCATCGACCGTTCGTGTATAAGAGCACGAAGAGAGAACGAGAGAGAGAGAGAGAGCGTGTGCTGTGTTCGGTATCGTCTCTCGGTCGGTTTCCCCTCCGTGGTTACTTTTCTTCTTCCTTTCTTTGCCTTCTTTCATTCTTTCGTTCTCCGCTTGGTCCTCTTTCATCCACCTCGTTCGCGTCCTCTCGGTCCTATTCCTCTCCGCTGCCCTTTCTTCTTCTTCTTCTTCTTGTTCCTCTTCGTCGAGTTCTTCGTCCTCCGGGCCGCCCTTCCCGTACGTATAAACTATTCCAAAAATTCGTATTGTTATTATTATCACTTAACCATTCCCAGCAGCGGGGCCCAACACAATGCGAGACTTTGTTCGCGACCGATCCAGCAGCAACGCGTCCACGATATCCGCGTCTCCGAAGGAGAAGCTCTCGCGCTATCTCTTTGGTGGTCTCTCTCTCACGGGTCGAATCGATTTTACGAGAGTTTCTACTCTTCTCCTCTCTCTCTCTCTCTCTGTCTCTCTGTCTCTCTGGCTCCTGCTGCTGATGTTGCTGCTAGTGCTGGCTGCTGCTCCTTCTGCTTCTTCTTTTTAATTTTCATCTCTTTTCTTCGCTTTTTCTGGCCGTCTCCTATAAACCCCGTCTCTCCGGCTACCTACGGCCCCGGAGTGCTCTCTTTCCTACGGTGTCTGTATTCTTTCATTTCGGGATCGAGGGTGAGAAAGGATGAATGATCGTTAGGGAGGATGGACCGTGCGGTTCCGAGGCTTAAAGCATCGTTCCGTCGAGATTGAAAGAAGCTGCGAAATGCTGCCACCGAGCTTCCACTTTTATTTCCACGGCATTCGGATTCTCTCGGAGACGAGCGAACCGTCGTCCATCTTCGCGCGAATTAGCCGCGATCCACGGTATCGATCCGCTACTCGTACGTTCGTCTTGCGATCACGATTCGGTCGAATATTGTACCGTTTGCCGGTTACACTGCGCGTATTAACGTCGTGAATAACGCTTACGAGGGGACCTTCATGTAGAAAGCCAAAATTATGCCGACTTTCAATAATTACTTTGAAGGATAAGATGTGCATACATATTTTGATGACTATTTAATTGAGCACTATTTAATTAACCAGTTAGCTGTGGCTCCACCTTTTGTGAGTTACTCGGCAATCACGGAATAAGCGTCGCTGTTAAAATATTGGATCAAAAAGATGGGTCTATTTCATAAATTTGACAATTTTATTACTAATATTTACTTATTTCGTTAACCAGTTAGTTGTCATTGAGGAGTGTACTCGTCATGACACAAAATCCAGTCACTTCTCCATGACGAGTATATTCGTCAATCACGACTAATTGATTAATACTTCGACTTCATTTTGCAATTTCTTTGTTGAAATGAAATACAAAATGGTGGAGGTACAGCCTGTTGTGGTACAAGCATCGTGAAGCGAAATATCATATAAATATTATTAATACATATATATCATATTATAGAAATATTATTATAACGTATACAACATATTATTGTATAAATATTAATTAAACTTTAATGTCTGATCGAATATCAAACATTAACTACCGATGCATAATGCATAATTACTTTGTAGTTCAAAATGAAGCTGAAGAACAAATTAATATCTTGATAAGAATCAGCATAGATTTCAAGAAAATCATCTGAACAAATTTTGTCATTTAAAATAGAAAGTTTGTAAAACGGTCATTTGACTCCTTTGGTAGATTTAGTATTACTACTTGATCGAATTTTCTAACATTGTCATCTTACAAAATTGTCGAACTAGTAATTGATTGTCTGATGAATATTCGATTGAATCATTGAACAAAAGAATATTCGATCGAATCATGAACGGATCATCGCAGTGCATCGTGTGTTAAAAATATTTATCGCTGCATCGTATCGACGACCTTGCGATTGGAAAATGGGCGGTAGAATCGAACGGGAACCGATTTTTTGTATCGATCAGGGAACAATCGATAATTCGACGATCGTTTCAGGTATCACTGATCGATTCGTGACGATAACCTGTTAACGCATTCGCGATCTTTTTGTTGGAAGGAGACGAGGAACCCCTCGATGCAACGGCGTTGCTCTTTTTGTAGGGTTGAGGGTTTTTTCGATGTAACGATACCGAACGAGTGGTACTTTGACGGTTAGTATAGTGGCTCGAGTGATAATTGCTTTCAAAGTTGTTTTATGGAGTGTTCCTTCGGTACTTACTTCCTAATTAAAGGTTTATCGGTATTATTATGTTATTTCGTTGAAAGCTTCGGCTTCAGCTTCAGCTAATTTTAACTGCCGGCCATTTTTATAATGGCCGAGAGTTCGTATTGCGGTGAAGATATAATGTAATGCACGTTTTTCTCTCATAACTTAATCTTTTTCTTTTATGTATCAATAATGCTGCGTCTTTATTTGATATATTTATGATTTAATATCATTTTTGTACAGTTATTTCTTTATTAACCGTTCCTTGCACCCTGGTGTAAATTCATGTGCTACGCAATTCTTCTACTTTGAGCAACGTGAACGAATTGCATATTTATATTATCGATTAAATTGCCAGAAATACTTCCTGTCTTCTGCAATTACTTTATACTTAATTTGTGACTTGTTTGCTACGTTTTCAGCTAGCGTATTATGTTTCTTCAAACAAATTTTCAGTATGGGAAATAATTGACCTACTTTTCTGTTAAACGAAGGTGCCAAAACATTTGATAAAAATTCATGAAACCGTATAGCAACTGATATAATTATGAATATTAATTCATCCATACATTTTATACGATTCAGAAGTTGAAGATCGAAGCAGGATTATTGAACCTTGAAGATCTTCTTCCTCTAAAAATTTATGAGAGCGGTGAACTTGAGAGAGATTCAATGAAACTTGTTAGGAATGATATAAGAGTTGGGTAGTATATTTATATAGCTATTTATAGTTTGCTAATTATGTGCAACCTGCGAAACTAGGCATATCCCGATGAGATCTCAACTAGGTCGCGTGCGGTCTTCCAACAAGAAAAGGTTGCCCACCCGTGACCTATGCGATAGGTGTGACGAATGAACTCGACGGCAAAGTTCAATAATTACGTTGCAGGTTTAGGTGATATAGCAGGTGCAAAGGCATCTTTATCCTCATACTTACAGTCCGAAATATTTGTAGCCAAACTCGAAGAGTGTTTATTACTCAGCAAGGTACAGAGAAAATCTTATTAAATATATATGATAAATTGTGATAAAAGGACATAGTAAAATATAATAAAATGTAATAAAATAAAACAGAATAAAATATGATAGAGCAAAAATGAAATAAAATATAATAAAATATCAGAGAAAATTTTATTAAATATATATGACAAATTGTGATAAAAGGACATAGTAAAATATAATAGAATAAAATGTAATAAAATAAAACAGAATAAAATATGATAGAGCAAAAATGAAATAAAATATAATAAAATATGATAGAACAAAAATATAATAAAATATCATGAACATCTTACTAAAAAATATTCTTCATATATATATACTTATATTAACTAATTAACTCCACAGAACAAAAGCACTGTTTTTCTTCTTCTGTAACTATACATGTAATCAAATGCTTCGAGACTAAAATTCAAAGAAAGCTCTAACTGAATCTAATTATTTCGATTCGTAAATGGCTCATATTAAATTAATGTTACAATTAGATGGAATTAATTAATAATTATATAAATAAATAACAACGTTATACGACCGTGATACGACCATAATAAGTAAATGTAGCGTGTAAAGATCCTGTGGTACATAAAAAAAAAGTGAAAAGAACGATTAGGATGTTCTTGCTGTTGAAAAATGAAAGGAATGATTAGGATGTTCTTCTACATAGTTAATCCGTTGAGGGGTCGATAAAGAACTAACACGAAGAGACCGTAGCAAAGTTAGCAAGTGAGTCGTCCTCATGGCACGATACAAGACCACGATGGATGTAAAATTAGAGGTGGCCGTACATCGAGCTTCAATAGCGAGGCTGTGAATGAACTATGACGTAGATTCGTAGAATGCAACCGACCGCCCACGCGCGACCGATCGCAAAATTTACTTTGCCCTGGCGTCATTGACGTCAGAGGCTTAAAAGGACGAGTATTTATCTCGGGAGTATTTTCAGATAAGTAACTCAATCACGGCATTCGTGACTGATTCGATCAAAAATTTCGCTATTGTACCGATAAATAGCAGACAATTTCGTAATACGTTAAATTTGTACGTAAACGGCTATCGAAGAGCACGTTGCATAACTGTCTTTCTATTTCTTTCGTTTCTATTTAGGAGACATTATACATATACTATAAATAAGATTTGGGTGGCGAATTCTTCGGAAAGTTTCTGGAACACGTGAAAGAGGTACACGTGGTTTTATTTTGGATCTTATGGTTTTGGGTTGTATGGGAGTTTGGTGGTGGTTTGAGGATTTTGGAATTTGTTAACTTTGGGCCGGTGGAATTTTGGGATGGTGGAATTTTTGGACATGGGATATATTGCAATTTTGGGACTTGCGGGATTCTTGGGAAGACCGGCAATTTGAAGTCTCAGTGAGCCGATATTCCACAATTCTAAAGTCCAGAATCTCAAGGTCTCAAAATCTGAAATTCTAAAATTCTAAAATTTAAAAATTCTAAAATTCCAAAGCTCCAGATCCTCAAGATTGAAAAATTCAAAAATTCTAAAGTTCCAAAGTCTCAACATTTGAAAATCCCAAAATTTTTAAATTAGAAAATTTCGCAGTTCCAAAGCCTCAAAATTTAAAAATTCCAAAATTCCAAACTTAGAAAATTCCAAAGCTTCAAAGCCCCAAGATTTTTAAATCCGAAAATTCTAAAATTCTATAATTCCGAAACTCCAAAGTGTCGAGATTTCAAATTCTCAAAATTCCAATATCCATAGAATCCACAAAGTTCCAAAACTTCTAAAATCTCGTACACTCAACGTCCCAGAATTCCAAACATGCAAAATGCTCCCATTCACAAATGATCCACTGATCGAACACGGACCAGTGGACCATAATCAACGACGAATCAAACCTAAATAAACTGAAATACGTAAAACAAAGTTAAATAAATAAAACCTGATGAATGGAACAAAATATCTATTATGCAAATACCGCGATAGAACAAATAAAACGTATACAGTCAATAACGATCCAGACGTAAATCGATGTTAGGTTTCAATAGAACTAATGAAATTCCAAACCAGACTATCGCGAATGTCGATACACCTAATCACGCAGTCTGGATATCGGTAATCATGAGTCAATAGTGTTTAGCAAACTATAGTTTCGCGGACGCGTGACTCAATCAAACTCGATAGCAGAGTTCGATTTTTCGTTTCGATCAGTAGCTCGGCTACAAAGCTTGAACAGCCTCTGGCATTGATCGCGTTCGCAAGAAACAAGCGATAAAATCGCAAAAAAAAAATCGTCTAAACAAAAACGAGAAATCGCAACAACGTTTGAGTATCTTTGTTCGATGTCTGGATAGAATTATGTCGGCGAACACGCGACTGTTTGTTGCAGCTACCGGCTGTTAGGCTAAAGCCTTGACATTGCATTGGTCACGATGCATTTGCATTGCAGAATCTCACGAGGATTCTTCTATGCAGAACTTGTTCAGAATGGTACAAAGAACGCAAAAAACAGACAGGATAATTGTAATTACCATTCTTTGAGTAATGGAAGTGAATCTAGCAATCTACGTGTTGTATCGCATTAATCGACGGAGGAACGATATTTTATATTGGTAATTACGTTTTGGAGAAGCTTCTGCGTCTCGAAAGCATGAAATCAATGCATTGTGTGCTATGAGACACGTTTTTGACACTAGATTTAGGGACAATTAATGACCATTTATATTTAAATTGAAACTAAGAAACTATAAAAGTAAGCAAATAATAGACAGTACGTAAAGTAGCTCACACATGATTCTTTATTTCGACGAAGGATGACTTACATTTTGTCACAAGCTTCTCACTAATTTTTGTTATTTAAAATAACAGATCTAAGATCCGTCATTTTGACGGGTTTCGTAAATGTAGTGTTAAATTTATGAATTTGAAATTTTGAGGACTTGTAAATTTGGCAAATTGTGAAAGTTGAATCTGTAAATTAGTGAATTCGCAAATTTTAAATTTCTAAATTTCTACTGGTGTGAACTTAAAAATTTGTGAAGTCACAGAGTTATAAAACTGGCAAGTATAAGAACTTGTGATTTCTAAATGTGTTAACTATCTAATGTCTGAATTTGCAAATTTCCAAATCATCAAATTTGCAAACTTCTAAATTTCCAAGATTCTAAATGTGCAGATACATAAATTTCCATATTTATAAATATCCGACATGGATACCTTGGAATTTTTTAATTTTTAGATATTAGATGTTTGAAGATTCATTAACGTGAAAAATGTGTAAATTTGAAAATGTGTAAGCTTAAAGCGAAAAATAATTTGTAAAATTAAAAATTTGCAAACCCGAAAATAAGAAAATCGCCAATTCTGTAAATGTCTCCAGTTTTTGCAAACTTTAAATCTTCGAAGACAAACAAGTTTGAACAACTAAAACGTTTGCAATTAGAAAATTCAAATTTCCCGCCGCAATATTTGACGTCCATGACACTCGTCTGGTTAGCGAAATAGCTCAGAAAAAAAGAACTACACGCTCTTCGATAAAAAGAAAATAAATTAAAGTCGTTTACAAATCGTATGATTTACACGATCGCAGACATGCTCATTATATTCCGAGATACAAGGTAAAAGTTGATCGAAGAAATAAATTTCGCCGCAAATTTGTGTCCCTTGTCAAGCAACAACGCGTAAAAGAGGAAATGTGATGAATCATTCATGCTGTGGTTCGCTGATAAAAGTGAAACAGTTGCCTCTTTCCTTTTATATCCTCTTCGATTTCGATCTTGATACAAATCGAGAAATCGTTCGAGAGTATAATCTTGTCGCTTTTTATTCCGAGTCGATTAGGTGTCAGACGACTGTATATATTCATCGGATCGACCTATGTTTATTACGCGCTAATCGCAAACTCATGTTGCGTTGTATAACAACTTATCGGTACATTGTTACCCGTTAAGTATGCTAATATATTTCATTTTTTTTTACTTTACTGTAAGATGATTACGTGATTACCGTAACGTCACGCTTCTGGTAATTCCAGCGAGTTCGAATCGATAAAATAATACGTTCGATTGCGATCCGTTTTATTCGAGTTTACTTATCGCTAGATATTTGATAATTGTACCTGCGATTAGCGGGCCGTTTAACACTAGATGTACGGACGTTCAATGACCACTTATGTCTGAATTAAAAATGAACTATAAAAAAAAATAAATAATGTATAATACATGAGCCAGTTCATGGAAAGATTCTTTATCTCGATGAAGATTAACATGCATTTTGCAATAAGTTTTTCAATAATTTTCGTACTTCAAAATAAGAAATCTATGATCCGTTATTTTGACGGGTTCCGTAAACCTAGTGTTAAACACAATTTTTATCCTCGCCTCGTCTTAGACGCGAAAGTTTAACATTTTTTGAATTATGGAATTTTTTATTTTGCGATTTTTACATTTATGAATTTTCGAATTTTTTAACTTCTAAATTTTGTGATCGAGATTTCAGAATTTGAATCATGAACTCCCACATTTCCAAATTTAGAAACATGATATGTAAAATTGAAAATCTGGAAACGCGAAATGTAAAATATAAAATTTAGAAATTTAGAAACGTGATATGTAAAATTGAAAATCTAGAAATTTGGAAATTTAGAAACATGAAATGTAAAATTGAAAGTCTAGAAATTTGAAAATTTGATAACGTGAAATGTAAAATTGAAAATCTAGAACTTTGAAAATTTAAAAACATCACATGGAAAATTGAAAGTCTAGAAATTTCAAGATTTCGAAACGTGAAATGTAAAATCTGCAATCTAGAACTTTGAAAATTTATAAATATGGAGAGTAAAATCGGAAATGAAAAAATTTGAAAATGCAGAAATTTGCCAATTAAAAACTGAAAAACTGCAAAATCGAGCATCAAAAATCTCGAAAGCTCACAAATGAAGAAACCAAAAATTCTGAAAATGTTAATCGTAAAGAGATGCAAGTATACATAAAAAATCCCCCAAAAATGTGTTAAGAGTATCCTCCGCATCGACGTGAAGCTAACAGTGCTCCCCAACGTACACTCGCGCACCCCAACGTCTTCCGCATCGGCGGACCACGTTGTCCATCATGTTTTTTCTTCGTTGAACAGCGGCTAGACAACGCCGAAGAGCAAATCGGAGCACAACACGGCGAACAGATTCGAGAATGGACACAAAGTGTCGACAGGCGGTGTCGTTCGTTGTCGGTCGTCGAAAATCCGTGAAGATGCGTCTGTTCCAGGAAGTAGGAGCCACGGGGATCATCGACCCTTCACGGCTATTTCAGTTATTTTGCAGCATGCAGCTATTTTAAATACATATTGTGGAGTAGAGGCGTACGAGCATGAAGCATACGAAGCCGGTAAGGACAGCGGAAGAGAGACGTAGCCGGGGATTGAAGCAGGGAGGAAGGAGAAAGAAAGGGTGAAGAAGGGGGAGGAAGATAGAGAGCGTGACGGAGGGAAAGAGGAAGAAACCACGGGGTGGAGAGGAGCAAACGTAGATCGAGAAAGAAGGAAACGAGGTGCTGGTGGAACGAGCAAAATGGCGAAACTGAGATAGATATACAGGCTGATCCACGAAACTGGTACACTTTGTATATTTAACCCCTTCTGGGAAATACGAAGGACGTTCGTGCAATTTTTTTAACCTTCCTGTGTTCGGGTTTATCATTGAACTTTCGCTGCATTATAGTGCGAATAATTCACCATTAACGTTTATACACGCGAACGGTATGTGAGAAGATCTCGTATGTTATAATCATTATTTGAAAATAATTTAGAGACACTTGCTTCATGGACATATATACAAAATTCGCGATACAAAAGCATATACATGCGCATTTTATACATGATATAGACATATGCAGTGATGATATACATAAGTACATATATGTATATATATGTATACATGATATAACCATACGCAATCATGATGTATATAGACGTTATTATCACTGAAACGATTACATCTATATTTTATGTATGTATATATGATTAGTGTGATAGTAGTATAGTTGTGTAGTTACATAATTAGCGGAACACTACGATAATAGTATAGTGCAATGATGAAATAATAGAATAGTAAAATGGTAGGATGATTGAGTGCTAAGATAGTAGAATATTGGAACAGTGCCACACTAACATTGTGATATAATAATGGTGTTGTAGTAGATTATTCTACAATAGTGAAATCATAGTGTATAGTATAATTAAAAGAATGGTAGAATGTTAACGGTACAGCAACGGGATAGTTGCATACCAGTATAGTTGTATACAAGAATTACTAGAACAACGAAATCTCATCTCACTCAAATCTTGACCATTAGGATGATCAGCACGAACAATTAAAAATACAATTTTAACTAATTAAAAGATAGAAACTAACCACATAATAACTACACATATAAATACGAATAATAACTATAACATATAAAGAATCCATAATTATTGCAATTATTTTATATTTATTAAAAGCGTGTTACGATATGTGTTATAATAAATATAAACGTGTTATAATACATAGTGTAACTACCAACATGTCGTGGCATAACTTCATTGTACATACGGTGACTACCAATATGTCATGCCATAACTTCATATGTATATGTCACAATTACAACATACAAATCAATTATAACTTTGTCAATTAGTTACAAATAACACTTTATTAGAACGTCGCGTATGATCGAAAAAAGTATGCACAGCCTCAGTATAAACACCCTGTACGAAGAGAGGGACGGATGTAGCGGAAGAGGAAGGGTGGGGATGAGGACAACTCTCTCGGGAAGGAAAAGCAGGGAGAGTTACAGCGAGAGAGGCCAGAGGGGTTGGTATTTATAGCCAGCCCCGTCGACGTCGACGTCGTCGTCGTCGTCGTCGTCGGCGGCGGCGTCGTCGCCGTTGTCATCGTCGACAGTCTTGACTCCTTGGTGAAATTCAGAGAGGGGTGCACCCTCTCGGTCTGCCTATCTCTGCCCCACCTACCAGTCGTCTGTTAAAGGAATTTCCTATGATTAGAATGAGTATTTCTATACGACGCCCTGAACTCTCCTCTTATACGTGTCTTACGACCAGAATAATCTATGCTTCGAGTCTTTGCTCCGACATGATAGGTTGCTTGCTATCGAGTCGATTATGTGGTCGATCTGGCTGTTCATTCGTACAACTCGCTCGTCTTCGCTCCTGGTGATTATCACGCTCCCTGTTGCGGAGGTCGCTAGTGACTGGGCAATGGGATCTACTTTTCGAAATTTTTCATTTTTTCTTTTCGAAGTCCACGAACGGTTTCGAAGTTCGCAAATTTTAATATCGCCGAATACGCGGAGCTCTATCTACGAGCTTTTGTAAATATGGGATGGTAATCTTTTAAAAATTAATCCCTTTACGCTCGAAAGGTAACTCGTCATTTTGTTTAACACAGCTATTTGGAATAGGTATTTTTTAGCTGAATCTATTGTGTTGTACATATTTGTGAACATAATGAAAGAGGTAATGGTGGCAATTAATAATTGAGTGATTATAAGTTCGAAAGTATTCGTGAAAGTTTTCAATCAAATTGTTTTAGAGTCGCTATCTGCGAGCAGTACAAATACATTCGAGTGCAAAGGGTTAAGATTTGAAGTTCACGGACTTATGGATTTTCGAATATCTAAATTCTTGCATCGTCAAATACGCTAATCTCGAAATTCTCAGATCTTCAAGTTGTGCAGTTTCTAAGTCTCCGAATCCTTCAAATCTACAAGTTCCAAATTCTCCAAATGCTACAATATCCAACTCTTCCAAACTCTACAGTTTCTTAAACCTCAAGCTGTCCAAATACTACAATTTCTCAACCCCCAAGTCGTACAGATTTAACAATTTCCCAATCACCAAGTTGTCCAAATTCTACAATTACTCAATCCGCAAGTCTTCCGAATTTTCAAATTGAAAATTTGAATTACATAAATTCCGAATCCGCAAAATCTATAGATCCCAAAGCTTCCAGATATCCAGATCTCTAAGTGCAAAAATTCTCAAACCAAGCGAGTCTCTGGAAGTCCTCAAAATTAGTCCACATGCAAATCTCAAGTTCCGAAAATACGAAACATCCCAAAATTGCGATATCCAAAAATTGCCAAGGTGCAGAATAGAGCGCGTGCGAAAAGTTTGTCGCTGCAATGGTCGGTAAACAATTTTCCAGCTCTCGTCGAGCGATTCGTTCTCGTATCGTAGCTGCATGATTCGCGGTTCGGTCAACTAACACGATCGCAAGTGACCGTGAAGAGGCACGACACTGTAAAATAAGGACGCGCATCCACCTTTCTACTCGTGGTACCGCAAAGAAAACGGTGACCCGCGTCGTTCGCTGCGTGCATTCCAGCTTGTTAGTTTGGCTGCCGTTCGCTTTGCCTCGCCTCGCTCTGCTTTTCTTTCCTTTAACTCGTTTCACTCCGGAGTGCTTGAAAATAATGCCGTCCCGGGCAGCAAGAGCGGCTCGAAACGTTCGCGGGCATTCTTCCATGACCGCTCGATTAACGTACGCAGTCAATTATGCTAACTCCTACGGTATGCGTTCGTCAGGTTCTGAACAGAACCGCGGACCAGTCAACGCGACACCGAGAAACCGAACAGAGAGAGATAGATAGATGGAGAGAAAACGCTTCTCTACGCTTTATAAATCGTTAGACGTCTGTACGTCGCTTCTTCAACTTCTCGGCTCTCTCTTCTCTCACCCTTTCACGGGAATCCCTTTGATCCCTGTCTCCTCGCCGTTGTACCCGGGATTGTTCTTCGGCTTCCGTTTGTCAATTGTTCGTCGACACCGCGAATCTCTCAGGCGCGACTGCATCGCATGACCGTTAAATGGCCGTGCACGATCGGTCTCGTTGGTTAATTCGACCCAGGACCGTGATTATTATAGACACCGAACGGGTGGAACCGGTTAAAGGGTCTGTCAGAATTTTGTAAATTCGAGGGTGGGGACGTCCTGAATTTCGGATTTGCGACTCCGTGGACTGGCAAATTGAGAATTTAATTTCGGGATTTTGGCATTCGAGAATCTAGGGATTTGAAGATGAAGGAATTCAAGAATTTAGGGATTTGAAGATGAAGGAATTCGAGAACTTAGGAATTTAAGGATTTACGAATTTGTGCATCTAACTTGAGAATATGTGATTTGGAAGTTTAGAAAAGTTGAATTTAGAAATTTGTAAATATGAAAATTTCGAAATTTGGGAGTTTGTGTTGCTGAGCATTTGGGAGCATGCGAGTTTTGGAGTTTAGGATAATTTGTGGAGTATAGAAATTCAAAAATTTCAGATTCGAAAGAATTGAAAATTTGGAAGTACAATATAATGATTTTCAAATCGTGAAATTTGGGAATTTTAGAATTTATAAATTTGGAGAAACAGGAAATTGGTGATTTGCGAAAATTTGGGTTTCATGAATTTGAAAACGAGAGATATGAGATATCTGAAAACTGAAATACCCCGAAATTTCCAGAAATGAGATATTCGAAAACGATCGAGAAAATAAATATTTCAAAATTTCAGTAACCCGAAATTCCAAGGAACGAGATATTCGAAAATATTCGAGAAACGATATATGTAAAAATGTCAGAAATCCGAAAATTGAAAATTTAGAACTCAGGGTATCCGCGAGATCGAAAATGTATAAATTTCGAGACTCGGTAAAATTTCAAATATTATATTCAAAAAAACTGTGACCCAAAAATTTGAATCTTCGCCTAGGTATCTTCCGTTCCATCACCACGGTTCATATTTTGTGTATATATTTTCCGGACTCCCTGTATCATTTTGACAAGGGGAGGGGGTGAGAGAAAAACGATGAATCCCCCGGTCAGAAAGATTACCGTACATACATTTGCTCGCAACGTTGCCGCTAAGCCACGAGATGCTCGGAGGCAGCGTGTTTTTATCATCAACGAACCTCATCGTCCAATTGATTCGCGGAGAATCTTCTCACTCGCGGCATACTAATGACCGCGACGATGATCTCGCGCCCCGGGGGTTACCAACTAATTTGTTCCACGCTCGACGACGTTCGCTGCGCTCGTTAACGCCGATGTTCCGTCCAACACGATGTTCTGGAGTGATAGGTTTGCTCGTTCGCGCGTTCTCGCTGCCAACTTTCCATTTTGAAGGCTTCCTTCCGTTCTACATTGATATTCCGTTCTACATATACATATTATTACATAAATAACGTAACGTTACGCGACAATTATTGTGTAACGATACACGATGGAACAAGATGCCAATGTAACCGGTTTTTCTTTCAGCCATCCGAAACGACGTGCGATAATTTCAAATTTCCCGCGGCCATTTCGTCGGATCGATTTTCGTCGATTTACTAACGAACGAGACATTAGCGGAGAAACATGTTGACGGCCAGGTATTTCTTCATCGATATTTCGTTTATAAATTGAAGGGGGAGGAAAATGGAGTGTGATGGAATTGACGCGGGAAATTTGAAATTGTTGATCGCTGTATGCGTATTTGAAAGAAGAAAATTGGTACACGTTGATCTTTTATATTTTTTATTGATTATTATTACACGATAATTGTTATACAAATTGAAGGGGGAGGAAAATCGAGTGTGATGGAATTGACGCGGGAAATTTGAAATTGTTGATCGCTGTATGCGTATTTGAAAGAAGAAAATAGGTACACGTTGATCTTTTTTATATTTTTTATTGATTATTATTACACGATAATTGTTATATTACGTATTTTATTTTGTTATATTTATATAATTATATATATTCGCGATGATTAGGAAAATATAACAAGCTTATGATTTATATAAAGACAAGACGAATGCTCTTCATCCGTAACGTTTGTAATTTTCGTTAAAATAACTTTTGCTAAAGTCAACACAATACATTTAGAGGAGATTAGGAATGTACTCTTAAAATGAAGTAAAGTTAAAACGAAGTAGTATACGGTTCTGAATGTCAAGATTTTACTTGTTGCCACTTGAAGATTTGTATTACGACTTCGTTATATTCCGGAGACCTGTAGACAGGAACGAATTGCGATTTTCGACACAAACATAGTAACTTAGAAAACAACAGGCAAAGTGCTTAGAACGAATTTTCCTTCTAAAGTGAGTCACTTCTACCATTTGTTTGGCAACGCGATCATAAAAGCAGGTAAAGCAATAAATTCGGTGAAACTGAACGGTAAAATAACGGTGTGGGGAAAACCGAAGAGGGTACATTGGTACCTAATAGAAATACAGAGCACAGAAATATTGCTGTTTTATGTACACAATTTGCGCGTGTTTATGCGACTCATCTTCACGGATGAGGGTGCAAAAATGTAGCTGCACCAAATATTTTGTGTTTATTTGTAACTGATACAGTTTGCGGTGATTTCACTTTTTTTAACGCAACTTCTTGGCGATGATATTACAAATTTGTTAGTTTTAATTCAACCATACACTTTTTAAGTATTTTTACGTATTATTTTTCAATAATTCAATGTGTGATTTTTGTACAGGCAATTTCTTATGGTCGCGTGAATTTCAAGTCATTTCAAGTTTTATTGCCATTGTTTTTCGCTCATTTGTTGCTGTAAGTGCTATTTATAATATACAGCTGTATATGCTCAGATATAATTAATAATATAAAAAATATTGTCGTTGTTATTTCTGCATTCCAAGCATACGAATACTTTCGTTCCTCACTGTATATACAAAATGATAATTCTTCAAATTTTCGCATTCATTTCTTTGTACATCAATTCTATACCAATCATTTGTTCCTGTCAATGTTACGTATGATATACAGTTATAAATGTTTAACTATACTTTATAACAAAAAATATTGTTGTTGTTATGTCCACATGCTAAGTGCCCGAATACGTTTGTCCCTCGCTGTGAATTATTAAGATCGATTCAAGCAAATCAAAAAATGAAACCAGTATAACAGTATAAAGAAGGTATAAAAGGTTGTTTGCAAATGAAAAGCACCGAATAAAATGTACGCGTATCGAGTATCCGGTGATTGATCCCCGGATTAAGTAATGTCAAACATTGTCCCGTTGCCGTTGAACAAATCGCTTTTCGATGACCACGTTAGCAACGCCTATTGTTTCATTGTTCGCGGTTATGTAAACTATGCCAGTTACGTAAAGTATGTATTTCTATCGGTCGAAGAAAACGGAAAGGTCTGGGTATGCCCATAAAAAGAGGGTAGCCGACGACGAGCAAAACCATCGGTGAAAGGGATACAAGTTATTGGAAGAAAGCGGTTGTGTTTCGTCGTGTCTCCGATCGATCGCGATTCTTACGTGCTACTAAATATTTCAACTATTTAGTCTCGTATCGACGCTGCGTTGGAAATAAAATGGCTCGAGAGTTAGGCGGATATAGGTGGAATCGATACGCGATTGCGTATCGGTCGTTAAATGCAGGAACGAGCCACTGATGCATTCGTAACGGTGCTGCTTATGTTTTCAGAAATGTGGCGTACCCGTGGGCATGCTAATTTTTATTGTCGCGAAAATTCGTTTATCAAGAGAACATCGTCGATCATAAAAATTTCGCACCGACGTCGCGGTTACCATTAATAAGAAACGTAGTTAAAAAGGGAGAAAGTATGAAATAATAAATTTTCGCGTCAACAGCGACGACCGAGGCATATTTCGTCTCCGTTCCCGAGGGTTACATCAAGGTAAAACCAGGAAGTTACTTTTCAAACACCCTGTGTACCTCTCCTTTTCCCTTTGTCTCACTTTCTCGACCGATCTGCCGGCGTAGACCCGTCACTCTGTCTTTCTTCGACTAAGCAGCCCGTCTTTTTCTCCGCCATTGTAGGCCCTTCTCGCCCAACGATCCTAACCCCTAACCAAAACCTGCACCCCCGTTACACTCGACTCGTGAAAGGTTTCCCTCTTTCCCTTCGCCACACCACCGCCATACCGCTTCGTCTTCTCGTCTTCGTTGTCGTCGACGACGTCGATGTCGTGGTTACGGACGTAAAACTTTCAATAGTCGAATTATGAGAATTATTTTGAATACCGATTGTTCGTTGGGGTTGCTCGAATACCTGGAATACCTCGATGTGGTCGACTCTAATTATATTTTATTTATTTCGCTATATCGATTATTATAGTGAGTATCCCCAATGGTCCGTTGTTTGAATTGTTTCTTGAAATGATTTGTGTAATTTGTGTAACTTCAATTATTTTTTATTTACTTGCCTATATCAATCATTGTATTGAATATTCTGAATGTTATTTTGTATGAATTGTTTCTTGAAATAATTTGTGTAATTTGAGTAACTTTATTTATATTTTATTTACTTGACTATATCGATTATTATAGTGAATATTCCGAATGGTCCTTTGTTCGAATTGTTTTTTAAAATGATTCGTGTAATTTGAGTAACTTTATTTATATTTTATTTATTTGACTGTATCGATTATTATATTGAATATTCTATACTATGAATATAATATTAGACTATTATATTGTACTATTAAATGCATAGTACATATTACATTTCATTTTCTATGAAGAATGCAAATTTCAATTTATTTAGTACCTACAATGTTTGAATATTCGTAGGCTGTGCATTCAAATTTGATTTATTCAAATAATGTAATATATATATATATATATTTATTTATTTATTTATATTCGTGTGCACATGTACATGTTTACCGTTCTCTCAGTTCCTCTCAACAAACTGAATTTTCCAAAATCCGAATCGTTCAAACCGTTCGAACAAATAACTAAAATTCGTAATCACGCTCATCGAACATACAAACATGAGAATTATTTAATTTATCCGATCAATAGACTCAGATCAGAGTACACTGCGAAACATTGCGACGGTTCGATAATTAGAATTGTTCCAATAAAGAGTACGTATTGAAAACCAGGGAATATTTTCGTAACAACCCTATTCGTGATCGTCGTTCTTCTTCCGTCTAACTGCACCCTCCGAACAAGGCAGAACTGTATGCTCCTTTTCCAGGACGGAGGAGAGCATAGTTCCTCTTTCCCTTCTGCTTCGCCCAAATCGCATTCCTCTCGTCTCTCTAAGCCATTTTCAACGCTCTCCTTCTCTATCGCCATTAAGCTGCATAAGCGCGTCTCACCCTCGTCCCCTTTTTTCCCGTCTGTCCTCGTTCGATCACCGGGGTTTTCACCTACATCCCTCTTCCTCTTTCTTCGAGCCACTTCGACTCGCCCTGCTCTCCCATTTCTCGGAAAAGTTCCGTGCTTTCTGCCTGGCCGTTCCTTCTTCGCCATACTTTTCCACGCTGCGACGGAATCCAACTCGCTCCCCTTTCTTTTTCTTTCTTTCTTTCCTTTATTCCTGTCTACATGTATACATATATGTACGTACGTATATATGTATGTAAGTATGTGTGTATGTATGTATGTATATTGTGCGGGTTCGAAGGAGAAAGACAAGGGCAATCTTGTTCTTTTAGCTGAACGAACACTTTTAAAAGATACTCGTTTTCACGAAATTCGAGTTATTGATGGGACTCGGGTCTCGGGGAGACGTCCAGATTCTTCTGGCCGTCGAGCGTTTAGTTCAGGTCGTCCGGTGAATTTCCCGGGGCCCTTCAGTTGCCCGAATTTATAAATTACTTTGGAATCTGTTATCTTCGAAACTCCGGTCTTTTATATTCCTGTATTCCCACGTTTTCGGAGTTCCTTCGATTCCTTGTTCTCTGATTTCACGGATTCGTAAGTTTTTTGGTTCTCGCATCTTTAGTTTCTCGTAATTTTCCATTCTCGCATCTTCATATTTTCAAATGTTCAGTTTCTTTCATTTTTAATTCGACAAATTGTTCGATTCTCAAATTTTTAGTTTCTCGCATCTTTAATTCGTCGAATTGTTCGATTCTCGAATCTTCATATTTTCAAATTTTCAGTTTCTTTCATTTTTAATTAATCAAATTTTTTAATTCTCAAATTTTCTTGCAGCTTCCTCGAATTTTCACATTTGTAAGTTTTCAATTTCTCCCGTGTTGAAATCCTCAAATTTTTTAATTTTTACATTTTCGCGTGTACAAATGTTCAATTTCCTTCATCTTTAATTTCTCAAACTCATTAATTCTCGTATTTTCAATTTCACAAATTTCCAAATTCTCGCATCTCCGACGCTACAAAAATTCCTAAATCACGAAATTTTTAAATTTCCACCATTTCAAATCTCCGATCGCCTAAATTCCTAATCTCGCATCTTCGGATTTCTCAAATTCCTATATCTGAAAATTTCTCAAATTTCTAAATACCACTTGTATCCAGTTTGGTACACCAGCGCTGTTAACCCTAAGGGTACCCAGTTAACTCCGAATAAAAATCATGGCTGTACCATTGAGACGAACTATTTAGCGATCACGTATTTCACCTTGATCGATTTCCTCAACTTCTTTATTCAACGCGCCATTTACAATTAAAAATGATCCAATGTAAATTGCTAAACAACCGCATCAGTCGTCCTCTATCGAACTCATGCAACGAAAACGCCTGATTTCTGTTCGCGTGGGTTCAGAACTCTGTTGAAAATTTTGAAAGTCTCAATTTCTTTCATAAAGTAATTTTATTATCGATAAATTTTATACACAATTTTCATAATATTCTACCCTTGTTTATTCGATAAGCTTTGATATATTTACCAAAACTTTTCATACCTTGTTACGTTAAATGTTTCGACTAAAATTAGCGATAGATTTATGTATGAATTCATACGTCGCTCGTATATGGATGACACGGCACTCGAAGTGTTAACTCGCGTCTTCCAGCGATGTTTTCGATTCGTAAGAGAGAATCGGTTCTCCATACGCGAAGAATCCCCATGGAAAATTTGATTCGATCATTTCGCTTGCCGTGCGGGAGTCCCTTCGATTTCGCTTCGAAACACAATTTCCGTCCCCGCGCAATTGCTATTATTTTCTTGTTTCGGAGGTTGTTCAATATTTTTGGACGTTCTAAAACCTCGCCGTTCTGCTACCTTTTATTTTCTACCGTGACGCCGTGAACGTTCCTAATTTTAGGAATCGAGGACAAAGGTTCGGTAACATTGCAACATTTCCATTTATAATAATCACTGTATCTATTGTTCGTGACAAAGAAACGAAGAATTCGCGATTGCAAATATTTTTGCTTCGATCCTGTAACGTTATCGTGCTTGAATATATTAATATTTATTATTGTAGTTTATTGTTGTCGTTGTTTATTATTTATTGCTTTTTGTTATCCTTCTTCGATGTTGTAGTTTACTGTTGCTACTTATTGTCACTCGTTGCTGTCGCTGCATATCATACTTATTTATTAGTGTTCGTTGTTGTTGTTGTAAAATATATCCATTGTTTTTTACTGATTGTTTTCTGTTGCTGTTAATTGTTGTATATTACTGTTCACTGATGCAGTCACTGTTGCCTATTATGGTTGTACATTGCTATATTTCACTGATGTTCATCGACATTGCTATTCATTATTGTTCTTATTGCCATTACTCGTTGTTATTAAGAATACCAATTGTCACATTATTTATTAACATTAAAACTACCAAAGGGGTCAAACGACCCTTTTAAAATTTTGTCTACTTCGAACGACAAAATTTCTTAAGATGTTTTTCTTGACATTTGTGCTTATTGTCGTCAAGACAAAGAACCAATAAGTGTGTTCATTTATGTTTCATCGTGTGTTCATTAATTTCTCAACTTCTTCTTTAATTTCAAAATAATTGTGCATTATACGTCGGTAGTTTCAGTGTTAAAGACTCGATGAAAATGAATTTGTAGAACATTGAAGGGTTAAATCCACCCCCTCGTTGTGCAGGATAGCTGTGACAGGTTCGTAAACAAACCAAGATCAGAAATATTTTTCGGGAGGAAGCGTAAGCAAAGCTTATTTCTGTTCGTTGGATCCTAATAATCGAAGTGTCCTTTCGAACAACGAACTATCCCTTTGATCCTTTCATCTTTCCTGAAAATCCACCCTTTTCCACGCTCGCTTCTTTTCTTTCGCCGGCTTCACGCCTAATTTGGCCGGCATTATACTCGCTAGCAGGACAAATAATTACGCGGCCAAACCCTGGGTCATTGTAGTCCCCGAACTCTGCTCGATGTCGAGTAATCGCTGATATCGTAATTGGATCGAGCATCGCGAATCGGGAAATGCGTGCAATGCAATGACTGATTGGAAGAAGGCTCGTATAGGCCTTTCTGTTCTTCACCAATTAAGGCCTAAGGGTTGATAGCAGATTCTATGGAACGTTCGACAATGTCAATTTAAAATTGATAGACACTCGTTTGCAGAAATCTGTAATGTTACAATTTTACAGCTTCACTATTGGATTATTAATAAGTTAGGTTGGATTAGGTTTTTCACGCCTATCAAAAATGAGAAAGATATTGATATATTTGATATGGTTTTATGGTTAAAATGTATTCTTGCGTGTTGTGTGTTACTTTCCGGACGGAACTCAAAGTTTCAATCAAACCTCTGACATTCTGAAATTCCACAAGAATTTTAAGAATCGAAATTTCGGAACCACAAATGTCCCGATGTCTGAATACCCTAAAATTGAAAACTTTGAAATTCCAATGACTGAAAGTATTAACATTTCGAAAATTCCAAATTTCCAAGGTCTTAAAAATCTTAACATTCAAAGTCCCGAAAATCCTAAATTCCGAAATTCCAATCTTCAAAGTCCCGAAAACCCTAAATTCTAAAATTCCAATCTTCCAAAGTCCCGAAAACCCTAAATCCAAAAATCCTAAATTTCCAAAGTTCCAAAAATCCTAAATTTCAAAATTCCAAACTTCCAAAGTCCCGAAAATTCTAAATTCTAAAATTCCAATCTTCTAATATCCCAAAAACCCTAAATCCAAAAATTTTTAATTTCGAAAGTTCCAAAAATCTTAAATCCAAACTTTAAAAATCTCGAAGAGTTAAAAAATTTTGAAGGCCCAAGAACTCATAACTTTAAACTACCCAAATCGTGATAAAAGTGTAGAAAAATGAAAGGAACACGATTCTGGCGAAAACATCGTTATACAGAGACAAACATAATCGTGGATCAGAATGATTCTTCATGGGTCATTGTCTCAGACGCTGCACTTTCTAGTTCAAAGGTTAGGATAAACTTGTGGATGACTAACGAGGAATTAGTCATTGCACGAAATAATGAATCTGAATAAATAAAGCATGCTTTGAAGAGTTTCGGTCGAGTCTGTCCTATCTCTACGAAGAAACTTTCAATGTTCGTGAATGAATGGTGTATTGAAGAAGCACGCTGGTTTATTAAAAATTATTGTTGCAATAAGACATTCTGCTATACTATCATTATACTACTATCTCATTATATATATTATTATCATCCATTTAAGAGATTTCATGCAAATCAAATAACATTTATTGCAAGTTTCACTTTTTTTTTACAGTAATTTCCACGTAAATAAAAGTGGACTAAATATATTATTAAAACGGAAATAATTATATGTAATATAATTAATTCTAAGGACTGATATCATATGTCATTCTGAACGTATTGAGTTTCAAAAATTTCTAATAAAACAAAAATCTTAATTACAATAAAATAATATCGTGACACGCTCGAAAAAGTTCAACATCGTGTATGCCGATGTTATCTAACTGCGAAGAGGAGTACTGAAGTGTAACGAGTCTAATTTAATGATCAGTTGCTAGAAAATCGGTGACAGATTAATTAACAGTTGATAAATGATCTAATAATTGGTGCTAAATTGTAGGCGTAACTGATTTATCATCGTTTGCCTGAAATGCATCTAGAAAACCGGCAAAGCGTCTTTTAATGACCCTTGGAATGATCATGGTATCTTAATCTTTCGAAAATACCGCAATTAAAAGAGTGTATCAGCGAATCTAATATCATCACGAGTCGCTCAACGGAAAAAATAATATTCCGATCCTTTCTACCATTTTTACAACCTGATTTATCAATTTGTGTTAACGGATAAGCGCAAGAATTATTGAAATTGTTAAAATCGTTAAAAATTCTTAAGATTTAGTCTATGTTAAGATTTAGTCATTCAGAAGGCCTCAAATTGAAAAACCAAAATTTTTAGATTAGAAAATTGAGGGATAGCAAAATTTTCGAAGTTAGAAATTCGGAGAAGCGCAAGTTTCTAAAATTCGTGAGACGTTGATCAGAAAACCGTGATTAAACCCCGCGCAAAATTTCCCCGTTCCATATACATCCAATTCCAAGAGTCCCCGTACGTTCCCGCTCGTGGCAATATACCAAGATCCTACCGTATTTCATTCATATTTCATTTCTCCCGCCGTTACGAGCGGAGCACCCGGTATCTCCTTCAGTTGCATTATTTACAATGGCAGCAAAGGCACGAAAGTTTTGGCGAGCATCTCTCCGTAGTAATTAAACCATCTCGAAGCATAGGATGGAAGAAATAGAATTGGCGACTTGTAACGCATAGCATCCCGTTGGCGAGGAGGTGGGGGAGGTTCAGCCACCCCGATAGGAGGGACTTCCTTTTATCCGGGAAGATTTTGTAAAGACGAAACTCCTCTTTTCTGGTCGGTTACTGCGCAGTATACATATACCAATAACTGGAACAAAGCCCACTTTGAAAGACGGCCCCAACAGCACTGGTTGAATGGACAGCTCACAGCTACGGGGGAGTGGGAGCCAGTCGGTGTGGTAGCCGGGTGCTTGAATCATCCCTTGCTGCTAAACATCCTCCCTATTTCACGAGTGGGGGACTTTTACACGGGGTGAACTCGTGTTTATCTGCAGGTTGTACTTAGACAGACTGGCGCAATATCCACAAAATCATTTGACTATATTGTCTGGTTAACTGGCCGCAAAACTTTTTCCTTTATTCCGCCTACACGTTCCCGCTCATAAGCGTTTAGATTACTGCTCTTTTCACGTATTAGAATTGTGCTTACCAGATAAGATTATAATAAAATGAAATGCTCATCCAAAATGCAGTTAACACGTTGACTGCCACATGAAAGCAATTGGAAATTGTGTTAGTTAGTATTTTCATTTTGAACAAACCTTACCAATTATATTCACTATACTTTATTATATTTGTTCTGCACAGTTTCAAGTAACACAAGCATTTACAGTTTGAAAAATGAACAAATGTAAAATAATATGACTATTAAACTTGTATAGAAATTTGAGTGTCACCCACATATGGGTGGCATGGTAGTCAAAGTGTTAATATAGACATCTCTTATGTTGGATTAGTTTTACTACCCTCTAAATCACATTTTTCCTGGGTTTTTGTATGATTTATGCTTTCAGAGTGTCTAAATAGTTATGAGCGATAATGTACGTCCGCGGATTCCTTTATATTCAACATCTTTTACACTAATTTGCATTTCTCTTTCGACACAGTTCACTCAAAATCAATGGCAGAGTATGTCTATTACAATTTTTGATGTCTATTAAATTTTTTCACTGAATTCCAATTTTAGATTTCTACTTAATTTGTTCACTTTGATCCAATTTTTTGATGTCTATTAAATTTGTTCACTTTAATCCAATTTTTAAAGTCTATTTTTGTTTGCAAGTTCACTTAAACAAGCATAGCGTCGGTACGATTTGCCTATGCGTTTATCGACCTAACACCCAACCTAAATAATAATTCATTACTGCGCACCAATTGGCGAAGGACCAACATCAATTATATCCAACTGATTTTTATTTAACAAATAATCAAATCTTTTTATTAAATGAAATATTAACTATTTCATACAATACTTTGAAGCAAAACGTTTTACCAAATATTTTCAGGGAACAGTATTACCTGAGACAATAGTATCAAACACACAGTACAAACTTGATTAATTTAATAATATGAATATTCAATTATTAATTAATTTAATGAATATTAATTGAATAATATGAATATTAAATTATTACTGAAATCAATGAAACAGATTAAATTAATAAATATTAATTTAATATATCTTATTTAAACTTTGAAATTTTCAATTGGATTCGACAGTTGTTATTAACAATTATGGAAACAAATTGTATATTTACATCCGCTGTACCCAGACACGACAGAACGACTTTGACAGTACACGTTAAGGATATTTAAATTCGAGTCTTCATCGTCGTGTAACTGTCTTCAGATCGAAGGTCGGCTTCAAATTCAATAATCATTATTTAAGAAGTTTACAGGGGAAAAATCGCGTATCGTTTTATCCAGATACCGGTGAACATTTTCCATGTTTCGAGCGTACGCTGCCTCGGTAGTAGAAAACGTACTCGAGTTGTCGCGTTTGATTTTATGTCAACGCCGGTTATTCGTGGATGTTCGGAGATCCCGTGGCGAGTTCGCACGCGAAAAGATTATTTGTTTTACGGCCGCAAATAATAAGCATGAGCGGTCATTTGCAAATTGTCGTGATCGTTACATCGCATCGGTTGCATGCGTCGGCCAACGCGGCGACACGGCGGCAAGGTTGTCCTGGGGAAGCAGTTGAGGGCGACGGACTTATACGGTAGGAAGTTATTCTTGACCTGTAATTTTAATAACGTGCGACACGAGCTTTCCCAACAAAGCGTTTTCCATCCTTACGACACGATTCATCCGTGTACACGGTGTTATGGCAGATTGATACCAGGCGTATACATAAGTTTTTTTTCGGTTGAACTAAGAGATGGGGTGGGCAAAAAGTACACAGCGTGTTAATTCGAATCATACGTCATTATGTTCGTCCGACATTAAACGACAAGCACGTACAAGTAGAGTCCGCCAAAATCTAGTGTCTTTGTTTCATCGTTCCGTGATCATGCCGAATTTTGTGCCTGAAAAAAAAACATTTGCGGCACGCGTTGCTTTTCTTATTTGATCAAAAGGTAAAGGCTGTTGAAAGTCATCGTTTGCTGGTTGAAACATATGGCGAACACGCTCCATCGATTAGAACATGCGATACATGGTTCCGATAATTTAAAAGTGGCGATTTCAATGTAAAAGACAGCGAACGCTCTGGTAGACCACATAAGTGCGAAAACGAGCAATTGCAGGAGATATTGGATGATGACACAACTCAAACTTAACAGTAATTGGCAAAATCGTTAAATGAAGTTCCTTGGTCTTTTATTGCTGTTATGTTCAACCTTCGATATTGTAAGGTTTCTAAGATCTATAATAATGTCTGTTAGACCCTTAAAGGGTTAAGGAATTCAGAAATATACAAATATCGGGTTACAGTGTTTCGAATTTCTGTATTCGGAAACTTCGACGCTCGAAGATTTTATAAATTCAGACATGTAGGGATTTAGGGATTTGCACGTTTGAAGAATCGCGGGATTTAAGGATTTGGAGATATAGGAATTTGTGTGGATTTGATAACTTATTGAATTTGAAAATTTGGGGAATGTAAGACCTCGAGAATCTGGAAACTCTGCATCCGAGGATTTCGATATTCAGTAAATTTTGGAAATATGGGAATGCAGGGATTGAAAGATCAAGACTCTTAGGGACTTTTTGATTCACAAGATTTGTAGGGAAGTTATGAACTCAAAAAATTGGGAAGTTTGGGAACTTGTACGTTCGGTAATTTAGGAATTAATAAGTGCGATAATTTAGGTACTTCTATGTTTGGTAATTAAGGTATTTATAAGTTCTGTAATTTAAGAATTTATAAGTTTGGAAACTTGAACAAAAATATAGTAATCTAGTTGCCTACAAATGAAATCAGACCTTCCGAAGGGACAGCGTGATAAATGTCTAGAAATCGTCACGGTCGCAACGGGTGTTCCGTTTCAGCCGAAAAACTGGAAATGATTTTCTAAAATGATTCAGAGGTCGATAAAATTTCGAACGATACGGTTTATCTGGTTGTTTCGAAACCCCGGCCAGATACGATCGGACGTTGCGATAATAATCGACGCTCGAAACAGAGAAACATTCGTACACAATCGATCGGCGCGAAATGAGGCAAGGATTTCTTAAAATTTCGTCATTTTTTAAATATCAGTAATAACAAATTTTCAAGGTCCTGAAAATCTTAACTTTCAAAGTCCCGAAAATCCTAAATTATAAAATTCCAATCTTCGAAGGTCACAAAAACCCTAAATTCAAAAATTCTAAATTTCAAAAATCCCAAAATTTCAAATTTCCAAAGTCCCAAAAACCCAAAATTTCAAACTTCCAGCGTCCCGAAAAGCCTAAATCCTAAAATTCCAATCTCCGAAGGTCCCAAAAACATTAAATTCGGAAATTCTAAATCTCCAAAGTCCCAAATATTCTAAATTCCAAAATTTCATACTTCCAGAGTCCCGAAAACTCTGAATTCTAAAATTCCAATCTCCGGAGGTCCCAAAAACCTTAAATTCAAAAATTCTAAATTTCCAAAGTCCGAAAAATCCTAAATCCAACAATTTTAAACTTCCAGAGTCCGAAAACCTTAAATTCTAAAATTCCAATCTTCGAAGGTCCCAAAAATTCTGAATTTCAATCGATCGGCGCAAAATGAGGCAAGGATTTCTTGAAATTTCTTGACATTTTTTAAATATCCCCGTTTCTTTGTTACGTTGATACGCGTGCGCGCTCGCGATGAATTTATGCGACGGGCAGGAACTCGCGCGAGCACGACAACACGGATATAGTTATCCGCGTACCAGCCGTTATTCACATGGTAATCAGAGTGTTAAGCAATAAATTACCTGCATTACTGGGGAATATCGATTCGGCTAGAGGAGAGGGCGTACTCGGTCGCTGCAGTCCAATGCAGCTTCGTCGCTCGTGCCAAAGGTGAAGTGCTCTGCACCCCTAACGCTCCAACTCTAACTTCGTTCGACTGAACAACTTTTTCACGCAGCTTCGTAACAAAATGTGTTCTATAGAACATTCTTAATCCTTTATACGCACGTACGAGACATCTACCGAACTGATTTTTATTCGATGTATGTAGTTTTTAATTAAAAAACCACCCTGATATATTGCTGGAACAAAAATTACGATTAACAAGATAGTATGTGATGAACGCTGTAAGGGAAAATGATAATATATTGGTGACTGCTTGGAGATTAAATAGAGTTATCTGTCTTGTTATATTAATATTTTACGATTTCATTATATCACCGTACTGCTATGCTAATATTCAACTATGGAACTATTTCACTAATTTTACTATGCAATGATACTACAATCTATTATTTTGCTATTTATTTCATTGTTCAACTATTGTTCAGCTGTTTCATTACACTATTTTTGAACTGTTTTACTGTTGAATTATTGTTGAAATGATTTATGGTTGAACTGTTTTATTATTGAACTATTGTTGAACTGTTTTATTATTTCAATATTCTGCGGTCTTACTACTTCACTATACTATTATTCGAATATTTTGCAGATTCTATTATGCAACTGTATTATTGTACCATTTTTGTGATACTTTATTATTCTGTTATGTTACCGTTTTGCTACCTTACTATTATATTAGTTTAATGTACCACTGTATTCCTATTTTATTATCTCACTATACTACCAAACTGTTCTACTATTCTCTTAGATGATGCATCCAAAAGGACAGATTCTTCAAATCTTTTGATTATTATATTCTAAACTCATTCGCCTCGTTCTTATCACACAATATGAACCATTATCAAACAATAATAAAAGCTATATAAAATGGAAGACGAACAAACTTTTTCTCCTAACAGAATTAAATAATATACTCGAAATTGTAAACTGATCAAGACCGTTCCTAATTGATCACCGTAACAAATCACGGTGACAGTCAGCAACATTTTCCGTGAATATGTTGCATAAAAATCGTGTCGTCAATCTGTGGTGTATGTCAATCAACTAGTTACACATTTTTGCACGATCGACGCGGACCTCTGATACGTTGTAACGTCGTCACGCCGATTTCTCACCCTTCCCCGAAACCGACGAAAACGTATTACGGCAACCGGAAAGTAATGTCGTTTCTGCGAATGCCGATATTCTTGTTTTCAGATATTTTGCTCAAAAATTAATTAATTTTTAAGAATTCGGCATAGAAAATTTGTACAATAGACGGCAAAAGGTTGTTGATAAGGGTGATTACACCATTGATTAAAAATAAAAATGTGCTAAAAGCTTATCTGTTTGAGTTTACTGCAAAGAAACGACATTACTTTCCGGTCCCCCTAATATTTCATATAATTCCCGCGCAGGTGCGCGGGGCGCTCAGTGCGCGTGCGCAGCGGTGTCCTTCGAATGTTCTAGTGCGCAGCCGCAGTAAATCATTCTGTCGCATGGCGCGTTATCCGCGCGACTGCGAGCGGCCTCCGCGCGTCAAAATATTGTTACGGGATTGATAATTAACTGGGATTCCAGGCCTCCGTGAGAGTTGACGAGAAATTGCGACGTGATGGCTCGAGTCACGGACGAAACGGTATCACGCGATGATACCGATTAAGCACAGATTAATGCATTGTTCAGCTACGTTCGGAGATAAACATAAGGGGCCTCATTTCGAACGTGTGTGGCAACATTTTTCATTCGAATGACACTGTTTTTTCTTATTTCAAACTAATTTGGAATGTTCCTTGTTCGACCATCCCTTCGTCCTCTTCTAATTTAATTTACTCGACGTTTAACACTAGATTTACGGAACCCGTCAAAATGACGAATCTTAAATTTTTTATTTTTGATTAAGAAAATTATTAAAATGTTTATGTCAAAATACATTAACCTTCATCGAGATAATGAATCTTTGTATAAACCTATGTATATATTATCCATTATTTACTTATTTTTATAATTCATTTTCAATTCAAACATAAGTAGTCATTAAACGTCCTTAAATCTAGTGTTAAGAATAAAACTACGAAAGTGGTCAAATGATTCTGCTACAAATTTCCTACTTCAAATGACGAAATTTGTTATGATGGTCTTCTTGATAGCTGTGCTGATCGTCATCAAGATAAAGAATCAATAAGCGTAATCATTTATGTTTCATCGTTTGTTCATTTATTTTTCTACTTCATTTTTAACATAAAAATAATTGTGAATTATACGTCCGTGGTTTTTTAGAAATTAATCCTGTTGCATGGGCAATTTAAATTTTATTGAAATCGCAACAATTTTAATGCGAACAATATTTGAATTATATGTGTTTCTTTCGACGAAATTATGTTTTCGTGAACCAGATCTTACAATTAGTTTTAGCTTGTTATCAGCGTTAATACAGTGTACCACATCCTCGAGAACCACAATATAATGTCTTATTGCACATTCGAATAATTTTAGTTGAAAAAAAAAAATAATGTCCAATGTTCGTACAAGGGATAATGAAAACGATTAAACGATAAAAGTTATAGTTCATGAGTAGAAGATGTATGCGATAGGATTGGCAAGGTAGAAGTTTATCGTACAAATTTTCTTTTAATACTTTTATTTGGTTTCAAAGTTATACATAATTTTATTGCGTTATATTTATTTTATTAAATTATTCAATGTATATAATTTTGTGTGCAATTTTTTTTTTACTTTATCGTTGAATGTGCATAAGTTTGTATATAATTTTATTTTATTAAATTGTTGAATGTATGTAATTTTGTGTGAGATTATATTTTATTAAATTGTTGAGTGTGCGTAATTTTGTGTGAGATTATATTTTATTAAATTCTTCAGTGTATATTATTTTATGTATAATTTTTCAGAAGCTGTTCCGAATTGAACAGGCGAAAACTAGTTTGAAATCATTATCACTGGTAGCTGAACAAGTTGAAAGAAATAAAGCAATTTTATCTTGGAAGTATAGTTTCTTGACTCTTTGGAATTATCGATAGCCTTTGGAGTATGCTATTGGATAACTAACGATTTCGAGGAATAATCATATTACACGTCATATACCCGTCACCTTGACCGATATTTCGAAGACGTCGTAATCTTGTTCAATGTTATCTGTACAAACGTTGTGCAGGTACACTCGAATTAGCAATAATATTACTGCAACTATTCGAAGCGTTAACTCGTTTAAATACAGTGTTCTCAAAGACCCGCAGTCCGTTAATCAGTCTAAATTAAAATCAATTTCACGACCAATATTCAAATATTTTTTGTTACAAAGTGAAAGCGATTCAAATTGACTCCACTTCGAATTTACTTGATGAATTTAAATAGATTTTTAGATATTATTAAACTCGATCGATAAAATGTTTAATTCGTTTGTTAACTCGTTGCTAATTGGACGCAATTAGGATTCCATTTGAACAAGAATCCTTATCGTCTGACATCCTTTGATGAAACATTATCACTTTCAGCTTCTAACACAGATTATACCAGCGATTCGTTATTAATTCGTGACCCAATCAAACTGCATCCAAACGCTGTTCAACACGACAGAAACACTAATCCTGACTGTATGTTCATTGATTTAAAGAGCTCAGGAGACTCGTCAGACCTGTAATCCCAACATCAGTATAAATCAAACCGAACCATCTGCATTCAATTTCCCTATTCTCCATCCACCACTTGCAGATAGTTGTTCTACTTGCTGAACGCGTTTCTATCTTTGTTGGTGAACAATGCATTGGCTCGTAGAATTCTTGTCAGGGTCGATTGCAAGGTATCGATACTATTCGCTGTCTGTTAATCCTTCCAACTCATCGTTAATTGTAAAGGCTTCTTATTGGGTTCGATCATTTGGGAATTTAGGATTTTGGAGTTTGGATACACGAAGTGTCGAGACTTGTAGAAACTTTCGAATTTGAAAAATAGGAAATTTTGAAATTTGGGAATTCGGAGTTTGGATACTATGAGTTGCGTGAGTTGTGGGAATATGGGTATTTGAAAAATTGGAACTTTGGCAAACTGGCAATTTGGGGATTTGGGAATTTGGGAATTTGAGAATTTGGGAATATGGAAATTTGAGAATTTGGGAATTTGGGAATTTGGGAATTTGGGAATTTGGGGATTTAGGAATTTTGGAATTTTGGAATTTTGGAATTTTGAAATTTAGGAATTTGGGAATTTGGGAATTTGGGAATTTGGGAATTTGGGAATTTGGGAATTTGGGAATTTGGGAATTTAGGAATTTGGAAATTTGTAAACTTAGAGATTTGGGAGTTTCTAGATTCAAACGTATGTCAATTTAGAAATTTGGAATTTCTGTAATGAACGCATCGAAAAATATGGAGAACCAATAACTGAAAAATTGACCATATACGAATAATTATCAAACTCGAAGGAATTCAATTTAAACGCGAAACGATCGCAGTTGCGAATACTTGCCGATATGTTAAGGACACGTTATCCATTAAGTTAAAAGAGTTCGAATTTCCATAGACCGTTGAATCGATCACTATGACCGTTCAGACAAGGAAACTACGTCCATATCTTCGATTATGCATACGCGATAGTCCGCAACGTCGGTCGTCTGATAGCGATTTCATGACGAAAACACGTTATAATTTGGTCGATTACGCGACCGCAGGAGAATTCGTAGTGCGACCAAGCAATCAATCAGGCCCGTGGAAAAAAAAGAAAAGGAAAAAAGGGAAAAACAACGCGGTCGCCCGAGGAAAACTCCTTTTGCTCCCGGGTTTGCCGACGTTGCAGTTCGACCGATCGAGTTAAAGCCTTCTAATACGTTAATCGCTTCAGTCTGCCGCGATTGCAGATAGAGTTTCATCACCGACAGCTATTGCTTATGGTACGACGAGGCCTTAAATGGTCCTTCGTGCTAACAGCGATTTGATACTCGAGGCTAGTCGCGCCGGTGTACGTTTTCTTCAGTTTTCCTGCATCCTTTGCTCCATGGCCGTTAGTTTCTCCGCTACTCCATTTTTAGCCAGTTCCAGACACGTATAAAGCAATACCACTTTCGAACCGTTCCTCCAAACTGTCCAAAATATTGCGCTTCGATTGCTTCTTTAGACGCGCCATTTTCATCCGAGCGTAATGAAGGCCCGGACTTAAAATGGCGATGAAATGCCTGTCCCTAATTTCACTCTCCGTTAATACGTAAAGCAGATTTTTTTTTAGTTTAACTTAAAGTATGAGCGAGCAATGGGTATGTAAAAAGAAAGTGTCATACGGTGTTAGAAAGGATAACAAGAAATATTATATAAAAATGTCTGTTTAATTGGTAATTAAAATCTGGTATATAATTAAGAAAGTAATTTCTACTTTTGAATTTGGAGAACCTGAAGATTAAAGTTAACCTATATTTGCAGGAGATTCAATGGAGAAGCGAATTTTGATCTTTTGGTATACGTTAATTCGATTAAAAATCGTTAATTGATAAGTCTATAAATTAATAAATTAATAATTTATAAATCTACGTATTAATACATTAATAATTTATAAATCTGCAATTTGTAATTAACTATAAATGTGTAATTTTTAATTTGTTATTTGTAATTTGTAATATGTAATTTGTAATTTGTAATTTGTAATTTGTAATTCGTAATATGTAATTTGTAATTTGTAATTTGTAATTTGTAATTTGTAATTTGTAATTTGTAATTTGTAATTTGTAATTTGTAATTTGTAATTTGTAATTTGTAATTTGTAACTTGTAATTTGTAATTTGTAATTTGTAATTTGTAATTTGTAATTTGTAATTTGCAATTTGTAATTTGTAATAAAATTTCTTTCTTTCATTAGGAAAAGTTTCGATCAATAGTTAGGAATTGATTGCTAATTAAAAAAACATCGTAAATTCGACAAGTGTGGATTAAGAATTAAACTTTACGATTGAAGCGCTTATTTGTGAAATGGAACAATTGAAAAGTTCGAAATATTAGCCCGTACCAAGGTGTAAGAAGAATTTTCGTAGCGTTTCGAAGCTCGAAATCGTTTAACCGTGTTTCGATCAGCTTTTCACCTCGCGACGCGTGCACATTGCACGAGGACGATAACGCGTCGAGCATGTGACGCTACTTACACAACCACGAACAATCGTTTCTTTTCTCTTGGCGAGATATAACAAACGAGGATTTCTGAATGCATAATTAACACGGAACCCGAGGAGACAACGTTTTTTTCCGACCATGGCTCGATAAGGAAAACAGGAAAAACAAAATACTGTATTCCAATATTTCGACAGTCGCACATTTTTCGTGATGACTATAAATCATTGTAATTTGTTTGCAATAATGCTTATTCGGTGCACGCAATAATAATAGATGTTGCGTTTATGTCAGTGTTGCTATCAGAAAACTATTATTGTGTGTTGATTAGGTAAAATTCGAAACATGCATAAACATTTAAAGTATATATAAAATAAAGCTCGATTATTTTCCTTATGTAACAACATATATAAAGAGCACTTGCGAAGATAATTTTTAATATCCACAAATAAAAACAAATTACATTCAGTATTTGCGGATGGTTAAAACACACACATGTATAACTTTCTTTATATTTAAAAATTTATTCGTGAATTTTTAGTACAGACTTATTTGAAACAGTCTTATTAACAATTCCTACATAATTAAACTGGCTCATACTTGTGTACGTAGCACGAACACTTTCACCCTTTCACTACGGGGATTGTAGTCATTTATAAAAGTTTAAAGCGTTTATGTATTAAGGAAAAGACTGTGCATGGAATGTAAAATTAGTAAATAAGAATAAAAGTAACTACAGTAAAATCGTTCTATTATAGACATTAAAAATTATTTACAATAAAATCGGTACATTATAGATATTTAGAAATATCTACGAGGCATTTCATTGCAATGAGATTGTACCAAAAAGTTGCAAATATCGAATGAAACACTCCCGTGAATACCTATACAAACGAGCAGATTATTTTCTAAAAAAGATAACCATAGAAAAAGGGATAATAAGCGTTACAGATCGAAATAGTTGAACGATCACTTTTTTGCCAACGCAATCTATTTAAAATGTTACAAAGCAAACAGTCCCATTATCTTTAGCAAAAACCATAAGTATACTGATTTTTCGCTGTAAGTTAATACCTTTTTTTTACATAGAATAACGAGGTACATCGAATTACGTATTAAAACGTTGAAAATTTAGAAATTTGGTAATTTGGGAATTTGAGAATTTAAGAATTTGGGAATTTGGGAATTTGAGAATTTGGGAATTTACGAATTTGGAAAATTGAGAATTTAGAAATGTAGGAATTTAGAAAATTGGGAATTTGGAAATTTGGAAATTTGGAGTTTCTCTAATGAACGCATCGAAAAGTATGAAGAACCCATAACTGCAAAATTGAATTGCGTATTAAAACGTACATGTAATTTCATTTAGGAACACAAAGTTGACCTAGAAAATTACTTTCACCTACGAAAACAACTTTCGCGAGATAATTTGTCACTTGAAATCGTGGCACTTTTGTCTAAAACATTTTTTATAGCAGCGATATTTTCAAAAGTATTTGAATGAATCACTTTAAATGGGGCACCCTGTATATTTTTGAGTTACCGTCTGTGAGCTTGTTTGTACCTTGCGGGCAAATTGCTGCGGCAAGAAATCTCTGATGATCGTCATCGACAAAGCCACCCAAACGATTGGCAATCAGTTAAACAACAATTGCGATAGCGCACGATCTTTGTACGTCTTGCTGTACGAGTTCAAACAGATATTCAATTATCGTCATGGTTCAATCGATTGTGTCAACCGAGTGCCGATCGCGAACATACACTCGCATATATTTTCGTCGCCGACAAATAACTTCGTCGTCAACGATCCATGGATGGAAACTCGAGTTTTTCTCGGCAATTACTTCTTTACGGTGTTCGACGTCCGAGGATAACAAATAGACGGCTGTAATTTTATAATGATTGCAATAAGGATTTGATATATTGCCACTGGGAGGGGGGCGTGGGAGAAAATTCTTGGAATTGGCTATATAACGCGGGATGACGTAACGAAGAAAATTTGTCAATTTTCAAATTTTTCTGTTCTACGATTTTTTTTTAATTTTTACGTTCTACAATTTTTTTTTTCTTTCCAAATTTATAATAGCATAGATGTTCATAAGAATTCAAAAATTTCGAGATTTCACCAATTTTCAACTTTTCGAGTTTCGATATTTCCCAATTTCCAGACTTTTCAAAGTTTTGTTCCATAGATCCGCGAATTCTCAAGTTTGCAAATCCTCAAACTTTCTAAATTCCCAACCATTTTCTAAATTTGTTAAATTTCCAAAATGTTAATTTCTCAAATTTCCAAGTTACCAAGCGATATTACGATTATTGATAGTTTCTGTAAGCGGAAATATTTTACATATTCTTCCTAAACAATATTTACAGTCTTCTTTGTGTCAAAGCGCGATCTTTGTCTGCCGCAAAGACTGCTCACATGTAAAAACCAAATACAATGTAGATTTTACTTGATGTTCACGAATGTTTGTGGTTGACCAAAACACTCCTCATATACAGTCATGAACAAAATTAAGTGGACATTGCAGAAATGTAAAAAAATTTTTTGTTTTATTACAATGTTTTAAATAAATTTAAATTTAGAACGTGAAATGTTTTTGTAGACTTGAGAAAACATTTATTTAATATACAATTTATTTATTTAATGTATATAATTGTGCAATAAAGTTTTGATTTATAGGCATTAATAGTTGAATTAAATTAACCTTTTGTTACTTATGATACCTGTCCACTTAATTTTGTCCACGACTGTATATCGATATATAAACACGATATTAATAATTATATGATATAATAAATTTTTATGTTTTTGCACATGCGGCTACGTTCCCTCTGCTCTATCTAAATAACAATATAACATGTATAACAGAAACAGAAACAAAATAATACTATATTTAAATTTTAATTTCGGCCGCGATTCACCGATTTTCAACATTATAAATTAACGCTAAACGTACCGGTGTGTAATGCACGTTTATTTTGAAACTAAAACAAAGCTGAAAAATAAATAAAAGACCGATAAAATACAAATTGGTGTACACGTTAATTCTTTATCTTGATGAAAATCAACCCGAATTTCAAAAAAGTCACCTTCACATACTTTGTAACTTAACATTAGAAACTTGTTAAATGTTGACCGCTTTGGTAGGTTGAGCGTTAAGGACTACATATATAAATTGAATATAAGTTAAGGATCGTTCATCGCATACAATGTTCTGAATTCCGCAAAAAGTGTTCGCGCAATGTTTGTACAGAAAATGATGGATACATAGTCGACGGAGTATATTATCGGTACCTTCATCGGTGAACCATTGTCAGGGTGAATGGCGCGCAATACGAATGAATAAATTCAATAACGGCACGTGATGCGTGCGCGGTCGTTTAAGGGTTAAAGTCGCCGTTAAAAATGATGCCGGGCACACAATACGGAAGGGTTACATTATAATCGTGCGTAAAAATTACCGGTACGTCGCGTAGCTGCGTGTAGGGAAGCTCGCAGTACTTCGGCGTGCATCGAGAGCGAAAGGGCCCTCATTCGTTACACACACGGGTCCTCACACACATCCCACGCGAAAATCCGTGCCTGGGAGTCGGTGGTGTTCCGTCTCGTTCGATCCTACGAATCCCTATCTTTTCTCCCTTTCGTTAATCGCCCTTTCTTTTTCCTCCCCTCGGTGTTTTTCTCTCAGTCGCACTTTGAAAACGCACGCGCGGCTTCTCACGACCGCACTCAGTTATCCAGTGGCGTCACCACAACATATTAAACAATAGCATACGCCAGGCCCGTTTAATTAAAACGATACGTAGTCACCATGAAACCTCGAACTCGAACCGGCCCTACTAATTTCGATAATGAAAATCGAACTTCGCACGCTACCGCGACGTACACGTTGCTTTTTCTCTCTTCCGCGGCTCGAGGATCGTTGATAAACGTAAAAGTAGCTGTTTTGCGGGGGGTAACCGAGTTCTCACGGGATATTTACGCGCTTTCGATACGGAACTTTCGTAATTTGTGAGTTCGGAAGTTTCGGGATGGTTGGAATTTTGGAAGTTCGGGTATTCGGAATTTTTAAGTTTGGAGGAAGTTGCTTAGAGATTATGGTACCTTGGAACGTTACCATTTTCGACTTTGGGACATTTTGTTATGGCGGTTACCGTCGTGGTTGACAATTGCATTAGATAATGTTTTCATTTTCAACACAACATACTAAATATTATTGTACTTATTTTCCATAGTTCCTAGTAAATAACACAAGCATTTTCAGCTAGGAAAGTGGACAAATATTTTGTGAAAAAAATGTTGTAAACAAATATTTTCATTCTTAACAAATCTTACTTAATTCTAATACATTGTTATACTTATTGTGATAGTTGCAAGTAAAGTGAACAAGCATTGTGTGAAAAAAATTTTGTGAACAAGTATTTTCATTTTTAACAAATCTTATCAAATATTTTCCCAATACATTGTTACATTTATGTTCGATGGTTCCAAGGATTTTAATGCGAGTATTTTCAGTTATAAAAGTGAACAAATTTTGAATAATACAGCTGTTGAATGCGCATAGCAATTTTATTGCCACCCACATATGACATGGCAGTCAAAGTGTCAATGTATAGTCCATGTTTACAGTAAACGATATATCCCTATATCCGTAGATTCCTACGTAACCTACTAGTTACGTTAAACAAGATATGAAAAATTCGAACGCGTAACAAAATATACAAGGTGAAATAATTACATTACGCTGTCCCACAAAATTTACACTGTCCACGATCCCTGTGGCGTGAGAGCCACTGTCCTCACTTCGTTTCCCGCGTTGCTATTTTGCTTCTGGTATCGTAAAAAATACGACGTTGCAACTTTCTTTGGGTGCTTTTTAAAGGTTCAAATCTACTCCATCGCATGCTATAGTTCGATTTTCCACAACGCCCTTACTTTTTGAGATAAATTGCAAAATATACGTAAAAATTGGTGCAAAATCGGTGTCTCTCCGCGTTCATAAATTGTTTAAACATGTTTTAATATTCAGAATGCATAAAGGACAGATACCGCCGTATTCAGGAAAGTCTACAGAATCTTTTGTTGCAAACTGAATTTCAGAATCTTTCAGTTATTTCACAAAATCAGTTCGAATTTCGATAAATGTGCCTCTTTTTCAAAATCAAATTTCTCAAAAACTGTACGCGCGGGCGAAAAACAGATCACAGATTCGTAATCAGCGCAAGAAACGCTATAATAATCGCTGATCGTATTTTAGAACGTCGACTGGTTTGGACAGTGTTATCGAGGGAAGTACGCAACGCGTTTCAGGGTCCGAAGGACGCGGCACGGCGGCTTACCGTTGGAATTTCGTTCATTTTTCTTGAAAATTTCCCGGCCGAAAGGTAAAGGAGAGGTCTGCGTCGGAAGGACAGGAAGGACACGGTTCGAGGCTATTGCACTAGGACGAGCTATAACGGTACGCCCTTTTTTTCTCCTTTCTACCTGTCCGCGCGACCCTTAAGTACGAACGGTGTACAGAGCCAGGCAAATGTTCCTTTATCTGTTTCCGGCGAATTCCTGGATTTTCGGAGGCAACCGGCCCTCGGACTATGACGTTTATGACGAAAATTCGTCGAACAATAAATGCCGTGGGCCATCCGGTCGAAATTGCGCACGGTATTTAGCAGGAAGCACGACGATCACGAGCGTCAAAGGTCTACGAAGGATCTCGTTATACGTTTACGATTCATCATCGACGGAAAATGCACGGCACGAGCATTCGATAATAATCGCTCTCTGTTCCTCTGTGGACGCGCGGATGATCAGCGACGCGAGTCGTGCGTCTATGATTACGCGATCGCAGGAGACACGGATGAACGATGATTCGCTGGCCGTGCATTGTGCGCGGCGGATTATCATAATTTGACATTATTACGAACGGTGACGCTAGCTGCTTGCCCGTAGGATTTGCTCGGATCTTAAATCCGCCTGTACGAGCATGCGAGCGAAGCCGAACTGTTAACAGCCGCATTAGAGCCGGCATGCAGCCGCAATCGATGGAGTTACACTTCTTGCATGAGTTACGTCTCCATAGTTTTTCGACAGTCTCGATACGATACCGGTAGCGACATATCTATTCGGAAATTTGACAATTTGGGTATTTGAGATATTGGGAATCTTGGGAATTTGGAGAGTTGGTGTTTCGAAGTTTGTGCAAATTTGCGTTTTTGAACAATTGGAAATTCTGACATTTGGGAGACTTAGGAACTTAAAGATTTCGAAGCGTTCAGTTTTCGTCGTTTTTCGACAGATTGGGTGCGATATCGCTATTGACATATTAATATGAGATTTTGGGAATTTGGGAACTTGATTATTTCAGAATTTAGGAATTTGGGAATTTGAAAAATTGGAAAATTGGAAATTTTGGAATTCGAGAATTTGGGACTTTGGGAATTTCGAAATTTTGGAATTCGAGAATTTGGGAAATTGGAAATTTAAGAAATTGGAAATGTGGGAATTTAGAAATTTGAGAATTAAAAAATTTGGGAAATTGGGGAATTTGGAAAATTGGGATTGTGGGAATTTAGGAATGTGGGAATTTGGGATTTTGGGAATTTGGAAAGTTGGAAATTCAGAAATTTGGGAGTTTGTAGATTTAGGAACTTAGAGATTTCGGAACGTTCAGAGTCCATCGAGTTTCGACGGTTTTTTCTTTATTTAATACGTGCACCTGTTCTTTTCCTTATTTTATACATACAGCTTCATACGTTTTCTTATTTTTTTTATTTACTCCCCATTTTTGGTATTAATTCTTCCTTATTCTCCATGTTGTTAAATTTACTCCGATTGCGTGACATTATTTACAATGTGATAGGTATAGAAATAAATTGCAAAAAGGTAGTTGATGGAAGGGGGTTAATTTACCGAATTTATTCGTTGGTATAACGTATACTCGATTTATTAAGACGGCGTGAATTAGAAGTTCGGATAATACGTTCACTGCCTCGAAATACTTAAACTTTCCCCTATGCCGTGAACTGAGGCTAACACCCTCCTCGACGTTTATTCTCCAGCCGACTGGGGTAAGCTTCGTGATGCATAATGGAGCTACCCGATTGATATCCAAGCAACCGTCTGAAACTTCTACAATCTCAAACACAATGTCGGTTTAAACCGTAAGTATAATGGATTAAACGCATTCTGAAAGCGCGAAACAGATAATAACCCATTTAACGGCTAATAAAAATTCTGTATCGAAATTGTGACCGAAAATTCTACATCAAACTCGTGAGTTCCGTGTCAAAATTATGAATAAAAATTCTGCGACAAAATTGTGAATGGCAATTCTATATAAAAATTATTACAAAAATTTCTGTATCAAAATTATGAACAATATCTCTGTGTCAAAAGTACGAACAAAATCTCTGAATGAAGAACGTGTAAGAGGTTTATCGAATGTAACATTTCGAATTTGCGTTCTACATTCTGACAATTTTTATGGTTCTAACAAATTGTAGAATGTTATTGAGATAAGAGGCTAACGGGATTAAAGTAGATAGTGATATTAATAGATGTAAGGTTTGCTGCGTTTTATTTCACTCGAAGCGTATATGTACTTACATCGATATGACTATAACCCGCGACAAGGCAACGCCGCGACCGATCTTTCGAGGCTGCCGTTGGAAAGACGCTCAAGATGACCGTGATTGTCTGAAACATACACACACGTATCAATCTAAACATCCGTGACACGTAACGAGGACTCGAAGAGCAACCTCGTATTCATTGGTACACAAATACAGGAATAACGCGTAAACCGACCCATCTTTCTGTATGTACACACACGTGCACATATCTGTACATTTACATACACATCGACGTATTAAACGCATACAACCACGACACTTAACGTGAAATCCCGTTTCAACATTCCCGATCTACGTCTGAATACTTTGGAACGTATTAATGGAACCAGAATGCTTTCGAGAAGGATCGGATTTATAAACTCGTTTGAAATTTATTGATTTTCGGAGCGAAACGATTAGATACTGTTCCCTATTATCTAAATTAACTCCCAAGTTTTTAAGGAACGAGAGATAATGTAAGCGCTGTTACAGTGCCAACGACGATTTCTCTCGGGAAATTTGCGATACATGGAACAAAGGATCAATTAATTGTTGATCTTTCGTTCGTGTTTATAAATTTTTATATTAAAAAACTTCCAAACGCGGCACGTTTCGGGGACTTGAAAATGAGTATTTCATCATTTGAGAATTTTGAAAATTTGCAGATTCGAATAAGTGGAAATTTAGGGATTCGAGAATATGCAGATTTGGGATATTTGAAAATTTATGAATTTAGAAATTTGGACAAATGGATGTTTGGACCGATACAAATTTTGGAACTGTTAAACTTAATTTGAAAATTCAAAGGTTCAGAAATTAGGGAACTTAGGAATTCGCGGCTTTAAAAATCGATGGATATTAGAATTCGTGAATCGAGAATTTGAAAATTCTCGAATTCGAACACATAATTTCCCAAAATCGAAAGCAAACGTCGAGGACTCCCCAGCGGATCTTATCAGGAGGAGGAAACCCGCGTCACAGCGAAGCGTACAAGAGATCACTTTTTGGAGCGTCTTACGAACCGATTCGTCGGATCACCCGCAAATTGTCTAAGTAATTTCAATTTGCTCGCCTAATCGATCTCGTTGGTAACAAGATCGCGTTAAACATCCCATTTGAGGCGATCGGCTGTACGGCCAAGAGCGGCGTATGTACACACGCTATAGCATTATCGATAGAGGCACGCATACCCTCTCGAGTAGTCGGTACATACATAAGTTCCGGGCGGCGCACGTAGAAATGCCACATGCACCTCGGTTTCGAAGGGGTCTGCGTGCGTCCCGGTAGCGACAACAACAGCGCGGGAGCAGACGAGAACGGAAGACGGAGGACGCCGGTCGTAGAAAGAGAGACTGTAGCCCGTCGCATGCAGGAAAGAGAAGCGTAAAAAAAGAGAGCGCCCGGTCGAGCAAGGGGGAAAGAGAAACGGACAGACGTGCTCGTTTCTCGGATCGAGCAGTATGCACGAGGACGAGAGAAGAGGACGGTGGTGGCGGTGCTATAGGGAGACCTTTTCCCTCTATCGCGTGGCTCCACCCACACGCCGCCGTCGAGGCGCACAATCTGGCAACAGTGGCTCGCTATAACCGATATTGTGGCCGTGGATTGAATGGAGGGGAACTAGCTCAGGTCAAACCTCCCCACCGGCACGACAACCCCTCGCTCGAAGAACCGACCCCTCTGTTCGCCTCGCCGTCGTTTCCCACCCCACCCAACCCCTGCCTCGTCCTTCTCCATCCTCCGTCCATCTGTCTTCTTCTCTCCTTCCTCGACCCCCACCCGAACGAACCGCATCATCGCCCCTCGCCCTTCTCCGTCCCGCCGTAGAGTGTCCCCACCATCGACCGTTTGATTGTCTGCGTTCGGTGGAGTGGCACACGCGTGTGCCGCAGTGTTCCTGTGCGTCGACTGCGAGTGTCGCGCTCCCGCTAGATGGCGCGAGTGCGCGTCTGCGCATGTGTGTACGCGCTGCTACTCCCACCGCAGTCGTCCGACGCTCTACCACTACCGTCTGTATCTTCGTTTCGATACCACCACCACCGCACCGACGTGCCCGCTGCCGCTACCAACATTGCCACGAGCTACCCACACGGATAAAGGGCCGCGTGTCGACGCATGTCGTACGAAGAATCGACGGACGGGGACACACCGTAGAGATACACGGAGCGTATACACGGAACGGTGGATAGAGAGGGCGCAGGTAGAGCGACGGAGAAGGAACGGCTGGAGGGAGAGAGAAGGAGGGACGCTAAGAGAGCGAGAGAGACCGACGTTGGCCCCAACAGCCTCTCACTAGACAGTATTACTTTCAACCGTTTAGCGGGGCCAATGCTACCCGGCGCGGAGTAGTCAGTCAGCCGAGCAGTCAGAGTCAGCCGGCCGCGAATACCGAGAGGACGCCTCTCCGTTCCGTTCACGAGTATCGTCGTCGACGACCATCCACGCGACGATCTCGAATGTTTTCGTCATTGTCAACGAGGCGTAACGTCGTGGCTTCTTATCTGTGTTATCGATGCCGTCACAGGGCATTAACAGCGCGTCCGTGACGGACTGAAGCGCGCGAATTTCGTATCGAGCATGAAACAGTTGCCGGGATCGTGCGCGAGGGAACGTTAACTTTCTGTGTGGTCGACGGAGGGAGGAGAGATTGGTTATCGAGTGTGTGACTTATTTTGACATTGGTCTCGACGGTTGGGAATCGAAACGGAACACGGTCCGGAGTACGTTGCTGCTCGATTAAGTTGTTGCCGCTGCTGTCGCAAGGACACAACACGGGTTGCGGGCCACGAGCACTCGGAGAGCCGTTTTACCCTCTCTCGACGGCGCATCCGAGTCGCACGCGCGTGCAACACTCTCTGGTGGGTTCCGCACGCTCGCGATAGCTAGTCGCGGCAGCGTTCTCGCCCGTTTCGGCCCCGTTCTTAACGAGAGGTGGTGATGAATAGACGAAAGCGTTGTAGTGCCGAGCAGCGTGGTGACCGTGCTCGTCGTCGTGACGGACGATGACGATGAACGTAGACACATATCGTATATTACGCGAGGAAGTGTGCTCGTTGGTGTGATTCAGTGTTTCTTTCTCTTCGAATCAATTCCATTTTTCACGAGAATTCGATTGGATTATTTATTTCCGTGAGACAGGTGTATCTACCCGGGGATAATGCGATTCTGTGTCATTCTTTAGGTAAGTGTTTCGTGCTGCGTTCGATTGCATGCTTGTCAAGTGCTCGTCGACGATCTTGTGAACCGAGTGTCACGATGGATTTTTCGTTTATCAATGAAACGTAGTAGGATGTTTTCGGGCGATTTCGAACGGTTTTGTAGGGTCAGTGATATAACTCGAAAAGGGACGCGCCGAATAAGTTGAAAATTTAGAATGACGCTTTTTTCGTACGATGCTCTGTTTCTGAATAGATCGAGCGTATTTACGGGATATTAGAAACGAACAAAATTTTCACGCGAGACTGGAAGTGCTTACTTGAAAAGTTCAAAAATCCGCGCGTTTGAAAAATCTACACAACTTTTGAGATATTCGTTCTGCCACGAAATATTTTTAAACAAATGTTATATAGCATTGATTTGATAATATCAGAAAGTGCTTCGTCATTTTATAAATTTTCATTCGAAGACGAATGAAACTTGAAAAGTTTTTAAGTTATCGTTTTTGGACCTGTGTTCGTTGAAGTTCTTCATGTTGAGGTTAAGTCTACTTGGGTTAGGTTGTATCAAACTTGTTCCATTCAAATTAACTCAAATTTAATTAGATCTAATATAACGATGTTGAATAGCATTTGTGATTAGGTTAAATCAAGTCTATTTCGCTGGGTTAACTTAGGTTAGGTCTATTCGAGTTAGGTCAAATCTATCGATACGAACTAAGTTAAGTCTACTCATATTAGTTATTACTGATTAGATTAGGCTATATCTATTGCTGTCTATTAGATTAGATTTATTCATACAGAGTTAGGTTGGATTAGATCAAATTTATGAAATTAATTTATATTTCCTTAGTTTTAATCTACCTGGGCTGGGTTAGGTTAGATCTTATTTTAGAATATGTTAGGACTAACCTGCTAAGTTAGGTTTAGGCATGTAGAATTGTTATATGTGATAATGTTAGTTCATGTTTGTTCTACTCCAAATAACGTTATGTTAGAAAAATGTCATTCTACATTTTCAACTGACGTGTACTCTGTCCTGGTGTATCGATGCTCCGAATTATTAAACGAATATCGTAGAAAAAATTGTAGCAAAAGTTGTCAATTAAAATTCGATCGTACCTGGTGAAATAGTAAAATAATCGTGGAACAGCACGGATCACGATCTCTCGACTAGCCACTTGCTAGTTATTACGTTGCAGTAGTAGATATTCTAACCGGTAAGGCGCTTTCACAACGGGTGATTGTTCTAAAGATGTGTCACTCTGTCTCGCTCGTTTCTCGAGCCGATCCCCGGTTATACGCGGGAGAAAGAGCAAGAACACGAGGTGGAAAGAAACGGAGCGAGAGAAAGAAGTTTCGTAGTGACGGAGACACAAAAAGAGGCTGAAAGTCACGTCTCCCGTAATCTTCGATTGTCTCGAGTAGTAGCGTGTTGTACTCGGCGTATTAACACCTTTATGTGTAGCGGCTATTACGAGACGCGCAACGTTCAGCTACCGAATTGCTATATATCTAGATTTTCCGTGCACTGTGGCAAAGGTGTAATGTAATCTTCCTTCGGAGTTCATTAATTTCAATGCCGGGCAACGAAACCAGCGAAACCGAAGTTCTTGCACCACTGAATATAAAAATTTTCAAATTTCTACATTCTTCGATTCTCGAATATTCCAACTTCCGCGTTTACAAATTTCTAAATTTTCAAATTTGCAACTTGTCAAATTCCTGAATTCGTGCACTTCCAAATTTCCTATTTTCCAACTTTCCAAAACTCCGAAGTGTCGAATTCTCAAGTTCCCCGACTTTTACATCCCCAAATTCCCAGGTGTTCGAAGTCCTCGAATTCCCCAAGTGACAGATTCCCAAATTTCCAATTTTTCAATCCCTCAAACCCACTCTGATATTTGAATACCTAAAAATTTGAATTTCTCGATATTAAAATTAATTAAGGCGAAATCAATGACTAGTGACACCTTCTTTCTCGTATCTGCCATTTTCCCTAGGGAAGGATTACATTTGCCACTGTGCACATTTCTATAATCCGCCCAGCAAACACCGAAGATTTACACCTCTGTTACTCGAGGTTTATTATCGACTGGGTGCATTCTCGGTGCGAGTACGTTTTTGTCGATAAGTAACTCAAGTTATTGGTACTGTACCCGGTAATCCGTCATACGACCTTAATAATTCACTTCCGAGAAAAGCTGCAGAACCGTTTTACCGTTACATCGTCGAATGACAGGTATTTGTTGCAGCTCGACGAAGAAAGAAAATACTTTATCGATGATCGCGTCGACTAGTCAGGAAACAACCCGTGGGGTTACTACCCCCGAGGTTTAAAAACGGCGTCTAAATTTGGCAATTTATATAAAGGAGATAGTCGATCGAATCGGATATCTATTTTTCGACGAGTCTACTTTTTTCGTCGACGGTGCACGCGAAATTAGTCTCGCCACTTGACGCGTGACAAAACGTTTTCGTTGTTTACCTGCCAAAAAGTGTGTAATTTAGAGTTTTTGACAGACGCGATCGAAGGAAAAGTGTCATTTTCGTATAAAAATTTTGCGTGCAAGAAAAAAGATCCCGTGACATTTCAAAAATAATTATGTAAAAGTGAACGCACGATAGAGAGTATACCCGCGAAAATTCAAACCACGTGAACAAAAATTGCGAGTATCGAATATATCGAGTTTAAAAATGTCATTTTCGTGATTATTTGTATTCGTGAACTCATTGAATCGACATTAACCCCACCCTCTCATATTCTTCGTAAAAATTAGTTCATTTATACCTTTCAGATTAAGAACCAACAATTTTAACCGAAATTCTTTAGAATCCCGCAATCTTTTGTGTCAGATTATGATTCTGATACCGTTGAAAGTAACGCATGACCGAAAATTTTGTACGAATATATCATATAAATATTTATGCTCGAAAAGGAGACGCGTTTCGTGTGTAACGTGTCCGTACGCGCATACGTTACAACGAAATCTCAAAAGACAGCGTGTTTTTAAGAGCGTTACAGTGTTGACTGTTCTGAAATAAAATTGAGTAAATAATAGCTGTCGTTCATGTGACGATAATTGCTATGACATTGTCAGTGACGTTATCAGACGACGTAAAAATAATAAAGAGAGACGTACGTAGCGACAGAGTCGGATTTTGAATCGAACGAGACGACGTGCCACACCGTCACACACACAATGTCGTACGTGGCGTTCTATCTGGCGTACGCTGAGATAATCTTGGCAATATTAAACGCGCAATAGGCTCCGCTATGCCCGGGCTATCTAATCGTTTATCGCCGTCACTATACGCCAAGTCACTATAGCTGCTATCATCGACGATGGTTTGCCGAAACTCGAATTTTAATTCGTCATTGTGGCGACTTTACCGTAACTGGATTTAAGAATCGGGGTTAGCCGCAAACCATAATCGCGATAGCACAGGGGGATGCAGTATGCCGGAACGCATCTCGTTTCAGACATTCAGAAACTTACGAGTCCTTAAATTTCAACACTTTTCGACACCTAAATTCCCGAACTCCGAAATTTTCAATTTTAAAATGAGAGTAGTTAAAAAATTCCTAGATTTTTACGCTTTCGCGCATCCGTGTTTCTTATATAGTGAATCTTTTCATTTCTGACCCCCGGTGGTAAATTTCCAAATACACGTTCGTAGAAACAGTTATTTGATATGTTAACGAAGTTATTACGTTTTTGACGTGATAATATTCTTTCGAATGTTTGTCACGATTCATGCGGTAGATAATCATAATCTATACGAGCACAGTTATCGTTTACAATGAAACAAGGCAAAAAGAAAACCATGTAGTTCGACAGAACGTGAAGTACAAAAAAGTCGATGCATTAATTTTATCTAGAAATGTTATTGAATAAGAATTACGAAAATTACCTGGTACACCAACATAACCTAGTCTAACTGTATATATTTGTTCCACAAAATCTACCTTGACCTAACCTAATAACCTAACCCAACTTTATCCATCTCAACCGTAACATAACTCGATAGATCCCAATAATAAAACCTAAGTGAAACACCGCCTAATTTAATTCAGTATTCTTCTCCGATAAAGTAACTCATCCCGATGCAATTGACAAGGACGATCAAAATGTGTTATCGTATTAGGTTAGCTTTTGCAGCAATTCTGAGCCATTATACGTTTTCAATCAATATACGACAAACGTAAAAGAGTACTTCGCAACGAATTGCACTAAAGTGCAACATAGTTGAACGCACCGAATCGATATCTCGCATTACTCCGCGTACATGCACCTTGATGTCAGTTTGTCCAATGCTATACAGCTTCGACGAATGTTGAGCTTTCACCTAACGCCTAGCCACGGGGACATAACCACCGTTCGAAACGCGACAGGGAGGGAGGCACTTGTCTAATGTGCTCCTATGCACGTATGTACATACGTACACTCGCATCGAAATATATGCACGCGCGATCTCTTTCGGAGGCGCGGCTGCGATTTAGGTTCTTTCGCGTTATTGCGCCTCCACCACACCGCGGCGAAGTCGGTTTCGTTGAAAGCCTTCTAATCTCGATACAGGCCCCCGTTGCGGTGGCACAATATCAGAAATAGGTTTGTTAAAATAAGCGTACACTCGATGGCGCATACCGTGCTTACCAGGGACGTATCACAGTGGAGCAAATCATTCGGTGCCACGTTTCGTACAACCAGGTACGCCGCCATAGTTCGCGCCGTGGGGTCGCTTTTATCGTACGAAACAAATTTAACCCCTTGCGCTATAATAACACTCGTGACGCACTCGCAGTTCAAATATGGTAAATCACGTTTATATTTTTCTTACGGTCGAGCGATCAATTTGAGTATAATTGTAATTTACACGGTTGAGGATCGCTAAATGCGAAACAATCTTGACATTCGAAGTCCCTTTAGACACCTTAATTGTAGCAATGAATAGTTCGTTATGCCTGACGCATTCGTTGAAGAAATTGTAGTGCAAGGGGTTAACTTTTCTTGGTGTACGAACATAATGCAACCTCGATATTTGCTGATCGTGTGACTCGTTAGATTCAATTAGTCCTTTCGGGGTTAAAACGGATTTCTTCACGATTTTCGTAGCGAATATGTTTCGGAACACGGTGAGGAATGGTCGGAATTGTCAGACCTTTCAGTTAGCTAACTTTCTTGGCTGACAATTTTCAGGTTCGATAGTTTCGGGATTCGAGACTAGCCAATTTGAGAAGGTAGAAATTTGAAAATTTGAGGATGTGGTATCGGGATTTAGAAATTTGGTTATTCGAAAATTAGTAATCACAGAATTGGAAAAATTTGGATTCGAGGTCGGCCATTTGGAAAGGTAGCAATTTGAGAATTCAAGGATTTGGAAATTTGAGGATCTGGCTTCGGGATTTTGCAATTTCGTTATTCGAAAATTTGTAATCACAGAATTTGAGAAATTTGGGATTCGTTGCTTCGAAAATTTAGAAATCCAAGAACTAAAGAGCATGAAAAATTCGAAAGTCCGATAATTCAGAAACTCGCAAATTCGGAAGCTCACAAATGAACACCTCAGCAATCCACTCGGTTGATCAACCGGCTCTTAAATCACATGAATTATTTATCCCGCATTCGTCGATCGAAGAGTTTCCATATAATGATTGATAATTTGCTTCCGATAATTGATTATCCGAAAGAATGGTTGAGTTTCTGAACGCGTGACCGGCTACAGAAGAGATTTTCGGGAACGCGATTGTCGTAATCGGGCGAAGATGCGAGGTTAGGGCCGATGGTCGGCAGACATCAGAGTAAGATTTTTCAGGTGTTTCGACAAAGAGGGACGCCGCTGCTATTTACCAATTTGGCAAATATCAGCGAGTCAGGAATATATCGTCATCTTTGATTGCGCACTCTCGCACGCGGAGCGAGGGTACTTATTTGTCAAGGACGACGAACAGACGCCTCGGAACTGACGAAGAATTATGTCAGAGGAACAGTACGTTATAAATTCACCTTGAAGAGTTGCCGCGTAGAAAATTGTGGCATCGTACTTTTTTTTTTATTCGACATTCTTTTATAGTAACTACTTTTAACCCCACTGGCGACGTGCTGCCATTTTTCGGACACGAATCTCAAGGTGAACTCTGCGAGACTTCTGTGCTCTTCGTCCGGTTGTACGCGAACACATGTCTTTCTATAAGTGTTGTTTAGTAGCGATTCGTTGTACCAATTTCTATCGATAAAATTTATAACTCAATTGATAACGAAAATATATTGAGATCGCACCAAATATGTGGTTGATCTAGTTTTATGTGATCGTTGTAAGAAATTTGTAATTCAGTTGAGGTCATTGTATTCATTCGAGAAATTTACGTCATATTGTAGTTGCGTTGATTATTGCTATGCAGTGTACCATACTTTGTAAAATTCAATTTTGTAAAAGTAATGTATTAATATGTTTGTGAAAATAATGTTAATAAAAAACTTCAACCTAAATATTTTAATAAATCACATTGTGTTTAACATGATCAAAAAACTATATACTGGGTGATGCAACGAAAGATGTAGATACTTTGAATGTTAGTATTTAGTATGAACATTATCGCAAAAATAGTAACTTTCATTAGTATTGATGATTGTCATTTTGCATCTAATATAATTTCAACTTAACTTTGCCTATTTTATTCACTAAATTATGCGATAATATGTAAACATTTGATTTAGACGCAAAACCTTTATTCACACTATCACTAATTTGTATCATTTTTTCAAATTTCAAACACTGTCACTGTTTCACTAATTTTACAACTTTTAACCAGATGCAATAGTATCATAAAAATGAGAAGAAACGTGGCTATCAGACACTACTACACACTTATTAGCTATCATTGTTTAAAATAAACAAGCTATATAGATCAATTTCTTTAGTATAACATGTGCGGTCTCAGTTGTGTTTTAAAACACAACCAATTTCCAAACTTTCAATCTACAAATTTCCATACCATCAATTCCCCAGTTTTCAAAATCAATCTGGTTACGTCTGATATGTGATGTTAATACTATTAATGAAGTTAGGGGCCCTGACTCCACTTTCGACAAAAATTTTGGTTGCATTATTGACAATGATAATAGATTCAAAATTTAGCAGATTGAATTTATTAACTCCACTAAAGCGGTCAAATGACCGTTCTACAAATTTCCTATTTTAAATTACAAAATTTGTTAAGTTTTTTTTTTTAAATCTATACTAATTCTACTTAATTTTTAATTGCAAGGTAATCGTGCATCATACGTCAATAGTTTTAACGTTAAAAATTGACGGAAGATCATCGGATGTTAATACTAGAAGTACCGGCATTAAATGCATGCTTAGTTCAAAACTGAAAAAAAAAGTAGAAAAATAAATAAATAAATAAATATTGCAGCATCACCAAACATATACAACAATTCATTAGCTCAATAAAACATGACAGACATTTTGACAAAAGGACGGCAATAAAATTTTGTAATAAAAAATGCCAAACCCGAAGCCACTTATTTTGACTGGTTGGTAGTTCTAGCGTTTTTGCGCGCGATCATTGGTTCGATACAACTTAGTTCGAAGGATGCATCGAGTCGATGGAACTGTATGACCGATCGGTTCGCAAACGTTCGCGAATCTCTCCGTTGAAATCACCGACATAAGCAAGAAAACTTTCGTCGGGAGACGAACGTGCCGCGCCGCACTCTATCCTTCGAAGACCACACCGCATACATACAACTTGCGCAAACGATTGGTTTACACGCGACGGAATCCGCTCGGCTGGATTATGAAACGTTTGTTTTGCCGGCGCGAAGCGGCCGCTCGTGACGCTCGCGGTCCGACGACAATGGAACAGCCTTCGAACATTATATCCCGCACGCGCGCTCAAGGTGAGGCGCAATTAAATTTTCATAATTGTCCGTTGCATAATGAGGTCTCTCGGAACATGTTTCTCTTTTTATTTTTCTCTCTTTTTTCATTTCGACGATGTTCGTTCCACGCGCGGAACACGAATTCGAATTAACCGCCACGATCTTCCCGGAATCGTTTATCGCCACGTCGGCTACTCCTTTATCCGAACGATTGCGACGTCGATGCAACGCGATACACAAACAAAAGATATCGTTGCTTTCGACGCTCTTAATTCGCTGCCGCCGCGTATCTCGCTCCGATGCGTTTCGGATCTACGCTCAGCTAATTTCGATTGCTTCGAATTTTATATCTTGCGAGCTTCGCTTTTGCGTTCTTCGCAATAATTAACAGTGGGAGAGAATAGGCGATCTCGGTTTATGCAGGTTTTTTTTTTATCGAAACGATAATCGACGAGCTTTAAATGGCGCGTTTGTTTCGAAGTATTCGATCGCGTTGCGCGCGCAGCCGCGACGTAGCGCGCATGCGCGAGCGGTAGCGCTTGAAACGCCAACCGGTTAATTTCGTTCCGTGTACTCATGTCAAACGCCAGGCACGAACGTCGATATTTCTAACACTATGTATAGACTATGCACAGCCATGCGAACTTCAGTTGCGTCGACGAAAGATAAATTTGTTGTTTGATGGACTGATAGCACCGTTCGTGTGCTATTACGCATTAATTTTTAAAAGTCCAAAGGCTATACTATGGGAATATCAAAAAGCTACAGTAAACGAAAGACATCGTTGTTGGAACGTGTAAGGAATCTCATTTGTCTATCGGTGTTAACATTATCACAAGGTACGAATATCTATGAGGACTTCGAACGAAACAGTGAAAACCTTATAACCAGTCCTATATATTGCTAATTACAACAACGTTCTGCTCCTACGGTCAACTCGGTGACAATATAACAAGCGCTTATTGTAATTAATGTATAAATTTCCATACTCTCGCAGTAAAGTTGAAATAAATGTTTCGATAAATATCAAGAGGTCAGAAAATAAACATCTGTGCAGGCAAAGCAACGGCAATATAAGATCGATGTTCATTCGCACGTAAGATGCGTCCATTAATCAGAAGTAATTGTGCGCAGCAGGTCAGCAAGGTCGCGTTCCAACTTGTGCACGAAGGCGGTAAACTATCGGTTGTCATTCCTGTCGCATACGGTTAATCGTTCGTTCTTTTGAATCGGTTTAATATTTGAAACCACGTCCGCGCGGCTAGTAACATAAACTCGTTAATTTCTTCATGGTTCGATGATAATCGCGAAAACAATATATGTGTATCGAATTTCCGTTGAAAAGATTAATCGTCACAGTTGACGATAACGTGCTTTTGTAATTTATTACCATTCTCGGAAGCATTAAAGTGGGAGGAGCGAGGAAAAAACGAATAATCGTAAAAGCGTAGTGACAAAAAAAGTTGGTGTATCGGACGGGACGATCGGTTAATAAATTAACCGCAATTGCAAACGGGGTGCGTTGATTGGCCGGAAGCGATTGCACGTGGCAAGGCCGTGGCTCACCTTATCCAGGAAGACACGGTGATATCAGCTGTCACAACTTTAGTTGCTCGTTTGTTCTTTGCGACTATCGGTTATCATTGACACCGCGTGCATTCGTCCGCTTGCCTGGTGCGCATGCGCGAGTTTAAACCGTGCGCGGTAACCCGTAAAAGCGTGCGCAGAAGTTTTACTCGCCTTTGCGTTAATAAATCTGTTGTGTCAGTTCTTTCTGAGTTCTTGTTGCTCAAGATTGGATAGAAAGAGTTACGAAGTATACAAGTACGAAGTTCTTTATCGTTACACGAAGTTTCTTGAACCTCGATACAAGTTTTTCAAGAACGAAATAGGCGGGAATTTACTTGGAATTAAAATTATAAAAAGAATTCTAATATTATATTTTTAAAACGTGAACAGAATTTATCGATTTTTTTCTTTTACTGTAAAAATTGATGGCGTTGAAAATGATAATAGGATCATATGACGGAATCTAGCTTGTTATTTGTCAAATTAGAAGTTTAATTGGAATGTGATGCTACGATCAAAATTCGAGATATTTATAGTTTAGTATTTTCGCGTCTACTGTTGGCGCTTCTTCGCGCTGCGGTATCTTTATTTAACGCGTCGTATTAATCACTTTCCTTGTACGTCGCAGGGATATAATTATCTCGTAGCTTTTATCTGGAAGAAAAGCCCATGAAAGCGGGAGACTTTGTAATCCGTGATAATTAATGCAAAGAGCAGGTGGAAGAAATATAGTGGCTTCCATGATATATATATTTAAACAGCCGTTTCCGCGCACGTGCCAACTTACGCGCGATTATTTGAAATTAATGAGCGTCCCGTTTTGATTAAGTACATGCGTTGAGCTCGTAAAACCGTATCGAATAATCTGGTTTGAAGGAAATAGTGAATCTAGAACAGTGTACATCGACGTGGAAATTAATTCAAATATAAAGCGGCAACGAAGTCGATTTTAATATCCAACTTCGTGATTCGTGACTACGAGAGATCTTCCTTAAGCGTTTCTGTGAAAAATATTTCCAAGACTGTGTGTTCGTCATCGACGCCTTCCAGCTTAACCCTGACATACATCAAGTCACTAGCCACCGGTATAAATCGTATCAAAGAGTTTTCTAGAGAATTTCGTTCATCGCTTTTGCTTCGCTCGCCGGTGAAACGAACGATGTTATTTCGGTGCTCTTCGAGATAACTTATGGATGTGTGTATACATTCTCTCCGCTTCCTTATTTCCAAGTTTCTACGTACATATACAAGCGCGCGCGCGCGCGTGTACATATACAACTATAAATGGACTTCGATGAAAGTATCTACGGTTCTACTCTACTCATACATACATTACTGCTCTAAACAATTGTCTCGATTTCTCCGGTAATAAGGTAATTTCCAACCGCGTACCTTTCTAATTCCTAATAAATTGCTTCCTCGTTCAACCCTTCCGTCGGCACGCACAGACGATTCTGAAATTAATTATTCTACAGCCCTTTTGTAACATCGACCGACGAACAATATTTGCATATCTTATGTAGCGAATTTACATAACGCTCACGCAACGAATTACGATCTAATTTCAGATTACGAGATTTGTTATTTTCGACTTTCGGGGGGTGTTGTTGTTTTACAAGCTTTTCGTTCAAACGTTTCTTGATACATTCATTGTGAGCCGAGAACCATGGATCTGGAGAGATATTGGAGCCTAGGGATATTGGCATCTGTTGATATCGGAATATGGACGTATCGGATCTGGGGATATCAGAAATGTTGGAATGTTTAGATGTAGGGACATAAAGAATTTAAGTACATTTAGATATATTACACACAGATGTTTTGTACGGAAGGGAGAAAGAACGTATCGTTGTCGCCTGTCGTTCCCTTTATCTCATCGCGGCAGGATACTACGTTGCTGTAACTGCGGTGCACCGGATCGAGCGATATTTATGTAACGGTCAAAGGGGTTAAGTGTTCTGGGAAAGTTTCCAGAGCAACGATTGGTCGGCGGCTTCCGTGATTTCGTCATCCGCCAATCAACGCCCCGAAACAACTTTCTCCGAATCCTGACAGAACTGGCGCGCATGCGCGCGCGCGTGCGCGCCGCCGTTTCGCAGAAATGCATCCTCCGGAAGATTTATTGCACGTCAAAAACAACGTGACGTAAGACGTGTAACAATTCGCCGATACAAAGAACGATTTCGACATTGATACCGCGGCTGTAAGACCGTAAATGGTGGCGATATAAGCGCGATACAAAGGCTGGCGATATTCTTCGGGGAAATCGCGTTCGAACGCCGTAGCGCGGGAATTTGACCGATTTTTCGAATATTCGAATTTAGGACCCCGGGAATAGAGGAGTTTGGAACCTTGAAATTATTGAACTTTGATACTTTGCAAAATTACGTTTGAAATTTTCGTGCGATATTACTTTGCGAAATTATGCGGTTTTAGAAATTTAATTGTAATTATTGTTAATGGTCACGTTTGTGGGAAAATTTGAATGAGTCCGCTGACGTAGAACCGTTTATTCGACGAATGAAAGATCGGGTTCCGGTCAAAGGGAATGTTTCGACCTTCGACCACGAAGGGTTAATATAATCAGTTTGAAAATCAGTTTAATTGAGTAACTCGATGTTGGGCCGAAGGGGAAACGCTTTTTGGCTGATCGAATTTATTGAAGCGTACTCGACAGCCCACTTGTTTATATGTCAGGGACGTTCAAATTTCGTTTTGTTCGCCCATAGTACGTACACATGCACGTTCTGTTTCAATCTGAAGCACTGTACGTCGTAGAACAAAAGATGAATATTGTAGCTACGGACATTACGCCATCGCTGATAAACCATTTCCGTCATATTTTGAGATATTCGAAAGCGTGCGTGACGTAACTTAGAGAAATACGATTGTCCTTATAAGATTGCTAGTTTGTAACGTGTTCTTACATATTTATATATTTTCATTAAAAATACGTTATACCTGTACCAATATTAAAACGGAAATTCGATTGGTGTTTTATTAATAAGGTAACGCATTCCGTCCACGCCTTAGTTGACACAAAGATAAAGTTTGTAAGCGGTTTCTTCGACGTAACGGACATCACGTCCAAAAATTGTTAACGTGTTAATAAACGTTTCGTAATCATTTCACGAGCTGCAATACCAAGGACCCTCCCCTCCAATAATTCAACTGATAAAAAATTTGTCGCCGACTCTTTCGTACGGGTATCTTCACGTTCCAATCGATATTGATCTTCATAATTTTTATTTGTAAAAATTGAAACCTCTTTTTCACACGAAAAACTTGGAACCTCTTTTTCACCTGTAAAAATTGAAACCTCTTTTTTTGCCTGCAAAAATTGAAACATGAAAAACAATATGTATAAAAAATTGAACTAAAATAACAGTAGAAAATGACATTTTAAAAATTTGCACGAGGAAGAAATAAATATTGAGGATGTTATCGAGATTGTAAAAGAAAAATACGGATGCGAGAAGCGTAAAAATTGTCGGTGAATAAATGCGCAAAAGAAAAAAAAAATATTTCGACGTAACACGGTTATCTCGTGGAATTGTAACGTGACACCGATTGCTGAGGTTTGTTACAAAACTCTTTTGCGACGCTTCCCATTTGTGCACCATCACATTCATTATAGGTCATAATTATTAAATCGTCGTAATATTGTTACAGAATTGGACTGTGATCCTTACATAATGACAATACGAGACATATCATCCAGTTGCATAATCTGTTTGTGTTGTGTTCGTTGCGAACATTCAAACTAGAAATCGGTTTAACGTGGATCGGATACCTTTAACAAACGTAAACATGAAACCTTAAATTTCGCAGCAATAGGCAGCGCAAATCGCTTTGGTTCGCAATTTTTATGGTATTTCGATATTTGGGAGTTATTCAATTTTCGTCTTTGAAAAATTTGGAAACTTAAAATTTTCTTACTTTAGGATTCTAAGATGTGACAATTTTGGAGTTCTAGAATTTTGTTATTTTGGTATTTTAATATTTGAGAACTTCGAAATTCATAGATTCGTATGAATTCCTAATTTCGGTATTGAAGAATTAAAAAATGTTTAAATAGTGACATCTTGGAAATTCGAAATTTAGGAACTTGAGAAATTGGGAATTTGTAAATTTAGAAATATTAGAACTTGGAAATTTTGGGAAAAGTGACATGAAACCTAAGAATTATGAAAAATAATCTAGAAAGAAAACTGCAACCAGTTTTCCAAAATGTGTCTCATTGTACAAAAATTTAACTTCGATTTTTAAGCGCAAAAGCGTGTGAAGTAATGTCGCGAAATAACAATAGAATTTTTATCGCCAACTTATCAGGGTCACTTATGGTTTATAAATATATTTATACCTTTCCCGTTTACGAACAAAGAAAAGGAAGTTATCCAATAACTGCGGTCGAATCTTACAGTTTTTCGGTTTTTTTTTTCGACCGGGAGCAGATGTTACTTCCGTTTATGCGTCGGCGCATGCGCGTGCGCGCGACCTTATGTGTCGCACGTGTTCCCGACGATTCCGAACATGTCGGAAGCGATCAAGGAAAATGACGAAAGGGATAAGCATCCTTGACCCTCTTCGAACGAATTCTAAGACCGTTCGAATCATATGAAGTGTTAGTGTCAATTCTTTTTGTACGTTTGTATTCAAAGAACGAAAGTATTGACTCCGCTCTGGTGTTACTTCCTTTTTACAATATGGTCGCTAGAGTAATTCATGGTCATTATAATATTTATGGTAAAATTGCGATCGTAATAGACCTATTACGTGATATTTAAAAAAATTGCACATGAAAATTGGTATTATTTTAGTAGTAATAATATTAGAGTATACATAGTATGGAGTAAATTTTATTTTTAAAATAGGCGATTAAATAGAGAGTACAAATTTTTTTCCGAACTTTTAACGAATAATTGGATGCTCAAGATTGTGCAATTATAATCGATTTGTCATTGATTTAATAACGTGTGGTTTAGCAAGAAACAGAAGAATGAATGAGTTCTTTGAACATATAAATGGAGAATTATCATTCTCGAAATATCAAAGGCTTATTCTCAACATCGATATTTTACCGATATATGTATACATCGCAATATACATTAAATGAATAAACAATAAAACGTTGTTAATGGACAATAAAATGACTAATGTCCCAATAAGGAGCACGAATGTAATGATGACATCAGAATGTGAGATCAATAGTTAGATGTGGTATGAACAATGTAAAACCTTTTACGGTTCAGTCTCAAGTACTTGTTGCTTAATTGTTGGGGTGCAGTCTGTTTGATCGAAATCGGGGAACCAGAATGAAGGAGTGGTACACGTTTCTAAATTCAACAAACATTACCAGTAATCAACTAAACTATATGCACGAAAATGTCGCTATATTTTTGTAGAATAATCTTCAATTTAGAATTATGCAAATTTAAACTGCAAATTTAAAACTCAATTCAAGTCATCAATTTGTAAAAAAAAATTATATATTGTTACATTGACAATTTCCTATTTCAATGTTCCCAAGTTCACAAATTCCCAAATTCATAAATTTCCAAATTCCTAATTTTCTAAATTTTCATATTCACAAATTCCTAAATTTCCAAATAACCACATTTCCAAATTCCTAATGTTCTAAATTTTCATATTCACAAATTCATAAATTTCCAAATAACCACATTCCCAAATTCCCAATTCTTAAATTTTGAAATTCCTAAATCCAAAAATTCCCAAGTTCCCAGATTCCTAAATTTCAAATTCCCAATTTGCAAATCCCCACATACCCTAATTCCCAATTTCCAAATTCTGAAATTCCTAAATTCCAAATTCCCAAGTTCCCAGATTCCCAAATTCCCAATACGCAAATTCTAAAATCTCCACATCTCGATGTCTGCAAGCCCCCAAATTTCCAAATTCCCAAACTCTCAGATTTCCCAATTTCCAAATCTCCAAATTTTCGCGCCCCTATGTCCCTCGAACGATGAAATTTGGAAATCCCCAAATTCCAACATCCAAACGTGCGAACGACCAAAATCCCCTATGTCATAACCAATGTGGAACAGTGACACCGATAAACCTAGAATATCTGGCACCCCGTACAAAAATGCCGGTTACCCAACGCTACGCTCCCAGGCCAAAGTTACTAGCGGTAACTATACCCGTTTCGACGCGAGCGAAGTAAAGAAAAAAAAAAAACGTTCTCGCGCGGAGGTCCATAATCTATGGTCGTCCGGTATTGAACCGGTCTAAACGCACCTTTAAAGCGAGTTGACAAAGCGGCGGTGAACGTCGCGCGGGAGTAAAGAGGACAAAAAACGAACACGCCGGATGCCGATCGCAACACTTCACTAAAATCAGGACAACACCGAGAGAAGGAGGATGGGAACGAGGATTCGAGAGAGTCTCGAGTAGCGTTCAGAACGAGCGACACGTAAACAAGAGCGTGTGTCCGAGGTCGATTCGCGGAGAGAATCGTGGGAGGAATTCCTTTTTCTTTCTCTCTCTCTTTATCTTCTCGCGGATACAGACACACGAGAGAAAACGGGAGAGACACGACAAACAGGGGGCTTTGATCTCCAAGTCGCGTCGTTATTTTCGTTGCGAATCGCGGAGACAAAAGCATTCCCGTGAAAATCCGCCTTGTTTTTTTTGCGACGCGTGGAAACGCTCGTTCGAAATCGTCTTCCATCGCTACTAACTTGTGAATGACCCTCTACACTCGAAGAAGGTAGTTTCGCTGTTGGCGCGTGGTTACTACGAAACTTCTCGGTTGAAACATATGACGAGTTCTTTGGAAGTTATCATGTTTCTGTAATTAATTGTCAATATTCTTAATCGTATGTTGCACGTCGTGCAACGTTATGGATTCGGTCAAAAAATAGCTGTTTAGAGATGTTGCATTAAGTCGAATAGAGGGCGTGAGTCATCTTTCGAGTACAAAGAGTTCATTTCTGTCTCGTATTGTGTCACTCGAGACGCAAACCGTGGTTCAAGTGTGACAAATTCGTCTCTTATAATTATTGTATTTAAGTTTAATACTCGTTGGAGTTTGAGCAACGAAGAATCGATAAATGTATAATATAATTAATTTTCTGAACTTCCTTGTTTGCTCGTTGCGCTCTGATCGCCGCCATTGACGAGAAAATTGTGGATGTAGGGGTTGATCAGCTACGCTGATTTCGATATCTTGAAAATGAGTTGTTCACTTGGATTATGCAGCTGAATATAGAAAGCGATGCAAAGAACGAGTTACATAAAAATCAAGGCTACAGGGGAAACCAAAGTTTCATGCCGAACTTGAACACGTGATTGTTACCTAAGATGATCACGCGCGTCATTAGCGTAAACATTTTCATTACCAACGACATCGATCGCAATTAACCGGAGAATCTTCAATACTGCGAACAAAATTATTCGCGCTGTTATGAACATAACTTGTCTTTACCATTTCCAATATTTTTGCCACTCTTGATTTATTGTAGATTATCGTTGTATTGCATCGGGCTACAGTGACAGAAAATCTGGTCAAATTGGTGATATAGCGAACATTTTGCTCTATTATGTTTATCACAGTATCTCGTGATTTTGAAATTCGAGAGTTTTTGGTTGAGAAAATTTGGGATTTCGGTATTTAGAGAATCTGCGATTTTGGAATTCCGGGTATTTAGGGATTCTGGGATTTTGGAATTTCGATATTTAGGGAATCCGGGATTTTGGAATTTCGGTATTTGGAGAATCTGGGATTTTGGAATTCCGGTATTTAAGGATTCTGGGATTTTGGAATTTCGGTATTTAGCGAATCTGGAATTTTAGATTTTCGGCATTTAAGAAATCTGCGATTTTGGTATTTCGGTATTTAGGGAATCCGGAATTTTAGAATTTCGATATTTAGGAAATCTTGGATTTTGAAATTTTGGACATGTCCATTTCCCTAGATTTCCATCTCCCTATATCCCGGACGCCTATATCATTTTATCCATAGACTCGTAAACACCTAGATCCCTGTATCTCTACATCTGTATACTCCTAAGTCTCCAAATCCAAAGATTCCCACATCCGTAGATATATCGCCATATCCCTATATTTCCAAATTCCCGTAACCTAAGTCCTCTTTCATATCTCAAAACTACGCGAATTAAATCGGAAGATCGTTCCGATCCACCGTTCAATGATCATATAATACGATATTAATTGCGTTTTCGCGAACGTTCGACGATCACCGTACAAACACAGATGGACGAGCGTCGCAAGGTGAATTAATTAGAAAAAACTAACCGATCAATACGTAGCTCGATTCGTTAAGACACGATAACGTGGAAGACGCGAGAAGCGGGAGAGAAAAAAAGGAGACGATATCGCGAGTTTTTCTGATTAAGATCCGACCAATCGGCTAACGCTTATGCTTGACACGACAATTGCATATGCACCTACGATGACTCGTGAAATAGCAATATCAGCTTGCAGCTAAACGTGCCCATCGGCCTGCGCTCGCGCGTTCTTCTGCCCGGTTAGCAAGAGACGAGGGCCTCTTTCTCCTTCTGTCTCTTCAGACCCGTCCATGAGAAGAATCTGTCATTCGCAACAAACGCTCGTGGCATTTCGAGCTGGATGGGATAGATTTTTCCCCGATGCCTCGGGAAAAGGTCGGATGACAGAAGATGGTTTTAAACGTCCTCGCACCGACCGAACGCTATTACTTCTTCGGACAACTTTCGATTCGCAGGAAAATTCGTATTGAGCAAGGGAGTTGAAAAAATTCGGTCGATTGAACAGATCTTTCGATAGAACCACCATAATGTAAAATTTCTTATTATCGGACTAAGCGGATGGTGAGATTTTTTTATTACTGGAGGGTCGAGGAGTAAACTTTGAAAAGGTAGATTTCGAGATTTAGGGACTTGGAAATCGGACAAGTTGGAAGTCGAAAGATTTGGATCTTTAGGGGTTTGGAATATTGAAGATTTGGGATACGCGGATTTAGGAAATTTGGGAATCGAGTGTTGAAGAGTACAGGAAATTTGCAAATCCACGAATCGGAGGATGCATTTCGGAAATTCCAAATATTAAGTCTTCTGATAAACGTTTAAGTAATACAAGATTAAGTTTCTAGTATAAGTTATACGCGAGATACAGCAGGGAAAGATAACCCTACCGTCATCTAAAATTTTCCCACCACGCCCTCGTCAAACATCGTCCAAGATAGATTTACGGAAAATCTATTATTAATCCGGTTTCCCAAGAACGTCGAATCCATCGGAATTTCTCGAGCAATTTTACATAACGCAAATTGAAGCATACCGCGAGACATCGAGCAATGATTGAAAGTTATGGAATTAATACAGTGTCAGACTCGACCGACTGGTTCTAACGTGCACGAGATAAATTTTACTGTCAGAATTACAAAAAGCAAATGAGACAGAGTTCAGCTAATTTTACACATTGACAAATTCCCGATTTCAATATTCCCAAGTTTACAAATTTCTAAATTCCTAGATTCCTAAATTTTGAAATTTCCAAGTTCTTTAATTCCCAAATTCCCCTATTTTGAAATTCTCGCATTCCCAAATGCCCAATTTCCAAATTCCCACATTCCCAAATTCCCGCATTTCCAAATTCCCATATTCCCAAATTCCCACATTCCCAAATTCCCAATCTTCAGATTCCGAAATTCCTAAATTTTTAAATTTCCAAATTCTGAAATTCCTATTAATTGGGCGAGAAAATTTTTTCTTTCGGAATAAAGAAAAAAAACAACTGAGAAACAGTTGAGCTAATTTTACACCGGCATCGGTTTGTCCTTAGCGACGCCGTGCTACGACACTGGCCAGTTTGCCGGTCCTTTTATTCCCGTTGTCGCGAAATTATGTATAAACGATGGTTGCAAACGATGGCCTGTGATCGAAACTGGATTCATAGGGGCGAGAGAGGTTGTATACGAGTTCACGTTGTAAGCAGAAGCGAGGAGAACGCGGCTATTATGTGTCGAGTCGCGACGACCGTGAGAGGCCCATTTTATCTCGTACAAGGATTCCCTCGCTCGATATTATTCGCCTCCACCTCGACACGCATCGCCGGCATTAGTCGCCTCCTCGCCTTTCTGTAAATGGGGAAACAGCCTTTAGGCTAGTACGCATGATTATGCGAGAATTTCGTTTCGAAACGTGGCGCGTACACTTTGAACCAGAATTAAATATATACGTCAATGGAAAGATTGTTACGGTTCTTTTTCTCTCGACGTTCACCTCGCTTTGTATCTTTCATATAAATATACATTTTATATCCTTGGACCGTTGAGTATCGTTTCCACGAAAATCTTGCTCGAACAAAATCGGTTTCGTTATAATTTCACATTTTATTTTACCGTCTATTTTCATTACTTCTGTTTTATATCCGTGTGGTTTCACCATAATTAGTATTATATATTGTCCATTTTGATTATAATTATTGTTTAATATGCTGTACTTTCGTTACAATTGTTCTTTAATACTATGTATTTTCATTACAATTAATGTTTAATACTTTGTATTTTCATTACAATTATTATTTAAAACTATGCATTTTCATTACAATAAATGTTTAATACAGTGTAAATTCATTACAATTAATGTTTAATACTGTATATTTTCGTCAAAATCAACGTTTTATATAAGTGCGGTCTTATATTATGTACTGAATCAGTGACTATTTCATTGAGTCCTCATATTTAATAGCAGTTTAGAGTAGCAGTGCTTGTAATGATAAGTTGTGGCGCTTCTGGCGGGAATTTCAAATTCCGCCACCAGAGGGCAACGTTGAACGGTGCCGTATGGCGGCTTTTATTCAATTTCCCGCCAGACGTCGCGTTCGCGCCTCTGGGTGTTTCATAATATGTACTTCCAGTTGCTTGTTAAAGAGTTCGAGTCTTTTATAATCCATAAAATGACATTATACGCGACTCTTGAGACTATAGGAATACTTGCACGGACATATAAGATTACAATATCGATAGAAACTTTGGTAAACAAAATTAGAAGTTAATGATTTGTATCTTGTACATCGGGGAGTTTTTTTTCTTACGAAAAACTAAGACACAGGGAGAATGATTTATCACTCGTTAGTTTCCCATTGTTCATTTTTTAATTTAGAGCCTTTTTAAGAGTACAACAGATTGAGAACTTCGAAAGCTTGGGTCTTTAGGAAACTGGGTTTTTACAAGTTTGGTTATTTGAAGATTTCTGTTCTTAATCCATATGGAATGCCGATTGTAGATTGCGCAGTAAGGGCCTGACCCATACCGGCCCCTGTCTAGTTACGCCACTGGCGTAAATATGTATACATTGAGAGACATTGTTGGAACCGCTATTAGAAAGTCGTTTAAATATGGTACACGAAGTAAACTGCATGCATAGGTACACGAAAGTATTCGAACATTGCCGTTCAGATTACACGACTCTGATATCGATAAATATTTTTAATTATTCGCGGATTAATACTTTTCTCGTTGTACGACACGTACATTATATTGTGGTATAATCTGCGCAGAAAATTTAAAATTCTAATGGCATTCGGATACTTCCGCGTCCATGCAAAAACATTACGCCATAGAAAATGTAAAAAGTAACCAGGTCTAAAAATATTCGAGGCGAAAGGCAAAAAACGCTGCATAAATTAACAGAGGATAACGTATGTATCATTCCAAAACTAAACAATTTATTTATCGTGTTCAAATCTTTCCAGAATGTTCCAACTTCTTGTATTGGGCCTGCTTTAGCATACCCGCATAGTTAATTACAATTAACACCTGTCGGATAAGGTTTCTTAGATAAATCACCGTTGGTATGCGGCCATTAGCCGAAGTACAAATAAAAATTGTTAAATTTGAATGACAAAATCATGTGTTAGGCGAGTTAGGCTAGGTTATGTAAAGTATCGTTTGAATAGGTTATGGTTATTATTGGCTATGGTTAGGTTATAGTTATAAGTACATTGAGTTACGTTGGCAGGTAGATTAGATTATGTGCTAGGTCAAATTAGGTTCAGATTTCGTTGAAGTTTTTACAAAGACCGATTTAAATGCCAGAGCTAGTTGTTTGAGTATGTTAAATAAGACTGTTCAATGTACTTAATTTATGATTATAGTTGAAGTGATTCTAGTTAGGCTAGATTATGGTCAACTAGAATGTGGTTGTGATTATATTAAATTGACTTCAGAAAAGTTAGGTTATGGTTACAGTTGGGTTATACTAGGTTAAATTGAATGTAAATTTCCAACGAAGTCGAATTGAACGACACAATTATGTGTCTGTACAGATGATATTAGTATCGATCTTTACCTACTACATTACACGATCATTTCTATTAATCTAAATAATAACTTAATAACATTATCTGTGCACGTTAGGTATCAATAAAATATCGATAACTTGTCGATTATCAATAACAGCATCACTGCGTCTATTACATCCCTCGTGTTAAATTTCCGAAGACACCCTGTACATATGTGTACACATAATGTACTTACACGTCCAGATATAATAGCGTAGATACACAGGGAGCATTTCGAAGGTTGACGTCATCCGGGGTCCCACCCTCTTTAAATTTGTGCTGAATGCAACTCTAGGAGAGAAAGAGGGGAGAAACCGTAAGAGAAAGAGACGCGTAGTATACGGTTAAATAGTAGGTGAGAAAAAGATGGAGGTAAAAAACCAACGAGGGAGAGACCCATCGAACCTATGCCTTTTCCCATCGACGATCTTTTTTCTCTCTTTTTCTCTGGTCTCCCTTATATTCCTTCTCCCCTTCTGTCTTCCCTTGTGAACAGCGAACCGGGGGCGGGTTGGGCCCCTCTCTATAAAGCCTGCAACGGGTTTCTATTCTCGGATGTCAATATTTCGTCAACTAGAGGCCACTCGCCACGCAACAAAAGCTCCTACCGTGTACAGCTTGCGCGGCTGGCGTGAGAGAAAGAAAGGGAGCAAAAGGATCGTCGGAATCACTGTGATTCGTTAGGAGCGTTTTACTCATGCTACACCAGGTAAATAAAATTTAATATAGAAACATGAAACTTAAGTGGCAATTGTATCACCGGGGAAAACTAGGTACCTTGATCGAGAGCGGTGAGAGATGAATGTTTACCTATTTTACTCCGATTTTGTCAAATCCCATATGCAAATTTGGAATTTTTTAATTTTTGCAGTATTAAATTGCATGGTTTTCAAGAACTTAAATTTTCAAATTTTCAAATTTTCAAATTCCTGAATTCTCACATTTTCAAATTTCTAAATTCACAAATTTTCAAATCCCTAGATTCTCAAATTTCTACATCACTAGACTCTCAAATTTTCAAATCTGCACATCCTCAAATTTTTGGATCCCCAGATTCTCAAATTCCTAGACTTTCAAATTTTCAAATCCTTAAATTCTCAAATTCCTAGATTTTCAAATTATCAAATGCTTAGATTCTCCAATTTTCAAATCTCTAACTGCCCGAAATTCCAAATTATTGAAATCACTTCATGACATATAGCGACAACAGCTTAATAGATGTGAGGGTCCTGCGCACCCCATGAAAAAGTTCTTGTTACGCCAATGCGAACACCCTATATACGGATACAATATGCACATGTGTACGTCGAGGAGCGAGAGTACAGGCAGTAGACGTGTTCTGCCGTCGAGCGTATTGAATTCGACCGAGAGAGGCTATTATTCGGAATTTGTTTTTGTTCGATGCGCCATAATCACGTCTCGAGGACACCGCGGGCAGAAAAGAGAAGGCTCTCTTTCATTTTTGGGTGACGGAGACCCGGTGACGCGCCCCTCTTCCGCTGACTTTGAAAATACTCTTGGGGGTCAAGCGGGCGCAAAAAAAAATTATTTAGCAAATGATTAACGAGATCTTTATATCCGTTTTTTTTTCTTTATTTTCATCCTTCTTAGTCTAGTTCTATGATCGTGGAGGACGTTCCTTTCGACTGTCGATCGTAACGGTTTTATTTCATGCCAACATCGAATGGCATTGGCGACAATGTTTGTATGGATTTCACGTTTCTCGTACAAACAAGTTTATCCGAAAGTTATTTTTAATCGTTCTGAAAATTTCAGTACGATTATTCAGTGTGAATAACGTACAACAGCATAATGTATTGGTCATATATATCTAATCGATTATCATTTTGCGTTTTAAATGGTGAAATTCTTATCTCCCTGCTATAAATGCATATCTTATCGAATCGATTGATCGTTCTAGGAGGAAGTCCATGGAAGTTTACTTTCATATTTGCAATAAATGAACGTGAACCGTAATATAATCAGACAAGAAGATTTAATTTATTCCTGTTGAACTTTAAACTATCTGTACATTTCGAGAATCGAGTACAAACTAGTTAAACAAATTCGAAACACTGAATCAACAACGAGAGAAGCACAACTCTCGCGTTCCACTTTCGTTCGCCGAAAGTTTCAAGCACGAAAGTTTCGAATCGTTGATCGAGAGACACGAGAGGGCGCCAAAAGCGCCGGGAAAAAAAGCCCGCGAAACAACTTGTACCAACTTCAATTCGAAGCTGTTCGAACATCATTCAACAAAGAGTTTTTATTACAACTTCATCAGAATGTAAACAATTTGTTCTATAAATTTATGTACACCTTAATAAATTATCAAATTTTTTTTATTCTCTTATGTCTATAAATTTCTTCGATATTCGTACGGAATTAACATATTTAAAATTAAATAACAAAATAAAATAATAAAATGAAATAATCAAATAAAATAAAATAAATTAATAAAATGAAATAATCAAATAAAATAAAATAAATTAATAAAATGAAATAATCGAATAAAATAATAAAATGAAATAATCAAATGAAATAATAAAAGAAAAGAACACAAAATGAAGTAAAATAAAATGTACTTTAAAAACGAGGCTGTTTTGCTTTGAGCAACGAAACGAAGGAGGTTGAACTTTTCGCGCAGAAGTTCCCGCTCGTTTTACAGAATGTTCCTGCGCATGCGCAACAGTATGAAGCGTGTCACGTGGTAAGCCGACACCGCGAAGGATACGCTACGATACACACGGTGCACTCTTTCACGTGTTCCCCGAGTTTCGAACATTATGTAGAACAATGGTCATCGTATACCGTCCTGTTGTTCGTGACTTCTTTTTCACGTCTGTCTGAAGTGAATTTCCCCAGACCCCGGTATCGCCTCTATTACAAGTTAAATTTCTTTACAATCGTACGGTCTACTAAGTCCCGTGAAACTTCCTCCTCATTGTGACCAGCTTGGAAAGCATATTATAACCGTTTTATTTATAACTCCCGTCCGTACTTCCAATAAGCATCGATTGCCTCACCAAGGGATAATGTCAAAGTTCCATGTACTGACACATAACGATATTCGATGCGCTCCGGTAGATGCTACAGTTTTCATTTTACATCAATGTCGTTCGCGTTTCAAATTCCCGCCAAAGGTCGTTCGGATGTCGACGTAGAAGTATCACACCTGAACTTATAGAATTTCGGGTCTTTGTGATTTCGCTATTCTTTAACTTTGGGACATTGAAGATTCAAAATATTTGAATTTTAACGCTAATACTACTAAATCGGTCAAATGACAATTTTATAAATTTCGCAAGTTACAACAATTTTTATGGTGGTTTTATTCAAATCTGTATCAATTTTTATCGCAACAAAGAATTAATATGTACACTGGTATATGTTTCGTTGTCTATTTATTTTTCAACAGCGTTTGTAATTTTAAAATATTAACCGATAGTTTTAGCATTATCACTAAAGTGTTTCGGACTTGGATTCTGTAGTTTCGAAACTTATAGAATTGTAAACTTCCAGACCCTGGCATTTCTGAGCTGTTTGATGTTACAAGCTATCTGAATCAATTAATTCTGAGAAACAACACGAGCGAATCATAACAAAATTAAACAGTTTTTAATCTCGCGGTACTTTGAAAAATTTCCCACAGAACTATACAGTATCTCCAAAACGTTACTAGACCGTGAAACCCGAGCCATCCAAATATCCTAATTACAAAGGTTTCACCGTAGGATCATTCAGACATACATAATGATGCCCTGAGCTACATATTCTCCGACAATTAGAGAAAGAGAGCGTCGTCCGTGGCAAGAAAATGGTCGCGAGAAAGCGTCCAGAATAGAAAGCATTGTTGGTTAGAAACGAATAGCTGAGGCTAGGGTCGACGTTCGTGCGTAATATTTCCATTCTTAAAGCGTACGAAAAACGCGGCCAGTCAGCTCCATTGAGATCCGTTTAGTGGCGGATATCGACGTTGTGTCGGACAAGTCGAAAATGATCGGCGCAAAAGGCCGTAGTATGTTCGACGGGGCACGATCGCACCGGCAAACGGTGTTTGTAGCAGAACGGTATTATAAGCGGCGGCAGCGTCGGCAGTGTGTGAATAGCGAGCACGTGCATTTCCCACAGAAAACCAATAGGGGCCTTGGCCAGCTGGGAATATGAACGGTGGCGGCAGGGTTTGCCTCTGTCTTTCGATCTTTTGGGGTATGCGCTGCTCGAACGGGGACAGAAACGTTGAACGAAGGCTACTCGAGAGCCGCACAATATTCAGGCCAAGGAATATGTCGATAAAAGGGCTCGACAAAAGAATCGCGCCGCGCCGCCACGACTTTCTTCGTCCTTTTTATCTTTTTAACGATTTTACCCACCCGGTCAATTCACGGCTACGCTGTTCTGGCTATACCATCGCGTTAGAAATCAGGGACACCATATGGCGTTCCGATGAAATCGATCATGGTATATATCGCTGGATTCCGGACATCGCCGGTTTCGCAACGCGCTCGACGTACTCCGATTCTCTGTTCGTGGAAAAAAAAAGAATTACGCGAGGGTGGGGAATCGGTTGTAAGAATCGATCGATCGAGCGTACGGAAAAGAAATAGAAGGGAGATAATTCTAGGTCTCTCTTAACCTTTAGCGAGCTAAACATCTGAATCGTTACCTTGTCGCGGAAAATTGGTAGTAACCTAACCTTTCGCGTTTCTTCCAATACGAACTGTTCGAATCGATACATTAAAAAATTGGCGACCATTTCGACGAGTATCGCGAGAATTAAATGCGAGGACTTAATTAAAACACCCTTAATTTAATATTGAAGATGATTGATAGGCACGGATCGTGTCGTAGTCACGCGGTACTCTATTAATGTTGACGACCTTCTGAAATAATTCAACAAATCATGAATAAACTGACATATTATTATTGCTGCGCCACGGAAAATGGAGAGCGATGCGATACAATCGATTGCTCGTATAGTTCGAACACGAATCTGACCTACAAAGCGATATACACATTACTCTTGCTTCGATGTTTCCACTGGTCGTTGCATTATTCTCCGAGTATAATATCGTTCGACGAGTATTCGGTATCACCGACGCGAAAACTCTAACGGAGCACTTTTAATGGAACCGCATGTTTTTCTTGTCTGTTTTCAGCAGTAGTCCGGTTTTCGTTGAATCGGCTGTGACACACGAGCGTCGTGGTCGTTTTCGTCAGATCTAGCAGTAAAAACACCATCAACAACGGCGGCGATAGGCGTTGGGGTGCAGCCCGTGTTACCATCCGGCTATCATAGCACGGTGCCACCCCAGAACGGGGGTGGTGGTTCGACATTTAGTGCCGCGGCGATGGTGGCAGCTGCCACCGCTACGGCCACCGCCACTGCAAGCGTGGTGGCCATGCAGGACCGCCAAGACATCCCCTCGCAATTCAATCAGGTACTTTTTACCCGTGTTTCATCTTCGATTCAGTCACGTCGAACATAACCGAACGCACAAGTACCGTGCGTTGCTGGAAAGATGGCACGCGGCAAATGTGCCGGTACAACCCCTTCCAGTTGCATAGGTTCACCTTCTTCGAGATCGATTACCGAAATTTTGAGATTCTGGAGTTTCGGGACTTCGAAATTAACAATCTCTGAAAGATTCAGAAACTTTGCTGCAGACATCTTTCCATCAATCCCCGATACATGGTGCTCGTCAGAATGAAGAAAAAGATGAATTTAGTACGATTAATAAAAAAATGAATGAAAGATAAATTTAATTCAGTTAATAAAAAAGATGAATTTAAGACGAATTTAATCGATCAATTGTAGATGCAGAGCCAACATGGAATCCCCCACCAAACGTACAACGCAGGGTACGCCCAAAGAGGACCAATGGCCGGAATGGGGCCAGTCGGGATGAGCAACTTTAACAGCATGGGCACGATGAGCCCAATGCACTCTATGAATTCCATGAATTCGATGAACAGTATGAATGGCATGAACTCTATGAATCCTATGTCGATGGGAGGTATGAACGGTATGAATGGTATGAACGGAATGACCCCCATGAGCTCCATGAGTAACATGGGTAATATGGCCATGAACAATATGATGGGACCCAACAACATGCAGATGAACAAGATGAGCATGCAGGTATTTAAAACATCCAACCTTTTATCTCTCTTGGAACTATTCTTTGCGAATCGAATTTCTAATAAATACAGTACCTCATGTATTCATGTAACCTTGAAGATTTTGCAATTTCATCGTACACTATGCGTAGTAGGCAACACGTTGACTGTAGAATATATACATATATGATACCTGTAACCCTAATACCTTTTATCACTTCTATGTCGAGCGCGACTCGACGTCGAATTTTTCTTAGATCGTATAAATGATTCAAATGAATACTTACAATAAACTATGAATATGCACCCCACTATTGCAATACATTTGATCGAAAACTAATTTCTTGAATCATTTTGTAAATTAATTGAGGAGCTGGAAGGAAACAAAATTCAGTAATGCAGAGTTAATCGCATAATTCAAAATTGCGTATGATTATTATGTAGAATGGAGTGTTTCCTTTCGGTCAGTCGAAAGTTGCCGAAAGTACCATGTGTCCCAGTAGAGTCTTCAAGGTCTTAGAAATTCTGATATATCTTGCAAAGAGGATGCTACCAACATAATTTTCCCTAGAAAAACTCATGAGCAATTTACTTGCAGGCTCAACCACACCAGGGCTATCCGAGAAGACTAGCGCCTTATCCAAACCCTGCGATGCACATGGCGCAAAAGAGGCAACAGGGTCCTTACCCGGCACCCAACCCGGCTGCGATGCAACCAACATTCAATGGAATGACGACGTCGCAGTACCCGACCAATTACCCCGCGACAGCGAGGCCGAATTTTCAGCCTCAGTATCAACCGATGCAGAGCATGAACCCGTCGGCTGCCGGATTCGGGCCTAATTCCATGATACGGGGCGCCAACATGAGGCAAACAGCACCCTCGTATCAGACCGCTAGCCAAGCGGCAACCAACCAATACTACGGTAGCAACGGGATACCGGTTAGCATGGGACCTACCACGGTTGGCAATCAATTCGTTGGACACCAACCGAACACGGGATACGCCGCTGCAGCGTCCTCGTATGGGGCAACCGGGGCTGTTACCAGTCAGTACCAACAGGACGTCGCGGCGATGAGAACGACAGGAGCAGGGACACTAAGTTACCAGCACAGCCCTATTCCTGGTAACCCCACACCACCTCTCACCCCGGCTACCAGTATGCCCCCTTACATCAGTCCGAATCCGGATATCAAGCCTAATTTCAACGATATGAAGTCACCGGTTAATATTCAGAGTAAGTCGATGGAATGTGTGCGCTCGGAAATGGCCAAGTGGTCCCTTGGGAGCATTTGTTAATCCGATGAAACGGTACCCTCGTATCAGATTTCTATTTGGAACCTAAATTTATAATCTTGAAGATTTGAAAATGTGCAAAGTCCTTTCTGAATCTCTGTACGTTAAAATTCGACAGTAGGACGAGACTTCGATTCTGTATCTAACACTTGAAACACAATTCAGTACCTATAGTTCTTGTCCCAGTCCTCTGGTGCACACCGAATGTACAACAGTGGCCATAAGCTCCTTGGCGAGCACTCGGTCTGCCCTTCGGTGATTAAAACGTCGCAATCTGTTCTAAACTTGAATCCACCTAAATGTGATGTTCTGTTTTCTTGTTCGTACAGAGGACGATGAGTTAAGATTAACATTCCCCGTGAGGGATGGCATCATTCTTCCACCCTTCCGCTTAGAACATAATCTGGCTGTAAGCAACCACGTATTCCAACTGAAGTCCACGGTGCATCAAACGTTGATGTGGCGGTCCGACCTGGAACTGCAGCTCAAGTGTTTCCACCACGAAGACAGGCAAATGAACACGAACTGGCCGGCGAGCGTGCAAGTATCCGTGAACGCCACGCCGTTGGTTATCGATCGTGGTGAAAATAAAACGTCTCATAAGCCCTTATACCTGAAAGATGTTTGTCAATCGGGAAGGAACACAATACAGATCACGGTGTCGGCGTGTTGTTGTGTGAGTATTCGAGGATCACTTGTAGCGTATCGATCGAAATCGCGTTCGTTAAAAGCAAGGCGATTTCACGTGGAACTTTGTCTTATTTACAGTCCCATTTGTTCGTGCTACAATTGGTTCATCGACCGAGCGTGCGAAGCGTGCTTCAGGGATTGTTACGTAAGAGGCTGCTCACGGCGGAACATTGTATCACTAAAATTAAACGAAATTTCAGTAATACTATTTCCAATAACGGTATACAGTCGGAGAAGGATGTTGTAGAACAGACAGCACTTAAGGTAATTCACCTGTTTTCGAGGTTCAGGTGGTCTACCTGAAGATCTCCTTCGGTAGTTATATTTTAATTCGATAGATATCAAAGAACGAATACTAAAGCGCAGGAGATGTTCAGGTTGCTATCTTTATGCGAATCACCCTGTAAATTACCACAGTGATAATTTTAACATTTGAAATGCTTATTGTTCACAGGTATCCTTAAAATGTCCTATTACCTTTAAACGTATTACACTGCCAGCTAGAGGACACGATTGTAAACATATTCAGTGCTTCGATTTGGAGTCGTACCTACAGCTAAATTGTGAAAGAGGATCGTGGAGATGTCCTGTATGCACGTGAGTAACATTTTTTTCGTTACAAGTCTAACTCTGTCAATTAAATTTGGTTAATTAAAAATTCGAGAACATGACAAATTTGAGTTTCTGGTGGGAGTTATTTTGATGCTAGATCACGTTAATTCGTTTACAGGAAACCTGCCCAATTAGAAGGTTTAGAGGTTGACCAGTACATGTGGGGCATACTGAACACGTTAAACACCGCGGAAGTCGAAGAAGTGACGATAGACTCGGTCGCGAATTGGAAACCAGCGAAGAATTTAACTGGCATTAAGTCCGAGGAAGAAAGCGATTGCAAGAGGATGACGAAGGCAATGTCACCTGGAAGTATGAACATGCCAACGATGAATAATTGGGATATGAATCAGGCAATGAGTCCGTACATACCGCCTGACATGAGCAGCATTGTAAGCGGTTCTATGATGAATAACACACCATCCACATACGCGAATAATAACATCAATCATCGGAATTCGTCCGGTGGATCTTTCGATATCAATTCCGGAACGAATACGAATACCAATAATGATTACACAAACGGTGCAGGACCACTGTCGCATCTGAATGAATCGGTCAACTCTTTAGATCCTCTGAACGCTATGGAGAAATCGCTTAACGATCAGGTAAATTGCAAATTTTAAACGAGCATAACGAAGTGTAATGTATTCGTTGTTTTTGACAAATATTTTTCTTTGCGCAGATGCCACATACACCACATACACCTCATACCCCCCACACGCCCCACACACCAGGTGGTGGTAACAGTGGTCCACCGAGTGTTCCCCCTGCATCTCAGGAATCCACGGGAAATCATAATACATCTGGTAATACGAGTACAAACATAAATAACGATACTGCAGACATACCATCTGACTTAAATTTCGACCCAGCTGCAGTAATCGATGGCGAGGGTACTGGTCAAGAGGCATTGAATGTAAGTTTAAACGTCAAATTTTCTTTTTAATTTATCGGCCATATAGCGGGACTAACGGAAACCGCTTGTTTTAACTGTTATTTAAATACGATAATTACGTGTTCCAGCTCTTGCCAGACAATGTCGTGGATCCGATGGAACTCCTTTCGTACCTGGATCCACCAGATCTGAACACTCCTCCCAGTAGCGGCGCTAGCAGTGGCAACCCCTCATCAAGTGACGATATATTAGCACTCTTCGAATAAAATGAAAGAAATAATGACGGGCATCTCTCACGAGAAATAATCAAATTGCGACCCTAACGTTAAGATGAGTAAAAAAAGGGAAAGAAAAAAGAAAAAAATAAAACGATCAACGAGAGACAGGTTTGCATCTTGCTACAAATATATTTCTAAATCCACGCGAAAAATACTTGTAGTGAGCGATTTGAGGAAAACAAAAAACGTATCGGGGTCACTGTGGGTGCTTTCACCTAATTCAATGGTACAAAAAGCTTAGCTCTAATTATAATATTCCTATTGACGAAGTTAGGGCATATTATTAGATTTAAATACGACGATGACTTTTAATTAATAGGGCGGATACGAAGCACCACGTTTGGTAGTGCTTATTTGTAAAGATGTTATTGCACGGATTATGTTTAGTCCTTCGACATTGGGAATTTTTTTATTTCCAATAGATAAAACGCGTTAATTAACATTGTGCCGGGCATATGTTCCAGAACTGACCACCGCGGATATCACAATTATATTAATTGTGTTCAAAAGAAGGTAATCGAATTTTTTAATACCGAACATAATATAGAAGTAACGTTTTTTCCACGAGGAATTTTACATATAGATTAAATACTAAATGGACACGTTTGTTTGATATCGGTAAATGTGCAATACGATCGATAAATTTACAAACATTTTATACAGATTGCCATTTATCCATTTCTTCATTCCAAAATAAGTTTTTACAGAAATAACGTATTTGACAAAACATACCATAGGTTTAGGATACTGTTCTTTTCATTTATTTCTTTTTCTTTTCTTTTCGGTGACACGAATATCGATCATTTTTCATTAACGAATATCACAAATCGTATAGCACATTTATAGACTTTTATATCGAAAGGATACAGGCCTCGTGCCTGAATATCAGCACAATATTGGAATGATTTTTTAGAGAGCTTAGTATACCTTACGATAAACTGTGTAACACTTAATTGACGAATTTATGATTTTGGAATATTTGCTTGACAAAATGTGCTGTGCTATTTCACAAAGACTTCGCCTCGAAGTTCTCCCTGCAATACAATCTTTACCTCAGAACCGGTCTACTCGCATTCAAAAGGGCTATGATGGACCTATATCACAACAGAAATACAAGTTGTACAGTAACTTTTGTAAATAAGTTTTAATCGAGAAAAAAAAAGTAATAGTTAAGACGTTCATCTGTTGTGAATTTACCCTGCTTATTGATGGATATAGCGCATATAGTGTTCCTTTCCTTTAGATGATTAGTGACAACAGATGACACACAGAAACGAGGGCATATCGGGCTTCACACTGGATGGAGAGACTCTATTTTGTATGGTGTATCTCCTGAGTTTTTGCATATACGCAAAGTACGCATACGTCGACCGAAACTTCAAATTATGTTCACGCAATGTACACCGTATATGCTTTTATTTATAAGGAAACAATTTCTTTTATCCGTTGCAACATTTACGATTAATAAATACACGATATGCGCTAATTTTTTGAATCCTATAGGAAACTACAATAACACGAATCATTTTTTTTATATCCGTTTCAAAATTTCATGCATAATATCTTTCTGTAATAAACGAAACCTCTGAGGATACATCGGTAATACGTATAGAGTTTATTTTCACATTTTGATGCGTATAATTGTGCGCTTAAACGATAAACAGTTACCATTTTTTGTTATTATTTTTTATTAAAATCGACTCACACTTTTCAGACGAACGGTAAATTGCATAAAATCAAATTTTACAGACGTTTCGAATCTTGTATAGAAACGTACACGCAAAAGATGCGACGATTAAATCAGCATGGGGAAATAAATTCTATATAGAACGGTTAGCACAAATTTTTTAAACGAACTGATTTTCTCGTTTAACGAAAAATCCAGGTTTAGAATTATTTGTATGATAAAACTGCCAGAGTGACACCGCCCATGGCCCCCCTTGCTTGCATAGTAGTTATTACATTTATATCTTTTGTGATTAAAAGAGAAGATATACTTAAAGTGATTCATGTAGATTATACAAATTTTATATTAAAAAAAAAAGTGTATTTATATTCCAGTGTGCATCAATAGCGCACATTGAAGGATTAGATGCGGTCAAGTTTCTATTCGTATAATTATTATAACATTATCGAAAATAGGATAACAATATTACTTATATTAAGCGAGATTATTGTATATTATCTGTATATATGATAAATAGATTAATAATATAAGAAAAAAAAATGGCAGATACTTATTGGCCAGTTATAATAGTAAAAATGATTATCTTAATTATTTCTCAGAACCAAAACATGCAAGCGTTGTATGAGAATACTTTAAACAAAAAAATAAAACCTAGAAAATATAATATGTAAATGATGCAGGATAATAACAGTTCAGATTATTGTACTGTTATTTCTAATAGAATTATTACTTACCTATTAAAGACATAATTATCGAGGAAAAAAAAGTTTATTCAAATTGTAAGCTTTACTTAGGATTGCCAGGAAGTAGGCACACGCAACAACGTTGCGATTGTATATAGGCAATGTCTACCTATACCTACATAATAATATCCTAAAATACACGATACATGGTCTTGATTTATAAGTTGTAGAGTTTTATAAATATTTGATGAAATAGAATCATAATTTTGATGAACTCCTGCGTAGGTAAATTATACAGTGAATTTTTTTTCTCTTAAACGAGCACGCAACGAAGGTGAAACTTATTTCGATCAACAAAAAGAAACATGAAATATGTCGTGACGACCCGTTTATTTTATCGAACGCGAACGATTTTATACATAAAAAAATAATTTAAATAAGTCATAAAAGAAAATGAAACTCGAGGATGTTCGAGGAACTACATGGTCTCTATTCCATGGTTGGTCAGATGATTATGAATCTCTACAACTTTATGATTATACCTATTTATCTATTGTTAGGAGGCCTATGATTTGATCCTAAAGTGCGTCACTTTGAAGACTCGAACGAACTAAATGTCGTGTTGTCTTGTCGTGGCCTGAAAAGCTACACTAAGAAAATAAAATATTTTCGTGTAATACCACACAGCTGTACCTACTTATGGCACATTGAACACACATTCGATGGATCAAAGGAAAAATGTCTGAGAGCATTTAGGTAAATGCCGATAAGCATTTACGGACGAACGATATTCTCGTTTCATTAATTTCGTACGATCAATATATAATTGATGAAGTTTACGTGGTATAGATCAGTTTCAAATATTGCATCAATCTTCGCCACACGTACATGGACCAAATTTTTAGAGAACGATCGGATTTTTCGAGATACCGAATATCGGTTAAACGTTCAGCGTATATTTTCAGTTTTTCTCTTTTTTTCGAGCTGTATAATGGCGCGACATTGAAAATATCACATGATGGAACGAATATACGACTCAACAGCCGAAACACGCAATGTAGACAGGAGAATAAGCGGCTCTATAATATTTCCCTAGGCCGGCAACATGTTCGAGACCTTTTGACTTTAGACAATTACTCTAACCAACGGTAGTAAGCAATAGTTTGTAACAAATAAGATTTAAGAATTGAATTTAATAACTGAACAATTGGTTAGAATAATGATTTAGCGAAGGGTGTACATTGAATTTGAATCGAATCGATTACAAACTTTTTTCTTTTTTCTACCTGTAAGTGGCGTAACTTGGTAAGGGCCAGGGTGGGCCTGGCCCCCATCATCGAAAATTATCGCAATAAGTATACAAATATTCGAATAGTCTGTGTCTACTAAGTAATTTCTGAAGATTGAAAATATGTTATTTTCAAGACCATCATCCTGAGATTCATACGATTTTCCAGATATTTTAATTTCTATGTTTTTATGGATACAAACGCACGAATTCTCAGATTCTCAACTATCGAAATTTCCATAATTCCAAATTCCAAAATTTCCGAATTTCTAGGTTACTACATTTTCCTAAGTTCCTAATTTGCTACAGTTACAAGTTAACAAATTCCCAAACGCACTAGATTGCTGAATTTCCAGATACCCAAATTCCCAAATTTCTAGATATGAACTCACAAATTTCCAAACTCCCCAGATTGCCGAATTTCCAGATACCTCTAAATATCCGAATTCCTACAGATTCGAGCTCACAAATTCCCGAATTCTGAAATATCGAAATTTCAAAAATTCCATGTTCCCAAAATTCCAAATTCAAAAATTATTAAATTTCCAAGGTTCTACATTTTCACATTGTTAAATTTCCTACATTTTAAGTTTTCACACGAGTAGATTTGAAACGTTAACTCCCAAAATATGGTTTGGAGGCAATATATGAAGACTCCGCAAAGTTGAACCTTACACATGTATGGGGACCTGGTCCACCCTAATTAAGAATTATAATTACGCCAATGAAAAACGATGTTTTTTATACGGACAACGCTTTTATATATCTACACACGATTATTATCCCCCGAATTGTTGATAGATCAAAGGAAAAAACGTATCCTAGGTAAAAGATGTTTCATAAATTGATTACACCAACATACATACATACAAACGCATTTACTGAGGTCGCCATAAGTGACTGGTACAAGCTTGTGTAAAATAATAAGAAAAATGTGCAGATCATTTAAAAAGAAGAAGAAAAAGAAGTGAGCAACTGATATCATCGGTTACGTTTGTGTGAAAAAAATTTTAATATACAAAGACCAGTTTATCACATTGTCACATTGTTTCTTGATAACAGTTAGAAACATTCAATAAAAAAGTCATGAAATATTGATCGTTTGTACCATTCTTGAAGATCATTCTTCCTGCGCGGTCTGGTCGGTCGAAAGAAACATATTTTGGAAGTCATCATCCTTACGAACGAAACTGATCATCATTGTACCGATACTTGACAGATTTAATGAAATAAATAATTACTTGTACATTAAGTAGTTAGAAAAATATATAACTTGTTGTCTTTTTTGTCTCGTGCATGCAGATGTCTATGTTTCAATTCGATTATGTTAATGAGTATTTTGTATCATTCTTCGAGTTCAAACATTTGAACACATTACTATTTTTGTCGCGCTGATTTTAAATATTAATTTATGCTCGAATCCATTTGACTATTTATAGCTTTCGTGTTCATGATATTTTGTAACATCTGAAACCTTATTTTTATTCGTTGATATTTTTCATAGATTTATTACTTGCCTATTCTTCATAACATTGGTCATAGAACTTAGATTGGATTTATTTATTTTAAGTAAAGTGAACAAATTTTTATTTTAATTTAAGAATCTATGGTAAATAATTGTTGTCATTGTTTTGTTTAAAATTCAAATTTACTATAGCCATCTGGTGGTGAAGTGCCATCTTACGACATTAAAGGAACTATCATTGGAAATCCACTATTCATATCAGAAGTAGGTAAGTAGACAATATATTATTTATAATCGGAGAAAAAGAAGATAGTTGAGTATTTGATTTCATCAAATTGGGACTTTTGAGTTTTGGCAGTTTGCACTATTGAAACGACCGAATTTTAAATTTCGGGACTTTAAGATTTTTAAGCTTTAGGACTTTGACACTTCATTATTTTTAATCTTTTTGAGCTTTATGTCTGCGAGATTTGGGGATTTTAAGATTTTGAGACTTAATGATTTTGAGATTTTTAAAGATTTGGGGATTTTTTTATTTTGAGACTTTATGGCTTTGTGATTTTTTTATTTTGAGACTTAATGGTTTTGAGATTTTTTTATTTTGAGACTTTATGATTTTGGGACTTTATGATTTTGAGATTTTTAAAGATTTGGGGATTTTTTTATTTTGAGACTTTATGGCTTTGTGATTTTTTTATTTTGAGACTTAATGGTTTTGAGATTTTTTTATTTTGAGACTTTATGATTTTGGGACTTTATGATTTTGGACCTTAAGGTTTTGGAATTTTAGGATTTTGGACCTTAAGATCCTGAGTTTTTCGTTTTTGGATCTTGCAATTTTTTATCTCTACAATTGTATGAGTTTAGAATTTCTCGACTTTGTAACTTGAAAAAATAATAAACATACTACAAGCAAATAAATCCTGAAATGCCACTGTTCTCAAAAATAGCGTTCATCTTGTCAAACGTAAAAAACTCTAATTTAGATTTATAAATTGAAACTGCAAGAGTTCAAAAGTGTGCCGATTAAACAGTAAACTACTAACAATTTTCCCGTTCCAATGTCCAAACTTTCAACTTCGCACGTAAATAGATTCTCAATTAAGAGATTTTCAACTGAAAGCCAAGTATGCATCGTGTTTCCCTTTCAACAACATTCGGTAGATAAACTCAACGTCGGTATTACACAACATTGCGTTATTACGCCAATCAGAGCGTTATCAGAAGTTTCACTAGAAATAGCCATCTGCAACGTTCCCCTAATCTCGCTGATCAAACACAAGTCAATGTACTATCATTCGCTATAATCTACCGATCTCGCGACATTGTTTAAATAATCCGAAAACTGATGAAAACACATCACATATCTCGTTCTACGCGTTAATTTTTTTCACAAAGGGATAAAACTTTTTTTCACATACGATGAAACTGGGTCAAATCTATTTCTTATTAAAATTTAATTTCTCCTATCAATTACGTTCCTTCGTTTAACACTAAAACTACCGACGTATAATTCGCAATTATTTCGATGCTAAAAATGAAGTCGAAAAATAAATGAACAAACGATGAAACATAAATGAATATACTTATTGATCCTTCATTTCGATGACAATGAGCATAGATGCCAAGAAAACCATCTCAACAAATTTTGCCATTTGATGTGGAAAATTTGTAGCAGGATCGTTTGACCCCTTTGGTAGTTTTAGCGTTAAAAAGTATAGCAAATCAAACATGCTCGAGAAGAGGTAATTGGTTAACTTTCATTACAGACGCTACACGAGCATTATGAACGTTCGTTCCATATGCACGAACAAAAGAGGTAAAATAGAACTAGATAACGTCGATGGAAGAAATAGTATTGATATTAGAGGGGATTCGTTCAATGGAACTTGAAAAACACGTATAACCGCAAATACATTGCGTGCAGAGAGTGTGTGTACATACGGGCACATTCACACGTCGTGAAACGTGTATCTTGGAGCAAAGCTGTTTACGAAATTCGACTTAGGTCGAGCACGGGGGCTCGCGTGCTCTAAAATATAGTATTGTATGTAAATCGCGCCGAAAAGATAAGGTTTATTTCATTATCACTGTGGAGAACGCTCAATCGACGTTCGACCACGATGGTACTCAGTAAATTTTCTACTCGATTACTGAACACTCGCGTGTCTCTGCTCTGGAATTATTCTGCGGACAGATTGTTGCCACGTGAAAATGTCAGACGGATACATTTCAACTACTATGCCGACAAAAGCGACAACTTGCACGGTAAGCGAAATCGCTTTCATTCTCGTGTACGTTTTTCATCGATTAACCATTTCGTTTTCGATTAAATCGAATTAATTTACGGTCGAAAGTCGCATTTACGGATTCGATTTGAGTCTCATTTTGGTTTTTAATACGATATTTATTTAAGCGATACAAAATTTACTTTGATTTTTTCGATGTAGAAGTCGTTGTCAAGACCTATTCAATATTAAGTTTGGCTTAATTTTTGGCGCAGGATTTATTTATTCGATGTAAAGTTCATTTACTGGATTTAATGTAGGATTTTTTTGTTCTGCTTCGAATTTAGCTTCTTTTTTAATACACTCTTCCATTTTTCAATATTAATATATAATATAATAGATATAATTCTTAATATCTCAACAAAGTTTTCTCGTTGCAATATTTCAGAAAGTGTTCTTGTTTTCAATATTTCAACAAAATTTTATTTTCCCAATATGCCAACAAAATTTTCGTTTTCAATTTTCCAACAAAATTTTTTGTTTTCAATATTTCAACAAAATCTTGTTTCCGTAATATTTCAGAAAAATTTTCTGTTTTCAATATTCCAACAAAATTTTCGTTTTCAATTTTCCAACAAAATTTTTTGTTTTCGATATTTCAGCAAAGTTTCCATTTCAATATTATTCCCATCTAATTACCCTTTAAATACTTTTAATATCCTTGTGGGGTTAATACTTAAAATCTGTGAAACTGTGTTTTTTACGATGTCTATCAAGTTTTAGTAAATGATTATACAAAGTTATTTGTTCGATGAGCGTAAAATTATCTCTCGTTGACGGTCTACGTTAAAGGCTGTATGTTGCAAGGATTTAAAGTCTGTGCAAACTATTTATCTGTATCGTAATCGTAACAATGTACATTTCAGGTGAGACCGAAAAGATGAATATGTATCAGGCTATAAATAATGGACTTCGATCGGTGATGACCAAAGATCCCGATGCAGGTATTCATAAAAAATAATTATTTTCATTTTATCTCCATATTTGATACTCCTTAACGATGACAACATTCATATTTATGCAATACTACGAAATATTTCGAATACTATTTACTAAACACGCTGCTTCTATCTCATCTTAAAAGGCTGATAGCATTTTCGCTGTAACACGTACAAACTTTTGTGCACATTTTTTTGGTAAACAAATTTTGAGTCCATAAAAAAGCTTTTGTTTATCTGATACTTTTTTTCTGGAATAATAATTGTGGTTATTACAGTTCTTTGATCGTCATTGACATATTTTTATGTGATATTTTAATATGGTTTTATTTTTGTTTCATATTTTGAGTCCATAACAAGCTTTTATTTATTTGACATTTTTTTCTGGAGTGATAATAGTGGTTATTATAGATCTTTGATCGTCATTGACATATTTTTATGTGATATTTTAATATGGTTTTATTTTTGTTTCGTATTTTGAGTCCATAACAAGCTTTTATTTATTTGACATTATTTTCTGGAGTGATAATAGTGGTTATTATAGATCTTTGATCGTCATTGACATATTTTTATGTGATATTTTAATCTGGTTTTATTTTTGTTTCGTATTTTGAGTCCATAACAAGCTTTTATTTATCTGACATTTTTTTCTGGAGTGATAATAGTGGTTATTATAGATCTTTGATCGTCATTGACATATTTTTATGTGATATTTTAATATGGTTTTATTTTTGTTTCGTATTTTGAGTCCATAACAAGCTTTTATTTATCTGACATTTTTTTCTGGAGTGATAATAGTGGTTATTATAGTTTTTTGATCGTCATTGACATATTTTTATGTGATATTTTAATATGTTCTTATCGGTTCTCTAGTTTTATCGTTGACAGTCGATGAGAAACGTTTAAGTGGACTTGTTTTATGTTACTTTAGTGATATTCGGCGAGGACGTTGCATTCGGGGGTGTATTTCGATGCACGATGAATCTCCAGAAAGACTTCGGAGAAGATCGAGTTTTCAACACTCCTCTTTGCGAACAAGGCATAGCAGGTTTTGGAATTGGTTTAGCGACCGCTGGTGTTACAGCGATCGCGGAAATTCAGTTCGCTGATTACATATTTCCTGCATTCGATCAGGTATAGTCGCAAGTGGATAAAATAAAACACTGACGTTATTATTTTTAACACAGTTCCTGTGAACTGTGTTAACTATACTTTGTTGAATACTTTACGTTGTAGAACGGTGATTGCAGTGACAAAATTGTGTATTAATTATTTTGCTTTTGTCTGCGTAAATAAGGCTTTTTCATGATTGAAATTCATTATTATTTTTACACTCGAATCATGATTGTTGTTGCTCTCAAATTTATAGTTTTAATTAGAAAATTATAGCGATTTAATTTGTGAAGCTGGTAGAAAATGATTTATGCTAAAGTATTTCATTTTTAATTTTGAAAGTATTTTGGAAGCTTTATTTTATTATAATTCTAAAAATTTATATTTTTGCGGGTTTCGTTAGAAAATAGTGTCATTAGGGTCATCTAGCGGCTGATCATGAAATTAACAAAATAAAAAATTACGTTTTTTCTCAAAATAAGGCATTTTGAAGCTTCGTAAATGGCTGCACATCAATATGACATGCTCAATAATGTTAGAAAATTGACTTTACAGTAAGCTGAAAGCTTTATATTCGAAAATAAAACAAATTGCATTTTATGGACAAGAAATTTCTTAGCCATCTAGCGGTAGAAGGCACTAACTAAACAAACTAAATTTGTTTAATGTGTAGAATATGTAGTAGTGTGATAAATTTGTGGAAATGTCAGCTTTTCTAACTTCTTAAGCAATAATATGCATTAGTTAGCAATGCTGTAATGCTTTTAGAATGTTTTCCAAGTGTTAATACATGGAGAAAATTCAATAAATTCGGAAAATGCACCAGAAATTTAGTTCAATTAGTTCCCACCTTTCACCGCTAGATGGCTAAGAATTTTCTTGTCCATAAAATGCAATTTTTCCAATTTCCGTTCCTAACACTTTTAGCGAATTATACTCGCATTATTTCGATTCCATTATGATCAAAGAACATTCTATTCGTCCAAAATGAGCGTAAAAATCATTAATTTTAAAGAAAAACGAAATTTTTTACTTTGGTAGTAAGACACTTTAGCGCTAGATGTCACCACGGGTACTGTTTTAGATAAAACTGGCGCGTGATTGCATATTTAAATAAAATATGTAAAAATAAGGCTTTTAGAATACTTTAGAATACTTAGTAAAATATAGTAATTATCGAAGATAATGTCTCTGACAATGTCGATATATGCAATCCAAAATTAACAATTTAAATTAAAATTTTGGTTCTTCAACCCCGTATCACCCTGAGTTATTCTGCTGTGTACGATTGTTAATTAAATAATATAGTATTTTAATGTGATTAATTATTAAAAAATGATCATTTTATTCGCAGTTGGTAAACGAAGCAGCTAAATTCCGGTATAGAAGTGGCGGAGAATACGATTGTGGTAAATTAACCGTACGAACACCTTGTGGAGCTGTCGGCCACGGTGGTCTCTATCATTCACAAAGTCCAGAAGCTTATTTTGCGCATACACCAGGCTTAAAGGTGTGTATTTTTATATCTACATCGAATTGCAAGGTTCACAATTTGTAAAATTCCAAGTCCCGAAGTTGCAAAGTTACAAAAACGCGATTTCACAAAATTCAAAAGTTCTAGAAATCCCAATTTTCGTATATTGTGCATTGAAATGTTCGAAAGTTAATAAACCACAAAGTTTCGAAGTACTACAATTGAAAAATTGTAAAGTTTCAGAGTGACAGAGTCCGAAAATCCTAAAGTCGCGAAATGCAGGAATTCAAAGATTCCAAAATTCTATAGTTCCATGGTACTGAAGATAAAAAATTTAAAAATATATAGTTTCTATAGTTTCAAAATACTAAACTGCCATAGACCTAAAACGTCAGTTACAAAGTCCCATATCTCGAAATTTCTATTGTCCCAAACTTCCAAACTCTCAGATTACCAAACGCCCAAAATCTAGACTCCAAAACTCCCAAACCCCCAAATTCCCAAATTTCAAAATTTCCATAGTTTCAAACTTCCAAACTCTCAAATTCCCAAAATTCCCAAAATTTAAACTCCCACCCTCCAAAACCCCCGAACTTTCAAATTTCAAAACTCCCAATCCCCCAAATCCCTTAATTTCCAAATTTCTATAGTCCCAAACTTCCAAACTCTCAAATTTCCAAATTTCCAAATTTTCAAATTTTCAAATTTTCAAATGTTCAAATTTTCAAATGCTCAAATGCTCAAATTTTCAAATTTTCAAATTTCCAAATTTCCATAGTCCCAAACTTCCAAACTCTCAAATTCCCAAATTCCCAAAATCCAAACTCCTAAACCCCCAAACCCCCAAATTCAAAAATGCCCAAATGCCCAAATACCCAAATTCTCGGAGCCCCAAATTTCAAAATTTCCATAGTCCCAAACTCTCAAATTCCCAAATTCCCAAATTCCCAAAATTCAAGAATTCCAAAATACAAAATCCCTAAAGTTTCAAAATTCAAGAGCCCCATAAACTCAAAATACCAAAGTTTTAATGTGTCAAATTTCAAAATCCAAAATTTCAAAGCGTAGGCCGCAGCCTTTTAATAATTTCTGCTGTACCCGATATCGGTATAATAAAAGTTGCAACCGTAATTATCTACAGCGTATCGGTAGCACACGTTTCGTTAATTAACCGCTAAATGTTGTACCGTGTATAACCATACGCTGAGAGCATGGTCGAAGTAGAAAAAGCCCTGTATGTAGTCAGACATTCGAAAGAGTACTTAACATTCATCGCATTTATGTTTCTGCAAAATTACACCTGCATTTGTTTAAATACTTTGAAGTATTCACTGTAGTTTTATTATCTTATTATACATATATATCTATTATCTTGTTATATATTTTATTTTCAACGAAACGATTATGAGATCGATAACGAATAAATGCAAGGAGTATAAGCACCTGTAGATGGAAATTTCTATGCTCAAGGATGTTCTTCGCCCCTCGATGACGCTGTTCCACGTTATAGCCGGCGGATCTTAACTTTCTGTAAGAGATTTCATGAATATTGCACGACACATGCACTTTACGTATGCATGAAGAAAGTTTTCCCGACACTATAGATCTCGACATTTCTTAACAGGTTGATCGTTGCAGTGAAAATGGACATATGTGGCATTGTAATTATACATTTGCAGCGTCACTGTGCTATTTATTAAATTAAATCCTCCTTTCAATAGTCGAGTCCTTGGAAACATAATCGCGGCCGAATTTATTGAATTAAATTGTAGCTTGAATACGGTGTTTACGTGTAACTTAATTAATAGGTTATTTGTTTTTTATTTTAATGCCTTAAGTATCGAGGTCGGATGAAATTATTTTCTAATTTACGTAGTTTCAGTTTTTCAATTTTACGATTTTTTGAATTCTCGAATTTTTAGATTGTAAAGTTTGCGAACAGATTTGTAAAACGATCATTTGACGCCTTTGGTAGTTTTAGTGTTATACCATTGCACTCGAAAGGTGACTCACGCACACCACTGTGTTTAATACAGCAATTTAAAATAGGCATTTTTTAACAAAATCTGTAGTGTTGCACGTATGATGTATACATACAATAAAGCAACTGATACTGGCAAGTAATAATAGAAATATCATAACTTTAAAAGAATTCATCAACCCCTTGCACTATGTTTCATTCGGCAAAGGCGTCAGACACAACGAAATATTTAGTGTTATAACTATAAGACGACTGAAGAAAGTTCGAGTGTGAAGATTATTTTGCATTCAGCGATCCTCAACTATGCAAATGAAAATTTGTCTGAAATTGAACATTCAACCCTGTTAAAAATATAAACTAAGTTTACCGTATTTGAACTTTACGTGCGTCACGAGGGTAACTCGTTATTATAGTGCAAAGGGTTAAATTTATCAACCAAAATATTTTACAGTTGCTATCTGTTACCTATAAAAATATCTTCGAGTGCAAAGGGTTAAAATAAGAAACCTGTCGTGAGTCATTTTGGCAGGTTCCGTGAATCTAGTATTAAATGCCCGTAAATCTAGCGTTAATCGTCCTAGTCTCGATCAAGATTAAGCGAACAAAGGAAAATAAAGATTCGATTTCGTGTGAACGATAAACGGTGTAGACTGAGAGGCGAACAGAACAACGCTCCTAGAACATAACGACGTCAACATTCATTTTATCCGATATCCGTGTGGCAATCAACGCGTTAAACGTCAACGTCGCGTTTCATCTTTGTAACGTGGATCCTTTCGAGCGGAATAAGGTCGTTCGTCTCCTAAATTCCTGTCCGCTGCAACAGGTTAATGAAACGTAACTGAATTGTCCTTTTCAGATCGTTATTCCCCGCGGGGCAAAACAAGCGAAAGGTCTTTTGTTGAGCTGCATAGAAGAACCGGATCCGTGCATAATGTTCGAACCGAAAATATTGTATCGCACGGCGATCGACGAGGTGCCGACGGCCGATTACAAGATCGAGATTGGCAAGGCTGAAGTCGTGAGAGAAGGTACCAGATAGAGATCTGTTCCGGTCGATTGACCGGTCCTCGAAATATATTTTGTTTCGAGGTTACGCAACGAAAGTCTTTGAGGATCTCGCGAACGTGAATCGGATTCCGGTTAAATAATTAGAGTCGCGAGGGTTTTAGTATTTTCACGGTTTTATGGGTTAAGTGTTAAAATTTGTTGATTTCTAAATTTCTGAATTTCTAAATTTCTAAATTTCTGAATTTCTAAATTTCTGAATTTCTAAATTTCTAAATTTCTAAACTTCTAAATTTCTAAATTTCTAAATTTCTGAATTTCTAAATTTCTAAATTTCTAAATTTCTAAATTTCTAAATTTCTAAATTTCTAAATTTCTAAATTTCTAAATTTCTAAACTTCTAAATTTCTAAATTTCTAAATTTCTAAATTTCTAAATTTCTAAATTTCTGAATTTCTAAATTTATAAAGTGTTACATTGTTAAATTTTTAAATTGGTAAATTGTGAAATTTGGGAATTGTTTAATTGTAAAGTGCTAAATTGTTGAATTGTCAGATCGTAGTATTGTTAGACTGTTAAGTTGCTATATTGTTGAATTGCTAAATTGTTGAATTCCTAGATTGTTGTGTTGATAAATTGTTGAATTGCAAGATTGTTGAGTTATTAGATTGTTGAATTATTGGATTGTTAGATTGTTGAATAGTTAAATTATCACATTGTTAAATTGTGAAATTTGAAATTTAAAATGATCGAACTTGAATAATGAAAAGTTTAGATATTTTCGCTGGTAATTAATTTAAGAATATGAGAGTATAGAAATGTAGGAGTTTGACAGTTCAGTGATGCGAGAATGTAGGGATTAAAGAATTTGAGACTTTGAGATAAATATTCTATCGAGGTTTAGTTAATCGATTGATCTGTACAATAGATTTTGTTTTGCATTCCTTTAACAATGTTTTCTGAGAGCCTAAACATTTTACGAACAAAAATTAAATGTCAGATAGACATGTATTTAAAAATTTTCAACTTTGTAATTTTTCATCACTGATCTTTCAAATCATCGTATATCTAACCTTTCAAATTTTTACATTTCTGAGCCTTTATATCATCGTACGTCTAACATATCCAGTTTTTTAATTTAAGGACCTTCAAACCAACGTATATCTATCCTTTCAAATTTTTATATTTGTGAGACTTTATATCATCATTTGTCTAACACTTCCAGTTCTTAAATTTAAGGACATTCTAAATTGGATTTATAACCTTTCATATTTCCAGATTTACAAGTCCTCGAATCGTCACATCTCTAACCTTTTCAATTTTTAATTTATAAGGACCATCAAATCATCGTATATCTAACCTTTCAAATTTTTGAATTAATAACCTCTTAAATTATCAAACGTGATATTCCGAAACCTTCTAGCCTACTAACTTTAAAACTCCCTAATTTCTGAATTCACAAGTTTGTAAATTAAAAACTACCCTCGCTACATACCTTTCTCTATATTGCCAATTCCAAGAACAGTCGTACAAACTCCGCCCGTGGCGATATAGCAAGATCTCGCGAGAGTGAACCTAAGCGAGCAGCGCAGTAAATTATCTGGAAAGTGCTGCGAGTGAAACACCTGTTACGAAGTTGATATTTCTATTTCTAACAAACAACTTTCAATCAATAATTCATCATTATTAGCAACCTGCTATCCTTGAATTCACCTTTTACATACAGCATCCTATTAAATGGTAGAACCAGGAAGGCAATGATTTCACTTGACAAAAATTTGCATACAAAAAATATCCTTGTTAAAGCATATTTCGTTTATGACTCGAACGATGTTACACGGTTCCGTTTGATACATCGTAACAGTGTAACATTGTTTAAATAAGTGTACGAAAGGTTTGGTGTGTTTGTCGTGATTCAACTTAATGAACCACGAACTAGTTAGATCGTGGAATCAGTGAATGCACTCGAAAGGCACAAATAACCAAAGAACCGGGGGGTAAAAATGTGTTCTTTATTAAAACTAAAACTTGATTCAGCATTTGAGAAAAATAGTAACACCTCGCAAATTGACAAAGATAAATATAAATTTAAAGATTTATAGATAAATATAAATTTGGTCGTATACTCTCTTAGAGTTATTAGAAATCAACTGAGGAGAAAAAGTAATGTTCTCTCCAAAAAAAAAGTATGTAGCGAGGATTGGAGTGCCGCCGGGGGTGAACAAACGACTAAGTTAAAATTGAACTATTTCATTGGTTGTGGAAAATTTAAGATAAGTGGACAAGTATAACTGCCCTTACTAAATGCTACTGGCGGGGTCAATATGACCTCGGGCAAAAAGTGCAAAGTCGTTTGTTACTTAACGCTTCGCCACTCATCAAATAAGAAACCGCGCTGGCTTTGAAAGATCATACTAAATAAAAAAAAGTTTAAGAACATAAATTGCACGTAGCGAAGAGCTGCAAAAGGCAGTTGTCGATTATTCGTGAATTTTCCAAAGATAAAAATAAGCCCAATGGCTTTATGATTCTATGAATGCGCCGCAACAGGTTTGTTACGCGCATTAATAAAACACGATTCACGAGTGTACAGAGTGGAACAGCACGTAACTAAAGGGTTATAATACGTATAATGAAGGCTGCAGCGTGTTCTACCGTTTGTAATCGTCCTTTCATTAACCGATCGTCGTTGCAGCACGCGCGATCACCGCTCCTGAAACAGGATACGCGACAAGAGGATATGTAGAACGCACACCATCGTAAACGCAATCGCGAGACGCGTAAGGTGAAACGTGCCTGTACGTGTACACTACGGTCAATAAGTATATTAGGACAACTATCGAATTTAATTGGAACACTTTAACACGATCACTGCCATACGGGAGCAATTGGAAATCGCATTAGGCAGTATTTCCATTTTTAACAAATTTTACCAAATATTTTCTCGACAGTTTGTTATATTTAATTTTCGTAGTTCCAAGTAACCGGTGCGAGTATTTTCAGTTTGAACATTGAACAAATTTTTGATAATACAGCTGTTGAATCTGTGTAGAAATTTGACAGTCATCCGTATAGGGGTGACGCTTAGATTTCCATATGAATCGATCATTTATTTAGTAAGAATTTGTTCGTTTGTCTAATTAGAAACGCTAGTAGTAATTACTTGGACCTATGAATAATAAATAAAGCAAAATATTGTGAACATATTTGATAGGATTTATTAATCATGAAAATAATATTTAGTAAAATTTTCAACCGTGTTAGCGTGGTAGTCAACATGTGGATAAAAGAATAATCCTAATACAATCGCCTGTACATTCGTTAGGAAATTTTGTATATCGCTTGGGAAATTTTTGAACTTCAGAAGGAATATAGTAATTTAGGAGTTTGAAAATTTGAAATATAGAAATGTTGAGATTTCGAGGTTTGAAGTATGCGACTTCGAGAGGTGCAGAATTTGAAGTATAGATTTTCAGAGATTTGAGAGTTTGAAGTATATGAATTTAGGGGTTCGAAGATTTGAATTATAGAAATTTACAGATTTGGGAATTTAAAGTACAGGAATTCGGGGGGTTGAGATTTTGAAGTGTAGAAATTAGGGGGTTGAGAATTTAAACTACAGAAATTCGTGGATTTGGGAGTTTGAAATGTAGAAATTGGGGGTTTTGAGAATTCGAAGTGTAGAAATTAGGGGCTGAAAATTATAATTTGCCAAATTCCCAATCGCCCAAATTCTACTTTGCCAAAATTCCCAATTCCCCAAATACCCTAAATTTACCAAATTCCCAATCCTCCAATTCTCAAAGTTTGCCAAATACCTAATCCCCCAAATTATCACAATTTTCAAAAATTCCCAATCCACCATCCCCCAAATACCCTAAATATGCCAAATTTTCAATCTCTCAAATTCTGTAAATTCGCTAAATTTCCAATCCCTTCCCTAAGTTTGCTCAATACCTAATCCCTCAAATTTTCTACATTTGCCAAACTTCCAATGGCCCAAACTCCCTAAATTTGCCAAAATTCCCAATGCCTCAAATTCCCTAAATTTACCAAATTCCCAATCTACCAATTCTCGAAATTTGTCAAATACCTAATCCCCGAAATTCTCCGAATTCGTCAAAATTCCCAATACCCCAAATGTCGCTAAATTTGTCCACATTAACATTGTAGAACGTGCATATTTGACGTAGGTGATGCGGTGACACTCGTGGGCTGGGGCACACAGGTGCACGTACTTCTGGAGGTGGCCGATCTTGTCCAGGAGAAGCTCAAAGCGTCCTGCGAGGTAATAGACCTCGTTTCTATCCTGCCTTGGGACGCGGAACTCGTTTGCAAGGTAATTTCGTCACGATAATTCCCTCCGTTTTCGCGCGTTAATGCAATCGGATCGTTTGCATGCGTTACGTTTAAACAGGACTGTTACGTTTGCCATGGGTATTACGTGGGCTCGCGTCCTTCGTTGAAACGAGACGGAGAAAGAAGCCGGGTGAACGGGACGGGGGGGGGGGGGAGTACGCTAAGATATGCAGCATTTCAATCGTACGATTCGTTTATCGAGATCACGGTTTCGTTTCGATTGTGAAACGCAACGAGAAGGTGGAGACACGTTTGTCTGCCACTTCGAGAAATCGAATGTCCTTTTCGATGATGATGAAGGAATAATGGCGGCAGTTGGGGTGATTATACATTTCGGGGTTTTCTTTTTAATACTAAAACTACCGACATATAATTCACAATTATGTTGATGTTAAAAATGAAGTTGAAAAATAAATGAATAAATAATGAAATATACATGAATACACTTGTTGATTCTTCATCTTGTGTTGTTGATCTTGGCAGTCAACCCAAATGTCAAGAAAATCATCTTAACAAATTTTTTTATTTGAAGTAGGAAATTTATAGAAGAGTCATTTGACCCCCTTGGTAGTTTTAGTGTTAATCGCGGACTTGATACGAAAATTTTGAAAAGTGGGTCTTTGTACCACCGTGTACGATTCGAGATTGCGAAAGTGGCAAAATTTTGAAATTTTAGATATTTCGGTTTTACCGAGTTATGCATGTTTGAGTCTCATATGTTCCCCAAATATTTTTCTTCAACATTTCAATTTACCGAGCTACGCGAACTCCTTGAATTCCTCAATTTTGCTGGCTTTTCATAACTCCGGAATTTCCCAAATTCACATTGACCACATTTAACAAACTCCGAACTCTTAGAATTGTCTAAAATCTAAAGGTTTTCTGATTTCCTCAAATTTTATATTTATATAATATAGATAATTTTACCAATATTCCGTGAAGTCTGCAATTATCAATTTGTCAAATTTTTGATCCATCAGATTCTCTAAATTTGCCAAATTTCCAATCCCAAAAATTCTCCAAATTTTCCAAATTCGCAAAATTCGCAAAAATTCCTAATCCCACAAATTCTCTATATTTGCCAAAATTCCGAATACTCCAAATTCTCTAAATTTGCCGAATTCCCAATGCCCCACAGTCTCTCAATTTTCCAAATTACCAATTCTGCAAATTCGCCAAATTTTCGAAATTCCCAATCCTGCAAATTCTCAGAATTCTCCAAAACTCCTAATCCCCCAAATTCTCTATACATGCTAAAATTCCGAATTCCCCAAATTCTCTAAATTTGCCGAATTCCTGGTCCTACAAATTCTCTAAATTTGCCAAATTCCCAATATTCCAAACTCTCTAAATTTGCCAAATATCCAATCCTACAAATTAGCCAAATGTGCCAAATTCCCAATCCTGCAAATTCTCAGAATTCTCCAAAACTTCTAATCCCCCAAATTCTCTATACATGCTAAAATTCCGAATTCCCCAAATTCTCTAAATTTGCCAAATCCCTCGATTCTCCAACTTAATAAGCTCCGATCACTCGACAATCCGAATTTCCAGCGACTTCCTAGAACCGGTAATTTACAGATTTTGACCGATAATTGCGAATTTACATAAAGACGACGTAAAAGTGACTAAGCAAGAAACTTCTGAAGAGTGTCACGAACATACGAAACCGTCGATGTCACACGGACAAGACATTTTCCTCTTTTTCTGCGTTACAACGCGTGCGTGAATATTGGTCAAAGTAAAATTACTTATCGATACCGTGTACGTTCGAGGTACCGCGAAATAATACTCGCGTCGACGCTATTTACAATAGCATAAATATTCACTGTTGAATCAAAACGTGTTTTTATCTTACAGATGTTATCGGAGAATTAAACGGAATATCGACATTTCTCCTAATCGGACGCTCCGTAAAATTTTCCATCGGGCAGGCAACTTTGTCGTCGATGATCGCAAACAAGTATCGTCGACACGGGGAATCCCGTGAACATATCGAAATTACGCGAAACTGGTTTTCAATTACGTTCACATTCCCCCAGTGTTCGCCATGCGCGTGTACACCTGTATAATGTTTGACTGCATACCGTACAATCGGCATATCATTAAGCCGCTAAAGATCGATTAGCATAAATCAGTGCGATATTGGAACCGTAATTTCGACGAGCGAGCGTCGCTTTCGCTTCAAAAGCCTCCGTGAATCCCCACGTTTGTTCGTTTCAAACGTTCGAACGATGTTTTACAACTTTTTCCCATATCAAAAACGGCTGTTAGGCTCTCCCAGGTTTTTACGAATTCGCGTTTTCAAATTTTTGGCTCGTTTGTTTGGTTCGATAAACTCGCGTAGAAGGAAATCGGGGGGGAATGAAGATTTTTATAAATTGTGATTTTGGAGAATTTATGTGTACAGTATGTTATTGATATTAAGTATATTTGCTGTTAAATATATTTAATGGACGATATTAGTTAAAGTTGTTCTTGGGAGAATTGTCAATTTTGCAGAATTTTTAAAGACAAAATTATAAAATACCAAAATGATGAAATTATGATATCGCTACAGTTTTTTATTTAAAAAGTTTCAGAATTTTGGATCTTGGGTTCACGAGGTTAAGAAGTCACGGTCTGCTAAAATTCGTAGAGCCCGTAACTGCAAACTCCCAAAATCCTCAAAACCCCGTCGATTCTTGACTAACTCTGGAAAGTTAAAAAATCCTTTAACCTCGAATCCTCTAAGACACGAAAAACCGAAGCCTCAGGAACTCAAAACCCAAGTACCTCAAAATTCGACAATCGAGAAATTCCGAAACCGTAAATGCCCCAAAATCGGAAATTCCAGAATTCAAAATCCTCAAAATCACAGAATTCCAAATCCTTGAAATCCTAAAATCCAAAAATTCCGGAAACTCCAAACTGGCAAAATTAAAAAATTCCAAAACCCTGAAATCCTGAAAGCTCGAAGCCTCCTGAAAACTCGAAAACCCAAAAATCCCATAACCGCAAAACTCCAAATACCGACATTCGAACAATCCAAATCCAAACAAACCCAAAACCTGAGAATAGCAAAATCCAAAAATTCCGGAAACTCCAGAACGTCAACATTGAAAAATCTGAAATGTCAGAAACGCGAGAACACAAGAACCAAAAAACTACAAAAATAAAGAATCTTCAAATTCTATCGATCCACTCGTTCATAATTTCAATATTAACATGCTGTGAGCGTTAAAAGTTTCATAAAAATAAAACTACCGGAAGTCACCTTGATCGTGAAGATAGGTAAACGTATGAGATCAGAGACATTTAAAGAGCGAATAATTAATTGCGACGATTAAAAAGAAAAAATATAACCATCGCGTTTTATCCTGGTTTCGTAAGTTATTTCGAAATATTTCAGCGTAGGAATGAATTCGGAATTATTTCGACGAATTTCGAAAGTTGCAAGTTTCCTTCACGATGTTTTGAAACGATGCGAAAAGAATGCAATTAGAAATTCGCGACAGAATAAATCGTAAAAGGTTCTTTTTTTTCTTGCCGCTGTTTCGCCATTGGATCGTGTGCTTCGATCGCGGTGCATTAGTAAGGAACAAGCGCGAAATCAACTTTCTGTACGTATGTTATTCGATAACTGTCTGACCCCGTACAGATATTGCTAAAAAGATTGCAAAACTCACGATGAATATTATCGCAGGTACGTTGAAAATAAGTTAACGTATCGAGCGTGGTCAATTTCGTATTATTTTCGTACAGATTTCCAATAATATTTTCAGGACGAAAATAGCGTGTTTCGAAAATTAATTATCTGAAATCAAGAACAAGTTCATTGCTCTTTAGAAAATTTCCGATTTTAAAAATACCAAGAACAGGCATCAGATGTTCAAATTTTTTACCAATGTAAACACTTGAAAGCATAGAAGCATATTCTGAAATACAGTACGGGTTGACTGTTTCTTTAGAAAGATTCAAATTTTGACGAATCTCAAAGACAGACATCAAACGTTCCAATTTTCGTAGTTGGAGATTTTGAACACTGTTAACATCGAAAATTAGTAGATATTTGATAGAATAGAAATATATTTTGCAATAAAGAACGAGTTGACTGCTTTGTCGGAAGTTTTAAATTTTGGTAAAAATCAAAGACCGTCACCAAACATTCGAATTTTCGTAGCTAGAGATTTTGAAAATTTTTAACGTCGAAAATGAGTAACGTGGATATTTGAAAATATAGAAATACATCTTCAAATAGGAGAACAACGAACCCAGTGCTTGTCATTTACCTTTGGTTTAAGATAAATTTTTTTAGAAAAATTTAAATCAATGTTATCCTTTGACCAGTGAACTTTCACATCGATAAAATGAGATTCGGCGTCGATCAAAGCAAAGAAGACCTTAGTGCAGTTGACGATCGAAGCTCTGAAAGTATCAGGGAAGGTCAGTCGACATCTGAAATGTCACCGAAACCTGTACGCATTCGATGTGCCGTACACTCTCGGCTGCTATCGAGTTACCGTTTCTAATGATTTACAACTACACGCTCGAGCGTGTGTTAATTGAACGCGTGTGTGTCCACGTGTCTTAATTACACGCGACGTTCGCTCGTTTTCTAATGATTCGACGATCGCCACGAAACCGATCCATTCGATCGGATATATTAACGTGTCACTTAACGTCTGGCTGCATATAAATTATTATTATGCCAGTCAATATGGGACGACGTATAAATCATTCGTGAATTGATCCGCGAAACAGCCTGGTTCGTAAAACGAATTACGTTTCGTGACACTTGATAGGATATTAACTATAAGGCGCGTTCGTTATACTTGCCTACATTATCTTATTATACATTTTCAATTAGTTTTACCTACAGTATTCTTTTTCTTTCTGTTAGTTTTTTTTTAACGAGCCAGAAAGTAAGCTTTAATGCGTTGATTACCGCGGTAGACACGGTCATATGTGGTTAGGTATGCGATATTATGAATTACATAGTAACGCGTTGATTATCCTGGTGAAAATGGACTTGTCTGGTAACTTGTATTGGCACTATAATTAGTCGCGAAGTAATAGTAATTTTATTCAACGTTCATTGAAGAATATAGAACATTTGTTGCCACGTTTTCACGTTAGGAATTCAGTTCCAAATTCATATATTCACAAATTATCATATTCAAATCACCTAATTCACAAATTCCTATATACCCAGATATTACTTCACAACTTCAGTATTCCCGAACCTCTATATTCTCAAAGTCTATGTTCTTCAAGTTTCTGTGTTCTCAAAATCTTATATTTCTCACAATTTCTGCTGAAGAATCTTCTTCTGCACAATCTCCATATTCTCTTCCGTAGATATTATTCAACATCTATGTTACCAAATTTCTATATTCGTACATCTCTATATCTCTTAATATATACATCCCCAAATTTCTATATTTCTACACCTCTGTATTTCTCAATTGATTATGGGTATGATTTAGTAATATCTGCTCGATGTTACAGTCGGCGAAGAAAACTGGAAGGGTCGTGATCGCCCATGAAGCGCCACTGACAAATGGATTTGGAGCAGAAATAGCTGCAACGATTCAGGTAAATATTTCTCCAAAAACTAACTATTTGTCCAAGAAACAGTACTTGCATTAAAATCTAATTGCGATCTCTATGTATGTTTCGATATATCTCTCATGATTCGTTCATGCATGTGCCATCAACATCTAATACGAATATCTTTCTCGCTATCATAGTATTACAATTTAACTAATCTCTCGAAATGACGATTTACGATCGAATCATAAGTGGTTCGAGATACGATCGACACGGTTCATAAATTCACCGTATAATTTCAATGTTTATACCGATTGCAATAATTTGTAAAATTGAGATCGTTGTAGCAATTGCCGAGAACAAGTCACTCGGCTCGGTGCGGATATTCAGCGAAATATCAATAATTATCGATGCCGTTAACTCGAATTCAAAAGCGTTCCAATTGGTCGCGGTAATTACGGCCGTTTCGCAAGAGGTTTGTCGTATCGAGCGACAAACAGGCTCGCGATCGTATTATTAGTCGAATATCTGGATTACAAGCGAGCGAGCCGAGTTATCCGTTCGCTGATTTAGCGCTTGGATTAAAGTTTTGCAAGCCGTAAGTTTGTAGAAGCGGGCATGCTGAAGCGTATCGAGCCGTCACGAAGTTTACGGCTGACGTAACTGAAACACGCGTAATGATATCCTGCCACATTCCAACGATGCATTGAACACGCATCTAATACATTTCGGCTATGGTGCTTGAGTGCACGCGCCGCGAATAACCAATTTTGTAATTAGAATAACTTTAAATCTCGTTCGACCGATCGAGCCTCGCTTGCTCCATCGAGTCGATCCTGGTACCTTGTTCAATTATCGCAAACCACCAAAAACTTGCAGGACATCGTCGCGATCAGAACATTAATAAAATGAAATCGAAATAAACATTATTACAATTGACAGTAAAATAAACCTTTTTACAATTGAAATTAACATGAACCTCATTAAAATTGAAACTAAAATAATCCTTATTAAAATGAAAAATAAAATTACTATTTTTAGAATTGAAACCGAAATAAACCTTATTAAAATTAAATTTAAAAGAAATCTTGCAACAATTGAGATTAAAATAAACCTCATTACAATTGAAATTAACATGAACCTCGTTAAAATTGAAACTAAGATAACCATTAATAAAATCGAAAGTAAAATGAACCTTCTTAGAATTGAAACTGAAATAAACCTTATTAAAATGAAAAATAAAATTAATATTTCTAGAATAGAAACTAAAATAAACCTTATTAAAATTAAAAATGAAATAAATATTTTTAGAATTGAAACTAAAATTAACGTTATAAAAATTAAAATTAAAGTAAACCTCATTAAAATTGAAACTAAAATAGACCTTAATAAAATCGAAACTGAAATAAACCGTAAATTTTATTTTTAAATTGATGAGGATAATTGAAGTCAACAGCGTGGTAATGTAAGATGACTGGATGTTTATGGAACGCACAAATATTAATTAATAGGAAATGTTTGTCGAACAGGAGGACTGTTTCTTGCACTTGGAAGCGCCGGTACAAAGGGTCACCGGTTGGGACAGTCCGTTCCCTCACGTTTTTGAGCCGTTTTATCTGCCCGATAAATGGAGATGCTTCGCCGCTGTCAGAACCGTCCTGAAGTACTGAAAAAATCAGGGATATTCTACTTAAGAACACGATGCAATGGAGTGCGACTGAAACCTGTTGCCCGTGCGGACGTTCGCCCTCGAGGGCAGGCCAGATATCGATTTTTCTACGCTCTCGCAGTATCGTCGTCGAGTTACGTGCTCGAAAGCGTACTTTCTATAAACTTTTATCGATTATTCTCGTCCGCGGGACGTTATTGTAATCTGCATCGAGGAACGTCCCAATTTGTAACATCGCGTTTTTCTATTTTACATTTTAACGCGTCGACACGACGGGCGTACGTCGAGAATTTAATTTGGTCGTGTAACTAAAGAACGACGACAGCGACGTATTTTTTAAGATTGTCAAGTCAACTTGATCATTTGAAACGGCAATACCGGAAGTTATAAGTTTGTCGATGCTACCAAAGAAAAGCAATCTCTTAATTAAATTGTGTAGTTTATTGTGTACTATCCTACCTTCCTCTCTCGATGATCAAGTAATAAACAAACGTTATTTGCGCGACACTTATTACATTGTGCTCCGGGAAGTAGTTAATATCCTTTATCGAAACGAATCTCGTGACGTAATCGTTCAGCTGTTACATTTAATAAAGCAAACACCGATTATTTCGGTTGAAGGTGAACGAATTTTGACGGATGAACGGACGAATATTCTTTCGAAACCTAATCACCTATATCTCGCACGACGCTTAAATCTCCAACAGGGACGAGCAAACGCCGAGCAACGTTAACACGCTCGCCACCAATTCGAACGGGAATAAAAATAAACCTCCTCGACGTGGCTCGACGAAACGAAGACGAGTTCAATCACTGTAGCAAAGTAACCGTGAAATCCAAACTAGCTAAACCCGTTCGCTGTTCGAAACACCAGGCGTAGAATTAACACTCACTATATCGTCCCACGTATTATATCACCCTTCGTAGAACCACGTCATTTCGTATCGACACGCGTAGAACGATCGTGCGTCATGTCGCCATTTCTTAAATCATCGCGACGGGATCGAACACGCGTGTGCCTATTTACACAAATTTCGTAGGTATTAATGGACGTACTCGAAATCATCGACGGATACTATAATGGCTGACCTCCCACGCAAGGAGTGAAACACGGTGTCTCAATTTTGTAGAGGAAATCGAAAGGAACCGAATACTTCGCAGCTTTTATTGTTCTCGTAGCCGAAGTACGAGCGTTGTCCCTGACCCGATTCTCGTCGATGGCCAAACGAATAAAACGCTTTCCTGTTCGAGCAAACTGCTAAAGATGATACAAAATCGCGTCGCTACATGCAGGTAGTCCCTTCGAATCGATATTCGCAATTAGAACGGACGTGCCTACCGGTTTTTACAGAATATCTGGGTCAAGTCTGTCTTTAGCAGTAAAATCGAGCGGCCGATCGTGTGGACCATGCGTGGCAACGTAATATCTTAATCAAGGCTTCAGTCTCAGGTGTTGCACCGGCCGAGATCGTATCCTTGAAGAAGGCGAGACACCAGGCTCGGCCGATAGAACGCACCGATTTTACGACCTCAATCGAAATCATAGGGAGTAATAGGGAGAGAGAGACGGAAAAAGGAGACGAACGATTAATTTATGCGGAAATGGTTCGCCCAACTGGTTGAATAATGAATAAGTATCGGACAGGACGGGTCCGATGATAAAAGCTCTCGATGACATTTAACGATCGCGAACCATTCATCGTTCCTCCTACTGTCGACGGAACGACTACACGTTGATATTTTCGTTTCGGCTCTTACTTTTCCTTATGAATGGTCATTATCGACGAATCTATTTATGCGAACAAGAAGACGCGACTTTCGACGGATATCGAACGAGGCTTTTAAAAGTTTTGTGCGACAGAAATAGATTGAGCAGGAAACAATATTTTTTGTTCGTATCGTGGATCGGTGACGACTTTTATTAACATTAATGGCTCAATCAATTCATGAATAAATATAATAAAATTATTAAATTAATACAATATTAATCAATTTATTGAAATTAATAAACCAATTAATTTATTAATTAATTAATTAAATAATCAATCAATTGACAAACTAATTAATCAATTTATTTATTGATACGTTAATAATTGATTGATTGATAAATAAATCAATTTAATTATTTTATTAAAATTGATAAATCAATCAATTCTTGAATAAATTAAATTAAATAATTGAATAAATTAATATAACAATTAATTTATTGAAATTAAGAAGTCAATTAATTAATTAATTAAACAATCAATTAGTTGATAAATTAATCAATCAATTACTTTATTGATTTGTTAATAACTGATTGATAAATAAATCATTTTGATTATTGTATTAAAATTGATACATCAATTAATTTATTAAAATCAATAAATTTAAAGTCAATAATAAATGATAATTTATTAAAATCATATGAGTTGAAGAATAATAAAATAACTGTTTGCAAGGAAAAATAATTCTCTCGATTCATGGTCGAACATATGTTGTTACACTATTCAATACAAAGTAAGAACGTTATGAACAAAAATGTTTCGTTGTAATAATATTTAAGTATTTATGAATTTGAACGATTTAAATAAATTATACGGTGTTCGAATAAATTGTGATAATATAAGTGTAATAAACACGCATTTAAACGCGCCAAAGTGCAACGTAAAAAATTTCAAGAATAAGTGATTGCAGCGAGATTTGAACCCGCAACATTCTCTTTCTAATAGCAGTTTGTCGTTAAGCCACAAGGTAAAGAAACGATTTCCTATACAATCTATTTATTTCGCCCAATGTAATCATCATTCATTTATCTAGAAATTGTACATCTTTAGACTTGTACAAGTGATTACCCCGTTAACGATCTACTTTGGGAAGAGTAACAATCGAAAGGAAGGTATCGACTTGCACGAATCATCCCCGTACGAAATCGAGATCTCGGCTGGTGGGAACGATCGAGGTCGTTGGATCGATGGAGGTCCTATTCATCGATGATTCGATATCCTGACGAAATTCAACGAAGAAAAGAATAGAAACGATCGAGGTAATCGAAGGAAGTGTGCGCCTGCCGCTCGGTTGTGTGCGCTCGCACCGTATTTTGTAATTTGAAAGGGAAACCACATTCTTTCACTGTGTATTATGATACGTGAAAGTTGGCAACTGTGCACACCGTCGAAGCACAAGGCGGCAGAAACAGAAAGGCAGAGAAAGAGGGAGCAACGGGAGGCCGGAGGAGAGCAACAGAGCGAGAAGGAAAGAGCGAGAGAGGAAGAAAGAGAGAGAAGTAGGAGGAGGTGGAGGAGAGGTAAAGAGCAACGGAGAGAATGGTGAGAAGAGAGAAACAGAAAGAAAGACCCGAGAGCCAGTCGCCAGTTGAAGGTATAGACTATATCGAAGGTCGACGAGTTGCCTTTTTATTAGCCGATTTTTCGCGGGAATAGAGCAACGGCTCGTGCACGCTAACATATGGGGCCGATGCGTTCGCAGCCGTCAAAAGTTGACGGATCCACGATCGCGGCAACGAGATCCCGACGATGAATCGATGTCGCCGCGAAAGACCCGCTCGTCGAGCAGATCCCGATGATCGGAATCGATCATCGATCCGGTTACGCAATCCCCGTTGGATTTGCTGCATATCGAACGGCCGATTTCGAAACCGCGAACGGTCTAACGCGATTTGATGACATAAAAGTGTCGCGGAACGGCACTCGCGACATATCAATTTAAAGCCTTATCCCCTATAAAAATAACTGCGCGAATGATTTACTATCGTTCTTAATATAAAATGGCCGATTGCCAGTTGCAGCGAACAATGATCGATTTTGACGTTTATAAAGTCTGATGTATATTTGATGACAGGGAACAGTTACTAAATGTCATCGGTCGTGCGTCAATTTATTGCTCGTGGCGCTATCAAAATAAGCGCGGAATCACTTTATTATTATTCTCGATGTGAAATGGCTGATTTCTAATTGCAGCGGGCGATGATCGATTTTGAAAGTTCCGAAGTCTGATGCACATTTGATGACAGAAAAGAATTACGAAATAGCGATTGCGATACATCAATTTAAAGCTTAAAGCTGTTCAAACGGGACTGCACGATCGTTTCGTTGTTATTATCAATGTAAAATAAGTAAGTTTTAATAGTACTTAACAACGTCTAATTGCGAAACTTGTGAGAGTCAACCATAAAGCGATGACAAAGAAGGATGCCAAAAGTAGATTTACACTGTATGAATTTAAAACTCAAAATTTCAAGAAAGTGTCCACAAAACTAGTTTCCAATGTTCAGCCACATCAAACAATAAATCGATCATGAAAATCGTATACTGCCTCCGTGCAGAAAGAAAATTCTTCACCGAGAATATTTGATAATTTAGGGCAACATTGAAAGAAATATTGTTAATGAATAAAACAACGATAACCCGTCATATTTCTATAAAGATACAAACCTTCGCAATGAATCGTATTAATTAAAAGCGAACAATCTGGTCCAATTAAAACGTACAATTAATAAAAGTTCCGAATAAATCTGCCGTTTCAATTACGATGATGTAATCGTCTCGTGACGTGTACACGATCTCGCATTGAATCGCATATAAATAGAACGATTGAAAAAGAAACGATCTCGTGCAATTCGCGTTTGCTATCGAACCACTTCATACATTCGAAACAACAAACGAGAACTTATGGTTGACTCGGTTACGAATAACGGTTACGCTCCTTAATATGGTTCTTATCAAATTTATGATACTCGTCGAGATTAATGGTTCGCGTTATTGCGAGCTTGTTTTCCTTTTTTTATTTTCGGCAGACTTTCGAGTAAATACGGAATAACGTGCGCGTGCGAGTTGAGAAACACGTTGGCTGACACAGTAGATTCAGGCGTATCTAGTCAGACACGTGGAACAAGGATTATTAACGACGTCGTGGATAAAGTTCTTCAATACAACGCGTCCAATTGTTAATTCACATCGTTGTTACACAATTACAGCAGACTTTACTCCTTAATTTCAGATGAAATTATAACGCTTATAATTCGTCAATTACTCGAGCTAATTTAATCGGTAGATAGTATTGAACTTCGATGAACCTCTTAAACTAACGCTACAATTTATTATTTTCAATTACTTATCGTGGTATTCAGAATTTTCGATTTATTATTTCGAATTACTTATCGTGGCATTTGGAATTCTTTTATTTGCCTTATTTTGTAATTATTTGACTAGCGCCAGATACCAGTGACCCCCATACGAGCCAATTGGTTAATGAGTTAACGAAACGACGTTAATTAAATTTCTCGGCACGTGTCGGCGTCGAGCACATCGAGCTGGTTGCGATTCAACGATCGTACAACCGCGGTGATTTTATTATGCCGATTCCCAACGTTGTGCCCGTAAAATGACGTTTTCACGGAACGATGCAGCGCGGCTGAATATTGTTTCCCCTGTGCACTGATTGGTAGATCGTAAAAATTTCCATCGGCCAGTGACGCGTTTACGACGCTTTCGAAACTTACAGCTGCGTTTTTATCTTATCGAAAAATAATTTTGTTTGCCGTGTAAAGTTACGCGTGTGTAATAACATTAATGTTTTAAAGGTACCACTTGCAATCACTGCAACCGTTCAAATTATATCTATCAGATTGCAAAATATTGAACGTTCGCTCCGCTACAGTTACTCGTTATTATTTTAACAAACACTTTATCTGCACGGAGCTTGACTCATCTTATTATTTAACGTTTCTGTCTTGTATCGCCATACATTGTCGATAACTAGCAGAGTTATAAGCAAATGATTAGCTATCGATCGCACATTTTCGTTCACGCTGTAATGTACTGTAAACGAAAAAAAAAAAACGCATGCATTTTAATAATTACAATACAATAACGAGACCAGCTGACTATAAAAACTTCGGAAGCAGTCTCGTTAACGCTTTCTACGATTCCGTCGGGATTTCGTTCTACCTGAATATTCGTACCACACGAAACGGGATGCAATTGCCAGCGCAAAAGCGAGCAAAAGTTACCGGCTGATACGCAATGCAGCGAAGGTGCAGTGGCATTTAACGGGTCTACCTCGTCCGTTCAGTCGAGTGCAGTCGCGCAGCTGTTGTCCAGGTAAAACGCATTAGCCTTTGAAAAATGCGAGTTAAGCGAGAGTTTACTTTATTAATATGGTAATGACAGGCTGTTTAAATACAAACGGAAAAAAGAGGGAAAAGATAGAAATGTCTAAGTAAGTAGCCGTCCATGGTCCTTGAGATTCCTCGCAGGATAAATCCTTTTTGGTATTTGTTTGCTACAATGCTCTAGGTGTTGCGGCCTGAGTTTGATTATTATCGATGGGTGATTAAATGTCACATCTATTTTCTTTGATGATCTCTCGAGGAAAGATACTTCCCCGGTTAATGTATATTACTATGGTAGACGCATGCGTGTAGAGATTTATCTGAACGTTACGATTTTAAATTTATTTCACGTAGTAGACGCATACATTACGCATGTGTAATTGTAATACATACACGTGTCTACGTTTATAAGTACCTCTATTTTTGCTGTGCAATAAATTTAAAATTGTAACATTCAGATAACGTGTGTGATAAATCGGAATTGAACCGTGCAAGTGCAATTTTCGAACATTATTATATGTAGTTTATTGTACGTATAAAACTAATAAAGGGGTCAAATGACCGTTTTACAATTTTCCTGTTTCAAGTGTCAAAATTTGTTAAGATGATTTTCTTGAAATCCTTGCTGATTCTCATAATAAGTGTATTAATTTCCGTTTCATAGTTTGTTCATTTATTTTTCAACTTCATTTTTAACTTCAAAATAATTATACATTATACGTCGATTGCTTTAGTGTTAAATAATAGAGAAATGTTTTCTACAACTGCAATATGTGAACATGTATGCGTAAAAAGAAGAATGTTAGATATATATCACGTACGTCCCAATAGAGTCACGAAACAGCATATTTTTAAGGCTGTTACAGTATTGATTCCTTCGAAAATGTTCGCGACAGTGACGTTTGACGTATGTGGCCAGACACGCTACACTACAGATTTCCAGAAATATAGGGAAGTCAACTTGTTCGCATTCGTCGTTCAATTTATTAGTGTACATAATTAACTGAACTTTAAGAGTACTCGGAAGTTCCGATCATATTTCTTTCAAACAATCTAACTGTAATTGTAGCGCAACCACCATGCCAGACAACGCGTTAGCGCGTGATCGTCACAGTAGATGCAGCCACGTCTAACAAGGCATACGAATACCATAAATCTTTGTAGAACTCTTAGATTCGTTGTTCCGATCGTATTGCAAATTCGTCCATACAGTTTTCTACACTTTAACCAGTTAACTTTGGCAATCTCTTTGCAAAGCGCGCGCCAGTGTGTGCCGCAATAATCAACCGATGACGGGTATAGTCGTCAAACACAGAGTAAGTGGCGTTGTTGAAATATTCAGTCAAAAAGACGACTTCATTTTAGAAAATGGACAACTTTATTACAGATATTTACATAGTCGTTTAACATGAACATATATTTATACATAATGAAGGGAAAACTTAGAAAAAAAGTCAAGTATTTATAGAAAACCAGCAAGAAAAAAAGAAGTAAGATAGCGGGCATATGATCTTTTTTCAGAAATCACCGCAGATAGAGAATCTAATATACTTTGATCTTTTTTTTTTGCTTTTGATACATCAAGATGAAAATCGGGAGAATAAAAAATCCAGTGTTACTACGCTGGTTCTGAGCTAGTTCTCAGGAAGTTATGAATCCAACACAAATTATTTGTAATTTTTATTTGTTTGTTTCATTTCGTCCTGACCTCTAAACATTTTAAACATATTAAAATTTACATTTTTAAATTTACATATTTAAATATCAAATTCTAACAAAATTTTACGCATGACGGATATAGTCGTCATGACACAAAATTCTGCCACATCTCCATGACGGATCTAGTCGTCAAACACACTTGACTGGTAAATTATTTGATCCGATTAAATTCGAAATGGTGGACGGTGATCGATGCGCGACGACAAACGCGACGAACGGCCACGTGCGTCCGTGGCAACGTCCACGAGTCGGAGGAACGTGGAGAACCGTTCGGCAAAAATATGTCGATGGTGACGAAACGCGTGTAAATAACTTATTGTCGGCGTACAGAAATGGAAAACGTTATCGAATTTTTCGCGTCGGCCGTGGCGCTGGTTCCGTCGGCATAGACGTCTCTAGGTGCCGGTAGCTTTCGGGCAAATTCGGGCAGACGCGCGGATCGCTTGTCCGGGTGGTGGGGGTAGTTACGCGGCGTTCGGGTCGCGTCGGGTGGGGCGACATCACGCCGGGACCGTGTAGCACGAGATCCTCGCAGTGTCGAATCCCGCCGGTCGTCTCGTTGTTCTTTTCCGTAATCCGTCGTCGACTTCCTTCGATCGTCACCACCGAACGCACGCACTGTCGCGTACACGCGTGTGCGTCTCAAAGTTTCCGCTTTTTCCCCGATTGTGCGCGACGCGAACGTGCTTCTCTCGATTTTCCCTGCCTTGTCCGACCACGTGACACGCGACCGTACGTTACGACGCCGTTTCTCGTAAAAGTGCTAGTTCCGCGACCAAGAACATTCCGGTGGCAACGTTCGTTCTCAGTGAATCGATCGATCATCCGTTCGTTTTTTTCTTAATTCTGTAACCGGCGGTGGTTCGATTTCTTTTCCTCGTAAGAAGGGGAAAACACAGTGGTGATCATCAGCGATAGAGGTTTGTCCCGATCATGGAGGAGGTGAATCGTAACTTCGAGGGCCGATTACCGGAACAAAAAACGGAAATGGAGATTCGTTCCGGGGACGTGACGAAGGACGAGCCGAGGAAGGAGACGAGCAAATCCGTCGTCGATCCCGGCCACGCTCTGCCTCTGATGCAGGTAAGCTTACGTAACCTGACACGGTTGTGTGGGTCGTGTTAGCTCGCGTGTCGTGCGCCCACGATATTCTACCCGTGTAATGGGCGATCCGCACGCGTGACACCGAATGCGCGACGATGGTCGAGCGTGTGTCGTTAACCCGAGATATTGAAAGGGCCTAGGGCCGTCGAAATCTTTCACGATTAGTATTGATATCGATAGAACGTTAAGTGAATGCAACGCGAATGCGCGGCGCCCGCAGCGAACGTAGCGTGTCGTTAACCTAACGAGGGGAGTGCACGACCTTCGGAACGTTGGTCTGATTCAAAATTTATGCAGTCCTGCGAGACTCCGAAATCTGTCTAACGATTGTGCAACGTTATTTCTACAAATATAGGAGTTCATGGTTCGAGTTCATGGTTCCTTACTTTGGCCGTAAGGCGTTAGATTCGGTACAGAGGTTGTAACCCAACATCGATCTAACGTAATCACGCCTCTATCTAACTTGCTCGCCTTTTGACATAACCCGACATAACATAATCCCGAACCGACTGACTCACGATATGATTTCATCCAGATTCAACCTTGGCTTAACCTAATCCTGGCGGAACTTAGTGCCGATCTAACTCAAACTCGACTTAATGTGTCTACTCACGGTTATACCGTGACCAAACTATAGTAATCTAACCCCCGATATAATATAACATTGATCTAACCTACACGGAACTTTATCTGTTCCCAAATTAACCTAGACCTTATCCAGGTTAACCCAATCCTAATCAAACCCAAGAACCTTACTAACCTAACCTCTACGTCTCGATATATATACCACGCACACTGTGTTTTTGCATGTATAAATCAATGCTAATAAGAGTGCTCCAGCTTTGGATCATATTTCAAGCGCTTTTACTTTCGGCATGACTGTACAAGAGCACGATCAAGATATAGCATTATCAGCTGATTATGAAACGAATTAATATAAGAAATTAAAAGCGTCCGAGACGAAATCGTATCGAATCATAGCAATCGAAATAACGAAAGTCTCGGGTCGTGAATGTACGTACAAAATTTCGTTTTACTTTCATCGATCTTATTTAGCAACGATGTCCATTGCTGAAACTCCGAACGCCCCGGTACAAACACGAGGCGTTCTATCGTACATACGAAACGGTATCACGATCGATATTGCCGAGAAAACGCTTGCTGAAAACAGTGAATTTATATGGAACGACACTTATTAAATTAGCATAACGGGTGTCCAGACATGATCCAGGGTGTTGGCCAATCACTGTCCTGGAATGTATTAATTTGCCGGCTAGATACTTTGCAGCGAGAGAGGTGCTGTCAGACACGTGACCCTTTTTTTCGTCCCCTCCCCTCCCGAAGACGTATTGCACGAATCGTTGCGTGTTTCCACGAAATACGAGCACTATCGTTTTACCGGCTCGCTTTCGGTTTTGCGGTCAACTCTAATAAATTCGTTTTCACGAAACAGGCCCCAAGATCTCGTGCAAACTGGCATACACTTCCCTTGGATACACACACCCGCTTCGTCTTTGATTTCGTGGATGTTCGAGTTTACATACTTTCGAACACGAAGGTTCAGAAATTTTTTAAGACCTTAGAAACTTCAGAATCTTGGGGATCCTGGGGATTTTAGAAGATTTTAGAAATTTCAGAATTTTGAGGATTCTACGTTGGGGATCTGGAGATTTGAGGAATTCGAGGATTTGGGTATTCACGTAGCTAGGGATTTTAACAATTTTGGGATTTTGTGGACTCTGAGAATTTAGGGATTCGGAAACTTGGGAATCGGTGGATTGTAGAAATGTAGGAAGATTTTGGTATTTTGGGATTTTAGACACTATGTTAATTTGGGGATTGAGCTGTTTTTGAATTTAGGGATTTGTAATTTTGGGTATTTGAGGATCGTAAAAATTAGGCATTCTAGGATTCTGTTAATTTCGGGATTTGTGAATTTGGCTGCCTTCGAATTTAGGGATTTCGAAGTTTCAGGAATTTGGAAACTAGGAAATCGGTGAATTGTAGAAATGTAGGATGCTCGTGAAATTTAGGAATTTTGGGATCCTGTTGAATCGGGGATTTGGTTATTTTTGAATTTAGGGTTTTGGACCTTTGAGGATTTTCAAATTTTATCGATTTGGAACTCGATGTATATCGAGGTTAGAGAATGCGTGTTTCAAGTACGTTTAAGTTTGAGAATTTAGGAGTATTTGATAATGATGTGTACGTATCTAAATTATCCAAATGAAATGCAAATGGTGGGGCCAATTCCCCCATAGTCCTTAATCGAAGGAAACGTACTTCGCCGAGAGCCTCTAAAGGGTCGGAAGAAATATTGCGTTAATGGTTTCGCCGGTTTGCATATAAGACAATGGGCGATATTAGCTGACTATGAAGCGTGCTTCCTTCTCGAAGCTTTTTTAATGCTCCTATGAGCCCATTACGTACACCCACGCAACACCCGTTCTCTCGTATTGCTATTTCGCTCGCAGTGACGTCACTTCGGCCGCCTGTCTCGATTCCGAAGGATCACTTCCGGAGCAATGGCACGAGTATCGATTGGTCGACACGCCTGAGACACAAGATGCTGTACCGTGTAGGATGCGACATTGTTCTCCGTCGATACTGGAATAAAGAACGAGCACATTTTAACGCGTACGTGGGATATGTAATTGTATGCGCGAACGAATTTAAATACGATAACGATATCTCGACAACATCGAACGTATTATGAAGCAACTGTAAAAAGAAACAGTTATCTTGGTAGTTACGTTTTTTCGCGTTTCCTCGACCGACTGCTTTACTATCGGTATTTGAATAATTTTAATGGTAATCGGAGTGTACCGTTGGGTCAAAAACTAACAAACGATCGAATTATTCTGATTTTCTTCCATCGAACGATTCTTCTTTCTGTCTGATTATGCATCCGCGGTGTATTGTTCGAATACCTTCAATTTTTAACGACACGTTTTGAATCTTTTGTACCGTGCTTTAAAACGAATTTTATTTATGAAGTTATTTGATCGATGCTATTGAAATAATGGAGTTATCGAATTTTCGTTTCGTGGTGAATTTGTTTGGTTCAGTTACGTTATTACGTAATGAATATGGAACCGTTTTGGACGTACTATGATGACAGTGGGAAATTCGTATTACAGTATGACTAGATACGTCTGAATCTACTGTGGCGCTCAACGCGTTGTCTTATCACATATGTCTATCTCCACTGTGGCGATCAATGATGTATTAAAACAGTGAATACTGCCATCCATGACAAGACACATTAGTGACTAAAGATGTGATACTTCAGAAGAGACTCTATATCATACTGAATTATTTTATAGGTATATAATAAATTTGTTAGGTATAGAATAAAATTTCGTGCATTTAAATATCTGTACAATTTTTATAATACACATACAATCCCTTAGGCATTATGCAAAGATAAAAATGATATTAATTTCACAATTAAATCTACGCTTTTTTTTACTCGAAAGTATAATAGATGACGGTATACGTTCTGCGAAGAATTATTTATTTAACGATAGCAGTAACATTGTACGATATCCATAAAAGTAAAAATGATTGAACGGCGAAGACAAACAGATTTATCAGTATTGTGCCGTTCAAAATGGAATCATAACATTAAGGGTCATATTGTTCCACTTTCTGTAAGCAACGTATATCCTCGCGATAGGTATGAAGAGCATAACGACGAAATAAATACACGAATATCGTTCGAACAGTCGGATCGTAGAGGGGATATTCTGTCATAGTTATAATATTATCTGTACGTAGTAAGCGATAACCTTTTTCACTGAAAAATCTCATCTCGTGTTCTCGTCCTCTAATGTATCTATTCTCGACGTTATTTTCTAGCCGAGTGTAATTTTTTTTTTGCGCAACGATAACGATAACGTTCGATTATTAATCATTACCGTCGGGATCTCCTTAATTGTATTAAATGCTCGAAAACATGTTTGGACTTCAGACTGCTTTATATAGCGTGACTCGAGAAAAAACGAGCGAGGTTTTCTGAGGAAACGAAACGGTGCTTCTTGAGAATGTTTTATCGAATTTTTGCATCTACAAAATTTCAGTGTTATTATTTAAAAATTTGCATACATTTAGATTTTTAAGTTTTTAAGAATTTACGTAGTTTCAGACTCTCAAGTTTAAGAATTTACATAGTTTCAGATTTTCAAGTTTAAGAATTTATATAGTTTCATAGTTTAAAAATTTGGAAAATTTATATTTTCGAACTTAGGGTTTTAGAAACTTAGAAATTTGGAGATTTGGACATTTTTAAATTGGACATTTTCGAGTTTAGGGATTTAGGGAATTAGGAATTTAGGAATGTAGGGGTTTAGAAATTTGGGAATGTAGGGATTTAGAAATTTAGGGCTGTAGAGATTTAGGAATTTAGGGATTTAGATACATAGAAATCTGGGAATCTGAAAATTTAAGGAATCTCAAGTTTACAAATTTGTTATTGCAGGTGTATAATTTACAAATGCAGAAATTTGGAAATTTGGAAATTTGGAAATTTAGACATGTAGAAATGAAGAAAGTAAATGTTGAAAATAAATTGAAAATGTTCAAATTCGCAAATTAATTATTTATGACATTTTGGAATTTGAAAGAATCTTCATAATTTTTAATCGGTAGGCCATATAGTGAGACTGCACGATATTACGGAATTATACTCAACCATTTTAATACAAGAAGAAGCTTGAAGCTCTGTATACACAGAATGCTGACATTAACAGAACTGTTTCAACAGACTTTAATTTTTTCATGTTCAAATAATATCCACTGGCTATGAACTACGGGCGAAGGTACACAAGAAACTTTGAAATGTTAGGAATTTTGTTCAACGGAGTTATTCGTATTGTCGTGTTAGATATTTAGCTTCGCATGTTTACTAAAAGTTCAGACGAAGGTCGGATTCGAAGTGTTCCAGTGTTGCGAAAGTCGAACGAGGGTTACTAACAGTATCTTTCTTCCATGTTTTTCTTAGCTAGACTAACGTTCTCAGAAATCTGACGTGTGGTTGTTGCGAGGACGGTTCTCGTTAGAAACAAGATACGCTGTTTGTCAAATCATTATTGAGCAATCAAAAGCAATTTTACATTCATTAACTATTATTCGAAGAATTCTTCCCCATACCTGAACATCGTTCATCCAAAAAGAAATCAAATTTTTTAAAAAATACGATCTTAAAGATTTTTCTATCTAAACAGTTAAAATATTTCGACAGTAAATTACACAAAATGTCGATGTTCGTATTTCAAATATTTTTCCATAACTTAACACTTGTGCATCAGTTGTTTTTTTATAATTCCCATAATTACTTTTTATCATTGTAATTTTTACAAATTTCTGTTAGTATTTTAAATATTTTATAATAGTTTCACGATTTTGCACAATTTTCTTGATAAAATTATACGTAATTGAGTAACATCATTTTTTATCACTAAAAATCTTGAAAATTTCTTGGTGTTCGTATTTTACATTGATCGAAAGGTTTCTTTAAATTTTCTGTATAGAACGTCGAGCATTCTCCAATTATTTCAAGCGATATATAATGGAAAATAAAATTGATTGGCGACGAATCGATTAAACCCGTGGCAGAGACAAGCAAAACGATTAAACGGACAATTTAATACTTACGGAACTGGCAATAGAATGTTCGATTGCAAGGAACTGCATGGAAATATAATTTCAGTTGAAATTCGAAAACGATAATCCGCGAATCGCTTGGTACGTCGTGATGAATATGCAATGAAAACGCCGGCACTATTCAGTCGGTTCGTTTCAACAGCGCAATGCTCAGCATGAAATTCATAAATCTTTTACGTTATCACGATTCGTGTTGACTAATTAGAATACGAACAGCAGAAATTTTAAATGAAAGATTTTGCTAAACGTTTCTGTACTCGTGTGGCCGCAATATAGGTGACTCTTAAATAAGGATAAGTATCCTTATCAAGGATAAGAATCTTTGATATCCTCAAGGATTCTCAAATCCCCGAATCTCAAATCCCCGAATTCTCAAATCCCCAAATTCTCAAATCCCCGAATTCTCAAATCCCCGAATTCTCAAATCCCCAAACTCTCAAATCCTCGAATTCTCAAATCCTCAAACTTTCAAAACCCCAAACTTTCAAATCCCCAAACTCTCAAATCCCCGAATTCTCAAATCCCAAAACTCTCAAACCCACAAACTCTCAAATCCCCGAATTCTCAAACCCCCGAATTCTCAAACCCCCGAATTCTCAAATCCCCAAACTCTCAAATCCCCGAATTCTCAAATCCCCAAACTCTCAAATCCTAGAATTCTCAAATCCCCGAACCCTCAAACCCCCAAATTCCAAATTTTGAATTTTTCTCTCCAACCACGTGTCAATTGATTAATTCATCGAATTAGTATTTATAGCTTCCCAGTAAATGTTATATTTATAACTTCAACAGTGTTTCACTGTTACGAGAAACAGAATTATCTTTATTATCTCAGTGCATTTATTCAGCGTATTTAGAGAACTACAGCTGACGGGAATGATTACTTAACAGATCATGTTCCAGGTACACTTACTGGCTTTTAATAATATTGTCGGTGAATATCTCGGTATCGAGTTGTGTTGAATCGATAAATTCATTATTTCGAACCTTACGATGATGTATTCGAAATGATTACATAATCAATCTAACTTTAAAGCGTCAGTTTTTATTCTAACTTGGTTCTCCAATTATCGTCCGAATCATTCGTTGGAAACTGAAATCTTTATTATTTATCGATGAATTTCTTACACTAGATATAGTTTATTTTTTATTGATTCTATCTATAAAATATTTTATACAATATAACTACTTCTTCCTAGCATTTCATTGTATTCTTCCTAAGATATTTTTTGTTCTTTCTAGGTTCTTCTTAGACTCCTTTGTGTTTTAGTGGATTTTTCAGTTTTCCCTATGTTTACCGTAGATTTTCTCTAAGAGTTCGATAGATTCACTTTAGATCCTCTTATATTCCCCTTGATCTCACCATAATTATCTTCAGATTTTCCGGAGATCCTAGATCCGCCGTACGTTGTACCTTAATTTTACATGGTTTCTTCCTAGATCTCTCTAGGTTCTGCAAAGGCCTCACTATGTTTTCTCTAGAATGTTAAAGGAAAGGAAATGAGTCTACGTTGCAGCAAAATATACGCTGACGTTTAGATAATTTATCGGTGCAAATATAAAACGGTACATGACACAGATGGGAATAACGGATACGAAATTTCCATTTACAATTTAGACACGATCAAACTACACGTGGTCTCTCTGCGGTACTTAACCGAATGAATAAACATGACGAACGAATTGTTTAAAAATTCGACTGGGAGAACGTTAATTATATTACCACGGCGTGCATCGTTCGTTGCTGATCGTAATATTCGCACTTTTGATTTTATGTGAAAACACATTGAAACGCGGGAAGCACTCTCCCACGTGTTTTATTCCGAATCCGTCTTATGCATAATTTACTGTCGTACAAACAAATTCTTGTACATTCAACAGGGTTATCTGATTCTGTATACTAATCAAACGAGCTGCCAGCGAGACGATTTACATTGGTTACTATATTAGGTCTACCGGAAAGTTCTGTCCATTTATGAAGAGGAGGAAAATGATGCAGTTTTTAATACATTTACGATCTATTGATCGTAGCTTCAGAATATGGTTCGAAATGGTTTGTCTCGTCGAATTTAGAATTATGGTGTTCACATTATTGTCATCTTGATGATTTAACCTTAAGAATAAAAATGTGATTGAACCTAGTCATATTCATAAAAGCTCAGTCCTACCTAGCATTGAAAAAACTTAATCCGACCTAACTTTGTTTACAAAACCATAATTGAGCCTAGCTTAGATCATAAAAGTTTAATTGAACCTAGCATTGTTTGTAAAAGCTTAATTCGACCTAACTTTGTTTAAAAAACCTTAATTGAGCCTAGCTTGGATTATAGAAGCTTAATTGAACCTAGTATTGTTTATGAAAGCTTAATTCGACCTAACTTTGTGTACAAAATCTTAACTCAGCCTAGCCTTGTTCATAAAAGCTTATGAACATGCGCATACATGTTCAAGCATGAAACGAAATTGTCGGACGGAACCGTCTGGTAGACCTAATATTTACAGTTAGGAAAGTGGACAAATTTTTAACAATCTAGATATTAGATTGGTATAAAAATTTAAGTGTCATCCATATATGGCTGACGTGGAGGTCAAAGTCAATATTGTGTCAAACTCGTGATGCCCATCACAGAAATGTACTTTCACAGAAATTTTTGATGCAATTCTGTCTGTGATCTACATAATCAAGTATCATCGATTGCAAAATGTGCCTAACATTTTAATTTTCTTCACTCGCAGCAGCAATTAGCTGACTGTGAATGACATAGCTGCCCAAAAAATTTAAGGTTATGGTATTCACCTACGATTTGCCCGATAGTTTCTTCATCCGGAGCTAATTAATTATTTCTGCAATATTAATGATAATTGTAGCAGAAGGGGTTAAGGTGGCCCTTTTTAAATTCGTGTACTCTTGCATCGAAATAAAGAATTAATGTGTACATTAACTTGTGTTCCATCGTTCGTTTATTTGTTTTTCGACTTCAATTTAAATTCAAAATGAACCTGCACTATACGATGGTAGGTTTAGTGCTAATATCAAACCCCGCACTCAATCACGGTGCAAATACGATTTAGGTTTGTTGTGTCCGTGTTACGGCCGTTGTTGTTAATCTCGATTAAGAAACATCGGACAACACCGAGCTTATGTTCGACGAGGGTTCACGTATTTTCGCGTTCGCTGCGAAAGAAATTTCGCGCTCCGACAATACGCGACTTCACCCGCGGTGCCGAGCTAACGTTTATCGATCGTCTCACACGAATCTCGCCATCTGTTCAAACATCGGGAAACCGAGCCGATCGGTCGCGTGTCGTCGCGTGACCGTTTAAAATTCGTTGTAGCGCCTGCATACCGGAAACTCCAGCTCGCTCTCGGCCATTATAAATTCAAATCGGACGTCTCGATAAAAGGTGTCACTGTGTTACCGGAAGCCTACGCATCTTCCAGTGAAAGCTTCTTCGGTATTCCCTGCTCGCTGATTACCATGTAATTGCCCGTGCGCATACGCTAACGAGCCGTAATAGTTGCTACCATTAGCCTACTGAGCAATCACCTTGAATAGAAAAATCGACGTATGGTCCCTGTACGGATCCCAGTTGCGCGAATATTCGATGTTCCTGAATCTAGGATTTAGGATATACAAACCAAAGATATACAGTCGTGGACAAAATTAAGGGGACATTGCAGACATGTAACAAATTTTTTGTTTTGTTACAATGCTTTAAATAAATTTAAAATGTAGAAAGTGAAATGCTTTTGTAGACTTGAAAAAACATTTATTTAATGTATATAACTGTGCAATAAAGTTTTGATTTATAGGCGTTGTTAGTTAAATTAAATTAACCTTTTGTTATTTATGATACCTGCCCACTTAATTTTATCCACGACTGTACGTCTCGATCAAATACGATAGAGACGTACATTTCAGTCGTTACGGATAAATGGATGTTTTAATAACGGCACAGGTGATCGCAATGAAATAAACGGTTGAATGCCGTCTCGGCGTTCGATAAATTGAAGAACGACAAATAGAGAAGTTGAAAGGTGTTTAATAGGCATTATGGTTGTTGATAAGGCGGAACTCCATTTAAAGGCCGTTGAATTGGCGACGGCCAGTCAATCGTTTAAGTTTAGGTTGACCAAAGTGGTTCTACCTTTCGCTTAACCTTTTCTTCATTCTCGTTACTTTCACGCACGATCACCGATCCCCGCGGCCGGTGACAAAACGTTATTCTATTTAAAGATCAGTCCGGTTATCGATGTCGACCGGCGACCGTATCGAAGAATGCCTACGCGTGGGCGGTTTCGAACAGTTTTTCTTTCTTTTTCTCTCTTTCTTTTTCGCGCACGAACAAAAGTCCGATCGCGACGAACAACGAACCGCGCATTACGCTGACGTAACTGTTCCACGAAAGCGACGATCCGTGAACGCGAAAACGGGGAAATTATGTAATTTTCTGGGGTTCTTAATGCCTCTTCGAGGACGGAGCGCGAATCGGCATCGGTAAAGTTCACCAGATCGGCATTTCCTTGCCTCGCGTATGTCCGTGTCACCACGAACGATATAATTTTCGCGAAATCACGTAACCCGATATTTCGAAGTTACCGCCGCCACGATCAATGCGCGTTGTCACAGTTTTTAGCGACGAAATGTCGTTTATCGTACTACGCGCTCGTAGTTCAGCTAGTTGCCCCGCGTATGCACGTTTCATAGTTCGATAACTGGCAACGAACGATATTCTCGTACGATCAAATTTGGTTGGTCGTATATATACGTCGATAGTTCATATGCGCGTACTAATGACACAATAAAGATATTTACTGCGGATTATAACAATATCATGGTGGTCGTATTTATGCGTTCGTACTTCGACTATTTGCACAGAACGCATATATTCGTCGTTGGTGTTTAACCAGTTAAGTGTGTTTGACGACTATATACGTCATGGAGATGTTGTAGAGTTTGTTGTCACGACGAGTATACTCTTAAATCGCAGCTAACTGGTTCACCAAATAAGTCAATATTATTAATAAAAGTGTCTATTTTATGAAATAGACTCATCTTTTTGGCCCAATATTTTAACACCAACACTTATTCTGTGATTGACTAGTATACTTGCAATAGGGAGCGCCAGTTACTTGGTTAAAATATTTTGGTATTCGAAATATTGGTATTTAAGATATTTGAAATACCGTGATGAAATTTCAGCGATCGTATATATCCGTTCATAGTTCGATCGATGCAACGTATATGTACGATGTCCCCAGTGGTCCAGATGTTATCATACTTTTCAACAATGAAATTTCGTCAGGTGTATATGTAAGTTCTTGGATGACCTATAAGAAACGCGTATACATTCTCAGTATAAAAAATGTAGGAGAAGAAGGTAAATACAGGATATAAGAGAAAGTTCGGTACGAAAGATTCATTTGTATCGAGACCTTATTGCAATTTAAAGTAGCAAAGCGAAGCATTGCACCGAGAAATTAATCTTGCATCATCCTAGTCGTGTCTATTTCTATTGTGCTGGCTAAATTGGTCCAGCACGTTGCATACGTTCATCAACCCTTTTCTAATCTTAACACGACACGTAGACGAAATATTATTTATCTTGAGTAACGTAAACGACGACGATGTTTCATGTTAGCAGTGAATAGTTATTAACGATGCATTTGTCGAATGGCAATTGTGATTTATTTTATAGATAACAAATTTAGGGTCACGCATTTATTTTTGCAACGGTTTCGAAAAAGAATATTGCTCTATATCGATTATAAACCAACTGTCCACATATGTGACCAAGAGTGTGAAGGTTAATCCTTTGCACTCGAACAGGGACTTACATTCGCCATTTGATCAAATAGAACAACTGTAATAAATATTTTCGAACTAAATCCATAGACGTGTGAAGTTTAAACACAGCGACATGGTCGACAATGGCAATTAATAACAGAAACTAACAACTTCCAAGAAATTGTTTAAACTTTGCAATCAAAAAGTATCCGAAAAATCGCTCGCCGATAATAAAAATCCTTTTCAATGCAAAGGATAAGAAATTCGAGCAACGTTCGTCACATTCGAGCCGCGAGCGCGTCACGTGTGAGACTCATACGTCGAAGGGTTAAGCCACCGCGACGATACTCGGACACGTATGTCCGTTAGGGTTCAAAGGGTGAAGGCGCTAGGAAATCGTCAGCGATACACGTTCCTGGTGGTTTTTATCGCGGTATCAGTGTCAGTCGGGTCGTGTAGGAGAACGCGAAGCGATGTCACTCGCGGACATCGGCGAAAATAGATCCGCTCGGCGGTCAAACGCGTACTCGGAGCGGACTAGCGCTAGTTAAGGTCAGGATATTTGTGGACGGCGATGAAAGTGGCGCGCCACTTCGTATTCGCGAAGACGAGCCTCTTTCGTCTGGAGTTACCGGTAACGCGCGAGATTTTACCACCCACATTACCCGTTTGCGATACCTGCTCACAGAATCGATTCTCGTCGCTCGAACGATCTCGTAACATGCTTGTCAGCCAACTCTTGATAAATTCTGAGAGCTTTAAACGCGATATAACGAGATCCAAATAGGTTTCAGAAGACGACGTTCTAGAAAGTCTGTTGTAATTTATATACTGTGATACGTGTTATACTTGGAGTATGTGCTACACATGTGGTGCACTTATTCACATTAATACAGTATATGATGTACCATATCATTCTATACAAGGAGTACATGTAATAATGTGCTATTATAATATATCATATGTTATACTACACCATCATATGCATGTATTGTACTAATAATTCAGCATATGTTATAGTGCACATAGGAATATGTATATATTGCTATGTATATTATTAGTAATATGTGTTATATGTATATATTCTATACATAGTAACATTTATACAATTAGTAATTCATAATACTATGTGTATATTATATGCTGATTGTATAGCTGTTCCAACAGGTATAACAGAAAATGTTATCTTTCAATAACATCTCTGTAGTTTGATAAGTAAACTGAACAGAGATTCAATTAATAAAATCGCGGCGATTTCAAAGTTGCAAATGATTAAAATCAACATGATTCAATATTGCTATATTTAATAGTAACGTTCGAAGTGTGCGATATATTTTATTGGAACACCCAATATTACTCGAGCGATAATGCGTAATCAGCTTAAAACAGATCGAATCAGTAGGTGCTTAAATAACCTGGGTAAATTTTGAATTCGTTCGAAAATAGCTTGAACGTAATCGTACAAAATGATCAAAAATATTATTGCAAAGGTAATCGATGTTTATGGTAGTTACGAGTCTTATTGTCATTAAGGTGGAAATTAATAAGGAAATGTTTTTGGTTCGATGCGTTTTTAATTGACGATTAGTTCGAAAAAATTTTATACGACGTGTTTTGATCGTCAGGCCATTGTCCGTTATGGGGAAGAAAATATGATAACATCGAACGCATTAAATGATCGTTAACACACCAATTAAGAAAGCATCGTGATGTAATGATCCTAGTTATCGCTTCTTTCTTTCTCAAGCTCTTACGAAATCGAGAAATTGATGATAGCATCATGAGATAAACATATCGAGCTGACCGAACTCTTCAATGAGGATTACAAAACAATGTCATCGAGTGTGATGATTTCTTTTTTCCGATTTTTGGATACTTCTGCGAAATTGAGAGTGAGGTTAAAGACGATGTTAGAATTTTATATCTTTAGGGACGATGCTATATATTAGGGTTGATTAAGTGGGTTTTGAAGGTATGTAATTTGAGAATTGGTCATTTTCAAATTCAGGATGTGTATAATTGAGATTTCGAGATTTATATTAGGATCGATTAAGTAGGTTTTAAAAGTATGAAATTTGGGAATTTGACATTTTCGGATTTGGGATGTGTACATTTGAGATTTGGAAATTTTTGAATTTATGAATTTAGGAATTTAGGAATTGTGGAATTGGGTAATTTAGGAATGTGGAAATTTTGGGATTTGAGAATTTGGAAGTGTGAGAGTTTGAGAAATTGGGAACTTAGGAATTTGGTAATTTAAGAATTTGATAATTTAGGAATTTAGGAAATTACAAATTTAGGAATTTAGGAATTCAGGAATTCAGGAATTTAGGAATTTGGGAATTTGGCAATTTAGGAGTTTAGGAATTCAGCAATTCAGGAATCTAGGAAAATAGCTATGTGGGAATTTGGAAATTTACGAAATTATGAAATCATGAATTATTTAGAAAATTTGGTAATTTAGGAATTTAGGAAATTAAAAATGCGGGAATTTAACGCTGTATGAGTTTAGAAATTCGGAAGCGCGGGAGTTTGGGAATTTGCAAAATATGGTGATTTAGAAGTTTAAGAATTTGCAAATTAAATTTTTAACTTTGCCGACATAGGTATTGGGAAATTCGAAAATTTTCGAGTCCCAAAATTGAAAATTTCAAAACGTAAACGCAAACTAAATATCCTTCACGTTTCACCCACAATTGTTACATTTCAGTTTCCTAATAAAACATAATTTGTCATATAAAAAGAGGGTTAAAAACCTCCCTGCTCCGAATGTCGATTTAACCCGGTTGAAATACAAGTATCCCCGAATATCTCGAGAAGAGCGATTTCTGCGAAGAGGATGCCGCGTAGAAAATATAACATTCGAAACCCAGAAAGCACGCATTGTTTACTGCGTTCTCTTCATGGGCGATGATTGCCACATACGCCCAGCGGTGCTCGTAAATTAGAAAACGCTGAGTTAATCGAGGTGTGTAAAATAGAAACGGAAAATTCTCATATTTGATGTTATCGAGTTGCCGTGAAGATTTCACGTGCGAAAAGCGCTAAAACTTGATTATTTATCGGTCGAAGTAGCCGAGTACTATAATTCGCCATGTTTGCTGCCGCTTCTGTTGGCCATTTCTGATGCTGCAGGCACAGGGCAATGACCCATTGATCCCACGGGAGGTTCTGCATCGTTGGAACGGTTAAAGGAATCTGTTTGCCTCTATTCGTAGCTCCCTTACAGGAATAATTAAAATAACAATGTCGTAACGCTGTTTGTTGGTGCACAATGCGTGGCAAAGAAACACGAGGGGGAAAAAAAAACATCGCGATTATGACGAAATTTTACGTGCCTGTTATGCTAGGACCTTGACGTAGAACAAAAAGTGAAATATATTCGTTCATGCACGAGTACTTTGTGTGTTTAACGGTAGAAAGACCACGCGTCGTTCGATGAAATTTCTTTTCGTGATGAATTACGCGTTTCTGCATTATGATAAGAAACTTGTACGAATGGAATTTATATTAAAGGTTGTTTCGTATCGACTGACCGATTTCGAAATGTAGAAAGTCCTATTTAATAACGTAAATGGAACGAAAAATTGTATTTATTTATTTATATTTACTTTTAATGGACACTCACGGTTTTGTGAAAATTGGCGCACGGATGTTTCGTCGTTACACGTTTTATATAAAATAGGTCGACTGTCTGTTACAGCAAACTATGAGTGATTTTTGAACATACAATGTCTGATTTTGTTTCATGACATAAGACAAACACAAAATGGCACTTATCATATATCAATTTATAGCTCAATTCTTAATGAAAATTACTACATACACATTTTGTTAATATTCTTAACACAAAACACATGACGGTGATTTACATCAAACGATGACTGATTTCAAAACATTCAAAGCTTGCTCGATGTCATCACATAAAAGAAACACAAAATGGTACATACGATGTATCAGTTTAAAAGAAATAACAATATACACCTTTCATTAATACTCTAAATAATTATAAAATGACTGACGTTCGATTTCAGTGGACAATGGTTGCCATCTAAAAATTGTCATAGAAAATCCTTTCAATTAGTAATTATATTTCTGACAAATCTATCGACGATACAATTTTTATTGAACAATAAAAATTGCATATATTTAATAAACTGGTCTATAATTCACAATATAAACTGGTTGAAAGAATAAGAAGCAGATAAACGCACAGGTGGAATACTAGCATATAGTAACTGTATCGAATGGCTAGATACCGAACGAATTAGATAATAATTGGTTTACTTACCTAGTGAAACACATTATTAGTCGGGTAATTCGATATCCTGGAAGTTCGTTACCTGTAATGTAATTAATATTATAATAACCGAGTGAAAGCGTAAGATATTAGTTACATCGCAGCAAATTTTTCGATGTTTGAGGTTTTGTCTCTTTTTGTGCGGTTTGCCTCTTTTTCGCAACTCCCAGGAAAGTATTATCTTATTGCACGGAAATGATGTTGTAATGTGTGACGATTGCACGTTTTAGACTGTACACCATAAGATTTGGATAAGAATTCACGTAACATTTATTCGCGTCGAACATGTAATTATTTTTATTGACCTTTTCAATTAATTTTATTGAGAATTGATATTGTAGGAATTTATTGTTTGAATGGTAAATTTTTGTTGTTTGATACATCCCGTTACTTATTGTTCCAGTGAATAGTAATTATTAATTATACATTTTATTCGGTTCAAACGGAAAAGATTTGTATAGCAAAATACAAAGATGTTGATTGTTATTATTTTCATGTAACAGAATTTATTTTCTGTAGAAATTAATCCAGAAATTTTGATTATAAAATTTATTATTTATTAATTGAAGAATATATATTTATTTTTTGTACATATTAATATTAGCAGTGCCAACTTCTTTTACATGAATTGTAAACGTTGTAGAAATTACTATAAACTACCATACTAACAGCAAATAACTATAGAAGATTACCATAAAAATTACTATATAAATAGCAAAGAATTAATTAAAATTATTAGTTGACAATTACATAGATATTCTATCATATTTATTTCCTCTCTTATAAATACTGCAATTTTCACATCAAAAGGGATCTTGATAAATAAATAAATAACATTACCCAAATGCCAAATTAATTCGTCATTTAATACGTCGTACTTAATAGTAAACAATCATCGCAGAATTCTTGCTGGTAATTGCAACAAAAAACGGCGCATTAATTAGTAGATTCTTACTAGCAAGCGTTGTGCTGAAAATAAACGAGCTTTTTTTTATGGGTTGAAAAAAATGAGTGAGTTAAGTAACGGCCGTAACATTTTTCGGCTGACCGTTTATAATCACTTTCGCGGATCGACATCCGGGGAATAAATTAGCATGATTCTAACACAACGAACCGGATCCATCAAGGTCGACGAAGAAAGAACATCGTTGTTGTTGAGAGTTCGGTGAAATACACTCGGAATGCGTGAGTGGCTAAAAAAAAACCGTCCTATTAGCCTAATAAATTCGTCGATCCTTGGCATTCGAAACAAACTATACGTCTTGGTAATAAAAATTGCCGGGACAGATCCGAACCGGTTGCTTTCGATTTCGTTCCCGCTTTTGTTGCTCGACCGAAACTTGAAATTTTTTTTTTCCGACATATCCACCACGCTTTCGTTCGCCTAAATGCCTAATGAATTACACGCGCGATCGTCCAAACGGTTCGGTTATCTACGACAGAATAATTGCAGAAGGTACATTTGAAATATTAGTCAAACCGAGTTGATTAATGATAATAAAGACTTTAGTTGAAGGTAGGTAGAACATTACCGTAACTTTAGTTTTGGGCTATATATAAGTATTCCAATGTTGGTTCTTTCGTTTTAACGATAGTTACTGTTTTTTTAATGCGTTGGTACGGAAGTAGTTTAAATGACGTTGTTGCCTTCGTTTTTGGATCATTTGTAAGCGTTATGTATAACATACAGTTATATATATGTTCAAATATAATTAATAAGAAATAGAAAAAATTATACTTTCAATATAAATAGAAAATATTGTTGTTTATTTATTTCTAAATTTATGAAAATATTTATTTTCAAATTCCAAGTGTACAAATAATTTTGTTCCTCGGTGTAACTAAATTTTCAGAACTGATTTTACAGTCGACTCGCAAAGTATATTTTTAAAGTAGCTCGCAAAATACATTTTTGAAATAACTTTCAAAATATATATTTTAAGTAACTCGCAAAATATAATATATGTTTTAGAGTAACTCGCAAAACACGAGTTACGTTAATATCACAATTCGCACAATGCTAATATGTCACGCAACGCTCTTTTTCACCATAGATAAAATACATAAATAAACGATAAGATAAATAAAAAATTGAGTATACGTATCTGTATGGAGTATTGCGTTAATACCGTGGCGTGTTCATTCACGTTTAGAAACAGTACATCGTCGAAAATGTTTCTCGCGTGTTTATCATCGATATATGCCCCTATCGATTCTGTTTTTCTTCCAATCACTCGACGTTACGTAAGAATAACAGAGGTCTTTGATTTTCACTCGGTATTATTGCCGGCATTAGTGTTATTTGTGAATCAAGGTCTTAGCAACGATTCACACGTTCCATAATATCAACTTGCATTGCCAGGCCTGCTCGAATCATCAAAAATTCAGGCCCGTAATTAGTGTAGAGCCGTGGGCGTAATGTTTCCCGGTAGCATATCGTTCACAGTGTTTCTACGCTGTCACTCGAATTAACATTCCCTCCGTATTTATTGCCTTAGTTCCCCGTTAAGTATTTAAAATTTCACAAATATGACAGAGAGAATTTTATATCCCCCAAATCGTTAATTATTCACCTGCGTTTGGATTGCTTGGGGTACCTGAAGTTGGAAACGTTTGGGACATTTGCGACGGGTGAAAATTTAAGGTACTTGAAGTAATCGAAACATTTATTATTTAAAGTTTGAAAATATGATATTTGAAATTTTTATGTAATCGAAAGTTTTAGTATTTGGAATTTGAAATTTTGAAGTAATCGAAACCTTTATTATTTAAAGTTTGAAAACATGATATTTGAAATTTGTAAGTAACCGTAAGCTTTAGTATTTGAAATTTGAAAATATGATATTTGAAATTTTGAAGTAATCGAAAGAATTGACACTTGAAATTTGAAAATATGAAATTAAAAATATTTGAGATGACTGAAATATTTGTAATTTGAAATGTGAAAAATATCGAATTTGGAACATTTGAAATGTGAGAGATATCGAATTTGAACCATTGGAAATATTGAAAATATCAAACTTGAAGCATTTGAAATATTGAAAATATGGAATTTCAAACTTTCGAAAGTTTGAATATTTGAAATTGGAAAGTTTCAAATTCGAAATATTTGACATACTTGAGAATTCGAATATTTGAAATTTGAAGGCATAAAATTTAGAATATTTGCGATATGTGAAATCAAAAATCTTTGAAAATTGAAAATGTACAATTTGGAATATTTGAGATAATTGAAAACTCAAATATTCGAAAATTGAAAATATAGAATTTGAAATATTCGAAATGCCTGAAAATTGCAGACTTCATAACCAGAAATTTGAGAATGTACAATTTGAAAATGTGAAATTCGTAAATTTATGAATTCTTATTACTGAAACTTGCAGTAGTAAAATTTGAAAATTCGAGCTAACCCGAGAATACGAAATTTCTAAATCAAAAACACGTACATATTAAAGTTCTATGCATTTGCTCGAATAAATTGTATTAAATACGTATATAATTAAGGGATTTATTTATCAACGTGTAGAAACACTTAACATTCACGTCCCACGCTATAAATAGCGCCATTAGCTTGATAATAATACGTGAGCCATAAATAATCTCAGAAGCCAGTTTTGTCGATCTTTTTTTTGCAGAATGAAATTAATGTTTCGGACAGAAACTGATTGGATATATGTATAAAATCTCGATATGGTAAGGAGGATTCCACTTGAAATTTGAATGTCGAGCTTCGAAAAAGAATCGAATGCAGTCTGTGGCGTTTCCCATAAATCATGTGTCATCATTATCATCGTTTCCTTGTCAACTGCAAATTGATTACACGTTTCACGAAAAAATTCTTCGGATGAATTCAAGTGTCCTGCTGTTTGTCATTCATCATTATAATGAATCCTTCATTACGGTAGTCGCTGTTTTTGACATTTTTATATTGTATGGTTCAACGAAACGCGCACGTTTTGACACTTGATTAATTTTATTTATATTTCTCGATTATGTTTATAATTGGAAATTCTGAATTTTCAGACACGAAGATTTCACGTTCGACAATGCAATTGTCGGAAAATTTGCAAATTGCGCAACTTGACATTTCAGAATTGGAAATCTGAGGACTTTGAAATGTAAAGCTTACGGACATGTAAATTGTAAAGAATATGCGAATTGTAAATGTCGAAATTCAAGATTTCAGAAATTGAAATTGTATCAAACTCGAAGTTAAAAATGGAAAATTCGTATATTTGAAATTTGAAGCTTTTCAATAGCCTTTGGAACAAATTTTCTATTTGTTCTCCATATTTTATGCGTGTGTCAGAATGAACTAGTATCAAAATGAACTCGTATCAAAATGAACCTGCCTCGATCAAACGAGGTATACCAACGAAACGAACGAGTATCAGGATCGATTAATCAGACGCGTATAATCCAACATCGATCCAATAATAATCGTCTTATCAGCGGCTTATCGTTGTTCAATTAAAATTCATTTAATCACATCCGGCGAAACAATGGACGAATCGATACCCGTATCAAAAGTCATTATAGAACAAATAAAAGTTTATGTAATTTGGAAATTGCCGATATCGAACTTTCGATTATGTAAACAGAGAAAGTATTATTATATCTTCGTGAGTATATTTATTGCTTCGATGGTGCAAACGAAGAAATCTGATCGATTATAATTATTTGTGCTCGATTATTTCGGACACGGCAGTGTCAGTTTCGAGTTCGAGTTGAATCGAACCTCTTGGCTCAGAATCGAACGATTTTTCTTTCTATTGGCGAATTACGATCAAGTTTACGTGTGTCTTTTGGCAACGGATCCTCTTGGAGTTGAACCAATTGTCGATTCATTCTTATAGACCTTCGAACCTCGATTCTTCTCCCGAAGATGCCTAAAATAAGCTGTTTAATTGCATCGAGAAACTGTTTGTTACGTTGCCTCGATAGTGTTGCGATTTTGGGGTCGTTTTCATCGAATTAAGGTATTACGTTGTACAATATCAAAAATTTTCAGGAAATGAAATTTAGATAGTGACATATTTTCAAGATTAACAATTTTTATGGTCATAAATTGTTGAGTATTAAATAATAGAATTTTAGCAAGTATTCATTAAAAAAAAAAAAATATTAAAAATCACGAACTCTCGAGTATAGAAATTAAGAACTTTAGAAAATGACGAATTCCCGTATTAAAAGACTTTCAGAAACAGTTTGTTACGTTGTCTCAATCATGCTGCGATTGTAGGGTCGTTTTCATCGAATTAAGATATTACGTCGTATATCAGAAATTTTCAGGAAAAATTAAAAAAAATTGACAAATTGTTGAATCAGAAAATGAAAATTCCAAATGCTGGACCTCAGACTATCAAAAGCTCGTAAAATCTTCGTCGAATTTGATTAGTCCCGAATCACCCGAATACTTCAGATTCTAACACGGCTGTGAATACTTCCTATATTACCAATTTCGTTAATTTCGTATATCAAACGGTTCGATCCGATCCCCGTTACTAATTTCGGTAATTTTGCATATCTGACAGTCCGAGCTAGTTCCTATTACCAATTTCGATAATTTTGCATATCTGACCGTCAAAGCCAGAAACAGATCATCCTCCATACGCAAGCATCCGAAACGTGTTTCACTAGCGTTCGAATATGCTCGTCGAGGTTGCTCTCCGAATTGAGCGTCGCATGACATCCCTTCCGCGTATCAGAAATGTTCGATGCTCGAAAATAACGCGGGAACCTTTCGATCGAACCGATAAATCGTTCGATCCAGGAAAGGAAATGGTCGATACGAAGCGTATGAACGCGGCGGTGCTCGTTACGCCTGAAGGCTTTCGACGGTGAAATACCACGTAGAATGCACACGTAGAATTCCAACGTCCCTTTCATCGTACCTCCAATCATCCTCGGTGCAGCATCGAGTTGTCGCGCATCAACCACGTACGCCACATTCGAGGTGGACGCAAGAAAGTGAGTATGTAAGCACCGTGTGTTAGCTCGGGTTCTGTTAGCCGGCGTACGGTCGATCGTGCCACGTTTTCTTCACCACCTGGTTACGTAAACACCGTGTGCAGACACCGGCTAATCTAACATCGCGGAGATAATGCGACGGCGATATCCAATTCGCGCTACGTAAATCTACATACGTGTGGAACGCGGCCGCCTTCGATATATGTAACAAGAACGAATCCTGGTAACGATTCAACGGGATCGATCGGTTTTTCGTTTCGCCGATTTGCGGATTCGCGTATCGATTTCGGGATCTGATGTTCGATGCGATTAGGGAACTCGACGTTTAACACTGAAACTACCAAACGGGTCGGATCACCCTTCTACAAATTTCCTATTTCAAATGACGGTTCAACGGGATCGATCGATTTTTCGTTCGCCGATTTGCGGATTCGCGTATCGATTTCGGGATCTGATGTTTCATACGATTAGGGGACTCGACGTTTAACACTGAAACTACCAAACGGGTCGGATGGCCCTTCTATGAATTTCCTACTTCAAATGACAAAATTTGTTGAGATGGTTTTCTTGACATCTGTGCTGATTGTCGTCAAGGTAATCAATAGGTGTATTCATTTATGTTTCGTCATTTGTTCATTTATTTTTCAGCTTCATTTTTATAATTTTCAACTTTCATTTGCACATCGGTAGTTTTAGGGTCTAGAGCGGATGTGGAGATGCGTCCACACGGAAATCTTTGGGTGGATACTTCGATCCGAGGAAATTTCGGGACACTTGGATCAGGGAATCTAGGGATTTTGAGAGTATGTTAATATGGCGTGTGTCGATTTAGGAACGAAAGGAATATGGTGATAAACCGACCGGTGAATCTACTGGCTTTGGGTATCTTGGAATTTGGGGAATATGTTAACCTGGGAACACATTGATTTGGAAATATAGACATATCTAGCAGTATAGAAATCTCGGAATCTGAGAATGTAGGTATCTAGGAATTCAGAAATTTGGGGTTCCGGTAATGTAGAATTATAAACCCTAGAAAGATCAATATCTGGCAATATTTCAATTCGACGGTGCAGATGTTCAATGACATTGATACTCGCTGGTATATCGATCCAGAAGTCTAGTGATATGTTGACACATATAGGATATATCGAAATATTGTTACAAGTAACAGTCTAGGGATTACCAGAGTCGATTCGACATCTCGTCGCCGGTCAATTTTCTGAGCCGATGCCGGATTCATCACTCTCTTTGCTATACCATGTGTGTACGCGATCTCGTGAAAGGCCGCGTGGTTCGGCTTGGGTAATCGCAGACGATTTTTTTGCACGGCGAGTTTTGAAATAGGCGACGCCACGGGGCGAGCACAAAGAAAGATGCCAGGCTATAGAAAAAAAGGAGAAGAAGAAGGGCACCCATGATCTTTTAGCGTCCCTAATTTCGTCCCGCTTATTTGCTCGGTTACCTAGGCAGAGCTCCGTGTCGCTTTCCTTCGGGCAAACTTTATGTAATAATTATGACAGCTATGTAATTTGTTTATTATGAAATGTGAAATTCGGAATGTGAAAGTTCTTCGAGAAAGAATTTACGTAATAGATTCTACGTAGAATAGGGTTACAGTGGACGCTCGATAATTGCTCGCCACACAATTCGCTGCTAGGTAAGTATCCTTACATGGTAAGGATAGCATACATCTGTACTTACACGCATTACTCGTACTTTTCATACTCGGAAATATTTGTGTACGTATATTGGTTCAGATAGTCAGTGAACGTGTGCAGTCGACGCTTGTTATATTGCCATTTTCCTGTGAACTTTTACACGTGTTAGTACCATTACTTCGACACTGTAGTGACCGTATGTAATCACGAATCTCGTTCATAAAGTAAACAAATCTTTCGAGTTTAGAAGTTTGAAAATTGTCGAGTCTTTAAATTGTTGAAACCTTTTTTGTCTTTTCACTATATCGCCAGTCCAAACTTCACTCACACATGGTTGAACTATTGTAGTATACTATGTAGCATACTATTGACGTTTGATAATTTGGGTTTCTTTAAAAAATCAACCCTTAGAGCCCCTACTGCAGGGATTTATCAAACAACTATTTATCTTCGAGAATCTCGAAATAAATGAGAGGAGGGTGTATTTTAAAATATTTTGTAACATTGAAATCAGGGATCTTTCGGAATTACGATCGCAGCTGCTCAAATCAAGAAATCAATTAACAGTATTTGCAGATAATGATTAAAGAAAGTATCTCGCCGAATCTTTCAATTACAATTAATTGATAAAATTGACTTCCTGATGTTGTTCCTTATCGAGCAATTATTTAACGCATCACAGGTGTTTTATCGCGAACAAGTGTTAATACTACGCAGTTATATTCACTAGCAAATCTCTCTTTTATGAACACGTAATAGATAATTGATCGCTGATCGATCTTTCTGGACGATCGCGATGATGATCTCATTGCTATGCACGTAATCGTGGAAACAATAGAGCAACGTGATAAACGCAACGTTTCTAAAATTTGTTACCAAACATATTGCATACACTTATTTGTATATTGTAATATAAAAGAAATTGGTAACGCAACGTACGTTGTATTCTAACAATTTTTTAGCGCAAGTTGTACGTACAATGTATATCGATCGATATTAAATAATATCGCGTTTAAAAAGTAATGAAAGAACAGCGTATTACAAACGTAATCTTCGTCGCTTACATAAATCTTTAATAATACACCTCGTCGAGTTTCGCAATTTTAACAAGCCATTAAGCATTGATGCTCGCTTGTTTCAGACATCGGTCAATTTCTTTTTCTTTGCAATTGTGATAACGGTGAAATTTAATTAAAAAGGCTCACTGAATCGAGCGAACGATAACGCGTTTCAGCAAACACGTTGCTTTATCGTACTCGTGGTATTTTTATCCAATATTCTTTCCTTACAGATTACTGTAACATTGTAGCACTTTTGCAATTGCTTTTCGAACTGGAGATTATTGCATCGCTTTCTCCTGTCAATTCGTCTTTCTGGAATTTCGATAACATTGTGATCGATTAATCCGTTCATTATTAAAAATAATTGCGAATATTTCGTTGAAATGAAAAATTTGGAGATTCAGGGATTTGGAGATTGGAGAATTTGAAAAATTAGAACTTGGTTCGGTAATTCGACAAACGGGTGATTTCAGAAGGTTCATTTTGAATTTTCAGAATTTCGAATGTTTTTCGATATTCGAGAATTTGTAAATTTACAAATTCAGAGATTTAAAATTTTTTAAGTTTGAGAATCGGGGATTTGACGATTAGGAAACTATAAAATTTACGTTTTCGAAATTTGGGGATTCGTGCTCTCAGAACTTTAGAATCCGGGCATTTGGAATTTTGGGGATGTGAATACGAGAATTCGAGAATTTGTGGATTTGGAGATTTAGATATTTGAAAATTTGCAAATTTGGGAATCTGGGAATTTAAGAATCCGGAAAAGTGCAAATTTTGGAATCTGGAAATTTAGGAATCCGAAAATTTTCAAATTCAGTAATCTGGGAATTTGTGAATTTGGAAATTAAAAAATCTGAAATTTTGTAAATTCGCGAACCTAGAAATTAAAAAATTCAAAGATTTGAAATTTTCGAAATTTAGTAATCTGGGAATTTGAAAAAGTAGGAAGTTATTAGTATACAAATTCAAACATCTGAAAATTTCAATGCTCAAATACATTCATGCATTTGAAAAAAGACCCCTCTTCAATTTCTAATAAATCTCTACATTCCCCTAGATGTTCCAGTACCAGCTCCTACTTTCTCCATGTACCTACAGTACCACTATACGTCCCTCGAGTTTCAAGTTAAGTATCGAATTTCGAAGTGTCTACTACCCCCATCTACCCGTTCGCACAGTCAGCCTCATACGTTAGAAATATTCGAGAATCCTGCGTCGATCCCCAATGCTCGATCGGGAACGAGTCAGCAGGCGCGATAGGCTCGATAAATTTCAAGATCAAATATCGCGGCCGCGGCTGGTGCAAGTATTCCCATTAATTCGCGGGGAATCTAATCGGTCCCGGCGTGAAAGTAATTAGCCGGGGCCGTAATACACGGGCTATAAGATCCTTTGTCCCGGTGGTTTTTCGCCAGCGACACACCGACGTCGTGGTACAATTAGCCGCGTAAACTGGTTTCATTTTTTCCCTTTTATCCTCGGCCGTTTCGCGAGCGGTTGCGGCCTCAAACGAGAGAGACCCCGGGCGCCCCCGGTGCCCGCTTCCATTATGATACTTTTGTCCGACAGGCCTTTGAATCTGTCCACCGTGCGGCAAACGGACAGACAGAGAGACTAACAGAGAGAGAAAGAGAGAGAGAAAACGACGGAGTAATAGTAGAAACGAGGCCTGCACCAATCCCAGCGGATAATTCTCAAAGCATATTATACGAAATATCAAGGCCTTGCCTTTCTACGGTTAGCGTACACGTTCGAGTACCGCACGTGAACAAGCCGCACACGCAATGAAAACGAAGCTCTCGGCCGATTTAACCTGTTAACCGAGTCGTTCTCTATATGTTATCCCTTTTTTTTTTATTCCCACCTTTCGAACTCTTGGCCGGACCATTTTATCAACCGGACGCGTTTTATTCAGTCGAAGGGCGAAGGAACAGGTGTCTATTTGTCTTACGTGTCGTTGAGTCATTGATTTCGTACAAACTTTTTCTAGAGAATTTAGATCCGAGTTCGATCGTTTTTGTTGCCATTCGTCATTCGATGGATATCTAATTCTTCTTGGTTCATCGAAAAAGTATGCGGATTTATTGGGGGTGGAGTTTCGAATCAGTGGTTCGCGAGTTCGAATCCGAGATTAAGAATTGTGTTCTTCCTTATTTTTTTTTATGATATATTTGTATTCTTTTTCGTTTGCTGATACAATTCATCCCTTTTTATTAATTTTCTTTGTCTTTCATCTTTTTTTGAGTTCCTTTAATTGCATCATGTCGCATAATTATGACAAAATTGTACTAATTGTATAATCAAATAAATTGATTTTTAATATCTTTAAAAATGATTTTCTGATAATTTTATTCATAAGTTTAATTAAAAATTTTATTAGATAAATATGATTTTTAAAAGAAAATGTTTAAATAATTAAAATATTGGTATAATGATTAAGTAAGTAATATACATTGCATATATGGTAATATATATGAATATTTAAGGAATTAGATAAATTTATATTCACCTATTAAACATAAATATGTCTTTTGGATTATAATTTTAAGTCAGTTCTGCTCAATGACTATAGTTTAAACTGCTGCAGTATTCTGACTGTACAAAGCCAGTAATTATACAATTATTACATAATGTGTAGGAATAAATATACATACGGTGTAGGAATACATAGGTACACACAATGTATGTAGAAATACATAGGCATATACGGTGTATTATTGATTCTACCATATCATTTATACAATATCATGTTACTTCTACAATATGTTAACTGTAACGCGATAGAACACGATAAAATAAGAATTGCAATAAAACAATACTAAATCCAACGAATGTAAAGGGTAAGAAAATAAAAATAATAATAAAGAACGTAAATAAAAGTATTACTACAAATATTTCTAGTTTGTAGTAGTTGCAAATTTCGATACTATCAATAAATAACATTTTGAGAGACAAACACCTCTGCCATATACGGTCTTATTTATTCCCGCTCTTAAATTCCAAATACAAGTAAAATTGAACGTCCACGATTTCCTCTCAATATCTTGCAATCGGTGCAATTTAAAAGAAAAACGTTGCAATCGCGTCCGTACCACTCGAAACACAAAAATTACAAGCGTATCCACGAAGCCATTGCAATTTCATTATTATTTATAACGCCATTGCAAGAGTACCGGCAAAATCGTAATCGCGCATAATCCGTTGTCCATAAACAGATCAAAGCGGTTCGCGGAGAGCAATTCTTCAGGATTTCCGCGATTCCCGGCGACAAGCGATCAGAGACACGCGAATCGGCGAAATCGCGATAAGTGAGGAGGGGATGAAAAAAGAAGAAATTGATTTCGCGGTTGGACTTATCGGTTCAGCGAACGCACGGCGACGTTGCGTAAGTGAGCGGAGACAAGCAAAGTTATTCCGTTCAATGATCAATTTGTCGAGCGGGCGTGCGTTCGCAACGCAACCGTGTCTCTCTATTTGGTGCGAATCTCGAAATGGTCCGCGATAACGACGCGATTTTCGACTTAACCGCTCAATCGATACCGAGCAACTCTCGACGGTTCGTATCGTTCGTTGAAATCGCCGAGAACGTCGGAGCTGATCACTATCTCGATTAACTTTGAATACGATCGAAATATTGGTAGACTGCGATCGATTTATTATTTGGACGATAGTATACTCTGAAGTCCATAACCAACACCATAAGCATGTTACATAAACATACCATCTCTCAACCGTACCCCTTAACCACACTTCATAACCATAGCACGTAATCATACTACCCCTTAACCATACCTCATAACTGTAACACCCCTTATCCAATACTCCATGTACCCATACCATATATACCCATACACCATACACCCATACACCATATTCCACATAAGCATAACTCACATACTCATACCTCATATACTCCACATATCCATACGTAACATATGCATGTCCCACATACTCATACTCCATATACCACTACCTTACATACTCATACTCCATATACCACTACCTCACATACTCATACTCCATATACCACTACCCCACATACTCATACTCCATATACCACTACCCCAGATACGCATATCCCACATACTTATACCCTACATACTCATACTCCATATACCACTACCTTACATACTCATACTCGATATAGCACTACCTCACATACTCATACTCCATATACCACTACCCCACATACACATATTTCACATACTCATACCCCATATACTCATACAGCACATACCCACACCCCATATATTTATACTCCATATACTACTACCCCACATACACATATCTCATACACTCATGTTCCATATACCACTACCCCACATACACATATCTCACATACTCGTTTCGACGAGAGGAAAGGTGCACGCGATGGTCTCGTGAACAAGCTTTATCCAAAAACGGCCGCCCCTATCTGAACACTGACAAATATTTTTCGCACAACCGAGTAACGTCGCGATCAACAGTTTGTTGTTTGTGCGGGAACACGCATCGTGCGATAAACGCAATTCCGATTGCTTTTCGCTTCGATTAATGGAGTTGCGAATACAAGAAGCGGATCCCAGCTTAGTATGGATATTATGCGAATGATGTTCATACCACTCTACGTTATTACATTTGGAAATATGAATGTATTGCTGTTGAAATGCGGGGATATGGAAATCCAAGAATACTACTACCTAGCGATATTTGAGGCTATATGTCAACACTAAACCTACCGGCGTACAATACACGTTTATTTCGAAATTAAAAATGAAATTTAGAAACAAATAAACGAACACAAATCAATGTACACATTAATGCTCTATCTCGATGAAGATCAACAGGAATTTCAAGAAAGACATCTTAACATACTTTTCAACTTCAAATTAGAAACTTGTTAAATGGTCATTTTGATCGTTTTGATAAGTTTAGTGCCAAATCCAATCTAATTATACTGATGAATGTAAATGATGACAATTTAAGGATTTATCGATGCAACAATGCGTGGACCTAGGTATGTTTGGATTTAGTAACTCATGAGCCTTGGGATATTTGTATTTGGTGATATTTGAATTCGCAGATGTTTCAAGCATCGATATACTGGTTTTTGTTGGTTTTATATCGGCGAATTAATATCGAACGATACAATCGTACAAGTGCCGATATCGTTGACAGTCGACAGATCAAACTTGCGAACATCTTCGAGACCTTTAATCGAAAATGTTTTATTCGGAAAAATACATAAGAAAGCAATTATCGCGTTATGCGATTAACTAATCGCGGCCGTATTAGATTCGATAAGGCGTTTATTTCAAAAATAATTGTTTGCGACAAAAGAAATTCGATCGTTGACCGTGATTACTGCGGAATTTCGTCATCTTGCGAGCCAGCGGGTTTCGTGGGTATTTGAAAAGTTTATTCAACTTGAAGGAGTGTCGTCATGTACACCGACACCGATACGAGGATTCGGAAATTGCTAAATATGTGATTATTCGCGAGCTGGTGGATCGTTAATTAGCGTAAAAAAGACGCTGGTGATAGTTAGTTGAGCAACAAGCGGAAGATGATTGAAAATTGTGACGTTAGCGGAGCAAAAAATTGGACAAAAAAAATGAACCCGATTAACGAGATAGTTTTAATTGCATTGAATTTAATTATAGGATTGATTGTACTTCGGATGTTTAATTTTAAATTTCTCGGATTCGTAAATTTCTATTCTCGAAATTTTCTGAATACCTACGTATTGAGATTGTCAAATTCAATCTCATCAGAAATTTTCAAATTCGTGAATTTTTAAGAGTCAGATTCTCGAATTCTTTGAAGTCCTACGATATAATATTCTCAAATGTCAAAATTTCTATATTTCCGAATTTCTACATATGTAAATTTCCAGGTCCCCCAATATCTACATTTCCATATTTCTAAGTTCGCCTATTTTTCAAATTTCCAAATCCTCCAATTTTCACATTTCCAAATTCCCCAATTTTTACATTTACAAATTCCCAACTCCTCTAATTTCCAAATCCCCCATTTTCTGCATTCACAAATTTCCAATTCCTCCAATTTCCACATTTACAAATTTCCAAGTCACCCAAAATTTACATTTGCCCAATTTGCAAATCCCCAAATTACCAACTCCCCAATTTCTACATCTGCAAATTTCGAGATTCACAAATTCTTAAATTTCCAAAATCTCACATCACCGAATACTTTAATTTCCTAAAACTCACAGATTCCTAAATTCCCAAGTCCCCAAATTCTACATTTGCAAATTCCCAACTCCCTCAATTTCCAAAACCCAACATTCACATTCCCAAATTACCAAATCCCCAATTCCTGCATCCACACATTTCCAAATTCTGAAATTCTTAAATTTCCTAAATCTCACATCACCGAAACCTCCAACTTCCCAAATTTCACAGATTCCCAAATTCCCAAATCGTCCAATTTCCGATAGCTCGAGTTTCCAAATTTCGCCAATAATCGATTTGCCTACCACCGGTGCACAATGCAAAATAAAATATCATACGATTATTACCAGTGCATAATAACGGTAATCACTCTTACGATTTCGTTATGAAAGCCCGCGTTAGTTAGCTGAATCCTCAGCTCGCCCTTTTATTTGTCGAGGAACGAGCACCTTATAATCCTTTTAACCGGATTCGTAGCTTCCACGTGAGAATTACAGAGCGCGTGACACACGTAATCGAGGTTAATTAAAGGGAAACAGAATGTACCCACACGAACGCGGTTTCAGCTTGTGGTTCGTGTCGTTAGCCTGAGCTGCCAGTGGATGTGCCTCGAAAGTTATCAGCTGTACAGATAAACGTGCCCAAACAGATATAGACGACTTTGTTTACCGTATCACCAAAAAATATGTCACCGTACGATGATCAGACGGGGAAGTGTATTTTTGGGCTTTGCTTCGCTGAACCATACACGATATACCGAGATTGTAATACATGTAGATCACTTTTAGACAAATGAAGAAGTAGGGGAAGGTTGAGTACTGCGATATATATTTTCCATATTTTGAAATCTGCGATCTTCTATAGCTTTCAAATTCTATTTTTTCGAATTTCCAAACTTTTCAAGTCTCAAATTCGGAACTTTTTTCAGGTTTTGGAAATTCTCGGTCTCGAATTTTTCAAGTTATCGGCGTTTCAATTTTTCAACTTTCAAACGTCTGAGCTTTCCAATTTATCGAAGTCTCAGTTTACTCAACTTCTCTGTATATCAAATTTCTCAGATTATCTAAGTCTCAATTTTTTCTAATTCTCTATGTCCCAAATTTCTCAAATTATACAACTTCAAAACGTCGAAGCCTCTCAAATTATCTAAGTCACAATTTTTTCAAATACTCTATATCTAAAATTTCTCAAATTCGACAACTTTTAGATGTTGAAATTTCTCAAATTATCTAAGTCGAAACCTTTACATGTTCTCTATATCTCGAATTTCTCAAATTCGACAACTTCCAAACGTCGAAATGTCTCAAATTATCTAAGTCTCAATTTTTTCAAATTCTCTATGTCCCAAATTTCTCAAATTATACAACTTCAAAACGTCGAAACCTGTCAAATTATCCAAGTCACAATTTTTTCAAATACTCTATGTCTCAAATTTCTCAAATTCTATAACTTGCAACACATTTAAACTTCTGCAATTCTCTATGTTGCAAATTTCCAAATTCTGAAATTCGCCAATTTTGCACGTTCTCAAATTCTTAAGTTGTCAAATTTGTAAGTTCTGAAAACCTGAAATTTCTTGAGTTTCTCGTGCTTCTCTAATTCTCAAACTTCAACATGTCTCGAACTGTTCAGAACCTGAGGATTCCGAATATCCAAATTCCCAAATTTCCCACCCCTTCGAAACACATTGAACGCTCGAACACAGAGACTCGTAATTATATCGCAACTCGAAACTTTCCAAGTTCTATGAATGAAAAATCGTGTTCAAGATTCTGTCCCGTTGCCTCGACGATTTATTCGGCGGGAACTCGTAAATCTGTCTCGATTCCCGAAACGAATTAAGCCTCTTCCACAAACAAGCTCGTTACCGCGTTGTTATTAATTTCGTAGCAACGAAATCGGGCTTACTTTATCGCGGCTGGAAAGCAGACAATAATCCCCCGGTGATGTTTCCACGTGAGCGCACGTTTCTGTTCCGCGAGAGCGTCGAAGGCAGAATCATCGCCGCTGCCAACCCCCTCGTAACTCGTTCGAGTTAATTACATTTGCAAAGCGGCCCCTAAACGCGGCCATGGCAAACAAGAAATAATCTGTCTCGGCTAAAATTCTGTTTACGCGCTCGCTTCCATCTTTCCGCCGTTTTAATCGCCGCTCGCTCAAAAATTCTCTGCTGCTCGACGCGATAATGCGCCGAGAAAAATAACTTCGGCCGATAATTGATCGTAGCCTCTTTCCGAAAGGAGCCAGTCTCTCTTATTTTATTCTTCTTTAGCGAGAAACATTACTTCACCCTTAACCCTTTACGGTCCTCAATTGCTTTTGCCTACAGCTCGTTGATTAATTTACGAAATAGATCAAGAAATGGGTTTACAATAAAGTGGATTGCAATAATGCTGGGTGCGTGACAAATATATGTTTAATTTATTACAAGTGACAAAGAAATGAAGACATCTTTAATCAACATGTTTATCTAAATTATTTCTATGATTCAAGAGAGTGGGAACGTCGAACCATGCTCGACATAGGACAGGAAAGGGTTAACGCTCCAACTTTTAACACTGGAACTATCAACCAGTCAAAATGACTGGTTTCGGGTTTGGCATGTTTTATTACAAAAATTTAATTGCTGTCCTTCTGACAAAATGTCTGTCATGTTTTATTGAGCTAATGAATGGTTGTGTATGTTAGGTGATGACACAATATTTATTTATTTATTTTTCTACTTTATATTCAGTTTTGAAGTAAACATCCATTTAATGACGGTATGTACAGTGTTAATTGTGAACATCGACCGGCAACTTCAATTGCGTACTTCGACTTGCAAGTTTTTACGTGTCAAATTTTAAATCCTACAACGACACGTGAATAATAATATTCACATTCATAAGGAGTGACAATGGAAAAAATCGGATTCGATTAAATGTTATTTTTTTATGCAATTTTTATTGCTTTTATTGCTAGACAGTTGATTTATTTGCAAGTATTTTCGTGGGCATGATCTATGGACAAAATGAATACATATACATATATATGGATATTAATTGCGTCTCTTCGGTACATGAGTTTAACGAAGTTCGCGTCTTTCGGGTATTTAAATTGCGTATTATGAAATACGAACTCTAACAGATTTACATACGCTTTCCTAACTTCACGGTGACCCAATCCGATTTGGACTCGTTATAACTTTCACCGAACTTCATGTCCATCAAACGAGCGAAATACTTGTAACCATGATGAAATTAACTTCAATTTAACCTTACCTTTATGCAATTTCCTAATCTCTACCTTACGTCGATACAATCCAAAATCGTAACTCGAACTTACATAATGCTGATAGTGATGAATCGTGTAGTCACGCAATCCGACATAATCAGATACTGATTTGACCTGACAGTCTCTTTAACGAACCTCGACCTTATCGTAACAGAACTTAACTTAAGTTGTATTCGGCCAAGACTAGCCTAAACTTAACATAACTTCGACGCTTCAATAGACTAGACTGATTTAAGCGTAATCTAATTACGACATCCTAATGGATTAGATCAACCTACATTTAACCTAACTTCGATAACCTAATAGACTAGACTAGCCTAAACTTAATCTAACTTCGACTTTTCGGCAGACTGGACTAGTCTAAAATTAACCTAACTTCGACATTTTCAAATTTCCAAATCCTCCAATGTCTACATTTCCAAATTCCCAAATTCTCCAATTTCTATATTTACAAATTCCCAACTCTCCAAATATCCAAATACCCCACCTACTGCATTCACAAATTTCCAATTCCTACAATTTTCACATTTACAAATTTCCAAGTGACCAAATTTTACATTTGTCCAATTTCCAAATCCTCACCTACTGCATTCACAAATTTCCAATTCCTCCAATTTTCACATTTACAAATTTCCAAGTGACCAAATTTTACATTTGTCCAATTTCCAAATCCTCACCTACTGCATTCACAAGTTTCCAATTCCTCCAATTTTCACATTTACAAATTTCCAAGTCACCAAATTTTACATTTGTCCAATTTCCAAATCCCCAACTTCCACATTTACAACTTACCAAATCCCCAATTTCTGCATTTGCAAATTTCCAAATTCTCAAATTCTTAAATTTCCAAAATCTTACATCACCGAATACTCGAATTTCCTAAAACTCACAGATTCCCAAATTCCCAAGTCCCCCAAATTCTACATTCGCAAATTCCCAACTCCCCCAATTTCCAAATCCCCAACTTCCACATTCCTAAATTACCAAATCCTCAATTCCTGCATCCACGAATTTCCAAATTCTCAAATTCTTATCCAGCAGACTAGACTAGTCTAAAATTTACCTAACTTCGGCAACCCAAAAGACTAGATTAACCTATGTTTAGCCTAACTTCGAGAACCCAATATACTATACTAGCCTAAACTTAATCTAACTTCGACTACTCTGCAGACAACGCTAGTCCAACCTTAACCTAACTTCGACACTTCTGACATAACTACGAACTTTACATCAACTTCACCTAACCTCTTTACAATATACTTATACGCTGCCCTAACATTATGACCTGGTCTAACTTCAAGGTTTCAGTACATTGTCAATACAACACACGCCTCATTTTTTTTTAAATTCTAGAAATGATAACACAGAGAAATCCTCCTGTTCTTCAATATCAGTTACGATTTTAATCCAAAAGAAATTGTAAAGAAAATCAATGTATTATCTTCAACAAATGCGCCGAACAAATAAAATTACAACGATCATACCGGGAAGAACAGAATGACATCTTTTAGTTTTTTTTATCGATCGAACAGAGAACGGTTCTTATCAATTTGTTCTTATTGAACATCGAGATACAACACGACGATATTTTCTATATTATTAATTATATTTGAACATATATAGCGGTATATTACAGCAGCAACAAATGAGCCAAAAATGAAGGCATTAATTATTCGTACACTTAATTATTATAAGTGGGTTACAATTATTTGAATGGCAATTTTCTCAGTTAATACTTTGCAGGATTAGGCACATTTTTATCGAAATCAGGTTCTAGTTTACACCATCATTTTAATATTTCTTTTAACGCTACATTTACGGACGTTGAATGACCACTTATGTCTGAATTGAAAACGAACTACAAAAACAAATAAATAAGGAATAATACATAAGCCAGTTTATAGAAAGATTCTTTATCTCGATGAAGGTTAACGCGCATTTTGCAAAAAGTTTGCCAACAATTTTCGTAATTGAAAATAAGAAATCTATGATCCGTCATTTTGAGGGGTCCGTAAACCTAGTGTTAAGCGTTCTTTCGATGTTATGTCATGTTCATATATCGTTATAAGCGTTACGTATAATATACAGCTATAAATGTTTAGATATACTTCATAGCATAGAAAATAATGTATTAAGGGGACCGGAAAGTAATGTCCTTTTTTTTGCAGCGAATTCAAACGGATAAATTTTTAGTACATTTTTATGTTTAATCAATGATGTAATCGCCCTTTTGCTATTTATTGTACAAATTTTCTATGTCGAATTGATAAAAATCGATTGATTTTTGAGCAAAATATCTGAAAAGAGGCATTCGCAGGAACGACATTACTTTCCGATTTCCATAATAATTTTTATTCCTACATTACAAAGGTACGAATAATTTTGTCCCCTGCTGTATATCGTCGCGAAGGATTGCACTTTCCACGTGGAAAGTCGGAATATCAACGAGATTTTTCCGTGGAAAACAGATTTCAAGGCTCGTCGAGCACGATACAGCGAGAGAGAAACAATGTATCTGCTTCCAGGAAGCACGATACAACGTCATGTCAGATCCGATTGGTTAGATAGGAGGCAGTGTCAGTGATAAGGGAGACCCTGACTGCGACAGAAACACCTACTCTTTCTCTCTGTTTGCCGGATAAATGTTGACTGACACTTGTTGCTAGAATGGTGCAACAACCATTTGGTCCCAAGGTGATTCTTTGCACCTGCTACGAACGAGATAAACGAAACACACCGGCTGTTACGAGCACGACCGCGAATAAATACTGAACAGAGTGGTCGTGTGAGCTTCTGCTTCAAAAATTGGACTTAATTAATTCAATTCGTTAATCAAAATGATCAAATTGGTGGCATCTCCCACGTGCATCCTTGGAGAAACTCATGCGGTCGCTGCGGTTGGTAGTCGTTATGAAACTTGGACAACTTGATGCTTGAATGAGGTTGAACTTAGTTAATTAGTTAATCGGGTTTTTAATAGGTGAAACAAGTTTTCGGCTACGATAGTAGAGTGCGATGTAGAGCGATTTTGGGTGTAGAAAGTTAGGATTTCGAAATGTTTTGAAAGTCTTGGGGTTTGGGTACTTGCAAGGGTCGAATTTGGAGATTTGGAAATTTTCGAGGTTGGAATTTAGATGTTTCGAATTTTCAGATTCGAGAATTTCGAGGTATCGAATTTTTTATGTGGAAAATTTAGTATTTAGGAAGTTGGAAATTTGAAGTTGCAAATTTCGAATTTAAGAATTTACGATTTCTGAATTTACAAATTTGCAAATTTCGAGGTTATAAATTCACAAATTTACCAGGTCACGTATTCAGTAATATACACATTTGTAAATTTATAAATTCTAATTTTACAAATATAGCTTTCTGAACTTTGAACTATCGTGAACAGCCTGTATTCCTATATCGCGTTATAATAACGCCCCGTTTTCGAAATTCATTTATCCGGTTTATCAATGATAATGCTCGTAACGTTGACACGTGTAGTAAACGTTAAAACGTGCCTCGCAAATAATCGGCCAATGATATCTTTCTTTGCTATAAATAAAGTCGCCGTAGAGGAAACTGTTTCACGGCCGATTAACTTCAGCAATTTTGAGTTTTTGTATGTTCTATAAGCAAGGTTAACGCTATCTAGAGATATTCTAATTTTTTTTAAAATCATGGGATCTCATGTTACGAATTTGGAAATTTGGAAATATAGAAATGTAGACATTTAAATTTGAAGGACTCGACGTTTTGAAAATTTAGAAATTTGTGAATTTTGGGAATTTGTAAATTTAGGAATTCGAAACATTAGAAATTTGAGAATTAAAAAATTTGGTAATTAAGGAAGTCAAGAATTTGGAAATTTGAAAATTTGGGTATTTGGGAATTTGAAAATTTTAAAGTTTGAGAATTTGAGAATTTGGAACATTGGATATTTGAAAATTTAAGAATTTAGAAATTCGGAAATTTGGAAGTTTGAAAATTTGAGAACTTGGAACATTGGAAATTTGAAAATTTTAGAATTTGGAACATTGGAAATTTGAAAATTTTAGTATTTGGAACATTAGAAATTAGGAAATTCCGAAATGTAGGTGCCTTCAAATTTTTGAATTCAATAACTTTGAAGTTTCGGTCTATAGGAAATTGGAAATGTAGAAATTTCCAAAAATGGAACTTTAGGAATTCGGAATTTAAAATTGTCGAAGTTTAAAAATTTGACCCATTGCAACCTTGAAAATACTCGAATAATCTTTTCCCTCTAAGTTTTTAATTATGATGGAATTCCTATTCAGGAGTTAAAGTAAACAGTAAAAATTAAATAAAGTGACCACAATCGCAATCTCGGATTAGTCCGACTTTACCCAATGACCGAGAAAGCGATTGTACAGCGTTGATTTTTCGTGTCTTTTCATTCACAACATCGATCAAACTTTTCCTTTCGCTTATCACGCTTGGTCTGGGGTCACGACAAGTCTGATATGAATCGCGTCGCTGTATCAGCGATTTCACCAAGACCTTTGAACCTTTTTAAACGATCAGTATACCCTTGGCAGGAAACGTTGCTCTGTTCATTGAATATTCGGCAGACTGTCACTTCGGGTTCGATCATGTTTGGTTCATTAGTAGTCGACATTTTGAACCGTCCGTCAAGTTCGTGCATTTAAAAAGTGCTTCGTGTACAATGGTTGTATAACAACTAAGATTAAACGTCTTATTTGTTAAAATGTAGCTTTAAACATTGTATTACAAAATAAATTTAGTCACCTTATTTAGTCATTGTATTTATTGAAAAATAGGCGTGAGCAATGCATTAAATAATACAAATAAATAAAACATAGTAAAAAAAGGAGGTATAAATACTTTGTTTATTGAAAAATATTTCTAAACACAATATTAGAAAATAGTATCTTTTGTTGCAGGATTAGAAAACAGATCCAGTCATACGATTAACATTATTAAATATTGTATTAACAAAAAGAACCTACTGCAAAATCTACGTGTTCGTTATAGTATTATAAAAATCGAGATGCAAAAGAATTCAAGACGTTAGATCATTTTGAAATATTTCAAATAATTTCTTTAATTATTTTAAATAATTCATTTCTGTATCTGAGTACACTTTTTAACATCGTTCATGTGTGAAACATGAAACAAAAATTTTTAGAGTATATATTTATTGTTTGCATAAATTTAATCCTCGAATTATTAACATTATTCGTTCCTCGAGTGATTATATTTCTCGAATCCTCGAAAACGATGTAAATTTACTGTGCTTGAAACTGCTCTTAAAAAACTACCATATCCACATGTCGATTCCAATCGTTCAAATCACCAAAAACTTGACAAGTGAACCAGTCAAACGATTAGAATTTCGAGTTTGTTTTTTCAGAATCTTTTTCCACGTTCATCGACCGGATGTCGCTTATCTGCGTGACCCAGCAACCGTTCAAACATGCTCGTGGAAATCCTGTTTTATCGCTCGCGACTGGTAAACCGCGAATTGTGTAAAAAGACAGTTTCGTTGGAAATATCGAGTCGAGGATTAGAGTAACGAAAGGGGCCGAGTGGCGTTCATTTACGACTCATCTTCGAATTAGACAACAAACGATTACTCGCTCGTTCACGTAATCGATTTAAAGTGGAAGCTTCATTTTATTAATTTGAATCCGACGGGCTTTTCAATGAAAAACATAAAAAAAAGAATTTGTTCAAATTTTTTCATATTATATAACAAATTGAAGAAGTCAGGAAAAATATTTTGTAGTAGCCGAATCCTTTGTGAATAAAACAAACAAAAATTTAGCTCAATCGGACGAGTAGTTTCTGAGAAAAAAATTCGTAAGTGAACCCCTCGCACTATAATAACGAGTTACACTCGTGACGCACTCGAAGTTCAAATAATGTAAACTTCATTTGTATTTTTAACACGGATCAATGTTCAATTTCAATCTAATTTTCATTTGCACAATTGAGGATCATTGAATGCAAAATAGTCTTGATATTCGAACTTTCATTAGCCGTCTTATAGTTGTAGCACCTAATACTTCATTATGTCTGACGCATTTGCCAAATGAAACATAGTGCAAGGGGTTAATGAACAAAAAATAATGATTTGAAACGAATTCATCAAACTTTTCAACAAGAAAATTTCACGAGAAAATGCTTTCGAGAGCAAAGGGTTAAAATCGTGCCAAAGACGACATCCCGGGTCCAACGTCCTGCAGGACGTCCACAGGGACATGTCACGGTTTATTTCCCTATTCAGTGAGCAACGTAGTCGGTTTTCTGAGGACGCGTGGGACGAGACGAGCAAGTTGTTGCCTGGCAACCGATTGACCCAGATCCGCTCACGGTTGCCCCGTTGGTCACGTTGCGTTGCTCGGGGCGTCCTGTTGTCGCCCAAGGGTCGGGGGCTAAGTGTAGGCACAACAGGAGTACCTTCGATGCCCGACAAAGCCCGTCCCTTTAACCTCTCGACTTATAATGTCGTCTCCCACGCGTGACGCACGTAACTGTTGAAACGCGACTAATTCCCGCCGTATTATCGCCCCGATCGAATTTCTGGCTTAACTTTAATTGAAATTCACATCTTTGGAAATTTGAAAATGTTGCAATTCGCAACTTTATAAACTTGAAAATATTGAAATTCGCAACTTTATAAAATTGAAAATGTTGAAATCCGTAACTTTGTAAATCTGAAAATATTGAAATTCATAATTTAATAAATTTGAAAACGTTGAAATCCGTAAATTTGTAAATTTGGAAATGTTGAAATTCGACAACTTCGTTTTGAAAACACAAATTCGTAAATGCGAAAAATTTGAAAATTTGCAAAAGTTAAACTCGAAAAGTTGAAAACTCATAAAATACATGAAATTTTAATAATCGAAAATTCGAACAACTCCGAACCTCGTAAAGTGACAATACCAATAACATTCTAATCGCAATTGACCAGAATCGAATTTTGATAAGTACTCTCCTAGCAAGAGTATTAAAATCGCGTTACATTCACCAAAGAACACCCGCGAAACAAAGTAACAGAGTTTACCTAATGGACTATTTACTGAAGCTTTTAAAAATTTCCAATCCTCTAACGTGATATAAAAATTGCAAATACAAAATATTTGGAAAAGCGCACACGTAACGATCCGCACAATACATTAACGATACGAAACAATGCTGCTTAAACAACTACACCGAACAATAAACGTACAAGAACCATAGAAAGTTTCTTCGTTAATATACAATTCTGTTTGATGTGCTCTTTCAATTCATCTACTTCATAGTCCATCTGCAATTGACTACCGTAGAAATTCGCGATATTTTATTCTTTCAACCCGTTAACGATCCACTTCGTAGTTCGATAAGTAAAGTTAATTAGCAATAAATTCATTGTCCCGACAATACAATCGGCGCAACAATAGTACGCGAACAGCAGCTGTACGAATTGTTATATTACATTTGCAACTAATTAGTATCCTTTTTGTTTCGTTGACACGTGGCACGTTATATTTTCAACTTCGAGGAAAGTTGACTGTTAATTATGCCTGTCTGAATAATTCAGTTATCGCGACTTCGGAGTCACGTCATACGTTTCCTTTTTGCTATGTACTCGCTCAAATGATAACCCAACATTTGTACAACAAACAATACGTATTCTGTACACATGTCGTTACTATACTATTTTCGTACGTGCATTATATCAACACGTTATTAACATTACGTATTTCATACTAATATAGAGTTTCTATTATGCAACGAAAATTTGCGTCGTGTACCATTATATAATTTACATAATTAGGAATATATAATAATTAATCCTGATCAGTGACGTGTAACAGAGTCAATTGTGTTCATGCCATAAGCATGCAACTACCCTAATTATAAACGATTGTTTAATATATTTTCTGTTTCAAAAGTACAGGTCAAAATTAATTCGATCATAGTGACTCGGCGAATAAAAATTGGTCAGTTTTCGTTAAAGTATCTTTGTGATTTTTTTTGCATGTTTTTCGGACAATGTAAGAAGGAAAATACTTATTATAATAACTCGTAACTAGGTGTTTAATTAATTAATGGACGACGTGCTACACATGAATTTTACTTATATTAATTAATCACCTTTAATTACAACCATGTAATATATTTAAAGTGCAATGTACCATTAAAATATAACAGTATAGTTAACAATTATAAACGATAAATTTCTTTCGATGAACATTCCGAATTCGAAATTCCTGAAACTCGAAATAAAGAATTCGCTAATCCAAATCTTCACGTATACACACGCTAAACGATCAACTCATTCGCCCAATCACTTAGAAGCTAATTGAACCTAATTCCATTTCAGCGAATCAAACCTAAACCTCGTCCCGAACGTTCCGTGTACGATAAAGCATGTCCCATAAAATACGAAGTTGTATACTTATCGAACGTCCTAACAGCGTGATAAAATAACAACAGCGAAATTATTACGAAAACAAAGCATCATCTTAAACGGTGGCGATCATTCACAGTCCACGGACAGGTTCTGAAGTTGTTGAATTGTCAGCAAGTGGTTCCAGCGGGATCAGTGTCAGTCATTGTTGTCAGTGGCGTGACATTTGCATATCACACGCGTCGTTGTCACTGCGCCATTGTTATTACGTGAATGGACGTTTATTGTCAATTTCTGGCTCGTCGGTTGGCTGCAAGGTCCGTCGGTCATTGCCACTGAATGGCCCTATTGATTCAGACAATTCTACACTTACATATTATATCCTAAATAACGCGATTCTAATCGTTCGAACGCGTCCGACAATTATGATCGCGATGCTCGAGTACCGTGTCGAATCGGTTTATTGTTGGCTAGTTGCGTTAACGTGTTCGCTATCGTCGAGGTCATCCGCGGACAATGTTTTCCCGAATTTCGTGCGATTGAGTAATTAGCATGATCGCAGGGAAGGAATGATTAATTCAGGAATTTAGTCGGTGTTGATCAGATGCAGATTACGATTTGGGGACTTTGATGTTTGGAGATCGATTCTCGAGCTTTTGGAATTTAGGTTTCAGAGATTTAGGGATTTTATAATTTTGTAATTTTGGGCATTCCTGTGTAGTGATCTAGGGTTTTTTTTAACACACAGATTCAAGTATGTACAAATTTAAGGATTCAACGATTCGAAAAATTAATCGAACCCACTTTTCCTAAGAAATCTAGGGATTTTGGAATTTGAGTAATTAGCATGATCGCAGAGAGGGAATGATTAATTCAGGAATTTAGTCGGTGTCGATCAGATGGAGATTACGATTTGAGGACTTTGATATATGGAGGTCGATTCTGGAGCTTTTGGAATTTAGGTTTCAGAGATTTGGGGATTTTATAATTTTGTAATTTTCGGCATTCTTGTGTAGTGATCTAGGGATTTTTGTAATACGCAGATTCAAGTATGTACAAATTTAAGGATTCAACGATTCGAGAAATTAATCAAATCCATTTTTCCTAACAAATCTAGGGATTTTTGAATTTGAGAATGTGGGAAATGTGATTTTAGGATTTTTTATGAATATGTTCGATCATCTAAGGATCGGGGAAATTAGTCAGGAAATCTACGGATTTCTTTTTTGACGATCTAATTTGAGGATTTGTGAATTCAAGGATTAAGAATCTAATGTTCCTGGGATTATTTAAGTGTACATTACATTTGACAATATTGGATCTTAAGGATTTGACAATTCGAACATTTTAATAATTCATAAATTTTATGTTTTGGAGTATTTGGGAAAACCGATTTGAAGATGCTGAATGTTTATAGATTTCAGCAATGTAATAATTATAAATTTATATTAATTAATATAAATAATTAGTAATAAAAATTTTAATGTTAATACTAATTTCTAACATATTATTTTAATATTAAATCAATATTAATTTTTAAGTAAAAAAAAATGCAATGAAATCAAAAATATTCTTTTAAAAATGAATATTGAAGTTATTAAGTTTTCATAAAAACTAAAAATTTAATAATAACTATCAAAGTACAATTACTCCCAATGCAATCTGATAGCGAATCCGCAATAACGACTTGAAACTTGAATCCGCGAATTTACTCGTCGAATCCTCGGAAGTGAAAACTTCGTTCCTGCCGAGCACCTGTTAATTCAGCGCATGATTTCTGGCAGGAAAGTTATCCAGAACGTTTCGCGAAGAGAATGCACCTCGAGTGCGTTCGAGTGTCTGGAGAGAGCGTGTTCGAAACTCGACAACTTCGAAAATTTGAAAACATTGAAATTTGTAAATGTTGAAATTCGTAACTTTGGAAATTTGAAAATGTTAAAATCCGTAACTTTGGAAATTTGAAAATGTTGAACTTCGCGACTTTATAAATTTGAAAATGTTGAAACTCGCCAGCTTCGTAAATTTGAAAACATCGAAATTCGCAACGATGCAACTTTTTAACTTTGAAAACGTGAAATTAATAACATTGTAAATTTAAAAACATTGAAATTCGTAACTTTGTAAATTGGAAAATGTTGAGATTCGCAACTTTGTAAATTTGAAAATGTTGAAATTCGCGACTTTATAAATTTGAAAATGTTGAAACTCGACAACTTCGTAACTTTGAAAACGTGAAATTAATAACATTGTAAATTTAAAAACATTGAAATTCGTAACTTTGTAAATTTGAAAATGTTGAGATTCGCAACATTGTAAATTTGAAAATGTTGAAATTCGCGACTTTATAAATTTGAAAATGTTGAAACTCGACAACTTCGTAACTTTGAAAACGTGAAATTACTAACTTTGTAAATTTGAAAATGAAATTTGGAACTTCGCGAAGAGAATGCGCCTCGAGTGCGTTCAAGTCCCTGCAGAGAACGTGTTCGAAATGCGATAACGTTTCTATTCGTCGGCATCCGTTCGCCATAATGGCTCGATAAAACGAGGTGTAACGGTTGAAAATGAATCGGTGGATGGGCGATTCGAAGAGCCTGTCCCGAAGTGTCGAGGGCGGTGCCATGAACAAGGATCGATCGACGATGTACCCTTTATACATGGCCGGACTAGCGCGATCGCGTACCAGCTGGTGGTCTACGATAAATCCCACGAGATGTTGCGTTTAATTATTTAACGGTCCTTATCGATCACCATGGCCAATACAACAAGGCCACCAGGTGTTTCGTCTCTCGGCATCGCGAAATATCGTGTCGCGTTCATTTCCTTCCGGCTGACGCTTTCGCAGTTACGCGAAATCGACACTGTCCTATTGGCACTGATATTTGTATGCACCTTAGGACGTACATTTTAATACAACATTTATGGAACACGTTGAAATGACGGATCTTGGATTTCTTGTTTTCAGTTATGAAAATTGTTAACCAGTAAGTAAACTGGCAAATTTAAGTTTCAAAAATGATCTCGTTAAAATGATTGAAATCGATCATCGAGGAATAGACCCGCCGAACACGGGACCTTTTATTGTAATTTTAAGAACTAAATGAATAAATATGCATACACATTTACATATGTCACGTATAGATTCGTATGCATTTATAAATTTATTTTTTGTAGATTTACGATGTATTTATACAAAATAGAATATATAAGGAAATTTTTTTAATTTCTTTAAATATCACGTTATGACGCTTCTTCAAAATTACATCTTTGTGCAAATTTTTGTGACTATCCTAATATAACATAAAGATGGATGAATAAAGACAATACAAATCTGATTTCACATGGAAAATCACTCGTTTTACAACGATATCGATAGTTTCACCAAGTAAAATACAAATACCAAACACAACCCTGATTTCACGTGGAAAGTTACTTTGTCTACGCAAAATTTTGATGATTTTACCGAATAGAACCCAAATATCAAATACCATATGGATTTGTGATACAAACTATTGAACACGCGGTTTCACCGTGAAACCGACGGTAGCGAAAGGTTTAATCCGACAACTCGAACGCGAAAATTAATCATCCTCGATACTGTTCGAAAATGATCGTTCTCATCGTAAACGAAGGACAAAGGTCAAAGTAAAACCGATCGTGGCTGAAACGATTTCAGTAACGTTTCACCGATTCAATTCGCCTCTCGATAGAAACGGGGACAATTTTTAACACTCGTTCCTTTAACAATTCGTTCGAGCGAGAGCAGATAATGGCGCCAACGTGAATGTAGTCAACCTTGTGCCATACCTACCACACCCTGGTGTACGATGTAAAACTCGAGAGGTCGGTTTTCACCAGTTTCGAACACGGTGGAAGGTCGCAAGTGACAGGAAAATCGATTTTTTCCCCCCTTCGTCTCCCGCTACCGGTTTCGTTGGCGTTTCTTTTTCTTTTCTTTTTCCCGTTTCTTTCTTTTCTTTTTCTTTTTTTTTTTTTTTTGCTCTGTCGCTTTTTCCTTTTTACCGGTGGAACGGAACCTATTCGATCCGTAACCTATTATGCGCGTACGCTCACGCTTGTTATGACGGAATTCGCTGCCGTTTCGTTTGTCCAGGTGAGCGTACTGTACACGATCATGCCAACAGATAACGCGAATCTTATCGGGCGATAAGGTATTAATTAACGCGCCCGAAGATCCCGCGTTTACGCACGTGTAATTAGCAAACAAATCCGGAGCGATTCAGAACGACGCGGTTTCGGCGTCTCGATTTTATTATTTGGGTTTTTTCGATCGAACGATCGCGATGCGACGCGATTTCGAAATTTACGGACACCGTATTAAAAATTGAAACGATGATTAAACGTTTCTTGATTAAGTATTTAGCGGTGCTTGTCATTTAAATCGTTATCGAAACGTAAATTACAATTTAATTTTCAATTTCCATCTGCTTAATTAAAGATCAACTTCGTTTTAATCAAGGATCTTTTCAGTAATGATTAACGTCCAATCGTTCATTAAAAGTTCTTGGTATGAATAAAGATTTAATTTTTTATCGAATCGCGTTTGATCAAACCTGAAAATCTTCCGATCGATTTTCGTAATTCATCCGAATTAATTGACATTTCATTTCTGATTAAATTTTGTACAACTTGAATATAATTTCGATTGTCGCAAATTTTTCGTTAATTTAATAATTAATGGTTAGTACAAACACACACACATATACATATGTATTTTATACATATGCATTTGTACATATGTATAATTTATAATATGTGAAGAATGTGTATAACTCTTCTTAGTGTTTGCACTAAAAAGATGACAATGAAATAAATATTTTTCTCATTTTTTTTTTATTTTTATGTTCTGTATGCAAAGACATACGTCAGTACAGTTATGTTATGTATAGACTCAGTGAAACAAACAAATGCTGAAAGTTAATAGCAGAGAAAGAAGAAGTTCAAAAGGATTCACCAAATTATCAACTGGAAAGTTTCAGATTCGCGAGCTGCCAGTAACAAAAATACTTCGAGCGCAAGGGGTTAAAATTAACACCATATTAAAATACGATAGGGTCAGAGAATGAGCCAAATGGAGTTCCGAATGGTAACAGGATAAAAGTGTACGCGATAATAAAGTACGTGTGCGTACCATTTTGGCACGAAATTATCCTGATCGCCAGGAAGATCGTGCATGCACGGAAGCGGAAGATAACACAATAAACTCGTGGCGATCGATCGCGTGACGCGTGTCCCCAAAGGATGAACAGCGACAGGAAGATAGCGTGTAGTAACGTATGTAACATATCGCGACGAATGCGCCATGACGTACATTTTTGGTCCTCGGCCGAGACGATAGTTGGATCAACTTCAAAATTCTGACTGGCTGTATGACCCGGGATGCCATCTTTATGTACCTATACATGTAATACACATGTAACACACATGTATCTATACATGCAATACGCATGTATCTATATGTATATGTAACACACATGTATTTATGCATGTAAGACGCATGAATCTATCTATACACGCAACACACATGTCTCCATACATGTAACACACGTCAATTTTACGTGTATATTTCCACACACATGTAACCTCGACAATTTTTTAACTCAAAACATACTCGCATGTAAAGGTGTACTTAAATTAGAAAATGAGTTAATAAAATGTGTACTGAAACTGGAATATGAGCTAATAAAATGTTTACTTAAACTAAAAACGAAATTGTAAATACGTTTCCACGAAATATATTTTGCAAGATATGTACGGTAAAAAGTACATTAGGTTAAACGCTCCAGATAAAAATACCAGACGTAAGAGGATAATATCAGTTGACATTAGCTACGTGAACGGGTACAAGAAGGAGAGAGATATGCAAAAAAAAACAATTTTTATCAAAACAGGAAACACTGTTTTAAGGACTGATGTGCTAGTCAAGGAAACGCTTATCGGTGAACAAGCTTTGACCGCAACCGTGTTTTTGGAGGACAGTGGAAGAAGATTTGTAAAAAAACAAGTGTCATATTGACACGCAGACTGTTTTTGGATTCGGGGATTCGAGGATTTAGGAATTCGCAAATTTATTTTGGAATTTGGAGATTTAGATATTTGAGACTCTGGGAATTTGAGAATTCAGAAGTTTCAGAATTGGGGGTCTTGGAGGATTTGGAAAGTTAAAAATTTGAGATTTGCGATTTTTCAACTTGAACAATATGGGGATCTGGAAATTGGGAAGTTTTGAAGTCGGGTGCATTGAAAGTTGAATATTTGAGAATTTGAGGTGTCCGAAATTTGGGATTTTGAGGATTTTGGGTTTTAAGAAATCGGAAATTTAAGAATTTGGTGTTTTGGAAATTCGAGTTTTGGGAACTTGCAAATTAAAAAATGTTGAGATCTGAAAATTTGGAATTTCAAAAGTTGAATACTTCAGAATTTGAGGTGTCGGAAATTTGGAAATCTGAAGATTTTAAGACTCGAAGATTTAAAAATTTTGTGTTTTGCAAACTTGGAATCTTAACATTTTAGAGATTTAAAAATTGAGAGATCTGAGGATTTGACAGTCCGCAGATTTGAGAATTTGGGTATTCGGAGAGTTTAGAAACTTGGTGCACTGAACCTTGGAAATTAAGAAATTTTACCTTCGGAAAATTAAAAATGTTCATATTTGGGTTTTCAAAAATGTAAAAATGGCTTCAATTTTCTGCTATAGTACCTTCAAACACAATAACTAAAACGAACGAGGACGAAATAAAATGTACGAAAGACGAACAATAATCGAAACAATTTTAAGCTATTGTTTCATCCAAATAAGATGACGGGGGGGTTCGTTAACCCTGTAGCTTAATTTATCGACCCACTATCCGTAGGTGGACATGCTTGCGTGCATGCTTGGCGAAAGTTGCAATTCTGTTAGCAACAGGTGTCGCACGAGAACTGGGTGCCACGGCACCCACAGGTGGATAGATTTCTTTGACTTCGGATCCCATTCGAACTTTGTACTTTCCTTATTCTATTTTCTTTATTTTCAAAATGTCGAGATCGAAATGTACAATTTTTTACTTTATTTCAAAAGATCAACGACATCGAGATATTGAATGTTTTCCTTATTTTACAAATGTGTCGACGAGATCGAAATGTACAATTTTTTACTTTATTTCAAAAGATCAACGACATCGAGATATTGAATCTTTTCCTTATTTTAAAAATGTCGTCTAAAACGAAATGTCCAATTTTTTACTTATTTCCAAAAGACCAACGACGTCGAACTGTAAAATGTTTTCCTTATATCAGAAATGTCGACTAAAACGAAATGTTCAATTTTTTACTTATTTCCAAAAGATCAATGACATTGAGATATTGAAACTTTTCCTTATTTTAAAAATGTCAGCGAGATCGAAATTTGGGATTCGAGAAATCGGAAGTTTCGATATTTTGAGAATTTGGGGTTTCGGAAATTGAAGCTTTGAGGACTCGCAAATTAAAAAATTTTGAGATGCGGAAATTAAGAATTCCAAAGGTTGGATGCTTCAAAATTTGAATATTTGATATTTTGAGGTGTCAAAAATGTATGATTCTGAAGATTCGAGATTTGAAAAATCGGAGATTCAGAAATTTGCCATTTCATAAATTACACGGCACCACGGTTAGGATAAAGTAGAGAAACGTTTGTCGTTGCAGCCGCGTGAAAACGAATCACCGTGAAAAAGCTGCTCGTCAAAGAGATAATCGACGATCGATCAACATTTGTGTGACACATTTTGTTGGACAGAAACGCCACACGGCGATCCGCGCGAACTGACCTTTGCACCAGTCCGGGGAATGGAAATGTTTAATGTCGACTGTGCGGTCAATTTAGACGATTAAGTCGGCGTCGTTTAATGTAATCACAAGCCCAACTAATAGAAGCGGTAAGTTATTTCAATACGATAATCGTTGGCGCGTTGGGAGTAAGTTAATACCACAGGAAACGGCTTCGCTAGATTACTCGGGTTCCGAATAAAAACAAGTCTCGCCTACTGACCGACAATTATCTGCGGTGTTATCGTCTTGTTTGCTTATTTCGCTTACCTTCGTTGCAACGAATGGATCATATGGATGTCGAGGAAGTCCTCGTTACAACGGTAATCCACTCTAATTGTCCTCATCGTCGATGACAGTATCTCGTTTGCTATCTATGGAAACGCATATCTTGAGATCGGGTTGAACGATCAACCTCTGAAGAGCTTTTTCAATTTTTTAATGTTGTGCAATATTTTATAAATATTTGTTTTGGGATCGTATGAACAACCGAGTTCTGAAGAGCTTTTAAATTTTTGAATATCGTATAACACTTTATGAACGCAGATTTTCGGATTGGATGAGCAACCGAATTGTGGAGAGCTCTTAAATTTTTGAATATCGTATAACAGTTTATAGACGCAAATTTTGAAATTCGATGAACAACCGAATTGTGAAGAGCTCTTAAATTTTTGAATATCGAATAACATTTTATTAACGCAGATTTTGGGATTGCATGAGTAACCGAATTGTGGAGAGCTCTTAAATTCTTGAATATCGTATAACACTTTATAGACGCAAATTTTGAAAATGGATGAACAACCGAATTGTGAAGAGCTCTTAAATTTTTGAATATCGAATAACATTTTATTAACGCAGATTCTGAAATTGGAGATTATAAATAAATGATATTGTAAGTATTTAGATCGTAACACGAAAAATGTATGAAAGGGCCAATATCCAAAGCGGTTGAAGCATACTTGATATGACGTTGATATTTAATCACCTGATCTGGGGTCTGACAAGCTGAACCGATTTCTGCCCCTTTTCATCCCCTCGATAGTATAGTCCACCCTTTGAGCACTGTGTGACGTATCAATCAACGTTAAGCTTCGATTACAAGCACCAACGCAGAAAGGATATTGAACAATGACTATGACCCAGGCGCTGTTTGCCAAACATGAGTCCACCCTTAGTTAATACTCGCTTTTTCAACCCTTCATTTCTTGCGAGGAAAATGTACGAGAGGCTCTTATGTTCGAGGGACAAATTTGGTATTTATTGAAGACAGAACATTGACGATTTGGGGATTTGGAAATCGGATTTTCGAGAATTTGGAAAATTTGATATTTCGGATATTTGGGGATTTACATATTTGGGAGTTTAGGGATTTGGACATTTTTTAATGTAAAGATTTTGGGAATATGGTAATTTTTAAATCTAGGAACTCTGGAAATATGGTAACTAATCTGGGTATATGTCGGGATTTGGGTACTACAATGTTTCGGGATGTAGAGAATTTGGAAATTTAATGGTTCGGGGAATTGATTGATTTTGAAAATGACAGATTTGAGGATTTCGAAAATTTTCAGAACTAGAGACTGTTGGGTTTTCGGAATTTAGGGATTTAAAAATTTGGGAATTCGGACATTTTGGGAACTTCGAAGTTTGGAAATTTGAAAAGTTGGAAGGCATCTGGAAATTTGGAAACTTTGAACTATAAGAATGTGGGGAATTTAGTTAACTTGAAATTCTGTAAATCAGGAAATTTCGGGAATTTTTTAATTTTTCCATTCAGAAATTTTGAATTCCGTGATCTCGATATTTACTAGTACCGAAATCGATTAATCTCATAAATTTAGGAATTCGGAAATTGAGAAACTCACGAAGTCTGGAAATTTGTAAAAGAAACATATGAAATCCAAAAAGTTGAAAGTTTTGATCTTTACGAAACCAAGAAAGGTAATTTAAAAATTTATGAAACCTATAGCAACTTTGAAATTTCGGGCTTTCGCTATATGGCAACATAGTAAGGGAAAAATGTCTAAACTCGCGTATTTATGATCGTCACAAAAGTAGCCTACTTTGTAATCGAGTGTACGTTCGAAACAGCGGCGCTTCGTTGAAAAATGCCGGTAGACACGAACGGTATGCAACATCGTTGCTACCTTCAATTAATTATTTACGCGATCATTAAATCGATCTACGGAATTATTTTTCTTCTGTACACGACAAATATTCGTTTTGAATTGACGTTTTACTCGCGACACGCGTCGGTGAATTTAAACACGCTGCAAGTCGATTTACTTTGCGATAAATTTATTCCAATGAAATGTTGCTGATTCTGATTAACAAGAATGCCAAAGGGGTCACCTGTGACCGGTGTCGCTAATTTTATTTAATCAAGCAATTACGAAGCTGGAAATGAAAAGAAGTCCGAATACCATCAATATTTTACGTACGATACTTTTTAATATACTCGTTTTATCTGTTTCACCTCTCACACATATTTAATTCAGCTATGCCACATTCGCGGATATACATATTCTTTAACTCGCTCGTTATAACGATTTCATGTTATCGCTTTTCAATATTCTGCCTTCAAAATATTTACGAGATTATATCACTTTTCCAAATGAAGTTTTCGGTCAGAAAATATCTGTTTATTTTTTTTTCTCTCGTCGCTATTACTCACCGGAGCGAAGACATATTTTTGTAAACTGAAAAAATTGCGCGACAGACATTCTCAAAATTAATCACGATTTTAAACAAACACCTGGTGCGTCTGCGTTAAATCAAATTAAACCCAGATCTTGACGGACAATAATTCTTTTCGTACATTCAACAATTAATGAACACATACGATAAAATTGCATTTAACTACCGAAGGGGTCAAATTATCGTTTCACAAATTTTATATTTCAAATTTTATAAAATTTGTTGAATTCCATGAAATTTTGTTACATGCGTTTTCTCGAAATCTATGCTGCTTCTCATTGAGATAAAGAATTGATATGTGTATTGATTTATGTTTCATCGTTTGTTCGTTCATTTTTCACCTTCATTTTTAACTACAAAGTAATTGTTCAGTATACGTCGGTAGTTTTAGTATAAATATTAGAAAGATAACTTGGAAATAGTTCATCAAATTTTTCAACCAAAAATTAAACCCAGACTTTGATGTGCAATAATTCTTTCCGTACATTCAACAAATAATGAACATTTAATGCTTATCATTACAATGAACATTTTAAGTTAAATTGCATTTAATACTGAAACTACCAAAAGGGTCATATTATCGTTCAACAAATTTCCTATTTTAAATTACAAAATTTGTTGAAACAATTTTCTTGAAACCCGTGCTGATTTATGTTTCCTCGTTTGTTCACTTATTTCTCGCCATCATATTTATCTACAAAATAATTGTTCATCGTGCGTCGATAGTTTTAGCGTTAATCTCGCGAGGTTTGAAAAACGGCGAAACTTTTTGGTAGATCTGATAAAAATATTCCGTGAAACAAAACGCGACGAAGGTAATTGCCAGTCTGACAGTTATTAACGATTTCTAGAAATTTCGGTTTTAAAATTGCGCTCGTTACGGGGCGAGTGGAACGTAACTGGAAGAACATGTAACGATGCAAGGAATCTGCCGTACATAGTTGTTCAGGAAAAGGTGCAGCGTAGAAATGTAGTTTTTCCTTTTATTCGCGTCAGCCGATCTCCTTAAACGAGACAATGTAAAGCCGGCTACGAAACAATTATGGGATCAACAGATAGAATGAATCACGGGCTAGAAACGCGTCGGAATCTCTGTCGTGGCGTCTTAAATATTCCAATCGGCGGGCCGACTTTAATCGGATTAATTAAATCGATATCGATCGAGTTATCCGAGGGCTAACTCGTCGGCCCAGTTGCCCCGGTAACCGCATAAATGGGGGATGATCGCGTCACACCGTGACCCCCATTACGTATTCTGAGACGGTGAAATCTGAAAAATGAGGGGACACTCTTCCAGGCCGTCTAATCGATATTAACGCGGAACACCTTGAATCGTGACGAGCATGATACCAATCGTGCCCATCGATTTTTCGATCGATACGTTCGTAGAAAGGGAATTAACGCTCGGTTGTGGATTCGGGATCGGATAGTGTCATCGAGGTGTTTCTTAACACTAGATTTGCGGAACCCGTCAAAATGACGGATCTTAGATTTCTTATTTTCAATTACGAAAATTATTAAGAAGCTTAAGTCAAGGTGCATGTTAAGCGTCGTCGAGATAAAGAATCGTTCTATAAACTGATACATGTATTATCCTTTATTTCCTTATTTTTATAGTTCATCTTCAATGTAGACATAAGTGGTCATTAAACGTTCGTTAATGTTGCTTATTTTTGGATAAATGCTAGAAGATTATTTTGTTCCACGGTGGATTAACCCATTGACTGCCAAATTTTTATTTCAACTCCACTGCATGGGTTGTCAATTTATGTATCAAATATTTTTACAAGTTGGACGACATTGAAGCAAAAAATAATTTTAATAATCACAATGTATGCATGTACCGAATACGCATTTTATTTAATATAACGTTGTTGCGGGCGATAAAAGAAAAATGTATGTAAGAATGTATATTCAAATCTCCATTTGGGGATTGTGGCAGCAAATGTGTTAAGGAGTATTCGTTAGTTTTGATTGGATTCGTTGGTTTCAATTTCTGACACTTTCTAAAATCTTTGAATCTCAGATTTCCAAGTTCCAAAAATTCCAACCATCCAAATTTCCAAATTTCAAATAATCCAAAAACTCCAAAATTGAATGGGGTAATTAAACGATCCAAAGCTGCAAATATGAAAGGGTTGATTAAATAACCCAAAGCTCCAAAATTGAAAGAGGTAATTAAACAATCCAAATGTAAACAATTTCAAGGTTTGATTAAATAATTCAAAAGCTCCAAAATCGAAAGAGGTAATTCAACAATCCAAATGTAAACAATTTCAAGGTTTGATTAAATAATTCAAAAGCTCCAAAATCGAAAGAGGTAATTAAATAATCCAAATCTCCAAAATCAAAAGGGTTAATTAAATAATCCATAGCTCCAGAAATAAAGAATAATGAAGTCCTAAAAAGTCCCAGATTCCAAGGAATTTATTGTGTAATCCAAAGTATCTAGTTTCAGGGAATAAATTAAATAATCCAAACTTGTAAGTTCGAAAAGTTCAAAAATGAGTGAGTTCCGAAACGCGATATCTCGGTTGCGAAACGCTCGACTGTATAATATCTAAATAGTAAAATGTAAATATTAAAATGTGACTGGGTTCGCCGGGACTTTTTCGATTCACCGTATCAGAGCGAGTCGCAACCGTTTTGGTAGCATGTTTACCGTGGCGAGAATTCGATCTTTGCGATTCTACATGTATGTTCCGCGAGATTGGGCATCGTGACTTATAGGACTTATCGTAGCGACAGAATCCGGTTTTTATCTAAAACTGGTCGGGACACGTCGGTTTATAAGAATCACTTTTTTTTTATACCCGCCAATTATCTGATTGCCAGAGAAGCGGAAAACAAATTCGCCTGTTTTTCAATGAGCTGGCTAAAGGAATGATACCGTTTATTTTATCTCGATGTTGTGTCGTTTGCATCTATAATATTCAGAACACGAGCACGGAATGACGTGAACAACGGTATTTGGATATCTAACAGGTTGGATTATGGTAACTTGGAACGTCGAGCTCAACATTTTCTAATATTTTGTGATCGCGGATTTTGTATTTCGAGACGTTCTAAGACAGTGACATATATTTATACGGGGATTTACGGACATGATTTCCTAGGAACGTGGGAACTAATATTTAAGAATTCAGCGATACAGGACCCCAAGGGGTGTGGGAATTTAGAAATTTGGGAGTGTGGGAATGTGTGAATCGAGGGATTTTCGGGGCTAAAGAATTTTGGGATATGCGTATTTAGGGATATAAAGATTTGGGGATATAGGAGATTGCGAATCTAGTCATTTCTGAGACATCGAAATTTACGAATGTGGATATTTCTGAGAAATCGAAATTTGCAGATCTAGATATTTCTGAGACATCAATATTTGCGGATCTAGACATTTTAAAGATGTATAAATTGAGGCATCTAGGGACGTAGACACAGATGTGTGTCAGTAGTTTCATTTATTGCAATCCAGACACTCAATGTTAAATAAAAGAATAATAATAAAATATTTATTTTAATTTGTTAAATTAATGTTATATAAATTAAATAATTATTTTTTTTAATATAAAATTAATTTATAATTTTAATTCAATTTACAAATAATTTTAAGGACGTAGATTCTAAAGCAATGGGTATAAATGTATGACTTGTTCAATACAAATCAATTTTTTCCCCCGTCAAACAACAAAAATCCACCTCAACATACTTTGTAACTTAAAAAAGGAATTTTTTACCTTAAATTAGAAACTCGTTAAATGATCACTTCGACCGCTTTAATAGGTTCGATGTTAATTATTATATCGATAACGAGCGACGATCGATAACCGTAGACAAAATGTCTGTCGTCAGACGTATCTGGAATATCTCGTCGGATTGTTTTGCCGAACGCGTCGAGTTATCTCGGCTGCAGTCTTTGAACTCTGGCATCGAAGATTCATTGCATCTCCGTCGGCTATGTATCGCGTGGTTATTAAAGCGTAATTGTAATTGCGTTACGCAACGTCACACGGACATCTGTTGGAACGATACCGGCTCCGTTATACTCTCGATACTTTCCTAACGCTATACCCGCGAAAATTCCGTGTTTCTCGATCGCCGCGGGAACACAGACACGCACGCCTGCTTATCAACGATTAAATTCTTGCGAATAGTGTGCGGCGAGCTGTTGCGCAAGATTATCGGCTGTACCGTAACGTTTGCGGACCGTTATCTTGCGCAAGTCATCGTGAACTATATTTTCGAATCCATGGTTTAACCGTGCGGAATCACTATGCCCTTTCCGTTCTCTTCTTCAAAATTTCTTTCGTTTTTGGAGGATAGTTATCGCGTTTACCGATTGAACTGTTATATCAAGGTTCGATTAGAGATACTGGGGGTTCGATTAGTGATATTAACAAGGTTCGATTGGAGGTATAGGGGGTTCGGCTAGTAATTTTAATAAGGTTCGACTGGAGGTATAGGGAGTTCGACTAGTGATATTAACAAGGTTCGACTGGAGACATAGGGGGTTCGACTACTGATATTAACAAGGTTCGACTAGAGATGCAGGGATATTATCTGGAGGTATATATGTACGGGTGTACGGATCCTACAGGTAGAGGTATATAAATGCATGTATATAGGAATGTAAGAACCTAGGGATTATCATTCACGAGTTAGAAAAATTCATGAATTTCCAAATCCATGAATCCTCGAGTACCAATTTTACAATCTTTACATGTTCAAACCTTCGAAAGGTCAAAATTTCAATTTCCCAAGTTCTGAAATTCCCAAATTCCAAAGGTGGTGAATTCTCAAATTTCGAAATCACTAAATTCCCAAGCATCAGTTTTACGATATCAAAGTATCGAAACTCTCAAGTTCCAAATTTCAATTTCCCGAGTCTTTAAATCCCCAAATTCCAAAGATGACGAATTGACTAAAACCCAATTCTGTGTATAGTAAATTTTCTAATTTTCTAATCCCAATTCCCCGAATCCCTAAATCCTCCAATTCTGTATATAGAAAACTCTAAAATATCCACATCCCAATTCTCCGAGTTTCTAAGCCGCCCTCTTCTCAATACAGTAAATTGTGAGATCTGAATTTCCTGCTTCCCCAAATCTCAATTCCCCGTATCCCTACATGCCCAAATTCCTAAATCTCCAAATACCCAATTGCATACAAATCCCAGAAAATCTCTTAGTCCCAAAGTCCCAAAACTTGAAAACCCCAAGATTCCGTATCCTTGCGTTCCCGAAAGTCCACAGATTCAGAAACCGAACTAACAAGAATAAATACTATATAGCCAAAACAAAGCAAAATTCTGAAACAACGGACCAAGAAACCAGAAGCCACGTAGACTAATTGGTAGTTGCGACACCGATAATAATTCATAATGAACAGTTTGCGTGTGTCCAGCTTGTACGTCTGGCCACTTGTTTCGTACGAATGAACGTATCATAAACATGTTACGAGGATGTCATCGAGGGATTAACTATATGACAAACGTTTCCGGCGTACTCGCTTAATAAATACCGTGTCTACCGGTGAGATCAGCCGAAGAATTTCGGTTTATTCCGTTCCGAGTTGATTTTCAACGAGGGAACACGCCGTGCCGGCGTAACGACAAAGCGTTTGCGACACGGTGCTTTTTTAAGCCGATGACTAAAGTCACGGCAAGCAGGTTGGAAAAAAGTTTCTGCATAATGCATAACGACCGTGCGGGCACGCGGCTGCACGGATATAAGTGCGAGCACGGCTAAATCAATGACCCGCGATATAGTTGATCGAGCGTTTCACCATCCTGGGATCTACAACGTTTCTCCTCCGTCGTTCTACCGTAACAAAGACATTTATCCATGCACCCACTGAACGACCGACTATCGTCGATGGCCATAAACAGAACTATGGGTGCATACGCGGCATACAGGACACAGCGTGTGGATCGATCGCGTGCCGAAGGAATAGTATGGCCGATTCGAGGCGATCGCGTTGTAATTCAACTGGAGAAAACCCGACTTGTTCGCTTTATACGTTTGATTTAGAGGCTTGAAATTCTAGTTGCTCCGTTCGAGAAATTGTTGCCCTTTCTTATGCGTCGCGAATCAATTCGAATCTTTGATTCGTTCCTCGCCGACGTATCAATTTATTACTTAATTGTAACGTGCCGCTCGTGTCGTAAATCTGGATGCGAATCTAGGTGGAGATTTAGCAATTCGACGATTCTATCGGCTGTGAAGTTTTGATTTGTGATTGGGAATTGGGGAATATGAAGCATTAAGAGTCGCGAGATTAGGGTTTGTAAATTTGGGAAATACAGATTCAGAAATTTGAAAGTCTGGGTGTTTGGGAATATGGGGAATTGAGGATCGTGACATTGGGATTTGAAAATTTCATTATGTGGGGATTTAGAGATTTGGAAAATTGGAATTTAGAAATTCATGAAATTACTAGCCTGAAAATTTTTGAGTTTAGGAATTTGCAATGTTTAGACTCGTAAATTCGATAATCTGTTAACTTGAAAATTTGTAAAATTGGATATTTGGAACTTTAGCACTTTGAGACCTAAGACCTTTAGACTTCCAGAACCAGGAAATGTAAAAATTCGGAATCTGCCAATTGGAAACTTCGAAACTTCATAAATTCCGGACTTTAGTCCCAAAAATATATGAATACGAGAATTGTGAATTCCAAAACTCCGAAAATTCGAGAAAAATTTCTGGCGACAGAAAATAAAATCGTTCATCAGAGTCCTACGGTGAACCGAGTACGAGTGAGCGCACGGTCAAGCAGACGATCAGAACATGTGAAGTACATAGTAGTTAGAACTAAATGAACGAGAGTTTGAATGATAGTTTCTGTACGAGTTTCGTGTTCCGTGTCGGTTGAATCGGTGAAAACGCGATCGAAACGTTTTGTAATTCGCCAGCTGTTAGCTTTTAGCTGTTCGTCAGTGTGGAACGAAGGATTTCAGCGATCGCGATTAACGTTGGACGGTTTTTCAATTAAACGCGTTGCTCGGCTGACGCGACGTGTTCGCGCGCAAGAAACCGCGACGCATATTGTGTTACAATTTCAAGCGATTCGCTCGATGAAAGGGATCGGTTTTTCGTATTATTAGAGGCTCAGTCCGCGGCTTTGATCGATAACCCGATGGCCTTGAATAGACACCGGACTTTTCTAACGAAGTAAAAGTTGACTCCGTTGAGGCCATGCCGGCTTTGTGGGATTTTAAGAGATTGCACGTCGCCGAGGGCACGTTCGATCGTACGTGTTTATCCTGCCACGATCGATCCAGGTAAAGATACTTTCTAATACCATGTTGATTTTCAATAATACAGGATGTCATGTTACGTGACGATTACGAACCGTGTATCCTGATAATTCTGTTTCAGAGAATTTCGATAACCGATTCGATCGAAAATAAAGTGTTTTTCTTTTTAAAGTTATTCGATTCTTGTATGTTTACTTTCTTGATATCGAACAGGATATCCATATACTCGACGTACCGTGAATAATAAAGATATATTCACGTTCTTTGCACTTTATTGTAAAATATTCGTGTTACTATCGCGTATGTTGCGCGTTATCATACGACGCGTGGTTGTTTAACTCAATGTAATATAATGAGTAGTAATTGAAATTACTATAATGTAACGCGTGATAAATCAGCTTACTGCAATATAACACGAGGGAATTCAACTCACTGCAATATCACCTGTAACAACTCTAAGCATTGCTACGTAATGCATGGTAATTCGTTGCAATTCGGCAATTTGTTGCAATATAACGTGTGGTAATTCAATTTGTTGCAATATAACGCGTGGTAATTCAATTTATTGCAGTGTAACGCTTGATAATTCAATTTGTTGCAATATAACTCGTGGTAATTCAATTTGTTGCAATATAACGCGTGGTAATTCAATTTGTTGCAATACAACGCGCGGTACTTCAATTGACTGCGATACAATATACAGTAATTCAATGAATGATAATTTAACCGGTTGCGACATAACACGCGGTAATTGAACTTATTGCAATGTAAGACGTGGTAATACAAGTTCTTGCTATATAACGCGCGGTAATTTGACGCGCCGCTGCGCAACACCTGGTAATTAAACATCTACTAATTTAGCAATTGCCACTTCCAGGTAAAGTGTTTGTAACTTCGTGTAAAAGTGGCAAAGTAACGAACGTCTACCGTGCACCAAAAAAAGGTACACATTCTCGAACGTCAACTTCTTCTTTATATACCCATGTAGGAATTTGATTAATGATTATATAAGATGTATTCGCGCTGTCTTCAAAAAGAAGTAACCGCAGTGAACGCGTTAAATGCCTGTTGCACAACGGAACCAGTGTACGTGATTGGCTAGATGCACGGAGATCGGTGGTTCGAGAAAATTCGCGTTTCATTTGGTTAAGGGACGGAAACATGTTCGAAAGAGGTGGTATAGAAACACCCTGGAAAACGAGCGGCAATCTCGTTCTATCCGACCGCAATATATCCAAGGCCGATCGAGGCCGATCGAGTGGCTCGAATTCGTCGGTTCGCGGGTGCAGCAGACAGAAGGTACTCTCTATTTCTCTCTCCCCCTTTTTCCCCGTTCGACGAACGATCAGAATCGAGTTCTCTCGTTCTTCGTCCTCCCGATTGCTGGTTGAACACCTAGTCTAGTCTCTATTCAACGCCCTCGCTTTCTCTCTCTCTTTATTTCGCTCTTACGTTCGCGAGTTCACTCTCCCTCTCGCTTGTTCGTACGCGCGTACAATGTTCCAGTCACATCTCCCCTCCCTCCGCCCTTCCCAGTCGATTGTATTTTATTTATTCCGAACCCAAGTGGCTGGCTTTGTCCCGTCGATGTGTCTAATAGATTTCTTGATTTACTTTTTTAACACTAAACCTACCAAAGGGGTCAAATGATCCTTCTACAAATTCCCAACTTCAAACGACAGGATTTGTTAAGCTGGTCTTCTTGACATTTACTCTAATTGTGATCAAAATAAAGAATCCATAAGTGTATTCACTTGTGCTTCATCGTTTGATCATTTATTTTTCAACTTCATTCTCAACATCATTGTGATTGTGCATTATACGTCGGTAGTTTTAGTGATAACGCGTTAGATCTACGGTTATTGGAACCTAGTAATAGCGGAATATAGGTATCTAGGGGTCGTGAGATCCACAGGTAACTATCTAACTAGTAGCGCGATATCGGAATCTGAAAACACGTAGACTTTGGAATTTAGAGATATTGGGATCTTGGTATGGTAAATCTGGGGACAATGAAATGTAAAGCTTTAAAAATTCAGGAATATATGCTCCGATACAACGCAAAACGTACACATCCTTCTTGTATATAGCATAAGTAAATAGAGCGTTATATCGATGTTTGAATTGTTTCGCCCGCAAGAGGTGCCGTTTCAATCGCTATAACATCAGTATCTATCGATTAACATCTCCAAGATAGGCATAATGCCATCGACCACGATGGACATATACGTAACCTAGCGAAGGCTGCAACTTTCACGACCATCGACTTCCTACTGGCCGATCGATACGATTGTCCCTCGGTTCGCAACTCAGAAGCTGAATTCGAACACTTTCCAAATAAACGAAAATTCGCTACATCGATTCCACTTGTTACTTGTTCACGTTCGATCGTTAGTTGCCGCAAATGAGCGCTTTGCATAACACGCTCGCTCGCAATTTACAATATCTGGAGAGAGAGCGTTGGATCGTTCGTCAAATTATTCAACCGAAAGGCATTCTGTCGAGCGTAATTATTTTATACAAATAATCCCGAACTATTCGAGCAATTCGTACCCGTTGCTTTCTCTCTGTCTAACGCTCGGCGCAGCACGCGGAGCGCGAACGTCCTTGACGGTCGCCGTAGCGACTGCGCAACAGACCACAGCGCAGCGGTGCGCGTCGCTGCGCATGCGCACACTCGATGCACTCTTTCCCCCACCACGCCATCACGTTGTGACAAGCCGCGTCCCCACCACGCGAACGCGTTTACCGTCACAATCAACTCTCTACATGTATACAGCGATTGCCGCATATTACGTCATCGACACCTTCACTTCACTCGTGCTATCGAGCACGATGCTCTGCCATTCGTTGCTCTCTCGTTGCGCTCGCACGTTGCCACCTTCGCAGCATATTGTTCTTGCTTTCATTTCAATCGTCTTGCTCTAACACCGTTTTTTACATTTTCATTTCATTTTTTCTACGATCTCCTTTCCAATGTCTCATTTCCTCGGACGAGATACACGCAGTCGGTAATTTTTTGGAGTTCCAGAGTATTTATCAACAGTACGGATGTTGGCAGTATCGTACTCGTATATCAATCGGGAAGTTGGCGCACATTTGGGGACTTTGACGTTTGGGTACCGCGAGGTTGAAATATTTGAGAATTCATGATTTGCGAAATTTGAGGATTTAGTGTGGAATGGAGAAATTTTGATGTTTACGACTTTGGTAGTTTGCATATTTGGACATTTAACACTAGAACTACCAACCAGTCGAAATGACTGGTTTCGGTTTTGGCATTTTTTATTACAAAATTTTATTGCCGTCCTTTTGTCAAAATGTCTGTCATGTTTTATTGGACCAATGAATGGTTGTATATGTTAGGTAATGCTGCAATATTTATTTATTTATTTTTCTACTTGATTTTCAGTTCTGAAGTAAGCATGCATTTAATGCCGGTACTTTTAGTGTTAATTGAAAATAAAATTCGCAAATTTCGGAGTTGAGAAACTTAGGATAGTTAACAACGTTTGTTACACTCAAGTTCTGTTAGATTAAGTTAGGTTTGATCGAAATTGCATTACGTTAGATTAGGTTACAACAAAATCAGATGATGATAGATTATGTTATATCGAAATTAGATTATGTTAGATTAGGTTAGATCCAGACAAGGTCAGATTTCGTCAAGATTGATTAAGTCAGATCAAAATTGAGTCTCGTTCGACCAGATTAGATTAGACGAAGATAAGATTGGGTTAATGTCAGATTAAATTTCAAACAGAAATATTGAATTTTCGAGTCTGGTTGGTTTAGGATATTCATAGTTTACAAAAGAGTATGAAAATTTTAATTATAAAATCGCATTACGTTGCGTCTTGGTAACTCCAATTATCGTTAACGAAATTATCGATACGCCGCTGAGCGCGAGTCAGATATCGAATAATTACAACTGATGGTAGCACCTCTAGCGACTCGCAGCTAGTTGCAAATATAAATAGATTTTCGAGCGAAGCCTGGAGCGTCGTAAAATACAGGCGTAACGTAACACGGCGTATCATCAAAAACGATGACTTCTTCGACCCGATCGACTACTGGAACAACCAGTTTCACCAGAAGCAAACGCGTACCGAGACGAGCAACCCGAGTGCAAACCGGGCTCATTGGCCGACGAAGAAATGTTACGTGGACGGGGTAGGATATCTTCGGGTTAATCGGTCCGGCAATCGAGGATTCAAATGGTACCTGAGAAGTGACCTTCCCTCGGGAAACTGGTTGCTCCCGCGGAACGTCGCAAGCTCGTTGCTGTTCCAATTAGGGGCGCATTTTTTCCGCGAGACCGATACGAACCTAAGTACGATTCAACGATCGGCAAGGAGTACACGGCACGCGGTATTTTAATAGGCATTGTACGAACGTAATCGGGAAACTCGTGGGAAATCGTTCCTTCACCGTCCATGAAATTTCTTCCATCCTCGTACGTTGCATATTGCCGGGCGATAGATCAAGATCGAAGGAATTCGAGACACGCGAATTCTCGTGTCGTTATACGGTTGATTATCGATGAATGACACCGGTCGTCGATGTAGCGCATCCGAGAATAGGTGGAACAACCGCGGCTTCGATTTAAAAGCACCAGACCAATACTATAACGTGAAAGTAACGATCTGATGCAGAGTCAATAACCTGCAATAACTGTTTGACCTAAAAGTGTCTTTGAAACTCCGTCCAATGTATTTTTTTCCACTTGCCGCCGAGTGTGCACAGCTTGCGAGCCATCGCGCAAGCACAGTCCGTTTCCTTCTGTTCACTGATAAGTTAAACTTTCGCGGATATTCCCGATTCGATCATTCGCGAACACCATCTCCACTATATTATTGTTTTTATTGTTGTCTCTGTGATTGTCTTTATACCGAGTCTATTTTATCGCCGATCTCGTCCTTCATCGAAGTACATGAATTTATTCAAAGTCTCTAATCTTTTAATTTTCTAACTTATAAGTTGAAAAATTGTCGAAAAATTCCGTCATTTTTAATAAATCGTTATCATCTTCATAAGGAACACGTATTTTATCGGTTACCTGAAAGTTAAATTAAAATCTGAACCAGCATCGAGGTCCCACAAACGAAAGAGATAACGCTTTCGGTTTTAACTGGAATATCTTTGATAATCTGCCACAACCTGGCCTACCAGTTGCTCGAGGGTATTAAGCTGTACATCTCCCGTTTAATTTCAGACAGGTTGGTTTCTCGTTCATTTCTGAACGATACAATTAAAAGGCAATCGCGGATACATTAGCCAATTACGATGTCTCTCCCGGGTTTTTCTTCGAACGACCAAGGTTTTGCGGAGAACGCGTAGGTTTCAGCTGATAATACGCTCGGGGTACCCGTTCCTACTGTTACCATTTTATCGTGCATAAAGATTATGAAATTATTATGCACACGTTGTGATTACACATTCGTTTCAAGAGAAATAGAATGTAGTTGTGTTCGCTGTGCCTTCGATACGTATAAAATGTTCGGCCCTTGCGTGGGTAGCCGTTCGCAAATGTACCAAGATATAGTTTCCGATAAAAAATTTGCATAGCGTTCGTTAGGTGAGAAGTTGTCGAAAACGCTTATCGCTTCGCTGTATGTTTACGGTAGGCTCTCGTTATATCACCGCCTTTACGCGCACTTTCGCGCACACTAGCTAATTGGCACGTTTTCAAATCTTCGATTATCAGATTCAGGAACTTGAAGATTTTCAAATAAATATGCCCACAAAATCTTCGAATTTGAACATTTTCAAACTTTCTGGTTTAAAAATTTGTAAATTTACAACTATCGAAATGTATAAATTTGTAAATTCGAAAGTTTTCACGCTTACAAATTTAAAAATTAAAGTATTTAGTAGTTTTCATGATTACAAACTTAAAAATTAAAATATTCAGTAGTTTTCAAATTTGGAAGTTTCTGTGCTTATAAATTTAAAAATTAAAATATTGAGAAGTTTTGAAGATTAACCCTTTGTACTCGAAGCTATTTTTACCTATAGCAGATAGCAACTCTAAAACTTCTTGGTTGAAAAGTTTGATGATTTTTTTTCATGTTATTACATTTCTACTATTAATTACCAATATTTGCTGTCTCATTATGTTTGTACATCGTATGTATAACATTATAAGTTTAGATAAAAAATACATATTCCAAATAGCTGTGTTGAACAAAATTGTGATTGAGTCACCTTTCGAGTGCAAAGGGTTAATGTTATAAAATTTTTTAACGGTAGCGATCTTAGTCAGTTCTCAAAATGTGAATCTCTCCTCCATTATTAATGTTTCTCGAACGAAATAACGCGTAGCTATTGTAGTCGGGCCCGGGCAAAAATTGTAGTTATACGCCAATGACCACGTTGCATCTTAATTGTATCAATTATCGTCTTCCTTTTTCCGCGTACAGTCCGGTTGGATTTCTACGCGAACGTTATTCGATAGCGGAAGCGACCGAGGCTCGCATGGAGCACGATATCACGGAGAGTCGTAGAAAATTCCTGAAGCGCCGGGAAAAGTAGGGCGACAACTCTTTAAAAAGTTTCGTCGATGTGGAAACATTCAGCCGATTATAAGAAAAACGATCAGCTTTACACGCGACTGTTACGAACCGTCCATAGAATAATATCGATCCTGGAAGGCGGCTAGGGATCCATCCGTGTGTGCGAAAGCGCGCGCGTGTTGCTCGCAGATATACCGCCGGAAAGCAGCTGTTCGCTCTTGGCAAAAATGTCGTACATATAATTTCGCGAACGGGAAGAAAAAAACAACACCGACCATTCGGTCATTACGTTTTATCGCTCGAAATCGTCGCGTCGGTTGCGTAATCGCGGCGACAACCACGGCCAGATAAGAATTGTGCAATTTACGAAGCGTGCATTCGCGTTTCGTGCTAGTCGCACGCGAGGTCTGCGACGTAGTAAAACTTGTCGGGAACCCCTGCGACGCGTTCGTGCGGTTTTGCACGTTCGCAATTCCATGACGCACCTTGTGCGTACTGCGCTACGAAGCAGCCCGAGGCATACCGTGTTAGGTTAGGTCTTTCGGCAGCAGTTGTTCATGCGCGTTCAAGTTGAATAAGTGACCTATAGGTCCGTTACCGAATGCACGTATATGTAGAATGATGTACAGTAACCGGCATAGTAAAGTGACCATCCTTTTATAACCAATACAGAATATCTTAAAACTAATGTTTTTAATGAAGAAGGATACTATTATCGGGCCTTTTTGAAAGGTTTATCATCACACCAACAATTACTTACAAAAATTTTAAAAAATATTTGCAAGTACTTGTAACTTGATTTTAACCAAAACAAGTAACCACCTTAGAATTTGTAACGTCTTTATTTAATTGCAACGCATAAACGCGATGTATTGTGCATACGATGTAAACAGAACATAACTAACAGTTCGTTTATCTGATTATAAAAGACTGTGACAAATTAAGTGTGAATTAAAATTTACGATGTGGTCACATTTTTGTCGTACATGAAAATGTTTGTTTTGTTAAAATAAAGTTATAAATTTTTGTTATTACAAATAATCCTTTAATTTTTGTAATAAACACTTGATATGACGGTGCACCTAAAAAAATAAACTCCGATATTAGGGTCGCTTTTTGTTCAAAACATTAGTTTTGTGCTATTCTATATGTGATATCGAATGGTCACTGTAACGTGAATGTCTTATCAGATAACAACGAATCAATATTTTTGTTAAATTTATAAGGCGTATTACAATTGAGGGATATAGTGATCTAGGAACATAGAGATATGGACTTCCATGCAGTCGGCATATACAGGTTTGATCCGGATGATGTACAAATTTGGGATATAAGAGGATCTAAGGATGTACGGATATAAGGATTCCAAGAAATACGCATATATTGATCTAGGAATATTTGTTTTTGAATAATGGGTCTGTGTAGTCAGGAAAATAAATATATGCTGATATAAAAAAAACTAGATATGTATCTACATACATAGATACTTATCATCCTGTCAAAACAGTAACTGAGATAATTGATCAAACCGGGACGTACTATAACTACTGATTTTAAAGGATCTCCTTATGTATACAATGTCAAACAATAATTTGTTCGATACAGATCGTTGAAGGGATAAGTAAAAAAAAGGAACAGTTAAAAATTACAGAATATTACAGAGAAAGAACACAACATTTTTTCTGTCCGTTGCGATCCTTCGAGTGTAACGCGAGAACGAAGGAAAGAAAATGAAACATGACTGGAAACAATGATCGGTATGGAAATTCGCGTTGATCCATGAACTTAAAAATACGACCTCTTACGTAAACGATCGTTTCGCCGGCCGGCGTTGTTCGTAGTTTTCGTTACGCGCGTAACACGCGTGCATACGTCAAAACCGAGTTGAATCGTGACTCAGGAGCGCGTGGAAGCGCCGAAAGGGAAGAGCAGCCACGGATGACGTTTACGCTGTTGTATGAGGGGTGCGGATGGGGATGGGCGGGGGCGGTTACGGGGTCGGGGACGGGGTTCAGAGGTATCCACCGAGTAAGAGGGAAGGTGAGTGGAGTGGGGGTAGGTAGAGTGCGTGCGCGGTCGAGTTGAACGGCGCTGTCAGTGTCGATTGGTTCGCCGCGGCGACTTGAGGTGTCGTCGACGTGTAAACCGACATTGTATCCGTGTAACATTTTTTTTTCTCTCATCGCGCTCCTCGTCACAGTTGAAAACGGTACGTTACCGTTCCGTATCGGTCCTTGTCATTTCTTGTGTGTTTACCGTCAGCCGGGAGGTCAAATCTGTTACAACGGTGTTTTCGCAAACGGATCGAAATCGATCGGGAACAGGAACTTCGAATTTATCTCCCAGTCTCAACGTCGCGCTCACGCCTGCCCGTCATCGAAGACGGGCAGCGACGTAGTCGATCGAGTAAAAAGTTCCTCTTTTTGGTGATCGCGATAATATAAAAAAGAAAAACGGTGCGTCTGTTGGTGATCATCCATACAGTGCATCGATTCATCGCGAGAAACATTTTCGTATTCGTCATTTCTGTTCTCTGGTCGCCGGTCGAAAGTAAAACGTCACGTGTGGTGCCAGACGAGAGCGTATGCGAGAGTAAATCTTTCGCATAGATCCCCGTTGCATCGAGCGGGAGAACACCCGGATCGGATACATGTTAGAGCGTGCTTTGACATCGGTGAACATCATCGAGTGAGAGAGAGAGAGAGAGACGTGCTGTGTCACTGCGCCCCGATAACAGCGAGGAGAGACTCTTCCAAGATGTAAGTAATATCCTTGTACTATGTTGCTCCATATGGATGCGTGGCAAAACAATGTATCGATCAGGGAATCCTGTGATCCGTTTCAAACGAGATATTTGGGTTTGCGCGTCGACCTAACCTGACGCTACCGCGTAACAGAGAAAAGTCAGAGCGGCGCTCGTGCGTCGCGCGACCGACGATTCTAGAAAATTGCGTCGTTGGCGAAGTACGTACGACGCTTTGTCGGCGAATTTTCGAAACGTTCCGATCCGCCGCGTTCGTTCGTTACTTTGCCTTTTTGTATTCCGTGCGTTGACGTACAGCCTGTCTGCTTTACCGACGGCGTTTCAAAAACAACCGTGCATGAACGCGGATATACGAACAGTCGTGCTCTTTCCAGAACATACACTGCACGCGCAGGCGCGCGACCTTTCCTGAGTGCTTTTCTTCCTTTCGCCGCGACCGTAGATTAATTTTTTTTCATCTTTATGATCCATTCGTCCTTACGGAGAATCGGGACGTGTTAAACAGCGTTTCCAAATTTTTTACCACTCCATTTTATCACTAATCGCTTGGCTTCATTTCGGAGTTGTTTACGATCCTAGTGCTCGAGATTTTCGATCAGTCACGTGTCTTGTATTATTATTTTATTGTTTCTATAGCATAGCTATACAACTCCACTATATTACTTTTGCGATAATTACTGCCTCACTGTTTTATTTAAACAAATTGTCTTATTTATTTTGTCCCTCGCTACGCTGTTTAAGCGAACACTTTTTTTTTATTTATTAACAAGCGGCTGTGTTATAGCCGATAGAATGTTTTGCAATCGGGAACTGGCAATCGGCGGAGGAGCAATCGGTTCTCTCGAATCTATAACACAATATTATTGATTGGAAAATTGTTTTCCCCTTGAGAGAAAATTGTACTTAGTTTGTACTAGAGCGGTGTAGCAGTTTTGCGTTCCAGGAATTTTCAGGTTTATGAAGGTCAAGAGCTTCGGTGGTATTCCCGGAATTGAATCGTAGGTGTAGCGTCGCGATGCTCGATTCATCTGTTAAACGCAATCGCAGCCGGAATACTACGAGACGCGACGCGATTAGAATCTTCGTCGCGACGACAGGATCGATTGTTATCCTGTCGTCGTGTTTTATCGTATCCTGTTCATCGCGGTTATTTGTTTGCCTCGCCTACGCGGATTTTTTTTTATTTCCTATTTCTCTTGTCATAATTTACACTCTATATTACATTGTACAACGTATCTTTCGGACAAGGACGAGCATTATATTGGAGCATGGAGGAGTATTTCAACTACTTGCTTTCCTTCTAACATTTTCGAATTTTTACATTCTTGGATGTTTCGAATTCCAAAACTTTCAGAATCGCAAATCGAAAAATGTTCAAAATGACGAAACAATACTTTTATTTCTTACGAAAGTGATTATCCGTGCAAAAGATTTCGAACATTGCAATTTTATTTGGAGCATAACATGGCTTATCGCTGTTCGCTATTGATCGATTGAAATTTTTAATTCGATCGATTCATTGATTTTTACGATCGAGAACAATTAATCGTGCGATCGCGATTGATTTTATCGATCGATAAAGATCGGTCGTCAGTCATTGATTATAAATATTGATCATTGCGCGTTGTAATTTAACGAAAGTTCTGTTTGACGCAACTTTCTTACTGTTTTTTGTTGTCAGGATCAATTTTTAACGTTACTGACCCAGATCCACGAACTATATCCAAGCATACTTTCATTAATGTTAGATATTTAAACTTTCGAAAGTAATTGATGCTTGTTTATGAATAATGCGATGCAATAAAGTGTCGATTATGTAAATTGTTATTTATACAATTCTCATGTTATAAGTATACGGAACGTTGAACATGTTAGTTCATTAACATTACATATTGCGCGTTTTTCAGTAGTTTTATTTTCTCGATATAGTTTTTCAATCTTTCCGGGCTGTTGAGTCGCATATATTACATTTTTAATCATAATGATTTTGCCTGATTAATTTTTTGCTTATCGTGATAAGTATCCGTAACGTTACGAATATTACGAAATGCGTGAGAAAATCTATTCATCCTTTTTTCAATAAGGTAGCCTTCAATTTTTTTTTTTTTTTAATCCATTATCTGTATCGATGTTCTTGATACACGATATTCAAGATACGCGATCGAGAGCGTGGATAATTATGTCTTAGATAAAAACAGGAAATCACGAATCGAATTTAATAGCAATTAGTTAATAGTAATTAATGTGAGAATAACAATACGATACAAATTAAAATTTGATACGTAAAACGAGGATACATCTGGTGATAAAAATGAGTGAGTTTGCACTAGGGACATCACGATTTTGGGACCTATGGATATTAATACAAGGTCCTACAGGTACTTGAATCTACTGATATTTGGTCCTAACGTAATTCAAGTTTAGGAACATGTGATTACGATTTTTGAATATAGGGATATTTCACCCTGCGAATATTATGACCTGGGGAGATTTTATTCGCGTATATTTCACTTTGGGCAACTTAAAGATTGAGATATATCGGCCCTAGGGATATTTTATTCGCGTATATTTCACTTTGGGCAACTTAAACATTGAGATATATCGGCCCCAGGGATATTTGATTCGTGTATAATTAATTTTGAGCAATTTCAACATTGTGATATATCGGCCCTAGAGATATTTGGTCCGGGATAATCGCCCACAGGGGCAATTCTATCTGTATCTAGTGAAATTTGTCCTAGAACTGTCAGGATCTAGGAATATTTGACTTTGAGGTTACCGTGACCTAGGGACACTAGCTCGGCGATCACATCGGAATTTAGGGATATTCGAAATTGTCGCAGTCTAGGGATCTGTTTGTCCCAGAACTGTTAGGATCTAGGGACATAAAAATTCAGAAATACAGGAACTTTAGAAAAGTTACTGAATTCACAAAATCTTCGAAAATTATCGAAGTCGTACCAGAAAAGCAATTGCAAATGAATCCCGGCCGATTACTGCGACCGCGTAATTAATTAGCTTAATTAGAATGTTACGGTGGCCACAAACTATGTACAAACCGCAACACCCACCGTTTAAACCGAGAATAAAATACTCTCTTTCGTCTTTTAATCTTAACCATACGGCTCGGTCGGTCAGATAAGATTATTTAATTTGTGTCGTTAGTTCGATCAGGACGCTACCGCGGAATGTCAAGCAGATTCTCACAGTGTCTGACACGCATATCGCGGCAGACTAACGTCTCCCTTTTGGCACGGTTGCCCGATTAATTACGCAGTCAACAGGTTGCTTTCGATTACTACCGTCGGCAAGATCGCGGTTAAACGATCGATACGTACGGAGAATTCATTTTCACGCTCAGGCGATTTTGCAACGCGAGCCGAAGACGCGTTCGGGATTCGATTTTCGATAAACAGGACACGTTAATATCGAACAAATACCGTCCCAGCTGTATTTATTGCAACCCTTATATTTGTACCCTTACACTACCTTGTAACCCTTATATTACCCTGATATTTGTACTTGAAATAATATCGACTTGGAATATTATTAAAGTGGTCTAAGTCAAAATTAAAAAAAAAAAATGAATTTATCAGTTATTTGACCCCACATTATTTTAAACTAAATTAATTCAATGTAATTTTTACGATATTGTCAAAAAAGAAATATTAGATACTGGTTTTTATTTCAGCATTATGCGGAATTCATATATCGTTAATTATGAAAAGGGTCTGAGTAAAGAATTTTAAAAAATTGAGGAAAAATAAATATGTTCATATGTACTAAATTATTTCATAAAATTATTCCATTAAACATAAATTATTTACTTACTTTTATAGTTCATTTTGAACTTCGACATAAATGGTCATTAAACGTCCGTGAATCTAATGTCGAGTATCGTATGTGATATGAAATTTTATCGTATATGTATACAATTATGTGTATACATATGTATGCAATTTTTGCCCGTACGATTCGTTATACCCTCGACCCAAAACGTTTAAGCGGTAAGTAGAGTTATTTTTTAAATCGCAACGTAAAGAGTTACATGCGCGAATACGAGGACGTGTGAGGTAATTATAGGTATTGACTTTCAAAAGTTGCGTTAAAAGATATAATTTTTCCTCGTCGTTACACCCTTGACATGAAACGTTCGAGCAATAAATAATACCTGGTTTCAATTTACCGGTTAAATACGTACTATTACTGTACCTCTTCATTTTCGAAATTTACATAGAAAACGGTGTTCTTCCCCGTGGAATCCGTTGCACCGCGAACAGAATACGTTCAAGCGATAAATGGACCACATTTTTGATAGCAACTTTTTTACGTACGTTTTTAAATTCGTACAATCGTGTTTCCTCTGTTTCTGAAAATAAAAATTTTTCTCACAATATTCGTTTAACTTCGTTAAATTTACATCGACAGTTTCCTCGTTTAAAATTAGATGATATACACGCGTTCATTTCAAGGAACTTCATTTATCAGCGCGAAGAATGCATAATTAAATGTATGAAAGTGAAAATTATGAATCAGCGATACGTGGTAAAATTAAATTGTAATTTTCTTGTGTGTCAGATTTTTGAGACACGGTAGCCTGTCTACGCAATCACTCGATCTGTTTGTGGGAGGAAAGTAATTACGATATTAAAAATGTAAGTGAAATGGCGATGGGATTAAAGTAGATCGTCACAGGTAGTAACCTTCAAAGAAGACACGAACCAGAACAAGGAAAATTAAATACCGAAACGAGAATAATAGGATTTCACGGCGATGATACGCCAGACGAAGGCGTAAAAGTGCACCGTGTGAGATTATGCTAACGTAGAAAAACAGCCTGTTGCATCGACGTTGTCCTAGGTCGCGTCTCTCTCTCTCTCTCTCTCTTGCTGCATGAACAGTTGCGTGTACTCTTCCAACGGAATTTCGTAATCATTCTAACGATACAACATCGATCGACCGTGTCGTCGCAACGCTGATCCCTCTAACGTTACTGGCAACACGAAAACAACGTACTCGCGATTCCACTTTCACTTTCTGTAATTACACTAATAACGCGCAAAGATGCGGCTCAATATTTTTCGGAACATATTCGAAGCAACGTAACAACGTCTCTTCTCGTTTAATTTATTTACCTTCACGTTATTCGGTTCATCGTTTAAAACAAAAATAAGTTGTAGCGAGAATGTAATGAATCACAATTTTTATTTTTACATATTTGTTTTCTATTTTGTTTTTATACGATTCCGACAATTTTTGGAGTAATAATTATAGTTGTTTTATAAGACTCACCTGGCGTGTCATTGGTTGCTCCGCACAGTGCAGAATACACAAAGTGCGCCATATTATTCTTCTATTTTGTTTTTGTATGATTTCGACAATTTTTGGAGTATTCATTATAGTTGTTTTATAAGACTCACCTGGTGTGTCATTGGTTGCACCGCACAGTGCAGGATACACATGATGTGCCATATTTTTCTTCTACTTTGTTTTTGTATGACTTCGACAATTTTTAGAGTATTCATTATAGTTGTTTTATAAGACTCACCTGGTGTGTCATTGGTCATATCGTACAATGCAGGATACACATGGTACCTCATCCATTGCAGTAGGTAAAGTAAGACGGACACGATGCGTCCTTGATAATTACACAGAGTGAGACGTAGATATATGACGTCTTATTTAGTAACTGCATAGAGTGTGACGCAAATGGTGCGTCGTTGGTAGTTGGACCGAGTGAGACGCACATGGTGCGTCGAGTTGTACGGCATAGATAGCGAAAGGAGTTTTCGAACGCGCCGTAGGTCTCTAACGACATTGTCCCGTCGATGGTATAAATTTTTTTGGAATCGAGCATCTCGAACGCGATTCGTGACGGTGGTCGTTTCTCAGCGAGCGAACAAATCAGCCAGAATAGCGACGTTACGTGACGCGACGCGATATGACGCGCACGTGCATCGAGTTCCAGCGGTAATCTCTGACCGCTGAATTTTCCAATCACGCCTTTCACTCGTCCCGACACTTCCTCCTTTCTTCGTCCCTCATTTTTCAACGAGATAACTCGCCACTGTATCGGAACGTACACCGAGCCGTATTGTTGTTGCGCTCTTCTCTCTTATCCCGCGTCGCGACTTTTTCAAATCCTCGAACGTATACGATTCGTATACGATACGATGCAATCTCGATAAACATCCTGGATCTGGCTCCGTTTTCTTGCATCGTTGACACTGTTCGAATCCATCCCTTTCTTCGAAAGCTTCTTACATCCGAAAGTTTCCCATTCGCTGCTGATTAACAGTTTGACAGCCATGTACATAGATATGGGTGACGGAAAATTTCTACACGGATTTAACGTCCATATTATTCAAAACTTGTTGTCTTTTCTAACTGACAATACATACATTAGTTGTTTGAAACTATGGAAAATAAATATGGCAAAGTATCGTGAAAATATCTGTTAAGATTTGTTAAAAATGAAAATACTACTTCAATTGCTTTCGTATGGCAGTCAATGTGTTAACACTAAAACCACAAAAAGAGGTCAAATGACTCTTCTACAAATTTCCTACTTCAAATAACAACATTTTATAAGCTGGTCTTTTTGACATTTATTCTCGTTGTCATCAAGTTAAAGAATCTATAAGCGTATTCATCTATGTTTCATCGTTTGTTCATTAATTTTTTAACTCCATTTTTAACATCAAAATAACGTACCCTAGAAAACACGAATCATCCGAGAGGATAAGAAATGAGTAATCTGAACGATCCCATCGTTAACCCGGCGATCATTTTAATTCGACGTTGTTGTCCGTTTTTAATGTTTCAGCCTTTCACTCGACAATTCGCTTCCTTCTTTCTCTATCATCGGTGAATGTCGTTGCGTCACGAGATTTTCGTTTATCACGGTTGGCTCTATTGTTCATTTTTCGAAGGTCCATCGACCGTTCGATCGTCGACAACTATATCCGAGACACGTCTGGTTAGATCGCGAAATTTATGGACCTTTCACGCTGTCACTTCCTCCTTTCGTTAACTTTGTAGAGCTCGCCGCCTCATATAGCGGCTGATCGCGAGCGCTCTTTCTTGCCCGCGGTGCCGATCGACGAGATTGGAATTCCCTAGGCCGCTTCCGTGGCGAATATCGATCCCCAGTCTCGAAGAGGCTGGAACGCGCGAAATACTTTGCGGATAACTGCACGGATTCCGACGAGCGTCGGATATTACTGTTAAGACGCTTTCGATTCTTGTTTAAACGAACTTCCTGGACGTTCGCTCGTGAAGGGATCTGTCGTTCTCGGGCGATGGAAAAATAATTGATATTTTTTGCAAACCGGACCCAATGAAATATCTGGATCGTGATCAGGAAACTGCGATTAGAATTGAACGCTGAAAGTTCCGGCATTATATGTGTACTTATTTTAATACTAAAACTACCAGAGGGGTTAAATGACCCTTTCACAAATTTCCTACTTCAAACGACAAAATTTGTTAAGATGGTTTTCTTGATATCTGTGCTAATTGGCATCAAGACAAATAATCAATAATATTCATTTATGTTTCATCGTTTGTTCATTTATTTTTCAACTTCATTTTTAACTTCAAAATAATTGCGTATTATACATCGGTAGTTTTAGTGTTCAGATTAAAAATAAAGTAGAAAAATAAACACCGTAGCATCACCTAACATATACAACCATTTATTAGCTCAATAATATATGACATTTTGACGAAACGGCAACAAAATTTTGGAAAATGTAGAACCCGAAATTGTTCATTTTCATCGGTTGGTAGGTCTAGTTTTGAATACCTAGAGACACAGGAATCTGAAAATATATGTGTAGTTATATCGGTATCTAAGTATAGGGAAATCTTTATAAAGATGTTTGGTTATTGAAAATATGAATCTAGGGATATTTGATTAAGCGTAAATCCATGCAGGAGTAAAATGTACTTAATCCCTTGCCATACAATTTAACCAGTTACCTGTGACGAGCAGGATGCATAAATTTATCACAAATTATTTATACGTTTTTAATTTGCTCGTTTTACTTCGTCTTGGTTTTCAAATGTTCCAAACATTTTGCGATTCACGAAAAATTACAATTTAAATGACTTTGGCAAAAATTACAATTCAAGTAACCAATTGTAACTAAATTTTTCGCACGACGAGTATACTCAATTTAGCTACAATTAACACGGACAAAGTGAGTTATGCGTATTTTATATTTAGCGACTCTTGATTATGTGTAAAATATATAAACTTTACATATGAGCTGAGTTAAACTATTGTGCGTACTTTATATTTAGTGATCCTCGATTATGTGTAAAATAATTGTATATAAACTTTACATATGAGCTGAGTTAAACTATTATGCGTATTTTATATTTAGTGATCCTTGATTATATGTAAAATAATTAGATATAAACTTCACATATGATCGTATTTAAAATTTTAATAAGATTTATCGCGTTTAAACTGTGGGTACGTCACGAGTCAGAGTCGTCAAAGTATGGCAAGGGGTTAAGTAAGTAGTTACTAGTTATAAGGTAAAATGTGATGTTATATTCGTGCGAGGAATCCTGATCGTTGCGCAAAAAAAGGGTTAAGGTGGAACGTCGAATGTCCCGTGCAACGGATCTCGATTTTAGTTTGCTCGCCCATTATAACAGTAATTACTGTCTCATTGTAGTAACGAGACTCGACGATGTTCGTTGGCTTTAAACGCGATACGTGTCCCTGCTTTTCGTCCGAATCATTCATGTGTGGTGCACGTGATGCGTTGTTTGCGTTGGTTAACGCAGAAGAACGATAACCGTGTCAGCGAAACACCGGTTGGGGTCAATTGAAATTTAACGAACGCACGAGGAATCGATGAATCTTTTTGTTCCCTCGCTCGATCGCGAAATTTCGTATTTACGTCAGACATGGGTATACACGCACGGAATTTCGTAAAAGGAGCAAAATTTTACGCGGGAAAGTTATATTACCCGTGGCGGATCACATTGCGGGACGGCCTTTGAAATCCGAATGGTTTTTATAGCTCGTTCGATTAACGTCGGGAATATCCGCGGATTATTTTCCTACAAAATCGTTCGTAACGAATCACAGAGTCGCCGAAAACAGGCAGTTCATCCGTTACCAAATCGGAAATTTTTATCGCGTTTGAAGGCTCGAACGTGTTGTCGGGTTTTAATCGAGCGCTTTACAGTTTCAAAACACGTCCGTAAACGTAATTACCGACCGTGTCGCAAATTTGCGCGGTTTGTAACTTTCGTTTTCTCTTTAACGCGTTAAACGAAATGGGCGTATTGATCTCTTGTGAAAGATACCGCTTTTTTTTGGCGACGTCAAATATCACGGGTCATCGTTGACAATCAGCTCGACGTACGGGCGGCTACGAAATTTCCGAATTCGTTGCAATTAAATGATCGAATTTTGTCCGGCTGTAGTCGGTTAAGCGAATCACGATCGCCTGAAGAATTTGCAACTTGACATTGCGCGCGAGCGTGTTCAACGAGCATAATATTTCACGCAAAACAGCCGGACGTTTTACACGTTCGCCTTTCACCGGGATTGATAATGCGATTTAATTAAATTTCACGATGCCGCACGGTTCGAGCGAGCATCATCGATTCCGTTGCAATCGAAGGAGCGTTCGTTGTTCGGTCGTTGACACGGCTCGATGACGAAATCGACCATCGGGCTTCGTATCGCGTAACAAATAACCGGAGATCCCCGTCTTTTGCTAATTTCGTTAATATTTTCCTCTGGCTATTTTTAACCCCGATTAGATATACATATTATTTTTCGTCGATTGCCGGCGAAAATTCTTATGAACGTGTTGTGTATTCCGAATAATCGTAAGAACGGCGTTGTGGGTCTCTTATGTTGTATTCCTCGTAAACGAGGATGTCTAATAGGTGGTACTAACGATTATTAACATATTCAATGAGTTACCTAGGTATATTGCATAAAGTTCGTCGATTCAACGTAGTTTTATATAACGGGTGAGAAACTTTCGTGTTGCTATATAGCCGATGGGCAATTCTACGCGTGGTATGTACTTTATGGTGCAATATAACGAGCCGTAGTTTTACTTGCTGCAATATAACGCGTATTCAACTTCTTTCAATATGACGGATGACTTATTGCAATTATTGCGCGATAACTGAACTTATTGCAATATAACCCGTGGTAACTCGTTTTATTGCAATATAATTCACAGTAATGCAAATTATTGCGATATGATACATAGTGAGGCAACTAATTGCGATATAATTCATGGTAACTCAATTTTAGCAATGTAAGGAGCGATAATTCAACAAAATGTCATATGTGTGGCAGTTCCACGAAATGCAATATAGCGTGTGATAATTCAACTTGTTACAGTACAACGCACGGTAACTGTACTTATTGTGATATAATCTAGGGTAACTCAATTTTTGCAATGTAACGAGTGATAATTCAACGAAATGTCATATGTGTGGCAGTTCCACGAAATGCAATATAGCGTGTGGTAATTCAATTTGTTAGAGTACAGCGCACGGAAATTGTACTTATTCCGATATAATCTAGGGTAACTCAATTTTTGCAATGTAACGAGTGAAAATTCAACGAAATGTCATATGTGTGGCAGTTCCACGAAATGCAATATAGCGTGTGGTAATTCAACTTGTTACAGTACAGCGCACGGAAATTGTACTTGTTCCGGTATAATCCGCGATAATTTAACTTTTACGATATAGCGAGTGATAATTCAATGAAATGCCACATGTGTGATGGTTCAATGTATTGCAATATAATGCGAGGTAATTGTACGCATCGATTCACAATACGCGTTGATTTAACGTATGTTTATGTAATGCTTGTTGTACAGCGCCATTGTTCTGCGTGAAAATCTATACAGAGAGCTCATTCAGTAATATAGCGAGAGTGTATCGTATTTTAACGATAAAATAACTTACTTAAACAAGAACTGTTTTCGAGTTAATACCGTGACAACGGGGAATACGACTTCCATTATCATCTGAAAACTGGAATAACAGCAACAGTTGCAATTTACTGCCACGCGAGAACCCGTTCCTTAATATCCGTTCGAATAGCTTCGAGCATAAAATAAAACTCGAGACGATTATTAAACGGGATTTCGAATACGATGGAATTTCCACGTGTGCCGGTTGCGAGTCCGCAAAATCCATAAAAATCGAACTTTCGACGAAGCGCCATCGCAATTAATCCTTGTAAAATTCGTAATGAAAAGTACCGGGTAGCCTGAATATTTCCGATATTATCGAGAATATTTTCGAGTCGTGTAGAATCCATTACGCCCACGTGCCGACAAGTGACCCGTTTCGTGCATTTCAGACTCCATTGTTCAACGTTGCGTCCGAGAGCTCGATTAGAAGCGACTATACTGTTGCCTCTGTTTCTCTCGTTCCGTGGTCTACTGTCCCTTTTCCTCCGTCGGAATTTATTAATCTGAATATGCAACAGAGAAGGTGAAGGAATCGTTAATGTTGCCTACTCTCGCAACGATGATCGTGTATCTCGATTCTCCTCCGTCTCTCTCTCTTTTCTCGTTCGACCGAAGCACCACCTTACCGTTCTTCATTTACCGACGAGTAACGAGTTTTTTCCTTCTCAATATGCAATTTTTTCGTACCTCCTTTTTTTCACGTTCGATAATAAATGCCGCTCGAAAGCGTTTCATACACTTTCTTGGTTAACCAGTCGCTTTTCAACGAGAAAGTAGTATAATAATCTTCGGCAGAGAGAGGTTTCTGTGAGAAAGGCGAACAAGGAAGAACCTGAATCTACAATTTTTCTTTCCTCTTAGAGACTTTTGTTTCGTGCACGTTCGTTGCCGGAGAATGTTCAAGCTATGCTGGACTATTTATTAATATTATATTTCCGACGTGTATTATGTTCCTGTAAGTCGATTTACCTCACGCTGTGTGGAAGCGTGTAGAATTATTACGCGTTGTATTATAGTACGTTATATTACTACGCGTTGTACTGCAATAAGTTGAGATACCGCGCGTCAGGCTGCAATCGATTGAGGTACCGCGCGTTATATTGCAACAAGTAGAATTACCACGGGTTATACAACGGTACGGTGGACTACTACGCGCTATATTGCATCACATTGAAAATCCTCGCGTTATATAGTATATAGAGGCGCGTAATATTATGTCGCATTATATCGCAATAAATTAAATTATCCTTAGTAGTATTGCTACGCGTTATATTGGTGTAATATGACTTATCACGCATTATATGGCAATATGGTGCATTACTATGCGCTGTATTACATCACGTTGAAGTTTCCCGCATTGTATTGCAGATTGCATGCTATATAGCGACTCGTACGATTACCCCGCGTTATATTGCAATAAATTGAACTATTACTAATTGCATAGTTACACGTGGAATTACTACGCGTTATATCGCAATACGGTGTATTACTACACGATAATCCGCATCACGTTGAATATCCACTCGTTATATGGCATATTTTATGCTATATGACGGCATGTACGATTACCGCGCATTGTATTGCAATAAGGTGAATTATTTCGTGTGCTGTATTTATTGTTGTATTAACATATTCTAGGAAGCTTTATCGATGAAATTTCGGGGATGGTAATTGTTACGGGACACAATCGGATCGCGAGGAAGTTCTATTAACCGTGTGTTCGAATTCCGGTTGCCGGATTTCGGAGATAAACATATTATCTGAGTTAACCGGATGTCCGGACACGGGTTACGCTCTGGGTGACACTCAGCGGTAGATTATATTATTCGTCGACAGAAAATAGACGAAATTGCTATTTATACGCGAGCGTTATTTGCAGAAGAAACACTCTAATCGGTTCTGATAGCGACGAGCAAATATTTAGTTCACTCATTGCTCTACCGAAGACAACAACGATAATTTAATCACCGCGATAGAAATGATAGAAATTTTATTTTTGGAAGTATGCAATCGCGCAATCGAATTCGAAATTAAAATCGTACTTCCGTTTCTCATAGTGTTTAATACGCGTACAAAGGTTCTAAATCAATTAACAATTATTGGTCTAGTTGTATAGCAATTATTTGACCATCATTAGCCGCTTTTCTCTTGCTGTCGGCACAAAACTAATTTTTTTGTAAAATCGTAGGCGTACATGCAATGTACATTACGTTTTGTCGATTAATCGGCTATTCTTGGAAGACGTTGCTATTGTTACAACTCGAGATACACACACCTAACGGTTCTGAATAATAATATCCGCAAGAGTAAGATTCCATGGGAGTTAATTATTCCCCTCTCACGATCGGTGTTTACATCCATATCGTCCAAGGTGTCGCTTCGTTTCTCGAAATGAATTCGCTTCTTATATCGTGTATACAACACGATTTCGATTTAAATTATTTACCGGTTAAATTCCGACGAAATCGATCGAGTTTTGAATCATCGAGTTAAATATATATTCATCGTCGTATGTCATTTGCGTTTTAATGTCGGAACATATAAAAATGTGGATGATTCTGTTCGAAACTATTTTGTAATTTAAATTTGCAAATTATCCTTTCATATTATTCGCACCGCTTTAACGATATTCCGAACTACTGTTTTCTTTGTTTCGTTGAATATTTTGCTTCGGCGATCAGCAATGACTGGGCAGTGTCGGGAGAAAATCACGTGCACTCCACGTTTTATGCTGCAAATTTCCATGTTTACGGATTTCTAAATTTCTAGTTTCAAATTCATGTGTTTCCAAATTTTCAGATTCGCGAGCTTGCTAATTTCGAAACTTTTTGATACGCGAATTCCACGATTTCGAATTGCTCGAATTTACGGATTTCACAATTTCAGAATTATCAGATTCACAACTGTTCCGATTTAGATATTTTTAGATTTACAATTTTTCCAATTCGGAAATTTTCAGATTCACACATTTTCCAATTTGGACAATTTCAGATTCACATATCTTCCATTTTGGAAATTGTCAGATTCACGTATTTCCCAATGAAAATTTTCATATGCACATATTTTCCAATTTGGAAATTTTCAGATTCACGTATTTGCCATTTTGGAAATTTTCAGATTCACGTATTTTCCAATTTCGAAATTTTCATATCCACGTATTTCCCAATTTCGAAATTTCCAAATTAACATATTTCCTAATTTTGAAAATTCCAAATAATCAAATTCTTAAATGTCTACATTTCCATATACAAGCATTTTCAAATCTCCCGATTAAACATTTCCAAATTCAACTTCACGAACTGTTCAGTTTCGAATCACCAAATTTCTAAAATTTTATCTTTACAAATTAACATTCATACATTTCCAACTTACCGAATTTCTAAATTTGAAAATTCACATATTTCCAAATGTTTGAATTTCACATTCGATTGCAGCTCGAATTCAACAACTTCGACATCAAAAGGAGAAGATTGCGGTATCAATAATCACTGATTAAAACTGAACGAATAAAATTTGCTTATATTTTCTGTAATTATCGTTATCTTTTTGCTAAGCAATTTCAAATAAACATCTATTCGTAAAATCCGTATACGGTACAATTTTCATTTGCAACACTTTGTTGTACCCACTTTAGTTGCTATACTTGTACTGACATTATTTACTTTATTGGTATTGACTTTTACGTTATACCGGTTTGGTTTAGTGTATCGGTAGTGACTTTTACTTTTTACCGGTTTCGTTTAGTTTATGGGCACTGACTTTTACTTTCTACCGTTTTTGTTTACTTTAACGGTACTGCTTTTTACTTTCTACCGGTTTCGGTTACTTCATCGATACTGTCTACTTTGTACTCACTTTTTCTTTGTGCCGGTTCCATTTACTTCACCGGTACGGACATCTTCTTTGTTCTGGCTTCATTTTCATTGGCGTAAAACGACTCCACGTGGAACGGATAGTAAATGGAAGGATACCTGTATCGAATCAATCTCAGATAACAGTTTCCTCGTACAAAACAGAAAAGTGCATGCTTTTCGCGCACGCAAGCGACGCACTTAACCCAGGATGCACATGGTGGCTGGAAACGATCACTAATAAAGACGAAAAGGAGAAGGAACGCGAACAGAAGAGAGGGGAAGAGAAAAGGTAGGCGCGAGCATTACGCTTTAGCGATGGAACGCGCGTTGTAAGCGCACGTTTTAATGTCAAGGAAGGCGTGCAACGCGTTTTGCAACAACGAGAACGTGGGCTATAGCAACGTCCACCTCGAACCGATATCCTTTATGCGATTAATTGCACGATCTCCAACCGATTTGACCCTTGTTTGCGTCGAACCTGCTTCGCGATCGTCAATCGATTTCGTGTACTCGATTCGTTCGTTATCTCGTTGTTTCTCGTACTTATGGTTGATACTCATCGATTTTCATTTGTGCGTTGTACATAGATAGTTTACTTTTGCGAATACGGTAATTGTCAATCAACGGGATACCGTGTGCAGGTAATTAGTTTTTTATTCCGATCAAGGTAGCTTGGTTTTTGGTATTAGTTTATTGTACTGGTTTGATATTATCGTTTTATATGGGTTTTTTTATTATTTTGTTATAGAGGTTCGTTATTATTGGATATTATGTAAGCTTTGCTATTTATTATATTGTATAAGTTTCTGCTGTTGTTTTATTAATTATAGGTTTACTACTATTCTGTTATTCAGGTTTGTTATTATTTTATTATATAGCTTTTTCTATTATTTTATTATGTAGGTTTGCTACTATTTTATTATTTAAAGGTCTGTTATGAGTTTATTTATAGTTTTTTTTCTATTATTTTGTTATATGGGTTTGCTACTAACCTTCTATTGCATAGGTTTTTTCTGCTATTGTTTTATTATATACGCTTGTTATTTGTTAGTTATTTGTTGAATCCGGAAAAAATGCGGATCCCGGTTACCGGGTTTCGAACCCGGGCCCTCCGCGTTGTAGTCTTCGACGCTACCCACTTACCCATTTTACCCACCCCAAGTCCTACTTTTGTAAACCCTTTTAATTTTAAGACCCCACCGACCCCACAACAACCCTTTAAGCTAATCATGCTCAAGTTCCGAGTTCGATCGTGGTCATAGTCAATTTTCAACGAAAACTGAGAAATACATTTGAAAATTCGAATATACAAAATTTCCGTAAGTACAGTGTTGCTGTATGAATGAGTGTGTATGTATGGATGCAAAATAGAATTGGTCTAAATCTACTCAAGATAGTGAATTCAGCGTGTTGTTTTAAAAAAGTGGCATATTTCGCGTAGTACATTGCTTTAACTGATTTAACACTTTGAGTGCCATGTCACCCACATATGGATGACACTAAAATATCTGTACAGACTCAATAGCTATGTCATTCAGAATTTGTTCTCTTTTGTAACTGACAATGCTCGCATTAGATACTTGAAAATCATGGAAAATAAATATAAGAAAATACTGTGAGAATATGTGGTTAGCTTTGTTAAAAGTGAAAATACTATCTAATGCAATTTTTAATTGGTTCCATGTTAACGTGTTAACCTGAATTTTATTAAAGGAATTACATCGCAGTACGTTACGAACAAATTTTTCTTACATGTGCAAAACATCCTACGCTCGTAAAATCCTTAAACAACGAAGAACTAAGTGCGTGAACTTTATCGGTGCATCACACATGTGTCCCCTGTAATTTGCCATTTTTCTATATTTTTTTTAAATCTTCTTATCTTCATTGTCACGTTGTGTAATGTAAGACATTAGAGCGGTTCCAATGTCCGTATCGTAATACTTGCAATCTTTCACTTGTACTTGTTCGACACTTTATCAATCACGCTCGAATGTTCCTTTCACTTTTCCCGAGCTTTTCTTTTTCTTCGATCACCTTATCTGTCGCGTATCAGTGACGTCACTGGTGTTAAGGTCAAGTACGCGACGCACGCTTTTCTCTTTTATCGCCTTTGTCAGACGAACAACGGGGAAATTAATCGAGCGTGATCGATTAATTCCTCTTTCCGGTTATTCTTGGGAATTCCTTCCTGACGGAGATATGTATATTTCCTCGATTCGTATTTCCATATTTTCCATGCTTTCAATTTCTTTTTCCAATACTCTCGATAGCGTTCTGCGATCAATTTTTCTATCAAATTTTGTGCAAAACAAAATTTGAACTTTATATCAAATTGCTGTATCTTTATCTGACCCATTTGCGTATGTGATATTTTAACAATCAGATTCAATTATCGTTTTGATGTTCAATTTTTTGCACCACTTATTCTTACTATAAAATATATTATTACTCCCGAGATATTAGATTGTCAGCTAGCTATTGTAATACAAAAATTAGTAATTGTACAGTATGATGGCAATTGTAATTAAGAAATTAATAATTTTGGTGTTAAAATCTGAAATTTGTAAAATAACGATTCTATTAATACTCAATTTTCTTTCGGATACAAAATAACGCATAAAATTGCAAAAAGTAACAAATTTCACAAAATGTATCACCATCAATATCCGGTAATTAAATAGTGGTTGAACCTCGATATTTTTTAACACGCGCAGCCTGAGACTTTGAAAGTAGGTACATAATTTTTAGCTACTTTAAATTTCAAGAATTTGGGAAAGTCTGTTTTCCCGCTCGTGAAATTAAACAGTGTCAGCCTACTTTTTCTTCCGCTGTTCAGTATTCATGGTTAGCTGCTGCCTATCAGTCTTGGAAAATTCTGGGAAATTGATTGTACGTGACTGTGTGTGAAACTCGAAGTGAAAATAAATATGTATGTACAATGCATGTGTTCATTGCAAAGTGCTCTTAATTGATTTCTCCTTTTCAGGAACGATTTCATACGTACAAATTAATTCCTTTCGCGATAAATTAATTAGTTGATTACGCTTTTGATTTCGTAAGTGAAATATCTGAGCAGCGAAATTATATTGAAACAGCAAATTGGACCATTAGATTACGGAATTAATCGATCATAATATCCGGTTCAATCTGCGCTAATCTATAGTAATCTGTATTATGGATATTATGTATAATTGGAGAGTGGATTATTTCAGATACTTTCAATTACTTCCGTGGTATAATTGCAACACGTAATGCACAGTTTACAAATTTCCAGATTTCTTAATTTTATAATTTTCAGTCTTTCAACGCTCTAAACTTGAATTGCCTGAAATTTAGATTTTGGATTTATTTCCAAATACAAAAGTTACCAAATTTTTGCAAATATTATAATTTCCTAATTTCTCTATCACAAAATTTCTGAATCCCTAAATCTAAGCTTTTCTGATACCTTACATTTTCAAATCGTCAAACTTCAAATTCCTAAACTCCCACAATATCCAAAATCTATGTTTTCTAGATTTTTAAATTTCTAAATCACCATATGCTCAAATTCCCAAATTTCCTAGCCCTCGAATATCTAATTTCTCAAATTTCTCACCTCCGAAAAACTTACATTTCCAAATTTCGAAATTGGCAAATCACGAAATCCCAAATATCGAAATTTCCGAATCCACGAAATTAAAAAATTTCCAAATTCCTATATATCAAAATCCCAAATTTACAAATTACGAAATCACCAAATCGTAAACACCGAAATTTCCAAATCCACAAAATGCCCAAATTTCCAAAGTTCTGAAATAGCTAATATTCCAATTTTCGAAATTGGCAAATCACGAAATCCCAAATATCGAAATTCCCGAATCCACGAAATTAAAAAATTTCCAAATTCCTACATATCAAAATCCCAAATTTACAAATTACGAAATCACCAAATCGTAAACACCGAAATTTCCAAATCCACAAAATGCCCAAATTTCCAAAGTTCTGAAATACCTTAATTTCCAATTTTCCAAATTGGCAAATCATCGAACCCCAATACCAAAATTTCAAAATCCACTAAAATCCTTAAATTTCCCGTCTTAGAAAATCTTCAAATATCCAAGAGACTGAAACTGAAAATCCAAAAACCTGTAATTTCACAAATTTTCCATACGAAAAATCGAGCGACGAGTCCATTGTCCCCCGAGTCGTGACATTCGCTACGACGAGGGAAACTGCCATAACCGCGAGCGTAATAGAACGAACAGTAGAGTATGTCGTTCATGGTCGGACACTAATTTCTGAAGGCGGTAGAAACGGGCGCTATCGTAGTTTTACTTCACTCACCTTTACCATTTTCTGGATGCGGCGTTATAGTAATCGACGAGCAAATATGCAACATTATTTGACAAGAGATTCGAGATTTCGAAAGTGTCGCGTAGCGAGAGCAGAAAAACAAATTGTTACGTGAGTTGCAAATTGGTGAACGACCGGTCGAGACTTTCTAAAAATTTCATAGCGAATATTGAGAGGCAGTTATGTCTGTCACTGACGTTGTACACCTATCGCAGGTATTTATTTTTTTTTTTTTTGTTTACTAGCGAGAACGGCCGTTGCATAAAATCGTGAATTCACGATATGCATTCTCATTCTAATACCGGGTAAAGAACTAAATAAGTATAATTAGGGGAATTGTGTAAGCGAAATGGTTCGGAGAAGTATTTATTTTTCCCTTGTTATACGTCGCCTTGGATTTCCCGCAAAACGCGTAACAGTATAATAACACGAACATTTAAGGCACTGTTCTATATCGTGTACGAGGCTGTTCGTTTACCTTTAAACGCGATTATTATGTTATCGAGAAAGGAAATTATGCAAATTGTGAAAAATTAGGCGAGTTGATGGATGTACGAAGATACGCAAACGAATGTTGCACAAAATTAAACCGCGACAAAAATATTTTTCCTTAATTTCCAAGTTTTGAATCCATGAATTCTAAATTCTCAAATTCGGTATTTACCAAATTTCCCCAAAAGTCCCAAATATTTCGTTTATTAGAAGTTTATAAATTTCCGGATGCCAAATAATCCTTCGATTATTCGAATTTCCGAATTCCAAATTTCCCAAATTTTTAAGTTGTTACATTCTGCAAAATCTCCAAATTCTCAAATTCCGCAAACTCCCAAATTCGGAATCTCGATATTTCTCAAATTCGCGAACCATCATTCCTACCATTCGAAAATGTTCAAACCACCAAATTCCTAGGACCCCTAAATTTCCTAAATCCCTAATTCCCCATAATCCCCAAATTTCAGATTGTCAGAATTCGCGAACTTTCGTAATCGAAATCCCTAAATATCCCAAATTCCGAACTCTCTGGAATCCCCCAAATTCTATAACCTTTCTAATTCGAAGTATCTAAATTCCCCAAATTCAAATCCACCAAATTCCAGAAGATTCCAAGTTTCCCAGAACCCCCGAATCTCTCAAATCCCGAATTCCCCAAAATCCTCAAATTTCAGATTGCCAGAATTTGCGAACTTTCGTAATCGAAATCCCAAAATCTCCCAAATTCCGAAACTCATAATCCTCCAAAGACCCTAAATTTCCCAAATACCGAATTCCCGCCAAATTTCGAACTCCCCAGAATTCCCCAAATTCTATAACCTATCTAATTCGAAGTATCAAACATCCGAAATTCGAACTCCCCCAAAACTCCCTAGAATCCGCGAGATTTCCGACAACGCTCAAATTCGAAACTCCGAGTCTGTAAATTCGTGAAATTCCCCCAAATGTCCGACGATGCCGCGATCGGACGCACGATCAGAGAATCGGTACGTAGTAGGTAGGACATGTGCATAAAAGTTGCATAAAAGCGTGTGCATAAAAGTTGCATCAGAATCGGTGTCGTTCGTTAACGGGTCGCCGTTTAGGATTCTCCGAGTAAATACGGATGGTCAAGGATACCGTTAACCTTCAAAATCCTAGAAAGTTGCTCCCGAAGATTTTTCGAACGGTGTCTCCTGGCACGGTGTCAAGTATAGTGAGTTGGTCGGTTGATCGCGCGCGCGCACGCCCGTAGATTTAGAGCGTTCGAGCCGAAGTAAGACGTAAACGCGCGTGTACGGCCGCTCGAAACAGGTGACCGACCGTTTACGGTCAGAGCGCATAATTAATCGGCCGTCTAAATACGGTGCACGAGGCGAAAGACTTACCTTTTCTACTGCCTCGGCTTCGCCTGGCCAATTAAAGAACGACGAATATCGGACAGCCTCGACGCGGAAAAATCACGAGGGGACACGCTTGGTGCACGAGTTCGAACCACTTTCTTCTTATTATCCTTATTCTTATTCTTATTCGTTCCGACCCTTTTAATTAACCTTCTTTTTACCATTCGCATTCTGACTCTTTCTTCTCCTACTGATATTCTTCCTCTTCGCTGACTTCTTCTTATTTTTCTTCTTCTTCTTCTTCGTTACCTTCTTCTTATTTTTCTTCTTCTTCTTCTTCCATACCACCTTCTTATTTTTCTTCTTCTTCTTCTTCCATACCACCTTCTTATTTTTCTTCTTCTTCTTCGTTACCTTCTTCTTATGTTTCTTCTTCTTCTTCGTTGCCTTCTTCTTATGTTTCTTCTTCTTCTTCTTCCATACCATCTTCTTATTTTTCTTCTTCTTCTTCGTTACCTTCTTCTTACCTTTCTTCTTTCGATCGGGACTCTTCTTTTTCTAATTCTACCAATGCTTCCATTTTCTTTTCGTCATTACTCAGCTTCTACTTCCTCTTGTCCTTTTTTCTCTTCTTGCGATCGTGACTCTTCTTTTTCTGATTCTATAAAGTCTTCCATTTTCTTATCGTCATTACTCGGCTTCTTCCTCTTCTCCTTCTTTTTCTTCTTCATCTTCTTATTGTATTTTTCTTCTTTTTCTTCTTACGACTCTTCTTTCTCTGATTCTTCTGTATTTCCTTTTGTTTCTACTTCTTCTCTTCCTTCGTTCGAATCTACTTATATTTCTTCTCCCGACTCTATTTTTATTCTTTGTCCCCAGTCTGCTCCTATTTCATCTTCCTATTACGATTCTTCGGTCCTCCTAATTCTTCTTGTTTTCAGTTTTTGTTCTGCTTCTCCTGTTTCTTCTTCGGTCTCTCCTTTTCATTTTAATTCTACGTCTTCTATATCCTCTTGTGTTTCTTTTTACAATTTTGATCATGCCCTTTAAATTTTTTCGTCTTATCATTTGAGAGACTCGAACAGCCTATATTCTGCCAGCTTAGCAAATAATTTAGCGAATAACTTGATCCTTTTAAAGAAATTGAGCTACGTAGAGCAATTGCACAAACTTTTCTCACGCTTACCTCGCATTTTTACCAACGTTTCCGTTCTTAAATTGGAAATATTGCCCTTCCAAGATACAGCGTCGTAAACTGTAACATTAAAACTCACTTGTTCACCGAACAGTGTGCCTTTTCACCTCGTCAGCTGAGTGCAATTCCGTAAATTGCAGTTCACGCGCTCTTCAGCTCGTGCTCCTCATTGTCAAGATATGGGTTGGAACATATATGTCTATACTTTTGTCACTTTCATGAATTATCGACATTGTCAATAGGTGCAAGGTTAATTCTAAAACCCACCATATAATAATTAATTATGCCGAATATACATGTGTATTGAATTTATACATGCACATAATGATCTTCGAATGCAAGCGTCTAAGAATAGTCCAATTTATAATATTGTAAAAATTCTCTAAATTATAACAGTTTGAACAATAGTCCAGATTATAACTGTCTAAACAGTAGTTCAAATTATAGTAGTCTAAAGAATAGTCCAAATTATAATGGTCTAAAATAATACTCCACTTTATAATAGTCTAACGAATAGTCCAAATTATAATAATCTAAATAATAGTTCATATTATAGAAACCGAAAATATAGTCCAAAGAATATCCTCTAAGAATATTCTGAAATTTACGAAACAAAAGTAAAAGCATATAAAATTTAAAAAACACCCAACTAAAAGAGTATAATGCGTGCCAAAAAAAAAAAAAAAAAAAAATGAGAACAGGAATAGCGAGTCGTTCGTAAAAATATTCTCGAGATATTTTAAAAAACGAGATTACAGTACGTGCCTCTCTAAATGTCCCGGCCGTGATAAGGTTAATCGAATCTACGACGTTTTCGATATTCTCAGCGACGTAGAACAAGAACCGCGGCGTCGTCTTCAGGTTTTATCCAACGCAGGGCTGTACGATATGAAGCCGTATCGTATAAAATGGTGGAACAGCGCGGATAACGAGATCCGTAGCGCGTATTTTCACTGATTGCCGGTGGTACGCTCGTTTCCAGCGTCGGTGCGGCGCGTTTTATGCGAGAACGCTCCAGTTCTGCCCTGTAAAAGGAATGTCGCTGGTCTTTCAAGGTTCGCGAAGCACGTACCAGGGCGTGGTATGCGCCTGGAAATCCGACTGACCAACGCGATTGGCTAACAGAACTCGTAAAAACAAAACAAAAAAAAAAATATAAAATAATCATGACAAACGCGCGTTCGCTAATCACACATTTCGTTATGTCACGTTGTCCCATAAATTTCTTCCTTTTCTGATACTAAAGCAGTGCACAGTATTTAGGAATTTTGGGATCTAGGAACTTCCAAAAGTAGAAACTCTGGATCTTAGGAATTTTGGGACCTAGGAACTTTGAAAAGGAGAAACTCGGGGCTTAAGGGATTCTGGGATCTAGGAACTTTGAAAAGTAGAAACTCCGGGTCTTAGGAATGTTGGGATCTAGAAATTTTTAAATGTCAAGGTTATGGATGTTAGGCATTTCGAAATTGTAAAAATTCGAGGTCTTAAATATTTTGGGATCTAAGAATCTTGAAATGTAAATATAGTGGGTCTTCGGAATTGTTGTATCCAGGAATTTCAAAATGTATGAATTTTGTCTCCTTGGGATTTTACAGAAAAAAAATGTTAAGACATGAACAATTTGTCGCTTTGAAATCTACCAATTTTGAGATCCGGGTATTTCATTCGAGCTCTCGTAATTCAAATCCGATTAAAACGCTCCAAAATACAAGTTCCCACGTTATAACTGCGTCTCCAAAACTCCTTTTCTTTCGCTTCCTATAATCAACAACGACTTTCCATCGATTCTCCACGAAAAAGAACCTCGAACGACCCACAAAATCAACATTCCTGAATTTCCATTAACGGCACCAAAAGATCGCGCGAAGACAAACGAAAGGACGATCGTCGGATGGTTTTTCGTGGTTGTTTGTCGGTCGAAGATTATTTCGCAAACGGCGAATTGCGTGACGAGGTTAGCGTCGTTGCACGATTCACAAATCGATTGGCCGGGTGTCGAAACCGTCGTGGAACGTCGGAGCATCTGGAAAAACCATTTGAAACGAATTAGCCGGGGTCGTAGAAGAGAAAATGAAACATCGTATGCGTCGCACGAGGCTAGGCACCTCGTCTTGGCCATTCGTGGGAGGAGTTGTCGCCTCTGTCAAGGTCCTACTCGCATATATTTCTATCGACGTGGCGATGCGAGCCGTGTCCCAGATCGCGGACCGCCTCGAGGTCGGATGTTTTCTTGCTCCTCGAAAGGGACAGTTTTCTTGCAACTCCGAAACCACGAACTCACTGCGAATCCTCGATTTTCGATGCACGCCGATTTTATCGAAATTCGCGAATTCGTCGATCTTTCCAACATTGGACTCTTTCGATTCGCCGAATTGTCAAATTTTGGGTAAAACTAATTCTGTGGTGTTTGGCAATTTTGCGATCTTATATAAGTTCAAGGAAGTCCAATTCCAAATTCACTGAATTCCTTTGAAAAGAAGGTACAAACTTCCATATTCGATGTAGCTGAATTGTAATTTTCTAAAATTTACATTCATTAAGTTCTCGAAAAAGATAAACACATTTATATCAACATCCCTGTACTTCAAAATCGACGAATTTAGAAGTTTCTAATTTCGCAAATGCCAATGTACTCAACTGCCTGAATATTCAAATATCTAAATACCCAAATCCCTAAGTATCAAAACACCTAAATACGTAAATAGCCAAAAACACAAATTGCTAAGTGTCCAAACTACTAAATATCAAAATACCTAAATTTACAAATACTTAAATTTGCAAATGCCAAAATTTCTAAGTACCTAAAGCCAAATACCTAAATTGTCAAATACCTGAATTTCCAAATACCCGAATTTCCAAGTACCTACATTTGCAAATGCCTACGTTGCAAAATACCTAATTTGTCTGATACCTAATTTACCAAATACCTCGATTTCTAAGTACCTAAATTCCAAGATCATAAATTGCTAAATCCTCTATTATAAATTGCCAAATTGCTAAATTCCGTAATTCTTAAAAAATTTCCAAATCTCTAGATATCCAATTCCCTATATTCCCAGGTCCCCGAATTCCAAAATTCCCAACTACCCAAATCCCTAGATTCCCGAATTACTGAATCTCCCAAATAAACCTAAATCTCCAAATACTAAAATCTCTAGATGCTCGAATCTCTAAACCCCCCAAATAAACCTGAACCTACAAATACAAAAATCTCTAGATTCTCGAATCTCTAAACCCCCCAAATAAACCTGAACCTACAAATACAAAAATCCCTAAATTCTCGAATCTCTAAACTTGCCAAATAAACCTAAATCTCCAAATGCAAAAACCCCTAAATTCTCGAATCTCTAAATCGCCCAAACAAACCTGAACTTCTAAATAAAAAAAAATCCCTAGATTCCCAAATGCCCAATCTCTTCGACGTTCAAACTCGTAAATTCCTAAACACAGCGAGAAGCACGTATCGCGTTCGTACGAGCATCGACGGCGAGAAGATTTTTCTTTTTTTTTTCGAACGTTCGCCGGACGTCTTCGGAATATTATCGCCACGGTTGGCCATTGTTCGCGATGTCAGGCTGGCCGATTCAGGAACGAAACGAGTGGCTGGTCTTTCGATAAGGAGGAATAAATGGGCCAGCAAACGATAAAACGACGATCTCGCGGCATCGTTTTCCAGCGAATTCGTGGGCGGAGGCCATCTCGGTTGCGTGTTCGTGAATAAGTCACAAGTTCCGTGTCCTATTATGTGGACACGCGTGTGCATATCTCACCGTTTACGACTGCCTTCTTTTTTTTTAATCGTTCAACGAGCCTGTTCTGTTCGTTTCGTTGCGCAATCGATCCGCTCGTAAAACGCTGCCGCGTAAATTACACACGGCACTCTGACGACTTAATTAACCGACCGGTCGATGTAAATCGAAGAAGAAACGATCGCGTTTATTTATCGTTCTCGCTTACTTTTCGTATTTCCCGAACGACACGGAAACGGAAATTCGCCGAACGCTCGTCGATGAAATGTCGGATGATCGAACGATGGATCGATAAAACGTGACATCCCGATTAAACACTTTTTTATATTTAACCCTTCGCGATCGTATTAAATTCGTACATAGATGCCCTCCTGGTCAGAATTAATTTTCGTTCAATGTACAGTAACACGTAATATGCAAGATTATGAAAAAGAAAATTTATTAATTCTTTCTTAAACCTTAGAGATTTACACAATAATATGTTTTGATGTATCATAGAAATTGTATCTTATGCTTCTCTATCGAGAATACGTGCAGCATAAATAATTAATTTAGCATGTGTTTGGCCTTCATTCTTTTATTTGAACATACAGAACACTCTTAACATTTTACATTATTATGGTGCCGCAATATATGCACATAGTTCGCCATTTAAGCCTTTCCTCCATGTCGAATACAATGCTCTTCCTGAGTTTGAAGATACTCTATAATTAGAACTGCTTTATATTCGATCTCCAATTGATAAAATCATAGTATTTGTTCATGAATATTTTAACTGTTACGTTCTTTTATACGAAGTGTAAATTAATATACAAAATGTTATACAAAATTGTGATATACGAAATGTTATGAGAAATTATGATATACAAAATTTTATACAAAATCGTGATATAAAGAATGTTATACAAAATCGCGATATAATAAATGTTATACAAAATTGTGATATGCAAAATGTTATGTAAAATTATGATACACAAAATGTTATGCAAAATTGCGATACACAAAATGTTCTAAAAAATTGTGCTACACAAAATTGTATACAAAAATGGAAATTAAGATAAAATACATATAATATACTATCGGTATGATTGTTTGCTCTTGTGGCTTAGAGTGGACATACTACCGCAAATGATTGATTTTCATTGATTTTCGACGCTCTCAATTTTTGTGTGTCCACGTGGTTAATTTCCCGTGAAACGATTCGTGAGAGAAGGAAACGTCCAATATGATATTGACGGTATTTTTAGTCGATCGCTATCCCGTTTTCAAAGAGGAACGATGATATTACTCGGTGAAACGATTTATCAGAAAGGAAGAGGGCTAACGTTCACGTAATATCCTGCGGAACAAGCGTTCGGTATTATCCTTTGCCATTGTTGCGCCGAACGTTGGAGGAAAACGAGAGACTGCAGGGAAAAGACGGTGAATGTAACCTCGAAGGGTCTCAAGGTAGAAATACGAAACTGCTCCGGGACAAAATTAGGTCGCGCACTGTTCAATCCTCGTGCAATCGTGCATCGCAGCCAACGGTTGCGTTAAAATAGTATCGTGTAACCAATTACATTGTCCTTCGGGAGCAATCTTCCGTGATTTTATTAAATACTGAACAATTGTTGCTACGTTGAACGAACCTGCGGGAATTTAGATATCCTGCTGTTACGAAGGGATGAGATTTTAGAATTCAGCAGATTCGCAATTTATATTTTGAACAGTTTTATATTACAAGTTTGTAAATTTGTAAATTTGCAATTTTTCACGTTTTTTTACGTTCTTTGATCCTCAAATTTTGAAATTCTTTGATGACATATTTCCAAGTTTCTCACTTTCGTATGATTATGAATTTTCAATTTCTCACATTTGCCATATTATCAAATCTAAGATTTTTCAACTCGAACATCTTCATGTTTACGAATTTCTATATTTCTTAATGTCTACATCCTTAGAACCCCATGTACCTGCATCCTAAAATTGCTAAATTTGCGATTACCTAAATTACAAATTCCAAAATTCATTAAATTTCTAAATCCTCAATTCCGTAATTTCTTAAATTTTTAAGCCACAAGTACATAGATTCCCAAATTTCTAAAGTACCAAGTACCTAAATTTCGAAATACCTAAATCCCAAATTACGAAATACCTCACATTTCTAATGTGTCACCTTCCTAAACCCCCAAATACCTAAAAATCCCTAATTTCCACAATTTCCAGATACCTACATCCCAAATCTCTAAGACCCCAAATATCTAAATCCCCAAATCCTTAAATTTGCAAGTACCTAAATCCCCTAAAGTCGTCAAGTTTCCAACTTTCTGAAAACTTCAAATTGTCAAATTTGCAAGCACCTAAACACCCCAAACAGTTGACAAGTTTCAAAATCTCTTAAATCTCCCAAATTCCGAAATTTCCAAATATTGAAACACCCCCAAAAGTTGACAAGTCTCCAAATTCCCTAAGGCTCCAATTTCCTAAATTTCCAAATACGTAAACACCCCAAAATGTTGTCAAGCTTCCAAATTTCCTGAATCCCCAAATTCTTCAATATCCAACCCACCCCAGCCTCCAACTGTTCTCGAGTTTCAAAATTTTCTAAATTTACGATTTTTTATATTTCTTTCGACTCGAAAATTGCAATCTTTTCAAATCCCGAAGTGTTCCACTTGTCGTAAATTGAAGATTCCTAGACTCCATTCATCATTTTCGTCTGGTGGCAATATTTGTAGCAGTTTCGTTTGATTTCTATCAGGCTCATTGTCTTACTTGACTCTCTTCGCGCGCTGGACGCTCGATCCAATCGCCTTATCCAGGTCATCGTGTGATTCGTTCTTTACCAACTCGAAATAATCAACATCGAGTTCGAACCATAACAATGTTGCACGGAAAATTCCACCTAAACTCAAAATTCATTTCGTGTGACTTCATTAACGCAGTTATCGTTACACATTTTTGTGTGTACCGTTTCTGTATATCAACACCGTTCATGGTTATCACAATATACAAAGTGGAGCAATATTTTACCGAAATAAATAAAAAGAATTAACTGGTCGTTCATAAATAGATTGTCCATTTAAAATATTATACGAAAGTTGATTTTCATGCGAGTGCAATTTAATTCAAACTGTGTTACATGAATTGAATCACTGTGGGAGTGCTTTAATTTCCAAACACAAATTTTAATTCATAAATTTGAACGTTAATTTATAAACTTCGTAATTTTTTTCAGTACGATTTACAAGTTATTCGTAATTAATAATTCAATAGAATCGCCAGCTAATCCGGAGTTGATGCAGATTCCACCGTACACAGTATTCTCCTTATAAATTGATGATCGTACTCGAATAAGGTTGGATGAACCTTAAAAACCTAATCCCTCGACGGCTCGAAGGTATGTTAAAGCTTTCGAGCAGGTTGTTCCATAATTTCCCAGAGGACACGGTCGACATAGTTTCGCGTAAGAAAATGAAAAAATGTTCCTATCAAAAAGAAGGAAGAAAAACTCGATACCTTAAAGCCCTATACTTTTTATAATAATCTCTAATGTGTGCGGAATTACAACCCAAGAAATATCAGAAAAATCTAGGGATATCTGATACACATTTACAACACAAAATTGCAAATTCGCAATTTTGCGTTAACATTAACCCTTTGTGCTCGAAAAGTGACTCACACTCATCACTTTGTTTAATACAGAAATTTGAAACAGATAACAGCGGCAAGTTATACCTTTATTAATAAAAATATTCCAATTTTGTTTCATTTAAAACCCGATAAAATTCCTGTGCAACATGGGTCTATTTTTGACCTGAAATCCTGTGCCGCAAAGAGTTAAATGAAGTACCTTGGTCTTTTATTGCTGTTATGTTGAACCTTCGATATTCTAAACTTTCTAAGATCTATAATAATGTCTATACCCTTGAAAATTACGTGTCTTCTTTACCAAAAAAAAAAAAAAAAAAAAAAAAACGGAAAGAACTTATGCATACACCTGGTATAAGAATTTCATAGTGCCGGTTACAAGTCCATTCGGCTGTTGTAGAGCGTTAAGCAGGCAGCTCAGGAGAGACATCGCGTTGCATAAAGAGGCCACTTCCCGGTTGCGTTGGAACGTTCACTTTCTTTGTGTTCGAGCGAAACAGAGACACGACGACCGGTCTACGGGCAACGGGAACGAGACCGAGCGAACACACGGCCTCGTTGTGTTCTGCTTCGTACCGTGAAAGTATCAGCGGAGATGCATCCGCGGAAAACAGTGTCGTCTCGTCTCTGTTCCATAGACCGAGTTTAGGCCTCTTTCACAGTCGAACAAAAGGCCAGCCTGCGTCGTATTTACTCGTCGTATGTATCGTGCACGAACTGTTTATGCGCGCGTGGAACGTCCATGCCGGACACGTGTCTACCTTTTGTTAACGAGTTCAGATAGCTGGGTCGCGAAAGTCAAGTTCAGAAGTTACGAAATTCCGTTCGCTTTAGAATCGCTGCTGTGTACATCGTCCAAGACCTTACTAGGCTCGTTTCAACGCTTTCAAATCGAATGGCGACACGCGTTCGCCATTTTAACCCTTTGAGGTCCTTAACACTTTCACTGCCATGTCATCCATATATGGGTGACACTCAACTTTGTACTAAGATACAACAGCTACATTATTAAAAATTTCCTTCCTCATAGTGTATCTGGAATTTCTCAGTGGCTTCGAAATTGTCCAGAATGTATTACAAATTCTTCAGAATGCCTCCTGAATGTCTCAGAATGTCTCTAAAATTTCTTAAAATGTCTTAGAATTTCCCCAGAATGTCTCCAGGATTCCACAGAATGTACTCGAAATTCCCCAGAATGTATCTGAAATTCTTCAAAATGTCTTTGAGTTTCCTCAAAATGCCTCCGGAACTCCTCAGAGTAACCTCGAAATTCCCCAGAATGTCATCGGAAGTCCTTAGAGCGTCCTTGAATTTCCCCAGTATGTCACCGAAAGTCCTCAGAATGTCTTCGAAATTCTTGAGAATGACCCAGGAAATTTCCTAGATAAGTTGTCACCAAGCTCGTTCAGAAGATCGTCTTGAAAATCAGTGAGGTCCCTGCACCCTAGGGATATTATCGAACTTCCGCAGATTTTCTCGTCGGATTCCGACGATGTTCGCTTCTTCCTCAAAACAAAAAGTTACATTACACTCGGTCACGCGTGACTTTCAATATCGTGTCCCCTTAAAGATATACTTTGCAATATATCATACAACGTACTCGTCCCATCCCGTTTACCCAGTTAATCTCCGTCATAAATGTCACCTGTCAGCCGAGATTATCAGCAACGAAATATCACCTAAGAATATTGAAACAGATGATTTCGAAACCGATTGATTTTCAAACATATGTTCGTTAAACCCACATAGTGGACTACAGAGAGAGTGAGAGAGAGAGAGAGGGGGGAGGAGATGGAGAGAATCGATGACGCAAAACCACCCAAGTTTGCGAAGTAAAACGACCTCTTTGAAGCAACGCACAATCCAATTTCGCAATCCGTCAAATTTATTAGGCGTCCCATAAAAGTCATCCGCGTGCCGGAGCCACAGCGAAGATGATTGTAACCGAAGTTTGTCCATACCAGTCGGCCATAATGCGGCTGTTCGGAGCCTGTTCATTCGCTCGTGACCTTTTTATGGTATTTAGGATGAATCGAGCACCAGATATCCGCAGGCGATCCCGACGTGCCTCAAACGATCGCGAAATCGATCTTCGATCAGGCGACTGTTAAACGACGTTAACGACGATAGCGACACTAAGACGACACGTGTCTTCTCTTGTTAAAACGAGAATACCATTTTTCAGCAGGTGTTGACAAGTTGATGTTGGGAAAATGGACGGGAGTAGTGGTACGAGCATCCGATCGCTAGTTATCGTCTTTTGATCTGGTTATAATACAGGGTAGATCGATTTATTTGATACAAGAGTAGGCGAATTGTAAAGAGTCGATGAATAAATGGGATAGAATTCGGTTTAGAATATGTAGTAACGAAGTTTAATTTCGGGTTACTGGGTAACTAACAATAAGTGTTTTTTGATAAGGCGGGCATAATGATGGTGGGGTTAGTAACGAACTTTTTTTCGGGATTGGAAGTTTGAGGATTTCTGAATTATGGACTTGGGAATTTGAGGATTTGGGAATTATGGTTTTGAAAATTTGAGGATTTGAGAATTTGGGACTTGGAAATTTAAGGATTTCTGAATTATGGACTTGAAAATTTGAGGAGTTCTGAATTATGGACTTGAGAATATGCAGGTTTGAGAATTATGGACTTGGAAATTTGAGAATTTGAGAATTTTCTATTTGGGAATTATGGCCTTGGAAATTCGGGATTTGAGAATTATGGACCTGAAAATTTTTGACGTGGAAATTTGAGGATTTGAAAAATTTCGATTTGGAAATTTGGTATTCGCGAATGATGGCCTTAGAAATTTGAAGATTTGAGAGTTTTGGACATGGAAATTTGGGATTTAGGAATTTTGAACTTGGAAATTTGAGAATTTCAGATGTAAAAATTATCGGAAATTTGGAATTTGGAGATTGAGCATATAGAAGTTTGACAATATGAAACTGGAAAATTTGGAATTTGAAAACGTAAGAAATTTAAAATTTGTTTAAAGCTTGAAAAATTGAAAATTTGGAAACTGGAAATTTAAACATTGTGAATTTGAGAATTGAAAATTGAAGAATTGAACCTTTAGAAATTTTAAAATTGAAAATTTAGTAACTGAAAATTAAAAAGTAAAAATTTAAAAATTGAATATTCAAGAATTGAAAAATAGAAAATTTAGAAATTAATAAGTCGAAAATTTAGGATTTGTAAATTAAAAAGTAAAATTTTGAAAATTGGAAATTTAAACATTGAAAATTTGAAAATATAAAAATTTAGATCTTTGGATAATCAGAAATTTGGAAATATCGTATGTACCTAAAAATATTAACAGTGCAACAAATATAACAAACAAATCTCTGTTCGCGAAATAAATATTAAATAGCGTTCCTACAATATCAAAGTACAGTGGTAGCAGGTTCGTAAAGGCCGTAAGAAGGGAAAGTTTGTCGGATTGTCAGTCCCCTTTCCGTTTCTACGACTTAATTATCGATCCGTAAAAGCGCCCAAGATGGAAAAGGCATCGGTTAAGAGGAGAAACGACAGACGGCTAAGCATCTTGTCCACATAACGAATTAAATGAGGCCGAAACACTCGAGAAATTCAGGTGTAATTAGGCACGAGCTGCGAGTGAGTTACGCGTAGGTTCCACAAAGGGACCGCGGGCCCAAGTCGGACGCACAATGTGCCGTTGGAATCTCATGCATGACGACCATTTTATTTATTAGCATGCTTTCCAGTCATCGTTGATTTATCCGACGTCCGTACATACTCGCATGGAAATACTTCCAAGCATTTTTTGCATTCTAACCGAGTAATTCCCTTTGACACTACGTCGCAAAATACCACCGGCAAAATCTACGATCGTTACTTACCATTTTTTTAATCGCGAAAGTCATACGTTCGCGAACTGTCACCGAAAAGAATATCCTTCAAACGCTATTTTTTTTATATATAGAAAATTGCGTAATCTTGTCAAATGTTCGAAACGGTGCAATACGATAGAAAATATATATTCGAATATGCTTTCTTTCGGTAGTATCAAATGTTTTCAACAATTTGATTAATTATGAAACTTGTTATTCATACTCGACGGAATATAAAAGTAAAATATTTTATATTTTCCTACGAATTATTGCCTAATAATGTATCGTATAATAAATATTACATAAATGATCCATTAACCTATAATAAATATGGTTCAATAATCTGTATTTAAGTTCAGTGTCTAATAATCCATATAATTCGTATAAACATTTTTATATGAATTATTAATGTATAATAATAGCATTGTTCATGTAGAATATCCGCAAGATACTGCAACAAAGAAGATTAGATCAGATAATTGTTTTAAGTCTGTACTTGAAATAAGATCGTAACGCAATAACAATTTTCATACATCAAGTTCAAATCTTATCCCTGTCAAGTATTAAAAATTCGTATTGTTCGTTCACGGTACCGTTTGTATTATTTTATCGTGCCTCGAGTTATGGTCGCGAATCCAATGGAATCGATTCGATGTTCCCTTTGACGCGGAACGAGACAACGGTGAAAGGTTAAACGGATAAAACTCGTTGGAATTTGATGAAACTGGTGAAGTAATAATAGATAGAAGGGCAATTAACGCGTGATAAATCATAATAGATTGCCTCTGCTAAGGACGTTGACCTGGAAAAATTGTAAATATATAGTCGCAACGATATATCGAAATTGACGGATGCTGTTCGACGAAAAAGATAGCGACGAAGACGGTGATTAGACTCGCGCGAACGAAGTTAAAGGAGGTTAATTGTAACAGATAGGGTGCAGCATGAGCGGCGACATTGGCGTAACTTTCTTAGGGGGTTAGGGTGAGTTTGAATATCCGAGATGCCGGTACCCCACGGGACACTCGGTGATTCGGAAATTCGTAGACTGTAAAACCAGGAATACGAGAATTTGGAATTTGGAAATGTAGGAATTTGAGAAATTTAGTCATTTGGAAATGTAGGGATTTGAGGATTTAGGAATTTGGAAAATTATATGCGAATCTAGGAATTTCGAAAATATAGATATTTGGGAATCTAGGTATTTCAGAATTTAGGAATTTGGAAATCTAGAAATTTGGATGTAGGATTTTGGCAATCTAGGAATTTATGAAATTTTATAAACTTGAAAATGTAGGAATTTGGGAAATTTCATAACCTTGGAAATATAGGGATTTGGGAATCTAGGAATTTGGGAAATTTCATAACCTTGGAAATACAGGGATTTGGGAATCTAGGAATTTGGGAAATTTTATAAATTTGGAAATGTAGGAATTTAGGAATTTGGAAAATTTAGAAATTTGGGAATCTACGTATTTTAGAATATAGGAATTTGGAAATCTAGGAAAATGTGGATGTAGGAATATGGAAAATTTTATAAACTTGAAATGTAGGGATTTGGGAATCTAGGAATTTGGAAAATTTAGAAATTTGGGAACCTAGGAATTTGAGGATTTAGAAATTTGGGAATCTAGGGATTTGTGGATATAGGAATTTGAAAACATAGAAAGGATAAAAATATAAGGATCGTATCTTTTATCGACAGCTACCACTATAAGCCGCGTATTATAGTGAAATGCATCTGTCGCACTTGCTCTCATCGACGTCCAATAATTTCACCCCGTGACGTATTCCAATAATAATTTACGTGATTATTCCCATATAGTGCATATATCTGTTTGGTTACGTAACATTAATGCTTGCTAAAAGACCACCGTGGATAGCTACCCGAGGCTTCGGCTAAATCGATTATCAAATAATAGATACACAGGTGCACCTGCATGCACCTGTTCATGGGAAGGCAAATCTGTGTTCTATTCCGTGAAAAGATTAACGTCGTAATTTCTCCTATTTAAATTCTTCGAACTTAATTTCTCCATCGTTAAATTAAAAATGTACCGAGAAATAATTGTAAGTGAATTATATTAACAAATTTCAATCTTTATTTTCGTTCGCGTTGGACGTTTCTTTGATTTAAAATAAGAAATCGTTAATTAAGAACGATTGATTATTAAATTCTTTCTTTTAAACAACGATTATTGATGTTTTCTTTAATAATGGAAACGATGTAGGAAAAGTGGGTACGAAGAAAGGCTTAATCGTGAATAATGTTATAATAATTTACTGTCGATTGCACTTTCACAGAAAATAATGAGATCATCGTATTAACATCTAGTTTCATATCGCTATTACAAACGCCGTGTCACGTTGCGCAATTCATGGAGCTTCTAGATTCTTCTATCTAAGTCTAATCGACAAATGACTGTCGTTTTGTGTTACATTGTGTACGCAATGAACCATGAACTATTTATACTTGCAAAGGTTTGTACACTAATTATACGGTAATCCGTAATTCAACGCAGCAAGTGTTTGTCTGAATTGTAAATCGTATAAGACCACGAATCTGTTATTTGTATTACAAGTAAAATTTTGTCTTAATATTAAAAAATTTGTTTATCTAACAATATAAAGTTTAATTAACCATTCATCTGTTTATTTCTTGGAGAATATTCATTGTTCTCTAATCACCAATGTTAAGCCAAAAAAGCCAAGTACTAATCCTAAGATGGGTGCTCGTTTTTCAAGATTCGTTGCGTCGCTTTTCCTCTATTAAATTGTACAGAAAATTAATCAATAACACAGTTATCTAATTAATAAATGAATTAATAGGAGATTAATTGTCGAAATTCCAGGAGGTGTGTTACGATTAAATATTGAAAGAAAAAGAAACGATTAATAAGATATTCTATGTCCCATATATAAAGCTTCTTCTGTTTCTCTACGTATTTCCACTTTCAACTATAAATTACAACAAATGAGCTAGTAAAGTAAGGTAGTAGATTCAATAAATTACTTAGAGAAAATAACAGTTACAAAAAGAAAGTGAAGCGAAGTGGAAAAAAGGACCTGGGGTTCGCACGATAAACACGTATGAAGCGAGTCTCGAGTAAAATACTTGAATTACCACCACGCTTCACGCACGAGAGCCGTGTAGTATAGAGTCGTTGATGAATGAGAATCGATTAGTAGGCGACTTGAATCGTCGCGTTAACGCTAGTCGATCGTGTACATAATGCGATCTATCGTTTCGTGTGCGTATAAGGCAGCCACGCTGGTGTACGATGACGAGCTCTCTCCCACATTTATTAAGTCCAGTCGCATTCACCAGATGAACGATCGATTACGAATACGTACCGGAAGTAAAAAGATAAATAACACGTTGTGCACGTTCGCGTGATATGTAATTTCTGTCCACGATGGTTTTGATTAAACGATGGGTATTTCGTAATTGATCGTGCAGTTACGCGTAAATAGAGTACTCGACTGGAAGCAGAACATTGTCATCGAAACAAGGAAACAAAGATTTAGTTATAAAACTGAAATTTATAGTTTCGCTCGATCGAACGAAAGAATTGTACACTATTGAAATGTTCGATGTCACGTTGCATTCCCGAAGGTACATCGAGATTAAAAAAATTTCTCGGAACGATCGAAGTTGGTACACAAAGGTGGTAAACGTTCAAACAATGTATCGAACGTATGAAAATCACCGCAACGAGAAACAACGTTTCGGGGCGATTTAACCGTGACAGAAGGCAACTATGCGACGACGGGCTTGTACACACTATGATGTAATCAGCAGGCAATTAACGAAGCTCCTCGTGTTAACGGTGTCGTAGGAGATTGAGTTCGCTTCCGCGTAAGGGAGAATTTCATCCTTGTGAAGCCGTGGCTGAAAGCTCGCTGGTAAATTTGCTAGGAACATGACGGCAGCGAACGGAGCCACGTGAAAGCCGACATTTTCGACCGAGTGACGCACAATGCCTGTCAATCGACGTAAATTCCATCGTGCTTCACAATAAACATTAATATTATCCCCCGTGGTGTATGCCTCAAGAGCGAAATAACTGAGGACAATTCGAGTTACGCTCGTAACGGAGGATATAATTAACAATTACACTCTTGTGTTCGATGTTGCTGCAATCGCAATCGGCTGAATTTGTTTGACCGGGCAAGGCGTAAATTATCTTAACGTACATTCAATTTTGTAAGTTACATGCGCGCATTGGTATGTTGTTTGTAATGAAATTAGAAGTAGGGAATTGGATACCGATTTTTTAGATTCTCGCGTTGTATTGCCGTATATGCGAACGACTGTCATCGTTGTAGCGATTAAAGATGCATCGTAGATCACCGCACTTTGAGTATATTGCACGTCGAGACTATCGCACATTGAATTTTCTGTATCTAGAATTTGACGGGTTATATTGACATTCGTTATATAGCATCGTATAGAATCATTCACTGTCGAATTACCATGCATTGTATATGTGTAGAAACATTGTGCTTTATATCACTACGAATCGAATTACTACACGTTGTATCGTCTCGCATTGCATTGCAATATAACAAATTACTTATTGAGGTACCATGTATTGTATGACATTGTGTAGAAATACCACGCGGTATATTACCACGAATTTTATCGCTACCCGTTATATTGCCTCGCGTTATATCGCAATATGATGAATAATTTCCCGTTGAACTACCGCGTACTATACATATATCGACGGTTAGAAACATCCTTGCGTTATATTACCACAGGATGGGATACTACACGTTACATTACCTCGCGTTGTATTGCAATATATCGAATTATCTCCCGTCGAACTGCTACACACTGTACATGCGATGTGTAGAAACACCGCGCACTATATCACCACGAATTTAATCCTTACCCATGTTACTTCGCGTTATATAGCAACATATTGAATTAGCACAAGTTCGCACGTTCGCGCCTAACCAAGTTGTATTGTTTTCCGTAAAAAAATCGACCGCATGATTCGAGTAAATCTTCGAACGCAAATATTGTACCAACAACTGTATTTATTCTGTTTAATCGCCCTGTTCGTCGGATAGAAGTCTTCGTCGTCGGTGAATCCTCGTGTACTTTAATAAGCAACGTTCAATCAACGCGTAAACGTTTCACGTCACCGACTACGTCGTCCGGCATTACGTTTATCGCAGAACTTAATTACTATGGTAATGTGCTTACGAAGTTGGTATTTTTAAAACGATTTAACCCAGCGGATCATCCGTCGATATTTTAACAAACGTCGTTAATTATAGCCTTCATATCCTTCCTTAACGGCTCATCGCGAGATCAAAATTGGGTTCGGCATAAAATTTGTGAAACTTACTTGAGTAGAGATTGCAGATTAAAACTGACGATTTCGATGCCGCTATATTGAATAATCAGCTTCCGTTACGCAACAGAGGCTAATTACACAAACAACCGTTTTTATTACCGATAAGATAGCCGTTCGGTAAAAGATGGGACCAATCATTCACGATTTGATGCATCGTTTCGAAAATATCAATCAATTTGTCCGATATAGATCTTTTTGTAAGATCTCGTATCTATTAAAATGTCGTGAACATTTGTGTGGCTATAAATCATTTCGTTTAATAGAATATCGGTATATATATATATATATATACATGTGTATATACATATAAAAAACATTTTAATCTGAGGAACCGTTTATACAATTAAATTATATCGCCGAAGTGTTTTCATCGATAACAGTCAGGCTTTAATTAAATATTGTAATAATACTTTTAAGTGTCTGCATACGTGATTGATTCGTATACGCACGCACTGAAGTTAAAAATAAATTAATAAATTAATTGCAGAGTAGGACTGTGTCTCCGGTTCAATATTTCGGTAGAATGTGTCGTTGCGCGTCCGACGGTTCAATACAAAATGTATATTCACAGGAATATTAACACGTTATCATCGTGACAAAGGGAAAAAGCGCTCGATCAGCAATTGTTCGATTGGTTTGGCTATCAGAGACAGTTTAGTCATGCGATAAATCGGTATTGGAGTGAATCGAACGCCGTATACATGTATACACATATGTGCACACACGTATACAGTTCTATTGATCGTTGCAGAAAGAAAATACTAAAATACCAAAAATATCGCTAAGTACTTAAAATACTAAAAAATACCGAAATTACGATAAAAATCTTAGATAACTATATATTTCTAAAACGATATATCAGATCAAAACAATCGCTGCTGGAAATAAAATTGCGTTCGAAAATATTGATTACTCGAAGTATCGCGTGTGAACGATCATTCAGAAAAATACGGCAGAAAATTGATCGATTCGGAGGAGCAGATAATGCAAGTAACATGCAATCAATCGAATGAGTATCACATTCTTTTCGTGCGTCGTGTCACGTGATTAGCTCGTTCGTGTGATCGATAGATCGTACATATGCGTGAACAGTGGGGAGAATCGAAACCGGTCGTCTTGGCAAAGCTCTTTGCCATTGCATAATATTTGAGTGCTTGCATAATATTTGAGAGGTACATTTCTAAATTTCCAAATTTCCAAATTCTTATATTCCAAGCTCCTAAATTTCCAAATCTCCAAATTTCCAAGCTTCTAAATTTCCAAATTTCCAAATTGCTAAATTTCTAAATTTCCAAATCTCCACATTCCCAAATTTCTAAAATCTGAGTTTTTAAAGCTTCCAATATCCAAATCGAAAAATTTCAAAATTTCAAAATATCCAAGCTTCTGAATTTCCACTTTCCCAAGCTTCTAAATTTCAAAATTTCCAAGCTCCTAAATTTCCAAGTTTCTAAATTTCCAAATCTCCACATTCCAAAATTTCCAAATTTCTAAATTTTCAAATTCCGAAATTCCCAAGCTCCTAAATTTCCAAACCTCCAAATTTCCAAATGTCTAAATTTTCAAATCGTTAAATTTCCAAACCCCTAAATATCCAGCTTGTCAACAACAATCGATCCTACACAGTATTTTACGAACGTGAAGGAGCCTCAGTTTCACCGGTTTCTGGGGAGCTTGAAGTTTCGTGGGCGGCGCAACCACTTGTAGATTTTGACCCAGATCCGTCGACAAGCATTTTGGGGTACGAGAACGAGCGTCGGGACAGCTTATTTGCATGTCCACCTGCGAAATTCGCCTATAAAGCCAGGGTTCGCCTTTTAGCCTCCATAATCACACAATGTCGCGATGTTTCCTCCGTAAAGCTTTCCACCTCTCGCGACAGAGATATTCTGGTTGTTCAAGCTCGATACTCTTCGGCTTTTTGAAACTTTAAAAATGAGAATCTTTCGGACTTTGAAGTAATTCAGAATTTTCCAACTTCGGAGTATTTGCAACTTTTGATGCTCGATATCTTCGGATCATTCGAAGTTTTGTAGTTTCAAAACTCTCGAACTTCCCCTTTCTAATATTCCATCTTCGTCTTCCAAATGTTCGAACTTCATATCTCAAATATTCGAATCTCTACAACTTCCATACGTTTCAACTTAGAAATTTTTAGAAATATTCAAACTTTGAAATCGTTCAAACATTCGGATTTAGATATGTCCCAAACTTTTTAGATCTTTGTAAGATTTAATGAATTAATTCACCAAATTTCAAGCTCACCTTGTTGCTCAGACTGATCGAAAATTTGTCTCTCAACTAAATTAATTCGATTATTTTGAACAGCGAATAAATTCGAAAATTTCGAAATTCTTATGTTCTGAAGATTTTTATGTTTTAGTCACTCATTTTCGAAGTTATGGTCATTCGCGTATTTCGAAGTTCGAAATTTGATAGATGTTGAAGTTGACACGTTTTACAGACTTCCGTTTACGTTGAAAAAACGAGAGAAAAAGTTTTTTTTTACGCGAATAGCAAAAACGATGCCGGGTATATAGAATGAAGTTCGAATTACGGAGCAAATCTAGTTCTATTTCGGGCTCGGTAGAGGAGATAAACAACTTAGCAATTTATATTAGTAGCGGCTCATCACTAGAGTAAATCGTGCGTAGTCGAGGCTCTCGCGTTTCGACGCGACGAGACGCGAGCGAGCGTCGCGATGCCGGCTGACATCGTGGAGCCCCGGCGCCACATAATTGCCAATTTAACGATCAGCTGATCGTCCGGCGCCTGAAAGGTAGAACACGTCGTTTATAAACATCTTTTGTTATTCCCTTCGTCAAGGTTGCCAACATCGAATTCCGATCTCGACACGGACTTACCTATTTCAAATTTCGATACGCGATCTGATCATAAAAGTCCTCGAACAATTTTCGCTCTTCTATTTGCCGATAATATTGCTTCGTGAATTGAAGAAAGAGAATGTTTAGATATCATGGGGACAATTTTATGACAGAGAATAAGTTAGATTTAGAACACTCGAGTTAGAAACACATCAGAATTTAGTAAACAGTCAGATATCCTTTGAGTTTTCATTCCCTAGTCATTGTTTGGTTCCTTCGAACTTAGACAGCAGAGTTCGAGTTCTTAACAGAGAATACAATATCAAATTTAGTAATCTAGTAATTTACAATAATACCTCTAATACATGAAAACCGTATATCGTACAATCATCATACAGCTTAGAAACTGAATTTAATCTAAGAACAACTTAAAAAAAAATAAATCCTATCGCGTAGTAATCGTGTTTCGATTCTCCGTCTTATAATCAGCGGGCTAAAAATGAAAAAGGATCACTTCGTTTGATACGATGTGGAAAAAAATTGTATGTCGATGCAAAAAAGAGAAGAAGGAATGATACGAAGGATTAACGATACTAAATATAGTACAAGCTTGTGGAAGGATAAAACGTACAACTCGATTTGCATTCGAATGGTTTGACCGAAGATCAATGGCCAGTAAACGTCTGGATCGTTGATCACTGGATCATGCATGCAAATCTTGCGCATCTAACACCTAGGTTTGTTCTTGAGCAATTTGCATACGCTGCTTGATAGTGGAAGGTGAAGGACAGATAGATTCAAGGATTAACTGGATTTTCACTTTGTTGCGCACATTGTCGCGTTTTAACTGCGGACACAAAACCGTTTGTCGTTCATTTTCTTTTTCTTGTTGTATTAAATCATTTTTATTCGCGAACATTTTTTGGGGGCTGTTTAGAACAATACAGGGTGTCCCAAAAGTGTTGAAGGAGCCGAAAATGGGAGGTAGGTGAGGTCATTCTGAACAACTTTTTCATTTGCAAAAATGTCGTATGGGGCTTCATTTTTAAATTATTAACGAAAAACACCGACCAATCAGAACGCGAGAATCGCGCGCGCTCGGAGGCAGAAGTGTAGGCCGAGTTATAATTGGCCGTGGTCGCGATCGAATCGCGTGGCGCGCGATTCTCGCGTTCTGATTGGTCGGTGTTTTTCGTTAATAATTTAAAAATGAAGCCCCTTACGACATTTTTGTAAATGAAAAAGTTGTTCAGAATGACCTCACCTACCTCCCATTTCCGGCTCCTTCAACACTTTTCGGACACTCTGTATATCTATTTTTATATATTCATTTTTTAAACATAAAATTATTTATTTTTTAACATTCATTAAATTTTATATACAATACATATCCGTGAATTAAATTTATACACAGCGAGTCTTTTGACAGCTTCGTTATTACTTTTTAAAATAGCTGTTATCTGATTCGAAACATAAATAACTTCACCCGTTATCGGGCCAATTTTATTTGATATCTTTCATTTCGTTGTTGACGTCAATTAACACAGTGTTTGTTTTCTCCAAGAATTTGACATTTAACAAACGATAATTTCTAAATGATAAAGTTCTGTACGAGAAATGTATCGAATATTTACAAAATCAAAGATAACGTGAATCTGCGATGTTTTCAATTGATTTGATTTCTCAAGGGGAGATTAAAAAGTATTCTGTTAGTATGTTAGATTGTATTATTAATCGTTTACAAAGTTTTCAATTTTCTACGATTCTACGATTATTTTGTAGCATATTCAGGTTAGTCATGATGAATGATAATGAAAGAAGACTGTCGGTGACTTCCCGTTGGTTCTTTTTCTCAGGGCACAATTATTTCACTGACACGGTTTCGCGTCGATCCCTCCTCGTTACTCTTCCTTGTCGTCAAAGTTTCTTCTTCGTGCCCATTGTATTGTGTTCTGTTACGTCAGAGAAACGAATCACAGAGACGCAAAAGCAACAGAACCATAATCGGTACGAGTGCGATTTTCAAATCCGAATGTTGAACATTGGATGTTCGGTCATTGAAAATGGTTCAGAATTTTAGACGCACTGAAATTTTCAATTTGAGAATTTACGAGTTCGAAGAAATGTAAATCTTACAATGTACAAATCCAAAAAGGCTGAAAGTTTAGAAATTCACGAGAAATAAATATTTCAAATTTGAGGAAATTTGAAAGCTTGAAAGTCGCGTATTTACATATCTGGTAATTTGTTAATATAGAAGTATATAAATTCGGTGATTCGAAAATCTCCAAGTGGAGAAATTTGGAAATTTGTTAATTTGATAATACAGTAATTTACAAATTTGTCAATTCGGTAATATAGGAATTTCCAAATGTAGTAATTTGACGAATGACAAAGAAAACGAATCGCGGAAAAGTCACACTTTGATCATTTTCGATGTACACGATATAACTTAATCATTTCTTTCATTTACAATATCCTATTAAATGACGCAAAACGATTCAAGGAAGTAGTTTCTACAGCTTCTTCGAAATTACGAAATCGTTCGTTACATAACGGTTATTCTTTTATGAATAATTCTTCAAAACCACAAAGCTGCAATTTGAAAGGTAGATGGAATGGAAATATGCAAAACACTTTAGAATTTCAGTTTTTTCCGTTTCTCAGATTTCTGTAATATTTCATGTTCATAAGTTAATACGAGGATATATTACGTATAACGTTATATCCCGGTACGTTCAATTATTTCATATAGTTTATTGCCAAACTTCCATCCCCCTGCACTTGAATTATCGGTATATTGATCTGCTGCTTTAGATCGAATCACGTTTGTCGTTTGTTATCCGACATAATGAAACACGATTCGTGTTCGTGATACAGATAACATGTGACATACGAAAAATCGCGATTATTGTACATTTAAATATACGTACGTGGATTTCAAAGACGCATACGGTGCGTCGTCAGCTGTGTCACGTAGCTTAGGACGCATCCGAGACAAAAATATCCTATTTTATCAGATATCAATATCATTGTTATCAAATATCAATTTTTATCTTCACGCACGGCGTTTTATCGGACGTTTCATTGTTCTGCTATTGTTTCAAAAATCCACGTGTTGTATCAGTTGCATTGATTTATGTATGACGCACGGATCTGAAGTTTAATTAGGCTTATGGTTTACTAATGACAAGTTTCTATTATAACTTTAGTAGAATATCAATTTTAGTTCCCACACACTATATTCTATCACGTAGTTCATCTATGCTACTATTTCATTAGCTGCATCGATGATAATATATGACACACCGATTGCGTCCAAAGCAAAGGTTCAATAATAATACCACAGCCAGGGAAATGTATTAGCTTAACTTCAAAAGAATATCAACCTCAATTCTTACACGCTGTGTCATATAATTTCACTTTCTCTATGTTGCTATTTCGATGACGCACCATGTGCGTCGTTAGTTCTACCTGTTAACAGTATAAGACACACCGGGTGCGTCTAAAGCAAAAGTTCACTAATAATATCACAGTCAGGACAGTTTCCTATTACAACCTCGAAAGAATATCAATCTTAGTTCTCACACACTATTCTCTGTTACATTATTTCATTTATATGGTGCTATTTGAAAGACGCACATGGTGCGTCGTTAGCTCCACTCTTTAATAATATATGACGCATCAGATGCGTCGTTAGCTCTAATTCCCAGTGTCTGTTCGATGGTGTCCAAATTTTGATCGTAGTAAGTAATAAATCCAAGAATCGCCTCGACTTCTTCCCAATAGGTGAGAACTATGAAATTTAACCCTTTGTTCTCGAAGGTATCTTTACTGGTAGCAGATAGCAACTCTAAAACTGTTGGGTTAAAAAGTTTGATGAGTTAATTTGAAGTTACTCTATCTCTTTCACTAATTGCCAGTATATGTTGTTTCATTGCATTTATACATCGTATGTGCAACACTACTGATTCGGTTGATAAATACACACTCCAAATTGCTGTGTTAAACAAAATGGTGAATGCGAGTCACATTTCGAGCGCAAAGGGTTAAGACTGTGTTCAAACTGGTCAAATTCGGAGGAAGCTAACAAAACTATATCGACCAAGTACCGGTTCCTTGGACATCATCGCTGCTGCGGTAGAAACGGTTAAGAAAATATATTTAGAAATGCTATTCAATTTAGAAAATGCTAAGGAGAGTTCGCTACGCGACAAAATCGAAACTCTCGCGGCGTGCGAAGTGCGCTCGCGCTGACCGAGGCCGAGTACAACGAACCCGCCGCGACGAAACTGGGACATCCTCGGTTGTTCAACGACGTCGTCTTTGCTCGCGTACACACGATGACCCCGTTTCGATGCCACGCGACCGTTCGTGCTTTGCGATTTTTCTCCACCCTCGCTTTGCGCCCCCGGCGAGCACGCTCGCTTCTTCGACGCCTGTTGCGCGTTTCGAATTCGCGAGAAGCTCCAGTTTACACGGGGCAACGCGGGCCAAGGCCGTAGAACCTGAAGAGGGGTGAGCGAGATACGGGCTGTTGATGGACGATAAATCGTCTTCGGAACTGGGATTTTCTAATTTGTTTAATAACCTCTTATATTGTATTGACGAGGTACTCTCGTCATGTACTCGGTCGTAGAACCTGAAGAGGGGTGATTGGTAAGGGATACGAGACGAAACGGTGTGAGGGTGAGCGAGTTATGGGGTGTTGATGGACGATAAATCGTCTTCGGAATTGGGATTCTCTAGTTTGTTTAATAACCTCTTATATTGCATTGACGAGGTACTCTCGTCATGCAGTCGGTCGTAGAATCTGAAGAGGGGTGACTGGTAAGGGTTACGAAACGAAACGGTGTGAGGGTGAGCGAGATATGGGGTGTTGATGGACGATAAATCGTCTTCGGAATTGGGATTTTCTAATTTGTTTAATAACACCTTGCACTGTAATGATGGGGCACATTTGTGACGCACCGGGCCGGAGATCCTGAATAAGGGTGCAAAATACGAAGTGTTAATGAACGATAAATCATCTTTGGAGTTGAGACTTCCTAGTTTGCTTAATCTCAAATTTACGGACGTTTAACAGCTACTTGTACTTAGATTGGAACTAAACTTGTTAGTTTATACAGTGAGTCTTTATCTCGATGAAGGTTAGCATACATGTTGGCAAAATCTTCGTAATAATTTTCGTAATTGAATAGAAGAAATGTTAGATACATCATTTTGTAGGGATCCGTGGACCCAGTATTATTAACCCCCTGCACTATAATAACGAGTTACACTCCTGACGCACTCGAAGTTCAAATACGATAAACTTCGTTTATATTTTTAACACGGATCAATGTTCAACTTCAATCTAATTTTCATTTGCACAGTCGAGGATCTCTAAATGCAAAATAGTCTTCACATTCGAACTTTCTTTAGTCGTTTTATAGTTGTAGCAAAGGGTAGTTCGTTACGTCTGACGCATTTGCCGAATAAATTGTGACGTAAGGGGATGATCCCGTTGGTTTTTACGCCGTGCTTCGTTACGTATATCGAGGATCGGTCTGAATAGTCGATGACACGCGCTACTTAAACTCCTTCGACCTCGAAACTTTCAGACTGAGCTTGTTAGCCTCGGGTACTTCCGTGTTTTCAAGCTTTGCGAGCTTTAGACATCGAGACATTCGAATTTTTATATTTTAGAACGTCCGCACCGTTCAGATTTTGGATCTTCGAATTTTCGAATTTAGGGATTTTTCACATTTCGACTTTGCGACTTTCGGAATTGTGGATTTTTTTCAATGTCGGAATTTGGGAGTTTGAAACTTTCAAGCTTTCAGACTTTGGAATTTTCGAACTTCAGGGATTTTTCACATTTCGTCTTTGCGACTTTCGGAATTGTAGATTTTTCTGAATGCCGGACTTTAAGAGTCTGGAACTCTCAAGCTTTCAGACTTTGGGATTTTCGAATAGTCAGACTTTGACACTTATCAAATCTTCAGATTTTTAAACTTTTAGGATCTGAAATTTTCATATTTTTCAGTCTTCGGAATTTTAAGACTTCGAAAATTTTAAACTTTGGGTTTTCAGAGTTTAAGGGTTTGTATTTTTCAGACTTTCAGACATCATATTTTTCTGTCAAGATTTCAAACTTTCAGACCTGGGGACTGTAAGGTTTTCAGATGTTGAAACTCTGCTTTTTTTAAACTTAAATGCTATATTATGATGTTTCGGAACTTTCAGACTTATATTCTGAGCTTGAAAATCACGAAGGTCAGGAATTTCAAGATTTCAGAAAATTGTCGATCTTAGACTCTAAGCCTCGTAACTTTGTCCTTACATCCACGTGCATCAACTTTTACACGCTTTGGTACATTCGCGCTTATTTCTAACTTCACCACTTTGAACCTTTATAACGTTAAGCTCGCATACATCTGCTATCAATTTTCAGTCTAGTTGCACCTCGAAATCTGCAAATGTATAATACACGTATTATCATAACGTTTATATCACGACTACCGACACGAACAACGTTATAACTTCAGCATAAACATTCACGTGCAACAACGTTAGTGTTCGATATCATTCTTATCGGGCAGCGGTGTTACTTTGTAAACTTGTATAAATGCAGACTATTTGATAAAGTAAATATTCCCGTATAACGAAAATGTACGTCCAATTAGATCGGTGAATATCGGTAAGAATGAGCGAGGAGATATATCGGGTTTCGATCGATCGTAATCGCGAACCGGCGGGCGATAGAGAATTTACGCGAAACATGACGCCAAACTAGGAAAATAATAGTGTTCATTGAATTGCAAATTACGGTCGACTTCTGCCGGCATTATCTACACTTGATAAAATTCAATTACGCTCGTTTGTTTGCGTCCGTTCGCGAACTCATTGCAATTCACCAAGATAAAGAACGGTCTTTTACGCTCTATTACTTTTTCAATTCCAGTTTCGTGTCATTTTAACTTTGCCCTCTAGTTTCGTCGCTGACTTCGTTTGCATTTTAATCAGCCGATCGACGCGACCGATCACCATTCGTAAACATCCGTATCTCGATATTATTGTATATTACCGATATCCGTACTTCGATATTTTTCGTCTTAGTATGTCACTTTTATGTGGCAAGAAATAGTAGTTTAATACTAGTTTCGTCGCTGACTTCGTTTGCATTTTAATCAGCCGATCGACGCGACCGATCACCATTCGTAAACATCCGTATCTCGATATTATTATATATTACCGATATCCGTACTTCGATATTTTTCGTCTTAGTATGTCACTTTTATGTGGCAAGAAATAGTAGTTTAATACTAGTTTCGTCGCTGACTTCGTTTGCATTTTAATCAGCCGATCGACGCGACCGATCACCATTCGTAAACATCCGTATCTCGATATTATTGTATATTACAGATATCCGTACTTCGATATTTTTTGTCTTAGTATGTCACTTTTATGTGGCAAGAAATAGTAGCCAATCTCGCACACACACACGCATAACGTAACGCGAAGTTGACTTTTATTGAACGAATGGATTCCAAGGATAGGTCTAGAAGATGTATACGTAACTAACTTTTTTTTTATTAGAGTAAATTGGGAGAAATGAGAATGTCCCTGATAGTATCTGTTTGCGCCAATCTTAAACGAAATCTTTATTGCTAATAAAAGCTTTCGATATAATTTCGTACGCTCGTGAAATAGTCGATAGTTTTTTTTTTTAACGCGAAAACGTTCTTAAATACCTAGATGTTTATGGATATCAGAAATTTATTTTATCCCTAGAAATTTCTACATGGCAGAAATTTTTGAAATCCCTAGATATTTCTACTTGGCAGAAATTTTTGAAATCACTCGGTATTTATATTTATGGAAAATTTCTTAAATCTCCAGATCCTTCTAGATAGCGCCAGATCTTTCTGGATTCTTTCTAGATATCAAATTTTCAAATTTCGAAATTAACAATTTCCCAAATTTGTTAGTATATCGAATTAGACAATTTACATCGATTCACAAATTTCTACGTACCTGAGTCCCTAAATTAATAAATTTCCAAATCCTCAAATTTCTGAATTTTCAGTCCCCAAATTGTTGACTATATCGAATTAGAAAATTTTGCAATTTCTCGCATCCCCAAATTCTCATTTTCCCGTATCTATGAATCGCGCCTACATCCCCAAAATCCTCAAATCGATAAATTTCCAAATTCCTAAGTTCCTGCATCTTCGTTTCCCAAATTCCATTGTAAATCATTAACCCGAATAAATACATTAATAAATGCCTCGGATAATAATCCATTTCTTCTCCTCTCAAAAAAATATCTTCGAAAAAAGAGTTACCAACCATACGCAGTATTTACAGGCCGAACGTAGAAACGTTTCAAAAATGCCATGGACAAATTGAAAATCGAGATTATCGAACGGTGAAAAGTGTCCATAAATTAGAAATCCCGTCGATAAATTATGAGCCGTCGTGGCGGGGTAATAAGTCAAGTCGGAAGGTGCACGATTTTAATCAATCGTTGGCTCAGGATTTATTTATCCTCGAAACGCTTATTAAACCTGGATGCAACCAGCCACGACGAGGATATCACCAGGAACACCGACAGAGAAGCCTAGGCACCGGCAACGGTTTATTGCGGTCATAATTCCGGTTTAACAGCGTGCTGTCCGCTTCTGTCTGCTCGTTCGCGTTCCGTTCACGATCCTCAAAGAAACCACCATCGATAGTTTGCGGTCCTATACCTCGCTCGCTCATTCCGAGCGATCGTAAAAGCGGATTTTTCGCGAAATACCCTGTCTAGCTAATGAGAAGATCGCGTGCAAGGTGTCGGTGGGGTTTACAATTAACTCAATTAGATATCGTACAGGTATCGCCGCGCAACATAATAGGTATTAGGTTTCTCTGTATCGAATTGCCGATTTCGAAACGTCGGATATAGTATTCCAGCAAGTGCTACAAAGTTGCCACTTATGACATATCAATTTGGAGATCGTGATTTCTTTATGGAGATTATCGAAGATGAACGTTCAGAAATTCTGTTTCGGAATCGTGCATGTTCTTAAACCCTTCACTCGGTTTGCCACACACGTGGACAGGTGTTTTATAACCTAAGGCTATATTCCTTTCCAAAACCGTCACAGAAATAAATTCGTAATCTTTCCTAAATTTGCTAACGAGAAAATAAATCTCAATTGCCATACGGGAACCAATAGTGTCTTTATATATAAAAAAAATCTGGAAAAATTACACATTAATGGTTGCAATATGTTTTCTCAATGTTTTAATTATTTTTCACTTTCTTTGTGATGTTCCAAAAAAAAATTACGAAATCATTATGTGATGGTAGAAAAAATTACAGAATGGTTGCACAATGTTACAATAAATTTTACAAAATTTAACGGAGAGTTCGCGGAGTCGTTTTCGTCAACACTCGGGTGTACCCGGCGGCATGACATAAGCGGGATTTCGCGGTAGTTCTGTGTCATCAATTCGTGTCAAACTTTCTAGAACAATTTCATTATTATCGTCCATAATGATCGGAGCAGCTGGCGCGACGTTAGATAATAATTGAAATTGAACGGAGAGGAAAAAAAAAGAAAAGGAAGAAAGGGAGGGAAACAACGTATGCATCGCGTCGTCCATAGTTTATCGGTGAAATCGATCAGCCTATAGCCGATAGAACGAACGAATGTCGGTGAATCGCGCGCGCATGTTTCGAGCGAGTGCTATAGGTGCAACGTTGACCGGTAGAAAATTGATAAATAATTGATCGGTGCATCGACGCGCTAAAGAATTTAAAACGTTCGTTCGCGGAGCCGTTGCATAAAGCGTCATTTGCTGGCCTACATTCTCAGTGCAGCGTAGCGAGCGAATATCATCATTCGCGTCGATTCGTGCACTATGGAAAACACCGCCGGTGTTCGAGAAGAACCGCGAGTCTTCTCGCGACTTCGATCGATTGTGCAATTCGGAACGAAAAAAAATTTATTTAACGCGGCCAACTGCCTCGCGTTACAATCTATTTCAACCTTTTACTACGTCGCATTTTTGGTTACAGCGAATCTATATTTGTCATTTTCGCGATGCTTTCCCACTTGTTTCGTGTATATTATGATTTCGCAGCTTGATAATGTTTCCACCCTTTCGGACAATTTTCGAGGTTGACGGGAATTTTAAATTCCTTGTTCTATATATGTTTGTTAGTCTCTGTATTCGCGTATCAATATATTCCCATATACTTAAACTGTTACAATATAGCTAGGTCTTTACATCACAAAATTTCTTTATTCTTAGATCGCGGTGAATCACGGGTTACTATACTCGTTGATATTCGTAGATCACTTTGAATATCCCTAGATAGCAATAGATGCATCTAGATAGCTGTAGATGCCGCTAGATAGTTATACAAAGCACTAGGTAGCAAATATCACTAGATAGTCCGAGAGATCCCTAGATAAAGGTAGATACCTTCAAATAGCTCCAGCACACCTGAGATCTCCCCAGACATTTCAAGAGTTTACTAAAAATCTCAGCTTGAGATTTTGATCTCCCTAAATCTCCCAATTTCTTCCCAAATGTCCCTGTATATCTTTTCCCTGTCCTTCGTTTCCTGAGATGTACCTATATTTTTAGATTCTCATCGGTATTCCTAGATCCGTTCGGATCTAAGAAATATTTTTGGATTCCACCAAAATAATTGTACATATCTCTGTGTATCCGTAGGTGTTTCTAAATACCCCTAGATACTCGCATATATTCCTAGGTATTTTTGAATCTCTCCAGAACCCATCACTCTAAGTATTATATCTTTAGATTCCTCCAAAATAATTGTACACTTCCTGTAGTTGTTTCTAAATACCCCTAGATACTTACATATATTCTTAGGTATCTCTAGATCTCTCCACAACCCAACGAATCCCTATATTCCTTGTATTCAAACGAGTGATGCGGTATATTCGGTCGAACAATCTATCGCGATCAAATCTCGCTCGTTAGATCCTAGATAAAAAGAAAGATTCGCTATAGAAGCCGCGACGATACGTTACCGTGTTGAAAGTAGCCTTAAGAGCAATTACTCTAATGACTTCATTTCTCGTTGGTTCATCCAGCATTCTCCCGCGGACAGTAGTCTATTACCGGTGTATTTATACCGGATTCATTAGGTACACGCACAGTGATCTTGCGTCCGGTTGTCGGTAATTCGATCGGGATCGTCGAGGAACATGATCCTTTAATTGTGCCGGAGCAACGTCGTTGAACTGATACCGGAAAGCTTCGCATGATCCTGTTTAATTTATGACCTCAAGAGCGTGGCCATCGGCGACACGCGTTCGTTTTTCGCGCGTATACAGTCCGCAATAGTAATCGAAGCCGATTGCGGTAACGCATCGTGCAGCGTGCGAAATAATTGCGGTTTCGATTCATCGACTTCTCGATCAGATGCTCGCGGTTTCCCGAAAATGAAATTCGAGTCCTGAAAGGAGTTATGCACGCTAGTCCCGAGAAAATGCAAGCTCCACTCGGAGAACCAGCCGAAAATTCGGGACGAATGTCTTAATATTCTACGCTGCGTTCATCACCATTTATTTACTGTACACGAGATAGATTTTTACTATCTTGCTTGTCTAACTACATTCAGTTGGAACCTGTAGTTTTTTAACTAGATGAAAGCGCGATTTTCATTCATAGCGGTTCAAGATGTCAAATTACGAACATATGTGAGACACACGTATGAGTATGTCGACTCTGTTAGTCACTTCGCCGAACGCATATACATGTGTGTACATGTTTCTCAGCCCTAACATGCATATATGTGTTTCTCTGCCCTAACATCGCGTTTACGTGCGACACATATGAGTCTTTTGTCTCTATCAGTTGTTTTCGCCAAACGCATATACATGTGTGTACACGTTTCTCAGCCTTAACATGTATATATGTGTTTCTCAGCCCTAACAACGCGTTCGCGTGAGACATATATGAGTCTTTTGTCTCTATCAGTTGTTTTCGCCGAACACATATACATATGTGTACCTCGGACAAATTGATGGTTTACGCAGAACGCTCGTATGTGTTGTTCGCCTGCAAAGGGTTAATAGTATTGTATACGTTAAACGGAGGAAGGTATGTGATGTATGTGCGTGCGTAGCGCAGATAAGTTGAGCACGTTAGGTGCTTTGTCGGTGTCAGTGACTGCAAATCGAAATTTTTCGACACGATTTCGAGCGGTATTTTTCGCCGCGAAATCTGAAGAGCGCGATCGCGTTGCTCGGTACTCGAGCGGTTAATTACATTAATTAAATTCGAAGTTATCACGGCGACGTAAGAAGGAAGCGGGTTCGCGCTAATTACCTTGCGAACTATCGTTACACCGCCGCGGAGCACGAAACGCGAAATCCCGTGGGTTGCGTAATCGTCAGAAAAAAAAGCGAACAGGATTATCCATGAACGGCGGTGTTCCGTGATAAAATCCGATGAAAAACGTGCACGCCGAAGTTTCGATCGCTCTAACGATCGATATTGAGTCGTGACTCGGTTACACGTAGTCGAGTATGGATCTTCGTTATCTTCCCCGTTCGTTATTAGCGCTAAGTGCCGCGCGTCGCCGGCTCTCCGGGATACATTCTTCCTATTTATTTTTAATTAGTACATAATTCCGTGTCCCGTGAGTACAGTCAACGCCGAAGCTGAAGTCGCGACTATTCTGAGATCCTGGGATATGGGCATCTAGGGGGTTTTATATCCAGATCTGGGATGCAAGGGAGTCGAAAATTATGGTCTTAATCTAGGTCGAGAATTTGAGGATAGAAGCGTTTGGGTATTTAGGGATATGTACATGTAGGTATTTTGGTGTCTAAAAATTTGGGGTAAGTTTTGGACTCGTTACTGTCGAGCAATTTGGGGATGTGTAAGTGTTTAGATATAAAACTTTCTAGCTTCTCATCTGGGGATCCGGGGAGTTAAATGTTAAGGACTTAATCTAGGCTGAGAATTTGAGTATAGACGCGTTTGGGGATTCAGGGATTTTCGGGATAATAACTTCGAAAGAATTCACGAAACTTTTCAACAAAAAAATGTTTACAGTAGCTGACCGCTATCGGTAAAAATTACCCTCAAGCGCAAAGGATTAAAAATTTGTAGATGGCTATTTATACACACACGGCTTGTATACACATATGCGGGTTCGAAAACGATCATCCAAGGAAGCAAAGTAGCTCACAATCGCAACGGAGTGTACACGTTTTTCCCTCGGCTCGTTTCCGCGATTCTCTGCCATTAAGCGAGCGTTCATACGGAACCTTATTCGATATTTTCAATAATTAGGGGAATAACACGACCTATACGGTTAAACCAGTCCATGCTATATACGCCGAGACGGGGAGAAACTCCGTTGACCGTAGGAAAGCGAAACATTACGATTTCACATAGCCTGTGAACCCGGTGGCATCGACGATACTCATCTGGCCACGATGCATTCCCCTGCATCCAGCTGAAGCCATTCGTTGACCCTCGCAGTTATACAGGGTGTTCCAATTTCAACCCATCGAACTGCGCCAGTCATTTTTTTTTTAACTTCAGAAAACAAAAAAAAAATAAATTTATATATAAAGACAAACTTGTTTTATATCGTTAGGAAATAAAATCATTATGTGATTTTTGACACTAGATTTACGGACGTTCAATAACCATTTATGTCTGAATTGAAAATGAACTATAAAAATAAATAATTGATAGTACATAGGCCAGTTTATAGAAAGCCCTTTTATTTCGATGAAGGTTAACATGCATTTTGCAATAAGTCTTAATCATTTTTATAATTAAAAACAAGAAATGTAAGATCCATCATTTTTACTGGTTCCGTAAAGCTAGCGTTAACGAGTCACGTTGTTTTTATATAGACCATATCGTTTCTACAGTTTGTGTCAAAAGATGACGTTTGTGAATGACGGTGCAAAAAATTACCGGAGGAATATGTGTTAAAAGCGAGAATCGTTGGTACATCGGAATGTAACAGCGAATCGAAGGCATTAATGAAATCTATTACGATTACTTTTCTTTATGTTTACTATTGGGAATAGTTTCAGTATGTGATTCCAATTAGATGGCTGTCCAGTACAATTACGCGAGACCATTGCTAGACAATGGTTGAACGAACATTTTCATGAAAGATGGATTGATCTTACGCCGCTAGATTTTTATCTGTAGGGAAAAGTGAAAGATATTCTGTATCGTATAAACTTTGATTCGCGGCAAGAACTAATAGACAGGATCAATAATGCAATTCACTGAACTAAATCAAGATAGAGATGTGATTCGAAGAGCGATAAATTCAGTTTCCTTAAGATATTAAGCTTGCATTCGTAACTGAGGACAATTGTTTGAAATGCGAAGAAGTAATAAATGTAACAAATTGTGGTGATAAAACGTTACTATTCCTCAGTAGTAAACATTAATAAAAATAGTCATAATAATAGATTTCATTGATACCTTTAAGTTACTGTTACATTCCGATGTACCAAAAATGACTATTTTATAAAACGTTTTTGGATTTATATTTTTTGACACTGGTGCAGTTTCATATGTTAAAACTGGGACACCCTGTACATACAACCTGTGCATTCGAACGCTTCCGGATGCGTGGCTGCCGGTTTTTCCGCGTGCCCATCACGCCGAGATTTCACTGAAATTAATTCGCATGAATTTCCTCGCCGCGGCTAGAGACGAACGTTTTATTACGGGTTTTGCGTAATCTCGACGTTCTCCTAATCTAACGACGGGGACCGATCGACCGTGCCCCGATAATAATGTGTCGTCGCGTTTCCTAGTCGTCTGGAACGCGGTTAAAGCGATCGAGAGAAAATTGCCTCGCGTTGTTTGACCGTCGATCGATCGGTTTCAAACCTCGATGGTCATCGCGTTAACCCTTTGCGCCATAATGACGACGCTACACTCATGACGCACTCACGGTTCACATATGGTATATGTGAAAAGAATATATCATAATCGACAATATATTTGAAATATATCAAAAGTATATCAGCAAAAATATATAATGAATATATAAACAAGAATATATAAAAAATGTATTAACAAAAGTATATCAAAAATGTATCAACAAAAAAAATATAGGTACTAAAAATATATCAACAAAAATATATTAAAAATGTATCAGCAAAACAGAATATATTAAAAATATATCAAAAATGTATCAACAAAAAATATATATAAAAAATATATTAAAAATGTATCAGCAAAAAAGAATATATTAAAAATATATAAAAAATGTATCAACAAAAAAAAAATATACTCAAAATATATCAACAAAAATATATATCAGAAGTACATCAACAAAAATATATAAAAAATATATCAACAAAAATATATTAAAAATGTATCAGCAAAACAGAATATATTAAAAATATATCAAAAATGTATCGACAAAAAATATATATCAAAAATATATGAACAAAAATGTATCACCTTGTTTATATTCTTGATAAGGTAGAACGTTCAAATCAACCCCCTGGCGTACAATTTATTTGTAAGGTGCGTTAGTCGAAATTCAATCATTGTATTCGATATCAGGCGATAATCGAGATCTGAGTATAAAAGATTTGGAATCTAGGGATATTGAAGATCTGGAGATATTACGTTTGAAAATTACGGATGTTCGAGATGTAGGAATATTTCGAGAGGAATCTATTGACCTTATATTTGCGAACTAGGTATGCGAAGTCTGGGGATGTGCTCGTAATCTAGTTAAATTATGTTTAGGATCTAAGAATATTACCTTTCCAATCCGTTTATTGCATTTGTAATCTAATATTGTATTGTAGAATAATATCGTATTCGAAATATAGAGATGTTCGAAATTCAGAGATATTCAGAAATTCATGATTTTAATTCACAAAAACATTATGAAATATATTTTCAATATATAGAATCAGAAGTTTAGCAACTTTTAGCAGAAGCAAAGAAGTATACTTTTCCATCACATACACTAATTTCCCTGTAATAATCCCTTACCGATTCAATATACTGATCATACGTTCTTTCTTCTGTATCTACTTTTATGAACATACGCTATCGATGATGGTAGCTCTCGGTAGCTACATTTTCAGCCGTTACTTGAATGATCCAGCGCATCGAGATAAAAAAGAAGCTGTGCATCGAAAAATCGTGTATCGGTCTCTGTTTGAAAGTTTCATCGAAATCGATCCATATTAAGTCCATACGATTGGAAAGCATGATCGGTGCTCGTAAGAATCTGTTCGTGCGGAAAGGTCGATCGGGTTCATTGGAAAGCAGATTACAACGTAACGTTGAAGACCTCCAACGTAGTCATAATAACGCTTGCCAGATTTTTGTTCTCGTTAGCATATTTACCGTGTTACGTAAACACGAACACGAACAGATCATATACCGTTCGTGTAACGACGGTTAATATATTATGCATACCATACATCTTGCGCTGCGAATACCCTCCTCGGCTGTCGTTAACGTAATTTTTTAGGAGCACGCGTCAACGCCGAAACTATCGCCGTTCAGAAACGGCGCATCGACGGACGTATAAATAAGCGATTAAGGATACGCGAACAATTGATTAAGGATACATGAACAATTGATCGAGAATACATGAACAATTGATTGAGAATACATGAACAATTGATTAAGGATACATGAACGATCGATGAAGGAATAATTCAACACGAATAATCAATTAAGGATACACGGACTAGTATTAGGTCTATCGCAAAGTTCGGTCCGTTTACGAAGAGGAAGATCATGATGCAGTTTTTAATGTATTTAACGATCTACCGATTTCTATCTTACGAATATGGTTCGAAATGATTTGTCGAACCGAGTTAAGCTTCTCGCGATCTCCAACGTTGTCAAAAAGAATCTTGGCGTATCATGGCCTTCGCGATACCGTTATCAACCAAAGATGGCTGTACAGAGCGTGTCTTATCACTGAGGTCGAAATCACCCGCTTCAGAATTTTCGAACCGTCTCCTACAGGTTCTACCCGAAACGGCATCTCCACAAACCTATTCTGTTGGAATTCGTAAAACATACAGTGCCACGAATGAACTTTATCGGTACCCATGTCTTCGTGATAACGTTTCTCAAGCTTTTGATGAAAGTTTGAGAAATTCGAGAGCGCGATATTATTTCCTGAAGGACATCGCTCACCTTGTTTTCGATTATTGTCTTACAATCGCTTCAATTTAGGGAGCAATGGAAACAGCGTTTTTAATTAATTACGTCGACAATTTCTAAGTATTATGCGGCGAATATCATGAATAGACCAAAACCTCAAAGGAACTTAACATTATCTAACTCAAACGAGAGGTCAAGTATACAGGAAGTATAAGAGGAAACTACCTGGGATACGTCGATCTAACCTTAAGCAGAAAAGTGTAATTGAACCTGGCCATAATTATAAAAGCTTAATTCCACCTAGCTGTGTTCGTAAAAGCTTAATCAGACCTAACTTTGTTTACAAAATCTTAATTCAGCCTAGCTTCGATCATAAAATCTTAACTAAATCTAGTGTAGTTTATAAAAGCTTAATCCGACCTAACTTTGTTTACAGAATCTTAATTCACTCAAGCTTCGATTATAAAAGCTTAATTCAACGTAGCATTGTTTGTAAAAGCTTGATTCGACCTAACATTATTTGCAAAACCTTAATTCAGCCTAGCTTCGATCATAAAATCTAAATTAAACCTAGTGTTGTTTATAAGTGTTTAATCCGACCTAACCTTGTTTATAAAAGCTTAAATCAATCTAGCCTTCATTATAAAAGCTTAATTGAACGTAGCATTGTTTGTAAAAGCTTAATCCGACCTAACCTTGTTTACAAAATCTTAATTCAGCCTAGTCTTCTTCCTAAAAGCTTAAGAAAGTGCGCATACACGTTAAAACTTGAAACGAAATTATCGGAGTAGAACTTGACAGTACACCTAATGCATTGCGTAACTAACGAGACCTTATCTCGACGAGAGGACTTAGAAATTTTGAGAAAATCCATTTTTGATCCTGTAACTCGCGACGAGATACACCGAGAGAAATATATTTACCTGTTTTGCGTCTGTAATAGGATACCGAAACGGTTGAGTCTGTTTCTCGTTTTATTTCGCTGTTGGAAATTGGCCTGTGTCTCGTTCGAGCAAGAAACACGTGACGAATGGAAACGTTGCTGCAGAAAAAGCTCGAGATAAATGCGGTGCAGGATCAATTTTCGAGACGCATCGTGACGAGCATCTGTTTCCGACAATCTCCCGTGGCGGGAAAATATATTTCCATAAGGAAGCCAACAGATACACTATACTTACTGTTTTCTCGGTACATATCTCGTTTTTCGAGGAAATCTTGTTTATGGTATGACATTGTCAGTTTTGTCCGTTTAATCGATTTAAGATGGGTCAAACGAGCATGCAAAACTCTTACACACGATCGCAACATTATTTCGTACATTACATACAATACGATTACGGCAAACGCTTGTTATATTGCCATTTGCTCGCCTAATTTCACTAAACTCCGGTTCTATTGTTGCTTCGTGAACTTTACTGCAAACACATTATGTTGTCACTTTGCTACGAAATTACATAGAAACTCGTGTCATCTTACGAACTTGGACGTGAACTCTCGTTATATTACCGCGCGACGAGCTTTCTGCAAGGAATTCTGTAAATTTGCACAATTTGGTAATGCACGAGACATTGATATATAGATATTTGTAATTATTTTAAACTCTTACATCTTCATTTTCATATCTCGTGTCCCTAGTTCACAAATACTCATATTTTTACATCGCCAGACCCACACATCCTCATATCCCTGTATCCCTAGATTGGCACATGTTCATATACCTATATTTCTAAATCCACACATCTTCATATCTACATGTATGGACCCTCGCATCACCAGGTTCTCACATGCTCACATTCCTATATTTCAAAATCCACCCATCCGTATGTCTTTGTAGGTACATATGCCCACGTGGCTACTCCACATCTCTAGATCTGAACATTCACATATTCACATATTCTCGTATGTTATGTGACAAGCTAGATCCTTGTATCCCTATGACCCCAAATTCACACATCGTTATATCTCTTTCTCCCCAAATCCACACATTCATACATGCATATGTTCCCAAGACCACACATCCTAATATACATATCTCCAAAAATCCACACATCCTAATATACATATGTTCCAAAATCCACACAACCTTACATCTCTTTGTCCCCAAATCCACACATCCTTATATCGCTTTGTCCTCGAATTCATACATCCTTATATGATCATGCTCCCAAGTCCACACATTCTCATACCTCTACATTTCTACATCCGTACATTTACATCTCCATATTCTAAGATCCACTTGTCCCTCGATCTTCGTATTCCCGCATCCACTCGCCCCTAGCACATCAAACCCCCTATATTCCTAGACGCTGATACCGTTCAAAATTCCCTAATCTTATAATTTTTTGAACTCCTCTGTCCGATACACCGCCTAATAACGAGTAAGCTGTTCGAAATATGCCCGTTTAAGATCCGCCAAGTTCTCTAAATTACTGCGATAAAAACAACCCCTATAGCTTCTTGCTGGTGACCATTTTTCAACGATGGAGCAGAAATTTGAGGAACCCGGCGCCGGTCACGTACATTGTCCGTATTTCGTCAGAGAGCCACCCCCGCCTTAAAAAATAAGGGACCGCGTGGTTTACGTGGGTTGACGACTGGTATCGGCGAGGGATCGATAATACGTGGTCGACCCCTCTCTCGTTGGTCCAGCATCACGTTCTCTCTGTTTCCCGGTGCGACGCGTGGGCGTCGAGGAAATACGGCACCCCGGTTCTCGCACCAACACACCAAATTCGCACACGAAAACGGCCCCTGTACGTGAACTTACGACAGAATATAACCTTACCCGGGGCTGGTTCATTCAGAGACACCCACGCGTTCCTCGCGTGACGTCATTCAACTCGCTGATGGAATACGAGGGTGAACTCGAGCGGAGGGTGGGATCTAGGCCACTGTTCCTCCCCTAGTTCGTTTTTCTTCTCCTTTCTCTTCATTTTCCACGGTTGATCAGAGTTTAAGGCTGATCGTTTTTCCGGTTGATTTCTACCTAACTGTTTCGCTATCGAGTTCGAGCGAATAATACGAGGTGAAACACTTTGACTGACGTCCACATATGGGTGACGTTCAACGCTGAACCAAAGATCGTTTAACACGTTTCTAATTTTAATATGTTAATTAGTTAACTTTTGCGCTCCCTTTTGTAAGTATATTCGCCAATCACAGAATAAGTGTCGGTGTTAAAATATTGGGCCAAAAAGATGGGTCTACTTTATAAAATAGACAATTTTATTCCTAATATTGACTTATTTGGTGAACCAATTAGATGTGACTTAGGAGTACAGTCGTCGTGATAAAAAATTCTGCCACATCTCCATGACAGATATAGTCAAACACACTTAACTGACTTCTTTGCAACAACTGTTGACTTTCATTATTCGAACGCAATGCTTCAACATGTCTCGAAGAAAATTTTATGAACGCGAATAAAATTGTTGCCGAATGCAACGAGGCAGTTTTCGCTTAACGAACGAGATTTTTCGGATTATTAATTATGTACTCGTAGTTGGGATGAGGGTCAGAAAGATAATCTTAATCGCGACGTACACCTCGTTTCTTAATCTCTTTGTTTTGAAGCGAACGGAGATAATAGAAATAATTATCGACAGATTCGATAATTTTCAATCCTGTACGAGAGAACGGAATTTTTACTTTCTGGATGTAAAAATTGCAGATACTGGGAAACCGAGTTCACACGAAATTGAACTCTTCGGCGACGCGTCTCTGATAACACGTTTATCGTAAATCGTGCAACTTTGTTAAACGATACAATGCAAAAGGAATGTTCGAAAGCGAATTGTCGATACACGTTCTCGATTGGTGATTCGCCATTTAACCCTTTGCTCTCGAATGGTGATTCACGCTCGCCATTTTGTTTGATACAGCAGGTTGGGTTAGGTATTTTTTTAACTAAATCTATACGCGTGATATATAAAAATCATGAAACAGGTAATAGTGACAATTAACACTAGAACTACCAACCAGTCGAAATGACTGGTTTCGGGTTTGACATTTTATGTCATAAAATTTTGTGGCCGACCTTTTGTCAAAATATCTGTCATGTTTTATTGAGCTAATGAATGGTTGTATATGTTAGACGATGCTGCAATATTTATTTATTTATTTTTCTACTTCATTTTCAATTCTAAAGTAAGTATGCATTTAATGTTGGTATTTCTAGTGTTAATATTAGAGAAATAATACCTTCGAAAGAATTCATCGAACTTTTCAACCAAAGAGTTTTAAAATCGTTGTTTGGTATCGGTGAAAATACTTTCCAGTGCAAAGGGATAAAATTATCGATTCTAGATCGATATTCTTCTTCGAGATCGAGGAAAGCGTTTTTTTACGCTATTATTTTCGCGAAACGTATGCTAGGGAAAATAATACGGCGAACCGATAAGAGTAAAAGTTCTCAACCTTGAGATCGATTAAGCGTTTCGCACCGCTTAACTTGGCGAACTTTTGATTGCGTAATTTCCGCGAGAAGCATAAAAAGTATTGATGCAACGGCTAGAACCGGCGAGAAAGTGCACGAACGTTCGTCGAAACAGCGAAAATTCGCGATGGTTTAGTTAAATGCGTTTAAACTATGCAAGAACAATTGTGAACGTTTTGCTGATCTCGAAAAAAAATTTTTACGAAACATCGTGTACAATTGCACGAATCGAATTCGGATTTGAAACGACGCTATTCCGAATTTCTTGACTAAATTGCATTCGTATCTTTCGGTAAATAATGTTGGAATTAAAAATAGGTAGCGATAGTCGCAAATCTAATCACCGATTGCGATTAAGTTGGTTCCGAGAAAAGATTATGCGTGATGATAATTAACATCGCGGACAGTAATGACATTGTGGAGAATATTAACATTTGTGCGAGTATCGTTGGTGCTTTCTTTCAATTCAATTCATAATCGAATAGTGTAGACGTTTTATATTTCTCTTTCGTGTGTTCTTAATGTTTTTGAAACCGATTTTATTTAATTGTCAGTGATTTCGAATTAGCAGAATTAATAAGTGGAATTAATTGAATTTATTTGTATAGTACAATTAGATTGTTTCTCGACTAAGTTGAAGGAAGTGATACATTTTTCATGTACATTACATGTACATTTTACATGTACATTTTACATGTACATTTTACATGTAAATTACATTACATTACATGTACATGAGTACAGGTTAGTGAATTAATTACAATTTTTTAAACCGTGTTTATGAGTTTAGACTCTGTAATTTTAAGAATTTAAACCTATGGATAGTCCAGGCTTCGCAATTTTAGGAATTTAGAGTTATAGGAAGTTTGGACTCTGTAATTTTGAGAATTTAAAATTATAGGTAGTTCAGACTTCGTAATTTACGAAACTTAATATAGTGAAAAATGGAGACGTAGAAGATTTAGACTTTGTAATTTTTGATACTTAGTATCACGGGATGTTGAGGCTTCGTAATTTTAGAAATTTAGAAACATCAAAATTTCATAGTTCATAATTTTAGAAGTTTAAAAATATGTATAGTACAGACTTTGTAATTTTGGGAATTTAGAGTTATGGAGAATTCAGACTTTCCAATTTTCAAAACTTATTGTTAGTATCATGGAAAGTGAAGACTCCGAAAATAGAAAATTTATATTCCGTAATCTTAGGAATTCAGAATTCGAGAAACCGCAAAATGTGTGATGTCAGTAACGTAGACATACCAGTAATAAAAGACATCCTAATTGTATAAATTTGGAAATCCAAAAAGGTGAATACCCGTAATGGAAAGAATCTCCAACATGAAGAATTCCATAATACAAGTTCGTTTTCCCCGTTGCAACCGTAAGATGCACAGAGGTAGCAAACACGTATCGATATCAGTGATATCTTTGTGTTTCCCCTCCATGGTTGCACAGTTCGAGTCCGCTACCGATGTTGCTATCTCCTCCACCACCTCCATCGGTGGTCGTGTTCGGTCCTGGTGGTTCGCCTTTCACCGCTCTGGCTTCAGTTCGCTGGTGTCTCTCATCAGCGTCGGATCTCTGGCTCCGGGTCCTCGCTGAACCTCCTCGACGTCGTCGATCGTTAAACGCGCACGCTTCTGGAACGCATCATCGTCGTTTCTGGCGGGATTCTGTCGGCCGATTTTGTTCGACGAATCTTCTGGAATAAAACAGTGAACCAGAGCAAACCGAGGACCCGCTCGACCTACGTCGAGTGCCTCTTCATGGTAAGCCTACGGATGGCTGCACGTCGATGTTACGCGGGTGTTGCTTCTTCCTTGGCCCGAGTGAAAGTCCTTTGGATCGATAGATCGATCGATCGATCGATCGTTCGGGCTGGATCCGACCGTCCACCCGACAGGGAAATAACCTCGTTAACGTAATTACGGAAACGCGTTCGACGACGATACGCGTGATTTCTTCGATCGATGATGGTGCCACGGATTCATGTGAGATCGAGATCGATACATCGTACGAGCAACGATATCGTGATGTGTTCTTCCCACGATTTTGTGAACCGGGTTTGTGGATCGGGATGTGTTCGTGTTTGCCAATGTTTTTCTTTTCTTTTTCCTCTTTTTCGGATCTTTTTGTTAACACTGGAACTACCAATCGGTCAAATTGATCAGTCTAGGGTTTTACATTTTGTAATACAAAATTTTTAGCCCTTCTTTTGTCGAAATGTCACGTTCTATTGACCTAATGAATTTATTTTTGTGCTTTATTTTCAATTTTGAATTATGTGTGCATTTGATGCCGATACTTCTGGTAGTAAACATGCGGGAACGAATTTTGTATCAAGCATACGCGCGTTTTGGACTTAGTCTGGATCTAGTGGTGTTACCGGTGATAGGTTTTGAGAAAATGGGACGATTCTGGGGTCTAGAACGCCCCTAGATACTGAGTAGCGTCTAGTGGGACGTGTAAAGGGAAACATACTGAAATTTAGATATTTGGAACTTTGAAAAGAGTCTAGGAAAAATATAAGGTGATTTTAGCTAAATTTAGGACGAGGTTGGGAAGAAAATTTTAGTAACAATTTATAACGATTACGGTAGTTTAGAAATTCGAAAAGGATGAAATATTGACATTTAGAAGTTTAAAACTGTCAAGATTTTGATACTTGGAAATTTTTTACATTGGATATCTGAAAATTTGTCAGTGTAAAGATGTGACTAGACAGAGTCCAGTAACAGTTTAGGAAGATTTTAGGTAGAACCTAGACCCATATAAGAATCTAGGAAGATTTTATATAGAAGTTGTGTGTCATAGAAGTTCGAGAAGATCCCAGATTGAAGTCTATGGATATTCAAAGAATAGCTTAGAATGATACAACACAAACTATCGGTTCTAAATGTGGAAATTTGAGGTTTCGAAAATTTCTTCATTTATCCATCTAGGTTTTGTGAAAGTTACTAAGATTCTATTTAATTTTTCTCCAGATCTAAGTGTCCACTAGATTTATCCTATCTTTTAGGTTCTTTTAAAATCAAAACGAAATAATGCACACTGTCACTCTACCCTTGACCTTGAGTTACCTATTTTTTCCCTGAAGCTACCATTCTCCCAAATTTAATTTCCCCTAGATTCAATCCTCCCTACTTCAAAATTGAAAGTGAACGAGTGGTTTTTCGCGCTATTCTCGATTAATATTTTCATCGTCGATAGTCCTCGTTTCGATACCAAAATGTAACATCGAAATATTACGAACATACACAACTTCCCTAGATCTCAAGAAAGTATGGAAATCATCCACATTAGCAAATGTTTGAAACAGCTGGTAAATAAGTGTATCGATTGTCAATAGTCCACGTTTGGATACCAAAATGAAACATCAAAATATTATGCACAAACAAATCCCCTAGGTCTCAAGAAAGTCCTGTGTAGATCAACGGAAATCGTGTAAATTTGCAAATCTTTGAAACAGCTGGTAAATAAGTACGTATATCAATGACCGTGCTCAAGCAACAAATACATACGTGACAGTGTGCTAAGTGCATACATGTATTATATCGCAGATAGGAGCAGAATGTCGTAAAGTGGATCGAAAAGTGTGACGCAACCGACTGGTAATCGATTGTGTGCGTGCGTGCGTGTGTGCGCGTGTGTGTGAATGCATGCGCGTGTATACTTTGCGTGTAGCTATTAGCTAACAAAGTTACCATGATTAGATGTTGTCATTTCCAAGTGCACGGTGAAAATGATAGCGCAAAAAAGAGCGAATATTGCACTCGGCAACCGAGTAAACTTTACAGAGTTTATCCGGCGAACGATTCGATTGACGTATCGAGCTTCTCGTGTCGATAAGCTTAACGAGATGCCTGTTAGCTTGTTATCCGCTTAACATTCGCTAATGAAACAACGATAATTAAACGGCGTCGTGATCTCGAACGAGTTCAAAATCATTCTTGACACTGTTGTTGTCTCGACGGATGCGCTCGTTCCGTTGTTCTTCATCGATTTTTGTGGATAAAGGTTTCTGGATACCTATGATATGAAAATCGAGAACAATTTTATTATTAGATCGATCATACAATTTTATTATTGGATTTATTCGATTGATTTTATTTTAGACGACGTTTACTCGATTTGTAGATGATTTACCTTTTTTCCTTTTTTCTACAAATACATACCTGACTTGAGCTTACATTTTGGTACTTTATTTGAAAGTATCAAAGACAGTGAGATATTTCGTCCGTTATGATTCACAGTGAAAGATGAACGACTGATTTTAGCAATGCTATATTACATCGTTTTTATGACACGGATATTATTTAAATTAAAAAAAAATATCGAGTATACAGATTGCACTAAGTATTATAATTACTAGCATTTTTATTTTATTTTTTATTGAAAACATTCCTGTGAATGAAACATTTTCTGAGTGAACAAATATAGTTATAAATAGTCAGCTAATTAAATGAGGATTGTCAGATAATTGAACGAAGATCTTGATCACTGATAATTCTTTTCATATGTTAAAACAACAATTAATATATTGTATAACAAGATTTTAGTTACATATGTAACATTTGTCATCAAATATTTCCATAAAGACGACAACACTTCTTGGCCAATCCAATATGTTTATGATGATTTTGACGTTGAGTTTATTTACGATCAATTAGTGTTTCGGGGGGAAATAAATGGAAGACCTGTTTGTCTTCCTACAATTAGTACATCAACCTTTAATGATCTGTTCTGTCTCCGCGTAATACACAAGGTATTTGCGGGATTCCCCGGTGACTGAACTGTGAACTTAATTGTCAGATAATTGGCAGATAAAGACATAAGAAAATTGTACGAAACGATAATGTCACAATAGCTATAATCTATATGTGTCGTAATAATCACGCGCCAGGAAGCATTTGCTAGAATTACTGAAACTTTTTGTGAAGATATTAAGTAGTTTGATTTTTTTACGGTATAGCATCGTGAATCCATGTAATCATTTTTGTTTCGTAGAATTTATGAGAACTCGGTACAGTTTTGGCATAAAGTCATTTGTAACTTGCGATCACGCACAAAATTAATTTTTGTATGTATGTACAATTTTAAAACTTATTATCATGCACGGTTCCAATTAACATTCCAGTTAATTCGAAAAGCAGAAAACAAAGTTCATTGTTTTATTAAGCACGCAAGTTTATTATGTTATTTAGAAAATTTATTTTCTTTGTTCGAGTCGTTCTTAATTATCATTATTAAATTTGATAAATCTTACTATCGATAATATCCATAACAATCATTTTTATGAATCAAGAGGTTGATTGATTATATGTAATTATTCTATATTTTAAGAAAAAGTATTAGGTTGCAATAAAACGTTTCGAAGCGAAACTGATTTTGTCTGATTATGCTCGTTCTTGTTCCACTGTGACCCGTCGCTACGACACTACAGCCATTGACGTTCCATTCCATTGATGTTGACCAATCAGCGGAGTCATTGATCGGATTAAAGGAACCGTTGAGACAATAGCTTGCTTTACGCTTATAATACTCTCTTTGTTCCCAAAATAATTTCACTTCGCTCGTCAACAACCGGCATATAATCAATTTAAACGAAGAATTTTGGGCTTCCAGAACTTTGGTACTTTAGGATTTTAAATCTCTAGGATTTTTGTATTTTAGAATTTTGTAATAAAAATATTTCAGAATTTTTGGATTTTAAAAAATTGTCATTGCAGAATGTTAAAATTGCGAAACATTGCACCTTTGAAATTATAAAATTTCGAGATTTTGGAGAATTGCAGATGTGCAAGTGCGAGGTATTAAAATTTCAACATTCAACAATCATAGAATTTCGTTATTTTGATATTCATTAACTTCGAATCTTTGGAAATTTATATGCATTACAAACTAGTTGATCGCGAAAATGATCATTTTCAGATATTCAATTTTTAATATTCACATTGATTTCCATCTCAGAGAAAAATTAACCCAAGTGAAAATCTAATATTTCACTTCGCTATTAAAATACGAATATTTTATTTTTCAAACCCGAATATGCAACAACGAGTCTTAAATTTTTGTCGTATGCAACCAAGAACAACCTCGTACTGATCGTATCGCATCTGATACGATCCGAGTCCGAGGTCGAACATAAAGTTAATATAATTACGAAACTATTCGCGCTAAATTGTATCACGTAAACGCTATAAAATTGCTGCATAATCCGAACGATTAACGTATACCGGTTTCATCTTGAATGTTACAGTGTGGCTCCCTGGAGATCGGCGAGGAACGCCAGCGTCGGGTCGCTATGATGGAGTCCCTGTGCCAGGTGAACGGCACCAAGAGCAATGGCGGCAACGAGAACACCACGAACAACGGCACCAACAACAACCCAGACTGTCCAGATCCTCAGCAAAGGTTGGCGGTGCTCAGTTTCGAGCAGGTGCGACGATTGAACGACGTGATGAACGAGGTGGTGTGCATACACGGTAGAGGGAACTTCCCCACGTTGGAGGTCCGATTGAGGGACCTGGTGACAGTGGTTCGCAGCAAACTGGAGACCGATCCCAGCAACGGTGGCGCCGGGATGAGGGTACGCGACATCCGGTTGAACGGCGGTGCCGCATCCCACGTGTTGGCCACCGAATCTCAACCGTACAACGACCTGGACCTGATATTCGCCGTTGAATTATCCAGCGGGCGCAACTACGACAAGGTGAAGGCGGCGGTGTTGGGCTCGTTGTTCGACCTGTTGCCCGAGGGAGTGTCCCGCAAACGCATCACCACGTGCAGCCTGAAAGAGGCATACGTGAGCAAGATGGTGAAGGTGAACAACGACGGCGACCGATGGTCCCTGATCTCCCTCGGGAACTCCCGCGGCCACAGAAACGTCGAGCTGAAGTTCGTCGACTCGATGAGGCGGCAGTTCGAGTTCTCCGTCGACTCGTTTCAAATCGTTCTCGATTCGCTGCTACTGTTCTACGAGTGCAGCAAGTTACCGATCGGCGAGAACTTCTATCCGACGGTGGTGGGCGAGTCCGTGTACGGGGATTTCCAGGAGGCCCTCTACCATCTCCACAAGAAGCTGATCTCGACGAGGCATCCAGAGGAGATACGCGGCGGCGGTCTCCTAAAGTACTGCAACCTGCTCGTGAAGATGTACAAACCCTCCCAGCCCGACTACATAAAGACCCTCGAGCGGTACATGTGCTCGAGATTCTTCATCGACTTCCCGGACATCAGCCAGCAACGGGCCAAACTGGAGAACTATCTGTGGAACCATTTCGTCGGGCCCGAGGAGGAGGCCCTCAAGTACCAGTACCTGATGCTGCTCCATAACGTGGTGGAGGAGTCCACCGTGTGCCTGATGGGCCACGAGCGACGACAGACGCTCGCCCTGATCGAGAGCCTCGCCTACCAGGTGTTCTGCCAGGAGCAACAGCAACGGCTGACGAATCATCAGCAGGCACCTCCCGGTCCGCCGGCCACCTACGTCTACGCGAACGGTTACTATTACGCTCCAGTGATACCCACCGCGTGCTACACGTGCACCTGCAACTCGTGGATGGCCTGCTCGTCGTGATGCGACATCGACGCCATCGTCGCGACTAGCACCGCCATCACCACCGCAACAACCACCACCACCGCCGGCACCGTGCTACGACGTGCCGCATCCGCGTTCATCACCCGGACCACCGAAGCCGTTTCTTCGTTCGTCGGGCATCCTGGATCGGGCTGCCCGTCGGTGGACCCGGATCCCCCAGGTCGACGTCCCTCGGTGGACGCAGAGGACCCGCGGCCTCCTCCACGCCAGTCGATGGAACGACGCTGCCTGGTCCTCAGTTGACGGTTGGACACCGGGTCGGACGTCGAACAGCCTCCGTGTCCAGAGAGAGTGTGACGTAGACGAGACAGCCTCGTCGGAAACATTGATATGTCGGGAGAGGAACAACGACGCGAGTGGAGCCGTCGTGGGACACCGGTGTCGGTGCGGAACGGGTTTAGGAAGACTGAAGAGAGGGAACTGATGGCGGATCACACGATTATCGAGGGGACACGGGATACAATATCCCCGTCCCCCGGGGGGCGTTCTTTTTCGCTTCTCTCGCGGTGGCCGTTTCGGTTGTCGCGCGGCGTGGAGGAGGGGAGGGGGACGGACCAAAAAACCGATGGCACTTTGCCGCGATACACACACGGTCGTAGGGGATCAACCGAGAGACTACAAGACTCCATTAAAACGAAACACGAATTAAATGAAAACGAGTATACAAAACGAGAAAAAAATGCAAAAAAAAAATTGAAAAAAATAAAAAATACGAAATGTGTTGTGCCTAACGAAATCCGGGATAACGTGACCGTAAACGGGACGGAACGCGCGCGCGTACGCGAGAAAAGATGACAATTTCGAGAGGAGACACTCGGGTGGTTTCGAGGTGGCGACGATCCTCGGTGCGGGTCGAGGATTGGTCGCCGTTTTCGATCGAAACAGAGATTGAGAGAGAGGGAGAGAGAGAGAGAGACGGAATGTGTACGCTTGTCAAAGTTTCGGGAGACGTCCACCACGTGGTGGCCGCTCCTCGGGGTCGTTTCGGGGCGGAAGCGGAAGAACGTGGAAGGTCGGAGCGACGAATCAGAGCGAGCGTTTAAAGAGATAGAAAATTTTTCCGAGGAGTAGAGGAACGCCGGCGACGACGGAGAAATGACGAGAAACGATTTAAAAATGAATGAAAAGGATCGATTGGACGACCCGGGAACACGACTGGAGTTAAACAAACGACTGACACTTATAATAGCGATGCGTTTCCGTGGTCGTCCCACTTTCTTCTTTTTCCGTAAACAAGAATACTAAAATATATAAATAAAAGAGAAAAAAAAAATACAAAAAAAAGAAATAATATTTCGAAAACGTGTAACACAGATTCAGCAACAAAAAAAAAAAAACACATAAATTTAAAAGCGAACCGATAGATAAAAAAACATTAACGGGCGTGGCGTTTGCAACAAGAATAATTATAAATATATATAAATATATATAAATATATATATTTAAATATATAAATACATGTATAAAATCTATGTATAAATATTAATGTGTGGCTGTGAACACATTTCATTTAGATACTACTGTAACGTGATATATAAAGATTGAAATTCGAGGATGAGCGGCGCGATCGTTGCGACAACGAGAGAATGAAATATTGTACGTAGAGAGAGAGAGGGAGAGAGAGAGAGATTGAGAAAGAGAGAAAAATAAGAGAGATATGAGTAGGAAATGGAAAAGAGCGGAGGAGAAAGAGTTCGAGGGCCGGCAGACATTTTCTATTCGGTTCTTCGATCGGTTTCAAAATATTCACGCGTGCGGTGTAAAAAAAAAAATCGAAACAAATACATACTCAAAGTATACATATATATTGTAAAACGGACGAAGGATGATCACGAAAGACAAACGATTAAGCGATTTTTGTTTGTTAGTTGGTTATTTTTAATTTTCACGCGAACGAGGAGGAAAATGAAGGTTTACGGGCTTTAACAAGGAGAATTTTTCAGGTGTTCCCTCAAAAGTTTCGAGGAGTCTTTCGCCGATAGTATTTTCTCTTTATAATAGCAGGGTATGAGCACGTGTGAGGACATAGATGAACAAGTGAGGTGGGCTTGTAATAATTATGGTTTTCTAATTTGAGAGTTCGATATTTCTAGATTCATAATTCATTATCGAATATTTTCATCCACATTTTCAGATTTTCAGTTTCACAGATTTCTTGCATTCCTAAATTTTTTAAGTATCAAATTCACCAATTTTTGAATTCTGTAATTTTTGAAACTTCAAATTTAAAAATGTAATGATTCGACCGATCAAATTTTTCGGATTGCAAATTTTCAGACTCGTTAATCTTCCAAACTGCTAACTTTTCAGACTCGTTAATTTCCCAATTACCAAATTTTCAGACTCGTTAATTTCTCGGTTACCAAACTTTCAAGCTCCTTAATTTTCAGATCACCAAATATTCAGGCTCGTTAATTTTCAGAATACCAAAGTTTGGGACTCGTTAATTTCCAGATAACCAAATTTCGGCGGGAGAGTTTTCAATATTTCCAGATCGGCCTAAATCTCCGAAGATCAAAATTTAAGATTGGCGAAAATATCCATCGTGCACAAAGAATGCCCATAAACAATGCAGATGACACTTGACCTGGCCGTCACCGACGGGAACAATAGCTCCTATAAAAATTCAGCCATCGCTCATACGCGACTGACATATTATCTCATATATCAAACACAGGGGACGACATTTGTATAATTCTCCTTTATTTCATTTTCAACGAACGAGATAAAAAGAATCGCTCTTCGTCGATGCATACGAGCATGTAAAGGAAAAAAAAATTGAACATACAGAAATCGAGTGATCATTGTGGCGACCCTAGTCTCTCGTAGCAGAGCGGCTTGCATAACTTTCTTTATTAGATAGCGTAATTATTTAATACCGCGGGCGAGAGTGTCGGTGCGTTACACGCGCGGGCACACGCGTGCGCACGTATGTGGAGTATCTATTCAATGTATGCGAAAGTGTATCTCAGCGTCGTGAATCGTCGACTTTGCGCATCCATACATCGAACACGTATCTTCTTGGCGCGTACACTCGTGTTCATGAGTATTGGGATATTTAATAAGTTCAGTTTTATGTTTAAATTAATAAATCGTTAAATTTTCTAAATATTATCAATTTTGCCGATATCGAGATCACCGAATTCCAAGATTTTTCAATTTTCGGATTTGTAAATACGCGAATTTCTGTGTCGCAGGATTTCTTCGATTTACAAATTTGCAAATTTTAAAATTCCTGTGTTTCCCGCGCGTCGAAGTTCCCATATTCCCTACATTCGAAATGTTCTATTTTTCAACAGTTTTCAGATCCTGAATTACGATATCTTCGGGGTTCTGAGTTTTTCGAATTTTTCGTCTTCAATTTCCTTTATTTCCGAATTTCTACATTTTTCAACCCTAAATCTCCCACAATGCAAAATCGCAGAATTTCCAGATCATTAAGTTTCTGGATTTTCAATTCCCAAATCCCTAAGTTGTTAAATCTCGTCCCAAAATTTCTACATTACCAAATCCCCGATTTCCAAATTTTCAAATCTTGAATTTCTAAATTTTAAAATTTTCAAACCCTAATTTTCATATTCCCAAATCCCAAATTTTCAAATCGCAAATTTCCAAATTTTCAAACCCCAAATACCAAATTTTCAAATCCCAAATTTCCAAATTTTCAAGTCCCAATTTCCAAATTTCTAAATCCCAAGTTTCCAAATTTTCAAGTCCCAATTTCCAAATTGCTAAATCCCAAATTGTAAATTTCTACATTTTCAAATTAGAAGTTTCCAAATTCTCAAGCACCGATTTCCCAATATCATAATCCCCACATTCTCAAATCGTAAATTTCAAATCCCCAAACTCTCAACTCCAGATTCCAAAATTCACAAATCTCAAATTACCAAATTTCTTAATTCTTAAACTTTCAACCCCCAACTTCTTCAAGCATCGGAATCGTATCACCAAATTATCAAACGTATCGTCCAACATGTATGCTACTTCCAGCAAGAACGACGTACTTTCCCCTTAAAACCCAAATATAGATACAACTACAACCCAAATATAAATACAACTACAACCCAAATAACAATACATTTCTAAATTACAAATTTCGCCAATCGGCAAAAATACATTCGAAGCAAACCCTCGTTATGCAAAGTGCAATAATTGTTCGTAGAATAAATGTCCAAGTACTTATGGACGGGGGTGTACACATGTGTGCGCGCGCGCGCTCCGAAGAATCATAGAGAGAAAGGATGTGTGGAGTACTCGCGTCTGTCTTTACATGCGTGTCCGTATCGACTGGTGACCCCGTTAGTTAGCTCAGTCAGTCACTTTACTCGCTCGCTCGCTTACTTGCTACTTTAGTAAGCCTCGCTCGCTCACTCTTCCTTTCAGTTTGCAAGCGAAAGTAAAGGCCTAATAAAAAGACCCCGCAAACTGGTTTTTCTGGTATATCGCGTGTTAATGCTAAGGAGAGCCAGACCGACTAGCGTTGTGCACCCGGTGCACCTCCACCGTCCTGGTCATTCTGTTTCCCTGACACCACCACACCACCACCCCTTTCCTTTCCTTGACGTTCGTTCACTTCTTTCCTGCCTTCTTTCTTATAACCAATCAGTCGATTTGGAAACAGAATTTAGTGCCGCTCGAAATCGGGTTTGGATTCAGGGTATGAAACTGTATTTGGTCTCAGAGTTTCGTCTCGAGTTTAGGTTCAGAAATTGAATTTAGGCTTTGAGTCTCAAGCTGGGTTTGAGTTCAGAGATTGAAGCTGAGGTTGGGATCAGAGTCTGTTGTCGAGTTTGGGTTCAGAATTTGAAGCTAAGGTTTGGATCAGAGTTTGATGTCAAGTTTGGGTTCATAATTTGAAACTGAATTTGAGTTCAGATTTTAATGTCGAGTTTGGGCTCAGAGTTTGAAGCTGAATTTGTGTTCAAAGTTTGAAGCTGAGGTTGTGATCAAGAGTTTGATGTCAAGTTTGGGTTCATAATTTGAAACTGAATTTGAGTTCAGATTTTCATGTCGAGTTTGAGCTCAGAGTTTGAAGCTGAATTTGTGTTCAGAGTTTGAAGCTGAAGTTGGGATCAGAGTTTCTTGTCGAGTTTGGGTTCAGAATTTGAAGCTGAGTTTGAATTGAGCGTTTGATGTCAAGTTTGGATTCATAATTTGAAGCTGAATTTGAGTTCAGAGTTTGCGTTCAGAATTAGAGGCTGAGTTATGGTTCAGAGTCAGAAACCGAGATGGAGTTAAGAGTTTGATGTCCAGTTTAGATTGAGAATTTAAAGAAGTTGAATTTGAGTTTATTGTTTGAATAAGTTGAGTATGAATTCAGAATTTCGAGAAGGGAGAGATGATTGTGATGGTTGATTATGGGGGTAATTCGTGATGTGAGTTTTGGAGGTTTTTGATATTTTTGGAGGATTTTGTTGGTAAATGCCATTAATGGTTACTGTTAGGTGAAAATTAAGGGTTTGGTTGAATCTTTATTGAATTTGAGTCTTATTATATCATTATAAAATTATAAAATTATAAAATTATATAACATTATAACAATCAGTATATCATACAAAATATAAGAGAGTTAGAACGTTCTTATTAAAGGGAAGAGAATTCTTAAAAAATGGACTTCCGCCAACTAAAAATTGTTTTCAAGTCCTCAGCGGCTATATAAATACAAATTCTTCTGGCGAGAACAAAATATTGAAAAGTGCTCAAAAATTAAATATGTAGATTTTGAAAATTCTCAAAGGCGAATCTTCAGTTCCTAGGTCCACATTTGGATACTCTCAGAAATAAAATATCGAAAAGCGTCCCAAAATCAAAACCACGTACGCGATACCTCAAAAATTCTTAAAAGCACATAACCTTCGACTGCGAAATTCAAATTTCGATATTTCCTTTAAAAGTAAAACATAGAACTCGAGAGGTTTGTGATCTTTAAAACTTCCCGAAAGACGTTCTTCAAGTTCGACAGTCCGTAGTCTGATTATCTCATCGGCGTCGAGAGAAGTTCGAAAATTCTTAAGAAAATGAACTGTTCGGTCCGTGAGTTCGTGTCCACGTTTTGACACGCGAACAAAAGTCGCGTTAAAGTAACAGGGTTCGAGAAACTCGAAAGTTGTCGGTGAAAAGAGAAGTTTGTCTTCTAAGAACTCGACACAGTAGGATAATCGATGGGGTGAGTTTGAAAAGTTGAAAGGTCGCGGCTCGACGGTTAATTAGCTAATTTTGTTTCGTTTTTCTTTCTCTTCTCGATCATTCAATTTTATTGACTCGTCTTGCAGAGAAGCCAGGATAATCCTCGAAGCTTCACACGCGAATCAAAAATAAACACGGACAAAATTGAATAAAAATAATGATCATCTCTTGCCGTTTCTGATCGAATCAAACTTCTTCGTCCGTCTGTTGTTTTAATCCCCGGAAGCCTTAAGCCGGTTTCGTGTCATCGATCATTCTACTTAACACGTTGATTGCTATAATAGAAATTCGCGTATGTCACCAATAATGTTGGAAAATTGATCCCGAGTAATTTAATCGATTCGTTCTCTAATTTAATCTTTTAACTTGTCGTTTTACTTTATTCTGTTGTAGTAACGTTAACCTTTTATTTTAGCGAATCCTTTTTTGATTTAAGGGAGTTGCATGTTTCAACCTTAATGAAGATTAGTGCATATAGTTAGTTAGTTAGAAGTTTATAATGAATTGTGGTAAGAGGTTATAGTAGACGTTTGTTATATCGCCATTTATGGAAATTGTTCGAAGGGATTTTTTTTTGTAGATTAATAATCTTTATTCTTGTAGTAATCTTGGAAGGTGATCTGGCTACATCTAACAGTTTTCAAATGCATCAATTTTTAGACATCTGCATTGTCAAATTTCTCAGTTTTTTAATTTAAAAAATTTCAAATCATTCAGTTTTTTAATTTCTGCATTTTCCAGTAATAATTCGTAATTTTTATATTTCGAAATTTCGGAATCAACAGAGTATCGAACTTCCCTGTTTCTGGATTACTAAATTACGTGATTCTATACTTTTAATTACTAAATTACCACATTCGGGAATTAAAAAATTTGCAAATCACCGAATCTTTTGATTTTGCAAAAGTACCCAATTTTTTGTGTATATATTTATTAATCTTCGACGTAAAAAATTCCTAAAATTCTAATTTCAGAACTTTCGAATTTCAAAATTTCGTAATTTCGTAATTACCAAGTATTTAGATGTTACAAAATACCAAATTTTCAGATATTGCAGGTTACCAAATTTTAAATGTCTATATCCATAAATTTTCAGCGTACAATATTTCGTATTTCTTTCTCAACGGTCTCGCTTTACGAATCTCCAAACTCAAGAGATCAAAAATTTGAAAGGCTCGAAATTTCTGTATTCATAAATTTTTGATAACGCGATCCCTCTGATCGAATCAAACGATTCCCGGAAAAGCAGTCAACGTGTTAAATCAATCAATATTATAATCGTCCTTTTTCTTCGTTTTCTTACTGCGTTTTAACATATCTGACCCGATTACGTTCCCCGTGGTGACCCTCTAACCGAATTCGATTTACCGATAGAATCTGGTATTCTTTTATCGAAACATTTTTTACCGAATTTATACAACACTTTTTAAACCCTTTTATCGACATTATGCAACTACTTGGTTTCCTGAAAATTTGTAATGTTCACGCGGACGGTTAGAGGGTCGAACCGAATGGTTCTCAAAGAATACCATAATCAAAATTGCTATATCATTTTATCCGTTTCGCTCGTCTCTCTTCGAACTAAATCCACTTGCCTTTCTTTGGTTTTGACGGACGAAGAATTCGATTTTTAGAAAAGTGATAACTACGATTCGTTTAGCGCCGATGGATATAGCAACGATCGTGAATTTTTTAGGGATATTAATAAGGAGATGATATTTTATACGATCGTGTTCTCAACGAGAGAGAATAATTAAAAGATAGCCGCTTTTTAAATATGCGAGATCGATGTTGTCAGAAGCTTCGTTCGTCGTTGATCCCTCATGATTTTTTTTTTTTAATCGATCGTTCAAACGGACGATCGATCATCGTATAAGAATGATAAAACGAGATCGGTCGCGAGTTTATCGCGGCTAATTTTGTCGATCAAAGATCGATTGATTATGGTCAGACTGATCGAGATGATTGTTCGATAAGGAGATCGATTGTTCTCCTTCTCAATTATGAAAGCGTATTAATTCATTAATTTGTACCATTTATGTAACGTTTACGATCGAAGAAATTCTTTCTGTGAAAATTAACGCTCCTGCACTGTTCGAATTCTTGTGATATCGATATTAGCTGATTTACTATCGCGAGAAACAGAACGTTTTAATCAACCATCGAATGATATTTTAATCGACAAGTACAGTGTTCGGATACGATCGATAGATCGTGCAGAAATAATATATTTTATCGATTATTGAATTTGAGAATTTCAGCGAGTTTTAGTCCCTCGATTTTAAGATATTAATTCTGCAGAGCTTTTAATTAAAAAATTTTGGTGTTCGAAGATTTGTGAACCGAAATTTAGATGTTCGAAGATTCGCGAGCCTGAACCTAGAAATTGAAGAACCTTCGAATTTCGAAATCTAAATATCGCAGAACAACCAAATTTCTGAATCTGAAACTTCAGAAGTTTCCCGAGTCAGAATGTGAAAATTTTCAAGTTCGCAAATTCGCCAATTCCTCGATTAATTTTTTTTCTTCGAGACAAAGGAATTCGAATATTTGTACATATCTAAACTTCCAAATTCCTAAAAATTCGCGGAAATTCAGGAACGTTCAAATTTGGATTCAAAGATATTTCAGATTTCCAAATTTCTAAACACGAACATACGACAATTTTTACACGCGATTTATATCTAATATTCCGAGCACAAGAGTTCGAACAGTGGGGGTGTCAGCGTGCGCGAAAGTGGCGATATAACGAGAGCGTCCGTTAACGCGCGAAACAGCGGACCCGTTCACGCGAGTGCCGGTAATAATATCGAGAGCTTTCATCATCGAAAGCCGAATCGAGACGCGCCGGATCGAAAAATCGAACGTTCCAAGGATCGAACGACGAACCAGGCGAAAAAAAGACTATGCGAACGAACACGAGAGGTGGCTGCGCACGGAATGAAACTGAATAAAATTCAAAAAGAAAAAAAAAAAAGGAAAACAAATGCGAGTAGGTTTTTAAGTCGGTGAGCCAAGATTCAAAGAGAGGATTTTCGTCAGCTGCGTTCCGTCGTACAAATACGATTATTGTAATTCCCGCGCCGTTAAATTGCGATTGTCGTACGAGAGCGTGCACACGCGATCGATGATAGCGATCATCGATCAACGAACTTGAAAAAAGAACGATGATCACGAGTGTTGACAATTTTAAAGAACAAAATCGTCGGTAAAGCGTTCTCGTTACGATCGAAAGGGAGATACCGACGTGGTATAGGTAGAACGAACGACGATCAGTCAATCGATCGATCGGTAACGAGAGCATCGTATTTTCTTCTTTAAACTAACATGTTTATTTTTCGCCGTTTCTTTTTCGTTCTTTCCGTAGCGATCGCACGAACAGCCGCTCCGAGGCTCGAAACGTGAATAATAACCATAAGGAAAAAAATACCATACATATATCTACGCTCGCCACACACGGATTTTCTTTTTTTTTTTTGTACGATAATTCCGCGCGACACTGTACTCGCTCCGATGATTATATCGATTCTTTTTTATATTTGAAAGAGAAGAGAAAATAAAATGCATTTACACCCGACGCTATGGTTATTATTCAGGGGTTGGACGGATCGGGGCACGAGAACCTCCTGTCACCGATCCCAAACGAACTGCTTCGATTTTACTTCTTCATTGTTATTTTTTTATTTATTTCTTTTTTTTTTCGAGTGTACGCTACGACCGTACAAAAGATACGGGACGCGTGACAAACGGATTACACGTACACGCGTTTCAATACGCTTTGAAGAAACGTTTTTATTGAAATCTGTTTCGTTCGCTTATTGTTTTTTTGTGGTTGTAACGTGGTATTTTTTCATTTATCGCGGTATCGACTAACGCTTTATGTACGTGTATCTACGCTTCTCATTTCATATTTTTTTTCCATGCATTGACTACCACAATAACGCGATTTGTTGAAGATATTAATGTTTTGTTGTCGAGTATTTGTAACCTCGTTGTTCCATTTTTTTTGCTATCGTCGATCGATAATTTTACGTCTATGATCTATAACATAACAAAACGTGTGCATAAATTTCAAAATTTTTAAATCGTACACCTAGGCCCTGCTATTCCTTATATCTCGATATTTCTAGTACCAAGTATCCTGCGATTTTTATATTCCTAGATACAAAAGTATATAGCTGCTTGTATTTATGGATTATACATTCCTAGATCCAAATATGCTTAGATTCAAATATTCCTAGATCCAAGTATCCTTTGATTCAAATATTCCTATGTCATAATGTCCCCGGATATAAATATATCTAGGCTCAAATATCCCTAGTTGCAAACATAGCTGAGTCAAAGGATTCCTGTATACAAAAATTGCTTTGTCCAAATATCCTTGGTAAGATATTTCGTTCAAATGACCCTGAATCCAAATATTGCATATTACAAATGTTCCTTGACTCGCCTATATAATTTCGCGTATCCCCAAATATTTCTAGGTAAAAATACACCCAAATCCTAATATCGCTGTGTTCGAAGTTATTTCAGAAACATTCGAATATAATAATTTAGCGTATTATAATCGTCCAATTATTTAATCGTTAAGGTTATTCTATTATTTGATAACTAGCGTGGTAGTCAATGTTCGAACAATGTTACAGTTTCCTTAAATCCGGAAGAAAAAATTTGCATAATTTCGTTCAAAACACGTGAACAATTGTAATAAAGTAGCTTACGGGACGACTGATCGGCCACTTCTGTGGTAAATTTTCATTTATGATGATGGACAAATATATACATATATTATATACACACATATATACATATATATTCTTTGAGATGAAACTTTAAGAAACTTAGCGTAATCGTTAAAATGTCGTAACTTTTCGATGTAGCTTTAAGGAACACGTTCGAAAGGAAGACTAAAACAACAGTAAAAGTATAACTATGAACGCGAACGAGCGTGAAAATAAACTTAAATGGAAAAAGAATGAAAAAAATACAATCAATTAGCGGTAAGGATTGTTGCTAAGCAAGATTCACGCTGCTCCACGCGATTTGTTTGACCCTCGAACGATGGATCAATCACGGACCACGTGTACAAAGCTTGTACGATACGTCGACTAAAATTGAACGCTCGAATTTATCGGATTAACATGCAACCATATTTCGAAATGAAGAGTTCTACAGGATTTGAAGTATGGGAACGGAATGGAATGAAAATTTGGTGATCTGACTTCGAATTATTCGAGGGTTCATCCCTAAAAAAAAAAGACTTTGTGGTTCCTCGATTTTCCATCGGAAGTATTCGTCTCTCGTCGCTGATTCGCTGATCGCCCGAACCATCCGTCATTTCCGCTTCTGCGTCGAAAGGAACCGACGAGGAACTTAGGCACACACGTCCATTTTAGTCGTCCGCGTACACTTCCATTCTATTTTAATACGGAAACCGGCGAGATTGTCTCCTCCGTTCGCCGATAAAAAGAAGTCGAGGAAACGTTAAATTAAGAGAAATCTATCCTTCTTCGGGTTTTATCCGCGCTACGCGGAGCCATTTTCTGATTAAACTCGTTTATCTGTTCGAAAACTGCGATGTACCTCGTGCAACGCTAATTGGGCCGTTGCAATTATCAGATTATAACCGTAATTATCGCTATTTAATTGTTCGGCGTTGGACGTTTCAATTTTTTAATGGAACAAGAATTAATTCCCCAGAAACGGGTGATAAAAGTAATCGAAGGTCGAATGAAGTACTGTCGCAACTTAGGTTTCCCTTAGATCGATGGAATTTTAAGTCAGGTTCTACCTAGATTCCTTCAATACTTCCTAGAATTATTCTACGAACTTCCTAGGATTTATTATTTACTTACGATTTTTTTGTCTCTCCCTAAGGTACCTATGGACTTTCCCTAGGATTCTCTTAGGTCTCCCCAGAATATTTCTAGGATATCTGCAAAATTTTCATTGACGGTTCCCTAAAATCTCCCTAGGGCCTAAGACCTCCACGTTTTCCTAAAATTTTCCTAGGATTTTCCTAGGATTTCTAGAACGTGTCGTCTGTAGGGTCTTAGACCTTCCTGTAATTCTTTAGCATCCAGAGATTCCCTCCGGTTTCCCTACCATCTCAGAACCTTCCTAGAATATTCCTAAACCCCTCATAGAATTTTTCTCGAATTTTCTTAGAGACCCTTAAAAATTTCAGATTTCCCTAAGATCGTCCTAGGAAGAAATTCTTTTTAAAATCTAGGTGTTCCATCGAATTACCCTAGGTTTTCCCTAGATTTTGCCAACATCGAAGCCTACGTTGCACTCGTACAGCGTTACCAAATTAACAAGCGTAAAATTTGTTCAACCCGAACGAGCTTTAGATCAAAGCTACGATTTTTCGACCAAAACCAAAAAAAAAAAATGAAATCGACGAAACGCTCAAACACATAATAATTCGAGGAAGGATTAATGAATATAGCAAAAGTTCTGGATCCCTCGAAGGTCCTCCGAGAAAGAACGAGTGTAGAATCAAACGGAGCAAAGATGTACGAGAAAGTGGGAAAAATGATTTCGAGCTTCTTTCGAAGATCGCGTGTCTTCGCTCGATTTCGTGGCGAACAAAGAGGGAGAAACACGCCGGATCGTTGTCGGTAATATGTCGAAACTCGAGCAGACTGATCGCGGATAACCGATAAGCTGTACAAACGCGACGTTCTATTCTGATTAGGATAAGCTTTAACGATAACGAACAATGACGTAGAAGAAATCCATGCGTAGAATGTTAGAGACATAGTATTTACGCGAGATCGAGGATCGAAACACGATAATCGAGGATCAAGCTTCGAAGTCGATCGCGAACTTTCGTCCAAACGAACACTGTTACCATTTTTTCGAATAATGCGCAGTGAAAATTACAGGATACCTTCGTTTCGATGAAACCTTTGGCAGAACCGTCTTCCTGACTGCCTTTTTAATCTTTTCTTTTAACACTAAAACTACCAAAGGGTTCTACAAATTTTCTACTTCAAATGTCGTAATTTGTTGAGCTCGTCTTCTGGATATTCATGCTGATTGTCATCAAGATGAAGAATCAATAAGTGTAATCATTCATGTTTCACCGTTTGTTCGTTTATTTTACAACTTCATTTTTCGCATCAAAATAATTGTGAATTATATAATACATACGGTAGTTTTAGTGTTGATTCTTAGAAATCTTTCTCAAACAGCGACATTGATTTGCGTATAAATTTGCCTTAAATTCGGGCTAAAATTTGTTTCTTTATTCTTATGTCACATCCACCTTGTAGGTTATTAGTGAACACAGTTGAGGTAAAGCCGATCGTATCTAGAACAAACAATATAAATCAATGTGTTTTACGAAACATAGAACTTTTATACAGGTGTCTACTTCTCGTAAGTGAATTCGTTAAATTGTGTTCTATCCTTCTCATTCTGTATTTGGGTGCTAAAATATTCTAATTCAAAATAATTCATACTAAACGCGTTTCATTTTTTCTGAACATACTTCGAAGGTGAATATTTAGAAGAGAATTAGTGTATCAATGATTCTGGGTGCACCCGTTAAGTTATGTCACCATTTTCTAGGCATTTCCGGTAGTGCAATTCAAAATTGTTTTATAGTAAACTTTGTCGGTATCTACTGTGCTACACGTTTGCATGTTCTTAAATCTGAAAATGCTTTTTACCTGAAAACGCGAAGGTCACCTCAAATGACCTCAAACTCGAAAATTTTATGCAAACGTAATTTCGATGAAAAATTATTTCTTAAAAAATAAATTATTTCTAGCGTTTCTCCGTTTACGTTGGGAGTGGAACTTTTTAACGAAAATCAATCGTTTCGCGACGAAAACCTGGAGGGAATCGATTTTGGGTCCTCGATCGTGGCAACAATCGATCGAATCTAGCGAGATCCCGGGACTCTCGCGCCACGATCCTCGTCTGTTTTAAATAATCCCGCAGATTTTATCGGACTAACAATAAGATTAATCAGAGTCCCGTTGTCCTCTCGTGTCCGAGCAATTTTATCGATTCGAGACGATAATGGAGAAAGGAACGCGCGAATCGCCTGTTTTTGCTCGGCGTTCCGACAAAGGGTAATGCCGGGCAAAATTAAATCGAAGGTGAAATTAAATCGATGGAAAAATAAAATCGGAAGCAAAATAAAATTGAAAGCAAAATTAAATTGAAGGCAAAATAAAATTGAAAGCAAAATAAAATCAAAGGCAAAGTAAAATTGAAAGTGAAATTAATTCGACGGAAAAATAAAATCGAAGGCAAAATAAGCTTGTAGGCAAAATAAAATTGAAAACAAAATTAAATTGAAGGCAAAATAAAATTGAAAGCAAAATTAAATTGAAAGCAGAATAAAATTGAAGGAAAAATAAAATCGAGGGCAAAGTAAAATTGCACGCAAAATAAAATTGTAGGATGCGTAAAAAATGTGCGGATCACGAAAATCCGACACACGAGGGACACGTGACATCAGCGTTTTTACCATTTACGAATTAGCATGGTGTTAGAGTGATTTTAGTTGTCATTCCTTCGCGGATCCTCGGTGATGCCAGATACTCTCACGATTATTCCTTTTATACCAATCAGCTTCGAGTCGCTGATCGATTGTTAAGAAAAATGACGCGGAAAAATAACAAAAAAAAAGAATAAATAGAATTTTTCTCGGGTGTTTACAAATGTCGAGAGGATAGAATGAACGGGTTGCATTTCCGATCTGGCATCACGCGAAGAGGAAGAGTGCATGGGTACACGAAAATGTTCAAACAGGAGCATGTTTTTCTTTGATTAATTTGATCTCTATCGTTGGTTATTTGGTACTTTTTTGTTAATAGGTAATATGCTTGCTGTGATTCATATTATGATAGAAACATGGACAATTTGGAAATTTCTTAACTTTATTCATTTTTCAATTCTTGCATTTGTTAGTTTTCAAATTTGTAGATTTATAAATTTTGAAATAGGTCGATCTTTGAATTCTCAGATTTACAATTTTTTGAATTTTCAAATATCTGTATTTATGAATTTGGAGTCTATAAATTTTCAAATTTCACAATTCGCAACTTCCAAAATTTCAAAGTTTCCGATTCAGCAGATTTAAGAACTATTCTTATCCTCTTTCTAAATTTCAAAATTCTCAAATTCCTCAGTTTCTAGATAATCAAATTCCGAAATTTCTAAATTGTCTGGTCCGAAATTTCTAAATTTCAAGACACCAAATCCCACATTTCTAAATTTGTAAATTCCAAATCCCCAAATTCCTAATTTCCGAATTCTCAAATTTCTACATTCCTAAATTCTATCCTCCAAAAATTTCCAAATTCTCAAATTCCCAAATTTCTAAATCGTCAAAGTCGAGATCGACAAAACGTACAATTTTCACTTCTCCAGTTCTCGAATCACCACATTTTACCTAACAAAAAATCTAATATCACATTTCCTCTTTAATTCCGATACACAGCAAACATGTTCAGACAAATAAGCATTATATTAACCTAAATATACTTGATACATATAATACCAAAGCCGTAAGCAGAACAAAATACTATATATCTGCAACTTTGAGTATTAATAGGTTAATGCTATCGGCAGGTATTTGTATAGCACAAACATGTATACGAATTTTAACCGCGAATGTACTGCTGTTTGTATAAATTCGTGTACCAGTGTAGATCGATCGAACGCGACGGAAGTTCCGTCCGTTTCCGGTCGCTGCTCCACTGTATAATACAGCATCGTGTAACTTCTTCGAACGAGCACCGTTGAACAGGTTTCCCCACGATTTTTGCAAATTTATCTCGAATTTAATAAGTTGTTCGTCTGTGAACCCTTCGCCTTACCATTATATTCGCCGTTGAACGAAATAAAATTATTCGACCCTGAAGGGAAATTATAAAAATGTTGCATCAAAAGGATAACTTCTATAACATTTTATATATTTTTGAGGAAAAGCTTCATATGTTCTACAATTCTTTTCCTCGAAATTTTGTGAATTCGAATTCGGATCCAAATTTACAAAATAATGAAAATCTCACGACGTTAAAGTCATGATTTATGACACGAACGAAGTCAAATTATAACAAGGCAAAGGGTTGAAAATTATTTCTCGACTGAAGGAGTATAAAATGTACAATTTCAGTAAATGAGTTGGTGGATCGTGATCGATGGAAGTAATCAAAGAATCGATTCGAAACCGACGTGTTTAGATTGCGTTTAATTGATTTCGACGTCGGGTATCGTTAATTAGTTTTTAGGCAACGAATCGTCGCAGGCGAAAATATGTCACTGCACGATGTACCGTCGAATTGTTATTTAAAAAGCTCGCACGAGTTGTTGCGTTTGTGTTTCACGTAAAACCGTTTTATTGTACGATACAATTATTTTAGAGTGTTTTAAACGCGACGCAAGTTTGATGGTCGAAGCAGAAGGAACGAGTGTTCGTTGAATTCGATGTAAAAATGCATTTATCCGCGGCGATTTAAAGAACGGTTAATTATTTAACGGTTCGAGAGGTTGAATAACCGAATGGTTATTTATTTCAATGAAATAAACGGCTTAAAAACGAGCACGTTTAACGACGTGTAATAGAGGGAGAGAAGAAAAGTGAAACAAAAAAAGGAAACACGCTTAATTAAAAAGAACGCGTTCGAGGTAAATGTTCAACCTCTCACGGTTCGTTTCTCTGCTTTTACGTAATGGAAACTCGATTTAATAAATTCGTGCGTGATCGAGATAGCGCGAGGCAACGGAAAAGCGAACGAAATCGTCGGATTGCAAATACCGTGTTATCTGAAACACGAATCTTTGCTTTTAACCTACTTAATCGCAAGAAAACTACGTCAAATTTTACGCAATACTTGACAAATTGTAAAAACATTATGGAAGACGTACGATAATTTTCTATTTTGTCCGATTTGTAAGAGCCGTTTCGCGATTAACGCTTAGAGTACGGAGCGATAACACTTCGAAAATTGTTATTTTCTCGAGAACGGATCATTCGAATTTTACTATGGAAATGGTACCGGAAAATATACACTCATAGTTATTTTAACTCTTTGTTGCATATTTTTTCTTAATTTCCAGAAGACAACGTGTCTTTAAACTCCCGCAAGTAGCAGGGAAATAATAAACAAATGTTTTTGTCGCAATACTTCGTTCGTAGAAACATTGTATGATATCGCAATATCGTATCAATCAGGTACACATAATTATAATTGTTATTGTAATAAGCAGCGTCTTCGATAGTTTTATTCGTTTATATTCAATAAAATACAAGAATTTACGTGGTAGCCTTATGTAGCATATTTGTACAAAAAAAAAGACAAACGAAGAACTACAAGACAAAATATCTTCGATCATTTGTTTAAACACTGACGGTATTATACTGCAAATATGTTACTTTTACTAGGCGAGACGTATTGGCGCCATATTCGAATCGCACAACGTCGAGTACAAACGAGACGTGCAATTTAATCGTATTTAACAAAGTACAAGCTTTAATAGTATATTATTATGTATACCTATTCTGCTGAACAAAGTGGAACAGGTTGATGTTGCAGCACAATGCAACGAAGAGTTAATAAATTTTTGCGACGGGCCTTGATCACCCGCCGTGTTTCAACAACAATGTTCCATACTCTAAAAGTTAACGAAGAAGAGCAAGATTCGTAGTGAAAATATTAAGAAAGTACGAGCCGACGACGAAGAAAAGAAAAAAAAAATTGCGTTCGCTCGAGGAAACCGGAAGCGTGTCCGCGGTTTTTCAACGAACCGAGATTGTCAGTGAACTTCCGGTCGTAAAAACTTCATCACAATTCGCATTTTTTTTTTTCTTCCTTCGGTGCTCGCGTTCCCTCGAGAACAATCTTTTTCCCTCGCCACCGGTTGACTTTACGAGTGTAAACAATCAAGCGCGAAAAGAAAAAAGAACAAAAAAAAAATAATAATAAACGAAATGATCGCGTGCACAAAATAAAGCGGAAAATATAAAGAGCGACGAAGCACCAAGCGAGACAACGACTGACGCACATAATCGTGTACGAAAATTACGATTAATTGTCGTTACATGATTGATCGATTCGCTGGAAACAATGAAGAAAACTAACGGCGATAAATATTAATGTTTAACATTAACCGTTTGTATATTAAGGAGAAAAATTGCAAAACAAAAAAAATGAACAATGAGCGTGAGAAAGATATACGGTGATATGTACAGTGTAAGTGATATAACAAGTGCGTGAGAGAGAAAGAGAGAGTTATTTTGGGGGATGTTCGAAGGATAAGTGGGCGGCGATTATATTTCTCTTCTTTTTTTCTTTTATTTTTTTTTATTTCTCCGACTTGCCCGATGAGTATATATTCCCATATGTAAGAAATGTTATAAGGATTACCTATAAAACATGAGAAATAAATATCATGTAAACGCCGAGAATATTTGCATTTTTTATTCACTCTTTTCATTATTTCACATCCTGAATATCACTTATCAAAAATTACTATTTCACGATTATGATATATGCTACAAATTACATTGCTACAATTTAAATTATAGTCGGCTATAGTTATTTAACCGCGTACAGAAATATAAAAAGGAAAAACTAAAAAAATGTTCAGTATATAGATTGTAGAAACCTATGGCACAAAATTTAAAAGCGAAAAAGGACGGTGGGTATATCATGGCGCCAAATTCAAATCGTATGGCGCCAAATTCAAACCGCACGTCCTTAACACATTGACTGTCGCGTCATTCACATATGGGTGACGCTTAAATTTCCATACAAATCAATCATTATTGGAAACATTCGTATTAATTACTTGAAGCTACGAATAATAAATACAACAAGATATTGTGACCATATTTGGTAAGATTTACAATCATACAAACTTTCTGACCAAAAAGTTCAATGAAATTTTTTAAAACTATTATTTCTTTATTATTAATCTTAAATATTATCCGTTTATTATATTCAAACATCGCGTGTATAACACTACAGAAGTTATTTATTAAAAATTGTTGCGTTAAATCGAATGGCGAATGAGAGTCACCGTTCGAGCGCAAAGAGTTAAAAAGAAAAACAACACTTGATCCCGTTTCCTCTCTCTGAAATAATGTTTTTTATAGAACAATTCTCAATATCGAGTTCTATGCAGTTCTATCGACTGCAAGATCAACGTAGCAATTGACTGTTCAATATCGAACGCAATAATATCAGAAGTAACTCGATCGTCTTCTCCTCGGTTTCTAGCTCGCGTTACCAATCAGAAAGGGCTCGTTTGCTATTCCCCGTTGTTCGTCGACCTGCCACAATTCTAGCAGCGACAGTGGTCGCATTCCGAAAGGCAATCGACTTCCGGTTCGTCGAAGCAACGGGTAACAATAATTTTCGACCGGTGTCGCAAGCTAAATACTCGCGTGTTCCCGGTCAGTTGACCGACGGAATGCGTCGGCGGCCGCCATTTTGTAACTCGTAAAATTCACTTTTCACGCATTTGCATGGCGGACGGAATGATCGGTCGGTCGGTTAAATCACAGGTTTTCCACGGTCTACAAACACCCATCGCGTAACCCGTTTCGCCATTACGGTGATTTCGGCTGCTTTGTTTCCTGTTAGTCGACGTTGCCTGTAAAACGCTCGGATCGTAAACGGCAATATTACTCGACTTTAAAGAAGGCGCGCGATAGCGCGAAGATTTAAACGCGCGCGCTTACGCAATCGCTCTACGGGTCAATAGATTTTCGATTGAACTACGCGTTTTAACTTTATTAGCATTCTCTACTGTCTCTTTGATTTTTATTATGAATTATGATGCATTCACGTGTATGTTTTATTTGCACCATATCTGTACAGACATACATATGTACTTGCATGTGTATAAACAATATATTTGTACACACATATGTATTTATATGATGTACAAGCAATACATATATTTTTACACACGTGTGTACTTATATGATGTACAAGCAATATGCATTTATACACATATATGTATTTACATGATGTATAAGCAATATATTTGTACACACATATGTACTTATATGATGTATAACCAATATATTTATATATATATTTATACAGATATACCATATATATATATTTATTTATTTATATGATATATGCACGTATATCACTTATAATATACATATATTATATTTAATACTACTTATTATAATTAATTTGTACCACATGCAAATACAAATTTATATCAGCTGTTTCATTATGTTTATTCGTCGTACGTGCAACACTATGGATCCGTTTAAAAACTGCCCACTCCAAATTGCTGTATTAAACACAATTATTCTTTTATCGCGACGAAGGGTTAAAAGTGCATGTTCAATGTTAACAGTGGATGAGAGGACATCGTCGCGTTTTATTGGACCGTATGCAGTTCGGCGATAAACGGTAACAGATGATCTGCGAGAAATAACGCGGAATTTCAGCGGTTTGTTCGCGAGGATATGGAGCTGATAACGCGAGTGCATAACCGCGTCCACACATCGGTGGACGCCGCGAACTGGCTGGATTCCACTTTTCTTGGAATGCGATCGGTCTTTCCGTTCCTGCGCTGTAACTCTATCGCTGGATTCCACCGGAGGATGCGACTGTCGCTTTTACTTTTGCTTCCTTCACCTTCGTTGCCGCCTGGCATCTCCTTCCTCCTTTGATTCCCGCCATTTTTTCTACGGTACCATCAGCTACCACGGCACTCGCGAGATCCTCGAAGTCGTTCATTATTTTAATGTATAGTGTTGTATTATAGTTATCATGTATTCAATATATTTGTCACGTTTGACAATGTTCAATAAGTTTGGTACAATGAACATAGTGTTCAATTGAATTACCACAGCTGAAAAGCGACTATGATCGAGCATTCTAGTTTGAAGTTCAACGTAATCGAGTTCCTCGACACAGAACTCGATGAAATCGACACTTCGGTATCGTTACACCGAAAGATCACGGTTTGGAAGACGATACGATCGAATTTCACGGTTCGCTATGCCTTCAGAAGCGAATCCGACGAGTGCCACGACTTCGAATCCACCGGAACGTTCGGAATTGCAAGAACCGCGAGAGTGCCGTCAATCGAATCGTCGCGATTCTGTTCCGAATGGAAAAATCGGCACAATCCAGTTCCATGACTTCAGGAAGACAGACTACGATGGTTTCTCCGACTTTCACTATTGTTACGATCGAGTTCCACGACTTCGATTCCGTCGTCTGTCGTCGAAGTTTGTAATTAGTTCGATCGAGTCGCGCTATAATGAACTTCGTGACATAAAACAAACACACTTACACTGCCACGTATCGTGGTTCCAGTTCTCTTCGAATAGAACGATTTGCTATTGATACCTTTGTTAACACTGGACTTACGGAACGAGCCAAAATGACTGAACACATTTTTTATTTTAACCATAAACCTAAAAGCAAAGGGTCAAATGGTCTTAAACAAAGCAGTCAAAATGACCATTTAATAAATTTATAATTTTAAACTACAAAGCGTTTTGAGGCGACTGTTTCGAAATTCTTGTTGATTTTCATCAAGATAAATAATTAATGTGTACCTACACCAGTTTGTACTTTACCGTTCATCTGTTTATTTTTTAACTTCAATTTTAATTTTAAGATAAACGTGCATTGTACGCCGGTAGGTTTAGTGTTAAATTACAAACACCATGAAGAAGCCTTTGTTAACACTACACTTATGGAACGAGCCAAAATGATTCATAACGCATTTTTTATTTTAAATTATAAGCACTGTGAGAGAAGCTTTTATCAAAATATATGTTAACTGTTGTCAAGATAAAGGATCATTGCATAAGTCAATTTACGTAGTTTGTTTTCATTTGTTTCCATTTCTTGTTTTTGATTACGAAAATTATTAAAAACTTTATAACAAAATGCGTGTTAACCTTCATCGAGGTAACGAATCTTTCTATATATTATCCATTATTTACGTATTTTTATAATTCATTTTCAATTTAGATATAAGAGACCATTAAACGCCCGAAAATCTAGCGTTAATAATAATGGAGCATATTTGGTTTAAATAAAATCATTTTCACACAGTAGGAAAAACAGTTGTTTTACTAAAAAAAAAAAAAACCGCCACTTTTCCCAGACCCGATATAATAAATTAATATAATTTCTTTATTAAATGAGAGCGAAATAAATGTGTGACGAAAACAACGGAAGTTACTTACGACTCGACCTAATATATTCTGTTACCGTTTCAATATAGAATCATACCGAACTTTTTACACGGTGGACTTGGAATCATTTATTTAATATTTCCCAGTGCACAAACAAGCACTCGAATTCGAGGGTCTGAGCGGAACGAGTCGCGTGACACGATCCAAGGACATTGTTGACCCGAATTTCGCGACTTCAGGGCCGTCCCTATTGGGTGCACACCTAACAAGGTGACGAGAAACACCGGCGTGAGTTAAGAATCATTAAGACACAGCCTTCCGGCGACTCGGACGATCGTTAACGATTGTTTATCGGATCCGTTACAATTGCCAAGGATGGCCGGTGTCGCTGTTCTTCTTCTTAGTCGTTGTTGAAAACCCGGGTGAAAACCGAGGACGTGAAACGACAGGATCGTCGTCAGCGGGGCTGAATCGCGAAACGTTTTCGTTGCGTTGAAAGAGGAACTTCGAAACTCGCGAAGCAACTCATCAGCGAATTGAGAAGTCAATGAACGCAATGAATTAAATTGATCGGCTGCGTAATGGAGACAAATTGAAGGAACACCGTCGAATTAGACGACGCGCGTCTCGTTTGCAGGACATCAGATGCAAGAATCGCATCGAATTCGAGTGCTACGAATAATCTCACCTCGATTCTTCAACGAACAATAACTTTTCTATGAAACAATGATCTTCTGTCGGTGTAGCGATCGTTGGTATACGCTTTTATTCGTTCGTGAGCGTTTACGATGTAAGGATCGAGTACGAAGTGATACACCCTAGTTTTTCTTTTCTATGGACCGAAATTTAAGGATTTGGAAGTTTAGAAATTTAAGATGTAGATTTGAAAATTTGGGGATTTCAAGGTTGAAGGATTTTGGGGGAATTTGGGGAGCATAGAGATGCGCGAAATATTGGGATTCGAAGGTTTGGGGATTTTGGAACGTTCAGATTCGGAAACTTAAGGCGTCTAGGGATATTTTGGATATTAGGATTTGTAGATGTGAAGATTTGAGAATTTTTGGAGTATAGGGGTATTTGAGATATTGAGATTTGAAGGTGTGGGGATTTTGAAACGTTCAGATGCTAGAACTTCAGGCGTCTAGGGATATCTTAGATATTAGGATTTGTAAATGTTAAGATTTGAGGATTTTGGAATTTTGAGAGCTGGGTATTTTGGGAGTATAGGGATATTTGAGATATTTAGATTTGAAGATTTTAGAATTTTGAAATTTTCAGATTGTGAAACGTAAGGGATCTAAAGGTATTTTCGACATTAGGAGTTGAAGATCCGAATATTTGGGGATTTTCGTGTTTGGAAATTCAAAAATCTAGGAGATATAGGAATATTGGTAATAGGAGGATTTATATATTTAAAGATTTAGAGATTTTGGATATCAAAGTTGGGTGAAGTTGGAAATATAGTGTTGTTACAATTTGAGGACTCGGAAATTTGAGAATGTATGAAAATTCGAAAATCTAGAAATTTGTATACATATACATGCATATAAAAACCTTGCAACTTGAAAATTTTGAAATATAAATTTAGAAAATTGAGAAGTTGAAAATATTGAAATCTGAATTTAGAAAATTGAGAATTTGAAAATTTTGAAATCTGAATTTAGAAAATTGGGTATTTGAAAATTTAGATGCTGAAAAATTTGAAAACGTAGAAACTCGAATTGCCGATTAAAAAATTCGCACGTGCACCTAAGAAACGGAAATTTGATCGGGGAGCAACTATTCAAACATGCACAAAGGTTTCTGCGAGACCTCTCTGCACTGAATTTCTTTCGGATACGACAAAGTAACCCAAGATGACAATAAAAAAAAGGACAGAAAAATATGCATACAGTGTGGGAGAGAAAAAAATGACTTAATATTCATTATGGAATATTTCAGCGTTCGTAACGGAGAAACACATGAATATTTTCTCAGCGCGATATTATTGAAACGGATACACCCGATGAGAATGTATAAATGCTGGCAAGGACATCCGATATTACAAGTCCCATGCGTGTACATGCATGTTATTCAGATTTCTTGGTTCGATCGGCCGTTTACGGGAACCATGGTGGCCCATGAATTCCGTTGCGTGTAAATACGATTATTTATAAAGGTCGCGTGTCAATTTGCGCGTGAAATTAGACCGTGTTCCGTTTCGACGATTCGAAATAACCATAAGCACGAGAAAGTTGTCGCGAGGAGGATAATCTTGTCCTCGATAACCATTCTTTGTTTTTATTTACGATGACTGAAAACGCGTTCAATGAATAATCTTGCATTTTCTGCCGGTATGGTATCGGTACAAATATATGTGTATATAATTTAATAATAATATTGCATAGATTATATCTTCATGAAGAATTAAGAAATAAGTTAGGTCGAAGTTAAATTGTAAGATACGTTATGTTTAATTTGTAAGGCAAGTTAGGTTAGGGTAAACTATGGTACAAAGTGTGTTAAGATTAAATTAGAAATTAGAATATACATTGAAATATAAATTAAATTATTTTAAGGTTGCGTGCAAGTTAAATTATGGGATAAGATATGTTAAATTCTAAATAAATCCGTTTTCATGAGCATACATATAAATTATCTCTCGATAATTTTCAAGAACATTTGATTGAATTTTTATGTCAAAAAATAAAATACCCTTCCATCATTACCTCATACAACTACGAACAATATAACTTATGTAATAACATAATTCTTTACAGAAATAAGATACGTGTTTAATTAATTAATTGAATCTTCGAATCGCAACACGGTGCTAAATAATTCATCCATGACATCCTCATCTGCTCGTGTTCTCATTTATATGTTAATTTGTAATTGTTTCGAATGATACACCGTGTAACGTTAAAGCGACCATAAAATGAACGCAAGATAAAAGAGAGCGATAAACGAGACAAAAGGATGAAGGCAAAATTAAAAACGAATTAGATGAAAGAGAAAAATACGAGGATGAGTTAAAAATAGAATAGCTGTGAGGAAAAGTGAAGTTAGCTGGGTGGAAAAGGGATGAGGAGATCGGTTAATCCGTAAATGAGAAGGTTGATGGTGGTACAACGCAAGTAAAATGGAATCGAAGCCAGGGGTGTGGAAGACAAAAGCGGATACAATGCCGATCCCATTGCAATTACTGTTGCACCAGAGTACACGCAATCTCACTTTTGAGAATTGCCAATGTGTCAAATGTATCATTAGCATTGGGAAAGATCGTTCTCTTTGTCATAGGTCAGGCGCCGGGATTACTCACTGACTGAAGTCACTGAAATCGAAATATTTATTACTCTACCTGGCAACTATTTTCACTTTCGGAATTCGGGACTCTGGGAGTGTTGGAATTTGGGAACATTGGAATTTGCGAATTCTCAAATTCGGTAAATTAGGAAATTCCGGAATTTAGAAGCCTTGTAATTTAGAAATTTGCGAATTTGAGAATTCGGCAAAATGGAGAATTCTGAAATTGAGAAATTAGGGAATTTGAGAAGTCGGAAAATTGGGGAATTCCGGAATTTATAAATTAAGGATTTTGAAAATTTTGCAAATTAGGGAATTATGGACTCTCGAAATTGGGGAATTTCAACATTTGGGGATTTGGGAATTTGAAAATTGGGGAATGCGGAAACTGGAAAATTTGGAAATTGGGGAATGTAGAAATGGGTGAATGTGAAAATTGCGGAATGCGAAAATTGAGAAATTTAGGATGCGGAAATTCAGAAATTTTCAAATTGGGGAATATGGAAATCGGGAAATTGGGGAATTTCGAAATTTGGAAATTGGGCAATTGGGGAATATTGAAATGGAAAAATTGGGTTATTTGGAAATTTGGAAATTTAGAACTTCAAAAGTGTAAAAATTAAAATATACGAAAAGATGCTGAACTTTCGCATTGAAACATGTATGCACTGCACACGTAATCGGATGATTCGCGACTACATTACGCGGCAATAAAAATCCCTGTGACATAAAGAAGGAGTTACGAACGATAAACGTTATCTTAATTGATATTCGTGCGTTTAATTCGGTCTCCAAAGGCTGTTGAACGCGTGTATACATTACGCGATCAATTCGGCGATTCCAAAATCGTCGAACATGAAAATATCCCCAGTCACTTATCATTATTATTATAAAATTTTCCGAAGACTTCTAGGGAGATCCTAAGAATATCTAAAACAGAATTAAATGTATAGAATCCTACGATATATCAAGATAGATCCGAAGAAAATTCGAAACAAAGTAAAAGAAGCGAAGTGAACTAAGGTGATCAATGATCGAAGTCCAATAGGGAGTCCATAGGGAGCCACAGCTCCCTAAGGAAAGATCAGATAGAAGAACCAAGAAACACGAGGTAACGTCAGAAATCCAACAAAAAATAAATGTTTCGTACACCTGCAGTACAGATAAATGGCTGGTCTTCGTCGTTCGCTAATTGCAACCTGTCGACAGGTACAACATGCAATGGCATCTTCGTCGCTATTTTGATAGTTAATTAGTGGCGTACAGGTTGAACGAGTCGCAGCAGGAAACGTTAAACGAACGGTGCCGTTTCCGGTATTGCCTCGTGTCTGCGTTAGAAGTGATCGATAGATCTTCCCGGGCGTTTCTTCGAGTCCGCTCGAACACGCGCAGTACGCAACGCTCGTCGATCATTGTTTACAGATGTAGATTAAGTAATGACGCGGTTCGGCGTCTACTCGGAAGTATAATGCAAGGTAAACAATGACACGGTGGATCGCTCGTCCATGTCCATGCAGAAATGCGAAGCGTGGCGAGCACAATGGTATCCCGGGCTTTCATTGACGTCCACTCCGGAGAAGGGTAAATAATGGCACCTTTGAAGTTCTTTGAACGTCTACACGAAGCTGTAGACCGTGCAATGGCATCCTCGGCATTCCTTTCGTCTTCGCGAAGGCGTGGCTCAGGTACTGTTATGGTCTACACGAAGATGCACTGTAAACAACCGCTTCTCCGGTGTTGATTGCCGCTTAACGCGCCTCAAACATTCTTAATTAATACATTACTGTACATCTCGCGAGAAAAACGACGTCGTTAATTCTTGGAACACGGCGATTGTCCTCCGAGTCTGTTTGAGATTCATTTTCGATCTCTCTAGGATCATCCTCATTGTTGGGACATTTGGATCTTCCTCTCCGGGATCTTCTTAGGATTTCCTCAGAATACTTCAACGATCATTGTTCGAATATGTGGATCTCCATCTCTTGGGTCGCCCTAGGATTTCCTTAGAATACTTCAAAGATCATTATTGAAACATTTGGATCTTCCTCCCCTGGATGTTCTTAGAACTTCTTTACAATATTTCAAAGATCATTGTTGGAATATTTGGATCTTCCAGTCCTGGATCTTCTTAGGATTTCCTTAGAATACTTCAAAGATCATTATTGAAACATTTGGATCTTCCTCCCCTGGATGTTCTTAGAACTTCTTTACAATATTTCAAAGATCATTGTTGGAATATTTGGATCTTCCAGTCCTGGATCTTCTTAGGATTTCCTTAGAATACTTCGAAGATCATTGTTGAAACATTTTGATCTTCCTCCCCTGGATGTTCTTAGAACTTCTTTACAATATTTCAAAGATCATTGTTGGAATATTTGGATCTTCCAGTCCTGGATCTTCTTAGGATTTCCTTTGAATACTTCAAGGATCATTGTTAGAACATTTGGATCTCCTTTCGATTTCCGTGGAATACTTCAATGATCATTGTTGGAACATTTGGATGTTCTGCAGCACATAACTTCATAACAAATTTTTGTTTTATATGTTGTCAAGATTTAATTGATCCGCGTAACATCCTAAAGCAAGTGTCTCCGTAAGGGTTCCGTGCGATCGTATCGTACGAAGTCGGCTGCTCGCAAGAAGAAAAGTAACAAGTGCGGCATGAAACTAGTTGTTACGGGTAACGCATTGCGTAAACTGGACCGATCAACAATGAGCGTTAACTCGAACGGAAAGCGACTGGCCAACAAGTCGGTCGAGCAACACAGCACGCGAGTGTGTGTCCGCTTCGTAGCCGGTGCGTGGCAGGTAGTTGCTCGACCGGGTACCGGATCCGTGCTTATTTTTCTGCGCTCGAACACACACACACTTGTCCAGCGGTGCACGGCGTGGCCGCGAAGGTGAAGGCAATGGAAGCCGGTGGCCAGCGCGTGTTTACGAGCTTGGAAACTACGCACGCATCCGCGAGGAAAGCGCGGACGAGGCCGCCGCTCTTAGATCCGGGATTCTTGGAAATTACTGCCTCCGGGCTGTCCCTGCGGATTGCTCGTAACACGCCAGCTGACTTATGCCACACCGACGACAACCGCAAACAACACCCGGGACTGGTTTCGCGACGCGAGACCCCTCGCAACTTGGAGTGCAGGAATTTCAGAATTTGGCAAATTGGGGACTCGAGGAATTGGACACTATAAAAAGTGGGGAATTCGGGTAATTGGAAACTGGAGAATTGAGGAATTTGGTAATTAAGAAATTTGGAAATTGGGGAATTGGAGAATTGGAGAATTGGTAAATTGGGGAATTGGAGAATTTGGAAATTGGGGAATTGGAGAATTTGGAAATTGGGGAATTGAGGAATTGGTGAATTTGGATATTGGGGACTTGAGGAATTCGGAAATTGGGGAATGTGGAAATTGGAGAACTGCGGAATTTGAAAAATTTGGAAATTGGGGGTTTGGATATTTAGAAATTTGGGAGATTTAGAACTTTGGAAATTGGGGAATTTGGAAATTGGGTAATATGGAAATTGAAGAATTTGGGAATTGGGGAGTTTGGAAATTTGGGAGTTGGGGAATATGAAAATTGTGGACTATGGGAATTCGGGAAATTTGGTAATTTGAGAATTTGGGGATTTGGAAATTGGGGAATTGGGAAATTTGGAGTTTTGGGGTTTGGAAATTGGGGAATTGATAAATTTGGAAATTGGGAAATTTGGATTTTTGGGGTTTGAAAATTTGGAAATTGCGAATTTGGGGAATTCGGAAGTTTGGAAATTGGGGAATTGGGGAATTTGAAAACTGGGGACTAAGGAAATTGGGGAATTTCCAGCTGACTTATGCCACACCGCCGACAAATGAGCACAACACCCAGGACTGGTTTCGCGACGCGAGATACCTCGCCGTCTGAATTTCGGTGACCTTCGCTCCTTTATGCCGTACCCTCGCCGGATCTCGAATACCTTCGTCGATGATTCGGTCGAACGACGTCAAGTATCCTCAGGAAAGTATCCTCGAAAACGTCGTGTTTCGTTTTCTTCGTTTTTGGTAATCGGGATTATTTACGTTGACAAGCGCACCGTCTGTGTACTGTCACCTACGTGGTAAATACTGGGTACAACCTTCCACGACCCTATGTTCTTTATTTCTCACTGATTGGGAAGCACAAATTTTCATATTCTTGAATTGTTATAGTTTACGTTTCGAAATTCTTGGTCGCCCGTGTTCCTGTGTCTTTTAATATATCATTTGCCAAATTATTATAAAGCCATTCGATCTCATAAATTCTCAAATTTTTCTATATCTTAAATTCTTGAATTTTTCAATTCCCTCAAGTCTACAATTTTTCTATATCCCGAATTCCTAAATTCTCTAACTTGTCGATTCCCTATATTGTCCCATTTTTTGATGTCCTAAATTTTGGAATTTTTCAATTTCCAAAAGTTTCAATTTTTTCGATCTCCTACATCCTTCGATTTATCGATCTCGTAAATTCCCCATTTATCCAAATCGCTAAATCTTCGAAAGTCACTCGATCGCACCGTATTTACATCGATAGAAGTCCGTCGATTACGATGTGTCAACAAAATGGACGTTCCCGAAAATGGAATTCGATTCGTAAACCGATTTCGTTTCATCTTTCGTCCCTCTTCGCTGTTTTAGCGACACGAAATCACGCTTAGGTGGCTTCGGCCCTTTTCTCGTTATCGCACCGACGTTGCCGGCATTATCGCGAAACTCGCGATTTACAATGAACGCAGCTTCAACCTATTAAATTTGATTAATTTCGCTTGTCCCGTGGAACATCCTCCAGATTGCGTCGCGTCTGAACGTTTCACCTTGAGAAAATAAAGTAATTCGAAAGGAATAAGAATTATTCCTTTGGCACGCTCCAGTGAACGCCGTTTTACGCGTATTTCCAATTAAGCGGCTGCCAGATTGTTATTTAATTGAAAATATCTGTTTTGCTGGCTCGCTTGTCGACCGAAGATATTTACTTTTGTTCGATCTTTTTGCGCAGACTGTTTCGATCGTTCGGATTTACGTCGGCTACATAAACGGCTAAATAATTGGACTTATGTCCCTCGATATCGCTCGATGATCGTTTTCGCTACAAAGTTTATGATGGGTTGAAACAAAAGGTGGATGAGAAATTTGGTTTTCAGTCGAAACACTGTTTTGTATCGTTTGAACCGGTTGGTGCAAGCGATAGACCTGTCCGCCATTTTGAAAGGCGCTGCAATTGAAAGAACTAAGTATTTTTGTCGTTATTCGAATGAAAGTGGAGGATTTTTATATTCATGTGATTCGAGATTTTGGACGTTTGGAAACTTGGATCATTTGGAAATTGAAAATTGTCGAGTCTGACTCGTGACGCACTCACAGCTCAAATGCAACAAACTTTACTCAAGTTTTTGTTACTCCTCAACTTGAAGTTTACGTCCGATTGTAATTCGTGTAGTTAAGGATCGCTGACTATAAAATACTCGTAGCATTTAAATTTCCTTTGTTCGTTTTAATATTATAGCTATGAATAGTTAGTTCTGCCTGACGCATCTGACGAATAAATGGCACGGGAAGGGGTTAATTAAACGTCGCCCGAATTGCGAGACACCTTGTCATTTTCATCGACGCGACGATCGTTCGGGTTGTGTACACGTTCATTTTACTCGCATCAATCCGATTGTTCGTATCGAGCGGCGGGACGGTCATTAATTACATAAATCGCGGCTTAATTAACCGGTTCTTTAGCACGCGTCGACGATACAAAGTTTCAATCGATGCGTCAGCGAATGCTTGTTATCTGAAAATTAATAGTTGAGTCTATTTTTCGCTGAATGGGCCATTTGTCATAAACAATGTTCGACGAGCACGCACGAGAATCGATAATTTCGTGATTAAAATTCTCGAGTATGTTCAACGTTTCAAATCGCTCGATTAATCAATCTGCACGAAGCTACCATGTCGTTGAGTACTGGATTTTTCGATATTCATAGATTCAGAGTTTCGCTGAGTTACGATCAAATTATTCCGTGAATTATGATTACGTAGCAATTCGATTTAAGAAATGAATTCACCTAAATCATTCAATTAATTCGATTTTAAAGAATTATTAGACTCGAACTTGTCGATTCGATCAATTTAAAGGATTGAATTTAATCAAACTTTTCGATAAAGTCAATTTAAGAGAATGAATTAATTTAAACTTCTTAATTAATTCGATCGATAAAAATGAATCAATGCAAACATTTTCATTTAACTTAATTTAAAAAAATGAATTAATACAAACTTCTTGATAAAATCAATTTTAAAAATTGAATTGTTTAAAACTTTCTAATGAAGTCAATTTAAGAGTCTCAATTAATTTAAATTTCTTAATTAATTCGATCGATAAAAATGAATTAGTGCAGAAGTTTTCAATTAAGTCAATTTGATGGATCGAATTAATACAGACTTCTCAATAATATCGATTTAAAAGAAATCAATTGATTCAAACTTTTCAATAAAGTCAACTCAAAAGAATGAGTTAATTTAAGCTTCATAATTAATATTGATCGAAGAAAATTAATGAACGCAAACGTTCTCAATTAATTCAATTTAAAAAAATGAATCACCACAAACTTTAATAACAAAGTCAATTTTAGTCGAGTGAATTAATTTTAAACTTTACACCTAATTCGATATATGCAAATGAAGTTCAATATAATTACCGTGTTAATTGAGTGTCGATTGTCATAACAGCAAAATGATGCGGCACTATTTAACGGAGGATGCTCGACAAGACCGAAGTGGAAGCTAGAGATGATTCAGAAAAAAATTGACAATCGATTTTCTGTATTGGCTCGAGAGACACGTAAGATTGAATTGTCAGTGAATTCACTGAACGTACTACTGAAATCGTAAGTTGATGTGTGTCAAGCTGTCAAAACGAAAAGATCGATCAACCGGCCATGTAAACACAAACCTGTTGCACGGCCACGAGGGAATTAGTTACGACGTGTTTTCTTCTGTCTTCGAAACCACAGAAATCATTGCTATTCGCGGTTCGACAATGATACACTCGCAATACCATTGCTCCCCCGTTTTACGCGGTAATTAGTGACGAAATTTCTGCGATTCCCGCGCTATTTTTGTTCCAGATGATTGATTTATGTGGCTCCGTTTTACGCGGGAGAAGGTGAAAATTTAGAAGTTTGGAGGTTTAAGTTTGCGAATTAGAAATTTCGAATTTGGGAAGGACAAAATAAGAAAGTTTGGGAATTTAGAAATATGAAGGGTATAAAATGTATTAATTTCCAGGTTTAGGGATTTGGAAATTTGAAAACGTGAGAACTTGCGAATTAATATATCCGAAAATAAGGAAATTTAGAACATCAGAATATGATGAAATTGGGGAAATTTAGAAATTTGAAGATTTAGAAATTCGAAAATTTAGAATTTTAGAATTTTAGAATTTTATAACTTTAGAAATTTAGAATTTTAGAACTTTAGAACTTTAGAAAGTTGAAAATTTGGATATTTGGAAATTTGGAAATTTGGGAATTTAGAATTTTAGTCATTTAGAAATTTAGAAATTTAGAAATTTAAAAATTTAGAAATTTAGAAATTTAGAAACTTAGAAATTTAGAAATTTAGAAATTTAGATATTTAGAAATTTGAAAAGTGAAAAACTCCGAAACACGGAGATTTATGAATTAAAAAATTCAGAAACCTGGGAATTGTCGATAGAAAAATTTACGAATCTAAAGATCTATAAACTTAAACTAAAAATTTATGAACGTAGAAACTACAAACCTACGAAATCATGAGCCAACAAATTGCAAAATCTGTCAGCGAGAAGTCGGTAAAAGGAACAAGTTCCTTTACGATTACACGTCCGTCTTCTTCGAAAGTAAGTCGGGTCACGGTGTCCGCAGGGGTAAGCGAATTCCACTTAATTCGCATTCGAAAGGGTGAACCGAAATAATGGTCCCAGGAGACCATCTACGGTAGCTGGAGTTGAAATTCCGAAGAAGGATTAATCAATCTGCGGTTGGTCGATCAAAGATACGAACCGATACGTCGACTATCGACGCTCGAATAATTTCACGAATCGCAGAGGGAAGAGGAGCAAGATAATCGATACGTTGAACCAGATCGTGTTCCTCTTAGGAAACTTGTAAATCCTGTATCGAACGTGAGATCGTTGCGAGAAACGGGATCGAGAAATATCACGGCTCGATCGATCGATCCTCTTATTCGTTTAATCACAGGAAATAATATATAGGTGCTGTGATAAGCGGTTGCTGTAACTGTTTAATGAGGCCTGTTTGAAAACTCGACGGCCATAAAAGTGTCTACATTATTTATTTACTAATTCCATCGTTTCTTACATAGAGACGAAATAATCATAAATCGTGGAGCTCTAACTAAATAACGCTGTCGACACCTTCGAAGTAATATTATTATCAGGCGTTTTAAAAAAACGCCCGATACAAGAATCTATCATGTGTGCATTCGTGGCACGTGGAATTTTGGGGTTTGTAAATTGGGGAATTGGGAAATTAGAGAATTGGGGAATTGGGGAAATTGGGGAAATTGGGGGAATTGGGGAATTGGAAAATTTGGAAATTGGGGAATTGGGAAATTGGGGTATTTGGAAATTTGGACTGTTGAGGTTTGGAAATTGGGGAATTTGGGAATTGAGAAATTAAAGAATTTGGGAATTAGGGAACTGGAAAATTTGGGAATTGGGAAATTGGGGAATTTTAAAATTGAGGACTATGGAAATTGGGAAATTTGGAAATGTGGGGGTTTGGGAATTTGGAAATTGGAAAATTGGGGAATTTTTAAATTGGGAATTTTCATGTTTGGAAATTGGGGAATTGAGGAATTGGGGAATTGGAAAATATGGAAATTGATGAATATAGAAATTGGGGAATTCGCCGATACAAAAATCTATCATGTGTGCATATGTGGCACATGGAATATGTATGTACATATGTATTATTTTTCGTCGAGAAAAATGAGATATTCTAAAAATAGTAAAATTGTTTGACACGATTTCACTTTACGAAATCTTCGAGTACGATGAATCATGAGAAATTCATGTTCTACAAAAGGAGAAAAAACACCATCGGTATGCGCCATTAATAAATAGCATTAATTATCGTTAATGACGTAACGATTGTCTGAATACTATCGATAGCACCATTTACAAGAGAATTTTTACGTATTGCTCAGATCGCGGTTTTGCAACCGGTCTTCCAATCTCCTCTTGCTCTGCACGAAAGTAGCAATTATCCATTATTGTTGCAATATCGTTTAGAAGTTTTTGCCAGCTCGTTAATGGCCACCCGGATTAAGCAACGAGGATGACGAGGAACTGCGTGCATTCTACCGTGATATTCACGAAAAAGTGAAACTGTACGGACGATCAAGAATCGGATGATGTACACAGAGAACACGTGATACGGTTTTGGTATAATGATCGATACATGCGTTCATTTTTTAATAATAAACATATCGTTTCTCGTATAGAAAATTTGAGATTTTCGCGTTACCTGAGCATCGAGCTTAATCGTTTTTTAAGTTTTCGAATTTAAACACTTTTTAGTTCGGAAATTAACGAAATCTTAACATTCGAAAATTCCCTATATTCACATAATTTTTCATATGTCCACAAATTTGGAAATGACCAAAATCTTAACATTCGAAAATTCCCTATATCTACATAATTTATCATACGTTCACAAATTTGGAAAGTACCGGAATCCTAACATTCGAAAATTCCCTATTTTCCTACAATTTCTCATATTTTCACAAATTCGAAAATTACCAAAATCTTAACATTCGAAAATTCCCTGTTTTTTTACAATTTCTCATGTTTCCACAATTTCCCATATTTCCACGATTTCAATGTTTCTCATATTTTCAGATTTCTTAAATACAAAAATTCCACGGATCCTCCATATTCACCAAACAGAACAATTTGTGAAACTCAATAGTTCCATAAATTACCGTACTTATCAGATTCAATAATTTCCCAGATTCTCATATTGTCCGAATTCATTGATGCATGAGAATTTTCATACTCACTCATAGATGAGATGATAGATAGATAGACGGATAAGAATTTTCATTCTCGTTGATAAAATTGAAGAACTTTAATTTGGAACCCGAAGAAACATCTCGTATCTAAACGAATTTATGCAGTCAGAAATATTTTGCAATATATAGCACACGGAGTATTAAATTAGAAAAATCAAGCGACTTTCGCGCGCGTTCCTGACGGAGTGTACATTTTGCAAGAATCATAGATCGAACTTCAGCTATCGGATCGCTGATCGGTATCTCGAAAAATTGGATATAGACAGAGGTTCGTTGAAGAACGGTAAAACACATTGCGCCGTTCACACGCGATAAGTTTATCCGTGATTAATCATCGAACCCGAAGCGAAAGAGTGTCGATCGAACGCAGTCGTTATCAGCTCAGAATTCAAGCTATTTTAAAATTTTATAGATCACCGTTAAAATGTAATTTTGAAACATTTGTTATAATCACCCAAGCGTTTGTAAAAATTGATACGAAAGTACAATTTAGGCAATGGGTATCCTAAATTGTACTGGTTTCCAAAATCGTACCTACATATCTCTGTTTATATAATTATTCTACTAACTAATAATCAAGCATTTTATTTAAAAAATGGTCAACTACTGCATGGTCAACTATTGGTACTTTTACCTTCCTCCAAATTGTTGAATTAAACAAAGCGGTGAACGCGAGTCAACTTTCGAGTGCAAAGGGTTAATCTTTGCGTTTGTAAATTTTCGGATCAGTATTAAAATACTGTTTTCGATTATGCTGAAATATTTACGTTTCGACTTATGGACGTTGCATGGCGCCTGGATTCAACATTTAGCGAGGGTCGGACGTGATACGATTTAGATCGGTACGATATTGTCAGCTTCCCCCTTAGGCACTTTCCTCGTCGTTATCGTTAGCCTTTGGAACCCGGTACACCCACGTTGTCCACCTTCGCGTCGGCGAACAAAAACGCGTAGGTGAAAAGCGTCGCGTCGTTGAGAATACCCGTTTCCGTTTGCGTTACGTTTTTGTAACGAGCGAAACAGAGAACTACGCTCGTTTCGCATCTATGAACTGGAAAGCGGACGAATACGAAATCGGCAACTCCGTATTCGGCACTTTTGACATTTTACGTAGTTACGTGCCTACTTTCGATTATGGGATAAGCCGGCTGGAAATATGGCCGACGAAATCGCTCGATTCGCAACCAGATCGCCGACGTTGATCGGACTGGTTGAATTCTTTTTGGGATACGAACGGGGTTCTTGAGGAAATATTATTTCCACGGCGAAACGGGGATCGCGTTGCTTTTCGTCGAGATCGTGAAACACGGACTCTCGTTATATTGCCCCGGTGCCCTTTCGTGTATTTCGAGCGACCAGGTGTAGGAGTGGATCGTCCGGATTGAAAATGTAATAGGTTCGCTTGCGTCGGTTTCCGATGTAAGGTATCGTGATTTGACTCGGGGACATAGAATGCATAGTAATTCGATACGCAGAGATTCTACACGTGGTTCTTCTGCAGCATTTGATCCGGTATATGGAAATTCTGTGCGCGTAATTCCTTGCTTGGCAATTCTAAGATCGATAATTTCACGCTGGACAATTCCACGCTTGATAAAATCATACTGGACAATTCCACGCTTGATAAAATCATACTGGACAATTTCACACTGGGCAATTCCACGCATGATAATTTCATAGCTCACAATTCTACACTTGATAATTTTATACTGCACAATTCCGCGCTTGATAATTTCATACTGGATAATCCTGTGCACGATAATTTCACACTGCACTGTTCTATCCGTGAGAATTCCACACTAGACGATTCTACGCGTGATAATTTCACACTGGAGCATTTGAGGCTTGATAATTTCACACTGGACGATTCTGCGCTTGATAATTTCATACTGGAGGATCCTACGCTTGATAATTCCACACTGGAGGATTTGGGGCTTGATAATTTCACACTGGACGATTTAAGACCTAATAATTTTACAGTGGACGATTCTGCGCTTGATAATTTCATACTGGAAGATACTACGCCTGATAATTTCACACTGGAAGATTCTACATGTGATAATTTTATATTGGGTGATACTACGCCTGATGATTTCCCACAAATGATTTATCCGATTTATAAAGTGACGAATACTATCGAAACCCCTTGCGAATATTTTGTCGTTTATTCGATTAATAATAATTTACATAAATTAATAAACAGTAACAAATCCATTTTACCATTTTTCGATCTAGATAGTCACGATTGTTACAACCTTTCAACTTGAACTTCCATTTGACATTTATTCGATTAATAATAATTTACATAAAGTAATAAACAGTGAACATTTGAACTTTCATTACGACGTTTATTCGATTTATAAATGTTAGGATTATGTTTAATGACTCGTTTATTATATATTATATGAATATACAGGTAATGTAATCGTCACGTGCATATTGCACACGCTCGCTCGGAAGACGCTTTTGATCGGAGTGAACATCGTTAACTAATTAATCGACAAAGAACAAAAGACGATCGCTGGACTTCGGAAGCAAACTTCCATCAATAAATAAGCAGCGTATCTAGAAATATGCAGGATCGAAACGTCCCTTGTGCAGCTGGCTCTAACGAATTTTCTAAATAGCCGAAAATGTGCAGAGCGTCGAAAGACGCCCGGAGCCACGTAACAGCCTACATTTTATTTCTCTGCACTTTTACTCTGCGACTGTGCACGCGGTTCGGCCTTGCTGCGACCTGAATACCTCGGTTCACTATCGTCGGAATTCTGCGCTCGATTTCGATAGATTTGCGATTATCTGTGCCTCTTCCGCGGCCAACGAACGTAATCAAAACGAGGAACAGGTGAAATGGACTCGCTCTCGACGTACCCGAAAATTATATCCAAATGAAACAAACTATGGGACTTCAGCATTTGAAAGAAGTGAAAAATTTACTGTGCCAATAAATCTATACATTTACACCTCTTAGGTTTTTTATTTCAAATTATAGAAATTAAATTATCATTTTTTATTATTAACACTTTGACGTGTCACCCACATACGGATGACGTATGAGTTTATGGATAAATCTATCGCTAATTTTACTCGAAACATTTAACGTAACAAAGTATACACAATTTTCGTGAATATATTAAAGCTTATCGAATAAACCAAGGTAGAATATTATCAAAATTGCCTATAAAATTTATCGAAAATAAAATTACTTCCTAAAAGAAATTGATACTGTTTTAGGGTGACACTCAAGGTGTTTCTTCGCTATGTTTCATCGTGTGTATAATACTATAAATCTAGTCAGAAGTTATTTATTTAAAACAGTTGCACCAAATGAAATGACGAATGTGAGTCGCTTCTCGAACGGTGAAACACAGTTTCGATAGAGTCCTTGTCAGGGATCGATCAGTATACTCGATTATTTCACGTTTTCTAAATGCACACTCGGCGGTTATAGTCTGCGCATCCAGCTGGTCGGCAATACACATAAACTGTACACGCGACTTGCATTCTATTCCGGAAAAGCGAGGTCCTTGAACTCGATTCCTCGCTGCATCTCGAGCTACCTGCTCGCAAAGTTGTCCTTTATCCGCTCGTATCGTCGCATGCAAAACACATCGTTCACACACGGAACACTCACATGTGCTCGTAAACTCGTGTGCGAGCGATAACCATAACACGAACGGGGAGTGGCTACGGGATTAGCTGAGATTTCCCGGAAAATCTGGAGTAGATAACGTTCGATTTATATGGAATAACGGACCATCGGAAACCTGACGATTTTCAGGCCGTTCTATGCATGGTTACAGCGAGCACACGCGTTCACGGTAGAACTATCAACCAGTCAACGCGACTAGTTTCTGGTTTCACGTTTTATTGTAATTCTGAGGATTTTATAATTCACGTATACAGTTCTGTCTGTTTTATAATTCGCATATATAATTCGATGAACTTTATAATTCACGTGCATAATTCTGTGAACTTTGTGATTCACATATATATAATTTTGTGAATCTCATAATTCACATATTTCATTCTACGAATTTCATTATTCACATATATTATTCTGTGAATTTAATAATTCACATATATGTATAATTTTGTGAATTTTATCATTCACATGTATCGTTCTGTGAATCTTATAATTCTCATATATGTAGAGTTCTCTGAATTTAATAATTCACATATATAATTCACATATGTATATAGTTCCGTGATTTCATAATATACATATACGATTCTGTGAATTTTATAGTGCACATATACAATTCTGCGAGTTTTATAATTGACATATATGATACTGTTATATTTGTCAACAGTCTCCGTCATATTTCATCGAGACAAAGAATGATTGTACGTATTAGTTGATGCTTCTGCAATATTAATAAATCCATAACATAAACAATACATTATATCATATTCGATCTGACGTTACTCGGCAAAATGTCACAAAATAAAATTTTATCAAAAATAAAAACGAAGTTTCTATTTGCATTGATATCGTCCCTTGTACCGGAATCACGTGTCGCATCGTGCAGAGCATTTTCGCTTATATCGAGACATCGTTGTGCTCGCGTCTCCAAACACCCGCGTTCGATCGATCCGACGATACTCGACTCGCCCCGACCATAACGCTCTATCACAAACATAATCCGTATCCGTGCGAGAATCTATTCACCCTTTTTCGCTAACTAAATTACCAGCTGTTCGCGGTAGAAAACCACTCGTCCTATTCTCACCGTCGATCGTCGCAATAACCATGTTCGTTTTTCCGCCGCGAACTAGACAAAAGGCACTCTCGGGATTCTGTTATCGTGGACGAAACGAAAACACCGCGTAACTTTGCGTGCACGCCGGTTTATGGTGTCATAGAGACGGCATGATCGTCCTGACGCGGACAACGGCCGATGGTAAATTTCACGGGATACACCGGGACGACCGCGATCCTGTTCCCTCGTCGTGCAACGATGTTCCCCTCTCTTTTCGCAACCGAGACAACCGTGTAACCTGTTGCTCGAACGAGAGAGGAGCCGAGCACTTTACGTCCATTCGGCTCGTAAAACGTAATGGTTAAGTGGTATGCAGATACGATCGGTGGCCCAGCGAATGGACCCAGCCACACGGTACAAAAGGACCCGCGGTTAACTGCTACACGGACCGCCATTCTATCGTTCGCACGAAAATTGCCGGGAACTTCGTTTTCCACGTAGAAAGTGCTTTCGGACATGCTGTTTAAGATTCGTCGTTTTATCGAACCGGGAACGGGGCCCATCGTCCAAACACGTCCTCGCACGATGCGAGATTCCGCGGATTTTTCTGGTTTGCTCGAATGGCGTTCGAGTGAACGAAACACACGCGGTGTAACCGAGCGAAATTGTTTCTAAATACAGTACCGGGGGTATCGGATACCGGTAACGACGGTGTAAAATCGTATTATTATAGGGTGATGTACGCGGATGTTTCGAGAAACGTAGGATAAGTTACTAAACTCGCGGCGCGAAGTGTGCCCGGTGTAATTGGAAGAAAGTTGAAACTCCGTGTAGAGAACGGACTGAACAGCAAAATTATGTTCCGAGCGAGTACGACGGAGCAGGAATTTTGATACGGGTAATCGCGGTTACTACCACGCGTTCAATTTGCCGAGCGTCGCACTGATGTGTTTTATGGAGACGCGCTGAATTACCACGTGCGCTGTACCACGACACGCTGAATTACTACCTGTTTATCGCCCGTTGAATTATTACGCGTTGAATCACTGTGCGTGGAACTTGCTACACGTCGAAGTCTTCGCGCGTTTAGCTACCACGCGCGGACTTACCGCGCGTGGACTTATCACGCGGTGAGTTATGGCGCACTGAATCACCGCGAGTTGAGCTAGCGTGCGCTCGAATCGCCACGCTTTGAATTATCGTGCGTTCGAATTACCACGTGCTGAATTACTACTAGTTGAAAATACCACGCGCTGAATTATTACGATTTAGAATTACCACGTGCTTAATTACGATGTGTTGAATTACTACGCGTTGAATTACTACGGGTTGGAATTGTCACGCCTTAATTCACTATGCATTGGAATCACCATGCATTGAATTACTACGCGTTCGAACTACCACGTGTTAAAATGCCATGCATTGGAATTACCACGCGTTGGAACTACCACGCGTTGAGTTGCTATGCACTGGAATTACCACGCGTAGCACTACTACGAGTGGAAATTACTACGCATTGGTATCACCACACATTGAATTACTACGCGATGGAATTACCACGCGTTGAATTAGTATGCATTGGAATTACCACGCATTGAATTACTACGCGTTAGGACTACCACGCGTTGAATTACTATGCATTGAAAGCACCACGTGTTGAGTTACTCTGCATTGAAATTACCACGCGTTGCACTACTACAGGTTGAAATTACCACGCATTGGAATCACATGCGCTGAATTACTGCGAGTTAGAATTACTAGGCATTGAATTACTATGTGTTGGAATTACCACGCGTTGCACCATTACGAGTTTGAATTACTACGCATTGAAATCACCACGCGTTGAATTAGCATGTGTCGGAATTACCACGCGTTTAATCACTATACTATATCTTTACTTTTGTCAAAATGTCATCTTTTATTGAACTAACGAATGGTTGTACATGTTGGGTGATACTGAAGTATTTATGTCTTTATGTTTGTACTTCATTGTCAATTTTAAGGTAAGCATGCATTTAATGACAGTACTTCAAGTGTTAAAATATCACACGAGCGACACTTTGCTCAGTTAGAAAGAACGCATCGACTGTGCCTCTCCCATCGAAGGAGACTTTTCTTTCGCGGGTTTGCCCGCAACAATAATACACTGCAGTATCGAATGGTGATTCGTGAAAGGCTCTGGCATCATCCTCTCAAATGCCACGTACACGACGGGGCTAATCGGAAAGAAGATCCTGGGAACCGCCCTTTTATCTTTGATATCCTGCTTCTCTAATGCTCGATCATTATTGCAGATACTATTATTGCCGATACGTTTGCCATTTTACCGAACCAATCTACGTACATCTGTTTACGTACAGCGTAGTTTTATCTTTTCAATTAGCAAGACTCTTCCCACCTCGAGTGACCGGAGTAAAATCTTTCTACCGATATTAACATACCATCTTTATACATATACATATTTATAATATATAAATAAATTAATATACAAATAGATCCTTGACTAAAGAAATTGTATAATCATTGATTACGTCTCGGTTAACTCCAGCTTGGAGAAATGTTAATATTTTCAATCAATTTTGAATATCATTTTTGGACAACAAACTCATTATCTTTCTACTATACTCGCAAAAATAGATACATAGCAATTTAGTTCTTGATGAAAAGAGTCCATTGGCAGACGTTCGAGCGATTATTCACGTGTTCAATTCGATTTATTTGGTACCGATCTTTAAACCAGGAGCGCACTTGATCAGGAATGCAGAAAGAGTAGACGAAGAAAAGAAAAAGGGTAAGATCCTTGAAAAGAATGAAACAGAAGGAAGCAAACGAAAGAAAGAGCAGCGTCGGAGGTGCGGATTTGCGGGCACAACATTCACCAAGTTGAGCAGGGAGGAAGGCACCTGGTGGGGAGGGCCTTCTGGTTACCAAGGGGACTCTCGTCCTGACTCCTGGTTACACGAAGAAAGAGGAAGAGGAGGGATATGAACGATTACGCAACAATGCACCGCCACCTGCACTCGTTTCGTCACCGCAGTTTTAACTCGATGGTAGTTGGTCGGTTCGCACTACTTTCGCCAATTAAGTCTGTGGACGGTCGTTGTTGTTCAACTTGAATATGAAATTCCGCAGTTATACGAAATTGCGGATCTATGAATCGTACGACCTCGAGAAATCTGAGGAAATCGACGTAGCACGGACTCTGGTTGTCTATGCTGTAGCGGACCTCGAACCAACTTCGAATGGATTGAATTTTGCGCGTAAATAATAAATGACAACTCACTGCATATAGATTGAAAAATGATCGCAAACTTGACTGCGTTCACACAAGATCTTCCTTATGAAAGATATGAGCGAAATATTTGATCTTTGATATTAATATTTCATAGGATAGTCTTTGTCACGTGCAGTGAATTATCGGTTTACTGAGCTATGACGTCAATCATTTGGGTCAAATATGTTAGTAAGGATATTAACGAGAAAAATATACAGTCTGATGGTGTAGAAAAGGAAATTTTAATAAACATCAATTGTCCTATTCAATTAATATTGAATTATATACGAAATGCGGTGGAACTAGATTATACAAGTAAGCAACACATGTGCTTTTAAAATGTGAGGTAGTCAAAGTTAATATACAAGTGGATATTTACAGCTGAATTTGATTTATGCGATGAAATCAATTGTCAGCTGAGAAAAGTTTCATACTTTGAACCCCATACATCTGGTTTGAACGTTTTTCAAGCAGATTTAATGTACCTGATAGTTACATTTCAACGTAAGTACATGTACAATCGCTTATAAATACTGTGTAATGTATTATTTCTTATACAAATTATTTGTGTAGGAGATGTAACTGGTCAAATGATAAATTTTGTGCCACTCCTTACTGGAAAGGCAGCTAAGAGATGTTCCGATATACTATTAAAATCTAATATCTCCATTAAAAAGAATTCATCTAAATCTAACATAAAAAAAGACAGTGGCACAATAAAATAATACAATTATTGTTCTTTAAAACTGAACTAAATCAATTAAATCAGATTGCAAGAATTTAATAAAATCTTCCATGCAATTTTTACATTTGTCATAGAAATCTTTTTACAAATATTCTGTTCCTTGGGAGAAAACATATTATTATCCAAGTTTTATAACAGATCTTTATCTAATTCCCTCAAATTTAAATCTAATTTTGATACATTTTCAAATTTTCCACTTTTGCCTATACCTTCATAGACAAACCTTTTTGCTCCTTCTACACCTTCTTCAACTAGTAAATGAGATGCATTATCTTTCTCAAATTGTAAAGCTTCTTCCACTTCTTTAGCACAAAATGTGGCAAAATATGCAGAAGCACGATCAGCAAGTAATGTGTTTTGAGAAAATTTGGTAATCGATTTTGCAAGATTCACTGCTTCGCCTAATACTACAAACCAATTATAAGTTTATATTTAATTATATTTTTTAATGCATATTGTAATGATTATTATAAACTAAATTTTACCTGCGCCCTCACATGTGTATCGATTAACTAAACCCCATGAAAATGCAGTTTTTGCATCGATAATTCGACCTGTTAGGATAAGATCCATTGCTCTTGAATATCCAATTAAGGCTGGTAATCGGACAGTACCGCCACATAATATTGGAATACTAAAACGTCTATTAGAAAATCCTAACAAAGCACTTTCTTCCATCACTCTTAAGTCACACATCAGAGCAAGTTCCAATCCTACGCCTAGTGCATATCCATTTATAGCAGCTATTAATGGTTTTTTAGTTAATTTGGTTCTATTATCCTATATAATTTTTAATACTATGTTAATTAAGAAAATATAACGAATTTTATACAACATATAAGATATAACTTAATTTTATTTACCAATATACTAAGCTGTGGTAAACATTCTTCATTCTTTCCATTGTACTGTGCAATTTCTGTGAGGTCACAGCCACTACAAAAATTTCCTCCAATACCATAAAGTACACCTACTACAGCACTTTTGTCATTTTCAAATTTATCTAACTCTTCCGAGAGTTCTTGGGCAGTTGCCAAATTTAAGCAGTTCTTTTTCTCCCAGCGATTTATACCAATTGCGGTAATCTTATCATAATGATTTACCACAATAGCCTTCTCTGAAACAATTTATAATTACATATTCTTGATATATTAAAATGTTAATATTTTATCTCTGATAAACAAATGTTTTATAAATATTTGAAGAATTATAAATTAAAACTTCACTTACCTTTTTCAACCTCAATTTTCTCATTTTCAGATGACTTAGAGGTTAAATACTTATTCAAACAACGTTTACTATATGGGTTAATTATCCCTAACAATCTTTTTGCAGGATACATTTATAATTCTACAATATATTACAAAATCAATTTATGACACGGTTGTATTTACCGTTTTCATACAGAAAATCAAAGATTCCTTTTATTGCACCTTTATGTACAAACGATCGGATGCAGAATTTTCGATAGGAAACATAAAATAACCGCTGATGACCACATAGATCTAGGAAAGTAGAAATATAGAGATAAATGCAAAAGACAATTCAAGTGTAAATTTGGTTTTCGTGGGAAAAAGAGCCAATGAGAAAAAATCTTTAACTTAAAGATTACATAAATTGACTCATATTATATCAAATTCATAGAAATTAATGAATAATGAAGAGTTCTGACAACTTTTGAAAGCAAGCTGGTTCGTTTATAATAAAATATGAACAATAGCTTAACATGAAGTAATTAATTACGAAAATATGTCTCCCCTTTAAACTCCAATTTTCCCCAGGGAAATCAGATTTACACTTCAGTGTACCAATCGCTGAACCGACGGTTCTCAATGTCCCGTCTTGGGAAAATCATAAGAAAGATTTAAAAGGAGATTTAAGAATTAAATGCAGAAAAGATTATGTAGGATCTAGAAAAATTCTATAGAGATTCAGAAGATCAAGAAAATCTTGATCCAGGGAAATCCTAGAAACATTATCCACTTATGACAACCGAATGACATTAACTCGCAATCGTACGTTGGTTGCATTTTCTTGCATGGTGTTATGCAGCGCGCCTTTAAGAATGCTAAAGCCTGGGTTTAGATGTTGGTGAGCTTGTTTTTTGACGCAAGCGTATGAAATAAAACTGCATCAAGTAGGAGTGTATTCAAGTATGCAGCTGACAGACATTCAGGAGCGGGATAGATCGTATTTGAAAAAGATGAGTCACATCTGATATTTCTACAGCTTTGTATGAAGTGTTAACTCCTATTCACTTCTAATTTATCTGTTACGTGGAATTAAATATTGGAATCTGAACCCTTATATGACAGTTAGATGACGGCGATACGCCGTGTGTTAACAGGTCATGGGGGCCTGTTTCGGCCGCTGCATTTCCAAAGTTACAGATTCCTTATCGTACAGGTTAGATACATGCATTTTTATTTTAGTGTAATGAGAATGTTTTGGCAAATTATCTTTTGGATGGACGTTTATATCTTTCTTGCGATGTTACATATATTTTTCATCATTTCTAATGTAATGATCATATCTGAATTTAAGGTTTTATCAAAGGCACACCAGTATGTCTTTCCAAGGAGACGAACAAGTTGAGGTACATATATATGCACAGCTTTACAAGCATAAATTGTAACTTCAATAATGAATATAAACATGTAGGTGTATGTGTAACTTTTTTATTTGTTTGTAAGTATTGATTTTTTTTAGTTCATGGATGACAAAGGAGATGCAGACCAATCTAGAGGATCAAAAACGTAAGATATTATATGGAGTTTTATAGCAGTATTTTATTTTTTTTTTGTATTAATTATATGTTTCATTGTTATGCTTCCTGGATAGCCTGTTATCGTTTCTCTCCTTAAACCGATTCAAGGTAATTGGATTAGAATATTAGGTTTTCTACATTTTATTTGAAATAGTAAGTCCATTGTTGAGATGAAATTATTACTAATTGTAATGTAATAATTAAAATCAGATGTTGCATTTCTACTATCAAAAAGTATTTACTTAACTTTGTACTGTATTTGCAGAAAAAACATGGAGTTCCTGTAACATTGGAGTTGTTAGAAGATGGTGGATGGTCAAAGGGTACTAATAAATATGCTAGATTGAGTTCTAGAAATGATGCTTCTACTAGGTACAATCATTTTTCAAATTAGGGTAACGTTTTCTTCATTATATAATGTATACCACTAATTGAAATATGACTACAAATTTGTTAGTTCTGGATTGGACACTCCACTCCAAATTCTTGATGCAAGAACATTAATGAAACAACAAGCGTGCATCTCTTCCACTCCTGGATCCTCATTAGATTTAGAATGGGAACACGAAGGTAAATAACTTTTATCAATAAGTTTCAAATATACAGATTTGTAGAGTGAAACATAAAAATATTATATTCCTAGGGATGCCTCTACCAGTTATGGACGATGAAAAAGTCAAGAGTACTGACGGTTCTATAACACAAACGTCTGTTAATAACAGTCAACCCTCTAGTTTGACAGCATCTCCTTGGTCAAGAGTTTCTACACCAAATAGTTTAGAATGGGATCCAGTAGAAGCAGATATGGTATGTGTTGATTTAGAGACTGAACAGCTTTTAACTGAAATAGAGAGGTTGACAGATAGAGCATTGAAAGAAACAGGTGAATGGACTAATAATAGTTGATAAATAATGCATTTATAATTTAACAGGATTATTTGTATTTTTGTATTACTAAAAAGGAGTACAGAATGGAATTAATGTACATGAAATACTTTTAGGAAACAAAAAAAAAAGATTCTACTGTTTCAATATTTGTATCATTGAAACGATACGAAGATATATTTGTATTGTTTCAAGGTATATATACATATGTGCATAAGATAATTAACACAGAATTTTAATAGAAAGGTGTATGCTTGAAAATACCTTTCACCAGGTTATTACAAAAAACAAGGAAAATGCCAACATTTAAAATGCAGAATTTTTTATATATTACATATGTATATAAATTTTACATAGGTCAATGAAAGAACATGCGTTTGTTTCCTAATTTCAAAAGGTTCCTTTCGAGACCTTTCAATTCATTTCCTATTCCCACAATTATTCTTCCTATTTTAAATAAATTAACACCATCGGTATTTTTATTCTGATTGCATTCAACTTTCATAGGACAATAACTTTCTTCCTATTAATACTTTATTCATTCTGTTTAGAAATTTGGATATTGCTTTCAATCCCTCAATATCTATAAATAATTTATTGTAATCAATTGATCTCATGTTATTTTGTACAGACGTTGTCATTATAAATATGTATAACATATTACTTTAACCTTTTGAAGCATATTTTAAGTGATACCAAAGTTTTTTGATGTTTCCTTTTATTTTTTTATACAAAATAGATACCTTATTCAAGTATCATAAAAGAAATTTTATATAAACGGCCAACTGTGCTTCAAATGGTTAAACAATGCATATCATTCATCCAACAATACGGATTTTTACGTTTGTAAAATTTACTGTTCGATACTTTTAACATAGATAGGAAAAGAAGGAAAACAAGAACAAAGATTATAAGGTTAAAATCTATCAGGTGCTATCAATGCAATATATTTTTTGCAAGTGGAATTACAAAAAAAGCTTTCTTCGGGAAACGTTTCTTTTAGAGCTTAGTCTTCTAAATTAATTGTATTTTATACGAAAAAGACTATGACATAGTCTTACTTAAGTCTAGTCATGATAAAATTTTACGAATCTTCACCAGGATTATAATTTAAAAAAAAAGACAAGGTGGTGCTGGTGTAATATTAATGTTGATATATATATTTGAGTGTACAAAATGTTTCTACTAAAGTTGAAGTATTACGAAGTAATTGAGTAATACTTTTAGATAGACTGTCTACTATTGAGGTGAATACATTTGAAACCGAGGTAGCTGCCTTACAATAGATACAAACAAAGTATATATATATATAATTCGTAACTAGTTAAATGCTACTTAAAAGTTCGATTATATTATTGTATTTGCAGCTGTGTTGTATTATAATTGCATAATTAAATTTAAGATCATTAGTTTACAAATAATTTGCAATTATAGAAAACAAATCAAAATGTATGGAGCAATAGTACAGATAGAATTAACATTAACGATAATAAAATAAATAATAATTATGCAGTACATTAATGATGCAGTGCCATGAATATTTGTGTGCTTGATAAACTTCGGTTTCTCGTTTAAATTTATCTAGAAGAACTAAAATGGGGTCAAAGTATTACGATATATTGAAGAATGAAATTTGTGAAAACTTATATCAAGTTATGCAATGAACGCACAGGAATATTAGTTGTGCAACGCTTATGTGTCTCAGCATTCATATTTTAATTATTATTCTTAAGTATGACACGAGTCCAGTATGCAAATAAATTAGGTTTACGTATACTGTTTAGCATAATGACGAGCAAATTTTATATGCTTCAAACGACGAAAGAATTATGAAATGCTTACAGTCTGCTTCTATATAAAAAAATGAAACGATAAAATACGTTGTTTATAGAACAGTTGGATAAAGTTGGTATTTTCACGATTCTAATATTACAAACAGTACTAAAAAAAATCACCAAACTTCATTTCTAAATGCTTGTTTTTATTAAATAATCATTCGATTTCCTATTTTATTTTTTAATCAAGAAATCTTGAAAAAATTAGGTGTTATAAGTAATTAGAAATTGTAATGCGTTTAAATTGTTTTTCATTCACATAGTAAATGTTTGTAATGAAAGTATTTTTTTTCTGTACTGTAAAATAATAGGGACCAAAAATGTTTTCAGTATTAAATCTATTCATGTCTACTACTTTTGTATTGAAATGATTATTTTACATGTTACACTTATACGTAAAGTTTTAATTGATTGTCCGGCTATTTTATATTAATTATAAGATTAATTTACATTTACTGACTCAGAATATTTAACGGTATTGTATGTATATATATTTTATGTGTAGAAGAATTAACATTGTATCAGTTTTGAAGTTGTAAACAAAATTTATCATTGTTGGCTTTAAAAAATATCTTTATGCGCCTAGCATTAATAATCTAAAATAATACCGTTTACATTTTGTGCACAGTCGTTTACTCGTCTCTGCGGATTTGCGATACATGAAAGATCACATACTGTGCATCATTCTTCGCTTATACACTACATATAATTATCATTATACCGATAATTTCATTTATTGACGTACGATTTTGTATACAATCATGGTGTTAATTGCAATAAATTGTATGAGCTTTATTTATTGTTTAACACATCGGAAACAATTTATTATATATATTTCTATGTACATGCAAAAAGGAATAAAAAAAAATGTTATACTTTGTGCCTAAAATGTCTTCGCATTTTTAAGCGCTTTTAAGTTTTTTATTGTATATAAGTGTAATTGAAATTATATCCCACGTGGTCCCACTACAATAACATTTTGTTTTAATTTTTATATGACAACTTTTGTATATTGATGCTTAAAATTTTTGTATAAATTCAAATTTTATCAAATAACTTTCAGTTAAACACATGTGTAATGAGTATATTTTGGTATTAGTTCGATAATCGTTTTATACACATAAATTATTAACAGGTATTAAAGCAGTTTAATAGACATATTGGTATTATATTTTTACTGCAATATAGATACTTTTTATGCTGGTGTATTTTGTTCGCATTTTATCTGCACAGTATTTTGAAATACAATACAATGAATACTTCGTTTAATTTATGTTGCAGTTATATACATTTCTAACATATAATTTATCTACATTTGCATAACAATAATAGAAAGGTACACAGCTGTAATTTGAGACTGTAACAATATTAGAATTAAAATATATTTCCGGATATTAATTTTATTGTGGTATAGATTTAGTGAAATAATACTTGAACCTTTATGAACACAGCGCAATAGTTATGAAAATAATATGTTTGTGTTAATTTATGTGTTATTAAAATGACTTATACGCGATAATTATTAACTAACATTGAAATATATATGTATAAGTGATAAATGCAATTCATAATTTCAAGGTTGCAAATTAGATTTTCTTTAAACTATACAATTTGGGATACACTATATTAAAGAAATAAAAATGAATTTAAAAGACTAGCACATACAGCCAATAAAAAATACATTAATACAGACTAATTAATGTCGAATTCTCATTTTTCGCAGATTTAACAAAAATGTGCGACGTGTCTAATAAAGTGGACAGTTCAGTGTAAGAGAAAGGTAGATATGTTCTAAAATGGATATACCGGTGTAATTATACATTGTCTTTCTATGGAACCCAGATGTTTCTACGGTATATAAATCTGATACTATTTTTTTTAAGTTTTAAAAATGTTGTTCATAAAATGTGTATAAAATTTACTTTGTCTTGTTAACATACTTACAATATTATAACTTTTGTTACATTTAGGATAATTTAAACGAGAAATAGTCGTCGCAAAACAAGTAGAATAATTGCTGACACGAGAGAAGCAATTAGAATGGTCCAAAACAAATCATTAGATGATGACATTGTTTCTACTTGTTGATTCATTATAACATCTGGTTCTTGACGATCTTGATTCTCCATAGTTGTTTCGACGTTACGTTGTCTCAGTTCGTTTTCTAAAATACTATCTGTATTGGCCGTGAAAGACGTATCTGATGTGGGTGATTCATCAGCCTAAAAAATTCTCTGTTTAACTGACACTAGTTGCAGACATTTATGTAACACAAAGTGCTATCAATATACCTTCAAAGCAATTGTATCTAGCATAGTCTGCTCTTCTTCTGTGATGGGTTTCTTAACTGAACTTTTAGATAATAAATCAACTACTTTTCCACAAGTGTCACATTGCCAACTTAAGGATCTGTGACAAAAAATATTTATGAGTACTTCATTCCATGTAACAAATCAACCTTAACAAGTTATATAATTACTTTTTTGCTAGTTTTTGCCTTTCTTCCCTGTTATAATCCAAAGAACCAATTGTCGCATTTCCTGGTGTTGGCATAAAAGCAATCAAAGCTAGTAGAGCTGTTCTAATACTCCAAGAAGGTTGCCACGTTTCCGGATGATGTCCAGATATACTGAGGCAGATCTTTTTGTTGGTTTCAAAACGGCCATTTGGCTAACAAAACAATATATCTGTTATACGTTTCATTTTGCAGATAGAAAATGTATTTAAAATAAAAAATTTGCTCACTGTTAGCAATATAATATTTGGAGGTTTCATAGGGTACTCAGGAGGTAATAAAATTCTGCCATGATAAACGCCACCTTCAAAATCTGTGGATGGTGGTCCTTGCACAGTAAAATGCCATTCAAAAAGATTGTCTTCTAAAGGAGCCGCGCAATATTCTCCTGTAGCCTCATGGAGTTCTTGAGCTTCTCTCATTAACCTTTTAACCGCTGTAATTATATTTTTCACACAATGTAACATCATTGATAAGAAGTATAATACTATATATGAGAGTATAATTGTAATGTTTATAATCATTAATTACAGACAGGGTAGAACTATTTATATATAACATGCTACATACATTGTTATATGTGTTGCGTAGTCAACAAAGAAAATGTCTTTTTGTAATTTTAATGCAGAAACGTGTGTATATAAAAAGAAAAAAATTTCTACATGGAATATGTACGTGACAATAAATTCACAAACAAGTGTATTTCTTAGACTGTTACAGTGTTGTTTTTGTAATACATGAAGTAAAGTTTATTAAAAATGACGTACTCGAAGAGAAAGTTTAGTGACACGTATCACGAGATAACGTGAAGCTAATTTGTAAAGATAACAATGTTTGGGTGAACAGTGAAAAATTAGATGTGCACCATTCGTTTGGAAACGTAAAGATAAACCAACGAACGAAATTCGTATTCTTCGTACTACTTACCGGGACTTTTCGCGTTGTATTTTCCTTCGAATGACATTTCGTAAAACGTGTCGATCGAGGTTAACAACTGAAATAAAAATAGTACTCGAGCCGAGTGCTATCTGTCCTGTCAGACGGTTTCAATGCACCGACGTAACCAGTTGAGGTGCATCCTTTTTCACATTTTCTCTCACGCCAACTTGATCATCCGGAAAGACTAGAAGTTGTCCTATTTACGACGAAATGAATTTTGACGTGGCCTAATAGGCGCAACGGTACACGATCCCGTAAAAAATAACGTGAAAGTGGCCGCGCTTATCGTATGCACGCGCACTTAAATCTATTTCGCCGCATGAAGTTCGCTCGTGAATGTGCGCAGAAGCCGTCTGACATATCTCCGGAAATTTCGAAACGGGTCAACAGTGCTTCTACTTTTATTTACCGTCTACAAAAGGAACCTAACTCAAAATAAAAAAACAATCGACTCCATTCTATAAAATATCTCCTTGCGTTTTAAAAAATTATCAACACGTATGTTCCCCTCGTAAATGGCGAACTTTTGAAAAACAACTCGTAAAAAAATCGATGAATAATTAATAAACGAAACATTTAAATTTAGTTCGATCGAAAATAAATATGTTAATATGGCCAGTGAATACTTATCAAAATTAATGAGACTCTTTGCACAAAATACTTTGCATACAACGTCATCATCGTACAACGTTGCTTCGGGTAATTGTACATACGTTTCTTTGCACGGTATCTATGCAGACATCTTGTTCATCATCAAATTTTTATCGGGCCGCTTCGTAGAACGAGCAGAAGGGGGTGAAAACGCGGTCGTTCGTGGAAATTATAGACTTTATTTTTAGAATATTCTGAATATCATAAAACAACGTAAACATTCACAACAAATGGGAATAGGGTGTTATTTATAATAGTAATAATAATAATGTCAATACGTTATCGTAGTAATTAATTGTTATGAATATGTCATCATGACGTATTTATAATTATGTATAAGTAAGATCTTTCATTTTAATTTTTAGCAATTATCCGCCGTATCTTCGCCGTTTCCACTGGTAATAATAATTATAACAATAATAGATGACGGCCACATACGTAATAATGATAATCGCAACGGTAATAATAATAAGAATAATAATTACAATAATATTTCATAATAATAATGATAGTTGCAATGTTTCTATACGTATCGTTTGTCATGTATATGTATATATAAACAAATATAATTATGCTTATCTCGTAAGAAGGGATAGAGTTCACAATGGCGCTAAACATTGTATGCAATGCAGTTTCCGCTTATCCTGCTTGTTTGTGTTGTTTCTTTCATCGCCATAATTTCTCGTTTTCTTTTTCTCTTTTCATTTGCAGTAAAGTCGTACAGTCGAAGATCTTAGAAGTAAGATTTTTTTTTTCTCGTTATAGTAAATAGATAATAGTAAACGTGCGTATGTACAGTTTTATCGTTGAATGCCATTCTTCGAATGCCGCAAATATATGTTCGATTACGACTCCTGCAGTTTCGTGCACGCTCGACGGATAAATCTTGAACAAACTACGAATTTCGATGAATTCAAACTGAATTTATCGTTACTCTCCGTCATCTATTTACCTATTACCCTTCCTCTATCAGCATGCAATCCATAATAAATGAAAACAAAAACGCCTCTCTTCGAATTAAATAAGCAAAGTTTTTTTTTTAACGAAAGACTCTTTGATAGTGAAAAACTAATATTTAACTCTCTGCTACGTTCTGTTAAAAATACGTATATACTTGTAAAATATAGTTTTGCAGTTTGTAATTAATAAAACTATCGTTGATTTCAGTTTGTCCACGTGTTTTCTCAAATTGCTGCAAAATTCCGAAGTTATATAATTTAGCTCGAAATGAATATTTCCCGATAGAAACAACTGATTAATTCTGATCCCTTGTTAATATTAATAGCGAGAGATCAAAGATGCATCTCGTTCCAAAATCGAAAAGATTATGCAACGAAGTAGCAAAGGCTAAAAAAAAAAGAATGAAGAACATTCTAAAATTAAACGTCGAATTATTATTTCAGTGGTCCGATGATAATCACGTTATCGAATCGACTACGGGTTCATATCGATCTCTTTCTATCGCGTTCAAGCAAACGAAACGCGGATTTCAGCAATTTTCGAGACGAATCCGTCGAGCGGCCATCGCACAAAACTCGACGAAGAGAAACGAAGTCTAAGGCTACGATTTCCTTGGAAAAATTTGGTTAAAATCGCGACAAACCTTTGTTCTCTTTTCCATATTCGAGCACGATACATTCCTCGCGATCGATTCGCCCCTTATACGAAAAAACCGGGGGTTTGCCCGTTTTCCTTCGGCGTTCCGCCATTTTCCCATCTAATCCTAACCTGATCCCTTCGATTTCATGCTGCACGCAACGGCAAATAAAACGGAAAACGTAAAAGAGAGATAGTAAGATCCACGATGCGCCGGCCGAATAATGAATTCCTAATGCTTGCTCTCATCGGCGTTATACTAATCACCGGGATGCTTCTTATCCGTCCACCATTTTTTTGTTCACACTCTTTTTTTTAATTAACTCGATATGTACATACGATTACCGATATAGTAAGAGTACAGTGGATCACAAATCGTGGTTAGCAAGCAGTCAATGACATTTAACGATAATTACAGAATAATGGTGACTGTATGGTATATAGATATATACACACACGCACACACCATAAATAAATATATTTATATGTATATGTATATATTTACTGCTCGCGGCGCAATAATCAGTCGTAACAGGTACATAAAAGTGGTTTATTTTTTTATCTTTTCGACGAATTTGAACGATCGCATGTATCGAAATGTACTCTCGAAAGAACTCTTTAAATTTTTCGTGGATTTTTAAAATTAGGTTTCCCGTGGGTCATTCAAATACTTTAGTTATATTGCCGCTTTCATGAGAATATAATTGGGAATAAAATAGGTGCTATATCACTTCGTGGTATATGGCCACATTCGGGCATTTTCAATTTTTGGAACTTTGGTAATTTGGAAGTTTGAAAATTTGGAAATTGAGGCATTTATAAGTTTGAGGATTTGAGAGGTCCTAAGTTTGAAAATGTTTGAATTTGGGCTTTTGGAGATACAGGAATTTGAATACTTAGGGTTTTGAAGGATTAGAAAATCTGGACATTGGGCGATTTAGAAATATCGGGATTTGTGATTGTTGGAAGTTTAGGAATTTGAGTACTTGGGATTTTGGAAATTTGAAACCCAGGGAATTGGGGGATTTAGAAACTCGAGGATTTTTAAACATAAAACTTGGGTTTTCTGGAAATCTGAGACTTCGAACAATTGGGATTTTGGTAGTTCGAGGATTTGAAAATTTCGGAATTAGGAATTTAGAGATTTGAGGATTCCTGCTTTTTGAGATTTGGGGATATGTGAAATTTGGAAATTTAGAAAATTAGAGTTTCCGATGACTTGAAAAGTTGATAATTTCAAAACGTAGAAACTTAGAAATACCAAGATTTCAATTTTTCCCATCCAACTTCTCGAATCCAGAAATTTGGAAATGTGCAATCTTCGAAATATAAAAATTTCAAGATCAAGAAACCTACCACCATTATTTGACCATCCCACAACCACAAGAAGACGGCAATATAACGAGAGTCAAATTTCACTAAATACTACTTTGTAACAACCAAGAACTTAACCAAACGTTACACAAATCCCTAAATAACTATACCGATACAAATTATATTCAATAAAACAAACGAAAAACTGCGAATCGTCCCCAAAAGGGGTTAAAAATTTGCATTCCCTTAAAACCTAGGTTGCATTTCGCGTACGATGCATGACGACCAAGAATCAATGATAAATCGAAACCGTGTTAAAAATTGTTGACGCGAATGCAAAGGCTATTTCGCGAACGGAATTAGACCCACAGAATCGTGCAAGGATGATTGATACCGTAACAACGATTTCGGTAAACGATCGATCGAATTCGTGGGTCGAATCGCAACGAACGTGTCCGTATAATCCGCAGCAGAAATTTTGTCGGTAAAACTTTCAATGTAGGGCACGACGCATCGTGCGAAATCACGAAGAACGATCGGATCATTCTTTTCCGTGCAACGAATCGTAAATTCGATCGGATTCGTTCAACGACAGGAACCTTTCCCTGTTGTGAGAGAAAAGATACTTTCAAAAATGTCGCGGAACCGTTTCGCGGGTCGGGAAAAGCTTCCGTTGAATCGAACATCCGGTTATATGTATATGTATGTATTATATAGTACTGTATATTACACGTATATTTAATTAGTTCATGGTCGCGTGTATGTACGTGTACGTATGCGCGTGTGTGTGTTTCGCTGTGTGCATATTCGGTTGCATCGCCGTCTGTGTGTGTATATATGTATATATAAAAAGATGAAGGATGCGTGGCAACTTAACTCGGTATGTATACATATCATACGTGTATATACATGTATATAACCGTCCTAATAAGTCATCGCAAAACTGCTCTTGTTCCCGGAACGTGCGCCATCTTGATTGAGTTGTACGCGCCAATGAGGCTATTTTGTATTGCTTGTCGATATAATCGGACGAGGTTCGATGCGTAGCCGAACAACGGTTCCACTCTTCGTTTTATTCGCTTTTTAACGCGTGGAATGTTAGAAATTAAGTCCAGAAATTAGGTCCAGTTTCGACTGGACCGTTATGGTTCAGGACGAAACATTGCTGGGAAATATGCGAGCAGAGAAATTCAAGGGTGTTTCCGGTTGCGCGCCTTTCATTTTCAGAATATAGGCTAAAACGTAGGGAATACATGTTAATACGTGTTAATATTGTTAACGTCGTTAACACGGAGAATAAATGTTGGGGTAACTGGTGGTCTGTTTAAGGATGTTTCATTGGTGGATGACGTCACTGTAGCGTCATTTGAAATATCTCCGATATTGAAATGTCATTAGTTTTCCAATTTATTATTATTCGATTATTTCAATCGTTCGATTTTTCCATTTGTGCAGTTTTTGCATTTTCAGTTTTCAAAATCTTCTAATTGCAAGATTTCTCATTTCTCCAATTTTGAAATACGCAAATTGCTCAACTTACCAAATCGCAATTTCCAGATTCGTTCCATTTTTAATTTTTTGGTTTCCAATTACCAAACTTGAAAATCTCCAAATTTCGTGATTCCTCGATTTTCCCAATTTTCCAGTTTAAAAAGTTGTCGATTCGCCAATTCCGAAAGTTTCTACCTTCTCAATTTTTTAAATTTCCTGTTTTCGAATTTTCTTTTTCCAAATTTCATCCAATTTTGTGATGTTTCAATCCTTCAACCCTTGGATCCATAAATTTCAACATCCTCAAATTTCCCAATCTAGCAATATTTCCATAATCTACATTTTTAGTTTTCCACTTTTTAACTTCCTCAGTAAAATTTATATTTGGAAATAATGGAAATGTAATAAAAATTTGGATGAAATATTCACAATTCACCAGAACAAAACATGATAAAATTTTTAAAATTGCTGCAAATTTTGTAGATGATTATGGTCATTAGCAGACATGTTACACGCTTTAGCATATGTTATTTGGACAAGGTTCTTCATTGAATTTCTCTGCTCATAATCTTATCAACAATGCATCACTCTCGACACGGTCCCAATTAAAAACATCGAAATTATTTGTCACGGTTTGTGAAACACAATATTATGATCGCTTTAAGAAAAAATCTCACTTTTTATTTCGTTTCATTTTTAAACACTTGTAAATGAGAAATAATTGTACAGAATCGCTAATAAATTTTCGTTTTCTAAAGTTTAATGTATGTATATATATATACCTTTTGAAATAGCCAGTAATGTTTTGAGACTCGATAACATGGTTATAGGTTGTATCTCTCGATTTTTCGTTCTGCCCGTTCGTTTACACCTTTCACTTCTTCCTCCGTCCTCATCGAAAAAATCTATATTCTACAACATCGACGCATATGACTCTGGGTGGCGCTACAAATCGCGGGACATTTCGACAGAAATAGAAAGAGATATAAAGAGAGATAGAGAAAAAGAGTGCGTGTCTGAAAAATGTAGATAAAATGGTAAAATTCTCGTTTTGCCTCGTTATTTCCTTGCGCGTTTATCAAGGAAGGACAAAAGTATCTCGAACGAGTTCGTAACAATCTAAGAGATCGCTAAAGTCCACCCTCGCTGCTCGAATTCCCATTTTCGATCATTGTTCGAAACATGAATCCGCTACGAAAGAAACGAAAAAAATTGACACATACAAGATTATATTACACGTTAATCTAAATCGTAGAAAGAAAACGCAATTATTCGTTCGTCCACGAAAACGATCGTGGTTCTCGTTTTATTTAGCGTCGCGACATAATCTAAAAGTCCTTTGTTCCAGGATGAAATTTCGTTCCAGAATTTTTACCGGAATATCTATGAAACATTTTCACGGTTACAGCGAAATATACGTGTTGTCGTTGATGGTCTTTTTTTTAATTATATTTATACGTTTATGTACAACCTATCATGTAATATAATCGTGAATGTTACGTCGCGTATCAAAGTTACATGTTAATGCACGTTACGTTATTATACCCGTACTTTGTCGTACAACGATGAGACTCAGAACGCGAGAGATAAAAAAAGAATGAAAAAAAAAACAGGAATCGATCCGGGAATCGAGAGGACGTTTCAGTGGACGCGCACGTAAGTCTAAGAGAAAGGCTTTGGGTTTTCACCCCAATCGTAAGCTTAACGATATACACGCTTCTACATTATAATACAATTGTTCTCGTTTTATTTCAGCGATCTTTGCGACCTCAATGCATGTCACCTCTCGTTTGCTTTGCTTTTTTTTTATATATATATTCGTTACATCAGATTGATCTTCGAATGACGGCGTTTCTCTGTTGATACACGTACATGAAATACGATGATCGTATTTATTAAGATTTTCGATTCAAATTTTGTATTTGTAACTTTGATTATTTTTAATACTAAACTTGATTGGTTTGGGGCAGAATGCAAGTCGACAGAACTTGATTTTCGATAGATTCGTCGCGATTTTTGTCATCGCGATGCGATTTCATTCGGTGATTGACGAGACGCGATTCAATTCTGCTTTGTTTCAGTTTGGCCCAATTCGATTATAATTCGAATCTGTTTTAGTTGGGTCAATTCGATTTTGTTTCAATACGACGTGATTCAATTCGAACTTATTTGAATCCGAGACAATTCAAATTTGATGTGATTCGACTCGAAGTGATTCAAATTTGAATTTATCGTAATCTCGTGTGATTTCAAATTCGACTAATCGAATTTTTCAATCCGACTTGCATTTTCCAAAATCGAACTTTCGAAAACACCTTTCACAATTTACCTGGGACTTTCTGATTTTTTATTTGACTAGATGCGCAATTCTATTTTTCACTGTAACCGTAATTCGATTTGAATCGATTCAATTGTATTTAAATTTATCGCGATTCAATTCAACTCTTTTTAAAGAGATTGAAAAAACTGATGCGACTCAAATCGATGATGTGGAAATTTGCGAAACATGAGATTTGCCTTCACCGGGACTCAAACTCACGATATCTTTGTATTTGTAGTCAGCGACGATATACACTACGCCAAAACATCCTACCAACATTTTTTATCTTAAAAATTCTTTTTATGGATCTACAATTTTCAATCCCAATATGCAATTCAATTTAACGGAATGAAATTCAACCTTGTTCAATTCGACCCGTTTTAACTCAACGCGATTCGATGCAATACATTTATCTCCCAGAAAATGATTTTGACAAAATCCGATCTCAAATACTATAAAATTTAAAAAGGGAATTTTCAACGGAATTCGACTATAAAAATATTAAAAAATCGCAGAGAGAACTCTTCGAGCTCTTCAATTATAAAGTATTCATAGTATATTCTTTTTCTCATTGAAGAATTGTTCATTTTATTGAAAATGTAGACCTCTTATCTCATACAAAAAAGGAACCTCGTCGGATCAGCAGAGATTCTGTCGATTCAAGGATCAACTAAAAAAAAAACAATATAGAAAGACGATAAAAAAGAATGGTTGGATTTAGCGAATAAATTTTATTAAATTATTCAGAGGGACGTGCATTGATACGGTCGTCAAAGATAACGCAAAGATTTTGTTATCACGAAAACAGGGACGGTTCGGACATAACGCGAACGACGATCGTATGCTTTCCAGAACGACAGGATTTATTTCGAATAAATCGCAGACTCCGGTGATTGAAGAAAGGACACGGTCGTCAAGGATGATCCTGTACCTTCGAGCGAGACGTTTTCTTTCTCTAAAAAAACGGAAAAATGATTGGCAATGAACGGGTTTCGTTCGATAAACTGGTTCGATCGTTGTCCGCGATCGGACAACGGCAATACGCCCGAAAACAATGATCGAACGAAAGTGAACGAAGGAAAGACTAGCTCCGATATCTCGACACAGGATCGATCCTTTGATTCAGGATCAATAACGATTCGTACGGTGAATCGAATCGTTATCGATCCACGATGATCCGAGCCGGGCCGATAAGGTTTTCAACGTCTTATCGACAATCGATCATGATTTTTCGCCTATCTAAAAAGATTCTACGACACGATACATGTTAGGATCAAGACGCCCGCACAAATATATACAATGTTATGAGGCGGCTGCGTGAAAACGTACGAGACACGGTTTTGTGTTCAGGATTTTTTCATGGATTCCGTCTTCTAGCATTTATTTAAAAAAAAAAATTATCTTCGAACGAAACGTTTAAATAAACACTGCGAATTAAATGAAACACGTGAATAATTACGACGAAATTGAACATTTACTTTCATATTTATTCGAATAAATAAAATAGAGATAAACGATTTTTCTGCGCGGGACGTTGATGCGTTCGAAAAGCAGGTTAATCCGAATCAGTGTTTCATTGAAAATAAATAATTTTTATTACTGACAGTATATTTGGAATGAACGTGAAAAATAATTAAAAAAACAATTTTTTATTTATTGTGCTTAAAATGATATCGAACAATTTCTTAAGAATTACTTTCGATATATTATTTTGAAAGATCGGTACAAACAATCTGATACGTTTTAATCGGTATTGATGCTAGCGTTACCATCAATTTATTCGGTTATTTATTCGAGGAGAAATTGAAGAAATCGACATTTATTAATATGCGTTCATGATTTCACAATAGAAATTCGGTGAAAGCGAGTTAAATAAATAACATCCAGAAAATTTGCATGATCGTTCCGCATACTGACCGCAAAAGAAGGCGAAAAGCGACAAATCAAGGAATTAAAAAGATCGATAAATCGCACGGGGTTAAAGTGTACAATTAACCGGGGATACAAATTGATCGTACGTTAATCAGATACGATCGAGATTTTCGAATCGACAAAATCCTGAATCACTATCGTTCGTGTCACCGTCGCAGTAACGCAGCTGAAACGACCATCACAATAGTGAAAAGTAGTAACAGATAATATACATATGTATATTAACTTTACCATCTATCTTTTCTTCTTCGCACTCCGGCAACTCACTCACACATTTATGTACTCTTTTCTCTTTTATTTTCTTGCGTTCGATAGTGACGATGTGAGAATAGTAAATAGCATCGGTAACGCCGTTAACGATAACAGTAATAATTAATAGGAATAACGACAATAATAATAATAATAATAATAATAATAATAATAATAATAATATAATGACAATTAATCAATAATCAAATAAGTAAGAATAACCGTATTTCACGATGACCGTAATAATAATTAATTAATTAACGCTATATTATATGTATATTTTTATATATATATATATATTATTTATAATTTTATATTATGTATTTATATATATATATATAGTTGTATTTCATTATTATTTAACACATTCTTTTGTACAAGTAAATCAATTAAGAATAAGTACAACTTGGTAGCAAAGAGAGATAGAATTATTATTCACTGTATATCTTTATCCATTTCATTATAATAATATTCTTTCATTATCTTTATTATGTTTCAGACCGTAATTCGTGCACGCTGCTTTCCACGTTCGACCAACGGAAGTGACCTTTGATTTCGCTTCGTTTCGTTTCTTTCCTGATTCGTATAACGCGCGCTTTCGTTTTCAAGTTCCTCGAATCGTCTCGTTTTTTTTTTTGTTCTTTTTCTTTTTCGAAGAAAATTCCTCGTCCCCGTGACTTTCCAATCGCGTCTTCCGCGATGGCGGGCTTCCCGTCGCGATTCCCACGCGCTAATCTCCCGCTCGTTATCGATCCCTAAAGAGAGGAGGTAGAAAAAACAGCGAAAACGACGAGAAAGGACCGCGGCGCGATCGCGGAACGCTTTATTACTAGAAATATTACACGATAAAGGGCGTGACGGCACCCGGACGCTAATCGTCCAAGAAACTCGCCACCGCTGGAGAACGTGGCGCGGGAACGCGGCGAAAAGCGCGGGATACATTCAAATAATAAACTAGAATCGTTTCAAGAACGCTTTTGCATCGATATTCAGACGTCACGATACCGTTTCGTTTCATTAATCCATTAAATAACAAATTTTTATTTTTATTTTACCCTATGAGTTGTGAATGTGTATGTCATATATTAGTACAACTTATGCGACATCCAAGCAAGTAGTTTTAAAAAGTATAATGCAAGCGTTTACCGAATACGCCTTTGCACTCGAAGGTGTTTTTACTGGTAACAGATAGAAGATGTAAAACTGTTGGGTTAAAAAGTTTGATGAGTTTTTTTGAAGTTATTATATCTTTTTTTAGTAATTGTCAATACCTTCTGTTATATTATAATTATACACTGCATGCGCAACTCTATTGGTTTGGTTGAGAAGTACACATTTCGAATTGCCGTATTAAACAAAATGGTGAATGTGAGTTACCTTTCGGGCGCAAAGGCTTAATATGAATGTGTAACAAGTAAGAAGGAAAGAATTTATATTAAAATATATATTGACATCATCGTTTGGGGATCGCAATAGCGAATGCGTTAAGAAATATTCAATTTTTATTTCGAATATCTATCTTCGGAGAAACTTCGATATCGACAATTTGAAAATTTAACAGTTTAAAAGTTGCGAAGCCGCGAACCGAGAAGTGAAAATAATCGAGAATACTAAAATATTACTCATCATAATTTCAGAATATTAATAATATAAAAAAGCAAGCGGATAAAATAAAAAATAAAAAAATATTAATATTTTATTAATAATTGCAGAATCTCGAGAGTTAATCACATTAGACGAACGAAATTTGTATAGGTATGAATTACAGTATCTCACACGAGAACAATGATAATTCACGCAATTACAAATCCACGTATAGAGTAGACAGTTGCTCGAATTTCGTTGAATCTGAATATCCATGCAAATAACTAGGAACCGAATTTTCAAAAGAAGAAAAAAAAAAAAGGAATATAAATAAAAAAGTCGCGAGAAGGTTCGGAAAAATCGGGCCGCGTATCGAGAAACGAAGATGGCGGTTAGCGCGAACCGATCGCGAACGATCGATCCGATATTACCAATGAGGCACATCCGCTAAACGAAACTATCGAAACGTCTACGCTTCGATTAATCACGATGCAGAATCGCCGCAAAAAACGCCGCGAAATAATCGGAAAGGAATTAATGGAGTTTGGCACTGATACCCGTCAACCTGAACTCAACACGCTCGTGTGTATTTTACCGGAAGAGTCGTCATTGGGAAGTCACGTGTCCGTTAAACCGAGACAATAATTCCCTTGGTGTCCGTATGGCACGTCGATTAAAGATCACTTTTAATAATATCGCTTTGATTCCGTCCAGAGAGAGAGAGCCCTATCTATCTACTCGTCCAGCAGCCGCTACAATAATAATCGGACAACGTGTGTATGTGTGTGTGTGTCCGATTTTGCCCGTCATTTTCTAGTCTCACTCTGTACGCCCGTGACGGGGTGGGTTGACTGCAAAGGCCCCACTTCCGGTACCAGGTACAAGCAGCGTGCGGCTGTGGCCCATACTTATGTCGGATAGTAGCAAGAACACACATTAAAATCATAGAAGATCAACGCTATTAGACGTGTTATGCAACTTGGTTATTCGCTTGGTTATTCCTTTGGTCTCTCTCGAGCCAGAGGATTTTGTCCACGGTTCAAAGGATTCGTGCATGGACATTGTTATTTCTGTTTAACATATCGCGGCCGAGGCGAACGCCTCGCGTCGCTACGAATATAGATGAAATCGTTTTTTTTTCTTTTTAATTTTCTTTTACTGTCTTTACCCTTCTGGTCTCTCCTCGAGAGGTTCTGTCGTGTTCTCCCGTGAGCCTCTGCGACTGGCTGGAGTTACGCATCACACGTCCAAAAGGAGCACACATGTCATGGTTTATTGATATAATTGTATAATATGCGTTTATAGATCCTTCGTTCGTGCGTGATCGAGGCCACCTAAGCCTCCACGAGATTCCTGTGCCTCGTCGAGCGTGTCGTTTTTCATTCACGAGTTTTCCCCGTTCATTTTCTAGGGGGATCGTGTGACGCGATGCCTAGCGACGGCGGTCTCCGTTTGTACGAAATCGGCGAATAAGGTCGAGTTTAAAACGACGATCGAGGCGTTTGCGGCGGACCTTGCGGCGTTCGAACGGACGCGGTCTTTTCGGGGATGGTGAGAATGTTTATGGTTGTGGAACAGCGAGATTGTGCGGGAGAACGAAACGCGTGGGTGTACCTGAAAGGGTTGGAACGCTTGAAACATTTGAAACGTTTCGAGATCGAGACGATTTAAGCTCGGCACGCTTCGACTCGGAAACGTACGGAGCTTGAAACGAGTCAAATTTGGGAAGGGAATGATCGAACTTTGCAATGACAGTTTGGTTCGAACTTGGCAAAGTTTTTAGGGGGTTCACGGACAATAATTTCGTGAAATTCTACTCCAAAATTTTAAATAATATCGACTCTCTTTTTAATTAATTATTTGGAAATTTGTACATTTGTGATTTCGAAGATTTGGTAACATGGTCATCCTGAAAATTCAGTAATTTGATAACTTGAAAAAATTTCTATAATTTAACAAACTGAAAATTTGTATTAAACATTTGACAATACGGGAAGTTGACTATGAAACATTTGTGACTTTTCAAATTAAATTCTGTTCTTATTACGAAGTACACGTAGGGATTCTTCAAAGTGATCATTTCACGTGTGTTTCATAATTGTGCCAAATACGAACCAAACCGGTGTTCCTGAAATTTTGCAAACCTTGACGGCGTGCGTTTGACGCGTAAGCCCGTCACACTCCGTTGCAATTATTAATATTAATATTATTACTATCGAAATTAATATTAATATTTAAATATTGATAGCAATGATAAATATTACTCTTAGTTGCTAACAAGAGAATCGTAAGAAAATAGTAATCATGAACAACAGTAATCGTAATACTATTAATATCAATAACAAAATGATAACAGCATCCACGAACGCTCGGTTCACATCAAACGCGTCGATCAGCGAGAAGTTAAAATCCCTGAAAAACGACGATATACAAACGATCGAGATTAAAATTGCAAAAAGGTTCGATTAAATATAGGTGAATCGTGATTGTTTCAAAGCGGCTCGAATACGTCCCTCTGTATCTACGTATTAAATCGTAAGATAAACCGACGTGATTGCTGTATTCCTTAAAAAAACCATAATCGATACACCGTCAGCCGTTCCTGGATCGGAAGAGTATTAACATCCTCTCCGTACACGGAGAAACGTGGTCATTGCACTAACTTAATTCGTTAATTTAATATCAGCGTTCTTCGCGACCAGGATAGGTGCTGAAACCCGCGGCTCCTCCAAGGAATACAGGAAAAATTTCGCGTTCGTATAAAAGAATGTGTCGAACGGGACCCCGTCCGAAGAACACATGAAAAACTTCCTGTTCGCCGAAAGATAAATAAAACGATACGCTCGACGTGCGTTCGGTGGGAACGCGAGCGACGTGTGACACGCGGGCCACACGTGCGTGCACGCGCGGCGAGAACCATATTGTACTCGCATTCGAATAGTGATAATAGTAATCGTAATAACCATAATAATCATAATAGTAATTAATAATAATAATAATATTAATTAATTAATTAATTAATAATATATTTATAATATATATATATATATGTATATTTATATTTGTATATGCGTATATTAAATAAATTCTCCGATACAACTTACGATCTTAATCCTAAGCTTAGCTCGACTTAAGATTTAAGTAACCCCGGCCCCATAAACGCTGGGGGCGGATGCCCGTTGCACCACCCAGGGCGGACCTCTTAAGAACCTAGTGAATCCTAAAACCGGAAGCTCCGCCGTACCGACAGGCCAGCTGCCTTTATTTTTATTTTATTCATCTCTGGTATGATTTTTTTCTTCGTTTTTACGTTTTTTTGTATTTTCCTATCCTTAATCATTTCCCTCTCGCTTTGTTTCTTTGGCGGAGACCGCTCCATCTTCTCGACTCTCACGATTATTCGCCTCGCGTTCAGGGAAGTGTTCGACAACGTTCACGCGCGCATACACACACACATTCTCTCTGTCTCTTTCTCACTCTCGTTCTTTCTGTCGTGCTATCTCGTTCGATCCAAGAAAACGACGCGCGCGAGTAAGCATCAAGCTCTCTCTCTGTCACTCTCTCTCGTTCTCCCACTTTCGCTCTCTTCTCTCTCTCTCTCTCTCGTTCACAGGGGATTTCTCGACGCCCTGTTCGCGCCCGACGCGCGGGCTCCCTCGGCCTCCGCGCGAGACAGCAAACGTAGCCGCGAACGCACGATCCGGACGTTCCTCTTCACGCTCTGGCGTCGACGCCGGCCGTCGACGACGATCTCTAGGTGGCGATCCAGGGATCGGAGGGCGGCAGAAGAAGGTCCTGCGAGTCGTCGTAGCCGGGCAGGAAGAGGACGAAGGAGACGAGGGCGCGTCGCGCGCGAAACTCATCGCGCGAGGCGAATATTCCGCGATTCGGACGCGAGCTGTAACGCGGCCCGGGTGCCAGGCCTGTCCTCGTGCACCTCCATCGTCGTGCAGGGTAGTAGTATCGTTTGCAGTTGGACCAGTTGGCCGTTGCTCGAAACGCGCAACAACAACGACGACGATCCTCTTCCTGGCTCGAGCGTCCCACGCGAGCCTGCACATCCCGCTCCTGTTCGCGACGATCCTCCTCGCGGTCCCGGCGACTCCTTCTTGGCCCGACGAACAGCGCGCTTGCGATAACAACCGGGGGGGAGAGGCGAGCAATGCTTTGGATCTTTCGGCGGTGGCGGCGACAGCACTGGGATCTTAACACCCATCCTTGCCACCTGAAAAATACGCCCAACCAACGGGTTTCGTCGTCGTTTCCTTTCACACTTTGTTGACCAACTTGCCGGCAACAATCTTTTCGCATACGGAAGACTCCCATGGAACGCTTTGATATAGACACTAATTTCGTCTAACGCGATTTCTTTGATAATCTTAACCCCTTGTAATGACACTCGTGACGTACTCAAAGTTCGAATATGGTGCACCTTATCACGTTGACGCCGGTGTGTTTTGTCGGTAACGCACTGTGCCGTGAGGTATCACCCATCAGTGGGTCACACTCGACTGTACCGAGAGTTATCACCCATATGTGGGTCACACTCGACTGTATCATGAGGTATCATTAATACAATTAATAGTTTATTACTGTTAATAGCATCGAAATGAAGTACTGAACGCAGTTAACCGGTTAAATTAATTTTTGATTTTATTTCTCTACTGTTCATTGCACTTATCGTTTTGCTTATGTTACGTCACGCGCATAATAATACACTGTGCACTTTCAGGATCCAGTTAAAATGTAATTCCATATAGCGTGTAACGTATTAACCACGTTATATGGGAGTCTACCGTATAATGATCAAGGTTGCCATAAACGAGACAAGGCTCTGTCTTTTTCCCGTCGTCGAATTGTCCGATGAATGTAATTATTTATTATTCACGAAATTGTTTGAAGTAAAATTGTGTTCTGTGTTTGGCAACCCTGAGGTACTTCGTTGTTCATCGTTTGGTTGAATGTGGAAGTTGAAAGAGGTTGGGAGAACTAAAGATTTTGGTTGATACATGAAATACACTTAAATCAGTATATTACTCGGACATTAACATATAAAACACCATGTGTGTTGTATGATACCTAACTCAGGCTGTGTTGCATCGGTTACATCGATTATCTAGATGAAACATAGGTGGACGAAACAGATTGTATGATGTTGCCTAAGGAAGTAAAGATTAGGTGGAAAAATTCACTATTTGTATTACTGGTAATTGATTTTGATGCCCGACCACATACGTGAAATATCACTAAGAAAGTTGATGTATTAAAAGTTCATTTTTTCGTAAACTGTAATGTTAATTTAAATACTCTGTCTAGAAGTAAATCCAAAAACTTGGTCACCTAAATAGCATAGAATAATATACATAGTAAGATAACTATAGTAGTACTACATGAAAAAATAAGGTACTAACATAATGGAAGAGTGAAGTAGAATTATAGTATTGTACAACAGTAGAGTACTAAAATTGTAAAATAATAGAACAGGACTTAAAATAGTAAAATAGTACTTGATATAGTAACGATTACCCTATAACTCGAATAATAAATATTTCTACATCACCAATGTATTTATCATAAAACAAATGAACACAAATAAACGTAAAGTAAAAGCAAGGCTATAAAACAGAATATAATTTATGACGAAAGTAACCAAAATCTTCAGTTTATTTTTCCACCGAACACGTACCAGCCAGTTGTGTAGGTTCACAATCGATACACAAGCAAAGTTTATGGAAATGTAGGAACCAAGAGGGAGGATCACAGAATTGTCGGCTGTTCGAGTTCCCCAAAGAACCCCTAATTTCTGGAAACCAGCAGTTAATGGCAAGCCTGGTGAGGATCTAGTGGCGATTATCTCACGATGAAACCGTCTGAAATCTCCTTTGGGGAACCCTTTCAAACAACGCCGTACAAACTTGTGAGAGTATATTGGTTTCTCTCTGCAGAGCTCTTTTACCCGTGCGATTCAGCATGCTATAAATCTTTCACGAGTCGTTTATTTCGCTCCGAAAAAAAAACTTTAATTTTAGGACGTTACTATAGCCAAGTTCATTGTACTAATTTCCATTAACAATCGTTGTAATTAGTTTGAAATATAATAATGTTTTTTCTTTTAATTAACAATGAATTTGACCGATATTCATGTTCACACGTTCAATACTAGAAAGGTATTACAAATTATTGTGATCGAATGAGGCAGGATACTATTAAGTTTGGGACAACTCGATTTGACGTGGTTCAATTTGACTCCATTCCATTCCACGCGAATCTATTTAATTTAGGTCTAGTTATTTTGACTCGAATCGGTTCGGTGGGATTCAATTCGACACACTCGAACACAACGCGTTTGAACTCGGCATATTCCGACTCAACTCGGTTGAGTTCGGCACATTCCGACTCGGTACGATTGAATTCGGCATATTCGGATTCGACGCGATGGACTTCGGCACGCTTCGACTCAACTCGGTTGAGTTCGGCACATTCCGACTTGGTACGATTGAAATTGGCATATCCCGTCCCGATGCGATTGAATTCGGCTTATTCCGATTCCACGCGATCGGGTTCGACACGTTTCGTCTCAACTCGACTGAATTCGGCATATTCGGACTCGACGCGATTGACTTCGGCACGCTTCGACTCAACTCGATTAAATTCGGTATATGCCGACTCGGCACGATTGAATTCGACATATTCGGATTCGACACGGTTGACTTCGGCACGCTTCGACTCAACTCGGTTGAGTTCGGCACGTTCCGACTCGGTACGATTATAATCGGCATATTCCGACTCGACGCTATTGAATTGTGTCCACTCCCACGAAACTCGATCGAATTCGGTATAATTCTACTCAACGCATTTGAATTAGCGTAATTCACCACGACATGATAAAATCCAAATTGACACAATTCAACTTGAGTCAATTAAATTCGACGTAATTCAACTCGCTACTCAACTCGTCTTCTCCATTCAACGCAATTTGATTTAAACTAATCCAATTCGAAACGCCTCAATTTCACATAATTCGACTCGAGTCAACTAAATCGAACGTAATTCAATTTAAACCAAGTGAACTCGACACGGTTCGATACGATCAAATTTTAAATAGCGTCCTGCACAATAATTTTCCTTACCAGCATTCAACGTGTCAACTACCCATACACCTTTAAGAGAGCGGGATTCCGTTAATGAATCGTGTTAAATCCTGTAAGAATTTCAATTTTTTCGTAATCCTGTCGTTGCAACGACGCAGTTCCACGAATTATCAAGCCGTTAATGACCGTCAAGCGTTTCTGGCCGCTTTCGGTGGGCCGAGGTCTGACAATAAACGGCCGCAACTACTCTGGCTGTAATTCCATTGAGCGTCGAACAGTTACCGTGAAGACAATATCGTTCAAACTTTGATGAATGTTAGGAAGTTTGTCGGACACTCTGCGAGTTTATGGTAGACAGACAGGGAGCAGAGAGACCTGTCGTGCACGATGATACACTAATTTGCGTGTTGCAACACGGGAGAACGCGACAGCGTAGCTTTTTCGTCTCGGTTCTCGAGTTTCGTGTCCGTGCTTTTAATCTTTCGTTCGAAACGAGCTTTCCGTATTCGAATTAAAATCGTTGACTTCGATCATCGCGTATGAAAATTTATATCGTGTTTCTCGGAACGTCGCAACGACAGGATCAACGTATCATTTTGTCGGCTATGTGCGGTTAGATTAGTCGCATTCAACGATGAACAACTGCGGTTCTTTTTTTGTGGCCAACAAAGTGTCGTATCACGTGCTACACATATACGTACACATTAAGGAAGCTGTGGAATTTATGCGTCAGAGTTGGCCGTTATCCGGGAACAACGGATAATTTTGCGTGCCATTCGAATTAATTATTCGTGGGGATAATTCGGCGAGAGCTTGGATAGAGGATACGGGTAATAAAGGAAGAACTTTGAGGATATATTAACTTTAAAATTAAACAATTTTTTTAATCGTTTAATTACTTTCAAACTTTTGAAGTTATTAAGTGAGAATTGTTGTGATTGGAGACTTAGTAATTTGTAAATTCAGTAAGGTATAAATGCGGACATGTAGATATGTTGATATGTAAATATGTAAATATATAGGTATGTAGATATGTAGGTTTGTAGATATGTAGGTATGTAGGTATGTAGGTATGTAGGTATGTAGATATGTAGATATGTACTTAGGTATGCAGATATGTAAATATGTAAATATGTAAATATGTAAATATGTAAATATGTAAATATGTAAATATGTAAATATGTAAATATGTAAATATGTAAATATGTGAATATGTAAATATGTAGGTATGTAGATATGTAAATATGTGGGTATGTAGATATGTAGATATGTAGAAAAGTAAAAAAATATAGGAATGTAAAAATATGGAAACACAAGTATATTAAAACTCCTAATCTGGAAATTAAAAGTTTGGAAATTTCGAAAGCAGGAAACTTGGAATTTTGGAAATTTGGTAAATCGAAAAATTGGGAATTTAGAAATCTAGGAATCGAGAAATGCAGAAATTTAGGAACCTAGAAACCCAGCAATCTAAAAATCTTCAAATGTATGAATCAATGAACTAACGTTACAAATTTTTCAGAATTCGGGTGCTAAATTATCGATCATTCACAAATAATGCTCAACTCTGGCACACACGACAGCTCGTCTACGATGTCGGGTTAGTCGTGAGTTGATAGTCTCAGTCGTTGATATTAGTTAGGCCACGATCGAGACAGAGAATCGGTGCATGATTCGTGCGTGAAGTTAATCGGTGATTATCATCGAGCTGTTCGTTGCAATTTTCGATACACGATCACTCGTGGAAAACATTATCGTTCATTATCATTTATTATCAAGCAACCGTCGAACAGTCTACTCGATCAATTTCAAATCAACACTTTGCCAGTTACTACAGAATTTTTTTACTGATTCATTCGCGATGACGCTAATTGCTCCTTTATGTACTTATTTCTTTCATTCTTTTAGCTCAGTCTGGAATAAACGGTCCTTCAACTTGGCAAACGATTCTTGTAATTAGCACAGAACAGTTAAACGTAAAGTATACCTCGTTTTAGAACAAATCCTCCAAGTATATTTTGCACGAGCTTAAAAGAAAAAATAAATTCTTACAATGTAAATAAAACATCCCATTTCTATTTACTTATGTTCGACGTAATTTATTCATTCTTTGAGTATTCTATAAAATCAAATAAAAATTATTTCGATGAAAAAAGAACAAAAATCGTTGAATAAAAAAGGTCGAAAATAATTGCATCATGTTATTGGATCTTTCAATGAAAAACATTTAAAATATTCGTTTGTTTTAGAACTGCACACAATTCTTGAAATTGCCTCCCTTTGATGTACCTCCTACTCTTTTTTCTGTCATTCAACGACCATGTTTATACAACGTATTTCCGGGAATTGCAGCAACGTTAAAAAATTCCTGCGTCAATTAAAAAATTCTACCACATACAATCATACTCGGACAACAAACCGTCCTATACACTTTTTATAAAACAAATTTCTTCTCGTCAGGCTCGCCCCGTTATTTTTTTCAAAGCAAACTATGGTCACGAAAGTGATCGACCAAAAATCAACTTTCCAATTCGACAATTAAATGTTATAACCAAATTCTAGACTTACAGTTTACGAAGTTAACCCATTAACTGCCAAATTCTTATTTCAATTCCACTGGATGGGTTGTCAATTTGCGTATCAAATACTTTTACAAGTTGGATGACATTGAAGCAAAAAATAATTTTAATAACTCGAATGCAAGCATGTATCGAATACTCATTTTATTTAACGTTGTTGCAAGTGATAAAAGAAAAATGTATGAAAAAGTGTATATTCAACTCCCATTTGTGGATTGTGGCAACGAATGGGTTAACACTAGATTTATGGACGTTCAATGACTACCAATGCCTGAATTGAAAATGAACTATGAAAATAAATAAATAATGGATAATACATAAGCCAGTTTATAGAAAGATTTTTTATCTCGTCGAAGGTTAACATGTATTTTGCAATCAGTTTTTTAATAATTTTTGTAATTGAAAATAAGAAATCTAAGATCCGTCATTTTGACGGGTTTTGTAAACCTAGTGTTAAATACGCGACGTTACCGTGGAAACACTTGGTGTATCGAATTCTTGGAGGATTTTTTCGAAAACGAAAGTTTCAATTTGTTCGGCCAAACGGAGAGGACAGAAAGGAGGATCGTTTGTCAATGACGAGTATCCCGGTGATCAGGATACCCGCAGGCCCGAAGATCCCGATCTATATGGAGCAGAAAGATATAGAAAAAGGGAGAGAAGGCACTCTCCCTCTGTCAGGATCATCCACGTGGGTGTGATGTGTACCTTGATTGGACGAGTGTGAGGCTCACGATTGCGGTTGCGGTGTGTTGTGGTCTCGCTTGTCTCCCGCAGGAGTTGACGGCTTTATCACGGGTTTCTCCTCGTTTACCGGCGTCGGTGGAGCGTCCTTTCTTGGTGGCATCCTTTCGTTTATGGCGTCCAGACCCTTTGCTTCGGCGAACGAGGTGATTTTGTGGTTCGGCGAGAATCCTTGGAGAGCTGTGAACACAACGAGCCATCTGTCAGTATATACGTTCAGTTATTTACTCATCACGCTCGAGTTCTACGGAAGAAATGTGCTCGAATCTCCGTAATTATGCGTACAGAAAAGGACACGCCTCACAGATCTCGACGATCTTGGGGTACGATGTTAAGGATGTTATTCTGAACTACTTTTCTCTATGTATGAAACTGTTGTTTGACTCTATTTTCAGAGATAATTGCAAAAATACGATGTATACAGCACTCAGTTTCGAGAAGGTATACACTTCATTTATTTCAATGATGTTGAAATATGTCGCCAAGGTTATTTTTCTTGATAACTTTATTGTTAATAACAAATTTTTTTTTTTGTAATAAATTTTAAATACTCAACGCGTACTGTGTCACTATTTTTCCATTATCCATTTCACTTATTTTTTTTTAGGGTTTTTGACATATAGCTTGACAATCTTGATGTGTGAATGCATATTGTAGGTGAAATGTATATTTTACTTTTATACGATAAAAAAATACGGAATCGAGACATTGGGGAACTAGGAAAATGGGAAATTGACGAACTGAAAAAATGGAGAATTGAGAAATTGTGAAATTGGGCATTCGGAAATGTTGGAATTTAGAAATTTAAGAATGTAGGAATTTAGAAACTTTGGAATTTATGGATTTGAGCATTTGGTAATTTGGAAAATTTTCAAACTGCGGATTCTGGAAATTTGGGAATTTGGGATTTTGAGAATTTGGGAAATTTGGAAATTGGGGAATTCGAGGAATTTGGTAATTTGGAAATTTGGGAATTTAGAAATTTGGAAACTGCGGATTCTGGAAATTTGGGGAATTCAGGGAATTTGGTAATGTGAGATTTAGGAAAATTTGGAAATTGGGGAATTCGGGGCATTTGATCATTTAGAAATTTGGGAATTTAGGGATTTAGGGATTTGGAAACTGGGTACTCTGGAAATTTGGAAGTTCGGACATTCGGGCAATTTTAATTTTCAAAAATTAAATAACAATCAGTCGAATTTAATGTGGTTCAGTGACCAAAATATTGCATTCTAGTTGAACAAACTAAAATTGTTAACTGTTCTGTGTATCGAAGAAGATTAATCCTTCGATAGCCCTATATTGGTGAAATTTACCGTTTTTTAAGGACGTCTTGCCACCAGATAACGCGCCAAGCGGTAAAGCTCCGGTCGGTGTGAGCCCCTTCAGCTGCAACACGCTTTCGCTCTCCTCCCTGAAATCGGAAAAATAACTCCATAAAATGACGATCATATTGTCCGCCCGTAGACGCGGTAAATGGCAATCGATTGCCGTTCAGCACCGCGTTAATTAATCCGAATTAATTCGTTCAGAACCGGGCTGCGGTATTTAACGATTCGATCACGGACATTTTCCGCGATGATGCCCGTTCGAACGGAACGGATCGCAGGATTTCTCATCGCGGACCATTTTCCATTTTCGATTTCGCGTTCCCACGGGAGGGCACCGGCCAGATTAATATCGCGCGTCGAAACGAAACGAAACGAGGATTATTTTCGCGAAACGCCTCGCGCGTTCCTCGATCGAGTCATCATCGATCGACCGTAAACTTTTCATCGATTTCCCGAATATTTCCGCGCAGTCGACGAATTCTATCGGCATAATCGACGCATAATTGTTCCACCAGCCAATTACGATCGGTTTGCGGGCACGAAACAGCGCGACGTTCTCCTCTCGCTGCCGGTTCTTCGTCGCACTTCACCGGAAGTTCCGGTCGCGGCGCGTCACCAACAGCGAATTATACACGTATTTTATCGTATTACCATCGCGATTCACGCCGAGTCCGTGTAATTTTGTATCGATTCAGCAATCTCGCGAAATGATCCGGCTTGTTTTTGTTTCATTCTATCCGCGTCGTTGGTGTTTAGGTTTGTTCGCGGAGTTTGTTTTGCGATTCGTTCACGGGACGCTTCGATGGATGTAATTCGAATCGATTGATGGCTACGAGGTTAAGTATTCTGGAGATAACATCTCAAATAACGACGTTAATGTCTATTAATACGTTAGACGTCTAAGGAAAAATAACTATGTACGTGGATTTGTCGTAGACGGATATCTACAAGATCTCGGTCGAGTAACGCTCGCAATTGAATGCCATATTTTTGTGTATAAAATTTCATGTAAAATTAATAATTCACTGATATAAATTTGTGTGATAATTCATTGAATGTATTAATAATGATAATTGAATTTATGTAACAATAAATTAATATACGTTCACGTAAAATTAATAATTAATTGATATAAATTTGTGTAATAATTGATTGAATTCATTAATAATAATAATTAAATTTATATAACAATAAATGAATATACATTCATACAAAATTAACAATTCATTTTATAATGAATTATTCGATTAAATTATTATTAATTATATAATTGTATGAAACTAATAATTTTATATGAAATTCATCGGTTTCATTAATCGAACTGAATACTTATTTTCAATGAAAACAGTTTCTGCAACATTTTGCAGTTACCGGTGCTTTACAGTTCTCGCCATTTTGTACAACAACCAAGTTGTAGCAACTATCGAATCCGAATTGCACTTCTAACTTATCGAACAAGAATTCTTTATCAACAATGAAGAATTAATAATTAATAATTAATAATGAATAATAATCTGAATAATTAATTAAGAATTGTTTATCAGTAAAAGTTTGTACCGATAAAGAAGCGTGAACGTATTAATTGCTTCGGAACTATGAATTTCAGTTATAACATAAAATAATAATACGGAAATAGCGGATTCTCTACTGACCTCAGAACGGAGAAGACACGCGCCATCTTGCCAATAGCTCTGATCTTGTTTCTGATTACCTCCTTGCGTAGATTGGCTGCTGCACCTAGAAAATCGAGAGCACAATGTCAGAATAATGCCTGATCGAACGCGGTTTGCGTTCATTTCGTGATCAACGACGTCGCGAAGGCAACGTGTTCGTACAAGAACAACTTTCAACACTAATCAACTAGAGGCTCTAATGGGTATCCAGCAAGAAATCACTAGCGGACTGATCTAGTATCACACATAAAAAGGTGTTACCTTCGAGCCGTCAGCGCAATATGCCGCTAATTAATTACCTACGTATGGCTGCGTGAAAGAGCCGCGATTAATGATCCACGGTTCAACTAAAATGTACACCGGAAGTCGCGTTATCGAAAAGCCTTCGCGAGATCTCGATCACCGATTCACCCCGCGATTCGGGTCGCGGGGAAAATCGAGCATGGCGTCACTACGTTATTCATACCATAGCTTGTTCGATGATTATGTTATTAAAAAAAAAAAAAAAAAAAAAAAAAAAAGAAAATAGAAATAATAAACCACTCGTTATTGTTGGATCTCACGGCAAACAACAACGGCAAACTACAGCCAGAAAAACTATGTGCACGCGACGAGCGAGTGCATATTAGTCTCGATGTACATGTAATTATTATTACTATCGCCTGATCGTGTATATCTCGCTGGATATACTCTATACGATGTTTCTAAAAAACTAATCTTTTCACCCGGCAGATACAAAAATGACGGACGTTCGTTGAATCGTCACTATTATCGTCTCTCCTTGCGACATTTTCTATTCTTGGCAGCGAACTAAACCGACAAACGCAACTAACAAAATGATCAACGTATAAATTCACAGAGAACAAATATAACAATCGTTTTTAGCGTCCTTTTTGGAAAAAGGTGAACTCGATCGTTCGGAGCGAGACAATTTTTGTTTACATGGAAAGCAAGGTTCAAAAAGTGTATTGAAAAATAGTAATTTATAACTGGTCTGGGTATAAATAGTTGTTATAAGTCGTTCGCATTTTTTTGTATTACTTTCGATCATTGTCAATTTATAAAAATTGTGTTGGAAAAATAGTCTAGGCATACAATTATTTATGGACATAGTGAACTCGGGATACGGGGATACTTTTAATCTAGGAATGTTAGGCACGTAATGGTACAAGGTTTTAAAAACATTTCAAGGTTTAAAAAAATTACTATGTCCTCTATCTTATTCACTGTTCTAACAAGTTTATAACCCGTTTTTCAGAAAGAGAATTCTATTAATTACTTATTGTCACCGATAGATATCAATTATCAATACTATTAATAAAAACTGGCAATGATCGACGTTACAAAAAAAACACCTGCAATCGATACAAATCACCAGTACAAAAATTGATCTTTTATAACAACTATGAATAACCAAAGTCGTCTGAACAATTATATCAATCCTCGTATCACATCTTATTTTAATCTCGCAACAGTTGTCTCTGCGAATTCCTTCAACTGCCGCAACAAAGTGCAAAGAAAATAAAGAAAAAAAAAAAAGACACATCGAATAATAATGACCGAACCGTTCGAACGTCGCGCGTCGCCAGCGTGCGCGCACGCGCACGCGTTCTATCGCGGACAAAGACGCGCGTTTTATCATCCTTAAACGAGGTTCATAGTTCACGCGTATTCACAGAGATCTCGTCGTTTCCTTTTTTTATCGGCGAAACCGGAATCGACACGAGCAGGTAAAAAAGAAAACATAATGGAGAAACATTTGAATCGTATCGTACCAAATATACATACATATGTAAAAGTCTATATATATATTATGTATACATATATATATACAGAGGGAGAGTGCACGAGGATAATAGCACAAGCTCATTGCATGCAAAATGCACGCGCGCGCGTGCAAACGAAGCTCGGTGCGCGTACATGCGTGCACGTACGTGCAATATGGCGTCTACGTGCTGCAGGCCATCGGCTACACAACCACAGATCGTTTTGTTATGCAAAAAAGGATAAAAAAAAAAATATACGAAGTAACTCGAGCAATGCGAAAGAAGGAGGTCATCATGCGCATGCAAAGTCGAGCGCGAGAAACGTACGCACCATCGGGTCACTACGGGTGCTTTACCAGTCGTCGCTCTTTTTTTTTTTATTTTCATTCTCATCTTTTTTTCTTCTCTATTTTCCGCCCGTTTTTATTCGGGTCAGAATCATCGCTACTTCTCTACATTCGCGTTTTCTAGCTTTTCAACGTACCGTTCGTATTTCTTTGCCCCCCTTTATCGCTAGTTTTGTAACCCGTATCTACGTGTTAGAATTTTTCGCGGGACGCTCGGGGAAGAGAACTTAGCTTCGTGTATGGATTTTTTTCTTGCGGACGGAGGTGGGCACAATGGTAGTACAATTCAGTCGTTCTCAACCTCCACCAAATTGCATTAATGTCTCTCGATTTATTTGTGTTCAAGTATGATGAATTTTGGAACCGGAGATTTCTGCAAACGCAGTGTTTCAGGACTTTAGGGTTTTGGGATTTCGGAATTTTTTAACTATTTCGGGACTATATGATTCTAGGAGACAAAGGATTATGAATTTTGGAAAGATTTTTTGGGTTTGTAAGATTTTGGGGCTGTATGATTTTGAGACTACATTTTTGGGACTATAGGAATTTAATGAGGGATTTTCGTTTTGTAGGAGCATGGAACTCTAGAATGTTGAGACTACAATTTTTTTTGAGAATATAGGATTTTGAGAATGAAGGATATTGAGACTAGAAAATTTTTGAGAGTGCGCAATTTTGAGGCTGAAGGACTTTGGATCTGTAAGAGTTTGGGACTCTAGGATATTGAGACTAAAACATTTTTGTGAGTACAGGATTTTGGAACACTGACATTCTAACACTATAAGATTATTAGAAGTACAGAATTTTGAAATTACTCAACTTTTGAACATTTAAACTTTATATTGGTGAAATTTTTTATTTTTTGGACTTAAGGACTTTGAACAACCACGTAACATAACCGACTGATCGTCAAAAAATTATCATTTTCTTATATTATAATCTACATCTAGAAATACATCAAATGTGTAACATTACACAACCGGGTTTGAGAGTGATAACTTTGAGACACCCTGTGTACATTAATTCGTTAACAGTTACGTTCTTATTCCCCTTAATAATGCCCTTACTCACGTTCTTCGTGTCAAAACTACCCAGTTACTCTATAATAAGCCCATAATTATGCATACGAGAGCGTTACGTTTGTCTAATCCAGAAAAACTGAAGTTGAGAACGACCAAGTGCTGTACTAACGATCCGCCATTAAACTAGCTTATCATTCTACGTATAATTGTTAAAAGCACCGACGGTGAATAGTTAAGAGGTTTAAGGTTGAAATTGTGCATGAAATTCTAGACGCATAGGTACGGGTTAAGAAGCGTACTACAGGCAATTGGTTAAACGAGATATCGAGCAGCCATCTTGTTCTCGAAGGAATACAAAATGGTGGCCCCGTTTGAACGCGTAGCCATCGTTATCGTTATCGAACCCAACTATCACGTTTTTCTTTCGTTTATCTACGATATGCCTCGTTTTCTGTACTTAAAGTATCGTATATACAAACTCGATCACTATACCTCCTTTTACTGTACAAACATTAAATCGCACGACGGAAATAAACTTAAAAATTCATGCTATACGTTTCAACTATATCACGATTTACACATATATTCGATGTACCATCGATTTTTTTTTTTTTATTTCGCTTTTTCCCATTGTTCGTTGGGAAATCGAAGGGATAGCAACATGTATTAGTCATACTCCATGGGAATCTCTAGACTTAGCTTGTTCGTTCTAAAGGCAATTTCACATGAGTCGACATACGTGAAAATATTGTCCCGGTGTCGTCTTGTTTCCGCTTCCCTAAGCATTCGCGAATTAAATTTGCGGATGTCAGGGGTTGCGAGGCTACAGCAAATCGGGCAACTTGTCACTTAATCAGATACTTCTTGCTGATGGAGATTTGAGAGATGCTACTGTTTCTCAATTTTTCTTTTTCTTTTTCGGATTCTTTTTTCGAGATGATCAATGGAAAGAGGGTCGAATACTTTTCGATTCTTTTTGCAACCTCTTTGTTTCGATGGAACAAATACGTTAACGATGTCGCGATTTAGCGCCATTTTGTGAAGAACGGTAAGGGAGAATACAGCAATGGCGGTCACTGTTATTACAAATATTATTATCACGAAACGATGTTGTTATTTTTCACGTATTTTGAACGTTTTTGTATCTCAGAATTGGTTCAGTAAAATGTTGCAATGTGTTTGAAAATAATAAGTTCCTTTATATTGCACTGAATTAGGTGACGTACACAATATCGAAATTTCTGAGACTTCTCTTATAAAGAGAAGTCATTTGAATACGTTTATTATATCATCGAAATACTATTTGTTCTTAGTATTTAATTATGTACCGAAGAATTTAATTAATTTAATAAGCACCGAAGTAGTCAATATCGAACGAGATACAATTTTATTGGACAAAGATGATTAAATGACATTATTCTTGATAAATCTAAATTATTAATTATAATATACTAAATGCCATTTCGTCGATGATTTCACTTGTTCGAAACAAAAATCCTTCTGAATGTAGAATAAATGCCATTGAGAATTAAAATGAAAGCTAGAATTTTATCACTAACACAACGGTTCGTGGATGATGACTCAAAATAGGTAATTCATTTATTATTTTTATTATCTCGATTTGAATATATTAAATTCAATTTCATCGACGATCTCATACATGAAAGTTTTTTGAAACAAAATTTGTTCTGGTCGCGACAAGGCATTATCTATTACTACGAACAACGGCGTCGAAATATACTTATTTGGATATTTGCTAATTTTAATAAAAAAATGATAACCTAGAATTTTATCGTTTAGAAAATGGTTCGTGGACGATGACTGTAATTAGATTATTCATTTATTATTCGAGTTTGTTTAAGATCATTGATTAAGTGACCACCGTTACCAGGTTCTCCCGTACACGACCGAATTTTACGAGGCGGGTAACGTTTTAATTTTCCCGTAATCCGCGATCGCACGGCTAACGCTGCATGGAAAAGCTTTTTGCGAACGTTCTGCTGAGATGGCAGGAAGAAAACATTTCTGGAATATCCTGCGACGCCCATTTCCTCGTAAAAGCGTAGCACGAAAGGTCAGCGCGAATCGAGAGTCCCGTTCTTGTCGTTTATTCGAAAGGATACGTCAGTTTTTTGTCGCGTTAAACTATGAAACCGGCCGTTTCTTTTTTGCTCCTCGACATTTTTAATAACTTCGGATTACCAGTTTTTACCACCTATTTAACGTTACCTATTCAAATGCGATGTTATTTTATTCGTTCCTTCGTGAACTGTTCTCTCCCAGTTCTATTGATCGATCCTGTATCGATTAATCTTTTCGTAGGCAGTTTTTGTGTCTGCGTCGAGAAATATTGGAGACACCAAAACGCTTATAAACGACGTCCAGCATATGTTCGCGTATTTTTAGTGCTCTTAATATATGTTACGAATAACAGCACGGGAGAGAAAGTTTCGAGAGCTTTTGGTAGAAGAACAAATTCTAAGAAAGAATTAGTTTCACAGTTACAAAAATCACATACTTTTAATGAATATACATTCTTTTTAATAAATGATCAATTACTTTAAACGAATACTGATATCAGTAAGTACAAGAACAAATTCAAAGAAAAAATTAGTTTTACAGTTAAAAAAACGACATACTTTTAATCAATATACATTCTTTTTAATAAATGATCAATTACTTTAAAGGAATACTGATATCAATAAGTACAAGAACAAATTCTAAGAAAGAATTAGTTTTATAGTTACAAAAACGACATACTTTTAATGATTATACATTCTTTTTAATAAATGTTCAATTACTTTAAACGAATACTGACATCAATATTTTGACGATGTTCGAATTTCATAAATTATACGCAACTTAATATTGCAATTGTAAGTTCTATTTCTAGTACAAAAAGAGGAAACTAATCTTGTTCTGTATACTTGAAAATAAGAATTAATACGCTAAAGATTAATTACAGTATAAAATCATAATTAAAGAAAAATCTATGATACACTCCGGAATGCGCAATTATAACAATTTCTGTAAAACATAAATAAACCTTTAAAAATACATAAAATATCGACCGACGAAACTTTGCTCCTTAAAATTGTATCCTCGTTAATTTATAAAATTACCTGTCCATATCGACGATAAAATGTTCGTAACATATATCAAGAACGTCAAAACGAGCAAATCGAAACATACTCCAGACAGCGACCCTTAGATAACGGTTTATGGAAAAAAGAAGTCTCTCCAACATTTTCTATTTACCTGTCTCGGCTGCGAGTAAACCCGAGGAACGTTCACGGGAGAAAATACTTAAAGCTGGGAAATCGATCATAGAAAAAGAAAAAAAAAGAGAGAGAGAGTAAGGGGTTGTTCGAGAGGAATGGGGGAGTTGGATATCAGCCTCTCGCAAGAACGATCTATCAAGAAGTATCGTGTCCAGCGTTCCCTTCAAAGCTGAAGAACGCAACGACGATGAAATTTCGGGCTGTTGCTGAGGGAGCACAGTTACATTTATCGATCATCCCTTGCAATCCTGCGGCTTTCACCGAGAAGGACGATGCGGCACATACAACGACGTACGTCACTACTAATTTATACAACAGATCAAGCCTTTGCTCTCTAGACATTTACGTGTCAGCGCATGATTACGCACTCGTGGCCCGTCGCAATGGCGTATTATCCTTGGATCAACTATCGATATCACGGAAACACGTTTCCGACATAATCCATAAAACGGTGGTTCTCAAACTTACGCGGTTTTGTACACAACTTGGTTCATCGCGAGTTTATCGTGCAACGGATGCGAGCTTCGGAACGCGAGTTTATGATAGCACTGAAATTCTCGAACATTCGAGGTTAGATGTTTAGAATAATGCAAGATTTCTCGTTTGGATTTTATTTAATTTTCGGTTGTTCAAGTTTTCTATCGAATTTTCGAATTTACAAATTTCTACAGTTTCAGATCTGTAAATTCCTGGATCTCTGCATTTTTAAATTTTCATGTTCTCAAATTCTGTAATTATGGATTTTCTATATTTCCAAATTTTCATATCCCCAAATTCTCAAACCGTAAAATCTTAGAATTTCCAAATTTGTATATCCTTAAATTTTCAAACCCCCAATCTCAAAATTTCTAAATTTTCATATCCTTAAATGCTCAAACCCCCCATCTTAAAATTTCTAATATTTCACATCCCCAAATTCTGGGACCTTAAAATATTTGAATTTCCAAATTTTTATAACCTTAAACTCTCAAACCCCCAATTTCTAAATTTCTAAATTTTCATATCCCCAAACTCTCAAACCCTCAATCTTAAAATTTCTACATTTTCATATCCTTAAATTCTCTAACCCCCAAATTTCTAAATTTCTAAATTTTCATACTCTTAAATTTTTAAACTCCTAATTTCCAAATTCCGAAATCTCTAAACTTCCAAACTTTTGTATCCCCCAAATTCACAAATTTTCAAACCCAGAAAATCCCAAATTCCCAAATTGTAAATTATTGCATCTCTCAATTTGCATGTTCCAAAATCCAAAAAAATCCCAAACTTTCGCATCTCCGAATTCGCGAAGTTCGAAACCCTTAGATCCCTAAATACCTAAATTTCTGAATTTGAAGCGCAGCAACGCTAAATTTGAGAACCACCGCCTTAAAACGAAAATGGTCATAAAAAATATGTAAAGAGAAGTAGAAGAATATTTTTCTTAGACGATTTAAAACGCCACTGCGGCCACGTTCTACCGAGCTAACATTTATCGTAAGGTGTTCGAGTTTGGCACCGAGCGATGGAGTCGGAGATCCATCGATTTTTTATTAGCAATTGCTATAATTATTCAAGCTGTTCCAAAAGCGTTTCTAAGAGATGCAACACACTCTTCGAGCTCTTTATAAAGTAACAAGTTTTAAAATTTAATTTTCGACTGATTAATTTGTTTACTATTAAAAACTGTTCATGTACTATACAGGGAAGTACAGTGGACTCATGTTATATTGTCATCGTCGAGGCATTATAGATTGTTCAATGATTTTTTTCTTTTGTATAATCCGGAAATGCATTGTGAAAATGGCAATATAACGAGAGTCTACTATATTTTATTTGTAGATTTGATGGCTCAAATTTTGAATACCTTTTATTATACTTAGGGAGAGCCATCTGATGTGATAATTTTAAAATAGTTTGTTGTTAATTGACTACATCCATCTTTTTACATAAAATCTTAATATTTCTGTAAAAATCTCTCAAAATTTGTTGTATGAAACATTAAATTAGAACTAGAAATTTTATAAATAAACAAAACACAAAAGATACCACGCAATCATATGTAAAAGTACAGATTAGATGAATCTCCCTGAATTTTTCATACATAATCGAAAGTTTTTACTACGGATGAAAAAGAGGATTTCAATGACTGTGCACTATGCACGAAATGTTGATCAAATTTGTTCATTAACAATCAGGTTATTAAAATTTTGGAAGAACTAAAGGATCGATATTTTAATCTCATTATTATCGGCTCGAAGGGTGTAATTATGACAAAATTGTTCATTTCGAATGCAGCTGAAAATACGTGTGTTTTCGAATGGATCTCCGTGTCATTCGATGCATAGACGTCGCCATTGCGAATCGATCAAATTTCCCTAGATCAGGAGTCGGCAAACTGCAATTTACGGTACCAATCTGACCCGTATTTCATTATCTACTGTCTATAAGTTCATTACAATTTTCTGACTAAAAACAAACTATCTATCTCGTTATAATTATTCTGATATTGGAAATTGACGCCCAAGTCTTTGATACATTGTAAAAATATTACTTGTCTTTTTAAGAAATTAAAAAAGTAATATTTGTCCATTGCATAAATTGTAAAAACATATTGTATTTTCGAGAAACTGTAAAATTGTCATTTTCATTTTTGATAAATTGTTCAAATAACATCGGTACTTCTAATGAATTATAAAAATAATATTCCTACTTTTTACACATTAAAAAGCACCAGTATTCTCTATAAACCATAACAATAAAATGTGCGGTTTTTACAGACAGCAAAAACAATATTTATAGATTTATAAATCATAAAGGTAAACCTTGCACATGAACAAATTGTATTCCTACCAACAAAATTGATGAAATAATTAAGGTTGACAAAACCAGGTGAATCAACCATAATTTTATATCAGCTAGCTTTTCGAGCTTTCATATACAGAACAAAATATCTGTAAATTTCTCAACTGACTAAAAATGGTACTCGAAAGAAATAATGCCCGAAGGCAGCCACCTAAAGATCTAAAATCGAACCTCGACAAATTCGAACCTCGTAAAGAAAAAATTTGTTCAGTCTTACACGTTTTACTTTGTACGCGAAATTTAATTTCCAGTTAAATTATAAAACAAGCTTAGCTGTTCGGTGGACACAGTAAAAAGTTTGCCAACTCCGATTCTGTAATTAAACGACCGCGACGCCTATGCGACTCGATCTGATCGATGCACCCGCGTTTTCGTTCGTTTACAACGAACAGGAAGCTTCGCGAGAGCCTAATCTTCCGTCGACAGACTCTCAACGGACTCGTATGACCCGAACCGATCGAATCTTCCGAGTCTCTCGACAGGAAACACCAGGCGCTAGGTCGTGTTCCTATTTCATTGCGTGCTCGTCTCATGGAGGATCAGAATATAAAAAAAAAACTCATCTAACGCACCCTCTTTTCCTAAAAAAAAAAAAAAAGCCTTACTGAATCACCTAATCGGTCTAATTTCTGAAATATATTCGTTCCATTCCGCGAACGATCGATTTCACCCGCGATTATCGATCGTTGTTCGGTGACCAAATTTTTTAAACGATTTCAATCGTGAAACGACGTAAATATGATATTACGGATTAATAAAAATGAAATTTGGAACGCAACAGAGGGTGATCCGCAAGATCGAGTTTTTGTTTTGGAATATCTGGATCCTCCACGATCGAGATCTATCACTTTCAACAGAAAAGAACTCACCGTACGCGATAGTAGGTGGGGTCGTATTCGGACCAGACCGTCGGGTTACCATCGTGGTTACCATGGCGGCCATGGTGACCATGGTCGTTTTACCGATGGTGAGAGCGTGGACGTAAGTAAAAGGACAGAAGTAACCAACAATGTGAGAGCAGCATCAATGCGGCCGAAGAGATAGAAATAGATAGAGAGAGAAAGGCAGATATGTATAATGTTGTTTTTCAAATTTTGTTGTTGAGGTCGGTCGTTTTGTTTGTTTGTTTTTTTTCGAACAGTCCAATGTGGAAGATTCGTATCGAATCGTTATTTTGTACAGTTTCGGGTGATCGATGATGATGATGATGATGATGATGATGATGGTGGTTGTTGAATGTGGTGTAAAGAAAAGACACATAGAACAGACAAGAGAAAGAGTGCACAACTTAAATTGCATTCAAAGTTAAGCGATGGTGCGTTAGAATTTTTGGAAACTTTTTGTTTACAAATTATTTCTTGATACATAGCTAATATTGTGTTTATAAAAATTCTTTGCAAAAATTTCTTTGTTAAAATATAAAAATATGCACGGGAGACTGTAAAAAATCGAGGAACATATTTGACACATAAATTTGATCCTTACAGTGTTCAATGAATCAAGAAATATTTTATGTAATCCAACTTGTTTCTTATACAGGCTGAGTCAAAAATGTGAAGTATAAAAATGTAGGGTGATTTTGCGTTTTAAAGTAATTTCAAGGGTATTAGATTGTAAAAGGGGTTAATATTACGTTTATACATTTGTACAGAATATATTTGATAAGGAAGGATTATTGATTAAAGTTATATTGATGAACGAAGAACCACCCCGTTTGACTCACCCCGTATGTAAAAGAGTAATTCTAATGTGCACGTCGAAGCTTCAGAGGGTAAATTTGTGATACAAAAGAAAGAAAAATGGTCACACGAACGAGAAGTTCCTGTGGCAGTTTTTTACATTTTATTTCCAAATTCACCCATCGAAATGTCGACACGTAATTGAGGATTACCCTTGTAGATTCGTCGCCTCCGATCGAGAATGTCCAATACATATTCATCGAATAATGTTTTTGTCCTAAAGTCCGACACACGCGATCCTCGAATTTTTTCATTTCAAATCGGAAACCCTCACATTTCACGTTCAAAGTTAGCAAAATTCAAAATTCTCAAATTTGACGTTCAATGTTAGCAAAATTCAAAATTCTCAAATTTCACGTTCAAAGTTAGCAAAATTCAAAATTTAAAATTCTCAAATTTCATATTTAGAATTTGCAAATTTTACATCCGAAATTCCCGAATTTCACATTCTCGAATTTCACGTTCAAAGTTAGCAAAATTCTAAATTCTCAAATTTCATATTTAGAATTTCTAAATTTTACATCCGTAATTCTCGAATTTCACATTCAGAGTTTGCAAAATGTTTAATGCAAAATTCTCGAATTTCAAATTCCGAGTTAGCAAAATTCTAAATTCAGAATTCTCAAATTTCACATTTGAACTTTGCAAACTGTAAATTGAAATTTTCCAAATTAAAAATTCGAATTTCCCAAACTTCGAATTCGACGATCCCAAATATTGAATTTAGATCTCTCAAATCTCAAATTCCAACTTTTCAAATTTCAGACCCGAAGGTTTTAAATATCAAATTCGAAATCGAATAACTGATTGGAAGTTCTCGAATCGAGTTCAACAGAAAAGATATGCGATAAATTGTTTAATTAATATTGAATGGTGAATACTGAAAGCGTAAAAAGGTTATTAGTGGGAAACACGGGCAGTCTGCGTTTGAACATTGCAATAAAAAAAAACATTCATTCCAATATCTCGAACTTGATTAATTTTTCAAGTAACAAATGCGATTTCAAATGAATTTTCACTATCAAATTTTTCAATTATTTGCAAGTCGAATCTTACAAATTGAAATTGATTTTGTCAAATTTTAACGCACTCAAAATCTTAATATCAAATTCGAGATTAGTTTATTTTGAAAATTGTAAAAGTTAAATGCAGAAATTTTTAATATACGGGAAAAAGTTATAATATTTTGCGATCGGGAATGCAATTTCATAAGTTTCAGGTTTCATATCAAAGAAGGTTGTACGCAGACGGCCCCGGTTTAAACTTCATGATTACTTTCTATCGAATGTTTGTCTCTACGTCTGATTTTCATTAAACTTTTCATTAAACGATATGCTTGTGTTTCGCATATACGAAACAGAGCTCGACGAAAATAATCACGATAGCGGGGAACAGGTATCGATTTAATCGAACTACAATTGTACATCGTAACTCGAAAATATTGTGCGTGGTTAATAACACACCGCTACATAGAAGCTACCTGCAAAAACTGATTAAGAAAAAAGTGTATGATTAATACGTGGTTCATTGATCGCTAAAGAATTCATCTGATTAATTTTTCTGATCCATGTATATACGTATCATTTTGACCCGGTATATAATGTATATGCGAATATGTATGTAAAATATATGCATATCTATTTCTATTAGATGTATTTAAATATATGGAAATATACAAAAAAAAAACATATTTGAAATTTCTATTATATCGATCATAGATTAATTTTCAAACTTAAAAAAGATTATTTTTGACCTTGTAAGGAATTGAGGTAAATAATAATAAAAAATCATTTAACGAGCACGTTCGTATGCGATTTTTCATATGAAACAAAAAACATGTGATTATATAAAAAGTAGTACAATGTGTAAACCATAGTTATTTGACAAAAAAGATTTTTACGTTGTATGATTTATTAATGTAATATTACGTAACGTGTCGAGTCAACTTTGAAAAAGACAAGAAATAAGCAGATAATAAAAGGCAGAGACATCAATCGGATGAATTCCTCGACGATCTTCGTTGAATAGTCTAATTCGATTAATATAATTAATTTAATCCTAGGAGCTACTCGACGCTATAGCATGCGCGATAAAAAAGAAAGATGAAAATAAAATAGTGTCGCAAGACTCTTTCAGGCGAGTTAATAGTATAAAATAAACGCGAATGACCGAAATTAGAGGTATTAAAGAGAACGTAAAACGAGCAAATCAGGGGACACGGTTGGAAGAGAAGAGCCGGAGTTGTTTCGCGAGATGCTGAGGAAAAAGAGAGGAACAAGGGTTATTCGATGAAAAAGAAATGATGGCACGATGTCAAGCAACGATGTTCGTGATAATAGGTACCAACGATATCAAGAACGTTGTAAATAATAAATAATATTTTCAATGTTTTCATACGTTTTCTATGGGGTCGGGATCGTCAAATGCTGTAATATACGGGAAAAGGTTTGGAAACTGTGGCTGTTGTTCGTGTTTCGGGATTACAACTTCTTCGGTTCTTAGATATTCGTATATTCGAATTAAAATTTGAAGAATTGAATATTACTGACATCAGGATATTCGAATTCGAACGGTATTCATGTTGCACCGGAATTCACTGCTGTCCGAAACATTTTATCACTGGTACTCTATTCACATTCGAATTGCACGAGTATTCGAATGATTCGAATTACGGAATTTCTGAAATAAACACTAAATAATTCGAACTTTTGAATTATACTTCGATTCGAATGGTAATAGTTGGATTATTGCAATTCCACTGATATTCGAATAATCGGAATCTTAATTTTACCAGGAAATTCAAATATTTGAGTTTTAATTTTCCTAAATAAATTCAAATATTTGAGTTTTAATTTTACTAAGAAATTCATCTATTTCGAATAACAGAATTTTTATTTTACCACGAAATTCAATTATTTCGAATATTAGAATTTTTATTGTACCACGAAATTCATATATTTCGAATATTAGAATTTTTATTTTACCACAAACTTCAAATACCTCGAATGCGAATTTTAATAATATTCAAATTCGAATAATGAAAAAGTGAAAAAATGTCGGATCATCACCAGGGGATTTGAACTCTGATCTTCCGGTGGTTAGTCAGTGACTTTATTCGCGACGCTAAAATCATTCAACCATATTGTTTCTTTCACGATTCCTTTTCTTGTATCTAAAAATCCCTACAGTATTAAAAAATTTGAATTACCCGTATCATCCATATTATTTAAATTATTCCGATGTCAGCGTTCGAATATTCAAAACGTTCAGATGTCGAAAAAATCGAATCATCTAATAAACAAGATTCAAAATAATCAATAAAGATGAAAATAGGTCAACAAAATTAGAAGTGAAGCTGAATAATGAACGAAATTCGAAAGTTAATCAACAAAGCTGAATGCGAAATTAAATAATCCATAAAACTCGAAAAACGTTCAACAAAATTGCGACCGCAATCGAATAATCGACAAAAATTAAGAGTTGGTCGACAAAACTGTGACCGAAACTGAACAGTTAAAAAAAGTCAAAATCGACTTGTTCAACGCAATTTAAGACCGATCCCGAGTAATCGATAAAAATTGTAACTGGAACGTGAAGAATTCTTGATTATTAAAAGACGTTTAATCAGAAGGAAATAAAAAAAAAAATCAAATGAATAAGAAGAAGCAGGGAGAAAGGAATCGTACTACCCCAACGTAAATGTCTGTACTTGAACTCTTAATATCGTAATTTCCAAGGAAACGAGCACGAAATGGGACGATTCGAAACGTCGAGGCCAATTAAAAGTTACCCCTTGGTAATCGTTTGTTCTTAGCTTCGGCTTCAACTTGAATTTCAGCCCCTTTAAACGCGAAAACAGCCACAGAAATGATCGTAGAAGCGTGCACAGGCTTGAAAGGGTTGGCGTGCCGAGATTGGGGGCGGTTCGGGGGTTGGAAAAATCGGCGTTAAAATCGTGTCGAAAGGTCGTATCGTCCGTGGATGCGTCACGTTGCTTTGCGAAAGAGAAGTAAACGGGGTTGGAAACGGCCGCGAGAAAGATAGAAATCCGATCGAGAAACGGGGTTCGAGTGTTCACGCAGCTGTGACACTGTGGTCGCAGCCTTTTCGAACGACGAACCGGAGAAAACGAGAGAAAAATAAAAACGGGCTAAATGGAAATAATAAAAATACTGCGTAAAAAAAGAAACGGGGAAACCTGAAGATCGAGGCACTTGAAACGGGAGGGTCGAGGACGATGGTTCTGTTTTATCTTTCTCCTAAATGCACTCGGCTCGAATTAACCCCTAACCTCTTCAAGAATATCGTACGTTTCATTTTCTTTTGCATATTTTTCATGCGTGAACATTTCTTTCTGGGTGTATTTAATTCTTGTGCAATTTTTTTTTTTATTCGACCCTCGCTCGGTTATGACGAGTCCAATGGACTTGTATTGGCCTAATTTGCGTATTATAGTCCACGTTTAATTTGGACTTTAAAGAATTCGTAACACGAACGCGAATATGCAGCGAGTGTTTAATGATGTCGAGGATTCTTGAAAATTTATCATAAGTAAGGTTAACCTTTATTTGATTAATAGTCGCGTGTTATTTTCATGTGGCATTTAACAATAAAATAAAATTAAAACGATAGACTATTCTTTTATTTTATTTTGTAAAAATTATCCTTGAAAAGGTCAAGTTCTTTTCAAAATTATTATACTTCAAGGATAAAGTTCATTTAAGTTTCATCCCTTCGTTGCTGAAATATGATACTCATAAATTATTTATACTATGGTTATTTAAATTTATTCATACTCGACTTCCACAACACAGATTAAGACACTTTTTACATCTTTTTAAAAATTATAATATTTTATTTCCAATAGTATAATTAAAAATTGACGTAAAAATTACTTTAATAACCCATATGGTAATAAATGTATCAAATTAAATATCTTTTCGATAAAAAAAATACTTAAGCAATTAATTTCTAAAAAGTAGAAATTTCCAGAAAATGATCATAAATTTCTTAAAAATAATTTTTTGACTCCTTGTATCTTTTTTCAGCAACAGGAAGAAGATACTTCGATCGTTTTTAAACAGCCACAGCAATGTTAGGATTAAAAACTATGCTCATTTTTTAATCTGAACCGAAAGAACGTACAGAAACTCTGAAGAGAGAACTGTCGACCGAAGGAGTAAGATCATTTAATTTAATGTTAATTATGACAGTAGACAGTCAAGAACGAGGTTGTAAAATAACGAGGTAATAACCAAGTTGAAAGTGGTAATTTGATAATTGCTTTACAAATTAATCTCTTAACGAGCTACTGTCACAACTGACACTTCGTACGAGTGCAGTTATCGTAATTGTCAACGTGTCTCTAATTAACTATTAATTATTCCAGTTAGTCCAATCTCGCTGACACGTTAGAGACACTGTCTGAAGATGCAAACATAATTCATACCTCTTCATGTTCCCAGTTAAAAAATGTACTATCAATTAACAACATCAAACACCTACCAAAATTGCAAACCTACTGTCAAATTAAATATTACATTATATTACTGACATTATTGATAAACCCATATTATATTTCTAACATAAGTTCTATATTCGTATATATTTCATAAAATTACTTTATTGTCATATTTTTAGTAAAAGTCTCATACTATCATATTTTTTATATAAATCCCATATTATTATATTGTTAATAAAAGCCCCACGATATTATATTGCTAGTAAAAGTTCGACTCTATCATAGTTTCGATGCAGGTCTCATAGTACCATACTTTTAATAAGTTTCACACCACATTTTCAATATAAGTCCCATATCACCATATTTTTCCTAAATCCAGGATACTATCATATTTTCAATGAAAGTCCCCCATCACCACATTTTTGATAAAGGCACGTCACCATCGTATTTTCGATAAAAGTCTCCTATCACCACATTTTTAACAAAAATCCCACACAGAAATACTTTCAATAAAAGTCGCCATCGTACATTTAATAAAAATCCCGCACCACCGTATTTCAAATAAAGATCCCGCGCTATATTTTTGAACGAAACTCCTTCGGTGTCGCGTTTTTAATAAAACTCTTTCGTATTTTCACCGAGAGTCCCACACCCTAGTTTTTAACGAACGTTCCAAATTTTCGTTTCAATCGGAAGCGAAAAATCGGGCTGCCTGCATTACCGAAGAAATAATCAGAGCCAGAAGCGAAGCGTCTGAAAACGTTCGATGTCGCCACGCTCCAGTAACAAAATTAATTTCTGCGAACGTGGCCGAAAGAGGGCGGAATCGTCAAAGAAAAACACGCGGGGGAAGAAGGGGCTTTGGTAAATTAAACGGAACGCGATTCTCTGAAAACCCAGATCCGTTTGATCGCGCGGAAGACGAACGACGGGGTTGCATCGGGTCACGGCTGACAACGGGGATGAAAAGATGCCCTTCCTCTCCTTATCTCCCTCGACTCGATGCATTCGATCGATCGATACACCCTCACCCGGCCGACAGTGAACACAGCTGTTTCAAAACTGCCCTATGACCGCGAACAACTGCACATTTTTATCCGATTTAACCGCACAGCAACGTCGACTTTAACCCGATTTGTTTCTTCAATTGACCACGATAAATTATACCACAAATCGTACTGCGCGTCACCCAGGAATTGGCGCGTGAGAAGGTTGAAACGAAACATAAGAAGTATTGTTTATATTCTTTGAGTTAACTGATATACATGACTACGCTAACCAATAAGATTCTATCACTGAAAATACGAATGAGTCGATACGCCAACTCCCGAGTTGTAGATAGTACGACAATATAAATGTTATTAATTCTAGTAAGATATTTTCCAAGTTTCACTGAGGACTATAGAAACGATACTAACGATATAAGGTCGAAACAAAATAATTACACATTTATAGATTTTTGCGAGCTGAATGCGAATCCCGTTCCTCAGTTTTTGAAAAGATTGTAAATTTTCAACTTTCGAGATGTTTTGTGCTTTTACGATAGCTATAAAACGATGTAAATTGATATTACCTTGTAAATGTTTAAATATGTACAAATGATAATAAAAGTCTTAGTAGAATCAATTTTTTTAAGAAATTTAAATATTTCGAATATTAGCATTTTTATTTTAGCACTAAATCAAACATTTCGAATATTAGAATTTTCCGTTTAGCACGAAATTCAAATATTTCGAATATTAGGATTTTTCTTTTACCACAAAATACAAATATCTCGAATGCGAATTTTAATAATACTCAAAATTCGAATAATGAAAATGCGGAAAAATGTCGGATCATCACCGGGGATTTGATCTCTAATCTCTCAGTGGTTAGTCAGCGACTTTACCCACAACGCTAACATCATTCATCCATATTTTTTCTTTCACGATTCCCATTGTTGCGTCTAAAAAATCCCTACAGTATTAAAAAATTTGAATTACCCGTATCATCCATATTAGTTAAATTATTCCAATTTCAACATTCAAATATTCAAACATTTTCGATGTTGAAAAAATCCAATAATCCAAAATAATCCAAATTTAAAATAATCAAGAAAGATAGAAGGCAAAAAGCAGACGATATATTCTTGCAAGATATCCAAATTATTTTGACCGAGAAGATCATGCTGCAATATTGATTTATTTACTTTTCTACTTTATTTTCAATTTCGATGTAAATATGCATTTAATGCCGATACTTCTAGCATTAATAGTTCACGATTCGTGACTGAACGGTGCTAAAACATTATTTAAAAAATGTTCGCAATTTCGTTCTGACATAAACTTTGAACGGCTGATTATTTCAAAGGAAGTATAGTAACGCGACGGTCAGACGGCCGTTTTAAAACACGGTGTAGAATGTCGAGAGGTATAAAGGCGAAAAGAGAGGAGAGAAAAGACGAAGGAACGGGCACGTTTCGAACAAAGAACCGAAAACAATCGACCAGCTAGATAGCTACCATTGCACGTACGCGCTCGAAGATTAACCGTGTTTCATCCGGATTATCTGTGCATCAGTCAACGCCTGCTTTCCGTGGATTGTTTGGAGGAGAAACGTATTGTCGTTGGTTGGATATCGATCGCGAGTTCACCAGAGTTCATCTGCCTTTTCGAGCTTTCTCTCTTGCACCTCGACCGAGAAAGAGAACTAGGGTATTTGGATGAAACCCGACGATACTCGACTGCAACCCGAACGTCTACGCCGACGCACGATTTAAAATTTATATTTAATTCTCAGTTCGTTCTCGTATTCGTACATTTTCTGATTTCGCGAGTATATTTCCCGAGGGCCGAACGCACAAACGCTCCGTAAACGAGTGCTCGGTTAATGATCGTCAGTTACAAAATTTAGGGACAAGAAAGGGTGTTGATAAAATGCGACGCTGGATTTCGCCGATTATTCTTGATTTTCGACACAAAATGTTTGTAGATAAAATGTTTTTAACGAGTGTTATTTGAGTGTACAGGTGTAGTGTGCAATTGAAATGTACACTTCGCTAAAATGTACAATTAAAGCGTACAATTCATCAAAGTGTACAATTAAGTGTGCACAATTCACTGAAGTGTGTAATAAAAATATACAATTCATTAAAGTATGTAATTGAATTACAATGTACAATTAAAGTGTTCGATTCAATAAATTGTATACTTCACCGAACAATTAATGTTTATTTTAATATTCAGTTTAATAAAGAACAATCGAACAATGAATGTGTCAAGAATAAATTTATGCGACGTTTCGTTCTTTTTCCTATGCAATTTTGGACAGGAGGAATGGTCAATTGATTTTAATTAATAATAATTAATGTTTTGATTAAGTCCAATTAATTGTAACACAAGTTCAAACAATTTTAACACAAATCCAATAAAATTTAATGCAAAACCAATTAATTTTGACGGAGGTTCAAATAAATTTAATATAAGTCCATTTAATTTTGGTAGCAAGTCCAATTAATTTTAACCTAAATCTAATAAATTTTAATGTAAGACCAATTAATTTTAACGTAAGTTCAAATAAATTTAATATAAATCCATTTAATTTCAAAGCGAGTCCAATTAATTTTAACATAAATCCAATAAATTTTAATATAAGACCAATTAATTTTAACGTAAGTTCAAATAAATTTAATATAAATCCACTTAATTTCAAAGCGAGTCCAATTAATTTTAACACGAATCCAATAGATTTTGAATACGACTAAATAATTTTGAGATAAGTACAAATAATTTTGAAAATCAGTCCAATTAATTCGACCAATGAATGCTCCAAATGAAAGATTTTGACGTCGATGTTTGCCCAACCGAGTATTCCCGTTTTACCCTAACTGAACGACCGCGTACCTAGTGCACATACAAGTATATCACGCTCGTTAAAGAATATTTTCTCTCCGAATAGCGCCGGCAACACGACGTCGAAGATTTTCCGTGCGTTTCGCGGTTGGCCGTAAAATTCAATTCATCCTCGGAATTTCGCGGATAATGGCGGCGCTGGTAATTCGAGGTTATTTCAGCGGCCGTCGTAACGTCTCGTTTTACGCGGGGGCGTTAAATTTTCATTGGACCGCCACGGCTTTATGCGAGCAGAGTTTTTCGTTCGCAGCTGTTAATGCCGATTATAATTGTGCCGCGTTGACGCCGAAACCCGATGGATTAACGCTACGGAACACGGTTAATCTACGTCGACCTGTTAACATTTTATCGGTTTTCTCCGGCTAATTACCGTAACTTTTGCAAGAACCAGCTATTCCCTAGCTATTCCTTGCGATTTTATACGTTAGATATTTTCTCCGATGCTTAACCATGCAGGTACCTCGTCACGAGAAACGTTTTTCCCTTTAATTCATCATTACTAGGTTAATTACACTGTCCAAGAAATTTTAACTTTCTTGGGACGTTCTAAAATCTGTTCAGTGATTATTGAATTTGATTTTGAAAAAAAAAGTATACTTTCGATATTTAAACCAATTTTGTGAGGTAACTATAAAGAATACTAAAGTTCTGTTTACCCCCAAAGATTCTTTAGACTTTTCTGAATACAACGGTATCTGCTTTGTATGCATTATTACTAGGTTAATTACACTGTCCAAGAAATTTTAACTTTCTTGCGACGTTCTAAAATCTGCTCAGTGATTATTGAATTTGATTTTGAGAAAAAAAGTATACTTTCGAAATTTAAACCAATTTTATGAGGTAACTATGAAAGATACTATAATTCTGTTTACCCCTAAAGATTCTTTAGACTTTTCTGAATACAACGGTATCTGCTTTTTAGGCATTCTGAATATGTAAACATGTTTAAACAATCACCGAACGCGGAGGGACATCGATTTTGTACAAATTTTTAATTTTGTAAATGCCAATATTCCTCTAGATTCAAATATTCCCAGGTTCGAACACTTCTAAGTTTGTATATATCGACACCTGCATACCTTTAGATTAGAATATCCCCAGATCCTAAACATTCCTGACTCCTAACGTTCGCAGAGTCGAATATCTATAGACCTCAATGACTATAGGTTCGAATATCTCTAGATCCATATATTTGTACCTACATTTCATAATTCCTACTTCGTATGATCTAACAACGATTTATTTTACATCTACACGTTTTATTTGAGCGCAGCACTGAAAATGTTTTAGTATAGAATGTAAGCTTTCCTATGCTGTTAAACAATTTTTCTTTAGATTTGTTTCAGTTACTCTTCCTTTTCTCCCCCAGAAATATATCTCGAGAAACAGCTTTAACGAATTAATTCGGCTCAAAGATACCGTTCAATATATACAATATAATAGCAACATGACGATTATGGATTCTTAATGATTTTGCTTTTGCAATAAAATATTTCTCTGAATATTATTCTGAACCCTCTGACACGATTCGAATATGTATAATATTCACATTTATGTATCGCAGCAATTTTTCATTTATGTAACTAAAAGAGTTATCGCGATGTAACCGAACATTGAACGCGCACCAGTGTCCATCGTGTATCAATCTGTGTGCCATCGAATCGTTTTTTAGAAAATCGAAACGCACAATTCGAAAGCCAACGAAAAATTTGTACGCCCGTCAAACGCACGCGGAGAACGGAAGGTTTTAAAATTCGTAAAAAAAAAAAAAAAGAAACATAGAAGAGCAAAAATACGTCGACGGCAAACGCGTACAAAAATTCAGGATTGGGTGAAACAAAAAATTGTGCCTTTGTTGATGACGTACACGTATCAACGATGAAAAATTGATCACGAGAAAACGTTAACTTTTAGACTAACGAAACTATTACGATTCGAATTTCAGTTTCCAGCAACAGTTATCGAAAAATCGTGCCAGAGGGCTCAATCTTTCATCCATTTATTTGAAACGCATCCTTGGGGAAATTGCTTTTTGATTTCGGCCGAATTAATCGTTTTTCTACATCGTTTCGAGCTTTTCGGTCGCACATTGATCACTTTCAATTTTTAATTTATATTGTACGAACTTGAAGTAAATTTTAGAGATATATTATTTTTTTCAGGCATTCTGGATGCAGGAGTTATAGCAATTTTTGTGTCTCTATAAATATCATAGGGTGTGTTTTTAAATTTCTATTAACATTTATTCGACATTTTAAAATGTTTATAAACATTGTTAGTTATATGTATAAGCATTTATAAACTTATATATTAAAATTGTAGGTACATTATAATGAAACAATACTGATTAGATATAATAATAATGCTAATACAGTATATCACAGATTAAATTTAATTATAAGGTACCCTAAAAGACGGTCACACCCTTCAAAGTTACACATTCAAAAATATCAAAATAATGACTATAGCTCTAAATGTCTCTAAACATTTTAAAATATACAGGTAATGTAACACAAAAAATACTTCCCCTAATTTACAATCGATTACCATCAACGAGACTGTGCGATCGAAAAGTCTCGTATAAAAAATAACTCGAACGAATTTAAAAATCTAAACAACAAGATATCCAAAACTCGCAGCGCATCGAAACGATATTCGATATATCGCGATACCGGTCATATATCACAGGACAGATTCGCAGAAACACTTTCTTCACGCGATAATTGCGGTGGATGGTTAGTCGATCGCAAACTATGCCGATCAATAGAAGACCAACGGAGGGAAAAAAAAAAACGAACAAAACGGATAAAGGAAGCGGCGATAGGATTAGAGTGATCGGTGAGAGCGATCGGTGTGTTAACGCAGCGTGTATAGATACGGGGTCAAAACAAGTGGTCAAAGAGGGCGTGTCGGCCCCCAAAAAGAAACCGAGACAAACGTGACGGATCGAACCGTGTAAAGAAACAACCGAAACATACAAGAAACAACCGAAAAATAATCGTCAAGAAAGAAAGAAACCATCGCGAATTACAAAACCACGAACAAAAGAGAGAAAAAATCGACCATCGTGAGTAGAACGTTCTCCGATTAACAACGCGATCACGGCCCGAACACTTGGAATATTCAAAACAAAAAGAAAAAAAGAGACTGAACAGAGCACCGTGTACAAGAACGGAAAAAGTTGATGAGAACAAGTAGACAAAGAGATTACGGCGTGGAGTTATGTAAATATAGTTAAACAACAGGAGCAAAGAGACAAAAAAAAAACAGGTGAGATAAATTATGGGCCGCGCGGGACGTCGATGAAGCCTCTGCCGGCGGCCATTTTGGTACCGTTCGTGATTTTACAGAGTATCCTCGAAATTTTTGCCAAATTCATAACCGGAATCGATCACGATCAATGAAGTACTTTCGACTACACGCGTTGCAAATTTTCGCATAACGATTTGAAATTCTATAAAACGACGATTCGTGTTTCACCGTTCAAATTTCGTTGCATTCTCGAAGAACGCGTCGTGTTTGAATCAAAGAAACTATGCCGAATCAAACATGGCAGAATTTTCTCTCGATAACGCGTTTACAGATAAGGAAATATCGCGAGCCGACAGGCAGAAAATCACTTCCTGCAGAGGTTGCCTCACGTCCGCGTCCCCGCGCGCGCACACAAAGAGAAGACACACCGACGAATGAGACGAGTTAAAATCGTTCGTACGTATACGTGTCACAATATAAATATATACTGAATCGTACGTTATATTTATATCGTCTCGTACTTGATTTTGACTCACGGGTTATTTTATTTCGTTCTTTTGTGTCCAATTCAAACGAAAGAACAGAGAAACAGAGAGAGTGTGTGTGTGAGAGAGAGAGAGAGATTAAAAAAACAGAAGACGAAAATGAAACTCTCTTTGCGTATTAATTTGTTGTTTGTTCAAGTAAGTCGTTGGCTCTCTCACTGGGGACTTACCGTTCTTTTTTTGGACAACGACTTTGGCTGCGACTTTACGGGGGTTGCGTATGCCGAACAACGGAGTTTTGAGTGGTAGTAGTAGTAGTAGTAGTAGTAGTAGTAGAAGTAGTAGTAGTAGTAGAAGTAGAGGTAGTAGTAGCATAGTGTCGTGCCGAGATAGGAGGAGTCCAAGGCCAGTGTGATTGATACAAATATAATAGAGAAGGAGTACGATAAAAGATAGTCAGTGCAACTTCGTGGGGCTTGAACGGGGGCTGGGGGCGACATACGTCGGGGGGCTGGTAACCTAGGGATTAAGTCTCAGGGAAAACGATTCGCGAAATCAACGATCGCTCGACCGGAAATTGGATCTCACGGTGTATCATCTCGCTCATCCTCGGTTCACGGTCACGACGAACTAACACCCTCCACTTGTTCCACAAACGCGTTTGTGTTTCATCAACGATTGTTTCTCGACGCTTTCAGTTATCTTCGATAACATCGACGTTTCATGATCTTCGAATGACCCTTAATACAAATCCTCGGCCCCGTTTTGGAAACAACTTTGGAGATATTATTCGACATGGATGTCGAGATGTTATGTTGCCGCAAATCGAATTGTCTGCCATGAAGTATACTCAGGGTGACATTATTTTGTGACACAAACGTACCATATAGTAGCACATATGGTACATCAATTTAGAATATATAATGTTGATAAAAGTAATCGTCCATATTAAATTTAAACTATGTCTAATGTAACATCACTAACTGTATTTAAAGCAACTTTACTAACTATGGTTAAACTAACTTCAATAACTACATTTCAAGTAACTTCTATTATCTAAATTAACTGAGTACATAACTTCTAACGTAATTTCAATAACTGTGTCTAAAGTCTTCGTTAAAATCTTTCGTATATAGTAATTAATCGTTGCTTCGTAGGGAACAGTATTACCTACCAATTAGTCAATTTTAAGATTTCATAGTCTGACATGCTTTCATGAGAGGTCTGACATAAGTTTGTGACATAAAAGATTTATGAAATAGTACTTACGGTATATCAATCTAAAGTTTAAGGTGGCATGAAAATTGCTATATTAATCGTTTACGAATGATCGCAATACAAAATGGCTGGCTGTTAATTACTGCGGATAATTGCGAACAGCAATTACAGCGAGTAATAGCGAATTTCGGAACAGAGAAAGCGTAATATAATTTCATGACATAAAACTATCATAAAATAACGATTATGGTATAACGATTTGAAGCTCAAAGTTTGTGGAAAACGTTTGTATGCCGTATATTAATATTTCAATTATTTTTAGGAAGATAAGTTATGAACAAGTCGAACTGCGTCTTTTTGACGAGCGTTATAAAATACTAATTTTATTCAATTTATTTTCTCGATGCAATTAATAGATACTATTTTTACACTATTTTAAATGTAAGTTTTTATTAACTCTTGTCGTAGATGATTTTTTTCATTAGTTTTCAATTATTTTACACATCTTACTTATCTCATTGTTTCCCTATCATTTCCGACATTTTATTTTTTAATTGTCTCCTACTATTTCATATGTTTTATTTTTCAATTATTTCCCTATCATTCCGGATATTTTATTTTTTAATTATTTTCCTATTGTATCGGACATTTATTCCTCCATCATTTTGGACATTTAATTTATCAACCACGTTAAATATTTCACTTCGAATCATTCTTTAACTAACCCCGTACACTTCAAAACAGACCACCGAAAAATGCAACAACGGCTAATATCTCCGAACGATATCTCTAATTATTACCCCTCCCACGGTTAATCTCTCGAATTACATACACGAGAGTGAAACACACGAGCGATTCGAATCAGTGTAAAATCGATCGTGAAACGTCATTCGTCGGGGTTGAAAGGGGTGTCGTTACACGCACGCAGAAGTCATAGGTGCACGTGTACCGAGGGGTTGGGCCGTTACTCGTACCATACAGATATATAATACATACATATATAAATATAAAAAAAAAGGAAATAAAAAATGAGAACAAAGTGCGGAGGGCTAAAGTGGGCCAGTAGGGTTTTGGGATACTGTTAGGGGTGCGGAGGGCTTGACACGAGAGAAAGTAAAATCGAACTCGAGAATTTCGGATACAACAATTGGTACACAGTTGAACGGGGCTTAATCAGAAACGATAGGGTTGATGCGGAGATATACAGTGTGTCCCACAAATACTGTCGGAGCCGGAACTTATTCCTTTGCCAAAATATCGGACGACGCTTCATTTTTAAATTATTAAGGAAAAACACTGACCAATCAGATCGCGAGAATTGCGCGCACTCAGACGCGGGAGTGTAGGCACGAGTAACAGTTGACCGTGGTCGTGAACAAATACACGATGTTCAAAAAAGCATTCAATATTTATATAGCATATAGGATACACTGTATTGAGTAAAAAGCTTTAGTAAATATAGATCGAAAGGTCAACCGTTTCTGAGATACAAACATTTTTGTTTGCTAGTATCATAATTGACCTACTTGCATCCATCGCATGCAATGTTTATTTGAGTGTTTATAAACCGCGTTCTGAATGTTCTTATTCAAGTGCCGACAGTAGATTTCATTGAGAATCAGTCAGTTCTGGATCGCCGATTGTAGATATTACACAGTTACATGCGTCATTCAGTAGTAAGTTAATTATGATGAATATGTTTGTATCTCAGAAACGGTTGACCTTTCGATCTATGTTTACTAAAGCTTCTTTACTCAATACAGTGTACCCTATATACCATATAAATATTGAATGATTTTTTTTTTAACATCCAGTTTTTGTCACGACCACGGTCAACTGTTACTCGTGCCTACACTCCCGCCTCTGAGCGCGCGCAATTCTCGCGTTCCGATAGGTCAGAGTTTTTCCACAATAATTTAAAAATGAAGCCTCACTCGATATTTTGGCAAAGGAATAAGTTGTTCAGAATAGCCCCATCTACCACCACGTTCCGGCTCCTACAATATTTGTAGGACATCCATGTATAAATATATATAGATATACACATATATGTATACATATATGCATATATGTATATAGGTATATCGTCTGAAATAACACCGACAATACGTAACGATCGATCGAAACGTCGATTCCATCGTGCAAAATCGACGAGTGACCGGATCGTTGCATGCGTGATTCGCGTGTCTGCAGCATTCGAGATGGTGCCGTTGCACTCCGGTGCATCTGTAATCTCTTTTTCTGGGTTAATACTATTCGAGGCTGTCGCGTCGAAAAGTTTTCTTGACGTTTCGACGGCATTGCAGATATAGTCCGGTGAAAATCGATGACTGCTCAAGTTCGCACGCGGATTTCACCGTTATCAGCCGCATATTTTACTTTAATGCTTCAAAGTGAATTTCGATGGTCTGTCGTTTACTTCGTCGTGAATGTCTGTGTATAACGATGAAACTACCTGAGCGACCATTTCTTTCAAGTTATCTTTCTTGAGTCACAAAATTTATTAAAATGTTCCCATCGAAGCCTGCATGCATTTTTTTTTTCTTTGAGATAAAGTGACGTGTATATTAATTTATATTATATTGTCTGTGAGCTTCTGTTCAATTTACAGTCACGTGTGCATTATGTGCCGGTAGGTATAGCGTTGGTATATCTATCTTTAAATTGGGCCTAAATTGAATTGATAAATAAACAAAGGACTTTGTGCATATATCTTTACATAAGGACTCAATCGATTAATATATGAGGTATTTTTTTTATATCTCAAAAAGAATTAGCGAAATATTGTTTTCATAGCACACAATGTACGCATATAAAATCATTTTTCCGAGTTAAAAAATTGATCTATGTTCTTACTTTGAAAGAAGTTTCATCGTGTGAGCGTCTCGATAATAAATAACGTTTGTAAGTGAAAATAAATCATCTTCGATATTAATCTTGCGGTTTTTGTTCGAACGCAAGTTAGCAGATATATTTTTATGATCATCGACCATCGGAAACAACGATGATTTCAATTTTCCAAATTCCCACCGCTTTTTACAGAAAAATTGAAAGAACAAATGAAATTACTATGAACAAGCTTCTACTTAAAAACAATAAAACAATGTTTTTACTAAAAAATACTAAGGAAAAATGAAGTTTACCTTAATGTCTCCGCGATGTGTTATAATACACAGAAATTATATTAGTTAAATAGAAATAATATTTAAAGTTCAAATACCTTTTCTTTAAATGGCACATAACAAATGATGTAAAAATAACAGTTGTAAAAGCAATAACATCGTGTGTGATGGGACAGGCAGCCTTGAACAGTCAGCTGATTTCACGGAGACTATATTTTCCCTGCCAGATATATTAAATTTATTTCTGATTGGCTAATTATAACACTTGACATCATCGATTTAGAATTGAACTGCTAATAAAATAAACTGCAGTAAACCGCTATTTATTTATCAGCAGAATATGTCCCAACAGAATATCCAGATTTATTTCTCAGCTATATTTAGCGAATTAACGCTAATTATTTCATTATTTTATATTTGGCGAATGGACGCTGAATATTTAACTGTTTTACAACCCACGAATAAACGCCAAATATATCATTATTTTATATTCAGCGAGTAAATGAAATCACTTTATTATTCGATAGTCAGCGAATTGCGAAAACGCACCATCTTGAATGCAATGCACCGAATCAGGGTGACAGAAAAATATATCGTTCTAGATGCACTATGATCGTAAATGATGCAGAATGATAATCGTTATATCGGTGAGAACGATAAAATTTCAGGCCGTGTGCCATCGAGACAAAAGTATGTATACACAGATATAATATAAATGATATATTTTATACAGGAGTGAAAAAGAAAGATATACAGAGAGAGAGAGAGAGAGAGAGAGAGAGAGAGAGAGAGAGAGAGAGAGAGAGAGAAATATAATAAAATGTAGAAAATGTATTTTCGTACCTTGATACGAGGAGATGTACGAACCACAAGAAACATGGATATAGAGAGAGAGAGAGATAGACAGAGAAGACAGTGACACAGATAGACAGACAGATGAGAAAGAGAGTGATAGAGAAAAACGTAATGGACAATCGTACGTAGACACAGAACTCGTTTTCATGATTCGATCGAAGGAGAACGTATAGAAAGTAAACGATAAAAGAGGAAATAAAAGTAAAAAAAGGAATCAACGTAAGAAAATGCGATTCTAAGACGAGTATAATTGCTTTCGGTGTACTTGCGTTTCTTTTTCTGTCTCTTGTGTCGTACGTTTTTTGCTTTTCCGTTCGTCGTCCTCGTCGTTAATATCGTATTTTGTTATTTCATTTTCCTGTTTCGTTTTTTTCTTTAAGTCGTCGTCGATGGAACACAGAAAGAACACTAAACGCCCGACGGAAAAGAAGTGAAACGATGGAAACGTCGAAAACGACGACGATGAGAAAAGAAGAACGCGTTCCAGACACAAAATTAGAGAAAGAAACTCGACACACTGACACTATCTATGGAAAATAATGTAGCTAAGAAATCAATGATAATTAATGAAGCTCTTAATAATGTGACGATTAGAAGAGTCGAGTGGCGCTTCTTACCATCTGTCCGTGCAGCGGGTGAAAATGGAAACAGAAAGAGAATTCAAAATTTTCCACTGAAAGTTTGACACCGCGGGATATGGGGTCGATTACGATACCATACTGTACTTTCGAGTTTCCCTTTTTTTTTTTTCGGGGTGATTATATAGAATACCTTCTGGCGATTTCAATCGACTTGTACGTACGTTACGGAGATCAGTCCTCTTGTTATTTTGGATACATGTGTGACACATGCGATATACATTTGGTTTTTAGTTGAAAAAATGTTTTAGAAATTTTTTAATCCGTATATTAATGGGTCTTTGAATTCTCAATTTGTGGAAACTGTGCATTTTCAAATTTTTGAAGCATAACGTTTACAAAGTTTTTGAATATGAGATATTACCAAATTTCTGATTTTCAAAAACTTCTAATTTTCTAATATTCTCAATTTTTTTCTAACCAATTTTCCTACATTCCTATTTTCTAATTATGAAATCTCAAAATTCCCGAACTCTCAGATTTTCAAGTTACAGTATTTATCGATTTCTATATTTTTCAATTTTCCATGAACAAAATTTCTAAACTTTCAAGCTACCAAATTTCTAATTCTATGATATTCTAATTTTCACATTCCCAAACTCTCAAGTTTTAAATTCTTGAATTACTACATTTCTAAATTTCCAAGGTTTTCAAGTTTTTCCTTCTAATTCTCCAAGGCTGGTAAACTAAATATAGAATCATCAACATAATTACCTATCGATGTATCAATCATTATAATTACTTATTAGCATAATTAACAATCTATTTACCTATCACCATAACAAACTACGTAATCAACTTTCAATTTAATTAATAATCTTGTTAACTATCAATACAATTACCAATATAATTAACTATCAATACAATTAACCATTGATGCAATTACAGTATAATTAAAAATAAAACAAGCTATCAATACAATCAATATAATCGATAACAGAATTAATAATTGATAATTACAATATGCTACTAAATAGTTTAGTGTATATTCAGCGACACCTAATAATTTATAATAATTAATTTTATAACGTTACCAAAACTAAAATAACGTATCAAACCATATTCAACCCATGTGTACATACGCGTGTACATACGTGTACACTAAAATCATTGAAAAATTTAATCTCCGTGACGTACATCGAGGCCATTAAAACCGAGAAGGTTCCTTCGATTCTATACATCAACCGGTACAGGTACATCTTTCGATAAAATCATTATATTCGGGGTGACAGATGAGAGGGGTTGGGGGATGAAAAAAGATCTCGAAGTTCGCCCTTGACTTGAGAGTTCGAATCGTCGCGATAACAAAGTGACTCGTACACGCGTTACGATCGTTTCCCAATAATATTCATTCTTGTTCCCGAGATTGGTGAAATTTCGTAAAAATAAAAGGTGTGCGGCCGTAGCAGGTGTTCACGAAAGGTGTAAACTCGAACGAGATCGAGAAAGAAATATCGGATACACGCGCGTGTGCAGCTTTTCGTTCAGCTTGCACGGTTGCTGGATCGAGGCGTGGCGGCAAAGCCGATTTTCGAAAAGAAAAATGCTTTCAAAAGATTCTCGAAAACTGGTGTAATTATAATAGTTCGTACATACGTGGTAGAAGCTCTTGAATATCATACATCGGGTTGTCTCGATTTAAACATATTTGCATGATATCGAGTATGCATAATGAAAATTTATGAATGTTTTTGATGAACTAGGTTTACGGAACGAGTCGAAATGTCAGATCTCATAATTCGTATTTCAAATTACAAAAATTATTAAGATTCTTTATAATTTGATAACTTTTGTCGAGACAATCACTGTACAAATTACTCTATGTTGCATCCCTTATAAATTTATTTTGTATATTCATATGTTTATTGCACTATATTTTTAATACGAAAGTAACTGCACATCCGTAAAATTAGTATTAATTATAATGTAACGCAACTGCAACATATATTTGTTGAAATGATATTTAAATCATTTTTCTTGGATGATTTGCTCGACAACCCAATGATAGATAAAGAATAATATCGTAAAAATGAGGAACAGCTTCATTCCCTGTTTGATTAACAGGAAAAATTATCCAAGTGTTTGCAATTTGGTTCTTTTTAAACTTTTAAATTTGATTCATTTGCGAGTAGGGAACAATGAATCTTCTGTGAAATTACGTCGTTCTTCGACGAAGTTGCATAAAATAGTTATACAGAACTTTATAATGTAGCAATGAAAAGATGATTGCATTCGTTAGAAGTTCTTTTTATGCTCGGGATATTAAAATGTAGAATTTAATGAGATATCGTTACTGTAAAAAAAAAGTTGCAAATGGGGTATTGTTATTATTTAACATTAACCTCTAACGAAGTAAAGTATGCTCACTCGATAGTGAAATAGTTATTCTCTTGATTTGAACATTAAGTAGAACTTGAATAAGCGATAATTTTATACAACTGAATATTTGAATGTATTTAATAGAATTTGAACATTTGAACATTTCAAGGAGTACTTGTAAATATATGCCTTTAAAATTGATTTTCTATAATTGAACATTTGAAATACATCTTGTACAACTGAACACTGGAAATAGAATTTCAACATTTGAACATTTCAAATAGAAATTGAATAGTCAAGATTTTTAATAGAAATTGAACTTTTGATTATTTGAAATGTAATCTCAGCAATTGAACATTTTAAGCTATAGTTTGAACATTTGAATATTTCACATATCACCTGAACATTTGAACATTTCACATATGACCTGAACATCTGAACATTTCACATATCACCTGAACATTTGAACATTTCACATATGAACTGAACATCTGAACATTTTATATATGACCTGAACATTTGAACACTTCAAACGAAGCATAAATATTGAAACAATCAAACGTTTCGAATATAGTAAAATTACTTTAACTACTTGGATAAAGTTTCTTAACAGGTAAATCGGCTGATCAAAATTGCGAAGCGAATAGAACTTCTATTAAGACAAAAAAAGATTAAAATTTTGTAAGAAAATGTGTTCGAAATCTTTGCAGTCACGCGATCGATCTCCCATTCGAGCAAACGCGACAATTCAATGATCAACGAAGACAAATATTTGACGCAAACGTATTTCATTATGAAATTCCGATATCTAGCGATCCGAATGAATTCTCGCGTTCCCGAATTAAATCATGGTCTCTCTTAAATCGTGTTTAGAGCACTAAATAATCGTAATTGAAATCGTTCCATGAACAAGAATACACAACTATCGATTTACCAATACATAATAACAAATGTAATTAATACGAATGTCGATCAACGAAATTGACGAAAAATTGAATCGATCGACATTGAAATTTATGTCTCGAGTTTGACATACATATTCGATAAACGTAATACTGAACGAACAAAAGATTCGCATTAACCCTTTGCACTCGAAAGGTGACTCACCCTCGCCACTTTGTTTAACACAGCTACTTGAAATAAGTATTTTTTAATTGAATCTAGTATGTTGCATATGTGATATGTAAACGTAATGAAACAGCAACAATTAATAATAGAGAGACAACACCGACACAATTGTATTTTTCAACCAAAAAGTTTTAGAGTCTCTATTTTTTATTGGTAAAAATATCTTCGAGCGCAAAGGGTTAAAAGTAAATACAGTAAGGTCTGTTAATTTGTTCAAGCATCAAACTTGGTGCACAAATAAAGTAACACTCTGATCACGATGTAAGAGGGACCAGTAAATGTCCAACCAATAGATAAGGGGAAAGAATAATATATAGTAGATATATCTCGGTATGTATGTAGAAAAGATAAAGAAGAATCGCTGCAAGAAACGTGATTGTATTAAAGAAGAAGAGGGAAAGAGTGAAGTGATAGTCGACATTACCTTCTTCGAGCCCGTCGTCTCCGTCGCTCATCAGCTCGTCGTCCGAGCAGATGTTCAGAACGTTCACCAACATTTCCGTCACTGGAAAATCAAAAGTAACTCCTATAAAAGACTATAAAATTAAAAATTAAAATACTGGTTACTGCAATCGTTACAGACACATCCATCGACTCACAGTCAATTTTATTTGGAATTTTATGTCGCATCTCTGAGTTGTTTAATTTATAAACTTTCACGAAATGTGTGATACAGGATTTTGCAGATTTCTATGTTCGAGAATTTCGAGATTTTTTGAAACTCTGAGTTGAAAAATTTCTGTATCACTGTATTACCACGTTCTTCAAATTTCTATCGTGTTCAGACCTTCTAAAATTCTATATTTTACGAATTTCTTATTTTCGAAATTGTAAGTATGTATAATGTCTATGTCACGGATTTCTGTATCTCCAAAATTCTATATTCTCAAAATATCTGTATTCCCAATTTGTAACTATTTCGAATGTCTATATTCAAAAATTTACACAATCCCCAATTTCAATGTTGCTGAACACCTGTATTCCCAAATTTCCACATATCCAGAATTCTATATTCCCAAAATTAGTAGAAACTCCGATTTTTATATTTTTAAATTTTTACATGTCCAAACTTATTCCTCAAATTACCATAATCACCAATATTTGTATTTCTAAATATCTACATCTTTGAACTTCTATATTCCCAAATATTTATATATATCCTACATTTTCACGTATTTACACATGCACTCAAAGTCCGATATTCCCAAATGTTTATATCTGTACTAAAATTTCTGTAATAATAAATGTTCACATGTATATTCAAATGTCTATAATTCTAAATGTTTATACGTATAATTAACTTTTTACAATTTCAAATGTTTATAAATATATATTTCTCAATTTCTGACATGTACTATTCTCTTTAAAATAAATTATTATATATTCACCTTATTAATTATTGCAATTTTAGAATATATTACGGTTTCGAACCGTAACCTTGATCGTTGAAATTACAATTGATATTCCACAATTGGATATTCGTTAAAAAATTGTTACGATCCCGAATATATCGGGAAGCTGATACTTTTGTATGGAAAACGTACTCACTTATGAAATATACTCACCCTTTTCACCTACAAACGGCAAGGACCACGTGAAAACATCCATGAAATTGGGCAACCAGTACGGATGAGGTGAACAATTGAACTGCCTGATGTTCATAACGTTGTTCTCGTACTTCAACACGGCCGCCTGTTTAATACAACAAATTGCGTATCATTTAATTTCGATCGATGCTGCGAGAATGGTCGTGTAGACCAAAACGCAATCAAATAATCATTAACACGTTTATTGCCGAGAGATGGTCACACTTTGACAACAGTTAAAATTATTAACGATCAACGATTAACGCATTCCGAACAAAATTTTTATCGAGTATATAACATCGAAAACAATGCGCACCTGGTTAAACTTTTGAATAGGAGTACCTTTCACGACTTCAAACGTTAACATAATCGTGGAAATATTAGTTTCAAATTAGTTACTAAAGCGAAAGCTTGAGGGAATGAATTTTAGCAATTGACAGTGATTGATTAATTGATATGTTTGACGAGGATTATTGAATGTGATATTTCTTTGTATTGAATTTTTGTGGAACAAAGTTTAGAAAAATGTGAGAAAAGAAGGACCTAAAATTTGTGTGTAATTACACATAATTAACAGGGAAAGTTTTAATGTTATGAGAGAGTAAAATGGAGAGAAGTTCCGGAAACAACAAAGTCAACGGGAAACTTCGTAAACGGCTTAAGTCGATAAAGAATTTAGGAAACAACATCGACAAAAAAAACCGTGTACACGTCAAAGTCGGCAGAAAACTTAGGAAACAACAAAATCGACGGAAAACTTTTTAAACGACAAAGGCGATTGAGAACTTAGGAAACAACAAAATCGACGGAAAACTTTGTAAACGACAAAGCCGATTGAGAACTTAGGTAACAACAAAATCTACAGAAAACTTTGCAAATGACTAAGTCGATGCAGAACTAGGAAAACGAGAAAATCGACAGAAAACTTTGTAAACGACAAAATCGACAGAGAACTTTGCAAATGCCTAAGTCGATACAGAACTAAGAAAACGAGATAATCGACAGAAAACTTTGTAAACGACAAAATCGATCGCAAACTCGAGGAACGAATGATCGATAAAAAATGGTAGTAACGAATGAACGATCGTGTGAAACGAAATTGATTGACAGATTTCGATCGATGAAGAGTCTTAGAGACGGGTGATTAATTGGTGGGTGTATGTACGAATACAATCGACGTCACTTACCTTGTTGTTGTAAACGTCGAGGTAGTTGGGCGCGCTGAAAATTGTAATTAACGATGGGAAGCCCGTCGTCTGAGATTTCCGGTACATACGATAACCCGCATCCTGTGCCTCGTGTGCCCTTATGATGCTCAGAAGGTTGTTGTTCTGCAGAAAATCACAGCAAGCCGCGTAACTGCGAAAACAACCAACGAAATCAACGTGAAATCCCCGTCGTTTCTAATTTGTTCCTTAATCGAAATTTATATATTTGTTCAATAATTTTATTTCTTCCATTAAATGGCGAAACCCCCAAAGTTTACAAACTGCGAAATAGTCAAATTTCGAAGTAGCCAAATTCTCAGATTTCAAAATTTAACTAAATTCTGAATTCTGGATTCCAAATTATAAAACTAAAAACGTGTTATTAAAAATATACTAATATTGTTTAATTGAAAACGCGATAAAATTTCTTTGGGTCTATTTTATTTTCTGCGCCTCAGAGAGTTAAAACGGTGAAACACGATGGCGACGGCCGTAACACGTACCGTGAGATCTCTTGCGAACGCGACTGCCATAACTATAGTGGCAATACAGTAATGGCCGCGATCCCATAAAGACACGGGGATCGAGATACGCTCGATCTCGTCTTCTTTTGACCCGTTTCATCCTACATTCCGTTAGAGACGAACTCGTAAAATCTACCACGGGAATCGTTCATCCTAATACCCCGTCGTTTTATTTCACCATCGTAAACCCCGTGACCTCCATCCCTATGGAAACCCTTGCATCCACTCGCCATTGTTGTCCCCTGCATTTTTTAACCTTTACTGCTCGTATCTGTCGTTCGTGGGACGATCGAAGTCAGCTCTTTATGGCTTTCGTTCGTATAATGCTTCAGTACGTTACGTACGCAATAAAATTTAACAATTATGTACGGTTTTTTGCTCGTGGAATAATTAGAAATGCTCTTTACGATCGGTTAAATTTGATGACAGGCATTATCTTATTATTACAGAATAATATCATGATTACGATTTGCAGAATAATTAAAAACATCTCTCTGTATCGATCGAATTTGATGATATGTATTTGTAGAATAATAACAAACATCTCTTCGAATTAATAAAATTTCATGATCAGCATTTGTGGAATAATGGAGAGCATCTTTTTAAATCAATGAAATAGTACCATTAGGTTGATTCCGTTTGTACAATAATTAAAAACAATTTTCTTAATCAATAAACATTCATGATATTCATTTCTAGAACAATTAGAAGTCATCTTTTCAAATGAATGAAATATGACGTCCTGCGTTTGTAGATTAATTAAAATAGTTTTTTCAAAACGATAGAATTCGATGACTTATATTTATAGACTAATTAAAAACATTTTCTCAATTCAATAAAATTCGATGATATGTATTCGTAGACTAATTAAAAGCATTTTCTCAATTCAATAAAATTCGATGATCTGTATTTGTACTATAATTAAACACATTTTTTTCAAATCAATAAAATCCGATGATCTGCAATCGTAGAACCATTAAGAACATCGTTTTTGAACGAATAAAACAGAACAATTCTAAAACCGTTCATTTGCAGAGCACTTAAGTAAACCAGCAAATATAAAAATCGCGGAAGAAAATTTTACCGAAACAATTCTAGCTGAAAGTAATGAGCACGTCGCGCTTAATTGAACGTGATCGAACGAAATTAATTAATTGACTCGTCCATACGGGGGGGTTAAAATTATTCCGAGGAAGATGTAGGGGCATGAATCGATCCTCCGAGACGACCTCCGTCACATGTTGATGATTTATCGGCCGTATTATAATTTATAAATGCTTGGTCCGTGCTTCTGTTATCGCGTTCGATCGTCGGATAAAATTACGCCAGGACTAAGAGAAAGAGGGAGAGAGAAAGGGATGGGGGGGGGGGGGTGATATACAAAGACAGAGGGGTGAGAGGCAGAGAGAGGGAGAGAGAGATAGATAGATAGATAGATAGAGGAAGTGAGACAAAGAGAGAATGAGGGGAGAGTTATCAGGAATTTTCGCGTGTAACCTCGCGTGCAGGTTGCAAATGCACGAGCAAAATTGTCGAGAGCGTTTTAAGCCTCCGTTGCACCGTACTTCCGGCCAACCTTCGAACAAATTTCACGTATGGAGAACCGTGGTTTGTTGCTGATACACGTATGGCCTGAACACGTGCTCGGTTTTGCTTTCAATTTATAAGCTTTCCCTACCATCATTTTCTTATATTGCATTAACACTTTGAGTACCATGTCATCCGCATATGGGTGACCCATGAATTCGTACATAAATCTATCGCTAATTTTAGATGAGACATTTAACATAACAAAGTATACAAAATTTTTGTAAATACATTGAAGCTTATCGAATAAACAAGTGTTGAATATTATGACAATTGTCTATAAAATTGATCGAAAATAAAATTACTTCCTAAAAGGAATTGAAACTGTTTCAATGTGGCACCCAAGGTGTTCAAGCGTTGAAATCATTCTTTCAAATGTGTACTGTTTTGTTGTTTCGCATTTATCCCTTCAGTTCGACTATGTCGCTCCTCCAGTTCGTGTCATTTATTCACATATTATTAATTTTTTACATTTTCAAGTATACTTTATCCAGATTGCTATCTAAATAACAGTTTATCTTGAGTTGTTGCGTTAATAAAAGTGTTTAATCGATACAAAAGTTTAACACAAAGAAAGCGATGAGCCACCCTTCGAACGCAAAGGGTTAAAAATGATCCCAACATCCGAACAGTAGATACGTAATTGCTACTGTGTGATCCGAATAAATTAAGACATTGTCATTAAGGTTCAGTACGTTTAGGATACTTTACGATTTAATAGTAACCATAAATGAAAGTAATCATAATAGATTTCATTAACATTAGAACTACCGACCAGTCAAAATTACTGGTTTCGGGTTTGACATTTTATGTCATAAAATTTTGTGGCCGACCTTTTGTCAAAATATCTGACATGTTTTATTTAGCTAATGAATGGTTGTATATGTTAGATGATGCTGCAATATTTACTTAGTTATTTTTCTACTTCATTTTCAATTCTAAAGTAAGTATCCATTTAATGTTGGTATTTCTAGTGTTACTTTCTTCGACTTACAATAACATTCCGATGTACCACCAATTCTCACTATTAAGCATAGGTTATAATTTTTTTGTAGGGTTTTCAGATTTATCCTTATATAACATTTCGCTCTTATTTTTACTCGTAGAACATACTGGTGCAGTTTGATCGGTTAAAACCGGGACACCCTGTATATATTTCGATCACGCTTCATTATATCAATCCCTTAAACTACATACACAACGCAACCCCTGAGATAATTCGCAAATACAAAGGTATCCTAATCGACGGATTTAATTTCGGAAAATTCCGCTCGTTCGGCGATAAAGTAAGTTCGTCCGTGGGACCAATAACAGCTTTGTAGGGTAATATCGAATCATAACCGGCTCGCATCCGACCGGAACATTCGAGCGTTGCGAATAAATCAACAAGAAGCGTTCGTTATATCGTGGCGCTGCAGCTTGATAATATTTACTTAACGAAGCACGACAATCGGCACGGTACACGCTCGTCTCATTGTCGATATTTTCCGGCGAACGAGCACTTTATACGTGGATCGACACGCGCGCACGTGACCCGAAATTCGCGTTAATTACTTTCGTCGAAACGAAACCGGGCTTTCGGTAGCGCGACTCGGACGAACGGCAACAGAGATTTCCAACGGGTCCAGTCGCGAATTTAAACGAAGCACAATTGCGCTTCATTAGCCGGACGTATTATCCGAGCGAATTTTGTGATTTTTCAAATTCGATATTAGCAGATTTTCTAGTTCGCTGATTTGCGAACTGACAAATTTTCAATTTTCAATTTTCAAAATTTTGAAATTGTCCAATTTTCAATTCCCCGAAATTCTAAATTGCCAAATTTACAATTCCCCAAATTTTCAAATCCGCAAATTTCCAAATTACCTAATTTACAATTCCTCAAATTTTCAAATCCCCAGACTTCCAACTTACCAAATTTACAATTCCCCAAAGTTTTAATTCCCCAAATTCGCAAATTATTAACTTTCCAATTTCCCAAATTTTCAAATCCCCAAACTTCCAAATTACCAAATTTTCAAATCCGCAAACTTCCAAATCACCAAATTTACAATTCCCCAAATTTTCAAATCCCCAAACTTCCAAATTACCAAATTTATGATTTCCAAAGTTTTCAATTCTCTAAATGTCGATGCCGAAACGAAATGGTAGATTCGTAAATGATCTATTACGAACGGCGTGTAATCGGTGGATTTCGGTGAAAAAGTCGTGCGGATGGTCAGACCGCGAGGATTATCGTAGTTTGTACTACTTGGGATTCTGGTCCTGGTTTCCGAGACGAATCAGAAGATACTCTGCGAGTTTCGACGGTGTACGCTTTGCGGGTTGGTGATTTACTGTATCGGATGTTCGGAAATCCGGGGATTTCGCTGTTTTTCGGAATTCAAGAATTTCGGGAATCGGAACTTGGCTGTTTTGTTGGCCGCGTGGTTCGTGATTTGGATATTTTGTCATTTTGATGCTTCATAATTTGACTACTTTGGTATTTGGTTATTTTGAAATTTGAGAATTTGACTTCTTTGGAGTTTGAAACAACCAGAACTTTGGTTGTTTTGTAATTTAGACGCTTCGGTATTTGGATATTTTGTCATTTTGATGCTTTATAATTTGGTTACTTTGGTATTTGGTTATTTTGTAATTTGAGAATTTGACTTCTTTGGAGTTTCAGAACTTTGGTTGTTTTGTAATTTGGACGCTTTCATCGTTGGATATTTTGTCATTATGATGCTTCATAATTTGGCTATTTTGTCATTTGGACGCTTCGTAGTTTGGATATTTTGTTATTTGCATGCTTCGTGGTTTGAATATTTTGTCATTTGGATGCTTCATAATTTCGCTACTTTGATATTTGATTACTTTGAAATTTGAGAATTTGGTCACTGTGGAATTTGACTACTTTGGAGTATGAGAACTTTAGGAATTTGAGGATTTGACTGTTTTATAATTCACTAGTTTGCTAATTTTATGAGATGGCCATTTTGCGATTTTAAAGTTTGCGGACCTGGGAATTTGATTATTTTATAGTTTCCGAATTTGGACAACTACGATTTTAGGAATTTTACTATTTTTCAATTTTAAATACTGGAGACTCGCAAATTTGGTTACTTTATTATATTGTCAGAGCTTGAACAATTTCGAATTTGGCCATTTTGATATTTGACTATCACGTAACTTTAGAACTCGAGGGTTTTGCCATTTTGTTATTTTGTAATTTAGAAACGTGATTATTTTGTAATCTGATAATGTTATATTTTGGTAATTTGCAAATTTAAGCAATTAACAATTTGGCTATTTTAAAATTTTAGGACTTGCGGAATTGAAAATTTAGATATTTTGAAATTTGCCTACTGCGTAATCCAAGTATTTCAAAAGTTTGATAATTCGAGGATCCAGCAATGTGGTCAATTTCAAAATTTCAAGACGCGCACTTAAAAACATCAACGACACAACATTTTGAAATTGAAACATCAAAGATCAGAAAATCAAAAATCGAATGTCCTTTAATGGGTTTAATCCTTAATTAATGGGTAGCTACATCGCGTTTTCACCAAACGTTACAAACGAAACATTTCGTTTCGCCGACAGAAAAGGCATTAGTTTAAATTTAAAGGCCTAACCCGGTGCAAAAATCGTTGAATATTTTATACTACGTGCAGTATAAATATCGCAGATTTTAATTTCTGGTATCGCGTCGGAAATTCGTTGTAAAACGACGCGATGTGACGGATGGGTTTTTAATGGAAACCCCGTGGAACAACGCATCCAACGAAAGCGCCATTTATTTATTCTTTCGTATAAATATCGAGAATGTAAAACTAATGTATTATTCATATCGAACGAAAACGAGGCAAACTGCGTGACGCGGCGCAACAGAGCTGAATTTTTCGTGTTTCCAGGCTCGTTGAATCGATTATCGCGTTTATCGAACCGACAATTTTCACCGGCTGCAAGAATTTCTTTTTCTTTTTTATCGCGTACAACAGAGAAAATCGAGACGTTATCGAGACTCAATTTCGCGTTCGACGACGCGATACAGCGTCCATTTTCTTGAATTCCCACACAGCGGCGAAATAACAAAGCTATTTCTATGATAACTGTTCCTTTAGATATCGCGAATACGATTTACATAATTGCGAACAGACGAGAGAATAAAGAATCGTTACTAAGCAAATGCCCTCGATAATGTCCCGATGCCTTTAGTTTTATTTCTAATACTTTGTGTTTTATTGTACTTTGAAATGGGAGTATGTAGATAGATAAAGAAATTTTAGGTGCACGAATTTGGATATGTTTAACTTGAAAATTTGCGATTTGTATATTACGATATTTTTAGATTTTGGAACTTTTCATTTATGAATTTGGAAATTTTAGATTAATTCGTCATAAATTAGTATTTTAAGATTTTAGGTTTAAAAATTTAGATATTGAGCATGTTAGAAATTTGAGATTTGTAGAATATATTTGAAGATTTCAAGTTTACATATTTGCATATTTTGTAACATGGAAATTTTAGATTTATAAATTAGGACATTCAATATTTAAATTCCCTAAATTTCTGAATTCGATACTCAAAATTTATAACCTCAAACTTTCTAAATCCCTAAAAAGAAGATATTCAAACTCACAATTCTCTCAAAATCCAATCGTTATACTCACACTAACAAGTCTCAAAACGTATCAATACTGCCTAAATCCTTAAAATCTCCACTCCCTAAATCTGAAATCCCAAACATCATACACCCCTAAACTCACCCTTCAAATTAAAAAATCGATAATTCTCCCAAAATCCGACTATTATGCTAGCCCTAACATATCCGAGAAGGTATAAATAAGTACCTATTCCCCGGAAATGGCCAAGATTTGATAACTCACCTGGAAAAGTACAAACATCCCCAAAAAATCTAATAACCTCAAACTACCTAACTCCTTAAACTTAGCACTCCCAAAATCTATAATTTCAACTGCCTAAATCCTTAAACTCTCCACTCCCTAAATCTAAAATCCCAAACATCATACACCCCTAAACTCACCCTTCAAATTAAAAAATCGATAATTCTCCCAAAATCCGACTATTATGCTAGCCCTAACATATCCGAGAAGGTATAAATAAGTACCTATTCCCCGGAAATGGCCAAGATTTGATAACTCACCTGGAAAAGTACAAACATCCCCAAAAAATCTAATAACCTCAAACTACCTAACTCCTTAAACTTAGCACTCCCAAAATCTATAATTTCAACTGCCTAAATCCTTAAACTCTCCACTCCCTAAATCTAACATCTCAAACATCCCACACCCCTAAACTCACCCCCCAAATAAAAAAATCCAAGATATCCAATTCGATAATTCTCCCAAAATCCGACTATTCTCGCCCTAACATCTCCAACAATGTATAAGTACCGTATCCCCCGGAAGTGCTCAAGTATCGAAAACTCACCTGTAAAAGTACGAACATCCCCTGACGCTGTTGTGGGAGAAATGTTCGGCGTTCTTCTCGTTGCCGAAGTCCTCGAGAGGATCGGACCAGAGGAGGTCGCACATTGGCCCGAACGCTGGCGGCTCTTTGAACCTGTCCAACTGCAACAGCAAAGTAAACATCGATCGAATTAGTCGAAGAAAATCGGCGTCTCTGATGCATCGGCTGACATCCAAGGCCCGTGTAAACGAGCCAGCAGTAATTATCTAAACGGCATCAGCTACCGACGCGTTTCGCAGTTTCCAATCACACGACGCTTTTGTGCCGCGATTCCCGATCCTGTGGATTTAACCAGATATCGAAACGATCGATCGATATTTATTCATCTTCGGATCCGCCTGGCCGAGGATGTTGCCCGGACGGGAAGTTTCGATTACTTCGAGGAAACACTATTTGAACGAGCTCGATTACTTCTTACGCTACACGCGGTTACACGTGCTTTTATTAAATAAATTTATCTCCGTGTCCCATGGGGTACTTTACCCGAGTAATATTCTGTATTTCACTGTTTTTAAATTAAATATTTCGCGTTTTACAAGAGAATGCAATTTTGTTTTCGATTTGTTGTATTCTTAAGATGTGTTCGCATTCTGTTCACTTGGATAATTTGCAAAATATGTTGTTTTATTGTTTAATGGGTATATTGCTACGAAGTGAATTCTTCAACGAACAAATCTAAAGACTAAGGTATTTTTAGAGTACGTATAGTAACAAGGGAATATTGAAATTTGAAAATATGAAGAGTTGGATATATAGAGATTTTGGAAATAATAATTTGGTGAAAATAGAAGTTCGGACATTAGAAATTGAAGACTAGGGAAATTTGGGAAATGTAATAGGCTAACAATGTGGAAATTTGAAAATATACAGAATTCTATACATAGAGATTTCGGAGATAATGAAATGGAGAATACAGAAGATTGCGACATTAAAAATTGGATAACATGGAAAATTGGAGAATGTAGTAAACTAACAATGTAGAAATTTGAAAATATAAAAAATTCCATACAGAGAGATTTGGGAAATAATAATTTGGACAATACAGAAATTTGAGGCATTAAAAATTGGAGAACAGAGAAATTTGGGGAATGTAGTAACCTAACAATGTAGAAATTTGAAAATATAAAGATTCGAGTGCATGTAGATCTTGAGAATCTAGAAATCATGGAATACAACAATCTGGAAATATCGAAGCCGCCTAAAACCTCGACCAAAAAGTATCGAGCGAAAGATTGATCCGTTATTCGATCGTAACTCATGATTTTTGAATCATCGAGAACGTTTTAGCAGAGAGAACGGAGAAGAAAAGAGAAGAAATTTACGCTCTTTCGATGGAGAAACTAGGTGGACGAGCCACTTATTTACTCGAAAGGCACACACACACACACACGTGTACGCACATGCACAGAAATATAGAAACGCAGGAAGGATTCGTTGGTCGAGTGGTGTTTCCGCGTCATAAAGCATTCACGAACTCTGGCCTAGATTTATTCCTGTGTCGAACCGCTCGACGGAATCAAAGTAAAATCAGAGAACTTCCGGCAGAAACTTTTACCCTCCTGATTCGAGTGGATGACGGGTAGAAAAACTTTAAATGTTCCTGCCGTCCCCGTTGATCGAACCAGAACTATACTCTCGGGTTGTACACTCCAAGGGAATCTTTAGATTCTGATCAATTTTTAACTCCCGTTCTTTTATGCGTCGTTTATATTAACATTCCATTGCTCCTGTGATGCAGACTTTTCGTTCACGATTTATGATATTTCGATTTTCATCTAATCGTTGGGAAATATTGGAATTCTTTAATTTAATAATTTAATTCGATTCTTGAGATCTTCTATTTGGTGAATTCCTAAATTTTTATATTTTCTAAATTGTGATATTGAAGTATTCAAAGTTACGAGGTTTAACAATTTTAGGTTTATGGATTCTGTAATTTCAAAAATTTCTGAAGTACCAAATTCTGTGATTTTTCAATTTCGAAATTAGCAAATTTTCAAGTACACAGATTTGTGAATTGACAAATTTTCAATTCTCCAAATTATCAAATTTACTATTCCCAAAATTTTCAAATCTCCAAGCTTTCAGATTATCGAATGTTCAAACCTTCATATTTCCAAATTGACAAATTTAAAATTCACAAAATTTTCAAGTCTCCAAATTTACAAATTATCAAATTTTCAAACGCCCGTATTCCCAAATTACCAAATTTACAATTCCCAAAATTTTCAATTGTCCAATTGCACAAATTATCAACTTTTCAATTCTCAAAATTTTCAAATCCTCATATTTCCAAATTACCAAATTCACAAATTTCCAAACTTTCAATTCCATAAACTTAAAACTCCTACATTTCTAACTTCCAAAATTCTCAATTTCGCAAATTCGCGATGCATACATCTACACGTTATTCGGTATAATACCCTTACCATTTTCCTAGTATCGATACTATCAATAAATACTGATATCACACCTACGCGATATGTGTATAACGTGTTATCTTAGATCTCGACAAGAAAGAAACTCAACTCATAATACCCACATTGCAGTATCAATTAAATTCGTGATTTTTCTACTTATTAAATTTTCATCGTTCACCACATTCTTCCCTGCATAATTAATTATCAAAATTCGAACAACTTTTCATCGAGGATGAAATTTATAACTGTCCTGTATTCATACCTTCTACCTACATCTATATTTATATCTATTTCTATACTAATTCAAGTCTACTGAACCCTATATTCAAAACAGAACGAGAACCCCAAATTTTATTTCCTCCCTAACACGTACAGTACAAGTATGTACACCTGTATACAGTAAAACAACGGTGTTTAACGAGCTAAAGATCGTTTGATCAAAGTCGACGATGTCTGCTGTTCATAGCTGCAACAGAGATCGAGTCGTGGACTACAAGTTTCGATCATGATGGCTAATTATGTTGAATGGCATTAGTTCCTAACGCTCAGCGATTGCGTACGTAGTAGTAGCTACGTGTACACACGCGTACATACCACGACCACGTACACACGTACAAAGTTCGATGCTGTTTATAGCGTAACGAGCAGTTTGCACGTAATAAAGGCAGACGTAGTAACAGTAGCATTATTGGCCTTGCCGAAGTAGCTGCATCATTCACGCCTCTAAATCCGTATTAGCTTCACACCGATCAACGCAACAGCTACTAAGAAGTTCAACGATCTAATTAATTTTAGACGATACGATCTCGCCATCCGAGTAACACGATTGTGTCCGAAAAAATAATCTTGTAACGATAATTAGTCACGATCGTTATTAATTGTTGTTGATAATAGATAGATATGATCGTTATTGTAAATTATTAAAAATAAAACTATCGACGTATGCACAGTTAGTTGGCAGTTAAAAATGAAGTTGAAAAATATGTGAATACAAGAATGAAACGTTATCATAATATTAATATTATACGTTATAAATTAATTAATATTAATTCTCATGTTAATTCTACATATTAGCATAGATTTGAGACTTCAAATGCTTTTTAATTAATTTCAATCAAGATTTATATAAAATTTTTAGATCGTAAGATTTAAGATTTAAGATTAGCATATTAGAAAACCGTCAAAAAAATTCCGCTAAATAAAAATGTTACAGAAGCGGTGCACGAAATAAAAAAAGAAAAAATTGAAAAAGGTATTAACACGTTAGGTGTTGTTCGTGGTATACGTAAGAAGCATAATCGATGAGGGAAAGAAAAAGATGGACGCATCTGTTCTGGCAGATTGCGTGTTACGTATCCTCTCATGGGAGAAGAAAAGGGGTGGTTAACCCTCTTCTTCCGGTCGTATCAATCGCGAAAAATAAAACGGCCGGAACCGAAAATGGGGGAACATCCAACAACGACGGAATAAAAGGCTGGAACTGGGTGAAGTTCGACCGATCGGAAATATTCGTCGAGCATTCGCGATAATTTGCATCGATGTTATCGGTTGTTCCCCGTTCCGATTTCTCCCCTGCCACGATATTCTAATAGCTGGCCAGAAAAAGATGTTGAATTGCCGTATCCATTACCGAAACTTCTTCCTTTCCTTTCTTCTTCCTTTTTTTTTTTTGCAAAAGTTCCGCTGCTCAACTTTTTCCGTAACTCTTCTTCCTCTATTCTCTTCTCCGTTTTCTCGAGCAATGGGGTGGAAACGGTGATCATAAAAATTTGGCTCCGGATTAAAAATTTGGGGCTTGGATAATAGGTGGGTTTGGGATTTTTAATCCTCGAATTTTCGAAATCAGGATTTTCTAAATTACTGGGTTGCACAATCGAAAATTGTTCAAATATCCCCTCTCTGTCCCAATAGGGCGGAAACGGAGATCATTTGGCTCTGGATTAAAAATTTAGGGCTCGAATAATAGATGGGTTTGGGATTTTCAATACTTGAATTTTTTAAATTACTGAGTTGCACAGTCGGAAATTTTTGAAATATTCCCACTCCGTTTTATCGAGCAATGGTGTGGAAACGGTGTTCATAAAGCTTTGACCCTGGATTAAAAATTTGGGGTTTGGATAATAGGAGGGTTTGGGATTTTTAAATCCTCGAATTTTCTAAATCGGAATTTTTCAAGTTATGGGGTTGCAGAGTTGGAAATTATTCGAATTGCAGAACTGCAAGGTCGGAAATTGCTGAAATCACAGGATCGAAAAGTCGAAATTTGTTCGAATCGCAGGATTGTATAGTCAAAAATTGTCCAAATTTCAGGGTTGCATGGTCGAAAATTATTCAAATGGCAAGCTTGCAAAGCCCAAATTGCAGTATTGTATATTCGAAAACTGTTCAAATTGCAGGCTTGCAGTTGTACGTGTTCCGTTATTAATCACTTGCCTTATGATTTATTTGTCAGGCGCGTACAACATTACAACGTTAATACAGATAAAGAAAATTGAAATGTTTATGTCCACTTTGTACTCAGAAATTCTTGACTATGCAAATTATAATTGGACACAAATTCCAAATCGAAGCGTGTTAAATATTCGAGTAAGATCTATCACAGATGAAATGCGAGTGCGTCACGTGAAAATATGGACAAGGAGTTAACCTTTTGTACTCAAACGGTGACTCATATTCGTTATTTTGTCAAATAAAATAATTTGAATAAATATTTCATAGGGAATTCTACAGTGTTATACCCGTGATGTTTGAACATAGTGCGATGGGCACCAACGACAATTAACAATAGCAAATAACATTCACAAAATTGATTAAACCTCTCAGTTATACAATTTTTGAGATACCAGTTGACAATAAGAAAAACCCTCTCGAGTGCAAAGGATTAACACGTTGAACCCTACAGTAAACTCTGACGTTCGTGATCAGACACAATATAATACACATGATTATAGTACGTATTCAGAACAAGGGCACACAATTTTTCAATTTCGTCTTTTAATCCGTTAGAGTACATTCCTCAGAGTACATCGTCGTCCAAACGTTAGGGGCTCCCAAAAAGTGTCTTTCGTCCGCATTTCCTGAAAATAATTCACCTAATTGAATTTTCAGCGGCGGTCACGTACGACCACCATGCCAGCGAACGTGTTAACAGTTCATACGCGAACGCGAGTATCCCCGAAGGGAACGTAATGACGGTATAAGGAGAAATTAACGGTAATTATCATCGTGTTAATCAGGATAGTTGATTGTTTTGTCACGCAGCAGCGAGATCGAGCTCTCGATGGGCAACTCTCGAAGGTCGAGCGTGTAAACGCGGAAGACGAGGGAGCATGTATTTCCCAGCCGGCATTTGGTATTCATATCGCTTGCTGGTGGTTGCAAAACCCGTCTTTTACATAGAAGCACCCGGAATAATACATAACGCGGGGTTAGCGTATCCGTAAGGGGTGAGTCGATAAATATTGCATACTCGCCGGTGTCCCTCGGTTTTTCACCCCCTCCGCCATCTGGAATTTTCGAGCATATTCTGCATAGACACCCTCGCACTCGTCGTTTCTACGAAGATGAAACCTTTCGATCCCCTCGAGGGGAAGTAAATGGTCGTTTCTATCGCGCGATACCACGAATTATATCATCGACTTTCACGAATCGGGCGAAAAAGTGAAAGCGTCACTGCGGGAGTGACCGGTTCTCCAACAACGGGATATTCCGATGAAATTTTTTCCACCCTTAACACATATTCGTCCGGTAACTTTTAGCACAGTCATTCAACACATTCCGGCATTTTTTGACACTATCCGTAGAAATGATATGGTCTATATAAAACCAACGTAACTTGTTAGAAATCATATATTTTCCAGTGAAATCTTGGGAAATGATATAAAACAATTTTATCTTTATATATAAATTTTTTTTTTGTGCTTATGGAAGTTAAAAAGCAATTAAATTTATTAAATTAAAATTAAATCCATAAAACAGATATACACGTATTTCATTTTTGTTCTCAATTTTACATGTATTTTATTACTTGACAAGAAAGGGTAAAAAAATTAACAATAATACAACTGAAATTTCTTAAATTAAGTTCCTATTCGATAACGCGATCTGCGCCAACGAAAGATCCCGATACACCGGCTAATTTCCTCTGAACCGGCGGAAGTTCGCCCATTAAACAATACTTGGACTTAGTTTGTCAGACGTTTCGACGCGAACGGACGTTTTGCGTCTCTGCAAATGGAATTATTGCGAGATAGCCTCTGGCCACCACCGGTTTCCCCGAATATACGCTCGAATTTCAGCCACGAACATTGCGCGCGCACACGCGAGCTTCTCGTTAAGAAAACATAATTTGTAGATCCACCGGGATGACCTAAATTAGTCGAACGGCCAGGGACTTCGTTAATTAGGCCGGTTACTTTTCACGGGACGACGAACTTCTCGTCGAATTCGCTCGTGTCGTGTACGCGCAAGACAGATTAGTCGGCGGGGGGGGGGAAGAACCGGGCTGTTGAACTTCCGGGGACCCGGTTCCTGTCACTGCCAAACCTTGAAACTTTCCAACTTCGACGGGAAGAGTTGTTCCCTTCGTTAGACGGGAAACCCGACCTTTCGACGAAGAGCTGCATCCATGTTTGTTCCTTCCTTGTTTTTCATACTGCCACGTCTTTTACGTACGAATTCTTCGCACAGAACCACGTTTACGCAACTGATAAACATTGTACGATTTTTAATTATATGTATACAGTAAGGACCATGACTGAATCAATAGCCATACATTTTGTGTAAATCATTATCTATTGATTTACTTTTAAAAAATCAATATTATAACTATTTTTATCACACTTAGAAGCGACTTAAGAATTTTTTTTAATAATGAATGTCTTCTCGTGTAGCAATGACAGAAAAAAAAGAATATATATATATATACACAGTAGCGGACAAAAGTTTAAGACGATGATTTGAATTGAAATATTATACAAACTTCGTTCCTTTTTTTGTAACTTCGCTTATAAGTGTATAAATAAATGTCTAATTAGTGAACACCGAAAGTAGAACACTATTTATAGTTTTTATGATCAGTAAATCTAATTATTTATTTTTGCGATTTAGTCTTAAACTTTTGTCCGCTACTGTATATATATGTCAGCAGCATTAGAAGTTCTAATATAAGTATCTATGTACACTGATTAATACCACTGCCTGTAATTTTTATTGTGGTTTTAACAAAGACCTCAGTCAATTGATGCTAAGGGAGAATGAACAAAATATTAGTGTTTTAAGAATTACCTACAGAATGCAACACAAAGTGGTAAGTGTTTCGCACAAAAAAAAACAGCTTCCGAACAAAAGTTGTTAAAAGTCGATGGAATGAACAATCAAAAGATCGAACGGAACAATTGAGAGCGTCGATTTTCGTGACGAATCGTGGGTGAATAATTCTTCCAGGAGGAGATTTCGAGGCGTCGTGACGCATCGAGCCCTCGAGCCACGAAACACCCGGTGCATTTTATCAGCTACAACGGTGCAGTTTGTGCTTTAAATAGCGTCAGGACCGCGCTATCGCCTGCCGCTATTAACCTAATCGCCATGCAGCCTGGCGGGCACCTATGCGTGCCGCGTAACACACGCTCTTTAGAAATTCGCCATAATAACCAGCACGTAGGCCACGGTTGAAAAGACCCCGGTCTCGACGTCCGTGGAATCTCTGAAACGTTCCGTCGACTCGCAAAATTTTCCGTTCTCGAACTTCTGCCTTTCGACCGGTCGCGACGGCGAAATAAAAAGGGCACGTAAAGCTCGGTAACGGCGAAATAAAAAGGGCACGTAGCGTTCGCGTTGCGGTTGCCACGTTTCGTAAGCGTCGTTAAAACTTCTATCAACTACGTGGCAAGTTTTTCCTCTTTCTCGTTCTGCCGATGCTTGCGGGTCTCGGTGAACTTGAATTCGTCCAGGAAATTCATTATCGCGTCCCGAGCTTTCGTTCCGAGTCACGTAAAGCTCGGGCCACGATAAACCGAACACTTCGGTATGTGTGACTGTTGATCGAGTGTAATGGCGGGATTCCGAGTGCCAGGGAAATTTACGAAATTCGATCGTTACGGAGGACTGGGATACTGATAGCGATTGTACTGTGCATGTCGGTTGTTTATTGATAAATACGCCATTTGCGAGGATCCGTATAATTATTTTTTTATCCTGTCATCAGATATGATTTTCTTATCACATATGTAAAAGATATATCGGGCATGTAAGATTTATGTGATAATTTATAATTGATACTGATAGAATAAATTTCATTTAACAGTCTTATGTAATATCATGCAGATATGTATAATTTGGATTGATGTAGATATACTGATGCACACGATAATCGTATGTTTTATAGGTACTTATATCGCATATGTGTAATGAAATCATGAAAATGTAGAATTATTCCCACTTTTATGATCAGGGAGACGATTTAAACATGTGTTACATATATTACACATGCACGATCATATATGTCTGTCTATCAATCCATATATGTTCGCATATGTTCACATATGTTAGTTCAGTTATTACAAATATGTTCCACATATAATGTATGATCACATATGTTAGTCTATATGGTCACATGTACATATTAGCCTATATGAACATATAAGTTAATTGGTATGGCCATATGTGTTGCAAATGTATAATTACGTATGTTGTATATACATTATCACACATATTAGACATGTATGATGGCGTGAGCTATCCATATATGATTACATATATGTATATTTTATACATATTCTCACATAAATTATGCACATATATTAGCACATATACTATGCGAAGATGATGATGTGTACTAGCATGTATGATATTGTATATAGCAACATATATCATTCACACATGATTCCATATGTTAAGCTTGTATTAAACATATGTTTAAATAAATTTTCGGTCCGTGTTTCACCCAGAAAAGCGATGAAGCTTCCAGAATATAACGTAGTACTTTCCCAGTACCGAGAAACCTTGGTTCTTTATTTTTTCTCCGCTCTCGTCGAACCCAGGAGACGGAATACTTAAAAATTCCTTTGGTACTGAATCGTTCCTTAGACCACGTTCCCCTAAAGACAGCAGGGAAGTCCAGAGAGTCGACGATGCATGGACCTCGGAACATTACCTCTATTTTATCTATTCTCAAAGTAAAGAGACGAGGAACTCAGGAATTCCTTTTATACGGAATCGGCCGAAGAATCCGTCCGCGGAGTCGGCGACTCACGGCATACACCGCGATTCACCGTAAATATCCGATACAGCGTAAAAATCCTCCGATTCACGCACCCGTGAATCCGTTGATCTTCTTCGAAATTTTCTATGCCGTTAAATAAAGCGAAGTGTTTAACAGCGGTTTAATTAAATTTAATTGGAAGAACCTTTCAGAACGATTCGTTTTAACGGGATAAACCGGAATCCGTTTCGCGCGATGCCGTTCCTTTGCTAACGAGGAAATTCATTCGCCCGAATCGCGGATCATCGACGTTAGAAGATTGCGCGTGTTCCACCATTTTCCATCGGTTGTGAATGTCCACGATGAAACGATTAAAACGATGGTCAAACGGGCGCAGCCATTTAGAAAATCGTAAGGCAACCGGTCAATACGAAGATTTGAAACGACTGAATGCGTCCGGCTGCATCCGCTGAATCGCCGGGGATTAATTAATATCTCGGACACGCGATATTTTACGGGACCACCAGACACGGATATTTGTGTCGGCCCTGTACCGCTATTTCGTTGTTTTGCATGTGTGCTCTACGCTTTTGAAATCACCGTGTACCATTTACGCTCGCGGGCGAAAAACGGGCCGATAAAAGGTGTTAATTATTCTAATTACTTTTGGGAATCAAAGACATTAATAGACTTCTATGATAATGCACTGAATTCACATATTTTATAGTTATATAACCACATATGTTACATGTATGATCAAGAGTTTTGTATATGCTCCCATACATTGTACGTATACCCACGATTACATGTATTATACGACGTCCCTGATCACACATATTGTACATATATTGTCACATGATACGTACTTACACGATCATATATGTTACACATATGTACATGGCCACACATGTTACACACATGTTACACATATGCACACGAACACACATTATACTTTTGCATAACTACGACGCCTATTAAACAATTACAATCTTAAATATCCGGTAATGGTACAATATATCGAACGTTGGTATCCGTTCAACAAATAATTTTATAGTACCAATTGAATTACGAGATAAGAACTTATTTATACACATGACAAATTACACGAAAGAGTTGCATGTATCTCCCATGCGTGCTGCCGTGTCAAGGTAGACACCGTTTAGGTGAACGATCGATAGAGCAGGTGGCAGCACATCGGTTGCTATGTTTCCGGTACTCGACAGACCATGTTCCAATAGCACTCGTGCCACTTGGCCGACAAGTGATTTTCTCGTTTACGAAAATTTCAGGAACCCGTCGAATTTTCCCCAAAAAACTCACATTGCCGCAAGTACCCGTGTACGGTCCACGAATTGTGCTCCAGACATTAAACAAATAACGGTCTACTCTAATCGATTCTTCGCTCGTCGCGAAAATGCTTTATAACGCGAGGATTGTTCTTTTCGTTTAAATTTTTGATTTTGGAGTATCTTAACGCACGGAATCCGTATCGAGCGTTGATCGCAAAGGGTCAAGCAATTTTATTCCTTTTTTTTTTTGTATTTCTCCAAAGGTCATCTCGTGGCGCGCGGACGGTACAAAGAGGCGACGAGACAGATTTCGCCGGTACAGAACAGATTAATCACAGTGAAATCGTCCACTCGATGGTCAGACAACTGAATAAACGTTCTACTTACTTTGCGTATGTCTTCTAGATTGTGAATTTCCGGCGATAATCCACCGTGCACGCAGAGGAACTGTTGGTTCATGAGAGCCGCGAGCGGCAGACAGTCGAACGCGTCCATACACGCGTCGTACACTCTCTCCGAGTATTTTATTTTACCTGAAAACAAAGAAAAAATAATCTTCATCAAGCGTTCCCTCAATGAAAACATTACGAACGATCCAAGCGAATCTGTTACACGAATTATTAACCTGCATAATTATTATTAAATTACATAATACGAGGATCAAACGAACTGTTATTTTCAACTGTTTTGGATCTGGGATTAGGGAGAGTCTGCTTACAGTTAGTAAATACTTTTGTATAGTAAATACTATTTGGAAATGAGTAGTTTACTATACTAATAACAGTAAACAGTTTTCACTGTATAAATGCCGGAATTTCCTATCCAAATATCGATAAATAATTTTACGCTATTTTAACGTGCAATTCACTATCTTAATATAAGTGGCTTCACATCTATTGCAAAATTCTTCGTTCGTTCATCTCGGAGCAAAACTTTATTTGTCCCGAAGCTAAACTTCGTTTATCTGAAAGTTGTACTTCATTCATCAGAAACTTGAACTTCGTTCATCCCCTCGGCAGAGACTTTGTCCAAGCCTTGTTAAAGACGCGTCTCTCTCCGCCGGAAATGAAGTTCGATTTCCAGCTCGATGTTGTGGAAACAAGAAACTCGCGGATTTCCGGGGCGTTGTTACCCGGGCGATGAAAATCGACGGTTGTTTTTTCGCGCTCGGTCCATCGGCTGATTCGAAAGAAACCGAGATATCTCGGACAGGAAATCACCGGAAGAAGAAACGAGAACGAGTGCAGGGAAAATTGTGCGAGAGAACGGAACGAATGATGGCGGACGTAAGAATCGATGATGATTCCTGACAAATGTATCAGTGGACTGTAGGATGGTAGAAAATGTGTAATAGTCATACCACGCCGAATCGATCAGTTTTTGACCTCACCATCTGCGATTTTGTTTTAATCAAAATATGTTACAGTTTATGTGAAATTAGTGGAAGTTTAAGTCAACATTTTGCCGACTTCGAATTTGTTTAAAAATTTCAAGCCTTAAAAATTTGCAGTTTTTGCCTATTTTTGCGAAAATACACATCACTCGCGAATTTTTTTCTCAAAAACTACTCATCCGATTGAGTTAAATTTCTTTTTAAATTATCAAATTACCAAATCCCCGAGTTCACAATTTCCTAAATTTAGAAATTTTTAAATCTCCAAATTCCCAAGTCTGTATAATCGCAAATTCAAAACAGTAAAAATCCACTCATTTAAAAATTGAAAAATGTTTAAACTTCAAAATTTAAAAAAATTGCCATACAAAAATCATTAGTTTCGTTCCAATTATATAATCCGACCTGCAATATATCCAAAATACAATGTACATTTTCTATATTAATTAAGAAAGTAGGTAAAAGACATTCAAGAGTGCAAAGGGTCAATACCTGTTACAAAAAGTCGGGGAGGTAAAAAATAGTGTGAAATGAAACACACGAGAGTGATCACTTAAATAAAATAGCTATAAATTAATAGAGTAGAAGTATTGTGGATCGTCGAGGCATAGTTTAAAAGGAGCATCGTAAGTAAACAAGTGGGGCTTGCGAGGACAGCCGAGCGCGCTTCGTCCCCGACTCGGAATCCGAGGCACCCGAGTATCAAGGGTTCGAGCCCCGGTCCCGGCAATTCGGATTTTTCGAAATACGAAAAATAAATTCATAGTACAAGGAGCTCGGGGAGGAGTGGGGAGAGTGACGTAGGGACAGTAGCATAGTAGGAGCGGGGATGGGAAGAGTAGGGGTCGAGAATCGTAGCTCCTGAGCCTGTGGTGATTTTCTGATGACGTCAGGAACTAGAAAATGAGAGCGATCGACCAATCGTGGCCGATCGCGAAACCACGTGATAGAAAATCACGTGACTTTCAAGGCCAAGGAACTAGGAAATCGGAGAAATATTCGTCTGAAATTTGCTTATAAGCAAATTTTCGAGCCTCCAAGGCCGAAGCCGAGGAGTGGGGGAAAGAGGTAGTGGTAGTGGGAATAAGGAGTGGTGGGGGTCGAGAAACGTAGCTCCTGACAGGCAGATTTCCTATCGAAGTACAATTGAAATTAAATTTTTTGATGGTTCAATTCCAATTTTTCTTGACGACATAATAGGTATACTTTATACTTTAATTTTAATACGGATCGACATGTTAAAAGGAGAATTTGTTATATTTATTTAAACGAAAAAAGAGGAATCCTTAGCTGACACTGTCGTATCAAACACCGTATCAAAATGACTGGTCCTATGAAAATGACCAGTTTTGAGTTTGACATTTTATATTGTAAAATTTTGCAAAATATTGCACTCAAGCCTGGTACACGACCAAATGACCGACTAAAATTTAATCAATTTTGTGGAAATTATTATTTTCTATTATTGACTGTGACTGCTGTTCATTTTACTATGCTCGAAGTTAACGTGTACAACACTGTGTAGATATAGTCAACAAATATTTGCCAGTAAAAAATCGATTGCTACAACGAATCAACGAAAAAAACTAAAATTATAGAAACGATATACATCTTGGATGAGGTGAGATACTTGGTGTAAAAAGACAATACATGACATAACATTGGTGTACATCGCGAATGCACGAGGCAACGAATACAAAAAATTGAGGAATTTCATTCTTGTCTCTGTTCGATTACATGATATACAAAATACGAGGACAATATCGTCAGGCGAAATGTTCTTCGAGATATCGGGCGAACATCGAACGAGAAATACGTTGATTCGATATCTTTTTACGATGATTTGATAGCCGCGGTTGTAAACATTCTTTGGACAGGGAAAATATTACCTCCCATATTGGAATATTTATTAGTTCCGATGCAAATCAATGCTATGATGGCGGTTTTTTCAGAAATCGAATAGGCACAGGGAAAACTGGAGACGATTCGTACCAGATTGTTCATTGATATGATTTTGGGTATAATAATAAACAAGAATCGTTGCGGCTAAAATATTTTTTGCATAATTGAAGAATTTGATGTTAAAACTATCGACGTATAATGCACACTTGCTTTCGAGTAAAAAATGAATTTCATAAATAAATGAAAAAAACCATGAAACATAAATTAATACACATCTTGATGTGTATTAATTCTATATGTAATTTTATATTTTATATTCTTATATATTTATTGTATATTTTATATCTATCCAAACATGTGGAAACTATACAATTTAGGACTATGTTCAAAATCGGTCAACCAGTCAGAAACATACATATATAAAATGATATTCAAGAACGATTTTAACAGTAAAAAAAAAATAAAGTTGTCGTATCCTTATGAAGAAGGATAGCCATCAAACGTTCGGACAGAATGACGAAGCGTTTTGCAAGGGACGCCAAGAAACGCTGAAGCAAAACTGTTTTTCCCCAAGCCAGGAAGAAGAATTTCCTGTCAATAAAACTAGGTTCATGGTATTTGCCGGATGGCTAGCCATAAGATTTGTTGCCGGCGAGACCGCAAGGCAACGTCCCGTAGCTGAAACCACGGACAGATTGCTGTTCTTCGATCACCCTACGTCGAGATCCCGCGAACGAGCGTCTCGACCTTGAGAAGTTAGCTCGATCGAGTGTTACGAACACGAGTCAGTTGGTCATTGTGTTTGTCGAGGACCCGGCGAAATTGGAACGGCGAAAGAATTGCGAATCCAACAGGGGAAGTTGAAGTTGACGCTCGCCGGGAAGTTGGCCAACTCGAGGATTTGGGTTAAGTTCTTTTCGGGTTGTCGTCGAGGAGGTCCAATGTACGAAGATGCGAACCGAGAACTGTTAATAGTTGTAGAATTTGTTAACAGCTGGATGCAATAAAGACCAGACTGTACATCGTTCGAATCGAGTGAATTCGTCGTATGATTTATTTCAAATAAATGGTCATCGCATGTCCGTAAACGTAGTGTCAAATAGCCTACGTATAACATTAACACTAAAACTACCAAAGGGGTCAAATGAGCTTCTACAAATTTCCTACTTTAAATGACAAAATTTGTTAAGCTGATTTTCTTCACTTCTATGCTGGTTGTCATCAAAATAAAGAATGCATTTATATTTCGTCGTTTGTTCATTTATTTTTCAACTTCATCTTATACGCCGGTAGGTTTAGTGTTAAGAAATATCTCTACAACTTCACTTTAAAACAGTTGTTATCATCTCGCAATCGTTTATGAAGAATGACACAAAAGTGCAATTTGGGCAATCGGTATGCTAAGCCAGTTTCCAAAATCGTACCCATCTTTGTTTACATTAGGTCTACCGGAAAGTTCTGTCCGATAATTTCGTTTCAAGTTTGAACATGTATACGCCTCCTCTTTTTCAGCCACATATGGCTAATTTCTGTGTAACTGCGTTTACAAACATGTGTCCTTCGAAAGTAACTATGGCAAAAATATCCCGTGTCATTATTAAGCTAGACATGAAAACATGGGTTCGGACAAAGTTCATTTGCGGCGCTGCATGTTGTACGAATTCTAACAGGATAGAAATGCTACCGAAACGTGTCGATATTTGATAAAATTTGTTGGTGGAGATGATGTTTCGGGCAGAACGTGTGTGAGATGGTTCGAAAATTTTGAAGTAGGCGATTTCGACCTTGGTGACAAGACACGCTCTAGGTGGTCCACTTTGGTTGATGTTGATATCGTGAAGACCATAATATGATCCTTTTTGCTAGGATCGTTAAATGTATTAAAAACTGCATCATTTTCTTTCTCTTCATAAACGGGTAGAACTTTCCGGTAGACCTAAACAAAATCCTTCATCTCGAAAGAAGTTAACATACATTTCGATAAAAGCTTTTGTATAGTTTTTAATTTAACATAAGAAATATGTCGCTAGTCATTTCGGCTCGTTCCGTAAATCCAATATTAAAAGTCTAATGCAATTTCATGATAAAGTATCATAAAACAGCTCTCGATACGTCGGCCGAGAGTTCAAAGCTTGCTGAAAATTTGTTAATAACCGCGCAGGTTGAGTCATAAAATGAAATGGAACGGAATGAAAAGAGTTCGTTCGAATCGAACGAGGAAACAGAAGACACAAAGGTAAAGAAGAAACAATTAATACGACTCGAGATCAAAGGATCTCGATATCCCGTCGAACGAACCAGCCAATCAAACGTGAACAGCGAAAGCAAGATAAAGTAGAAACAAAAGAATTAATACGAAATCGCGAAACCAAAGAACCATCGAACAAAAGCAAAGGAATCGAACGTTTCCCGGTTCCTTTAGATTTTATTCGATCCAACAGGAATTGTTCGATAGAAGGATTTATTATTCTTGGCGGGCAAAATGGACACCATACAGAGAACGATCCTCTTCTCGTGACACGAACACACGCACGAAACAACCCCCTGTTCGTGATGTCTATCCACGAAGCCTTACTTCATTGTTCCCCGGAGCCCTTTTTTCCCCCTTTTATCTGCGTCCCGCCATTTTCTTTAGCTTTCATGCCGGAACGAGCTTCGTCCACCCCTGCTCACGCACGATTTGCGACACGAGCTGGCTAGGAATTATTAAACCACATATTCGAATTATGCTGGACCAAATATGCAATTACACTATACTTTCGCGTGACGTTCGTGATTTCATTATCGGTTATTGATGTCGACGGACAAAACGGACATTTGTTAAATTAATTTTTTTATTACAACGTTATTATTATAGAAAGTGGCTGTGATCATTGATATTAAAGTAATCTAATATTTGTGCAATTATTCTGATGTCTTTTGTATTCATGTATCATAATATTCGTGTATGTTCATTTCATTGGAAGCCCCTGTATTAACATGAGACATCAGTATGATGTATATGTATACATTTATGTATGTATTATAGTATATGTCATATGAAATGTACGTATAATATACGTCATATAGCATGCATCTATGTATAATGTTATGTATAATGTCAGTATGTCATATACGATCCATTTATGTACAATATACATATGTCATATACGTATGCACGTATGATAAGCCCATATACATGTATGCTTGATATACATATCCCATTTACAATCTATGTATGTATAATATATGTCACATATTTATACTTATTAATTTATTTACTCATACCATTATGCAATACAGGTAAACACATATCAATTATGCGTTATGCAATTAAAAATAATGACCAACAATGACACGTATGATTATAAAATTCGAAATATAGATATGCAATGATCATAATATTTACAACATAGGAAATTTGAATGTATTTGTATCGGCTAACGATAACAAAAATATGTACTTTGTAAACGTATATTAAGCGAGTCCATGTGCAATAAACGGATGGAGTCAAACAAGCGTGGAGCTCGCACAAACGTGTCCCATATGAGCGACCTTGAGTGTAATAATCTTTTACGTTGTACATGAAAATTTTCCCAGCGTCCATAAAACGGGATGCACATACGCAGACACAACGATATAGTGTTCTGCGAGGAAACTCGCGATCGTTCTTGACTTATTTATTCGGGCCAGGAGCTCGTAAATGAGCACTCCGAAGAGTGTGGTCCACGTGGTATGTACACAGTATGGCGACGATAACGAAAGAAAGTCAAGGGGACGGAACTCGATCCTCGTTAATACAACGAGGCTGAACCACCAGCGAAAAAGGAGGACGTGCAAGAGTTATGCTCGACGTGCAATTAACGACGCTCGAGTACGAACGTCTTAATTATTACGCCACGACAACCCGCGATACCGATTGTTCGCAAGCTTTTGCGACGCCGCCATTAGAAAATATTCGAAAAATCTGGTACGCTCTTTCGACACTGCATTTACATTTATCTGTTCTCAATTAATACAAGTCAATTCATTATTAGGTATAGTAGGCTCAACGAAAATTTAGTTTTAGATTAACACTTTGAGTGCCATGTCATCCACATATGCGCGACACTTAAATTTCTCTACAAGGTTTTAACAGCTATATTATTCAGACTTTGTTCACTTTGGTAAAGTGAAAATATTTGCATCACCTACCTGGAACTATGGACGATTAACAAAGTATTGTGAAAATATTTGGTAAGACTTGTTAAAAAAGAAAGTACAAACTAATGCAATTTTCAATTGCTTCGATGTGGTTCTCACTCGCCATTTGATTCAGTGCAACAATTTTTAATATATAACTTTTAACTATATTTGTAGTATTATGCACGTGATGTCTGAACACGACGAAACAGACAATATTGGCAATTAATAATAAAAATATGATTACCTGCAAAAAATGTATCAAACTTTTTAACCAGAAAGTTTTACAGTTGCTATTCGCTAATGGTAAAAATACTTACAACCGCAAATGGATAAAAGCGAAACGAAACAATGAATAAGGGATGAAACATAATTCATACAATCATTCTTCATCTTGACAAAGCATGCACTTCGACAAAAGCTTCTAGATAATTTCTGTAAAAGAAAATGAGGAATCTAAGACGCGTTTCGACGAACGTATCATTAACACGTTTAATACAACACAATTAACAAATCATATTTAATTTAGAAAACAATCGCCCGTTTAAAAATCTTAAAAGCAGGGAATGTACATACATACTTAGATACCAAGTTCATATATCAATCCATATGTAAATTCGTTTAGACAGAAATTCTTATCTTCGTTGTACGAGTATGGTAATTTTTTTGATACACACGTTTTAGTTAAAAAAAATTATTATTCACAGATTGATTCCGATATGAAATTAACACTAGAAGTACCAAAATTAAATGCATACATAATTTAGAATTGAAAATTAAGTCGAAAAATAAAATAAATATTGCAACATCATCTAACATATAGTACAAGCATTCATTAGATCAATAAAACATGAGAGATATTTTGACAAAAAGTCGGCCACAAAATTTGATGACATAAAATGTCAAACCCGAAACCAGTCATTTTGACGGGTTGGTAGTTCTAGTGTTAAGTTGATTCCATTGAAATTTAAAATGCTTTTTACACAGTTGTTTTGTAGTATGTTGTGCCAGTGGGAAAGAACGTGTGGATCTTTTTTTCGTATACGAAACGCTGTCGCTAATAAGAATGGAAAATCTAGGGATTTAATCTGACGATCTATCGCGCGGAAAGCATTCGTTCGCGATAGTAGTCAAGGAGAGGAACACGCTCGAGTACAAACTCCATTCAATTTCGTGATCCCAGAGGGTCCGCGTGCAATCAGCGATATCTCGAGACGCCGCTCGGTGAAACTCGCGGAAAAGCTAGTATCGATCCCGGAAAATTGTCTGATACTGGGTCAAGTCGCGTGTATTTACCAGACGATCGCGTTAACTCGCTACGAGTAACGTTTATGATTTGAATAGCGTCGAATCCCGCAGGAGCGTCAACGATTCCGCGTGATTTTTATTCGATCGCCGATCGGGATCGTGATTCATTCACGATATGTAATCTGGTGTTTACGAGAGGGAAATTATTAACGTCCATCTGTTACCCCGTCGACAACCGTAAAATGCAATTCGTTGTAATACAACGCTGGATATATTTATGAACCCTTGGGAATTTTTTCGGAGAAATTTATACGGTTTTCCTCGTTTCGATTTTAACATTTCTGGAATTTGAGTTTCTGGCAGTTTTATAGGCGAAAGAGAATTTTTAATTTTGAAATGTTGCGGTTGCGAAAGTTTGGAATCTGCGAATTTTGCAGTAGATAATGTTGGATTCTGAAATTTTCTGAAATTTTAGAATCTTAAAATTTTTCACTGGAGATTGTTGAATTTTGAAATTTTAGGAATTTTAAAATTTTGCAGTAGAGAGTGTTGAATTCTGAAATTTTGCAGTGAACAAATTTCAGAATCTGGAAATTTTTCAGTGAAGATTATTGAATTTTGAAATCTTGCAGTGAGGGAATTTTAGGAATTTTGAAATTTTGCAGTAGGAAATATTGCATTCTGAAATTTTTCAGTGAAAAAATTTAAGAATTTGCAAATTTTGCAGTGAACAAAATTTCAGAATCTTGAAACTTTGCAACGTGGAATATTGAATTCAGAATTTTCCAAATTTCCTATTTTGGAATATTGAAATTTTTGGGAATTTTAAATTTCGAAATTTTGAGATAACCGTTTTATCGAACGTTAAATTACTTACATTCTTGCTTAAATGTGAAATATTCCGTAAGATGACGGCACTCGTGGTTCCCTCTGAGGAGAAACAGTGTGTTTGGATGGCACAATTTAAGTGCCCACAGGTACAATACGCACTGCAACAAAAAAAAGATATTCATTATTAAACAATATTTCAAAAAATATGTTTAAAAAATTAAATTCATGACGTTTCGCATATGTTATATAAAATTCTTCAAATTCTAATATAGGTAAGCTGAAAAATTACCTTATGACAATTCAAAATTATTACTTATTTAATTTCAATAAACAATTCTGTATGAAAAAGAAACTTAAGTTCACAAAATCGGTTACTGATTTAATACACCACATAGTCAATTTGTGAACATTTTTAAATATAAAAGATAAAAAGACGAAATAATTATCATTACATGAAAACAGATAAAACGATATAAAAATGTTTCAGTCAAAAAACATATCACGTCCATTATTTAAGATTATATAAAATTATCCCACCGATTGAGAATCATGTAAAATTAATCTCCCCGTATTTCACATTACATCAAATTATTCATACACACGAAACAAGGTAACAATCATTTTATTGCATTTAACCGACAAAATTAACCAATAATTCGATCCAACATTCAGAACGAATTACAAAATTTTCAGCGCATTTCTTTGAAACATGAAAAACCGATTTCATCGAATTTCGATCGTAGAATAAACACTAATAAATTCAATATCCTCGTTGAATTTTCCCCCAACGAAAACCCAGATAAAATTTCGGGAAGCTCGTTCGCGGGTCTACGCTGAAACAATAAACAGGACCTCGCGAAAACGCGTGTCTTCCACGAAACCGAAATACTCGACGATCGGTATAGTTGCGCGCACGAAGTTTATGCAACCGCGATAAATAACGACAACGTTCGTTACGCTTTTTTTTCCGGGAAGCACTCTTTTTATAGAGACAGGTAGAGACACGATGCCATAACGCAGAAGCGAAAATGCAAGTTTACTGTTTCGCGGAGCCGCGCTAACGTCCCTGTTATTTATCCTGTCGCTCGTCTTCCCGTCTCTTTCATCTCCGTTCCTCCCCATCCGCCGTCAGGTTTCTTCGTCACACCTTATAATTTATAACGTGCCATGAATTAAATTCGCCGTGTCGGAAACAACCAGGCTCGTGACTCGTATCACGGTCTAAATGCGACAATGACCAGCGCTCGTGATCGCGTTTAGTTTCCTCGTATTTTGGCAGATGATCCCGCGCAAAAATCCAAATGGCCCGCGTTCATCTTAATGTCCTCGATGCTGCCCGAAGGAATCTCACGAATTTAACCGCGATTCTAACGACATGCGTGACCGAACGATGCTCGAGTTAGATGCATCGTCACGTGATTCGTTTCGATACATCACGATCGAAGGAAAGGCTTTGCACTCGAAAGGCGACTCAGAATCACCATTTTGTTTAATACAGAAATTTGTGATGAGTATTGTTTAACTAAATCCATAGTGTTGCACATGAGATGTATAAACACAAGGAAACAACTATTAGTGACAATTCATACCAGCAGAGAAATGTGAGCGAGAGTTCTAACAATAACTGTTATATATACACTGGGTGACCGAAATATCTGAACTCAACCTCTATTTAAAAATATGATACAAACGCAAGCTTAATTAGTTCTATAATGCATCGATGCTTAATATATTCCAAAATAAAAGAGTTTTAATTGTATGTTCACTGTTCTGTTTTTTGGATGTGTGTTAGGAGTAGAGAAATGTGAGTCAACACTTTCAGAGTTATATGCACACTGGGTGACCGAAATATCTGAACTCAACTTCTATTTAAAAATATGATACAAATGCAAGCTTAATTAATTCGGTAATGCTACCGATGCTTAATATATTCCAAAATAAAAAAGTTTTAATTGTATGTTGAGTGTTCTGTTTTTTGGATTTGTGTTAGGGGGAGAGAAACGTGAGAGAACACTCCAAGAGTTGTATGCACACTGGGTGACCAAAATAATTGTCGAGAGATTTCAGAATAATATAATGTAATACTTAAGAGAATATCTGTTCCATTTAATCGGTAAAGGCTATAACGTATAGAATTTGTTGTTTGAGTATAATAATTTGATCAACTAGCGTGCAGACGACAATGCGGACACTACGAAAGTGTATTTCATTTTACGTAAGTACAATAATATCTCGTTTAATTTGCAGTCTTTCGTTCGATTATTTTATAACTGCATAAATAAAATATATAAACAGTTCGATAGAAGGTGGAATTGTTTAATTTGCCGTGAGAGTAATTGTACAAGTTTAGGTTTGCTTTGTTGGGAAAAACTAGGCAAATGCTCGAAAACTTGAACGCTCTAATATGATCTTTCCTGTAAATAATATTATCCACATAATTCATGAACACCACTATAACATTATAACAATATAATGGTTAAATATAAAATGAAAATTCAACCACTTACTACCAAAAATGTTAAATCTACCACCAAATTATGTGTGATACCACCGTTCAAGATTTTCGTCCGGTAAGTTGAGTCATTCTATAGAATAAATAACGTAATTCGACAAATATCAATAAACTAATGGAAAATATAATTCAGAAAAAGGGAAAGCTTCGCGTTAGATCCACTGATTAATAGCGAATCAGCATAATTTTCCGTTTGCTTAGCAAGATCGTTACGTTTATAATCGTTGTTTAGGTCGAGACTCGAGCATAAGAGGCACACACAGACGCGTGCACGTATGCATCTCGAATCAACGATGCGTTTCGAGAACCGTGAAGATTAATTATGTGCCGGCCAATTACGTTGAAACGTAAACGGCGGTCTCTCGCGTAGGCGCTTTTGTTTCGCGATGCATGCCAGTCCCGGTAATTTTGTCGTCTCGTGTCGGCCCCGGGCACGACAATTAATTAGCTGATGCACGAAATAAAGCGAATAATACCTCTTTTCATCCGCGGTGAATGCCTTCGCGATTCAAGCCTCGGGATGCCACGGGACAAACCTAACACCGACGATTTTACATGGGTGCTTTATTTAACCGCTTCATCGCGCGGCTGTTTATTACCGGACGAGTCCCTTGCCAACTGAATCGATCGAACTTTTTTTTTTTAGTTGAATGCATTCGAGACGTACACCCTAACCTTCCTGTACATTATCTTTTGGCTGTTACGCGAAAATTATTTTGCACTACTTTCGTTGCTTCGGGTATATGGTATTTGTAATTAAGAACAACATGATCCTTTGAAAAAATTTGAGGTTGCAAAAAGTTCACGTTCAGGTGCATGGTATGTGTAACATTCGTATGTGTGTGAAATTTTATACACATGTATGTAAGATTCATATTGTACATGTGTATATATCATTCATACTATACACATGTGTATAAAATTCATATTACACGCGTGAATATAATATTTGTATCATATATATGTATATGAAATTCATATTATACACGTGTATATAACTATCATACAATACACATGTATATAAAATTCATATGATAGGTTTAATAGTGTTCTGTTAGTAACGCGTTCGCACGTGTGACTCGTATGTAGATGAACGCGAACGAATTTCGATAATCACCCGCGTTCGGGGCTGCGAAACACGCATGCGTACGAGACAAACATTCAAAGTCGATTTTCACGAAAACGGTAGCTCGTATGAAAAATTTTTATTCTACATTTTCGAATTATTCTTTCAGTTCTTCGTTAATAGAACAATGTAACAATAATTTATTTAGAATCGAATCGTACTCGAACAACGCACACGTACCACGCGTAAACAATCGTCAAAAGTTGGCCATGCAGGGAAAATCAATATCGAATACGTCGAGGGAGAGAGGTGGAAGAGAGCATCATTTATTCATCGAGTATACACGTTTGTTTCGAATGCGGACATCCACAGGTATAAATGCACATTGTATGCGAGCATATCCTGGTTCAGGAACAATCGCATGAATAGCTGTGAACACGCTCCGACCGTAAGCTGTCGGTTTATTGCTTTCTGTCGCGAGCATCTCTACCAGACGTATTTTCATTCCATCAGACAACGTGTCGTATTAAACAACGATTTACATAATATTTCGATGTACGCGATCCTTTGGAGGTTAGGGTCGCGGATAAATTTTCGTGGACAAATTCCACGCCATCTTCTATATCGCTTCTTATCGAATTTCATCGGATTTATATTCTTTTTAGAATATTTTATAGTACACGTATATTATATTTTCACATTTCTAAATGTCGTAGTTCGAAAATTTTCGGATTTCGACATTTTCAAGATTTCGAATATTATGATTCTCGAATTAATAGGTTTCTATAGTTTCGAATTTTTAAACAACCTAATAGTCACATTTTCAAATTTCCATATGTCCAACTTTTCCAGGTTGTCAAATTTTCAAATTTCTAAATCTCCAACATCCCCGGATTGTCAAATTTTCAAATTTCTCAATCTCCAATTTTATCAAATGGTCGCATTTTCCAAATTTCTAAAGCTCCAACTTCCCCGAATTGTCAGATTTTCCAAATTTCGAAATCTCCAACTTCCTCAAATTGTCAGATTTTCCAAATCTCGAAATCTCCACCTTCCTCAAATTGTCAGGTTTCCGAAATTTCGAAATATAAAAATTAGAAAGTTCCAAATTTTCAAATTTCCAAATTTCCAACTTCCTGAAATTTTCAAGTTTCCCAAATTACTACCTATCAAAGTTGAAACGATTCAAATCCGCAAATTTTTGTTAAATTTCCAAATCCCCTTGTGAAATTTCCAAACTTCCATAATCCCCTAACTCTGCAACTAAACTTTGCAAATTCCGCACGAATTCATCCACTGCAAAATAAATTAATCGGAAAATTATAATACCTAATGGAACAATCAAATACAAAGAAACAAATTAAAATATTAATTATATATACAATCGTATATTTCTTATCGTTTCAATGTGTATTGCATTACAGATTAAGATCGTTAAACATTTTTGAAACGAAGACACTGGAGAATATTGATTAAGCGAATATTGGATAAGCTGATGTTGCACCCTCGCTCGTAAGTTGTCCGAGTGATTAATAATCTCGTGAAGCGTCTATTCTTATTATAACTAAATATCTCTAACGTGCTCTTTACTTTTTTTTCAAGAGGATACTCATGTTTCCTTATCGTTTAGATCGCTCTTTATTTATGGCTCTTCTGACCCACTCTAACGTCAGCTAATTCACACATTTACCGTCCCAGCTGTTTTTCGAGTTCCATATCAGTTTTCGGTCACATATTACTAGATCGCGTTTCATTATAATTATCCTAATTGACAATTTTAATTTGCAATAAACAAATAAAAAAGTACATATATACTAAATACACATATAGAATTCGTAATTTCATAAATTTATGTATGCATTTATTCATCATTTCACTTGCCATAGAGTATATACACTCATTTTCTCATATATGCAAATATTTATTATTAACTTTCATGCATGTACTTCCTCATAATTTTACTTGTCATACATACGTATACATACTTACATATATTCTTTTCTACATATATACATGTATATGGATATATACACACATATGTATATGCATGTATATATTTATTACTAACTTTCATATATGTATATTTGTTGATAATTTCATAAATGTTGTATTTCATATTTCATATTCATATAATATAATTTCATAAACAATTTCATGATTTTCATCTATGTTTACATAATTTTATAAAAGAATATGTATACGAATTCACTTACATGCACGCGTAAATTTATAATTTCTTATGTACATATTTTCATTATCATATAGAATTCCATATATAGTATGTACATATTTGAGAGTGAAATTTTTGATATCACAGAAAAATTAAGTTTGGATATGCATACAAATAAATTCGTATCCATCATCGTTTACCAAATTATTTATAAATGAGAATGGTTACAAATTGATTTGCATGTACATACAAATTACAAAGAATTACGAATTTGTGCATTTGCATATACACGAGTACTGAGTTTTTATACAATAAGGAATAAATATTCATCGATACATAAACAGAGAAGAGAACAGTGGTCGGTGCATTTAAAAAGGCTAACGAATGGAGGTATAATAGAAAATATCGAGCGATACTGTTTTTTACGTCGGTTGTTCGCTGGGAGCTTGTTTATAGGCGTGACATCATATTCAGCGTGGCTATACAGAAATATAGCATGTCGCGCGTAATAAAACGAAAATGGTTTCATAAACGCGTCGGCAGAATAGCGTGACGAACGACAACGACGACGTCGCATAATAGAAACGTGGATAACGCGTTCGCGAACGCGTGCATAATCGCGACGTTAGGACAAAAGCGGAGCCATTTCATTGATCGTTTTCCGAATTTCTAGTAATCGGCAACGGTAACTGTCGGAGAGACGATTTTCCAGGGTTTTCTTTGGACCATTGGTGTAATTCACCCCTTTTCGGGCATACATCGACGCTGCCCACACCCTTCGTAACACCTTTCGTTTTTTCGCAGAGATGTTTTCACGCAGTCCATCTTCGGTCACGAACTTTTAAATTTCCCGCCTGTCACACTTTCAAATTACAAAATTTTTAACTTTCAAATTTTTCATCTTACACATTTTTAAATTGTCAAATTTGGCAATAACGAATTTTCAAATTTTCTACGGTTCACATTTTCGAATTTGGAGAATTTTAACTTGTTGATTTTCTACGTTTCACATTTTCGAATTACACAATTTTGAACTTTCGAATTTTCGAATTTGGAAAATTCTACTTCTTGATTTCTCACGTTTCGAATTCCAAAATTGTGAACTTTTAAATTTCCCACCAATCACACTTTCAAATTACAAAATTTTAAACTTTCAAATATCCCATCTTACATATTGTCAAACTATGAATTTGTCAAACTACAAAATTTCCAAATTCTCCATTTGCCGCATTTTTGAATTTGGAAATTTTCAACTTTCAATCGTTCAGATCAGTCAACACTGAATTTCACTGAAATTAAGAAATATAAAAACATCGAATTCCAATAAATTGAGTATTATCATACATATGAATTGAATATTACCAAATCAGAAAATTGCATATGGCCAGACTAATGAATTAAATATTGTCACACCAATGAATTAAACATTGCCATACTAATGAATTAAACATTGCCACACGAGCGTATTAAATATTGCCACACTAATGAATTAAATATTGTCATACTAACGAACCAAATATTATCGTACCAATGGCAAAACGCTGAACTATCAAAGTAAAACAATACACCTGACGTCGTAAACGTAGATATCATAGAATGCCAGCATTTAAGGACCGATAAAGATCAGTTTCAAGTTCAGTGTTCAGAGAATTTGGTTCAAGGGCAACCGGAATGACATATTTTAGTTTTGACACTGCAAAGTTTCGGTTCTATATCAGTAACGTAGATTTTGCTTCTACCATAAACCAGACGTGCTGGAAACCTCGATTAATAGTCTCAGATGGAAAATTAAACTTTTGTACTATGTCATAACGTTAAACGAGGTTTATAGGTCGATGAAAATTATACTGGGAGCATCACTAGAATATGTTGAATACTACGGTGATCTAGTTGTTTCGAGGTAAATTTGAACAGGAAAAATTTGGAGATTTGGAATTTAGCAGTTCGAGATTTTGGAATATGCGGAATTTGGAAAGTAGAGCATTTGCGGTTTTGGGAGTGTGGGAAATTTGAGAATTTGGGAATTTGAGGTTTTGAGAAATTGGCGTTCTCAGAATTTGGGGTTCTAAGAACTTGGGGCCCTGAGAATTTGGGATTTTGAGAATTTGGGGCACTGAGAAATTAGGGTTCTGAGAATTTCGGGTTTTGGAAATTTGGAATTTTACCAACTTGGGGTTCTGAGAATTTGGGGTTTTGAGAATTTGGGGTTTTGAGAATTTGGGGTTCTGTGAATTTGGGGTTCTGAGAATTTGGGGTTCTGAGAATTTAGGGTTTTGAGAAGTTGGGGTTCTCAGAATTTGGAGCTTTGAGAATTTGGAATTTTCACAATTTGGGTTCTGAAAATTTGGGGTTCTGAGAATTTAGGGTTTTGGAAATTTAGAATTTCGCAAATTTGGGGTTTTGAGAATTTGGAATTTTGACAATTTGGGGTTTTGAGAATGTGGAATTTTCACAATTTGGGGTTTTGAGAATGTGGAATTTTGACTTTTTTAGCTTAAGAATCTTGAAATTCGTAAATCTTCAATTTCGAAACGAATCATTGAAAAATAACAAAAACCGGAGATTCCTAAAGTTTACAAATTCTCAACTTCCGGAACTCCTGAATCTCACAAATTTCCCTAAACTTCCATCTCGCGAGTTTCTAACACACAAAATCCGCACTCTCGCTATTATTCACTGAAATATTACGTTTCGGCGCAGCTGCGAGACAATTTGTCGGATAATAATAAATGATTCAACATCTCGGACAATGTAATCACGAAATCGGTTTATTGGCTGGTAATTGTCCGATCGCTTTCATTAAGCCGTAGAGTAATGTTCAAGTGTACGATACGAGACAGGTATACTTCAAAATTCTTGAAGCGATGTTATTTAACATTGTGTTTGATTTATCGCGTTGGCAAACGAAAGTGTTGTGTGTCGCTCGAGCAGACAACGTCGTCATAATGATCGTGGGTGGTATTGTTAGTCATCGTGCCAGATTCTCGCCATTCTCGTTCGTCTGTACAATTTGTTAAGACATCTTCTGGTCCCTGTTACGGAAGACTCTGTCACCGGACACAATATTTTCTTCTCACGCGTTCTCGTTTCTTCTGCCGCGTTTTCTATTTTTCTCTCCGTAACCGAGTTGTCGCTGAGACGTGTACCTTTTATACGGACACGAGGTTTTGGAATTTTGACAACTTCGAGGTTGGAGAATTCGTAATTCGAAAACATTGGAATTTTAGGAATTTGGATATTTGAACACGTTGGAGAAGCACTTTACACATTCAGTAGATGAGGAAAACAGAGTTATGAGAAGACAAAGGGTGAATGGTTGTTAATAATATAAATCGCAAAAGAATGAGCTACAGTCGTGGACAAAATTAAGTGGACGGGTATCATAAATAACAAAAGGTTAATTTAACTAACAACGCCTATAAATCAAAACTTTATTGCACAATTATATACATTAAATAAATGTTTTTTTCAAGTCTACAAAAGCATTTCACGTTCTACATTTTAAATTTATTTAAAACATTGTAACAACAAACAATTTTTTACATGTCTGCAATGTCTACTTAATTTTGTCCACGACTGTATATCGTAATAACGTGTGTTATGTAGAAAAACGCGAGATTAGAAGTATGAGATTTTGGAAATTTTTAGAGTTTGAAATTTTGACAATTTGGGTTTATGAGGAATCGCAAGTCTGAGGATTAGGAAATTTGAGAATACGGAGTTTTGAGAATTTGGAAATTTGAGAATACGGAGTTTTGAGAATTTGCAAATTTGAGAATACGGAGTTTTGAGCATTTGGAAATTTGAGAATACGGAGTTTTGAGCATTTGGAAATTTGAGAATACGGAGTTTTGAGCATTTGGAAATTTGAGAATACGGAGTTTTGAGCATTTGGAAATTTGAGAATACGGAGTTTTGAGCATTTGGAAATTTGAGAATACGGAGTTTTGAGCATTTGGAAATTTGAGAATACGGACTTTTGAGCATTTGGAAATTTGAGAATACGGAGTTTTGAGCATTTGGAAATTTGAGAATACGGTGTTTTGAGCATTTGGAAATTTGAGAATACGGAGTTTTGAGCATATGGAAATTTGAGAATACGGAGTTTTGAGAATTTGGAAATTTGAGAAGTTGGAAACATGAGAATTCAGAATCTTGAGAAATTGGAATTTTGAGAATAATAATTAATAATTGAGAATTTTGAGGAATTTTATAGAAAGATTCTGTATCTCGATGAATGTTAACATGCATTTTGTCATAAACTTTTTAATAATTTTCGTAGTTGAAAATCTAAGATTCTTAAAAAATCTAAGATCCTTCATTTTGACGAGTCCCGTAAACCTAGTGTCAAAGTTACGATATTTCGCTTTTCGACCGCAAGGTGAATATGCAAATGAATCGTGGAGTGTGGACTGTTCGATAAACGAGTATTAATTCGGTTCTCGTGGAACCTTCGAGTCGATTAATTCCTCTTTGCTAATCCATCCGACTGTCTGCGTAACGCGCCCCCTTCGGCTGCCCCTTTGTGTAGCCACTGAACCGATATTACACCCTCCTGCTTTTCATCCCTCTATAATTACGCGCGAACTGTAACACGAAATCATTTTCGTAGCCATTGTTTCGTGGTAGAGCGCCATGAAATTATTTTCTTGATAGTATACAGCCATTAATTATCTCGCTTCGGTTTATTGGGGATGATTTTTACTTCGATTCTATTTACGTTCGAACTATGCTCCTACTTTTCTTTTTTTTATTAGGTGGTTCGGAAAATAATATCGTCTTTTTTTATGGAAATGAGAGACGATATTCATCGGATACTTTTTTTTAACGGCGTTTTTAAAATAGTAAGATGCTCCGAAATTGCTGCTTTTTACTTTCCGTATTTGATAGGGTACCAACCACAAAGTACTGCATGGAATCAATCGAGCTTTTTCACAAGCGAGCCTGTTGGAAAAACGAAATCACTTTCTGAACAACAAATAGTATTTTCATGGTATAGCGTTCGCAACGAGAGTTGGAACCCTTTGAACTCGAGAGGCTATTCGCATTCGTTGTTCGATTTAATGCGACTATTGTTGGTATGTAATTTCTGAGTAAGTTTACGGTATTGTGCATGTAATGTTTGAGCGCGGTGAAACAGGCAATATTAGTGATTGATAATAAAATTGTTAGCAGTAGATTGGATTTTTACAACGGGAGTGTTTGATGCCGTTCGAAGTTTGTATTATTACTGCACGAAGTTTGTACAGGAATTCGAGAATTTATGGTTTTAGAAATTTGGGAATTTTGGGGATTCGAGTTTCAATAATTTAGTGATATAGGGATTTGGAATTTAGAAGTTTGCGGTTTTAAGAATTCAGGATTTTGACAATTTGGAATTCTGAGTATTTGGAAATTTGAGAAATCGGTGTTTTGAGAATTTGGAAATTTAAGATTTTCGGATTTTGAGAATCTGGAATTTTGATAATTTGAGGTTGTGAGTATTTGGAAATTTGGAAATTCGGGATTTTGAGAGTTTGGAATTTTGACAACTTAGGATTCTGAGAATTTGGTAATTTTGTGAACTTGGGGTTCTGAAAATGCGAAGACTTGGGAGTTCGGGGTTTTGAGAATTTGGAATTTTGACAATTTGGGAATTTGAAATTTTGACAATTTGAAATTCTGAGAATTTTGACTTTAGAACATTTGGAAGCTTGAGAATTGTGAATGTTGACAATTTGGGGTTCTCAGAATTAGGAAAGTTGGAAACTTAGCAATATGAGATTTTTGAGATACGGATACAGACAATAGAAAATACTAGACGAAATTCTCCAAATTTCGATAATCGGGGGTATTCAAAATTTGGAAACTTAAAAAGTTACAAATATGGTATTCATGCAATATACAATTTCAAGAAATCAAAAACCCGACAATTTTGGTCACGAAGATTAGAAAACCCAAAAAATGCATACAGTGCTATTCTCCTATATTTCATAAAGTACAAGAATTTCGTCTCCACATTATCCTACCGACCAAAAAGTATCACCAGGAAGTATAGACATCAATATTCCCCTGATTGATTCGTTCGTTTGTCCTTCAGTAACATTCCACTGTTTTCCTCGTACTATCGATTTCCACCTCTCATTCCCCTAAACCGAATAATCAATCCCATGATCGGTTCTTTTCATCTTCTCTTCCGCGCCACCTCTTAACCCATTTACGTTCTCTCCATTCTCCTCTCGTTCTTCTTACTCCTCTTTGTCTCCCTGTATCTTCTCAAACATTTTTCTCCTCCATTTTCTATCTTCATCCGTCTTCGCGTTCCCTCTAGCTTCCCGTCGCGGTGTTTCATCCATTCGAAGAAAATCTTCTCGGAATGTGTCCAGAATCTCCTCTCTCTCTCTTCTCTTTCTTGATCGTTCTCTGCTGGTTCTCCGGAAAATCCAAACTTCTAGGGATATCCGGACGCAGATATACCGGGGCCTAGGGATATTCGGGCACAGGGGCACCGGTGACAAGGGCTATTTGGGCGTAGGGTTGTCAAAGTCTAGGAATACTGGGGCGCAGAGTTATCGGGGGTCTAGAGATATTTGGACGCTGGTATACCAGGGACTAGGGATATTGGGGCGCAGAGTTATCGGGGTCTAGAGATATTCGGACGCCGTTATACCGGGGTCTAGAGACATTTCGATGTAGAGTTATCGGGGTGTAGGGATATTCGGACGCTGGTATACCAGGGACTAGGGATATTGGGGCGCAGAGTTATCGGGGTCTATAGATATTCGGACGCCGTTATACTGGAGTCTAGAGACATTTCGATGTAGAGTTATCGGGGTGTAGGGATATTCGGACAGAGGTTTTTAGAGGACTAGAGATATTCGGACGCTGGTATACCAGGGACTAGGGATATTGGAGCGCAGAGTAATCGACGTGTAGGGATATCCGCATACAGGTATACCAGGATCTAGGGATATCGGGGCGCAAAGCTATCGGAGTCTAGGGATGTCCTCACGCAAGGTATACCGGGATCTAGGAATATCGGGGCGCAGTGCTATAGGAGTCTAGGGATATCCGCACGCAGGTATACCGGGATCTAGGGATATCGGGGCGCAGAGTTATCGGAGTCTAGGGATGTCCTCACGCAAGGTATACCAGGATCTAGGAATATCGGGGCGCACAGCTATAGGAGTCTAGGGATGTCCGGACACAGGTATACCGAGATCCAGGGATATCGGGGCGTAGAGTTAACGGAGTCTAGGGATGTCCGGACGCAGGTATACTGACATGTAGAGATATAGTGTTTCATCCATTGGAAGAAAATCTTCTCGGAATGTGTCTACACGTTTCTCGCAAAAACCAAGAATCCTCCTTCTCCCTCGTTCTTTCTATCTCTTTCCCTCCTCTCTCTATCTCTCTCTCTTGCTCGTTCTCTGTTGGCTCTCCGGAAAATCCAACGAAGCATATTGCGGATACAGAGTATCGATCTCGACGAAGCTTTACGTCCTTCTTGGTCGCGTGTGCAAGCACAGTCACGCAGAAGCTCACGGTGTTGCGGCCACGCGTCTTCGCCAGAAGAAGAAGTCTGTTTTCCCAAGGATTTCCGCACCGATTGCTTTCCACGTGTTCCATCACGCACCGGCCCCAATCCCCTGATCATATTGTTTATTAGAGTGCAGGAAGTGGGCGGCGAAATAAAGTAATAGACGGTGTGTTTGATGAAAGGAATGTTTAATACACGGGGTGTTCGATCACTGCTGGCAATAACGATAACGGGGTGGTTCTGCGTGAAAAAATAACTCGAAAATCTGGGTGACGAGCAAATTTTTCTTGGGTAAAAAAAAGAAACGCGAGGGTTCAGGAATACGAGGAAATAGAAATTCGAGAATTTACAAATTCCGAGGTTTTCGGAATTTGAGGAATTCAGAAAATTGAGAATTCACAGGTTCGAGAGTTTAGGCATTTGACGAATCCCATATCCGAGAATTCACAAATAAGCAACTTGGAATTTGGAATTTTTGAAGTTTATAATTTGGGAAATTTGGGATCTCAATATTTGAAAATTTGAAAATTTAGGAATGAGAATTTTAGAGGGTGAGAACTTGAAAACATGACAATTTGGCAATTTCAGAATTTCAGAGGATATTTGATAATTTCAGAATTTGAGGGCGTGATAGTATGACAATCCCAGAATTTAGGAGCTTGAGAGTTGAACAATTTGAGAATTTGAGAACGCGAGGATTTGAAAATTTGAAAATTTAATAATGTGAAAATTGAAAACTTTGAAAATTAGAAAAGTTATTAACTTGGAAACTTAATATCTGAAAAATCAATATACTTATAAATGCGTTGCCCGCGAAGTATTAATTTCTCTAATCAAATTAGAAATATCGCCAAAAGCGAAATCTGTTTTATCATAAGTTTAACAATCGTTCCATCGTGTCACAGTGATTTTTAAGAACAACAGCTACAAATTTAATAGCTCGCCGTAATTACTGGCGAAACTAACAGGCTTGCAGGAACAATTAATTGTTGCGTCGAATGTTTCATTGTACCCGTATGGTTCGTTCATCAGAAAACGATCACCAAAAGCGTTCGTCGAGAAGTTACACGTACCGGCAATGCGATAATAATGAAATTACGAACTTACCTCGATACTGAAATAACCCCTGTCCACATAATCGCCGAGAAAGAGATACTTCGTGGAGGAGGGTGGACCACCCACCTCGAACAATTTCATCAGGTCATAGAACTGCCCGTGGATATCGCCGCATACTGAAACACAACATCGAAATTCTTCAATTTCCTGATTAAATACATTTGTTCGTGAATTTAGATCGAAAACGTTCCGAGAGAGAACGGAAACCGCATTATTATAAATTATATATATGTATATACAGCGATTATGCAATAGGGAAATTGTAAATTCAAGAGGTGAGATATCCAGTAATTCGAAAATGGTAAATTTGAAATATTGGAAATTCGATGATCCTTCAATTCGACAATTATAATGCAAATTCGAAAATGAAAATTTCTACTCAGAGAAATTTGCGTCTAGAGAGATTTCGATGTAGAGATATCGGGGTTTAGGGATATTCGGACGTAGATATACCGGGATCTAGGGATATTTGAATGTGGAAATATCGAGGTCTGGCCTATTTGGGGCGTAGGGTTAGCAGGGTCTAGGGATATTGGGGAGCAGAGTGATCGGGGTCTAGGGATATCGGGGCGCAGAGTTATCGGGATCTAGGGGTATTCGGACGCAGCTACATCGGGGTCTAGAGATATTCTAACGGAGGTATACCGAGATCTAGGGACATCGGGGCGCAGAGTTATCGGGGTTTAGGGGTATTTGGACGCAGCTATACCGGGGTCCAGGGATATTTCGATGTAGAGTTATGGGGGTTAGGGATATTCGGACGGAGGTATACAGGGATCTAGGAATATTCAGGCGCGGAGTTATCGGGGTATAGGGATCTTGGAACGCAGAGTGTTCGGGGCCTAGAGATATTCGAGCGCGGGTATACCGGAATCTAGGGATATCGGGGCGCAGAGTTACCGGTATCTAGGGGTCTTCGGACGCAGCAATACCGGGGTCCAGGGATATTTCGATGTAGAGATACCAGGGTCTAGGGATATTCAAACGAAGGTATACCTGGATCTAGGGATATCAGGGCGCAGATACACCGAGATGTAGGGATATATGGATGCAGGGATATCGAGGTCCAAGATATTTACCAGCGCAGGTATGTCGGGATCTGGGGACATGAAGATCTTGAGATATCCCAAGTTACGTGTAGTGCATCATAGGGATCTAGGGATATAGAAATCTGATCCAGTCCGGAATCTATGTACATAGGAATATAGGAATTTATGTACATAGAAATACAAATCTAATAATACAGAAATCTGTAAGTACAAATAATACAGAAGTACGAAGATCTGGGGAAACGTTGTTGCAATTTAGGACTATAGTTTACAATATAGTGTCGCGGTAATTTAAAAAACGACGCGTTCCGAGGAAAACACGATCGAAGGTCGAAAGTGGGAAGTCCGGATAGTTGCGATAGTAGCGTATGAAACGAAGTTGCAGCCGGGTCGATAATGAAGTTGTTGATAAGGTTTGTAGCGAGACGGAAATAGAATCAGTGAAGCCGTGAATGAAACGCAGAGGAGTCGGTAAGATAGTTCAGGAAGCGATCGCTAATGAGAGAATTATTAAAAGTGATCGGCAGCGGACGGACAAACGTGGTGAAAATAGAGTCGAAAGGATCTTAGGTTAATACCGGAACGCTTTTAGCTTTCATTGCAACGAAAGCGCCTCTATAAAGTTGACGGAGAACGGAGAACTCGTACAACCGTTTCCGTACAATGGAAAGCTTTCGCGGCGAGCAAATAAAGGAATCGAATGGAAATAGGAATCTTTTAATTCGTTGACAAACAATGTTTGATATAATACTTGCTACCATAAGTATGTTGATTACGTACAATGTTTGAAACCCCGTATCGTTTAACGTGATATAATTGAAATTTTTATATAAATCTATACCGATTTTCAGTCTTTAACAGATTTCGTAATCGATATGGTAAGAAATTTATCAACAGCTGCATTTCTAATTTGTATATTTTTACATTACGAAACTGCCGTCATGCTAGGATTATAAATGTGACTAACGTCTAGTCCATAAGTTTAAATTTAAAAATTTCTGAATTCCAAATTCGCAAATCTCCAAATCCCCAAATTTTCAAATTGCCGAGTTCCTACATTGCGAATTTCCAAATCCCCAAACCCCAAATTTTCAAGTACCTAAATTCTCAAATTTTCAAATTGCCGAGTTCCTATATTGCAAATTCCCTAAGTCCCAAATCCCCATATCCCCAAAACCCCAAATATCCAAATCTCCAAATCCCCAAATCCCCAAATTGCCAAACTTTCAAATTCCAAATTTTCATATACCTAAATTCTCAAATTTTCAAATTGCCGAGTTCCTACATTGCGAATTCCCAAATCCCCAAATCCCCAAATCCCCATATCCCCATATCCCCAAATCTCCAAATCTCCAAATCCCCAAATCCCCAAATTGCCAAACTTTCAAATTCCAAATTTTCATATACCTAAATTCTCAAATTTTCAAATTGCCGAGTTCCTACATTGCAAATTCCCAAATCCCTAAATCCTCAAATCCACAAATTTTCAAATTCCCAAGTTCCAAAATTGAAAATCCCTAAATTCCCAAGTTCCTAAATTGTAAATTCCAAAATTCCTAAATTTCCAACACCCCAAATTCCGTAATGCTAAAATCCCTAAATTCCAAATCCCCATATTCTAAATCCACAAATAACAATTTCCAAATTACTACATTATCAAATTCTCAAATGTACAATATACTAGATCCTCATATGTACCTACATCCCCATTATTCTAGATACCGATATCGCCCAATCCCTGTTATTCCATATTCCCCGAAGTTTAAAGCAGAGAATATGTTGTCCGGTCAGGGAAAACCGATTTCTTTGATCGCGAAACTGAAGGAGGCCAGGATATAAACGTCGGAAGTAACTCCGTTACATCTCGTTGGAAGTTGAGGGAAGAAAGTTTGGTAACACAGGTTGCTCGGCTCCTCTGATTCCCCTGTTGGTCGTCGTCGACGATCGGGAAGCTCGTAATTTCACTTGGAAACGTTTGCAAACAAGTTTGCCACGGGTCTCGAGGGCCGGGCGTGTTCGTGCCACTACGTTTCACGCAACTCGTGCATTAATCGTGCTCGATTAATCGCGCCAGCTAATTTCGCGGTTCGAACTTGGATAACCTTGCCGAGAACCTTCTTACAGCCATCGCTACTATTCTCTCGCGTGCACCGCTCTGCCAATTATTTATTTTTTTATTTATTTATATACGTATTTACTCGTTTATTTGGTTATTCGCGTGAAGAACTACTTCGTGAAAAATACGAATTAACACTTTCATCGCCACGTCATCCACATATGGGTGACGCTTAAATTTCCATACGAATCAATCATCTATTTAGTAAGAAGTTCTCGAGCTTCTCAAGTTTTCAAACTTCTCAAATTGTCAATTGCTCATAGACTGAAATTTCATAAATATTCTCAAAATTACAAAACCCCTAAATCTACAAAACCACAAGTGTTGAAATCACCAAGTCCTCAAATTTTTCTGTTCTGAAACTCGCAAATCCCAAAATTCTCAATCATGGTTGTTACCCTCAACTCATATTATTATAACCCTTAGTGCAATACTTTACTATAACCTAACCCATATTATATGACCCTCCTTATTGTAACCCTTATTACAATCCTTATTGCAATCCTTATTATTGAACTACCTCTTTCAAACCAATCCCAATAACCTACAAAAGTTTCACTACGACGATCAAACGCATGTCGTCACGAACCGAAATGCACAACAAATAATTCCTGCAAAACTTCAAACGATCGAGATCGATCGAGGGTAATATTCATGAGATGCAACCCGTACGTGGAAACCGGTTTTATTTATACACCGTACGGATCACCGTTGAACCAATTGAATTTGCCCGGGGTTCCTCGGGAACACGACCACCTGTACTGCAGTGTAATCAACGCCGGTGTGTTGACAAGTGTTGCCAAAACAGTGCAGAAACTGCGAAGCGGAGAGATGTTCAAACAGCGCGACGTCGACGACGAAACAAGTGGAACACTCAAGGATTTCGTATCCTCCGTTTCGATCGATTCGCCAGACCGAATCGAGACAATCGCGTTCCGCCATCGATCCACGGAATCAAACATCGCTGACCATATAGCTTCCCGTCGCTCATCGTATGCCCCGCTGTAATCCAGCAACAAGTGGCAACTTTGTTACGCTACGGTTGCCTATGTTCGATTTGTCTGACCATATGCGGGCCTCGATAGCTTCGAGATTCATCGAATCACTCGCAGAACGTTTACTTACTTTCGAGTTGAACGAATTACTCGCTTTCGAGTTGTTCGAATTCCTACTCTTTCGCGAGAGTATCGAGTTTATCGATTATTTTCGAACTCTAGGTATGCATTCGGATTGCTTGCGATTTGGCTGATCACGTATGAGGTTCGATCACTTCAAGATTGTCGGAATTATTCGAAATCGGTCCATTTATCTTCTGGTTGCACAAATTTTACTTTCCGCGATATACCTGATTATTCTGTCGATTATTACAGGATTTAAGAATGCATTCAAATTATTTGTGATATGGCTAATCACATATGAGGTTCGGTCACTTCAATATTGTCGGAATTATTCGAAATCGGTCCATTTATCTTCTGGTTGCACAAATTTTACTTTCCGCGATATACCTGATTATTCTGTCGATTATTACAGGATTTAAGAATGCATTCAAATTATTTGTGATACGGCTGACCATATATAGGATTTAACTGCTCTAAATTTGTAGAAATTATTTGCTTTTAAAAGCAAAAAAAAAAAGAAATTATTTTTATTTACTTTTTTAGTTCTACTTATTTTCTTTATGCATTATGACTGGCCATATATGCGGTTCGATTGCTTCGAAATTGTGAAAAATATTCGCAAATTGTTATCTTTATTTTTTATTTTTTTACAATTGCTTCTTTTTACCATATACTAAATTACTCCGTCGATTATTCCAAGATATGAGAACGCTTTCAAATTACTGGTGATATGCCTGACGATTTATGAGGTTCGACTACTTCAAACTGATTGAGATTATTCGCAAATTGTCTTATTTATTTTCGAATTGTACAAATCATCCTTTTTGCAATATACTTGATTACTCTGTCGATTATTTCAAGATTTAAGAATACATTTAAATTATTTGTGGTACGGCTGTCCGCGTATGGGGTTGGACTACTAGGAAATTCTTGAAATTATTCACAAATAATTCTTTTCTCTTTCGAGTTACAGTAATACCCCTTACTTTTGCGGTGTATGTATTCTGTCGATTATGCACAAATTTGAAAGTGTGATCTGTCTGACCATGTGTACGCTTGGACTACTGAAACATTCTTAAAATTATACGAAAATCATTCTCGTTCCCATCGAGTTATACGAATTCCTCTTCTTTTTGCAGTATAGGTAATAACAATACCGACTATTTACGAATTTGAGAATGTGTTCGAATATTTGTGACGTGTCTGACCACATATAAACCTATGTTACTTGAAAGCTACTAAAGTCATTCAACAATTGTTTTCTTCCTTGAAATTTGTAGAAATCAACCTTCTTTCTGTAATATATACTGTAACTCTTTCGCTCATCGTTGAATTTGAGGATGCATTTAATTATTTATGATGTGTCTGACCATATATGGGTTTCGTTTACTTGTCGCTACTTAAAAATACGAATCATCGAAATTTCTCCGCTATTAGCAAACGAATTTATGAAACTGTTACGTGTAATGGGTATTCTTTCTATTGTTTAGTATTTTGGAAATCCAATTGAGAGACTCAACAAGTTTAATAGACATTCTAATCAAACTTTCTATAGAACTTCAACAAAATTTTCCATAAAGTTGAGCTGCTATAAAGCTTTAAAATTTCTCCAAGTATTTCTAGACAACTTCATTATCACCGTTGTTGTGTTTCAGACCTAATACAAATCTAACCTCAATTGAACTCAATTCAAATCACACTTAACAGACACTAATTCACATTTAACCGAAACTGAATCCAAGTTTAATGCAAACGTAACCTAAATCCTGATTCGAGGCAGATTTAATCCCACGCTAACTGGGATTTAACACGGATCTAACCCAGGTTTCGCACCGAACCTAACTAAAATCTAAATCAAACTTCGGCTACGCGCGATCGAAATTTTTCGATCGTTCCAACTTTGCACAAATAAAACGACGAATTACGCGATATTTATAATCTGAATGATAGTCCGTAGAAGTTTCCAGGCACGGAAATCACCAACCGGAAGTCGGCGAAGCACCGAAAAGAGGTGGATACGATATCGATGGATTCTTATTGAGAAGATGACAGAGCACTGAGAACTTCGAAAGGGATTGCGACGTTCTGAACGTTGCAACGCGGTTTTCGTGACATATCGCCGGTAAGTTTCACGAGGACCGCCATTTTGGTAACGTATCACGGAAGTTTGCCGCATCATCGCGCCCCTAAATCTACCCGATGCCGTTAATGCTGCAATCTGCATTCTCGAGAACGACAAACATCGTTCCCTGTCGAACCAGCGAAAATATCGCCGACACTTCAGCTTCTTTTTAAGGAAAACTGAAGAAGAAACTAACCTCGAGGGCCATATTTATCAATTTAAATTTATACAGTTCATAAAATTCATGTTAGAGTTACAACGTTACTCTAGGAAATTCATAAAACTGAGCAGTAATTTGTATTCGCAGAAAATGTATGAATTCATCAAATTTACAAAGTCATTTACCAATTTGTAATTTTACAAAATTGATGAATAGATTTATACTTTCACCAAATTTGAAAAACCTCCTGAGACACATACAACCAATAAAATATAAATTTACAAAATCATGAACTGATTTATAAAATTCTCCATATACATATATGTACAAAATCTTTCGAACTAGAATTGAAAGACTATGAAATTTACAAAATTGAATTAAAGACCACCTCACATTTATTCTGCTTGCATGATATAAAATCTATAAAGACTGAAAAACATATTTACAAACTTTGGCGAGCTCGAGTCGACAGCATTTAAAAAATTTACAAAATCATCCACACATTCAGAAAATTCATAATGTTTGCAATGTTTCTAAAATTCATTTACAATATATCGAACTTCGATTAATAAAAACAAACTCTATTGGTCACTGATTCGTTTATGTTCATTATATTTTTATGATATTTATTAAAATAAAAAATTAATAAGAAACTTCTGTCAAAATGTAATATATCCTTCGTCGATAAAAAAAATAATTGCGTGAGTTAGTTCGCATATTGTCTTTTAGGCTACTTTTATAGCCTCAGTTTCAATTTAAATGTAAATGGTCGTTAATCGTTCGCAAACCTTCAGGTGGAATTTATAGAATAGAGAATTTATTTGTAGAATAACGAATGGAGGCACAGCCTCCATTTCGTCGGCATCTAATCGCTCCGAATAATTCAACTAGACTCAGCGACTCCATTATCCAGCGAGGGCGAAACAAGTGTTTAGGTTTAATTATTTAAGCGTGCGAACTTCCCAACGGGCTTTGGACAATGTGAAACGAGGAACAAAGAGAAACCGAACGAAGACAAACCCAAGCACCGGAAGTTGGTGCAAATATTTTTCCAGAGTGCAGAACGAAGACATTCTTCGTTCGAGTTTTCTTCAATCTGACAAGGAAGGCGGTTTCATTTATCGCCGAAAAAAGAGCGGAACGGAACAAAAACAGAACAAATTTTAACACTTGTTCGACGTTCTAAAATCCGATCAATGATTATTATATTTATTGTGCCGATTAATACAGTAATTCGGAATTGATATTTTTTAACTAAATCCATATCGTTGGACACATAATGTATGAACATAATGGAACAGTTAATGGTGGCAAATAATAATGACAAAATAATATTTTTGAAATAATTCATCAAACTTTTCAACCAAAGATTTACAGTTGCATACATCCAAATCAGATTTTAGAAAGTCAATTGGACAGTCTTATCGGGAGAGATATCGAAATAACGAAAGAAACGATCGACGAAGGAATCCCGAGGACGGACGTTGTGCTTGCAAGTTGCTTAAACTAATTGCGAGGACCGAACAGGGAATTTCTCTTGGCGCAGCTAACAGCGGGGTCAAAGTGCCTCTTCACGTCCCCATCGTGCTCGAGCTGATTAAGTGTGCCGTGGACCGATGTCAGAAGACGATAATTTGCATCTGGATTATGTCGACCGCCCCCTTCGCCTCCTGCTATCGAGAAATCTCGTTGTTCGATGCTTCAGACCGTCGCTGGGAGGAGATTGAGAAAACTCGCGACTTTTAGAATTTTATTGGCAATTCCAGCGTTTTCGGATTCAGGGATTTGGTAATTCGGGGATTCGAGAAGCTGGACTCCAAGAGAGTACGAGAATCTGAACAAGCTAGAATCGGAGAATTTGGAAATTTTTAGATCGAGGGATTTAGAATGGGGATTGGATATTTTTAAATTCGAGAAATTGCACATTTTTCGATTTGGGGCTTCGACAGTAAGTGAATATGAGTATTTTAGGATTTGGACATTTTATAATTCGAGAAATTGCACAGTTTTTGATTTGAGGATTCGACAATACGTGAATATGGATACTTTGGGATTTGAACATTTTAAAATTGAAGAAATTGCAGAGTTCTCGTTTTTAAGAGTTAACAATTCGTGAATATGAATATTTTTTAATATCATCATTGGAAGTTTAAGGATTTCAGATTTAAAAATTCGGAATTTGGATCTTTGGGGATCTAAAAATTCAGAAATATGGAAATGTCGGTGCTCGAGGTTTCAAAAAATTCAAAAAACATTTCATAAATCTTCATACGCATGAAATTTTTGACATGAGAAAATTTAAGAATCTAGAATTTTCAAATTTTGAATCTTGGAAATTTAGAATTTACAGAACTTCAAATATTGAAAATTTAGAATTGCTAGAATTTCAAATTTAGGAGAATTAAACATTTGTGTAAATTTGAATTTCTGATATTGATAAACTTAGTCGATCAGTGGATGGATGAAACTATTGAAAATTTGCAAATTTATAAGTTAAATATTAAAATTTACAGGAAGCTGTCCCAAATCAAATACTACGAATTTCCAAAAATATTTCCCAAATCAAACATCACAGATTTCCAAAACATTCGACACAATTAAAACTTCCATTTCACCAATTATTCAAATTTGCAAAAAGCTGTCCCAAATCAAACATTACAAATTTCCAAAATTCTTGATAGTATTTAAAATTCCATCTCACCAAATATTCAAATCACCCTACCCCCCAAAAAAAGTCCCAAATCACATATTCCAAATTTCCAAAACATTCATAAAAATAAAATAAAAATTTCCATTTCTCCAAACACTGAAACCTGCAAAAAGCTTTTCCAAATCAAACAAACAAATTTCCAAAATATTCGACAGAATCTGCAATTTAGTCTCTCCAAATATTCGAATCACCACTCACCCCATCCCCCCGTCCCAAAAAACGTCCCAAATCGAAGATCACAAATTTCCAAAACATTCGATGCAACAGAAAAAAATTCCGTTTCCCGAAACATCGCACTTAGCGAAACGCGCCGAACTGAAAATTCGAACGAGTCCTCGAATGGTCGTAATCGAGTGCTCGATATCTCGAACGGTTGGAATATTAGCATCGTTCGGTTTCGGAGCATCGAAACATCGCGTCGAAGTCGGTCAGGTTACGAGGTCCGAGAGATCGATAGCGTCTGGGCGCCAACGAGTCATCGTTTTCGTCTTTTTGCCGCTTTATTATCATTAGGGCGTTAGCGAGCGTGACTACAAATTGCACGGGCGAGCTCGTTAATCAGCTCGACGTGAGAATAATTAATACGAATGGCTGGCTTTAAGCGGTCGACGGTGTGGCTTTTAAAACGAGGACGGAGAACGTAGCTGGTACCGGGCTATGTTTCCTTCCCTTCTTTTTTTTCCTCCCTCTTCTTCTTCGTCCTCTTTCGTTTTCGTTTTTACACCGGTTTATCGCGAATCGACGACGAATCTCGATCGTTTATGCCGGTTTTCCGGTTATGCGATTTCCGCTGCGAATTAACCCTTTGCGGACGGGGCGGTTTTGAGGAAACCGTAGCGATCGTGTCAAATTACAAACATATGTGAGACACACATATGTGTATTTCGTCTTATGTACAGTCGTGGACAAAATTAAGTGGACAGGTATCATAAATAACAAAAGGTTAATTTAATTTAACTAACGAAGCCTATAAATGAAAATATTATTGCACAATTATATACATTAAATAAATGTTTTTTCAAGTCTAGAAAAGCATTTCACGTTCTAAATTTAATAGTTATTTAAAACATTGTAACAAAACAAAAAATTCTTTACATTTCTGCAATGTCCACTTAATTTTGTCCATGACTGTATGTGTATTATATGTGTATATTAGTTACTTCACTGAATGCATTTCCATGCATGTATGTGTTCCTCAGCCCTAATAACGCGACACATACATATGAGTTATATGAGTTATACATACATATGAGATACATACGGGTAACACATGTACGAGTTTTTTGACTGTAGCCGTTGTTTTCGTCGAATGCATATATGAATATCTCGGCTAAATTGATGGTTTATCACTCGAAGATGATTACCGAAAAAATTGTATGTTTCCTCTTCAACCAAGAAGAAATCATGAATGTGGCGAAAACCAGCCACAAGTTTCTCTAAACTCGATATATCGTAATACAGTATATTATTGATTGCTCGAAATCGGTGTTTCGACGAAGCAGCGCTACAACGGAGTAATTTGTACCGTCTGAGGAGAAACAATTGTATCAAACAATCCCTTGTTATATCTCTAATTCGAGACCCATGTAGTCTCGTCGGATTAAACCTCGTTCGCGTCGAGAATGAGCAAAGATGCTTTAATTAATTTGCTTTCGTCGAAGAAATTTCACCGAATTCCGTCTCTCGGTCGGCATTTCCGTTTCGTCGGCTCATCCATTTCGAGGGGTTAATTCTGGTTCGCTAACAGTCCATCTCGTTTCCTCTGAATCGAATACGCCGATTTTGTTTCGGAATCGATCGTTGCGCGTACTCGAATATACAATGCATTTGTCCATTAATAAATTTAGATTTTGGACAATAGACACTCAGTGATAATTGCAAGCAAATTTGTTCATCGTCATTAATAATGATAATTGCAAGCAAATTTAATCATCGTTATGAACAATGTTACTTGCAAACAAATGTGTTTATCATTATTAACAATGTTAGTTGCAGACAAATTTATTCATCGTCATTAATAATGTTATTTGAAAGCAAATTTGTTTATCCTTATTAATAATGATAATTGCAAGCAAATTTGCTCATCATTATTAATAATGTTGCTTAAAAGCAAACTTGTTGATCATTATTAACAATGTTATTTGAAAGCAAATTTATTTATTGTTATTAACAATGTTACTTGCAAGCAAATTTATTCATCGTCATTAATAATGTTATTTGAAAGCAAATTTGTTTATCCTTATTAATAATGATAATTGCAAGCAAATTTGCTCATCATTATTAATAATGTTGCTTAAAAGCAAACTTGTTGATAATTATTAACAATGTTATTTGAAAGCAAATTTATTCATCCTTATTAACAAAGTTAGTTGCAGACAAATTTATTCATCGTTATTAATAATGTTATTTGAAATCAAATTTGATGATTATTAATAATGTTGCTTGAGAGCAAATCCGTCAATCGTAACTAAAAACGTTACTCGTCTCCGAAGACGTATTTTCGTGGAACTTAAAACTATTAACAAAATCGTATTTATCGATAACAGAACCATATTCGCGGAACGTAAGCTCGTGAAACGATACGCGCCTCGTTCGGCCGGAAAATTGAAAATCGTGCTCGATCGAGACTCGAAAGGCGCAATAAGAAATCGACAGAATGCAAGTGCAGAGCATTCGAGAGTGGTGGAGGCAGTCTCTCGTTCGCTATATGGGTCGTTTGTTAAACGAAGTGGCTCGCTGCAAGGCTGCTCGTCTCGGCTGTGAAACGGTGCATAAAAATGCACTTACTTAGCCGCATAAATCGATCCGCTCCCGGTATGTTTACACCGTTACATAGCGGTATATAAACCCGCTCTCTGTGACGATAGGTAAGTAGTGTCCCTGGGAAGGAAAATACGACGGTGTACATATACTCTGACGGGCGTGAAAGATTTTCCCGACGACGATGCATCGCCTCCTCCTATTTTAAATAATCGCTGTATCATGTACGCTGAACAATTTCAATGACACTTCGCGATATGTTCGATTTCGATTCGCTACCTCGATACAATTTTCTTTGACAGATGCTTCGTTCGTACTTCTTCTTCTACCATTATAAATTTCTTTCACGAACTCTGAGCGCACTTTTATTATCCTACGCTACTTACAAATAATAAATTCTTCTTAACCTTATCTCTATAAACTTTGAATGTATTTAACTATTTGATCGAATTACAGACACTCTTTATTGATGTGTAAACTTTGATACACTGTTGCTATTGATGGTATATCGAAGACTTTGAGTACACCACTAATGGTATTAGTATACTGAAGACTTTGAATATACTATTAATAGTAATAATATATTGAAGACTTAAACTACAGAAATTTCAAATATAAAATATATAAAAATAACTTATATAATTAAAGATATACTATTTTTTATATAAAAACGCGCGCACAGATACGATACACACACGGGCCTATATGTATTTATGCAACTTGTATGTAGTTTAATTTATCTGAATATTTGGATTGCACACGGATTTTCAAATGATAAAAGAAACTATAAATTTTTGCACAGGAACATATATGTCCACGTTCATGAATACATCGTGAATATTATACATTCATACAGAAATGAATGAATGGGAAGAATACGTAAATGTAATATGAATAAATGTGCAGAATACATGAACATGATCCAAATGAATGTAAAGTATACAAGAAACATAATATGAACGAGTATACGTAATCATAATATGAATGAATACACATAAAGTTAATATGAGCTAGTATACATAAATATAATACGAGTGAGTATACACGAACATAATAATGGATATACAGAAACGTATGAATACAAACTTCGAAATTATGCGAGCTTGTATAAAATTCCAATAATAAAAATCATTCAACGACCACGTACAATTATCAGAGAAAGAATAAAATCGTGACGGTGTTTCTTTTGTTCCGATACTAATCAAGATCGGGATGTCGAGAGTGGGTTGTGCAAAGGGTCAAAGTTTAATTTGCTAAGCCCTAACGAATCAGAGTTCATCGTGGCCTCCGGAAGCCACGCTCTGGGCCCCGTTGGCCGCAAATTACACTCATCGAACTCGTACGCGGCCAAAGGGTCAACGTGTCAGGAATAAGAACCCTTCTTGTTCCTTTCGTTTTCCTTTCTTTGCCTTGGTTCGTGAAACGGGAATTGGGTAACCGCAACACGTAACGCGCCGCCAGAGAATTCTCTCAATTTTCTTGCCGTGCCAATAGTGCGGTTTCCGCGCCGAGCGTGTGGCCGCTTTCGCGCGCGAAATTCAAATATTCCGAGTTCCTACGGTGCGGTTCTCGCATCGCGCGATTTCTCCCAGAAAATTCGGGTGTTTAGACGTTCAAACGTTTATATTTTCTGCATAAAAGGAGTTTTCGTACGAGATGACGCAATATTAACACTATAACTACCAACAAGTCAAAATGACTGGTTTCGGATTTCACATTTTATGTCACAAAATTTTGTGGCCGACCTTTTGTCAAAATATCTGCTATGTTTTATTGAGCTCATGAATGGTGGTATGTGTTAGGTGATGCTGCAATATTCATTTTGTTATGTTTCTACTTCGTTTTGAATTCTAAAGTAATTATGCATTTAATGTTGGTATTTCCAGTGTTAAGTGTTTCAATTAGGTAATTTGTATATCAGGTGAGTTCTTGCGCGCGAAATTCAAATATTCCGAGTTCCTATGGTGAAGTACTCGCGTCGAGTGTTTTCGCGCATATAGTTTAAGGATTCCAAGGTGTAAACGTTGAAGATTTTGTATAAAATGAATTTTTGCACGGGTCATTCGAAAATGAATATGGAATTTTACATATTAATTACTCACACGGAGTAAGTGTTCGCGCGGGAAATTGAAACATTAAGACATCCACCGGTGCCATTTCTGCATCGAGTGAATTTTCGCATTGAAAATTCAAATACTAAAAGTTCGAATGTGCGTGGTTTGCGCAACCATCAAGTTTCCCTGCGGCCAAACGCAAAATGTCCAATAGTACGATTTCCGCAACGAGCGAGTAGCTATTTCCGCGCGGGAAATTCAAATACTAAAATATTCAACGAATAAAGATCGCTCGTTACTGCTTCCCCGTACAGAGAGATACAAAAGATTAATATTCCGAACGAATCTGTAACGAACAATTCATTTATTCCTTCCAAACAGCGAAACATTAAACTCGAATTAACGTGAGAATAAACGGATTCGTTAAGAAGAGGATTAAATCCTTCGTTTGTTCCGTTGAAAACGTACGAGATAAATCGGGACCGTAGATGATGTCGCGATAACGGACAGAAAAGCCCGGGTAATCAGTTTAAAATATACACTACGGAAATACATTCAAGGCTCCGGTATGATACGAGGCACGGAGATAAACAAGATTAATTGGATCAAGGTCGATCAAGCTTAATTCGACTTTTACTTAACCGGATCCGAGGTCTACTCGAGCCGTCTCGTATTGGAAGTCGAGGCACGTTTCAGTTTACTCGAATGTCTAAATTCGGCGGGCACAGTTTGCCCGTGGTGGCTCTCTTTTGAACGCGATCGGCTCGGATCTGTCGTGATTTCATGAAAATTTCAATCCGACGTCGTTAACATTCTGCCGGCACTTGCCGGTCTTGATTTCGCGAACGCGACCAGATTCTGCACAACTAATCGTGGATCCGCTGTTGTACACATTATTGTAGCCGTTTATTGATTAGTTAATTAAATACGAAAGGAACAGGACCCGGTTAAGGATCGGTGATGGGAGGTCTTCATCGATGAGTTAATCTTTTATTAGGACCTGGATTTTAACAATTTTATTAGGCGAAGATGGATCGGGTTTAACCCATTGGCTGCCACGATTCCCGAATGGGCATTTGAATATACATTTTTACATACATTTCCCTTTTATCGCTTGCAGCAATTTACATTCTGGTTGTCAAAATTATTTTTTGCGATGTCGACCAACTTGTAAAAGTATTTGATACATAAATTTACAACCAACTCAGTGAAGAGCGAAAATTTTAACTGTCAAAAATTTGGACTGTATCGAAATGAATAAATAGGATGGCTAGATTTTATTTTGTTGTGCACTTGTTAACTATTGTGTCGAGAGTGCCTCTCCGAAGACGTTTTACATTTTACCAAGACTCGGAGTAGGCGTACGAAATTGGGGAAGTTGGTGAAGGAAAACAGTTTACTATATTCCATTGGCTAACTAAATTCGAGTGGAAATGGAAATATCCGCGACGTATGAAGCTATCTGGATTTTCCTGAAAATGATCGTAGCGAGCAGAAACTCAAGGAATACCTCGACATGAATGGAAAAGTGCAAAAACTCTACGGCTAAGGCTAAGGGTTCTGGCACCCAGATATGACTGACAATAAATCAATAAAAAAACTCATTAGAATGTAATGACTCCTTGGGTCCTATTTCTGCTACGGGTAAAGACTATTATTCCAAACTACAAATGTATCTAAAGGAACGGAAAAACTTTTGCACTATTGTATCGAAGAAAACTTTGACTGAGGTATAATCCTCTCGCTGCAAATATGTATTCACGACCTAACAGGACCAAGTTATAAAAATAAATTATGCTCTAAACGAATATGTTTATGCTCGTTATGTGTGACGGACTTGCCGAATAAATGGTGGCTCAAGGGGTTGAATTCGCATGGAAAATGTAAATGATTACGCAACGCGCGAAAGTCGGCCCGCGAGAACAGCAGGCCGTGTCTGACTGCGGAAAGCCGGATTTATCGTGTTCGCGTTTGTTCCATTAACGTCGAATTTTGAAAAGCAATTAGCAAGCGGCACCGCACGACGGAATGTTAATTACCGGCCAATCGGCTTACAAAAGTTCCACGCGCGTGTCTGGCTAAAAGCCGCTGTTTAGAGATCCGATAATCCAAATACAATAATAATAATGATGATATTTAAGCATCCAGGGAATCGACGATTAAAACCATCTTCCGATCGTTATCGAATGCTTCGACTTAACACTAAACCTATCTACCACTAAGCGGTCGAAATGATCATTAACAAGTTTCTAATTGCAAGTTACGACAAACAGTGTTAAGATGGATTTTGTTTGTTTTTCAATTTCATTATTAATTTCAAAATAATTTCAATATCAGTAGATTGCAACATCCCAGATCTCTAATACGCTTTGATATATCCCTAGATTTTTATATACCAGTATCCCAAGATTTCTATATTCCTAGACCCCAATATCTCAAGATTCCAATAGTTTTAGATTTCTATTGTCCTAGAATCGTACATTACTAGATTCCAACATTCTTAGATCCTTATGTTCGTATACATATATGTACTTAGTTTCTAATATGTCATATTGAAGGTCTACTGACGGTCATATGAAGGTCAACTTTATTTTTTTAAATAGAACCCTCCATTTTTAAATATCATTTTCTCCAGGAGAAAATAGGTAACTTTTGTCCGAAACATAGTTTCATAGGTACATATGTATGCGAACGTCGGATATATCCGGCTCCGCGGGTTTTCATGTGGATGACGGACATATCCGTCGTTCGAAGCGAAAGGGTTAATCCGATTTTCCCGTGGATTTCCGGATGCACTCGCGATCGGTCAGAAACTCCACCAGACGATCCCCCACGTACAACGCGTATCAAGCTCAAAAGCATTTTCGTGAATGAACGCCGTACGACGGAGCCATAAGGAAGAGCGGAGTTACGGCCCGCCATCTAACCGACTTTTATTCCCGTTCCCCGTGGGAGGGAACGCGCATTTCCCGTGAACAAATGTCGCTTGTCGTCCGAGAATGCATCCTCGGTGCTCGCGTTATTACGTACGGCATAGTATCCCGGCGAGAATAGAAAGCACAGCCTCGGAAAGCATCGGGTCGCGTTTAATCCGAAAAGGCAATCCGCGTTGCCTTTTATGGGCAATTTTAACGAGCACCATAAATCCGGATGATACGCCGCTCGTCCTTCGAGCTCTCGTAAATTACCGCCGAAAATTTTCCTATCGCGCGACATCCGATGCAGAATACAGGCTGGACCAGTAACTTTTTCCACATCGAATATCCCTATTATTTTTGGAGACTAACTTTTTCCACGAGAGATTTTACGAATGGTTCTGGAAGGGCGATATTATTTTTTAGACGTCCCCGGTACAGACGAATTTTTTCTACGCGAGATTTTACGAATGGTTCTGGAAAGGTAATATTATAGTTTTTTTTTCTAGCTGAAGGATTCCTCGTACAAGGTCATCCAAATAGAAATATTAGAATAAACCTTGGGTAACTTACCAACACCAGGCAACTTACTTACTAACTCGGGGAGATTCAGATCTGGGTATTTTGAAATTTCGGATGATCGCAGTTTGGGGATTTTGAGATTTGGAGAGCTTAACATTTGGGGTTTCTGAGGTTTGGCAAGCTTGAAATTTGAGAATTTTGAGATTGATGGAGGTTAAGATTTGGGGTTTTTGAGATTTGCGAAGCATAATATTTCAGGATTTTGAGATGTAGGATGCTTGGGATTTGAGAATTTTGAGATTTGGGGAGCTTAAGACTTTGGGTTTTTGAGATTTGTGGAGGTTGAGATTTGGGGTTTTTGACATTTGAGATTTTTTAGATTTAGGAAGATTAAGGTTTGGGAATGTTGAGATTTGGAAAGCTTAACATTTCAGGACTTTGAGATTTAGGTTGCTTGAAATTTGAGAATTTTGAGATTTGGGGCTTTTGAGACTTACGAAGGGTAAGGTCTGCGAATTTTGGAATTTCGGAAACTTAGAATCTAGAAATTCTTGGATATTGGAACCTTGGTATTTAGAAACCTTAGATCACTTTGAAAATCTTTCGTAGTGTAAGTCACCCTGGTTTACTTTATTATCCGTAATCGGATAACCTTGTACGAGATATCATTGTAAACCTTTAAACACCTGCTACTTTTCTAGAAACATACAAATATTGCTTCCCATTTAAAAAAGGTCAAGGTAACTTTCATATCTTCGAAAATCCTTCGCCCAGAAAAAATAGTACCACTCCAAAACCAATACTCAATCTGGTGAAAAAAGTTTTTCCGTGTTTCCAAAAATGATAGGGACAGTCGAGGTGGACGAAGTAACTGAACCCACCCTGTATACCGACCGGACGGGGCTTCGTTTTTCGATGGGTTTTCTTTCTTCGTTCTACCTTGCTCGACGTTCGATCGATCCATCGTTGTTGTTGTTGTTGCGTTTCGGAGGGCAATGAACGCTACGTATTTTTCGTGAGTATCGCGCGTTCGTTCCATGGACAAAGGCGATACGAATCGACGCCATAAATCAACGGCTACGGTTTCGCGTTCTGATTTGGGCAAACGATTACGCTGGTACACGCGGATTTTTACCCCCTTTTTTTATTCTTTCGATGGCTTTACGATGGCGATATTCGACGTGCGTGTAGCGTTTTTCATCGTTTGTACGCGGAGTTAATCGTGATGTTCAGAACACCATGAATTCGAGTAGTTATATGTACACATGTAAGAAGATATTGAAGCTGTGTATGTATAGGGAGTACTTGAAGTTGTATGTACTTAGAGAGATCACGATGTTGTATTTATACAGGGAAATCTCGAAATTGTGTGCATATAGGGAAATCTTGAAATAAAAGTCTAAAATCGTGTAAAAGTAAGAATTTAAATAAGATTGCAAGATTGTGAGTAAAATTTGAAGAGTGTAAGAGTAAGATTGTAAATAAAATTGTAAGAGTAAGATTTTAAATAATATTGTAAAATTATTATTAAAATTGTAAAACCGTAAGACTAAGATTGTAAAAAAAATTGTAAGAGTGTAAGAGTAAGATTGTGAGAGTGTAGAGTAAGATTGTAAATAAAATTGTAAGATTAAGATTTTAAATAATATTGTAAAATTATTAGTAAAATTGTAAAACCGTAAGACTAAGATTGTAAAAAAAATTGTAAGAGTGTAAGAGTAAGATTGTAAATAAAATTATCAGAGTGTAAGAGTAAGATTATAAATGAAATTATAAGAGTGTAAGACAAAGATTATAAGTAATATTGCAAGCGTATATGACACAAATCATAAGCGCAATTTTAAAGTATAAATCTAAAATACAATTACAAAACAGGAAAATACCTATAAATACAATTACGAGCAGAATAATAAATATATCTAAACTCGCTAATTGAAAATTCTAAAAAAATGAATTCCATTATCAGATAAGTAACACATACAAACGTTCAACCACCAATTATCATCGAATTATCAAAACGATCGTTTCCACGGTAAGAAGAATCCCGTCGATTATTCCGCCCCACTAATACATAATGATCAATCTTGTTACACCAATCTGACTTTCACCGCAGTTCGAAAGAAAAGGGTCTTGACCCTCGAGAGAGAAAAAAAAAATCAAAGGAGAGGTAAAGCATCGAGAGATACGGATCGACGGCAGGCAAATCGAGGATTATTCCTCGTCGGAGATCGTTCCACGAGCCAACATTTTTTCGCCCCTCGTTCGCGTGCTTTAATTTCCTTCGCGCTTCCGGCAGCCTGGTTTCCGTGTCACTCACCAATTTTTAACTTGGCAGAAATAAATATAGTTCTCAGAAAAATATTCGACACGTATCTCTTCTCAGTCGCTAATATTCACTTTAGTCCGTCGAAATCAGCCCAAAAGATAGTGGTGCAGAACATATCCCTTTGTATACATTATTTTATTCTGTATCTGAGAACGTGGGTGTGTGTGTTGTAAATAGCTTCGTCCATTTATTTCATTCGTTGTATTCTTTGTGTTTAATAAGTTTATAGTCAAATAATGTATTTGGCGACGCTAGTTTCCTTTATGTTTTCCCATCTATGTTATATCTTTGATTAATTCATTCTATGTTCTGTTTACGTTTTATCTGTTTGGTCTATGGCGTCTAATAAACTGTCAATCTTGTATTATACTGTTCAATATACGCTTGTATTATTCTGTTCAGTATACGTTTGTATTATTCTGTTCAATATACTCAAAAGTGTGTGAATTAATAGTTAATAAATTAACAATCACTCAACAAAATATATTCAACAAATAAGCACAGATAATAACAAGTAACAAGCGGTAACAAGAAGTAACAGGAGCGTCAGAGATTGTACGGGTGTGAACGTATCGGTACGAAAATCACGAATGACTCGAGCGGCGAAATGCCCAGTGTTTTTATGCCTTTTTTGAGAAGAGATAGACATAGGAAAAGACGAGAAGTATAGAGTGGAATGTTGAAGGGGTGAAAGAGAAAGTCAATGAATAACTTAGGTCCGCACAAGTCTGGCTGCCAAATGTGCAATCTGACAATGACTACACATATACAAGACCCTGTGAAAATAAAAAATTGTAGAATAGTCAGGAAGTGCTTAGAAATATTCAGATAAAAGAGAAAGTTAGAAAAGTTAGGAAGAAAAGATAAATTAGAAACAACGTCTTGGCGCACACCGCCACACTGGTTTAAATTATAGTGTCGTACACGTGTACACCTTTAAAGCAGAAGGTGTGAGGGTGGTGTTTTGTGAGAGGATTGCAAGGACAGGAAGTGGACAACAGAAGGGTCCAGCGAGGATTTTCTTGATCGGAGGATCAGTGTTAGAGCGACAATCGTGTCGTGTCATTAAAATTAACATTTCATATATTTCATATTATAAATTAGAAAGAACGTCGTGGAGCACACCGTTTTATCCAAAAAGTGCATAAAAGACCACAAATGGAGGATATTCCTCGTCGGAGATCGTTCCACGAGTCAACCCCGTCCTTTTTTCGCCCCATCACGTGCTTTAATTTCCTTCGCGCTTCCGGCAGCCTGGTTTCCGTAGTTGACCCCTTGGTCAACGGTTCGCAATGGCTTCGCGAACGAGGAAGTAGGTTCTCGTTGACCTCGCGTCGACGCAACGCGATCGACCCTTACGAGCAAAACTTGTTTTATCGAGAATCTCCCGCTCGCTGATCGACGATATAACCATCATCGATATCAAGACCAGGCTCCGCGCTTACGAGCTGTCTTCGAATCAAGATCTAACCCGGAATTATTAGCCCGGTTCCTTCGTGTTGCGAACGAGTCGAAAAAACTACGACGAAACTTTGCTAACGTTGGAAAACAAAATGTAGGTCGAATCGAGGAATTACGCTTCTTCCGGGCGGATTTAAAAAATTCGTATCCTCCGTTCACGTGCAAATTGCTGAGTAGTTTTTTTTTTGGAACGTTGGATAATTGATCATTTTGAGGAACAAAGATTGAGAATGGGAAGGAGATTTGGAATTTCTTGGAGAAATGGGAATTTTGGTATTCGAGGGTTTTTAGGATTTCGGGACATTAGGAAACTTATAATTTGGGAGTTTCGACAATTGGGAAATGTAAGACTCGGGGACTCTGGATTCTTTGAGATTCGGCAAGCTTCAAATTTTGAGTTTTTGAGATTTAGGAAGTTTAAAATTGGGGATTTTTGAGATTTAGAAAGCTTAAGATTTGGGAAATTTGAGGTTTAGGAATTTTGCGATTTGGGAAACTTATGATTTTGGGGTTTTGAGATTTGGAAAGGTTAAATTTGGGAATTTTAAGATTTGGAAAGGTTATAGTTTAAGGATTTTGAGATTTAGGAAGCTTAAAAGTGGGAATTTTTAAGGTTTGCGAAGCTTAAAATTGGGGTTTTTTGAGATTTGAGAAGCCTCAACTTTGAGAATTCTGAGATTTGACAAGCTTAAAAATTGGAAATTTTCAGAGTTGACAAGCTTAAACTTCGGGGATTTTGAGATTCAGGAAGCTTAAAATTTGGGAATTCTTACATTTAGGGACTTTGCGATTCGGGAAACTTAGAATCTAGGAATTTTTGAATTTTGAAACCTTGACACATAGAAACCTTGCTATTCAGAAATCCTGCACTTGGAAACCTTGGTATTTATCTCTCGTATTGTAAGTCACCCTGGTTTACTTTATTACCTGCAATCGGATAACCTTGTGTGAGGTATCATTATAAACGTTTAGACACCTCCTATTTTTCCAAGAATATACAAATATGGCTTGCCATTTACAAAAATGAAGGTAACATTGAAATCTTGAAAAATCCTTGGCTTAGGATTTGAACAACACGTGCCCCTTTGCGTCTTCACATCATCCATGTGTGTGTGTCAGAAGCTGACTGAATACGTACAATCGAACAAGACGATCCTGTTTAGCGTTCGTATTCATCGACAAAACGTACACGCGATATTACCACTCGACACACGTACCGACATAATCTAACCAGATTATGGTACCAGAAACCGCTTCCTGTTCGCCGTATCAAACACGAACGTTGATAACATACAGGATATATCGCCAACAGCGAAACTCGGTTACTCGATAAAATTGTTCTTTTCGGTAATTAATATTCGGTAATCTTGGTACCTAATTTGATGCGTGCTTTTGTATCGTTGGTCTCTAATTGCTGTGTCGTCATGGAAGCAAGTTTCAATGCTTTGAACTGTGGATTTATGTATTTGTTACCAATTATGTAAATGTTCGCGGTCCTTGGCGACAAATTTAAAAATTTGGACAATGGAATTACTAGAAAATTGAAAATTTGGAAAATTGGATCGTTAGAAACTTGGCGAAATAAAAATTGCATATTGTCGAGTTATAAAATGTACACATATTCATAGTGATTGGCAACAGATTTAAAAATTTGGGAAATTGGAGTAATATGAAAAATTGGTTAATTGGAAATCTTAGTGAATAAACATTGCAAAGTTAAAAATTACCAAATATCGAGGTAAACCATAAATGCAGAATTTCACAAATATTTAAATAAACAATACATTTACGAATTTACAAACACGCAGAATTGTAAGTGTATAGAACCGAAATTCAGAAATTTTAAATGTCAGAAATAAAAAGAATTTCGCAATTTGGAAAGTTGGAGATATGAAAATTTCGGAATTGAAAAAATTGAAAACTTCGAAATCTACAAAACCGAGAACACAAAAATTTAGAAATTCTACAAGTTAGAAATACGATAGTTTCGAAACGTAGCAATCAAAACAAAAATTGAGAAATTTCAACAATTAAAAATACGAGAACAATTAAAAATACGAATTTAAGTACGAGAATCCGGAAAAAAAATGTTGTAAATAGAAGAAATATCAGTCACCATTTGTCATAGTCGCAGGGAATCCTCGAAACGCGACAGAAAAATTTCAAGGTTGCACCGTTTCACGAATCTCTAGCTGAATTATTCCATGCAGATGCATTCGAGCATGTATATATCTCCGTGAGCATTCGGTGGATAAGAAGATTACGGGATGTAGCTACAGCTTGTGGGAACCACGAGCTGCTCCAGTCTCGACACAGATTACGAGATTGTCTTTATCTAATGAGATGATCTTTGTGTCTGGTCGTTCTCTTATTTCGTGCCAGCGAGACAATACATATCGAAATAGGTACGATAAACAGGATTCCCGAAGGAGACAGATTACAACGAGAGAACAACTGTTGACGCAAAATTTTCTTCGTACAAATAGGGATACACGATCGGACACCAAGACGAATCTATTGGTATACAAATTTAACAATAGAAGTGCCGACATTAAATGCATACTTTATTACAAATTTGATTGATTGAGTGTATAAAAATTAAAGTACGAGTGCATGACAACAAAAAATGTACGAAACTAGAATGCGATAAGCGAATGCTGAATGTTGAATGTATACGGTAAGACAATGCAAGAACGAATGTATACAGTATGAAAATCTAAAGTCGAATGAATCTCCGAAGCTTTTTACGATCCAAGAAAGCATGGAGTGGGCGTGTAAGTTTTGGGAAAAAGTGAGGGAAAAACTGTATCTATTTTCTGGTCGGTTAAACAAATTAGGGTGGAAATGGAAGTGTGGACGGGGACAGAGGCGTTTCCAAAATGTCCGTAGCGAGTAATAAATTTAAGGAATACCTCGACATGTATAGAAAATCCAAACAAAAGACTCTAGTACTAAGGTGAAGGACTCTGAAAACCAGATGGGACTAAACAGGACACTAAAAACTCTGGACAAAATGTAACGATTCCTTGGGTCTTATTACTGCTACGGAACGACGAACCTCTCGACTTTCTAAAAACTAAAGTGCTAGAAGGGACGAAAAACGATGTCCATTGTATGGACGGAACATTGGATGGTCGCCTAATTTTCTCCACGCTTATTGTAATATGTACTGCGACCTAACGCGGTGTGTCCGCGGGGGAATGATCGAATCGAGTCGATGAGGAATCGAATGGCGGGAAAGGCGCTAATAACGCGGCGCTCGCCGGCTAAAGATAGCCGGAAACGCGTGGCCAGCGGTGCAGGAGCATCAAAGGGAAGGCGCGATTGTCTGCGATATAAATAGAAGGATCGAAAGTGTAGGTAATGCGCGGTGCCGGGTCGTCGATCGGTGCGACGTTAAGAATTCACGAGCACCGGCTGAAAAGCAACGTCGGCCCGCCTTCAGACCGGACGACGTCAGCTGTTCCGTAACACGTGGACGCCGACACGTGCTCTCGCAGCTTCATTTTTATCAGCCTGACAACGATTCGCGTCTAATTCCTCCCGCGACATTTTTTTTTTTTTCGCGATGCAGTTCGACGATTTTTTCATCTCGGCACTTTCGGATGTCGGTGGTTCGAAGTTTGGAAATACGGGGACCTTGAAATTTTGAGATTTGGGGATTTTCAGATTCGGAGATTTGTGGAATCTGGAACATGAGAATTTTTAGATTCGAAGACTTCGGGAATTTCGGGTGCCGGGATTTGCGACGTTCAGAGATTTCGAGAATTCGCGATTTGGGGATTGTTGAATTTGGTGATTCGTGGATTTCGGGATAGGAGTATTTTCTGGTTTGAGGATTTTTGAAATTTTGGGATTCGGGAATTGTGACATTTAGAGATTTCGAAAATTTGGGGATTTTGTAATTTGAGGATTTGGAGTTAATTAAAGTTCAACATAACTTTCTTGTACACACAAAAATAGTACTAAATTGCACTACGTGAATATATGTATATGAAAATGGTAGTATAACAAGAGTCTTGAATATACAATCGAATACGATAAAAGTATCTACGTTATCGAGGATAGTTTTTCTGGTGAGGTAGAAATAAAAATAGGTGTACAACAGTCCGCTAATCAAAGCCGACAAATTCAACGATAATTTGAAAGCTCGTCGCGACTATAATCGCTCATCGTCCTCGCCTAACGAACCGATCGATGAACACCTCGCATTCACATTCACATAAAAAATGTGAACGCGGCTAGATACAAAGCACGAGATTTAGTAACTTGGCGCCTTATGTGTTAATTTAGAGATATGGATATTTAAAAATTTAATCTTCGAAATTTTGTAGTTCGAAGATCGAAACTTGGACAAATGTCAAGGGTTGAAAATGTGACAAATTTTGTAATCCAAACATTAAAACTTTGACAAATTTCGAAGATTGAAAATGAGAAAAATTTCAAAGTTCAAAGGTTGAAAATTTAGAGGGTTGTCTATCTGACAAATTTCACAAATTCCAAAGCTTGAAAATTTCACAAATGTCAAGGGTTGACAATATGATGAATTTCGTAATCCAAACATTAAAACTGACAAATTTCCAAGATTGAAAATGAGAAAAATTTCAAAGTTGAAAGGTTGAAAATTTAGAGGGTTGTGAATCTGACAAATTTCTAAATTTCCAGATTTGACAAATTTCTAAACTTCCAAATTTGATAAATTTAAAAACTTGAAAATTTGAAAAATTTCATTGGTTGTAAATTTGACAAATGTCAAAGGCTGGAAATGTGAAAAATTTCGTAATCCAAACATTAAAACTGACAAATTTCCAAGATTGAAAATGAGAAAAATTTCAAAGTTGAAAGGTTGAAAATTTAGAGGGTTGTGAATCTGACAAATTTCTAAACTTCCAGATTTGACAAATTTCTAAACTTCCAAATTTGATAAATTTCAAAGCTTGAAAATTTGAAAAATTTCATTGGTTGTAAATTTGACACATGTCAAGGGCTGACAATATGATAAATTTCGTGATCCAAACATTAAAACTGACAAATTTCCAAGATTGAAAATGAGAAAAATTTCAATATTCAAAGGTTGAAAATTTAGAGGGTTGTGAATCTGACAAATTTCGAAACTTCCAGATTTGACAAATTTAAAAACTTCCAAATTTGATAAATTTCGAAGCTTGAAAACTTGAAAAATTTCATTGCTTATAAATTTGACAAATTTGAAGGGCTGAAAATGTAAAAAATTTCGTAATCTAAACATTAAAATTTTGACAAATTTGAGGTTCGAACGTTGAAAATCCGACAAATATCAAAAATGTAAAAAGTTTCAAAGGCAAAAAACGTCATTAAAAAGCGTATTAAAACACCTTTGGAGTTTCCAAGGAATATTCAAATGCGCGGTGTAAAGTCTCGTGTGTAAAATAGCTCACGCGTTCGCCACGATTCTGGTCGGCCCTGGTTCTCGTGACCCAGAAACGAAGTACAGGGGCAGGCACGTTCGTTCGTTAGGAGATATTTATTTGTTCCGGCCAATTTTTCCCGTGTTTCCACCAGCCTTATTTGCCATAGCGAACCGATGGCCCCGCGGATATCTAGACGACACGATAAACGCTACACTAATACGCCCCGAGACCAGGCGAGAAGAGTGAAAAGGTCGAAACTTGCACACGCTTTACTAATTTTCTTTCTTTTCTTTTCTTTCGTTGGCGAACGAGGACCAGCTTATCTTTGCCGGGCGTATCTCGACCAACGATGAAATACATGCACACTCGCGTGTCGAATTAACGCGCTACGTAATACCACCCCTGTTCTTTCGCTCGCGGTTAACCTATTCAGGGATGATTTTTTTTCAGGCCAAAAAAATAAATCGTTCGACCATTTCGTGTAATTTTTACTCGTTTTAACTCGACACGAGCGTCGAAGTTTAACAAGTTTCTTGTTTTAACACTGAATTATCAACCCTATCTAAACGCACCCTAATTTTGAAATTATACACGTTGGTGAGTTTTAAATAAACGAACGATGTAACGTAGATTTTACTATGCGTGTTCATTTGTCTTGATAGAAATCAGCATGGATTTCGAGAAAGCTACTTTAAATTTTTTAATGCCTTGACTGCCATGTCACCCATATATTTCTGTACAGATTTATCAGTTATATTAATCAACATTTGTCCACTTTTGTAACTGAAAATACAGACATTAGTTACTTAGAACGATGGGAAATAGATGCAATAAAATATTGTGAAGATATTTATTAAGATTTGTTAAAAATACCTGATGCAATTTTCAGTTGCTTCCGTGTTGCAATCAACGTGCTAAATCATGAATTAGAAAAATTAGAAATAAGAATTCGAAACTGAAAAAGTCGAGAACTAAAATTTTTACATTCCAAAAGTTGGGAATACAATAATTAAGAAATGAACATTCCAGCATAAATTTAGAAATTTCAAAAACTTCTAAAATTGAAGATACAAGAATTTCACAAACTAAAACACTAAAATTTAAAAACTCCAAAAATGTACAAATACAAAAATTGCAAATAAAAAAAATATTGTAATGGAACAGGTCGACAAGGCATCATTTGTTATAACTGTTGACTTATTCAGCTGGAAAGCTGCCATAATAAATTTTTTAACATATGGTACCAAATTTATGGAACAATTATTTTTTATCATTTTGGTAGTTTTTTCCTTGCTATAACTTTATTAATTAAATTGCGTGACTCGTTTCGTTTTACGAACCCGCTAAATTGAAAATTCGTGCGATTTCTGCTCAATTCGCGGCGATAAATTGATTTCAAAGGCAGTCGATAGTTAAACTGCAAAAAAATTAGAGACTGATAAGACGCCGGCACGTCCCACGGGAATCGTGGAACGTTCCACGATAAATGTTCTTCGTATCGAACATTTTACGTCGTGTTTCGTTCGCGTTCGTTTCAAAATAATTGAATGGATCGAAGGTTGGGCGGTAACTTTTCAGACTGATATAATTTATCGTGGAATGTACATATAACGTTTATTGGACAGCCAGGTAACGTTGGTATCGATCGATATATCGAATTTAGTTTCAAAGTGCACCGCGGTTTACGGCAGGGCGATTAGTTCGCCGTCGTGCCGCTAATGAGTCAAATATTTTCCTTTCTTCTACTTATTGAAGTTCTCACGATTAACCTGATTGGTCGCCATAAATAATCTTTCCTTCAATTAGGCGAATTTTTAATCAAACTTTACCGTTCTGGAATTGTCTCCTCGATGTTATTTAAATCGACGATATTGAAAGTCGAAAATATCGAAAATCGAAAATATCGGACGACAAAACATCTATAATCGAATATATTGAAAATGAATAATATCGAAAGTCGAAAACATTAATGATCGAAAAAATTGGAAACCGAAAAAATTAAAAATCGGAAATTTAGAAAATCAAAAGCTTCGAAAATCGAAAATATCGGAGGCTAAAACGTCAATAGACGAAAATATTGAAAATCAATAATATCGAAAGTCGAAAACATCGAAAGTTGACAATATCGAAAATCGAAAATATTGAAAATCAACAATATCGAAAATCGAAAATATTGAAAATCAGAAGCGTCGAAAATCGAAAACATCCAAAGTCAAAAATAATGGAAATCGATAATATCGAAAATCAGAAGCGCCGAAAATTGAAAACATCGAAAGTCGAAAATAATGAAAATCAATAATATCGAAAATTAAAAATATTGAAAATCAGAAGCGTCAAAAATCGAAAACATCGAAAGCAGAAAACATTGAAAATCGATAATATCGAAAATCGAAAATATTGAAAATCAGAAGCGTCAAAAATCGAAAACATCGAAAGTAGAAGATCGCAAAGCAGATCAATGTTAACAATAAATAAGTAAATTTAATAAATTATAAAGACGATACAAGAGGTATTTCTGCTTGTGTTTGTTTTATTGATTATCTCCCACGTTTTCACTTGCCATGCATCGAAAATTTCTCGGACAATTCATGTATTGCTCGGTCGATAGCTCTCACTCCTGTATTTTTTACGAGCAGCAATTTTCGACCTCGTCTCAGTTTCTCTCAGGGTTTTCAATTTCATTTTCCGGTTATCAAAAATTGATCCCCACCCCGTAGTATCGTTCGTCGCCAATGCGATGCTCGACTTCCAGCGAAACGAAACACGAAACTACCGTTGTTTCCATATTTATTATCCTCAAGACGCAACTCGAAGTACCTAGCGTTTTAGTACCGGTTTCCTTGCTCTCGTAATACTCGTGCAATTCATACCTAACTCCCGGATCTCAAGGAGAAGCGCCTCGCATACGGTAACATACCTGGATACGATAATACTCGATGTATGAAAAAAGAAACATACGCAGTTCAATTTAAAAATCAAAACTCATATGCAATTTCTTTTCAGAATTAACCCTCTGCACTCGAAGGTACTTTTACAAGTGTAACGCAACTCTAAAACATTTAGTTGAAAAGTTTGGTACATTCTTTTCCACCTATTATCTCGTTATTATTAATTACCACTATTAGCTATTTCATTATGTTTAACATCACATCTACAACTCTGTAGATTTAGTTAAAGAATACCTATTCCGAATTGCTGTATTAAACAAAATGGTGTGTGTGTCACCTTTCGAACACAAAGGGTTAAAAAATACGCAGTAACGTATTAAAATTGGAACAAGTTGTATCTTACAAATAAAATGTCACTTTTATACTGAGATGTAAAATTGTTCTCGAAGAACAAAAGATTATCTAAATTAACCATCGCATTAATAATGATGAAATATTGTATGGTTACATATAATACGCAATCGTCGAGTGTATCTTTGAGCATTTCTCGATGAAACGCCAAAATTGCGAACGGTTCGATAATTGCTCAAGTTCTCGCGGTCATCGTTGAACAAAGAACACAAAGTGCACGGCCGGTCATTTAATTAAAAGCCGACCACGGCTTCAATTTCATTAACGGATGCGCTCGATCCTACGAACTTTGATATATCGCACGTTTTCACCCATTTGCTTGTTAATTCTATTCGAAAATCGGCGGATTAAGATCTTTCGGGACTCACGTTTACCGAACCCGTGACGTATTCGTGACTCACGATTCAATTTGGAAAAAATAATACATTCTCATAACGAACCTCACGATGGTACACCGAAGGCATCGGTAAATTAAAATTTATTCCAAATAATATCAAACAATACGTTACAATAAAATCAAATAACACATAAGAATGCAATAAAATAACATGTAAGAATAAAAATACAAAAATATGTAACAATAAAGGCAAATAATATGTGACAATGAAATCAAATAACATTTGACAATAAAGTAAAATCAAATAACATGTAACAATAAAGTCAAATAACATATAATAATAAAATTAAATAATATATAAAAATAAATAAACCATCACATATAAATGATTAACGAATAAATAACGTTATAAAGCAAATATAAATTTTATAAATATAAAATTAATAACATTTAGTTCCACACTTAGGATATCGTAACTAGCTCAGCAAGTGCTTCTTCCATTTTAACGACATGAAATGATATAATTATTTAAAAAAATTAAATAATACACTTGAACAAATTCGGATTGATTTATTTGCATAAATACGATTTATAATTACATGGAAGAGGAAGCGTTAAAAAATTGAAATGCGTGTCGATGCGAACGAGAGCTAGCGCTACAGAATTCACCTAACTTCCTGCCGATACAGTGCCGTTGCAAAAGATTCGTTGAAAAGACGTTTGACAAACGGACGTTAACGTTTCCCGTGGAGAACGCGTTAGTTTTTGACACGGAAACGATAAATCAGACACGAGGCAGGAAAATTAATCGCGAAGAAGGAAGAGCGAGTCGTTGCTTAAACGAAACGTAAGTAAGATTGTAAAGTAATTATTTATGGTCGCCAGGGGACGTTTCCGCAGCGACATCATTTGTATTCGTATCACGAAGGACGTAGCTTCCCCAAAGTAGCATCCGGTCCTGCAACCCTCTGGCCCCGTGAAATCTTGGAGAAGATAAATCACCGTTTTCAGATCTCGACAACATAACAACCGTATAATGATTCGCAATAAGAAACGCATTTCGTCCTCGAACGGTTTTTTGATGGCACGGTAAAATAATAGCGGGCTACGCGGCCACCCCGGGTCGCCATTATGCTACTTCTGTTCCCCACGAACGAACGATTGCACGTTCTTATTTTTCGATTTAGACGTTCCTTTATGACACAATGAAAATATTTCCTGATTTTTACATTGTTGAATTTGGACATTTTCACGTTGTCGAATATGGACATTTTCAAATTGTAAAATTTAGACATTTTCACGTTATCGAATATGGACATTTTCAAATGGCCAAAGTTCGACAATTTCAAATAGTGGAACATGGGAATTTAAAAATTTACGAGGAACCTAAATTTTCAAATTCAAGAAATTGGAACCATCGACAAGTTCAAAATTAACCTTGTAAAATTGAAATTTTAATAATTGAAATTTAATAAATAAATTTTAATTGAAATTTAGGGTCTTGGAAACTTCCAAATATTCAAATTTAGGTAGTTCCGAAATTTCAGAATCTAACAACATGCAAATTTTCATATTAAATTTCAACAAATACAAAATTTCGGGAATGCAAGTAGAATATGTCTAAAGAAAGACATATGCATAAGTACACATATGTATGTTAAAAGAAGAAAACGGGAATCCTAATTAAACCGAACTCGGTAGAGAGGCCCGAATAAACAATTTTCGACTAAATATTAATCTTCCCTTTTACAGAACCGAAAGAAGCAGTCGATAAAGGGATATCTGCCCTTTTTACAACACGCCGCTAAATTCCTATCGAAGAAATACATCCCCGCGTCAAAGCTGTCACCGTCGGAGAGTTTATCTCTTCTGAAACATTAACCTGACCTTCGTTCGAGAGAGAGGAGCATGATGCATTAAAAAACATTAACGTGTTCCTTGGCAACCAAAGAAATGGCCTATAGAAAGCTACCTACCCTGCTCTAAATTTTCCATAAAATCCTCATATATCTTCATCCAATATACTGTTTTCTCGTGTCGAGTCATATGTTTTTCGTCGGAGCGTGTTCTTAAAATACCATCACCGTGCAGCGAGGGAAAGGGAACAATCTATCGAAACAACTTTGCAAAATATTGTTGTAGATCATCTTCGTGGGGTACCGATGAAAAAATGTTTTCGCTCTTCGTGGTTTTTTTTTCGGATATCGGTTATATTGCTACGCAATGAACGACGCGTTGAAGTACCGTCAGATAATTCGTCATGCAATAAGTTACGAGCTGTTTAATCGCGACTTTTTGAATTTCTACGCGTTATGTCGCCGCGTTTGGAAATACTACGCGCTGTTGGGTCACGCCTTACATTGCTGCATGTTGAATTACCACGCGTTATATCGCCGCGTTTGGAAATACTACGCGCTGTTGGGTCACGCCTTACATTGCTGCATGTTGAATTACCACGCGTTATATCGCCGCGTTTGGAAATACTACGCGCTGTTGGGTCACGCCTTACATCGCTGCATGTTGAATTACCACGCGTTATATCGCGGCGCGTTGAATTACCACGCGTTATATCGCCGAGTGTCGAATTATCACGCGCTATATCATGACGCTTTGAAATACTACGAATTATTCCGCCACGCATTGGATTACCACTCTGTATATCGCCACACTTCGAGTTGCGACGCGTTATATCGCGGAGAGTCGAATTATAACGCGCTATATCACCATGTTGTGAAATTCGACGCGTTGTTTCGTCACGCATTAGATTACCACTCATAATATTGCTACGCATGGAATTGCCGCGCGTTATATCGCCGAGAGTCGAATTATTACGCGCTATATCAGCACGTTTTGAAATTCTACGCGTTGTGTCGTCACGCATTGGATTGCCACTCATTATATCGCCAAGCGTAGAGTTGCCGCGTGTTATATCGCCGAGTGTCGAATTACAACGCGTTGCATCGCTATACGTTGTATCACCACGCGTTACGCCGCTGTACGTTTAATTACCTCGCATTCTATTACCGCTCGTTATATCGCCATGTGTCAACGTATCTCGAGTTACATCGCTATACATTGCACCACCACGTGTTCTATCACCGTCCGTTGAGTTACCTCGCGTTGTATCGCCACCCATCAATTACCACGCGTTCATTCGTAACGCGTTGAATTACCATGCTCTATATTGCCATATGTTGAATTATTATTCGTTATACTACAACGCGTTATATCATCAGGTGTTACATTACTACCCATTACGTCGTAGCGCGTTATGTAGCCACGCGTCGAATTACCATAAATCAGCTCCCAACTCGTGGTATGGCCAAAAAGTGAAAGAAAATTATTTATTGCCGCCAGTAGTTGCCTGGAAATAATTCAAGTACACTCTGCGCGGTATGTAAATAATTTCACAAACACGTTGCAAAATGTCATCGTGCCAACAATAGTTCGTAGCGATCGTAGCTAACAGAATGTTGCAGCGGGCGTACATATAAAGCGCGACGAAACTTCGCGAACGCGCGATATTATGGTTTTTCCGTTGTTTCGCCGGAACACGGGGTAAAACGTCTCGGGGGAAAAAAAATACAAACGACGGACGGAATTCGAGCAATCTCGTAGAAAGCAGCCGGTTTTCACCGGTAGGAAATTTCGAAATTCCATCGACGGCTGCGAACGATTTTATTTCGGTACGCGGATTATCCGTAAGGGATTGGAAATTTTCAATCTCGTCCACAATGGATCGTCGTCCCTTCGTGAAGAAGGGATTCTCTTTTAGCGGAGCTGACGCAGGGGATACGCGAGTCACGTGACGCGCGTCACCGACGACTTCGATAAAAAGAAAACACATCGGGTTCTTTCGCCGTCGCGATCTTGCGTACATCGATTTCGTACACCTTTTCCATCGCCGAGACAGATGGAAGACTGTTGGCAACCTGCCACCCGCTTTTAACGCGAGTCGATTCGCCACGAAAATCCGCGCCCCGTCGATTCCTCGTTTTCACTGTCGATCTTTCTGTTTCCGGCGTGGCCCGAGTGCCACTAAGTACCCTGCACATCGCGAAAGAAATTCGACTCCTCGAACGAAACGGTTCGGCGAAAATCGAAATGCGGAGAAACGTATTACCGAAACGTTAATTATGAATTTGTTACGACAAATAATTTCAGCGAAAAGTAAATTGCAAAGGTGATTCTCAACCGCGTGGAAAGTGGTTCGTGCGCATTTAAACGAATGTAATTGTAAAAATAAAAAAAAAAAAAGTTGAAATTACTCCGCGTGGATTTGAACTCGAGCGTAAAAAGGGACGTCTAATTAGCAATGCAGCGTTTAACCGACTGTGATATGCAGATTTTTTCCAACTACTTCTCGTATTACCATAGATAAACTATACTGCGATCGTGACAATAATTATCTCTTAAATTACTGAACAGCTATCTAGGAATAGAGACTTCTATTCACGTGTAAAATTGTATTGAAGTTTTAACAAGTTCCCGTTGCAACGAAATATGCAAAGTTTCATCTAACCGATAACAAAACAATAGAATTGGAAATGTAGAATACAATTTTTGTGTAGAAAACTTTTTCCAAACAAGTTAATTCTGTATTGTAATGGCTGCATGAAATTAGTTTTATTTTTAATTACGTCAGTTAGTTTTATTCTTAATTAAGTCAATTAATTATTATTTAATTAATTAAAAACAACATAGTTAAATTAAATTCAATATTAACGTCATGAAATAAAATTTAATATTAACATAATGAAATTTAATTTAATATAAATATACTTAAATTTTGTATTTAATTTAATACTTAGTCTTTAATTTCATTAATTATTATTTATTTCGCTCGTACATAATAATAGGTACATGTTATTACACAATTTATCTGTAATATTTTAATGCAATACGTATTCGACGTACGTTCGAAATCACCCTTCTCGAAAACAGGGGTATACAAAAAATTTTACTTCATGCTCTAAATTTAATTTTGCGGAAAAACTTATGACATCATCAGATGATAGCCTATTAAAATTTTCATTGTAAAGGGCTCGAAATAAAATCGTATCTTACTGGATCTTTTGCCCGGATACCAGGCTATTTCTGTTTCTCGATTCCACGCTTAAACCATAGAACCGTTCAATCGTGAAATAAAAAGTTTTTTATTGAACATTATGCTCGGAAGAATACACCGACGAGACCTTCCGTGTTTATTCACTGGTTTCCGCTCGATTTTCGCGGAGCATCCTTCGCTTTCGTTTCGAAAAATTTCACGAAACGTCCGAATAAAAAAATATCAGTCGAAATAGTTGCACATTTGACATCGTATATCGAAACTTTTGTACACATCGCGTAGATAAATTTTGACTACGTCTCAGCAAAATATATTTTACAAATTATATAATTGTCGATCCTTTAGACTTAGATGTAGCTGTAAATTTTTTGTGGTTGATATTTCATTGCAAATTACCGATCGTGCAAAATTAATCGAACTTTGAATGATATATTAAAATTTGCACGGGAATATCATTATATATTAAAATATAAAACAAATAAATATTATTGTTTATATATTAAAATTGATAAAAAATATCAAACAAAGAAGTATTACTGTTTATGTATTACAATTAGAGAAAATAGCAACTAAATAAGTATCGTTCTTTATGTATTAAAATTGAGAAAACAAAATATCAAATAAACGTGCATTACTGTTTTTATACCGAAATTGTACACCGATATTAAAATTTATACATAGACGTTAAAACGAACAAGAGGCATTGTTTACGTGTTCGAGCTTCGAGGATTAAAGTACAAGCTCCGATGTTGTTGGAAAATTTCAGCATAATTGTTTCGAGCACACGTTTAATTTAGAACGATGATAAAACTCGCCGGTTGATAACAGAGGATTAGCGCAATGAACAAGAATCGCGAAAGTTGTTTCCACGAAGTATGTCAAATCGATTTTATAATTCTCCACCACCGTGAAACTTTACAGTTTTCAACCTTCAATATCGCTTGTTCAGAACACGCTCGAGCATACTCAAATTCTAATAATATAAAAGGAATACAAAGGGCCAATAAAGCATGAATTTTCTTTCAAGGTAAATATAGTCTGCTTCATTTTCCCGTGAAGCTACTTTCGACAAGCTTCTAACCTCGTCTATTCTTTCTTCAAAATTCTGACTCTCTACATGCTAAGAAATTAATAATAATTTCTACTAGAAATATTATACTATCGATTAATACTACTTCTAATAACAATAATAATAATACCAATTAATACTACTACTAATAATAGTAATACAAAATAATGCTAATACCAACTAATATTACAAAATTAATACCTATCGTCAAAGTTCTTTGATTGTATATAAATCTGTGAACGTACTATTTCAAACGAACATCACTGTTCGAACTAGCGTGCAAGACACATTATTTTACAACCACTTTCACTTTTCCTTGATCAAATTTAAACAGAAATTAAAAGCAAACACTAATCATTTACTAGCTTTTCTGCAATTCATTTTAATCTCCGTGGATAACAAGAAATTCCAAAAGCTACTTATGCAAATGTATTTCAAAGGATTTCTCGCAATAAAAATCGTAAAGACAATAAAATACAAATACGGTAAATTTTCGTTCGAAGTCGCAAAATATCCTGCGAATCGATTTGAAAATTTCCCTCGAAACGTCCTTGATCCCGAGGTTAAGATAATGATTAAAAATCTTCATCGATAAAAAGAAACTCCAAAGACTACATATACAAACGTATATCAAGGCATATGTGAATATCGTTGGAACACAGTCTCGTAATAAAAATCGTAAAAATAATAAAAAATAAATAGGGTAAACGTTGCGCGGCAGCGAAGTATCCTACGGATCGATTTAAAAATTTCCCTCGAAACGTCCTTGATCCTGTGGTAGGGATAAGGTCGCAGGACACACCGAGGCCACGTGGCGCAGGAAACTCAGCCTCGAGTCACGAACCGAGAAACCAGAGCCGATCGTATCTCTCGTTCCGTCCGATCGCCTAATCGCTTGCGTTTAATTAGCAGACATCCAAGGAGACGGGATACCGGTGTGCTGGGATTCGATCGAGGTGGTAATTCGGGATAATCGAGTCGGACGCCGATGACCCGGAAACATCTTTAACCCCTTTTGCACTCCGATGTATCTTTCTTTTTTCCCTGTTGCGACTGTGCGACTCTCTGCTTACAAAATTTGTCAATTTTTATGATCTCACTGTCTCTCCGCTATCGACACTGTCGTCGCCATGTCACCCAAATATGGGTGACGCACTTTTTCATCGAGTTAAATAGGATTTTAAGTTGGAAATTTCGAAGGAATTTAACACTAAAACTACCAATGTATAATGCACAATTATTAAAAGTTCGAAATGAAGTTGAAAAATAAATGAACAAACGATGAAACACAAATGAATACACTTATTGATTCCTTGTCTTGATGACAATCGGCACAGGTGTCAAGAAAACAATCTTAACTTTTGTCGTTTGAAGTAGGAAATTTGTGAAACGGTAATTTGACCCTTTTGGTAGTTTTATTGTTAATGGAACAAGCACTGAAGTACATATTCAAAATGTATAGAATAAAAATATTGAAATATATATATATATATATATAATTATATGAATTAGTATGAATTTGGACGCGGCAAGGAACTCAATCTAATCACGCTGGGTGACGAAGTGTTAATAATCACTTTTTTTAAGTTTTAGAGAGTTTCTATGTTTATGCATCGGACGAATAACACTATAGATTCTGGTAAAGGTTCCGATTTTCAATTGTTATGCCCAATCGAATGATTTCAAAGAGGTAACCCTGTTTCGATGCTATAGCCATTCAAACCCGCGTTCATGTTTCTATTTTTCATTTAGAATCGTCGAGAGTGTCTAAGTTAATAAGTCGCACGAACACCATTACAGATTCAGGGACAAAATATTTATTTACAATCATATTAAGATGAGTGCTGTCGATCATCTTACGGGTACAAAAGATTAGTCGAGTCTCCACACTATGCTCATCCACGATCGCGTTCGCTATTTCATTTTCTATTTAAATCTATTGAGAGTTTATATGCTTACACGCCACATAAATAACAATATAGATTTAGTTAAAAAATTCTGGTTTTAAATTTAGAATTAAAATCAATTCTGTCGATCATCTTTCGAGTACAGACGATTAGTCCTGTCTCCATAGTATACTAATCCACAACTGCGTTCACTGTTACATTCTCTATTTAAACATATGGAGAATTTCTATGATTATGCAACGTGTCTGACGACAATGTAGATTAAGTTAAAAAATACTTGTTTCAAATAATATTAAAACAAATACTGTTGGTCAGCTTTCACGAACAGTGAACATTTTCTCGACCGCGTGCACCATTTTTCGTTTAAAACTGTTGACATTTGGGAATTCGAGGTTTTGGTAAGGAAATAGCTGCATGAAAACCGCCCTTGAACCAAATTCGTGGTATTTGATAGTCAAGAAAGAATTTGTGCCAAGTTTCAATTTTATTTTTCGACTAAGAGCAGCGAAACGAAAAATCGCGTTTATACGCAGTTCCTCCCGCATTCGTGCACGGGAAATTTTGTAAAAATCAGAGATAATTTCAGTTAACGAGGGACATATTGTAGAACGTTGTCAGATATTTAAGTTGAAAATTCAAGAAGCGGAAAATATAAATTTACGATTTCATGATGTGGTTGCATTCTTCAGCGTTCATATTTTTTGAATAAATACACATTGCTGTATGTTTTTTTCAGATTTTTCATTTGGATATAGGTAAAAAAAGGAAAAATTCTATGTTCGCTGTTTTTCACCTATTCGAATACCTTATTCTCCGAACTTACGTATGTTTCTTTAAAAAATAAGTGTTTTGCACAACGAGAAATGTTTCGTAAGACAAATGAAACATATGTTTAAACATATGTTTAGAGGAAAAGTAAAACAATAATCCATACAAATTTCACTTACGTATGCCATAGATTAAAATACTAAACAAATGTTTATAAAAGCTTTACAAATTGCTCACAATCATATAGCTAGAAATTTTAAACAAAAAAAGTACGTCGAACAGAAAAAAAAATTGCAACTCGAAGATCGAGAATATGGAAACTCGTAGGTCGAAAATGTTGAAACTCCAAAGTCAAAAGTATTGAAACTGCAAAGCCAAAAATATTGAAACTCCAAGGTCGAAATTGTGAAAACTCCAAAGTCAAAAATATTGAAATTCCAAGATAGAAATTGTGAAAACTCGAAGGTCAAAAATATTGAAACTCCAAGGTCGAAATTGTGAAAACTCCAAAGTCAAAAATATTGAAATTCCAAGATAGAAATTGTGAAAACTCCAAAGTCAAAAATATTGAAATTCCAAGGTCGGAATTGTGAAAACTCGGAGGTCGAAAATGTTGAAACTCCAAAGTGAAAAATATTGAAACTCGAAGGCTTAAAAATGGTTAAATTTGTTGAGAAACAACAAGTATGTTAAAAGTCCTTGCAGTACAAACAAAACGAAGAACGATTTTAGAAGCGACGGGACGTTTAATAGAATTGCAAGTACGCGTTTCTATAGCGTTTGCGAAAAGGAATCGTAAATCGGCGAGTTACTTAGCAAACTATTCTTCACTCGACACGTTGTTCCATATTTTTCATTGTCTTGGCCCCCCGGACTCGTCGCATTTCCGACATGCTTTTGTCGAAAAATTTTCAACGCCTCTGCCAGACTGTTTTGTAATTCTGCCATGTCGGCTACAACCGCTGTTTCGCTTTGGTTTGATCGCGAACACACGTCAAGACGCATATAAAATGATCGAAAATCTCTGGCTAGTGCTAACAACCAGATTTCGAGTTCCTCTCGTTTTCTTTTCTTCCGTGCCGTTTTTATCCTTCAGCCAGCTACCGTTGGCTCAATTGTCCACTGTTTCGACATTCTTCCTCTGACAATGCCTGTTCGTTTTCGTTGTTTCCGCAATCCTCGATCTGGCAACAATTTATCCTTGCGTAACCGCGACGCATTGATATTTCATTGCAGAATTTCACTTCCTCGGGGAGTTATTTAAATGGATACAGTTGGGCGATTTGGTGCAACTTATGATTCGTTTCGGAGAACCCTTCGATTCTCTCATTTTCATTTAACAAACTGTCATGATCGAAACTTTTCTACTTCAAATTCCCATATTTGCGAAACTCAAAATTTTCAAATCTTCAACTCCTCCAAATTTCGGATCCCTAAATTCACAAATTTTAATGCTCCCAAATTTGCAAATTTCAAGTTTCCCAAATTCACAAATTCTCGAACCAGAAAATTCTTGATTCGTGAATTCCCAAGTTTCGGAATTTCCAAGCAGTTAAATTCCAAACTTTGCAAGTTATCGAATCCTCGAAATTCTGAACTCACGAATTCTTAAATCACGAATTCCCAGATTTCCAAATAGTCAAATTCGCGAATCTTCAACTCGTGAAACCCTGAACCCGTCAAATCTCCAAACTTTGCAAACGTTTCTATCTCCTGTTTGCAAATTTCCAAATTGTCCACCCTTCAAATACGCAAATCTGAAAGTACATGATCGTCACAGGATGTTGTATTTCCATAACCCCTTGCCATACTGTGACGATATCGTGACGCACTCACAGTTAAAACTCCATAAATCTCGCTAAAGCTATTAAATACGCACGTATGTAAAGTTCATATCCAATTAGAATCTACATAATCAAGGTCCACCGATTACAAAATCGAAATAACATTTTAACTTTCCGTGTTCGTACGAATATCATTGCTGCGAACAGTTAGTTCCGACTGACGCACCAGATAAGTAAATTGCAAGGCAAGGGATTAATACCGAGTACAATATAGATGAAATGGAAACGATTGATCGAAATACATTCGGATCTGGAACGATCAACGAGGAGTTCTAATTTTCGGGCGAATTGAGCTCCTTGTACCCCGAAGGCGGCATTAATGGTCGTCTATCTTCGAATGCGAGCACGGTTCGGAGTGCACTCGATGCCGTTATTGCACCGATTCCAAGATATCGGTGAGCAGGAAATTATTTCGTGACTCGTTAATAGCTCGCGTCCTCCTTAACGCTCCGGGATCTCCAATTTCCAATTACACACCGATTCGTCCTCTTTTTACCTTACAATCGTCGCTTGTATAGATTATAATCATCTATAGATCACTTGCGCGTCGTATAACGTTTGAAAATATGACAATTTAATCTGAATATTCGAGGACTGAGAATTTGGATATATACAGGGTGTCCCAAAAGTGTTGAAGGAGCCGGAAATGGGAGGTAGGTGGGGTCATTCTGAACAACTTTTTCATTTGCAAAAATGTCGTATGGGGCTTCGTTTTTAAATTATTAACGAAAAACACCGACCAATCAGAGCGCGGGAATCGCGTGCGCTCGAAGGCAGAAGTGCAGGCCCGAGTTAAAATTGGCTGTGGTCGCGATCGAATCGCGTGGCGCGCGATTCTCGCATTCTGATTGGTCGGTGTTTTTCGTTAATAATTTAAAAGCGAAGCCCCATACGACATTTTTGCAAATGAAAAAGTTTTTCAGAATGACCCCACCTACCTCCCATTTCCGGCTCCTTCAACACTTTTGGGACACCCTGTATATATAGAAATACATTTTGGAAATACATAGAAATATATTTTTTGCAAATACATCATATTCAGAAACTTGTGATATATATTATTGGATTCACGTATGATCTTAGATCTTGAAACTTGGATTCATATATAATCTTGTATTTTGAATCTTGGATTCACATATATCGTTAGATCCAGATATGTCTTTACATCCACATATATCATGCGTTCCACACATATCCTTATATCCCTCATTCCAAATTTATCCTTTGTTCCACATTTGTATATTCGTAGATCCACATATATTCAGAGGCACATACATACATTCTTCGTTACAGATATATCGATAGATACACATATATCCTTCGATTCACGCATGTCCTTCGTTCCAGACATATCTCTAGATCAACATATATTCCTGGATCTAACATACTCGTAGATTCACATAAATTCATAAATCAACATATATCTTTCCTTCTACATACATTCGTAGATCCTCATAAATCATTAGTTCCATATGTATCCGTAGATCCACATACATTATTCCTTCCACATATATCCCTAGAGCTACATACCTCGTTCGTTCCACGTGAGTAGTTAGATTGATATATATCCTTTGTTCTATACATGTCTCTAGGTCAACATATATCCCCGAGCCCACATACGTACTTAAATCCCTATACATCCCTAGATTCACATATATCCATAGATTCGCGTATATCCATACATCCACAAACATCCCCCGTAACGCATACATCCTGATCCATATATCCCCAGCTCGGTATACCGACATATCGGTATCTGTCCAATAATTCATAAGGTAATTTAGAAGGTAATTTGGCCATCAGCGATAACCACGCCCGTAACCAGATACGTATCGCGTTCCGAATAAATGGACGCGGTGTCACGAATACCAGACCGCGTTAATACAAAGAAACGTGGATAAAGCGTGACGGGGAGGAAACCGAAAGATCGGCAAATCGAATTCGATTCCTGCGTTATCGCGAACGAAATCCGAAAAGGTGGCTCCGATTCCTCCTCGGGCCTCGGGATATCACGGCGGCGTTTCCATCGAGAGATCCAATAAACGGGAGCTACGTACACCGTATCGGGGATCGCGTATTATAGCAGAAAACGACGACGGCTGGGAAAAGGAACGATAAACCTTTGAGGGCCGTCGCGTCGACGACGGCAACCTCGTTCGATATCGAGTTCCTCTTTGAGCCTCGACCGTCTCCCGGGACTGCGCTCTATTGCGAGCACATTGTTTCGCGTATCGCGATAACCGAGAAATTTGTATTCACGGCAGATGTCGGAGGATTCGTTTTCCGCGTTATCCTCTCCTCTACTCTCTCTTTCTCTCTCCCTCGTTGTATCACTCGTCCCGTTCGTTTGAAAGGCTTCCACCGTACCCGTACGGTCGCCATAATCGAACCGAACGTTCTTCCTACGGCCTCTGATCTCCTCGTTAGCGTCGACGCGTCACGACGATCCTTCGAGATCGACGTTATTTCATTTGCGACGGATTTATGACCGGTACGTGGATCCTCCGGGACTCTCGATGACTCCCAGTCACGCATGGATAATACCGTTTGTCGGAACGGCGATCGACGTTCAACGGCGTCGTTAAATAAATAGACGGTACTGCCTTGCGAGCTCGGACTACGTATATCTTCCTTTCACGATCCCCCCCCAAGTTTTCCCTAGACCTTCCTCGGGCTTTGTCTGGGTTCTACGCAATTGCTCCGTGTACAGTACATCACCCAGGAATAAAATGAAACATCAGAAATGCGCCTATCCTCACCGTGAATCCTTCGAACTTGATGCCGATTGAGGATCGTCGATTGTTTAAATTCTTCGAGTTCACTGGTACACATGACCACGCGACCAATAAGATCCTAAGAATCTTGTAATCCCTCCACAATTTCTTTAGGATTTTACTAAGATCTTGCTGAAATCTCGTGCTCTCTCTACAATTTCCCATGAATTTCACTAGGATCTTCCTCAGATTTTCATCTCTCTGTACAATTTCACTAGGATTTTAGAATATTTCCAGAATTTAAATAAGAACGGAGAGATAATAATATGAAACAAAAGTCCCTAAATCGCCAACACCAGATATCTCCGTATCCCGTGATCCCAAAATCGAAAAAATCGCCAAATACCCAGATGAACATCGCAGTCAATCTGCTAGTAACAATTTAAGATGCAACAATCCGCCATTCTCGCGGAACGAGTTGGTCGTGACCGAAAAACAATATCCAGGTTGTTTCTCGACAAAGAGGCAGCAAAAGACGAAGAAGAAGATTGATGCAAAGAAAGAGAATTAATCCGGTGCAATAAAAGTCGCGTCTCACCGTCGACGGAAGGTAATAACTAGCCTGTTGGAAAAAACGACCAGGCGGTTTATAAGTCGACGGTGTGGCGAAAGGGGATGAAGGACGGAATCGAATCGATCCGAGTTATTGTGTTCTGGCGTGTATTGTCAACGGAGAACAATCGCAGACACCGTGAAGACGACCGTGATGACCGTAATTGATGCACGTAATTGAGGATTCGCGATGGAAGGGAACGATGTGTGGCTGTTGCACAGAAATCATCGACACCTTATGCCAAGTAACTGCGGAATTTAAACGGTTCGATAAAACAGAAACGATCGCTCGAAAATTGTATTTTCTCTTTGTCTTGGAACTAGGTCGTTGCCGAAGGTACGTAAACCTGCAAAGTCTACATTCGCGAAGTCCCAAAATTTTGATGTATGGAAATTTTAACATTCGATCAGCTGTAATACTATTACAAAAATTCGATATCCTGGTGTACCAAATTACAAAAACGCAAAACCAGGAGGCCGAAACCCAAAAATTCACGAAACTTGATAAAAATCCAAAAACCGGGACACCTAAAAATTCAGAACCTTCAAATACCGAAAGTATTACGTTCCTAAACCCCTAAAATCACTCGGCCCAACTCTAAAGTTAGGAAGAGAAACAAATTGCACAATCCTAGAAACCTATAATCCCAAAATCCGAAACCCTGATCCTAAAACCCAAAATCCCAAATGCCCAAAACTCGACACAAACGTTCCAAAAATTCGCAACCTAAATCTCCACAAATCCCAAGAATCAAAAATCGAACTCTAAGGTCTTAAAAACCTCCAAATCCCAAAACCCCAAAATCCAACACCGAGCTTTCCGAAAATCCACAAATTCCAAAATCCCAAATTCCCAACAACACAGAAATGCAACCTTTCAAAATCTCAATGCCGCAAAGACTTGAACATCCATCGCATGAGAAATAAATTTTTTAAACGCTCGCAACAAAACCGCCAATTAATTGCAAGTGTTACATTGAACGATCTCGCATTAAACAATTCGTGGACAGATTCAAGCAACGCAATCAGAGAAATCGGCTGGATCGGGCCAGCAAGCTGAACTAATCAATTAGGATGAAGAGGATCGGAAGTAAGCACTTAAGCTTCTGCGTATAACTGACTGGAATCGAGTAATCGGAATTAACTAATCCGAATTAAACGTTGCGTTCGTTCTGCGACCAGCAAACGGATAAAAGTCGGATCACACCGTCGACCCTTCGACCGCGAAGAAAATCGTTCACAGCGAATTCGGAAACGAAAAGAAACATCAAACGAGTTTCGGAATATAGAGATTCGATTGATCGCAAAATTTCCTTTCGACATTTTCCACGGCCGTCTAATTAAACGGCGTTTAAGCGTCCCCCGACTTAACTATTTCGTGGTCGGGATCGATTCGTTGCGTCAGAAACGAGGAGGAAAAAAAAATAAAAAATAAAACGCGAGTAGAAGGGAGTCTCGGTCGAGGGGACGCATTCTACATATATCGAGACACGTTAAAGTGAAAAACGTGAAAGGCTCTTGACACAGTTTCGACGCGCGCCGCAGCGAGAAACGGCGACTAGCTGGCTTCGGTGTGCGTTTACACGAGAACGATAGCGGCGCGAAAGCACGGGACATACGTGTACGATATACAGGGTGTCCCAGAAGTCGACGTCAAGCCGGAATCGGGTAACAGGATAAGTCATAATAGTTATCAGAAAAATATAAAAAAGAATCTAACGAGGAGAGTGCAAGGTCTTGGGGTCACGGATTTAGTTCAAATTTTGTAGGATGGTAGATTTAGTTTCCCTGTTGATGAAGATATATGTTTATAGGTGCCACTACTCAATAATTTTTTATATATTTGCAAGTGAAGATGCAATTCACTCGTTGAATTCAGTTCTGTAGCAAACGATTACACGTAATGGGTTTAGCGTAGCAGCAACGGATCGGTGCTCCTCGTCGTTAGGAGCAGGGTTTCGAGTCCGTGTAGGGTAAATAACTTTTTTTTATTTTATGTCTATTTTTACATATAAAAATGGATAATAAATAAATCGGAAATGAAATGTGTTTAATGTCTAGAAACCTTATAAGAGTTTTATTTGTCATTATCATTCCAAACCAGAATAATATTTATCGCAAAAATATGTTACCCGATTCCGGCTCGACGTCGACTTCCGGGACACCCTGTATGTACATCCACACACGTGCGGTGTGCACATATATCGACGTAGTGTCGATCCGTGAACGAACGAGCGTGTGACGGATTCACGGTTGAGCGGTTCGTTTCGCCTGATCCAATAAGGGTGGCTAGATCGATTCCGCTTGTGTGGATCGGCCTTAAACCTTCGACCAGGTAGAAAACCGACGCCTCGACGCTTTCGAGCGAGCCAACACGCGCCACACAGCTTTCGCGCCTTTCTATCTTTTAACACCGCGAAAGCTGATCGCCGCGAGTATGCTATCCAGTCCTGATCTCATAAAGCATCGATTCGAATCCACCAATCCGACAATATTCTCGTTCACGCCATTCGAGCTTTGAAACTTTCGAATTTTTAATCAGTAAACTCCGTGAGGTTTTTAAGGCCACGAATTTTCACACTGAATTTCCAAAGTATCGCGAATTTTCGCAAATTCTTACGAATTTTGGAATTTCTAAAAATTTTGAAAGTATAAAAATTCCCTAGAGTTTGCTGAATTCTTCGAGGTTTCGAATCGTTGAATCTCTAAACTCTCAAACTGCAAAATTTCTATAATTTACCCAATGTTTTCAAATCCCCCCCAACTCCTGAATTTACAAAATCTCCGAAATACCAAAAATTCCCTCAAACTCCGCAAGTTTTCAAAATTCTTCAAATTTCCAAATCGTCGAATCTCTAAATTTTCAAATTTCAAAACCTCTACAATTTCCCAAAGTCCCCAAATTGCCAGATTTCTAACATTACAAAAATTCCAAATATTCCCTCGAGTTCCTTAAATTCTTCGAGGTCCCAAATCGTTGAGTTCCGCAAATTCCAAAAATCTTCCCAAATCCCTTAAAACATCCAAAATCGACAAATCCTTGAATACGCAAATTTCAAAACTTCTACAATTCCCAAAAGTCCCCGACGTTCCCAGATCCTCGGATTCCTCGAATCCCCCAACGTCACCACAAATTTTCGAACACCGAAATCGTCGAATCTCAACATTCTGAACTGTAAAAAAGCTAAATTCGCGAATATTCAAAATTTCCCAAATTCTCAAAATCCCGCGAGTCCTCGATTTTCTATAATTCTCTAAATCCCGGAAGTCCCCCGAAATTCTTCGAACTCTTCGAATCAGCAAAAATTTAGAATCTTTCGAATTCCGAATTCCGAGACGTCCAAAATATTCCCAACTTCTATAATCTCCGGAAATTCCGCATCGCGGTTGCGTAATCGCGCTACGTTATGGCAGCGTTATCTCGCATGATCATCCCGACGTTGCAGCGAGCATCTCGCGTACAGGAACAATTGTCGGTACTCATTTATTTTCGGCGGCATATCAAAGATGAAAGTAGAATCGTACTTAGGGGTGTCGTAGAAAGCTTCGGAAAGAAGGTCAGAGATAACGACGTGTTCCCGGACGGTCGTAACGAGGTGTAATTTCTTTGAACGACTCGCGAGAGAGAGAGAGAAAAAAGAAAACAGAACGGAAACACGGACTTACCGGTGACTGGAGCCTCGATGTCGATCATAGTCTTCTCGGAACGCAGCAGGGCGGCTCCATCGTTCACTATACGAAGGGCTGCCGCCTCGTCGATCCTACCCTCGAGGATAAAGTGTTGCTTGAGGACTTCCGGTCGCGGTCGATTCGTCTGAGAATCGAACACCTCTGCCACTGTCAGTTTGTGCGACGGCGGAAAGAGCACATCTGTCGAAAGAAAATAAAACATTAACTTATTATGCGTTCCAAACAATTTGCAAGCTCGATTCGTTTCTCTAATATCTTAATCGATTTTTTAATAATATTAATTTTAGTTACATCCAGATATTGATATTGTGTTTTAATTTGAGAATGGTGGAGCTCTATGTTCGTGAATCACTGCAACAATCATATTGATACTAGGTTTACGGAACCCGTAAAAATGGCGGATCTTGGATAAGAAACCCTTCTATTTTTTAATAACGAAAATTTTTAAGAAGCTTATGTTAAAATGCATGTGAACTTTCATCGAGATGAAGAATCTTTCTATAAACTGGTATATATATTACTCACTGTTTATTTATTTTTATAGTTCATTTTGAATTTAGACGTGAGTGGTCATTAAACGCCCGTAAATCTAGATCTTGCGTTAAGATTGACACAAGTTGAAAAATTTCAAGTTTTGGAAAATTTTCTAGCTCGATATTTCAACAATTCGAAATTTTTCAATTCAGAAAATTTCAAGATCTTCGAATCTGAAAGATGTAAAATTCCAAAGTTCTAAATTTCAAAAATTTCAGAATGTCAAAGTCTGAACACCTCGAATTGAAAAATTCCATAGTCAAGAATTAACTTCTAAAAACTTACGATTTAAAAATCTCAGAAGACCAGAATTCTAATATCTAAAGATGACAAATTTACGATATCTCAAAACTTTAAAGTGCCGATGTTTCAAAGTCCCGAAATTCAAAGAACCAAAAATTTTGACGGCGGAAAGAGCACATCTGCCGAACGAAAATAACGTTTTACATTATTGTGCGTTCCAAGAAAATGCACAAGGTCGATACATCAGTTTGAATATTATCATTTTCTTTAAGAACGGCAGAATTTTCGGTAGTTCTAAGTAGTATAAACTGTATTTTTACCGTCGTGTAACAGTATTACATTTTTAAAATAAACGTGAATAATAGTGAAATAATATTACTACAGCGAAATTGTAGAATCGTGGAGTAGTATAATGGTAAAATGGTATAATAGCACTGATGAACCAATATCAAAATAATAGCACACTGAAATAGTGGAGTAGTACAATGGTAAAATGGAACGATAACATTAATGGAACAATATTAGAATAACGGTACAGTGAAATAGTAGAACAGTGGAATAGTGGAGTAGTATAATGGTAAAGTGGTGCCATAGAATTAATAGGATTGTATTGAAATAATAATTGCACAGTGAACTGGTAAAATAGTGAAATAGTGGAGTAGCATAATGGTAAAGTGATACGGCAGAATTAATGGTCAATATTAGAATACCAATGTAGCGAAATGATAAAATAATACAACAAGCCAGTACCGAAACAATAAAATAGAAAAGTAGAATCAGTGTAGCATTGTAACGATAAAACAGTAAAATAACAGAGTAACGAAGTAATTAAAAAAGCGAATAAAATTGTATAAATGTAGAGACATTCTCAGTTTGCCGAGCACATAAACGAATACGATACGTTTAAGGTTAGCTGTAAAACGGGCCAGTGAAAGATTCGATCTCGTGCATCATCGAGGAACACACAGTTGAGAACGGTGTTTAATCAGTCATACGCGAATCGCGATAAAAGTTGCTGGAAAATTCACGGAAATATACAGTAATTTCTCTCAAGAATCATAAACTGGAAACGTACGATCTGGAGCAGAATGGAAAAATGAGAACTCGTTGACTCCGTAAATGGGTCACTAAATAATTAATGTCCAGGTTAGATTCGACTCGTTACAGCTTTTGTTAAACGAGCGCTGAAATAACATGCAACGAGAACATGAATAATTCATCGCGACACCGTGGAAGCAATGTCATAATATATTTTTGTAATTCACCGATTTCGAAACCGACCAACTCCGCGAGAAAAGTCATGTAGATCGAGACACAGGGCGAAGCAACTGGATAGGTCTACCAGATAATTCTATCCGTTTATGAAGAAAAAGATTATTAGTAGAAACTCAAAGAAACTTAACATTATTTAACTCGAAAGAAAGGTCAAATATACAGGAAGGATAAGAGAATACTACCTGAGGTGAGTCGATCTAACCTTAAGGATAAAAGTGTAATTGAACCTAGCCATATTTATAAAAGCTTAATTCGATCCATCCTTGTTTAGGTGCTAACTGTCCTAGCATTGTTTGTGAAAGCTTGAGCCGACCTAACTTTGTTTACAAAATCTTTATTCTGCCTAGCTTCCAACTTAAAAGCTTAATTGAACCTAGCATTGTTTGTAAAAGCTTAATTCGACCTAGCATTGTTTGTAAAAGTTTAATCTGACCTAACTTTCTTTACAAAATCTTAATTCAGCCTAGCTTTGATCACAAAAGCTTAATTGAACCCAGCTTTGTCTGTAAAAGCTTAATTCGGCCTAGCATCGTTTATAAAAGCTGGATCCGACCAAACCTTGTTTACGAAATCTTAATTCAGTCTAGACTTGTTTATATAATCTTTAAAACAATAAAAACCGGTCCAGTTTTGTTTTGCACTTATGCAATATATGACGATACGAGAACATGGTCGCTAAAATGGTCGACTCGTGAGACTCTCGAAGTTTCCCACAATCATAAGAAACACTACGAATCTCGTAAAAAGACCACGAAGTCACGTTCGTGCCATAAAACAGAGTTTGCTCCACAAATTACGCCCGGCATATCGGTGCAGCTAGTCTGCTGCAATTTTCTGTATAAACACGGTAAAGAGAAAAAAGAAGAAGGGGAAATGGAGCATGTGCGAACACGTGCAGTTTTTCCACCAGTTGTCAAGAGAGCATTAAGGAAAGCTAAATAATTCTGTATACGTTAGATTATCCTTAGACTCTCTCTATCCCTGTGATTTCTCCGTGATCCCCCAAGGGTTTTTCTGCTATTTCTTTATTCTTCGGAGCTACGATACGAAAATCCTAGGCTTAACTTATTTACTCCTTAGAATTTCCCTAGATGCACGCTATCATTCTTTTACGACTCTCCTACGTCCTTCTAGCAATGTTTCCACGATATTACAAAGTTCTCCAAAATTCATTCCAAGGATCAGAATTTTTATGATTTCGTTAGAGCTCGTTACTGTTTCCTTGAGATATCACTATGTCCTTACCAAATGTTGTCAACAGCCGAATGTCGACATTGCAAAATCATTAAAAGAGCGGGAGAATCTATTCGATTTAAAATTGATTTCGTAACTGCTTGAAGTAATTTGGATTATTCGTTTGTACACTACATAATAACGTTTAATAAATATTGATCCAGTCTTGTAGGCAAACGGCGGCAACGTTATCGTGGCCGATCTCGTGCTCGGATTTCTGCAATTAATGCTTAGCACACGAAAGTTGGCCGGGCGGTCTCTCTTTCTTCGGGGATGATGATTTATTGCCCGGGTACACAAGCGCGCTTTATCGGTGTCCATTGTAAATTATTGTTTGCTCGCCCGTTCGTGCCGGGAAACAACGGAACATCTGACGTGAACACGGTACGCGGATAATTACCATCGACGCGATCCGCTACTTATTCCAACATTACCATAGATGTATGGATTTAGGGTTCCGGGGCTCCGAACACTTGGGAATTTAGGGATATAGGAAAGTCGCGATCGAGGGGTTTCGATATTTAGAAATTGTTAAACTTGTAGATATATGTATATAGGAATGTAACGATTCCGGAATTTAGGGATTTAATAACTTTGAAATCTACGACTCTAGGAATCTAGGAATGTAGGAATCTAGTAATCTATTATAATAATCTAGTAATGTAGTAATTTAGTAATTTAGTAATCGAATAATTTAGTAATGTAGTAATGTAAAAATCGAGAAATCTAGAAATCTAGTAATTTAGGAATTTATAAATTCTAAAATCCAGAAATTCAGAAATTCAGAAATCCAGAAACCTATTTAGAAATGTAGGAACCTAAAAACCCAGAAACCTGGGAATCTAAGAACTTAGGAACTTAAGAATCTAGAAACCTGAAAGTCCAGTAATCCAGGAATCTAAAAGTCTGGGAACCTAGAAATCTAGTAGTCTACGAACCTACCAATCTAGGAATTTCATTTTTCTATCATCTTCCCTTTCGCAAACTTTATCACTTCCTCGAGGTCGAAACTCGAAAAGATCAATCACGAATTCTAACAATAGAGGTTTCGAACGTACCAAAAATTCCCCAAATGACCCGCGCATTACCTGGTTTACACCTCGCTGGAATCTGCATAATCTTCCTTTTTTGTTCCTTGACAGGAAGCTTATCCGTTTTCTTCATGTTCATCAACTTAATCGGCGCGGGAAGCGCGTCGCACCTGTTCGTCGTCGATTTCTCGCCGACATTCTCCGCGTTCAATTTCTGCGCGACCGACATGTCGTCGGTCTTCCTGTGTGGCTGCGTGTGCATCGTCTCCCTGGACACCATCTTCCTCAGGAACGTGTGAAACCTGTTCAAACCGGAATCGTCCGAGTTCTCGTTGAGGAATACGTCGTCGCTTCCCTCGCTGTCCGACGACTTATCAGCGTTCTTCGCCTCCTTCGACACCGAATTATCGACGTTGACCCCGGACCCACGGTTCACATCGTCCACGTTCGACGACACGTTCGAAAAGTTCAAGTACACCGAACAGCTGCCGGAACTCACCCTGTTCTCGCTGACCGAGCCTGACCTCGACTCGTCGAGCAATTCGTTCACCGAACTCGAAGCCGACTGATCCGAGTCCAAGGTGTTGCACGAATCGAATTCAAGGTCGACGGACGACAAGTTGCTCATCCTGACCATGCTCTGAGAATCGATGGTGGCCACAATGGAGTCCGCCAGGCTTCCCTGATCCTCGGACTCGTGCTTCCTCGCCCACGTGGTCGTCATGTGGTACGGTGCGGCCTTGAACGAGATCTCTTCGGCATCGCAGTAAACGCTCGAACCCACAGAGGAGTACTTCGTGACGCCCGACGTGACGCTACTACGACTATATTTCGGTTGACCGACGGATAACTCGTTCGCGGAACCGTCCGACGACCTGAAGCCGGACCCGCTGCTCGATATCTCGCCAGTCATCGACTTCGACCTGTCCAACTTCCTGATGTAGTTCTCAGACAGCGAGTCCTCCTCGGACATCATCACCGAGCTCGCAGCCAGCACGTCGGCCTCTGACAGGCTCCTCTTCTTGACGCCGTCGCTCTTTGGGGAGCGAATCTCTCGCAGACTGATCGACCTGGGTTTCTCCGGGGAGTCCTCCGTCATCCCGGCGCTCTCGTTCGAGTCCACTTCCACGGATGTGGACACTCGATCGTACTCCTCGATATTTTTCTCCCTGCATCCCTGATCCTGACCGAAGAACGCGGTTTCGGTGTAACCTCCCGGGTGTCCCGACTTGTTGTTGTTGGGTTCCGTAGTCTGATCGTGCGCGGAATCGTCTATCCACATGTAGTCGATGGAGCGATAGACCCGCGAGTTGGGAGACATGTACATGTAGCTCTTGTAGACGAGCTCCTTCTGCTCCGGGGTCAGGGTGTCCTTGAAACTGACATCTATCGCCTCCCTGAAGATGTCTTTACCCAGCAGCTCGTTCTCCTCGGGTGTTCCTCGACCGTCCATCGAACTGTGCACCAATCTGTCCTTGAACTTGGCCTTGTTCAGACGGATGAACGTGTGAAACACCTCGGACACCTCCTGCAGGCTGTTCTGCATCATGGACACGTCCTCGTCGCACGTCTGTTCCAGCGAACTGTTCGCCTCTGTGCGATCGTGTCTCGCGGAAACCTGAAGAGAGCTATTCAGGCAGCTGTTGCGGGTTCCTTTGGCGGCTTGTGTGGACATCGGACTGATCCCTGGACATTGTTCGGACTCGGACGACTTGCTGTCGGATAAATCCAGCGTCAGTCGACGACGATGTTCCTGCGCCAGCACCATCTTCAGGGTGGCGTTGTCTATGCTGCGTCTCCGGTAAATCGGACTCTTTTCGTTGCTGCTCGGAGTCGAGAATCGGAAGTTGAAACGTCTCTCTAGGGACTTTTTGAGTCTGGCGATGCCGCTGACGGGCGACTTCTCGTCGTCCTCGAAGACGGGCGAGGGTGAGGAGTCCGGTTTTACTTTGTTGAACGAGTATGTCTTCACCGGGGTGGTCGCAGGCGTATTGGGGTGCCTCGGTGAATTCATATTCAGGGTGTTCAGCTTGCGGATCAACTCCATGATCGCGGGACTCAGCTGCCGTTCGGGGATCAGGTACCGTTCGGGACCCGGAGTGCTTCCGGCCAGCGGAAACTCGAACGAGTCGGACAAATTGCAACCGCTTTCGGACATTTTCATAGAAAGCTTTTCTTCCTATTTTGTTTCTTTTTCGGGTTAGATTGCCGAGAAAAAGGTGGCCACTTTCTTTGTCCTAAATTAGAGAGAAGCGTGATTGAATCGGACGTGCCATGGTGATAGATTTCAGTTTCTAATATCTCGATTGCTTTTTTAATAATATCGATTTTATTTACTTTCGAATGTCGATTTTGGTTTTTAATTTGAGAATAACGGGATTCAATGTTTATTGGAATCGTGAATCATTCGAGAGACTTATTAATCTTGATATGAAATACCGATCTTGTATTAGATTGACTAGAGTTCAAGAATTTCGGAGCTTCAAAATTCTGTATCTTAAAATCTTAATGATTTAAACTTTCTAGAGTCCCAAAACTTTCAAAATTTTTCGAATGTAAAGGCTGCAAAATTCTAAAGTTCTAAACTTCAAAAATTTCAGAGTAGCAGTCTGAACACTATGTACCTCATATTTAAAAATTTGTTAATTCTAAAAGCTCACGGTCTCAAAATTCCAAAAAACCCGAATTCTAAAGTCTAAAAATTTGCAAATTCTAATATCCCACAATTTTAACACTCCAAAGTTTAAAGGTTCAAAAGTTCCAAAATTCAAACGTAAAAAATTTCAAATAATGTTGAAGATAATGTCAAGATAATGCCAATCATTAAATATTCAAAAATTCTAAAGTGTCAAAATCCCAAAATTCAAAAATTCAAAGATCAACAATTTCTTAATTTTCAAACGTCTATCACTAAAAATTCAAAAATTCTAAAATCTTCAAACCTCAACATTCTAATATCCGAAAACCAGAAAACCTGGAACTGTCAAAATCCCAAAATTCGAAGACCAAAAAATTTCGAAATCATTAAAACTCGAATGTCAAAAAATCCCAAGATGCTAAATAAATCACCGTCGCTCAAACTTTAATTTCAAACATAACCTCGAGCACGAATGAATCCATTCTAAACAAACTCTAAACGTTCCGAAATTCCCATAACCCGACAATAATAATGATCGATGTATCGTTTAAGATTAGTAAACAAAATCGCATCAGGGAATCATGGATAAAAACGTTATTCAAATTAGCAAATCAAAACTTCTGCAAAACTGTCGAATATTATAAATCGATACGGGGCTATAAAACTCGTTGACCCGTACAGTGTATGATTAATAATAATCGCGATCGGTTCCGCGAAAATTTTTCGATCGAATTTCTCGAATTATGAGACCGATCGAACGACGAAATCTTTGATCACGGATTAAAGGAATCACTCGGGCAAGGTAATGGCGACCCAGAATCGACCGAAATGGTTATTCGATACAGGTTATCGAGATTCAAACGAATCGTTAACGACCTTCTCGCTGAGACAACATACCTTTGTGTATTTCTCCGGCGCAGAAACTAGCGCTGATATTCCGACGAACGATCCGTTAAATAAATTATGGCAATTAAAGCTACACCGACGAAAACGAAATATTCCCTTGGGTAATGATCGCCCTCTTCTTCCAGAATAAATCATACCACTCTTACAAATGGACTAAAATATGGATGAAATTGGGAACGGAATACGTAACATGTTGCCAACAGTATTCACCATTTTGTCGATATATTATTTCGTATTTTATTTTGTGCAAAAGTGGATCACGTATTAAGACGATCACGTTTTGTTACAATATTAAATACAAGAGATGGCTTGTTGATCATAAACGCGCGATTACGTTGAATACGTAAGAAATATTTTTGTGGGTGATATCGTTCGTACGGTTGGTAATATTTTGGTAACACATTGGACCAATTAGGTGATCGATCATGTCATGCTTTTTGTTGGCCAATGAACACTCGAGTACCTTTTGAACGCTATGCTAAGTAAATTGGACATGTGTATTTCGTGCTGGATGAAATGAATAAAGATGAATATTTTACCGATTTAATTCGAATTGTTAGCATTTGTATAATAAATTGACAACGCGGATAAGAAAAATATCTATATTGTAGAAATTTGTATTGCATTTGTATTGGGTTGTGAAGTATTATTATATTTTGAACATTCATCGAATTAATTGGTATATTATGTTTCTGTAATAACGATATGTAGGGGATCGATGTATTTGTACGAAATTTTTGTTTAATTCGATTGTGATATGAAACGAATGAAATAACGTCTGAATCGAATGAAAATATTTGAGAAATTTCCTTTTACGAAATACATATGTGTTTTTGATGCGTGGGAGCGCGGAAAAGTTGATTTATACTTTTGATGAATTTTTCGATTTTTAAATTTTATGATTTTTAAATTCCCAAATGTTTAATTTATTATTAATATTATTGCAACGCTTTAATTTATAATTCTCCGAATCCCCCTAATCACTAAATTATATCATTCGTAAATGTTCAAATATCTAAATTCTCAAATTTGCAATTCCCCAAATCCCTACATCTCCGGATCTATAAATATTATTATATTAAAATTTCCAAATTCTTAAATTTCTCCATTTCACAATTCTTAATTTCCTAACTTTGTAAATACCTAAATTTCGAAATTCACATATTCATCGATTTCCAAATCCCCGGATCCCTAAATATTCAAATACCTAAATATCTAAATTCTCAAATTCATCGATTTCCAAATCCCCAGATCTCTAAATATTCAAATACCAAAATATCGAAATTCGCAAATTCCTCTATTTCCAAATCCCCAGATCCCTAAATATTCAAATACTTAAATATCGAAGTTCGCAAATTTCTCTATTTCCAAATCCCCAGATCCCTAAATATTCAAATACCTAAATTCCAAAAATCCTATAACCCGAAACCCCTAGATATGTAAATCTACACATCCCTAAATCCCTAAATTCCTAAACTCGCATTTTCCGAACACCCGAACTCCTATATTGCAAAAGTCAAACTTCACGAATCCCCAAAGCGCGAAAAATCTAATAAAACGAAAATTCTCATATCATGCTCCGATTACCGTTTCAAATAAAAATTATTATCTCCGCAGAGTGAAACGAACGCGGAGAAAATCGTTTTGGAATTAATTTAAATTCAGTGAAAGTTAGGTGAAAAAATTCTGATATATACATAAATTTTACTTGTATTCCATTATCGGCGTTCTAAAAATGTCAGGAGGGGGCGATTAATCAGACACTCGTTGACGGATTTAAGTATAATTGCTTGAAAGAGTATAAATCACCAGTTCCTCGACATATTATGCGGACATACTTTTTAAGCCACTACGTAAATTCGGTAATACATTATAATATGATACACTACATTACTACACTACATTCGTACTATGATACACGATTAATCATGGCGTTATCAACTTTCTTTCTGTACCAAAGGTTTTTTTTATGGGAATTATCTCACAACAATGATGGATGTGCACTTAACTTACGGACTAATTACGGACCTAACCTACGGGCTAACTTATCAATTAATTTAACTGAAACGGTATCTTATATCGCTAAAGATCGATCACCGTTCGTGATCTAACATCGCCTAACTATATCACATCAGTTACCTTACCGATCGCACGTAAACACGCGGTTGTTCGTGAACCACATTTTCTACTTCTTCTTCCTACAAATTATAGTTAACCTTTCTCCATGCAAATTACAATTATCCTTAATCGCTACAAATTATAATAACAAGTTTTTACTATCGTAATCGTATACGCGATCGTTTTTTATACGCAACGTTTTTTTTTTTTTTATAATACACTCCTTCGACGCACACTTAATCTATTTACGCAACGTAAATAAATTCTAGATAGTAAATTTTCTCCCTACGCAACGCGTACGACCAAATAATAATATTCAGGAATGAAGTCGAGCAACAATCTCGGTACAAGGCATCGATGTTAATACGGTAAAATCGATCGTTTTCGAATAAAAAGAACGTGCATGGAAATCATGCGAGAAAACGAATAAAAACGCGGTACGCGTCAACCGATTTACAAACCGAAAGAAAAACTTAACGCGATAAAATTATATTGATACGTGAGAAGGTAAAATATTATCGAATTGTTGCTCGATTCCGTTTCTGTTTTATTAAGGGGACGACACGTTGTACTTTTTTATTTTTTTGTAAAATTTTACTTGTAAAATTTACTCGCAAATTTACGAGATAAATTTACTCGCAAAATTTTACAAGGTCATTCCTGTTAATATGTAAATCATTCGTTATCTACAGTTTTGATAAAATTTCACAAAACAATTCCTGTTAATATGTAAATCATTTTTTATCTATACTGTTGATAAAATGTTATGAAACGATCCTTGATGACCTGATAAAATGTTGGTTACGTTACGGTCTCGTGAAAATTTTACAAAATATTCCTTGCTGCTATTTAAAGCATTCATTATAGTACAATTTTGTTGATACGTAACAACATAATTCTTGTTGCTATATAAAATGTTAATTATAGTACAGTCTCATTGAAATGTAACAAAATAACCCTTTTTTACATTATAAAATATTCATTATAGTACACTAATATTGAAATGTAACAAAATAATCCTTGTTAACATTATAAAATATTAGTTATAATACAGTCTCATTGGAATTTTGCAAAATGATCCTAACTGACATATATATATATATACTATTTGTTATCCACAGATTCTCCAATGATTCTTGATAATGTAATAATATATTTATGATACAGGCTGGATAAAAATTTTACAAAATAATCCTCGGTGAGATGAAAAGTATTTCCTGGCTACGTTTAGATAAAAATTTTAAAGATTGATTCTCGTTAATATGCATATTGTTCCTTGTCTTTAATTTAATGAAAATTTTACAAGTTAATTCTTGTTAATATGTAAATTATTCCTTACTTAAAGTTTCATTAAAGTTTTATAAAATGCTCCTCCTTAACGTATGTGTAAATTTCATTTTGATCAACAGTTACATTAAAATTATTCGAAATTCTGATTAATTATTGATTACACACTGTTAATTATTCATCGGCTACATAAGCTTCGATAGAATTTGGTTTTTGATACTTTTTCTCAAACGATTCGAGTGCTTTGATTCGGTTTACTGGAAATGACTAAGCTAAACAATGTGCAAGTATCGCGAAAAAGTTGTAAATAATTAATGACAAGTTTTTTCACTTGTTGATTTGATAAAAAGAGACGTCATGAATCACGATTTGCATCACGAATCTTGGGCGATCATCATTAACGATAGTCATCATCAACGATAATATGTTTGTTATCTAGAAACAGTCAAACAACTGATTCTCTGATCAGCGACAAACAAATCGGCACGTTTTGGAATTTAGAAACACCGAAATTACGAATTTCTTAAATTTCGTATTTAGATATTTGTGTAGATGTTTGGAAATTCCCGTTTGTAGAAATTTTCAAATGTCAAATCCTCGTATTTTCGAATTTTCAGACTTTCAGGTATTCAAATTTTCGAATTTCGAAGTTTTCAAGTTTTGAATATCGCAAGTTTCAAAGTTTTACAAGTTTTGTAAGTTCTCATGTTTCGAAGTTTTCAAGTTTCGAAGTTTTCAAGTTTTGTAACTTTTCATGTTTCGAAGTCTTCAAATTTCGTAATTCGTAATGTTTTGTAAGCTTTCGCGTTTCGAAATTTTCAAATTTCGAAAGTTTTCAGGTTTCGTTTTTTCTCAAATTTTGATGTTTTCAAGTTTTGTAAGTTTCTAAGCCACGAAGTTTTCAAGTTTCTATGATTTCAAGTTTGCAAGTTTTGAAACTTAGAAATTTAGAACTTTAGCCGCGTACAAATCTACAATTTTGATAACTCGTAAATTTAGAAACTAGGATATTTTCAAGCTTTTAAACCCAAAAATTCAAAAATTCGAACACACGAAAATGCAAAAATTCGATAATACGGCAATATGAACATTCGAAAATTCGGTAACGCAGATATTACAGAAACTTGAAATCGTCAAATCTCGAAGTTCAGAAAATCGGTCATTTTTAAATTCGACTATTTAAAAACCTAGCGCTTTGGTCTTTAAATTCGACTGTAAAAAAACCTTAGAACTTAGAACGCGTCGAAGATCAGCATCGTCGATTTCACTACCAATGTCAAAATTCCCCAAAGAAAATTGGGGAATTATCATGAACATAACAGGAAAGAAAGAAAAAAAGAAAAACGTAAAATCGAAGCTGTCCAATAAATTTCCGATTGAAAATCGATCGAAAAAAAATCGAATAAGACCGGAAAGTCGTGCGTCCTTAATGAGATTGATTGATCATTAAGGATCGTTAATTATCTCGAACACGGTTTATCGATCTTCGATCAAATTTCGTCCCGTTCGATGATGAGATTTTCGAAAGATTCATCGGAAGCCAGACTTTCCTTTTCAAGTTTCTTCGGATGTTCGTTTGCATCGGTGTGAACAAACTCTCGGTCGCTTGATGATCTTGGTCATGATTGAACGATCATGATTATACATCACGATTTATCGCTTCTGTGATCGTCGAATCGCTGTTGAATAATTTCGACGAACTGCGTCCAAACGAGCGATCTTCTTGTCCAACATTATCCTCTATCCATTCTGTTTCTGCGGGCAGGAAACTTGCATCGTGTTTTTATTGGATACTTGTCAAGTTTTTCTACATAAGCTGATTTGCTACTAGAGATTTTTGGACGTCGAAAAGATTTTGCGCGATGGGTGAATTAATTATGTCTTGTATGACCAAGTTTTGGAACAGTGAATTCTTAAATTTTCGGAGTACCGAATTACTAAGTTTGTAGATAAATAAATTGTTATAATTGTACATAAATAAATTGCCAAGTTTTTCGATCAATAAATTGCTAAGTTTGTAGATAAATAAATTATTAAGTTTGTAGATGAATTGTTAAGTTTGTGGATAAATAAATTTGTAAGTTTATAAACAAATAAATATAATACTCCAATTAATGGAATTGGAAATTTATAAATTTGGAAATATAGTTTGAGGTTATTTGAAATTATGAGTTTGTCAATTCGCAAGCTGTCAAATTCGGAAGATTAGAATATGGTACTTTGGAAAAGCGGAAATTTGGAAGTACAGAAGTGGGAAAGTATGAAACTTGAAAGTTCACGGAATTGACGATTACCTAAATTTCGAGTTTACAAATTCTCGTATTTACATATTTAGAAACACGATAATATGAGAATTTAGAAATTTGGTAACTAGATGATTTGAAAATTTGGAAATTTGGTAATTTGGTAACTAGGTAATTTGAAAACTTGGAAATTTGGTAATTTGGTAACTAGGTAATTTGAAAATTTGGCAATTTGGTAACTATGTAATTTGAAAATTTGGAAATTTGGTACTTTGGTAACTAGGTAATTTGAAAATTTGGCAATTTGCTAACTAGGTAATTTGAAAATTTGGCAATTTGTTATCTAGGTAATTTGAAAATTTGGAAATTTGGCAATTTGCTAACTAGGTAATTTGAAAATTCGGAAATTTGGTAATTTGGTAACTAGGTAATTTGAAAATTCGGTAATTTGATGATTTGATAACTAGATCATTCAACAATTCAGTAATTCTGTCATTTGAAAATATCGGAATTCAAAAACTTGGTAACTTGTTACTTTAGTAAATTAATAACGAAGAAATTCATTAACTACGAAGTTCCAATTAATAAATTTAAAAACTTTCAAACGAACGAATTACAAAATTTCATAAACAAGGAATTTCGAAATCATTAAATTCGCTGGTATCTTATGCCTTTGATCGACCATAATTAAGAATTTAACTGTACTAACTTATTAAACAGTGTTTAGGTACCAAACACGAATGAGGATTATTTGAAAAGTGATTCTAACGAGTGCCGTTACTAAATCCTCATTGGAATGTACACAGTTCATTGTGTCCCATAATACCGAAATATACAAAAACTTGTTTTGTTCCCAGAATTAAAATCACACAACACCGTGAACCAGCTCTGTTTTCAAATCCTTGCTTATAAGAGCGAACCGCGTATACGAGAGAACAATATCGTTATTAACGAAAATCAACGGAAGAAACACATTATCGTGGCACAACTGGCGTCTTACAATAATGTGATTATTATTGTAATATGCATAAGTATTAATTTCATGTAAGAGAATGAAATTGAAAATACGTTTGTTACGCGCCCTCAATTATAGCAATACATATTATCGCAAACCCGCTTCTTGATTTATTTTTCGAATTAACACTAAGTTTAACCGGTCAAAATGACGGATCTTGGATTTCTTATTTTGAATTCCGGGAATTATTTAAGAGCCTATGTCAAAATCCATGTTAACCTTCATCGAGTTAAAGGACCTTTCTATAAATTGTTTTGGGTATTATCCATCATTTACATGTTTCTATAGTTAATTTTCAGTTTGGAAGTAAGTGGTCATTGAAGGACCGTAAATCTAGTGTTAATTAGGCAGCTGTAGGCAGACGAAGTTAAGGACCGCAAAGGGTTAATGTTACAGGAAGCGGAGGCATACGAGTTGGCAAATTTTTGTCGGACGAGAAAGAACGACGCAACGAACACGGTTGATCGTCGAGCGACGAAGTTACTCGTTCGGCTGCCAAAAAGCCGCGTATAAATAGGCCCGGTTGACAAAAACAAGTCGACGCGCGTTGGGCAGACGCGTTCAACTTTTTAATCGGGCGGATTCAACAGGATCCTTGTGTAACCCGTTTAACGCGAACCGCTGCAAACACGACGGCACGATTGTACAGCCTATAAAAATTACGAGGCTCGGAGGTTGCGGAGTGACGTATACACAACGTGAAATTTCAGGGGATCGAAATTGAAACACGTGGGAATCGCGAATCGTAGAAATTACAGCGCGACGAAATTTCAACGCGTTGAAATAACAACGCATCGAAATTGTGAAGCGTTGAAATTACAACGTGTAGGAATTGCGAATCGTGGAAATTATAGCGCGACGAAATTGCGACGCGTGGGAATTGCTATGTACAACAGATTGAAATTACAACGTGTTGAAATAACAACGCATCGAAATTACAGCGCGTAGGAATTGCGAACCATAGAAATTACAGCGCGGCGAAATTTCAAAGCGTGGGAATTGCTATGTATAGAATATACAGCGGATCGAAATTGCAGCGCGTTGAAATGGCAACGCAACGAAATTACGAAGCGCTGAACTTACAACGTGTAGGAATTGCAAATCGTGGAAATTATAGCGCGACGAAATTGCGACGCGTGGGAATTGCTATGTAGAACAGATTGAAATTACAACGTGTTGAAATAACAACGCATCGAAATTACAGCGAATAGGAATTGCGAACCTTAGAAATTACAGCGCGGCGAAATTTCAAAGCGTGAGAATTGCTATATATAGAATATACAACGGATCGAAATTGCGAAGTGCTGAAACTACAATGTGTAAGAATTGCGAACCGTTGAAATTACAGCGCGGCGAAATTTCAAAGCGTAAGAATTGCTATATATAGAATATACAACAGATCGAAATTGCAACGCGTTGAAATAACAACGCGTAGGAATTGCGGCGAATCGTAACTATAAAACGTAGAAATTGGGAACCGTTGAGATTATAATGTAGTCGAAATTGCCACGACGAATTCACCGATAGTTATTATTGCGGTAATGAAAGTTATTATTGCGGCATTGAGGATACTTTGGACGATTTCTTAGTATTTTTTCCAAAGGGTTGCACGCAGAGAAAATTCAAAGCTCGTATGGTTGGCAATTTTTCAAACCTGGTAATTTGGAAGTTCGATGAGTTCTGGAAAGTGGGAAGTTGGGAATTAATTTCAGCATTTGGTAGATTGGAAATCGATGAATTTGATCGTTCGGGAAATTGGAAATCGACGAATTGATAATTTGTGGATTGATACGTTTGATGGTTAGGAAGCTTGAAAATTGATGAATCCGATCGTCTAGAATGGTGGAAATCGATGAATTTAATCACTTAAAATATTGGGAATTGGTGAATTGAATCATTAGGAACATTGGAAACATTTGAAAACTTGAAAATTCGGAAATGAGAGAATTTCAGAATTCAAGAACTTGGAAACTTAAAGATTTCGAAATTTCAGAATTTGTTAACAGGGAAATTAAGAAATTTGGGAATGGGGAAACTCGAAAATATAGAAATGTGAGAATTTGGCGACGTAAAAATTAAAAAATTTACATTTGACAACGTGAGAATGTGAATATTTGCCAATTTTTTAATTTCCAAATTTTCAATTTTTTAAATTTAAAAATTTGTGGAATCAAAAACTTGAGAATTTATAAGTTCACAAATTTACAAACTTAATAACGCAGAAATACGAGAATTTAAGACTATAAAAAATGTGGAAATGCGAAAGTTTGAAAACGTATAAAGATAGATGATTTTCTTACCTAAAGTAGAGCGAAGAAGCTACAAAGCAGCTTGAGTCAACTGTGCGCGATGTGTACGTGATATATTTTTTGCGATACGTAAATTTTTTGGAATTTTAAAGCACCCTCGTGAACGTAACGATACTCGATTTCGAAACGAGAAGGTGGTTATCGTTCGAGAAGATCTCGAAGTATCTCGAAGCTGTACATTCGACGAATGTACTTTCATTTTATCTGTAAAAATGAAATTCTTAGCGGACAAGAAACGAAACACGATTAAACACACATCGACGTGTATTCGCTGCAATAAAAGCGAAATAAAGACAATTATGTGCAATGCTTCAAAGATAAATTCTCAACAAATCCCCACTTTTCATTTTCAAGTGCAATCTTTCTCAATAATTCCAATAAATTTCAGATAACTATTCTAATCATTAATTTATTTAATTTATTTATTTATCTCTGTTCGCCAGATTAATTTATCTAATTTATTTATTCATTTCCATTCATTAGATTAATTCTGATTTATTTATTTATTTGTTACTATTCATTAGATTAATTAAAGATTCGGAAAAATTTAATTCAGGTTCATTAACAACGGACTAATTGAAACTTTAAAATTTTGAATACGTTCGAATACGCAAACATAAGAAAATCAACAGATCGTACAAATCTATACGTCGAATATCGAATATACGTTAAACACGATATACTATCGAGATTCTAGTAGATCACTATAAAGGTGAAACACGAAAACAGATGGAAATGTAAAAAATTAAAATAGCGAGTCAAAACAAAAGGTGTCCGTTCTTACAGCACAGAATTACTCTTAAAATTCATACACGATCAGATTAATTGTAAAAATTTTACGAACTCGTTTTAAGAATGGATTTTAGTAAATTTACCTCATGGATTCCCCGCTTACGTAGCATTGGTCAGAAATAATTAATCACTAACTCGAATTTCAATTAACGTAACGGCATACTTCTTGAAAATATTATAAACTATTAGTATTTCTTCGGTCTACGATCGAACGTTCCTTCTGCGATTATCCCGTCGACCCACGATCGATTCTATCCTCCTAATCGAACTGCGAACTGATCGGAAATCGAACGTCCCGACGTCCCCCGTTCGATTCATTGGCATCGATTTGCGCGAGATGGCGTGCGACAAAGCGGATGATTCAAGTTTGCCGATCAATGTAACTCGCATAACGTGTTCATAAGTGTGCGGCGATATAACGCGTTGATGTACACCGTCGTTCAAAAGTATGTGGACACTTTATTATCTCTTGCAACTACAATCTAAAAAAGTTACGATGTCTTTGGCAAAGTCGATTATCTCGCATGTGTTTCAGTTCGTACATCATTGGTGAATATATTTCGATATTAAAACTCGAAATATCAACAGATTGATATTACAACGTGAAAAAATTGCGACATACCAAATATACAGCGCATTGAAATTACAACGCATGAAAATCGAAATACGCCGAACGTACAACGCACTGAAATTGCAACGTGTTGAAATATCAGCACATCAACATTGCAGCATGAAAAAATTGAAATATGCCAAATATACAACGCATAAAGATCGAAATACACCGAATATACAACAGACCGAAATTTCAACGGGTTGAAGTATCAGCGCATCGACAGTACAAAGCGTTGAAATATCAACATCTTGACATAACCGCATGAAAAAATTTCAATATGCCAAATATACAGCGCATTGAAATTACAACGCATGAAGATCGAGATACGCCGAATATACAACGCGTTGAAATATCAGCGCAATGACATTGCAAATTATTGAAATATCAACAGATCGATATTACAACGTGAAAAAATTGCGATATGCAAAATATACAGCGCACTGAAGTTACAACGCATAAAGATCGAAATACGCCGAATATACAACACGTTGAAATATCAGAGCATCGATATCACAAAGCGTTTAAATATCAACAAATTGACGTTACAACGTGAAAAAAAATTCAATATGCCAAATATACAGCGCGTTGAAATTACAACGCATACAGATCGAAATACGCCGAATGTACAACTTCGTATCGATATTATTATTACTTTGTATTAAAATCACAAATCTTCGAAGTTGCAACGCACAGAAAACGTAAAGTGTCAGAGGTTTGCCTCGAAAGTACAACGCAGTGAATATTCCGCGCGAGGCAATCGACGCGTATAATAGATGCATGATGCAACCCAAATCAAACATGTAACTCGCGCGAAGTGCAAACATCTGTCGAAAGAAAAACTGTTGGATTGCGTTTAGTGTTCGCGGCTCCCACGGTACATAACGAGAAGTCCACACAGTGTCCCGAATCACGCGCTCGCTATAGTAATATTTTGTCGGCGCGATTTCACCTAAATGAACGAGCAAAGGGTTTTAGCCGGATGAGCATGTCAAAAGTGACCCGAAGTCTACTTGTACGAAATTCGTACCATTCGATGGGTTATCCGTAGGAACCCATTTTTCACTAAGTTTTGATACCCTATCTCCACTTTCGGGGTATTTACGATGCGAAAATCATTTCACGAATTTAGCGTAATATCTCCCGTTCTGCTTGATAGAAAATTATGAAAAAAATCATAGTTATTCTACCACTGGATATACGTGTCCACGAATTTTTGCAGAATTTTTCGGTGCAAATTCGATTTTTAAAAAATTCGACAACATTTTAATTGCCGATTTTTTAGATCGAAGTTGTCGAGTGACCACGTTTTTGTTTATACAGTATAAAGCTCTTATTACGTACATATATGTTGTTACATGAATCACTATTTTCTTTTTTTCAGATCGTGAAGCACATTTTGGGATACTCTGAATCGCTAATTCTTTTTTCAGATCGGAGAGCACATTTTGGGGGACTCTGTCCCGTTGACATTTCCTCGGAGAGTCCTTCGAGAGTGCACGGTCGACAGCCACGCGATAAATAACGAACAGGACCGAAACCAGTTCCTTACTTGCGACCTACTTGCCAACGGATGCGAAATTACGGATCGACCAGGAATATTAAGAATTCAGCGATCCGCCGGACGCTCGTGAAATTCGCGGCGGACACACTCGGTCATCCTTAGAGCATCGTCTTCGAGAACGTTCGCATTAAAATTTCAGGGAAACGCTCGGTTGTCCTTCGGGGATCGTCTTCGACGAGTCGTTAAATAACTTACTTCGGATCGGGCGGTAAGTATCGCTAAACAGACGCGTTCGGATGGTGAAAATTTAAGTAACACAATTTTATGGGTTCACACTAAACCTACCGGCGTATAATGCAGCTTTGTTTCGAAATTAATAATGCAGTTGAAAAATAAATAAACGAACGATGAAACACTAATTAATGTACACATTAATTCCTTAAAGTGAATTAAAAAAGGATACAAAAAAATGTTTATAGAAAAAAGACTAAAGATAATTGCACTTATTCTTTTTTTTGTGTTATAGGAAATAAGCACAACGTTGTATACCGAGTATATTCTGTTGTATTTCTACAGAAAACCACAACTACACGACTCATGAGTCAAGTGGGGGAAAAGAACAATTTTCTTAAAACAAGAAACACGTAAAGTTCGCAAATTTTGAACGTTTAAATGTACCAATAAGCAATAAATCGAATATAACCACCAAAGTGGTTAAAACCACTGGGTGACCCAATCCCTAGATATCGAAACTCTTAGATCTCGGAATCCCTAGATCTCTGAATTCCTAGATCCCGAAATCCCTGGATTCCCGAATTCCTGGGTATCAAAATCTATGGGTGACCCAATTCCTAGATATCGAACTCCCTAGATTCTCGAATTTCTAGATATCGCAATCCCTCTATTCCTGATTTCCTAGATACCGAAATCCCAGGATCCCCGAATTTCTAGAAACGCAAATTATGGAACCCCCAATTTCTAGCTATCGAAATCGCTACATTCTCGAATTCTACGACTCTGAAATCTCTATATTCCCGAATTTCTAGATATCGTAATCCCACTATTCCCGATTTCCTAGATAGCGAAATCCCAGGACCCCCGAATTTCCAGAAACGGAAATTACGGAACCCCGAATTTCTAGCTATCGAAATCGCTACATTCTCGAATTCTACGATTCCGAAATCTCTAGATTCCCGAATTTCTAGATATCGTAATCCCTAGATTCCCGAATTTCTAGATATCGTAATCCCACTATTCCCGATTTCCTACATAGCGAAATCCCAGGACCCCCGAATTTCCAGAAACGGAAATTATGGAACCCCCAATTTCTAGCTATCAAAATTGCTACATTCTCAAATCCTACGATTCCGAAATCCCTAGATTCCCGAATTTCTAGATATCGTAATCCCTATATTATCGAACTCCTCAGTCCTGAAATCCCTAGATCCCCGAGTCCCTAGGTCCCCAAATCACGATATCCCCGATCCCATAGACACCGATACATATTCCTATATTTCAAAATACCTAAATCCCTAATCCCCGAACTCCAAGATCCTAATTTCAACATTTCCGAATCACCGTGTATCTCTGCATGCCTATATTCCTAGATTAAAAAATTGTCATTTTGAACGTTTAAATACACCAATAAGCAATAAATCGAATATAACCACCAAAGGGTCACCATAGAACGAACAGCCATGCGCAACAACTTCCACGTCCGACTTCGAAAGAATAACAAAGCGAACATCGTCGAGAATTACATCTCGGAGCAAGAAAACCGTGGATAGGTGATTTTATCGATGTTTTCGAGGGTGTAACGTGCAGAAAGGAAGCGAGAAAACCATTTCTCGTGGCTCCATATCGCGCCATGATGTTTCACCGAACAACGTTCTCTCGTCTCTTAACGCGCGCTCTTTTTCTTCTCCTTTTTCTTTTTCTTTTTCTTTCCCTCGTCTTTCCCGGGTATGACCTATTTCCCTCTCCGTTACCCGGTTTCCTTCTCGTTGGACGTTTTCTTCTCTTCTCGCGTTGTCTAACGCTTTTGTCCGCCGTTTTCTTACCTCCTTTTCTCGGCTCGCACCGAATGCTTTTTCCCTCGCGACTCCGCCGACCGTTTCGTTTCGTTTCGTTTCGTTTCGTTTCGTTCATTCATTCGCGTCCAGCAACGAGTCACAACCGACTCGTTACTTTTCATTCCGTGACCCACATATCCCGTCGTCTTTTATTTACGTGTCCTTTCTCCATTCTTTCCGCGTCCCTGTGCGCTCGATAAATATATAAATCGTTTTCTGCTAACATCTACCGCGTTCTAACAGCCCTCCCCGAACTGTCAGGGAACACTTTTCGCTTTTTTGCACGGATTCGACTCGCGCCATTTAGCTTTGTACGGGAATAGTCTCGATATATGCGAGACTGATGTTCACGATATATGTTATACGATGTATGTTCACGATATATGATCACTATGCTGTTTCCCCCATTCATACTGAATTTGAGCGTGGAGATCCCGCCGATTCCATAATTGACGTTTGGAAATTAGAGGAGTAAGTGCGAAATTGAAAAACTTGAAAATCGTGAAATTTAGAAATTAAGAATTTTGGGAATAGAGATACTTGAAAATCGAGAAATTTGGAAATTAAGAAATCTGGATATTGAGAAACTTGAAAATTGTGAAATTTGGAAATTGAGACATTTAAAAATCGAAAAACTTATAAACCGAGAAATTTGGAAATTGAGAAACTTCAAAACCGTGAAATTTAGAAATTAAGACCTTTGGAAATAGAGATATTTGAAAATCGAGAAATTTGGAAATGAAAAAATCTGAATATTGAGAAACTTGAAAATTGTGAAATTTGGAAATTGAGACATTTAAAAATCGAAAAATTTGGAAAACGAGAAATTTGGAAATTGGGAATCTTGGAAATTTGAAAATCGAGAAATTTTGGAGCTGGGAAATCAAGAAAGTGGAAAATTCGGAAATTAGAGAAATAGTAGGATTAAACGCATCGCGCTCGCTTAAATTTATGTACCCCTCAACAACAAAAAATCCTCGATCGAAGAATACGCCGTTTAACGAGCTAAATCTCCTCGATTCTTTTTTGCCATTTGCTCAGCTTCCGTTTCCGAGATGTCCTGCGTGGATGCTCGGTGGTTTCCGGTCGCCTTGGCGCAGGTGTTCGATTTAAAGCTGCAACAGTCTGCAGAGAGCCGCGGCTAAGGTAAACTGTAAGGGTCTTCTTCGGAACTGTGTATCCGCTTTCCACGGGGTGTGGAGAGGGCGAAGAAGCGAGAAAGAGCCAGACGGGGGTTGAAAAAGAGGGAGATACACACACAGAGAGGGAAAGAGAGAGAAGGAGAGAGGGAGAGAGGAAATAGGGTAGAGTATAGCGCAACACAGCCAACTATCGCGAGGTGGTCGGATCAATATTCCGTCCGGTCCATCCTCTGACCCATATCTCTCTTTCTCTCTTGCTTACCTGTTCAACCTATCTCGTTCTGTTTCTCTCTCGTTCCTTTTTCTCCTCTTCTCTTCTCGGTATCTGTTGTCGAAGTTATCTTCGACCATCTCTATTGAAAGTCCTTCGTCCTCTTTCTCTTTTTCTTCGCGTGCTTTTTTAACGGTCCATCGACCACCCGCGCTCTTGGAGACCAAAATGGTGCCGGTTTCGGTTGACTTTACGGACAGGGAGTTTAGCGTTCGATGGAAAATCGGGGTTTCGGGTTTATCTCGCGCGAGATGAGTAACTGGAAATGCGTAATCGTGATTTTGTAGATGAATATCCGTGGACTCTGGGGGATAACGTTGCTTAGGGATGCGTGGGTTAGAGCAGATTCAAGGTTTAGCGATTTCGTTAATTTACCAGTTTGCCAGTTGTGGATGTTGGCAGTTTTCAAATCCCCAAATCGGAAATTTTTCAGCTCTCTATTTTCGACATTGCAGAATTTCAATTTCTTAAATTTTCACATTTTCGGTTTTATTAAATTTCCATATCTTCAATTTCTTAAATTTTCAGATTTTCAGTTTTATTAAATTTCCATAACTTCAATTTTTTAAATTTTCAGGTTTTCAGATTTATTAAATTTCCAGATATTCAATTTCTTAAATTTTCAGATTTTCAGTTTTATTAAATTTCCAGATCTTCAATTTTATTAAACATCCAATTGTATTAAACAGAGTTGCAGAATTTTTTATAGTTACCTCACAAAATTGGTTCGAATTTCAAAAATGTGCTTTTTTTTCAAAATCGAATTTCTCAAAAACACGCTGGCGAAAAACGGACTGCAAATTCGTAATCGGCGCAAGGAACACTCTAATAATCACTGATCGAATTGTAGACCGTCGGAAAAAAGTTAAAGTTTGTTGGACAATATAATCAAATCCGAATAACGGCAAATATCGAGAGACACCATGAACGGTAGAGAGCGCCGCATACTTAGCGTATCTACCGTGGAGAAAACAAATAAACGAACGCGTCATCGACGCAAACGAGCGTATCGACCGGCGTGACGATTTTGGAATCGCGTGAAATATCGCGAAATCGGGCGGTGACTCGTTATCGTTAGGGCGATTGGTATCGCAGAGGGGACACCGAGCCTACGGGCAAATAGCGCATTCAGGCCGGGTTAAGCACGGCTACACGCCTCTGTGTACCTGTGTTGACACGTAATTATCTCCGCGTGATGGATACACGTGTCTTTCTGCCGGTATCATCGCCGGCTTGTTTGACTTTCGAGCGCCTCGACGCTCTGCGCCCGATGGAAATCGGGCACGTCGCCACGATTACGAACATTCGACGCTATTCTCATTCACACCGAAACCGAGCGAGTTATGCTAGCCCCAGATACTCCTAAAACCTTCGACGCAACTTGAAGTGCTCCTTGTCCGTGTTGGATTTTAGCACAAATCCCGAGTGATATTTTTAAATAATTTTGAATATGTTTCTTCGAAAGTAAAGAAGCACGTGGAGCAATTAATTATGAGGGACGATACAATATCTATAAAATAAATTCTGTTTTATAATATATGAACCACTCATCGATCATTCGTCATTTCATTCGTTCCTATCGTTCGCGCGTAGTTTCAAAACCTATAACACCAGGGATCGGTCCCGATTCGACGTACAAGCGACAGGATGAATGAGTGGCGTGTGTGTTACACCGCGTACCGGTCATGAATGGAGAGAAGGCACACGGCACGTCGTCGTATTGATTTCGGTGTTTCGCAACTACGGCTCCGCACCCGGGGACCCGCGTTGCATTCATCTCCTCCACGTGACTATAATCGCGCGATGTAATGCACTACCACCGACAAAACCATTGTCTTTCGTGACCAGACCCCCGACACGGGCTGCTGACACGCCGACTGCCATAATAAAGGTCGCCGCCTAATGGCTGGCACGAGCCTAACACGATCAGACGCTCCGAAGGAAGCACCGACCGTTACGCAAATTGTTCACCCTGGATTTACGCTTACGAACGGATGCGCGATGAACATTAATTACTTTCGGATTAAGAATTAAGCATGACGATAAATAAACGAAGGATGAAACGCGGAGTAGTTTGTATAAAAATGTTCGTCTCGAGAGGATTTCGATATTCCGGAATTCGGGGATGCAGGGATTTCGATAACGTGGAATTTGGAAATATAGGGATTTTGATATCTAGGACCTGGGGGATATAGAAAATTGGCAATATAGGGATTTTGATATCCCGGAAATCGGGGATCTTTCGATAATTTCGTAGTAGAATAATTGGATTACGGGAATAAAAGTGGGTATCGGTTTAGATAGGATAGGTTAGGTATCATAGAAATTGATTAGGTTCTGTTGAATCAGATTAAGGCAGATTATATTACTTGTTAGGGTACGATTATATTGAATCATGGTTAGGTTACGTTACCGGGTTAGACTAGATCAAGTAAACCTACATAACGTTAGGGTAAATTACTAGATAAGGTTAGATTCGATTAGCTTAAATCAACTCGAATGGAATTAAGTTGAAGTAAGGTTAGGCTATGTTAGGTCAAGTTGAACTAACCTATATTTCTACGCTAGGTTAGGTTGTATTAACTTAAATTATATCGAGCGAAACAAAATTACATCACTATTTTTCTGTTTTATGTATGAATATTTAAGTTTCATCGTATTGTACCCACGAAGTAACGAATGGAACGATTGATGACACCGGTCGATGTTCGATCAATCACATTAACGATGTAACATTCGTCATCGGTATTACTCGACGTTCATCTTCGCATCCGATCGAGTAATAGATTAGTATGGTGTAATAGATTGTACAGAGTGTCGCGAGTGTTCGCAAAGTCGCTTAGGGAAATAGCGAAGACGCGAGTTTAGCGAAACAACGTGGAACCAGTTAGCGTAATAGGACGCTTTATAGGGGAAAAGTTGGACGGGTGCCCGTGACGGTTCGAAGAGTTCAAAGGAACGATTCTCGAACAGGAACCGGCCAAGTTCGTAGCTCTTTCCAATCGTAAATACAATCGAGGTTCGACGAACCACGCTGCGTTATCGAGCGGACCACCTCGATAAACCTATCAAACGAACGATCGATAAAAACTAATACCGATTAATCCTTATTTCTATAACGGTATCCGCTACTCGTAACAAAATGTGAGCTTGGCTATAAATCTGACTAATAAATTCGTTCTACTGCCATTCGCTTTTGCGAGGACGAAATTTATTACCTTTGAATATTTTCTGACTTCTGAACTGTTGGATTTTCGTATTTTATGAATTTATGGATATGAACATTTGAAATTTTTTAATTATTTAATTACCAAAGTGTCTAATTTCCAAGGAACCAATATTCCAAATTTCTGAACTACCAACTTTTCCATTAATAAAATTTCCAATTTCCAAACTTCTAAATTATAGAATTTCAAAATTTGAAATTTTCTGGTTATTGAAATTTGTGATTTTTTAAATTTTCTAAATATCCCAGTTATCAAATGTCAAAATTACCACATTTCCCAGCTATTTCTAAATTTTCAAACATTCTAGCGACAAACTTTCTAAACTTTCAAATATCCTAGTTACCAAGTTTGTAAATTTCCAACTTGCCTAGTTACATTTCTGAATTTCTAAACACCTAGGGTATGAAATTTCCAAATTTACTAGTTACAATACTATCTTAATCTTCAACTACCCTAGTTACAAACTTTCTAAATTTTTAAGCATGCTAGCTTAAAAATTTCGAAATTGCCAAATTTCTAACATCTCTAATTCCAAATTACCAAATTTCGAAATTCCCAATTTTTAAAGTACCCAATAAATTCCCAAATTTCCAAATCCCCGATAAATCCCCAAATTTCCAAGTGTCCGACAAATTCCCAAATTTTCAATGTCCGATAAATTCTCAAATTTCCAATGCCCACTAAATTCGAAAATTTCCAAATGTTCGATAAATTCTCAACTTTCCAAATGCCCGATAAATTCGCGAATTTCCAAGCGTTATATAAATTCCCAAATTTCCAATGTCCAATAAATTCTCAAATATCGAAACAACCAAATCACGAAAATTTCAAATATCCAAATTTTAAACCCCGTACCAAGTACCCCGGTGGTCGCAATCTTCTCGAGTGCAATACGAAAGAGCCACGAAATTAATTCGTCAACGCTCGATCGTTCATCTCGCGAGCCGATACCGGAGCCGTTTGGCGATAAATCCAAAGGAGAGAACCCGCCGGCAGGGGGTTAAAAAAGATTGATAATCGTTCGGAAATATTTACGGAACGATCGTTTTATTGCGACAGAGGCGAGCACAGAAAACAAAAGGCAACCGCGACCTACATCGATATACGAGGAACGCTCGCGAAACCGTGCCGGCTAAACGTGCGGTAATAGTAAACAATCGGCGAAAATAGAATAATTATTTATCCAAGGCAAACTGGGCCTCGTGGTTCGAGCGATTCGCGCATTTCGCCGCGAGTTCTCGCCGGGAGCGTCATTCTTTCGCTCTACCACCACCTGACAAATATTCGTCGCGAGGTGCGAAGATTAGGAGAAGCTGCTCTTCATGCGTCAATCGGCACAAACAACGCTTCAACGTACTTACGTCATCGCGAATCGCTTAAACATTTCTGCGTCACTTGCGAATTCCTTTCTTCGTCGTCTTAATTAAACGCGTGTTGATTACCGTCGCGCGTGATCAACGACACGTAATTTCTTCAACGGAGACGGTGTACCGGAGCAAACATTCGAGTCCATCTGTTTTGCTTTAAGATATATCCATCTGGAGTGGATGCGGGGATGTGAGGTTGTGGGGATGTGGGGTTGTGGGGATGTGGGGATGCAGGGATGTGGGGATATAGGAATCCAGCGGGAACTAGAGATACGTGATTGTAGGTATAGTAGTAGAAGTATACTAATCTGGGTATATTTGATCTAAGAATTTGAGAATAGTGGGATCTAGTAATTTGTATATCTGCCTATACCAGAATCTGCACTTCTAGCTAGGTTTGAATATAGAGACTTAGAAATTTGCAAATACTTGTATCTAGACATTTGAAGATCAAACTATATGAATATCTAGGATTTCCAAAATTTGTCGACATTGAAATCTAGGGATTTAGAAATCTGCCAATACTTGTGTCTAGGGATTTGGAGATCAAACTATATTGATATTTAAGGATTTAGATTTCGACTTTAATTTTAATGGAAAAATAGATGGCCATTACACGTCAGTAAACCTAGTATTAATGTGGTGGATTAACACGCTCGATAGCGGGAAATCGGCGATATATAAAGTCGGTTTCTTCCCGACACAGGGCACAGAATGAACGAACGAAGCGTCATCGCTTGATGTCGGACGATGACACTGCAATTATCCGCGCTGAATTACACAGCCCGACTAATCCGAGCTTATCTAATTACGCTCGTTAGGCAAAGCCGTCGCGCACGCACCAGCGACAAACGGAATCAAGCCAGATTTTTATGACCCAGTTGCTTCGCGTTTTCGATCAATCTCGGATTTTTTTATCGATACGGACACTTAATCCATTATCCTGTGATTCGTTTGTCGGATGTGTGGGACTAATACTGGGTTTATGCAACGAATATTAAAAAATCGTTAAGTAACATACAGCCAACAACCCACGAGTTAGCGCGTGGTGAAGCTTGTCTCAGACATTCCGAACGCGACAACACTAATTGGCTAATTGGAAAGAAAAACACGGAATCGTTATAATTTCGACGCATTGTATCTTCGGCGCGTTTTAATTTCGGGGTGTAGCAATTTCAAATCGTTGTAATTTCGAAGTGCTGTAATTTCGACGCGTTATAGCTTCGACGCTGTGCAATTCCAACGGATTGCATATTTAACGCGTTACATGTCCAGCGCGTTGTAATTTCGACACATTCTAATTTTGAAGCGTTTTAATTTCGAGGTGTTGCAATTTCAAGATCTCTGGGTTCTATTTCAAGATCCCTAAATACTAAATGTCCCGAATATCTCATTCTATATTTGTAAAATTCGAAAATTTCCAGGGTACTATTTCAAAATCCCCAAATCCTCAACGTCCTAAATGTCTCGCTGTATAAATGTATTAATAAATTCAACAATTTTTTTTCCCAAAAATTCCAAAATGTATTAAAAAATTCAGAAATTTCCTAGGGTCCTATTTAAAAATTCCCGAATGTCTCACTTTATAAATGTATTAAAAAATTCCAAAACTTCCTAGGGTACTATTTCCTTAAATCCCTTAATCTCCAAATCCTCAACATCCCAGATATGTAATTTTATAAATGTATACAAAAATGCCAAAATTTCCTAGGGTACCATTTTCAAAAATCCCCAAATTTTCAACATCTCAAATGTCTCACTTTGGAAAGTTTCAACGAAAACCTTACTATTTGACTACTATCTATTACATCGAGTATATAACCGATATCGAGAGTGCGATAGAAGCGAGCACGGTGCTCGAGTAATTCATTTCTCGTTAAAATCTTGCCTTTCCATCAACGCCGCCCGAAATCGTGTGTCGTAAAGCTAATGGAATTCTCCGGGTCGAGAATGCCGCGCGGTTATCGATCCATCGTAACAGACGTTACCTCGATTCTACAATGGCGCTACCAAGACGAACAAGAAGCGTTCGTGTAACCCCTGTCTCTCCCTTCGGAGAAGAAAATCCTGGTCCCAGCTAACGAGTGGCTTCTCGTCGACGATCAAAAAAACAGGAATGGACGTTGTTAGCGAATCAGTCACTCGATACACGAACCATTCGACTCCTTGTCCGACGATTTAACCCTTAACTCGTCTGTTTTTTTTTTTTTTCGTTTTTTTTTCGGCGGCGTGACGAACCGCAAATATTAACCCTTTGTACTCGAAAGCTGACACACGCTTATCATTCTGGTCAATACAGAAATTTGGAGTGAGTTATTTCTATATTTTCAGACTCCTATATTATCGAATTCCCAAACCGCTGAAACTGCAATTATTCTAGTTATTAAATTCCTAAATTTTTTGATTATCAGATTTCTAAATTTCTAAATTTCCTGTTTACATTTCTAAATTTCTAAACTTCTAAAGTATCAAATTTCTAAATTTCCAAATATTTCAGTTATTAGATTTCTAAATTTTTTAGTTATCAAGTTTTAAAATTTCCAATTTTCCTAGTAACACATTTCTAATTTTGCAAACTCCAAAATGATCAAATTTCGAAATTTCAAGTTTCCTAGTTATCAAATTATAAAGTTTCCAAATATCTCAGTTATAAATTAAAAATTTCCAACTTTTCTAGTCACCACATATCTAAATGTCTAAATCTCTAAATTATCAAATTTCCAAGCTTCAAATTTCTTGGTTATCATATTTGAAAATATCCAACTTTCCTAGTCACCACATTTCAAATTTTGTAAACTCCTAAATTATCAAGTTTCCTAGTTATCAAATATCTAAATTTCCAAATATCTCAGTTAACAAATTTCTAAATATCTTAGTTATCAAATTTAAAAATTTCCAACTTTTCTAGCTACCACATATCTAAATTTCTAAACCTCCAAATTGCAACTTTCCTAGTTATCAAATATCTAAATTTCTAAATTATCAACCACCTCAGTTATCAAGTCTTCAATTTGGAATTGGTATTTTTCAACTCACCCACAAATCACCGTTGATTTGTCTCGCAATACAGAAAGTTGAAATATTAGATACATTTTTAATATACACATAAATCTGTAGCACATATGTTTGTTGATACATTTTGTAGCTATTATTAGTTGTTTAAATTGTAATTGGTATTAAAAACTCGATCCCGGTGCACGTACGATGGACGTAACAATTGAACGATAACGTGCATCATGCATTCGACGGTATGTTACGAGCCAACGGATTAAAGGAAAAAAAAATGAATAGTCTTTCCAAATGACACTGCGTTGAGGACACACACACGAAGTAAGTGTGTCACGGTTCAGATTGTCCTTGCAACTCTTGATTAACGTGGCTTACCAAGGACCACGTGTGCCTGGAAAATGCCAGCCAACTTTCTCCGGGAAGTATTCCAACTGGATCACCCTCGGTCCATTTCTTATTGAAGCCATAAAACTCCCGAAGAAACTCGACTCTTTTACGAAATTTTCATTGCAATTTTATGCAGAACTTACGCGTTTTACTCTGAATCGTCGTCGATGAGTTTAACTCTTCGATGAATTCTATATATTAAGTTGTACGGAAAGTGATTTTATTTTTTTTATTTTTTTTATGAAAGTGAGAGACGTTTTAGGGAGACGACTATCAGGATTAACTCGGGGTGGTAACAATTAAACCTACCAAAGGGGTCAAATGACCCATCTACAAATTTCCTACTTCAAATGATAACATATGTTAAACTGATCTTCTCGAAATTTATGGTGATTGTCATCAAGATAAAAAATCTATAAGTGTATACATATGTGTTTCATCGTTTGTTCACTTATTTTTCTACTTCATTTTTAACATCAAAATAATTGTGTATTGTACGTCGGTAGTTTTAGTATGAATATAGCTGCGTGCTTCTAAATAATGTTCGCTTAGTGAGTTCCGGATGAAATCCACTGCAAGACGGTGCTGACAAGAAAAAACGTAAACTTTCGAAAGGAAACTATTGGCTGATTTCGAGAATAGGGGTGTGGGTGCTGTAAAGGTCATTGGCTAAGTTTTGCGATCAAAAAAGGTGGTTATAAAACGAGTGGTAAGATGGATGTAGAGGAAAGTCATCTAGTGGTTCCTTGGAAAATCTTGAGCCTGCCGGAAATTCTAAAAGAGGCATGTTGGTGATATAAGACAGACGGGAAAGTTCGTGATAGTGGACAATGGGGTAAAGGAAACAAAAAGAAAGTTGGAAGAGAAAGTCGTTCGTTAAAATTTCCACCAGTATATTTCCTCCGTAATTAAGTAATCACCGAGTTCGAACGTATAAAAAATGCACGATTCTCAATTTCTCAAGTCTCGAATCGCCGAATTCCTGAATTTGCAAATTCCCAAATTCCCACATTCTAAAAATTTCCAAATTCCGGAATTTGATACTTTTTAGCACGCCAAACCCCCAATCTTGCAGAGATTCAAATTTCGAAACTCCAAGTCCCCAGATGAAAAATTTGAAAAACCTCAAACCTCCAAAACTGCAAACATTCGAATTAAAAAATTCCGAATCCCCAAATTCTCGAAATTGCTAAATTACTAAATTTGAAACTTTCCGATACCCTAAACTCCTAAACTAGCAAACATTCAAATTTCAAAACTCCAAGTGCCCAGATTCCCGAAATCCCCAAATTCCCAAATTGAAAGATTTGAAAAACCTCAAACCTCCAAAACTGCAAACATTCGAATTAAAAAATTCCGAATCCCCAAATTCTCGAAATTGCTAAATTACTAAATTTGAAACTTTCCGATACCCTAAACTCGTAAACTAGCAAACATTCAAATTTCAAAACTCCAAGTGCCTAGATTCCCGAAATCCCCAAATTCCCAAATTGAAAAATTTGAAAAACCTCAAACCTCCAAAACTGCAAACATTCGAATTAAAAAATTCCGAATCCCCAAATTCTCGAAATTGCTAAATTACTAAATTTGAAACTTTCCGATACCCTAAACTCGTAAACTAGCAAACATTCAAATTTCAAAACTCCAAGTGCCTAGATTCCCGAAATCCCCAAATTCCCAAATTGAAAAATTTGAAAAACCTCAAACCTCCAAAACTGCAAACATTCGAATTAAAAAATTCCGAATCCCCAAATTCTCGAAATTGCTAAATTACTAAATTTGAAACTTTCCGATACCCTAAACTCCTAAACTAGCAAACATTCAAATTTCAAAACTCCAAGTGCCTAGATTCCCGAAATCCCCAAATTCCCAAATTGAAAAATTTCCAAAACCCCAAATCTGAAAAATTGCAAACATTCAAATTTAAAAATTCCAAATCCCTAAATTCTTAGATTTTTTATTTTCAATTACAAAAATTCTTAAAAAGCTTGTGTCAAAATGTATGTGAACATTCATCGAAGCAAAGAATCTTTTTATAAACTGATATACGTATTGCCCATTATTTACTTATTTTTATAGTTCATTCTGAACTTAGACATAAGTCATTAAACGTCCATAAATCTAGTGTGAAGTACATACCGAGTTCGATCGTATAAAAAATGCACGATCCGTCGACGTACATGCAGGACGCATTATGCGTGGAATAAAGACGTCGGAAAATCATCCCCCGCGAACGAAACGTTTCGCAAACTATAACGCGCATAAGTTGGTCGCGTTTCCTTCATCCGCTCGGCCTCTTGCTCGTTCTATGTATACCGGTTAAGGTATAGTCCGTAATACACGCCCTCCACGCTGGCGCGAGCTTGAAAGCTTCTAAAGTTCAGGAGTCAAAGCCGACTTGCGGCGTGTATGGCTTCAAAGAGCTTTTCCACGCTCGTCATCGGTGTACGTCGCGTCGCGGAACGTTGGCTGGTGCTTTTAGCTCGTTCTTCGCGATATTCGATGGTTTGTTTGCTTCGTTCGCCGGTTACTTAAACCCCTTGCTACACCATTTATTTGTCTGCTGCGTCAGTCTGAACTACGTATTCGCGGCTATGACATTAACTATTTAATGGCCGCTCACACAGTAGGTTTGTGATAGTCTTATATATTTGAGATAGTCTCTATATCGCAAATCCCTATTTCTCAAATCTCTAAATCCTAAATTCCTATATCCAAGAATCCCTACAATCCTAAAACTCGACATCTCCACATCCTCCAACCCCCACATAACCAAATCTCAACATCCCCAAATCTCAGGATTTCAATTACCTAGATCCTGAAATCCCCATTTCCAAAATTTCTATGTCGCAAATCTTAGGATTTCAAATTCCTGGAACCCCAAATCCCTATATCCCAAATTCCTGAATCAAAAATTTCTATATCCCAAATTCAATACATTCCCAAATCTCTAAATCCCAAATTCCTATATCCAAGAATCCCTACATCCCTAAATCTCGGCATCCCTACTTCCCCACATTCCCAAAAATCTCCACATCCCTAAATTCCCATATTCCCAAATCTCAGGATTTCAATTTTCTAGATCCCGAAATCTCTATATTCCAAATTTCTATATCCCAAATTCACTACATTCCCAAATCCTTATTGCCCAAGTCTCAAAATGCCACATTCCAATGTCCAAGAATTCCTACATCCCTAAATCTCTACATCGCCACATCCCCACATACCCAAAAATCTCCGCATCCCTAAATCTCCATATTCCCGAATCCTTACGTGTCAAATATTTTTTCGGTAACTATATCATACATAATAAGTTTCATCGAAATCGGTGTGTCAGGATTGGATATGTTTCCCCGTTAGAGAGACTAGTCGAATTCACGATTCAACAATACACTCCGTGGATATATTTTGAATGATTCAGTATCACGTTCGCGTTCGCGTCGAAATTATTTCTTAAAAAAATACACTAACTTAAACTACGTAACCACGCTTTTAAGGTTCCGTACGCTTGGTAGCGTCGTCGTTCGAGCGTAAGTAGCAATCGTGGATTAGCATACACTGTTGCATCGTGGATATTTACGGTACATCGAGTTATTATCTGTTGCAACGCATATAATTATGCCACTTAGTTAGCGAGATTTGCATACGCTGTTACCGGGGCAACAGGCGGCCGCCATGTTGCGACCCCAAAACGGAACTGTACCGTTTTATAAGAGGCTTATCAAAGGCGTTCGATATAATCGATATCGATATTCGATGCGATAATAGTCGATGATTCGCGGTAATGATAAAAGCAGATCAAACGAGACGATAAAACATTGTACAACCGAGGGTGCCGTAAAACGAAATAACCCCGTGGACATCGACGCCACCGGAAACGCAACGAATCCTCAGGTGATCCTCCCCGTCATACCGACAGCAAAACTTTAAATCCCCATCGACCCAATTTACCCGTGCAACGCCTTCGATACGAACGTTCGGGGATAATAAATTTCCCGTATCTTCCGTCGCTTCGTTTATCTTTTTTTTTTTCTCTCTTTTATCGCCGGAAGTTATCGGCTTAATGGGGAAAGTTCGTTTCGTCGTTGCTCTACGGGTCGTTTTCCCCGTGATTTACGCGTGGATACCCATATACAGCCACCGTTTCGATCGAGAAGCATCTGTGAATTCCCCTTCCTGCGACAGGTATATCCAGGAATTGGCGCATCGACTCATACGTATTTTCAGTGGTAAGATCTTACAAGGGGACATCAAGGTCGACGGGAAACGGATTTTCCTGAAACTTGCAGTATTTGAAGGTGTCATATCTAAAGTTAATTAGGCGAAGCAGTAGAGCGCACTTCTCAAGATTCCCCAAAAAAATTGCATTTGAAAATTATTTCACTATAGAGAATGAGTTCGAGTTAACTATGAAAGAACGATCTGAGTTCGATTGAACTGATTGTCGGTTCGATCCTCGCTATTCCACCGAATACAGAGCTGCAAGAGAGAAAAATTCCCCAGAACATGAAGACCCGCAAAGATCAGCTGCAACATCATCAAATGCAACCAATTCTAACAAACGCAAAACTTGTCAAGTACGACTTTGCCACAACAACAAAACAAATAATATATGTGAAAAATGTCAAAAGTATGTTTGCGGTAGATGTACACATAAAAAGACTTCCACTTTTGTTTGCATAAAATGTACAAATAATAATGCATAAATTATTTTCTTTTTCCGAGTGAAGTCAATTTCTTTTATTGTTAATGTTTATTAATAACCTGTTATATATTAAATAAATTTCTTTACACATTAGTTACTCTTTCACAATGCAGTCATTTTGACTGCTTCTGGGCAATATAGATATATACTAACAACTTTCAGTCTTTCTGGTGTTAAAAAAAAAAGAAGTGATCTAAACCCTGGAAATTTTTGGTGCCGTTCGGTGAAACGAACCTGTACTCGAACCTGTTCGGATACGTTTCGTTGTCAATCGAACACCGTAATTTAATTACGTTCTGCTTTAATTGCGCAGCAGTTATGTTGCAATATCGTTACGTGATTCGAAGTTATGAATTGACTTTGTTATTAATTACTGACGTCATGCGCTGAACTCGTTTGTAATTGAACTGCGCGTTCAAATTTGTTGAAATACGTGCATTATTAATTGACAAAGCGATTGATTGCTCATTATAAGTACTCTCTGATTAACTCGATTATTGATTTCTGAAATCGCGAGGATGATTCATTAATAGATTAATCGTGCGCGATTAAATCTGTTGAATGAACTCAATTATTCATCACTAAAATCATGAATGTGATTGATTTGTGATTAATCGTCCATGGATAAAGTTACTGAATTGATTCGATTATTAATTATTGAAATCGTGAACGTAATTGATTAATGATTACTTGTGAGTGATTAGGAGTTCGAATTAACTCAATTATTAATCACTGAAATCATGAATGTAGCTTATTAGTGATTAGTACCTATGAATAAAACTATTGAGTTAAATCAGTTATTAATTATTGAAATCGTTTACACAATGGATTAACGATTACTTGTGATTGATTAGAACTTTGAATCAACTCCATTATTGATCGCTAAAATCATGAATGTAGCTGATTAATCGCCTATGGATAAAGTTGCTGAATTAATTCAGTTATTAATTATTAAAATCGTGAGCGTAATTGATTAACGATTACTTGTGAGTGATCAGGAGTTCGAATTAACTCAATTATTAATCGCTAATTAATAATTTATTACGATTATTCGCTTATTATTTATGATTATTTGCATGATAATTTATTAGCTTGCCTTTTTCACGCTGGCTTTCAGCAACGCATCGTTAAACCTACATATATGTGTACATAACGTATGGCAATGAACCCTTTGCACTCTAGAGGCGGCACATACTCGCCATTTGCCCTAATAAAACTTTAGATAAATAACTTTTATCTAAATGTACAGTATGATACACTAGATGATTAAACATACTGAAATGACAAATGTACAATACTATAAATAGTGAAACACATAGTGAACAGACAGTATCGACGATTAATAATAAAAAAATAATAATTTCATAAAAATTCATCAAACTATTCATTCGAAAATTTGCCGTCTGCCAAAAATGCAATCTCTGTTTGGCACAAAAAAGCTTTCCGTCGCAAAGGGTTAAATATACGTCAAAAGCCGAGAAACTGTTTCGTAGTCGAACAAGGGGCGCGTTTTTTTTTCGCGTAATTTCCAGAGCAAATCCATAAGAAGCCAACAAGATTTCGCAGGGAGTTGCAAATTCGCGGTCAGGTTAGGTTAGGAGTCCGTGAGTTAACGCGAAACAATAAACCCGCGGTGATTCCGTGCCGCGAAATAATTAATGTCCTCGCGACTCGTGCTTAATCGCCGCTGGAGCGAACGAACGATCGATCGAAACGAGGCCATGGCGCAACAGCAGCGTGTTTGAAAACGCGAAACCTCGTGTGCGTCTTCTGTGCGTAAATAGAGCGTAAGATTCGAGGCTGGGAAAATGGGAAAAAATCGATCGCTCGTATTTTTTTTTTCGTCTCTCGTCGAACAGGTTTAGAGGGAGACAACGTGCACTCTAATTATTTATCTCGAAAGCTTTAATTGTTCGATCAAATTGTAAGCAGTATGGTAGTAAGGGTTTCTTTATTTTTTCTGATACAATCTGCATGGACCAGTAATCGTCAAATTCACAAAATTCTTCAAATTGCCCATATTTCTTTAATTACAAAAAATCCCCAAATTTTTCTAACTTTTCAAATCTAAAAAATTCACAGAATTCTTCAGATCGTTCAAATTTTTTTAACTAACAAAAATCCTTACATTCTTCAAATTTCTGTGGTGCCAAAAATTCACAAAATTGTTCAAATTGCCCACATTCCTTTAATTACGAAAAATCCCCAAATTCTTTACATTTTTCAAATTTTAAAAATTCACAATACTCTACAGATCGTTCGAATTTTTTTAACTACTAAAAATCCTCACATTCTTTCAATTTCTCTAGTGTCACAATTTCACCAAATTGTGCTAATTATCCAAATTCTTTTAATTACAAAAAATCCCAAAATTCTTCAAATTTCTCAAATCTAAAAAATTCACAGAATTCTTCAGATCGATCAAATTTTTTTAACTAACAAAAATCCCTACATTCTGCAAATTCCTCTAGTGCCAAAAATTCACAAAATTCTTCAAATTGCCCACATTCCTTTAATTACAAAAATTTCCCAAATTCTTTACGCTTCTCAAATCCAAAAAAGTCACAGAATTCTTCGGATCGTCCAAATTTGTGTGAATGACCAAAAATCCTCATATATTGTCCTCTACATATTGTCAAAATTCGTTTAACTACAAAAGCGAACAAATTCTTCAAATTTCTCAAATTCACCAAATTCTTGGGAGTTCTCCAAAGCGCTCTAACTACAAAAAATGCCCAATTTCTTAAAATCTCTCAACATCCAAAATCTCCTCGAACTCCTCAAATTGCCTAAACTCTTTCAACCACCAAAATCCCTGACATTCTTGCAGAAGAATCTCCCCCGCACGTGACACGTGTCACGGCATTCGGGCAGAGGAAAACAAGCAATATTTTCGTAGACCGTTCCGAGGAGGAGCAACAAATTAATGAACTAAAATCGACGTAACACACACCGAGAAAAACAGTGCTAATTCGGTAATCGAGTTAACAAAGAATGATCAAAGTGGGCGACACGTTATCCAGCAAGTTACCCTTCCGAAAATAGAGATTAATAGTGGATAGCAGAGAAACCGAGCGATCCAAGACCACCCACGCTGATCTACACCTCAATAAAAATTGGTGCCGCCCCATCAAAGGGCCATGATGGAAACGGTGTCACAAGGGTTGACGTGTTGACAATTTGCCGGCCAGCTACGCACTTAGCAATATTGAATTTCCCATCTTCGTCTCGTGTAACGCCATCTCATGTAAATAGCACGACCCCACCAGTCACCGTCCAATAAATTGAAATTACCAAACCACCGTTTTCTCCGGCCAAAGAAACATGTCGGCCAAGGAACGTCGATTGCCTTTCCTTATAGCCAATCTTGTAATATAACGTGACCCGTGAAATCTCGGTTAGGTTAGGCCGCTCGGTGCCGATGCTGGATTATTACATTTTCGATGTTGCACACTAGCGACATATGTATTGGGACATTTTTTTCATTGGAAAATCGTCAGATTCTTGTGTCTTCGAATTCAGAGGTTCACTTTCTGATATATTGAGTACATCGTTAACTCTTTGTGCGTTCAAATTTCTACATTTCTAAGTTCTCATATTTCTTTATTTCCAAATACTCGAGAGAATATTTGTAGATTTGTAGTTAGTAACCATTGATAAATAGATTCGAGTTAGTAAATATCGATGTTTCCCAGCTTCACAAAATTCTCAAAATCCACGAATCCCCAGATCCTCAATTTCTCAAACTGTCGAATCTCCGAATTCCTAAATTTGCAAATTCCCAAATTTCCAAAACCTCGAACCTCCAAAATTGGAAACATTCAAATTAAAAAATTCCAAATCCCCACGTTCGCGAAATTCCTAAATTACTAAATTTGAAACTTTCCGATACCTCAAACCCCTAAACCTGCAGACACTCAAATTTCAAAACTCCAAGTCCCCAGATACCCGAAATCCCCAAATTCCCAAATTGAAAAATTTTCAAAACCCCAAACCTCCAAAATGGCAAACATTCAAATTTCAAAATCCCAAATCCCCAAATTCTCGAAATTGCTAAATTACTAAATTTGAAACTTTCCGATACTCTAAACCCCTAAACCTGCAGACACTCAAATTTCAAAACTTCAAATCCCCGAATTCCCAAATTGAAAAATTTCCAAAACCCCAAACCTCCAAAATTGCAGACATTCAAATTTCAAAACTCCAAATCCTCAAATTCTCGAAATTCCTAAATTTGTAACTCGCTAAAACCCTAATCCCCAATTATTTGCGAATTTCCAAAGTCCAAAATCGCGGAGTTCATAAATTTCCGAGTTATCAAAACCCCCATACCCGAAATTGTAAATCCATACTTTTTCAACTTTACAAAAATCCAAATTCGTAAGTTCCAAGTTTACAAAAGTTCCAAATGTATGTTAAAAACGGAAACGTAACTGCGTAGAAAATTACACGCATATGTCACACATCTGGAAAGTTTCTTTTCACGCGATATTTATTGCCGTACACTTGCCTATAATACAGGCATAAATGCACCAACAACGGGACAAACAACGCGAACCAAACAAACGAACATTTGTCCAACAAAAATTCAAGGCGTTCACGTCGCACGCGTCTTGACGTTGCTCAGTCACCACGTGACGATGATTACTGATGTCTCGAGTTACGTTCTAATTACGGAGCTAATGAGCCACGGGAAATGGAGCACATTTTCTATTAAGCTATTCCATCTGCCGAGGACAAAGAATGAAAAAATAGCACAACGGTGCTTAAAATTACTCAATTTTTAAAATATCACCACATTATCCATTCTTTTTTCAGGAACGATTTCTTTTTTTCAAATTTCGCATCTCATGATATTCACTGTGGCACGTAATAGTGGCCGCTATCGTTTAGTAATATCTCGAACGATACATTTTAAATAATAATTTCAAATATTTCGCGCGACTCCATTTATACATAAGCAGATAAAAATTCATACGTCATTGACGGTTTCTAAGTTATTCTTGTAAGTTACGTTAACTTATGAGCTTTGTTATACAGGTAAGATTTTATTGAATGAAATTCAGTTACTACTGTAAATTATCATTACATTGACACAATTATTAAGGTTTCATTTTGATAACACTTTACAACAATTTCGAATTATGAAAAGGTAAAAATACGCCCTGTCGACAAAATTGTTTTCGTTCAAATCGTCATTTTCAAGAAAAAAGACCTCATAATTGTCAAAACGACGTATCGCCACGTTCGATTAGCACAACGACTAAATGACTAAATGAATCGAATAAATAGGCCTAAATGAATCGAATAAATATGTCTAAACGAATCGAATAAATTAATTCGGCATAGTTTCAAATAATTCGTCCTCACCGATAACTGGATCGAAGGTAGGTTAGTTGAAAGTGTATGTAGCTTTCGTGGAAGAGACTTACCTGAAACAGAAAGAAGTTTATGCATGTCAGAAACGCTATGAATTCTTAACGAGACACGTGACACGGTTGCGTTGTCACTTGTGTATACATTGTCTTATCGAGACAGGTGTTGCGTCACGCTTTTCGCTCTGATAAGAAACCCACATTCTGAACAAAGTAGCTAGCTACCTATGTTCGACGTGAAATTAGAGTGCAACATAAGTTTCTTCCCATTTTGATATACAATAATACAAAAATGCATTTCGATGAATATTACGCAAGTAAGACTCAATAATTTTATAAAGAAAAAATAATGAGGTTTGCCGAGGCACGAGAGAGGATAATAAAACAAAACAGTTCATACTTAATGCAGCGAATTAAGGTTGAACAATAAATATTCTGTATTCGTTTCGTATCAAAGAAGGAAGAACTTTATGGGACAGCTTAATATTTCCAAATTTATAAATTTCCTACGTTCGAAGACTAGAAATATTAAAAATGGAAAATAAATGTCAAATATCAAATCCTTTGGGCAATCAAATATTTTGTGAATTTCAAGTACTCAAATAGCCGATGTAAAAGTTGAAACTTCGAACTATTATCAAGTTCATAAATTCGAATACCAGAAATATCGAAAATACAAACTAACATCGAATATATCTTAAATTTCGAATACTGAAAGATTTGATTATTGGAAGTATATCAATTTCCAATAACTAACAAACATTTCGCAAATTTCAAGTATTCAAAGATCGTTGGAAACTTTGAAACTGCGAGCTATTAGGTTGGTGCATTTGAAATGCCGGATTTTTAAGTGAATATATAAAACGAATATTCGAATGATTTTAAGCTGCGAACTATTAGGCTGGTGCATATGAAATGCCGGATTTTTAAGTGAATATATAAAACGAATATTCGAATGATTTTAAGCTGCGAACTATTAGGCTGGTGCATATGAAATGCCGGATTTTTAAGTGAATGTATAAAACAAATTCGAAAGAGCGAATTCGTTCGAGAACGTTTCAACGATTTCGTGATCCGTTCGCACGACGTCGCGACGATTCGTCATCGCGAATCGTACGAGTTCATTGATAAGAAATTTTCGTTCGCGACCCTCGAGTACTCTGCGTTATCGTCCCGCTCGATATTCCCCGTGATCCGCGCGAAACAGGTAGCCTAAACGCGGGTCAGATTAGGAGAAACGTGGCGGGCTGATTCTGAGCACTCCTCCGACTCGCTATCACGCCATCATTAATGCATCATTAAACGACGCGAATCCGGCGCGATTCGTTCCCATTATCAAGATGTTTCGAACGAAACGCGAATCCCGCGGGAAGATCGATCACTGGCCCGGTCTCGCGAACAGATAACGGGCCGATTACGATTGCGTGAGACGAAGAAACAAATCAGTGAACCGGCCCGCCAAAATTGCCCGATAAATTCAGGCTATAAAGCTGTTCGCTACGACGCGATGGGTCGCTTCGTGGCCAACTGCAAATTGTTCCACGCTCGTTTTTTATCCACCGCCCCAACCGCCGACCCCTGACCCTCTGGTACACGCGCGGTGCTTTCTTTCGTACCCGAGTTCGGTTTTATTCGATTTTGGAAATCGTCGTAGAATTCAGACAATTTCGTAACTCGATTCGTACGAATAAGACGTGTGCGCTTTAACCCTTTGGGTACACATTTATTTGAAAATTTGTTCGCACTTGAAGCATATTTAATTTTGTGGACAAGTAACAACGGTAGATTTTATGCAGGAATTAATTTATTTCCCATTATTCATTCTATGTACTCCTACGTTGAAATAACTTTGGGCAGTTAGTATTATAAAATACTGTTAACCCTTTGCACTCGAAAGGTGACTCGTATTCGCCATTTTGCTTAATACAGATACAATTTGGAATATGTATCTTTTAATCAAACCCATAATGTTGTACACACGATGTGTGAACATAATGAAACAGCTAATAGTGGTAATCAATAGTGGGGATATAATAATTTCGCACGAATTCATCAAACTTTTCAACAGGTACACTTGTGAAAAAATTCGACTAATTCTACGCACTAGCGTGTAATTGGTACCCTATCAAAATATGGAAAGTGAAAAGTAGCATTTTTAGAATATTTTACATTTTTAAAAATGCTGTCCAAACAAGAAAAAAGTTATCGGACGAATATCGTCTCTCATTTTCATTAAAAAAAAAACGAATTTCCTTTCCGAACAACCTAATATACTATAAGTTAGTTGTCACTTAGATTCGTTTATATTTGTTAAATAATAAACATCAAATTATACTGAATTTTATACAGTGCACCTTCAAATTATATATTTCAATATTTCCTGGTGCATAAACAATTTGCTATATTAATATGCCTAAAAGATCCTAGTGACAGTTCCCACTACATCCTAGCCGCTCAGGGTGTGTGAGACTGTAAAATTAATAAAAGTTACGTGGCTTAATTATCATTTTGAATCTCTCGGGGCTTTTCACGCTGTTCAAAGCCCGGCACGTAACAGTTCCCGAGCCGTAAACATCCAGCAACACGGTATCATTATCTCGAATCGTTCGTATCCCGCAACGATAGGTGGAATAAATTCACGGGCAACGTTCGGATCGATCCTCGAAGTGTACTCATCCGATACGCCTAAGGTGCACACTGGAAGCATCGACGGGCAGAGAGAGAGGGGCAATTTCGCCCTTAGCCTCGCAGAAAAGAGAATAAAAAAGGAAAGAGGATCCGGGGGAGGAGGGCGCGACGAAGACGGATGGGGTTTCAGTACGCTGGCGCGAATCTATCGATCCGCGTTTTAGAAGACACCGTTGCGGGATGAAGAACCGCTGTATCCGCGGCTTAGTCGACCATCGCGGTTCCGGTCGAGCTGCGTCGCAGCCACCGATACATAATCGATCGATCGATGCTGGATCGCGAAACTCTCGCCTGCATTTCTCGTTTGCACGCGCGGCGATCTATCATCGAACCAGTCGACGAGAAAACTTATGGTCTTTTGCCTGGAAGATGCGCCGCAGATGCGTGCCTGATGTACAATTCTGTCTGGATTACTCTTTGTTCGCTGTTATTTGCGTCGACGACGATGTATCGCGTTGTTTGCAGATACGAGCTTGTCGAAATGGAACCACGAAAATGGTAGTTGAAGCTGCGGAATTTTCGTTAACCTCTTCAGGAACGAGCCATTGAACAGTGGCAATTTGTAATGGAATGTTATAATTTGCAAAAAATTAAGGAAACTTTTTGCCTGGGAAAATTTATTTGATTTAACACTGTCTCTACCATGTTTTGTGTATACCTATCTCGACCAGAAGGTGGGTTGCCAAAACTGGTTGGGATTTCAAGTTATCAGTTAAATGTCGATAATTTGCAGAATATATTTATTGACACGTTGATGTGTATTTATTGGAGATTATTTAATTGGGTTGGAAAGTCTAGCTCAATTCCTCGATCTACAAAATATAGAATCGATGCCGCGGTGTACACTAAAATGCAACATGCGAAATAAGCGAATATTAAATTTATGCCGCGACTCCTGTATTTTTCCTTACAACTGAAGTCGGGTTTCACTAATCTGAATATAATTTATATGATGTATAATGGTGTTGATCTTTATATGCAAAATGGTTTAAAATTAGACACAGTCATGAAAACCTTAAGGTGTCAAAAGGCACCTCATGGTAGAAATAAGTATACCATATGCACATTTTTAAATCTAGGACGAGTTAGAGAAAAATTATATCGCTGAATTAATTTAACAACCATTGTACGAACAGTAAAATAATTATGGAGAAATGATTCAACATGGAGAATAGTTTTATGTTCAAATTTGAAAGGTGTCTTTCGACACCTCTTGGTAGAAATAGTGTTACGGTGGAATAATGTATAATGAATGACGTGTAATGTACAATTATTTTAAAGATAAAAATATAACTGAACAAACGTTGAAGCATAATTGAATACCCTTATTAATTCTGTATTCCGATGTGAATCAGCACAGATTTCAGGAAAACCATCTCAACAAATTTTGCCATTTGAAAGTGTACATTAGTAAAATGACCATTTGACCACGTTGGTAGTTTTAGTGTTAATTCGTATTTCATCGTTCGCTTATTCATTTTTCAACAACATTTTTAATTTCAATATAAAGCTGCTTTATACGCCGGTATGTTTAGTGTTAAGGTGAAGAAAGAAAGGCGAGGAAAAGTTATACTGTTACTCGAAATAATTTATTAGAAAGAATCGCGTTGTGTTCGTATCGGCACGTTGTGGTGGTCGTTCAGCGACGAAAACGATGGATCGACGAGTATCGATTCGAATCGATAACGGTTCGGAATCGATCATTCGATACACGCGTGCGTCCACACCGTAGGTGGGATGCTGTTCTAGCCACGACGCAAAGCATTCGCAGAATTTGGCAACGGCAATCTGCGATTCCGTGTGCCAAGCTCTCGACCCATTTAGCCGATCACGAGCGACCTAGAGAGAGAAAGAGAGAGGGAGAGAGAGAGACCCTCGATACCGGTACTAATCACTCCGATCGATTTTAATCGGAAACCCCGTCGAAATATCGATTGAAAAAGCTCTCGAATCCGCGAGCGTTGTTGGAAACCGCAGCGGTTGGGCGACCGAAAAACAACCGGTCTAATTGTTCGATCCGTGTACGGACAACGAATTATATTCGTGAACCCGTTCTCGTTGTTTATCGCACTCGGATAAATCGTTTCGCGGAATTTTCTCCTTTCTATCGGGCTCGTTGCGACGTTCCGAATTTTTTCGTCGCTTTACGAATCATCAGTTATCTAATAGCTTAACAAGATTAGTATCCGTGATACTCATGGTTAAATTACAGCTGGATTAGGATAACGTTATGTGATCAGATGAGGATGTGATCAGAACACGGTTATGGTTGAGTAAAGGCAGTTTGCCTGAAGTGTCTGTCCTAAAATTATCTCAATAATTTCCTCTTTAACGCTTTGGCTGCCGTGTCACCCATATATTAATGACACTCAAATTTTTACACAGATTTAACAGGTATATTACTATTACTTACTGTGGACATTAGAAATAAAGAAGTGTCGTGAAAATATTTGGTGAGATTTGTTAAAAATGAAAGTAATACCAAATGCAATTTTCGTTTCACTTTTACTTTTATTCCTCTTATCGAAATTGTAATAAAATTTTGTGGTTAGTAAATTTATGAAGGATTATGTATTTATTTATGTAATGGTTTCGGGAAAGAATATAGTTTTATATAGGGTATAAACTGACTGTCATATGTGGTTGAGTGCGTGAAAATGTTAACACTAGAACTACCAACCGGTCAAAATGACCAGTTTCGGGTTTCACATTTTATATTAAAAAATTCTGTTGCTGCAACTTTTGTCAAAATGTATAGGTTCTTACAACAATACCTTTGCACTCTACTCCAAATACCGATGCGTTTCGTATTCTATAGACTTTAAAGTAACTTTTTAAACAAAAACAAAAAAATGACTTATTTGACTCCATCTACGCGGAGGTCCCCTCTTAAACGAAAAAAAATTCAGGTCTGAATGGGTTAAGGGTTAAGAAAGTGTCCACATATTTTTGAGCGACAGTCCGAAACGAAAGTAGCAGAGTCCCGAGGAAATTTGTGTTTCGTTGAACACCGTGAGCGACGAATAACAGGCGAATAAATCCGGCAATTTGCAACGCGATTACGCGAGAGGTTCCCGATGACAGCTTACGTGCTCGAAGAAAAATGTGCCGGTAATAAAAGTGCTAATTCAGACGTGCGGCCGCATCTGGAACGCGTCTCCTTGCAACTTTTGTCGCGTACTCCGCAGCTTGCCCGTCGCACGTGTTGGCCCGCTAATTTCGCCTACGTAGTTTCAATTTTCCTAAATAATGCTTGACGCGTGACCGACTCAGCTCTTATCGTGTACACTATACAGGGTGTGGCACTCAAGGGTGTACCTCCGCGCAGAAAACCGAATTTATGCCGATTTTCAATAATTATTTTGTCGGATAAGGAGCGAATATATACTTTGATGATTTTGAGGATTATTTAACACGTCGTCCGCCACAATGAGGCAGTTGAAAATTTAGGTAGTACTTTCGTAGCTAATAAATCTTACCAAATATGTTCACAATATACTGTTTTATTTATTGTTCCAAGTACTTAACCGTTTGCACTCCAAAGGTGACTGACACTCACCATTTAGTCTAATACTTATTATATTTTTAATAATATTTTAATGATATTTTTTAACTAAATCTATAGTGTTGCGCATATAATGTATAAATATAACGAAACAGTCAATAGTGACAAATAATAACAGAGAAATAATAACTTTAACAGAATTCATCAAAGTTCTCAACCAATGTTTTAGAGTTATCATCCAAGTGTTTTCAATCGGGTAACTGAACAAAGTTTTAATGATATAAATGATTGATTCGCATTGAAATATAACCAGTATGTGGATGACGTGGCAGTGAAAGTGTTAATTAATACTTTGACTTCGTTTTGCAATTTCTTTGTTGAAATGAGAGCGATTTCTAATACGGTGTATATTCTAGTGTCAGTTCTTCTTATTCGAAATAGCCAAAACGTAGAAATCTTGTCACTATGTAGCTGTAGTGAATGAATGAACCTGAGATACGAATGAAATTCAAACAAACAGCAGCTCCAAACGCTTTTAACACTAAACACTACCGACGTATAATGCACAATTATTTTGAAATTAAAAATGAATAAACGAACGATGAAACACGAATTAATGTACACGTTAATGCCATATCTTGGTGAAAATCAACATGAATTTCAAAAAAGCCACCTTAACATACTTTCTAACATAAAATTACAAACTTGTTAAATGGTCATTTTGACCCCTTTGGTAGGTTTAGTGTTAACGCAATAGCTTGTGCAATAAGGGGTTAAAACAGAATACGTTACAACGACACCGATTGACCCTCGTCCACACGGTTCGGTTGAATGAAAAATTGGAAACCGGAAATCACCAATTGGTCCCGGAAACTCGTCCAGACGGAGGCGGCACGGGAACCTCGAGACGATTGTCGGGTGATCTTGTTTTCCAAGGCATTAATTCGCTTGGACACGGTCGTAGATGACGGGGTGAGATGGGGGGTGAAACGTCGGAAATGGCGAAACGCGGTCGTGCCGTGCTTGTCGATTCAATTTTCATGACGTTTCCGCTCGAAAACCGAACTTTCCGTGCGACGGAAGACGACGAAAGTCGATGGAACAACAGCCGAACTACACTACTGTTTGTAACTACGAAGAATCGTAGTTTTGCCACGCGGAACAGAAACACGATGGGAATAGCGAAACGCGACCGTGGAGAAACTGGACGGGAACTTGTTCCGTCTCGGGTACGGGAACGTGTATGGCTGCGAGATGGAGCAAGAAAGTCCGGATAAAAATGATCGTCTGTTTCGGGAAACAAGTCGAAAGTTACTGTCCGACACGGGTTTTTACTTACGAGAACGAAAAGTCGGCTCGTTCAAATGGCGCGGAAGGAGAAACACGGAGGAAATGCTTCCTTGTATCGAATAAACATGGTAACGAGGCAAGATGGCATACTAAAATAGCGACATGGGTACATTGTATAGTTCTGTAGTTGCGAAATAAAATCAAAGAGATAATGTGTAATGGAACAGCGAAATAGTGATTCAATAAATTATTAGAATAGAGAAGTGTTCAAACAGTCGTGTAATATTATAGTAACATAGTAACGAGACAAGATGACATGCTAAAGTAGCGGCACGGATACGTGGTATAATTCTGCAGTTGCGAGATAGAGTCAAAAAGATAATGTATAGTGGAACAGCGAAATGGTGGTTCAATAAGATGTTGGAATAGAGAAGTGTTCAAACAGTCGTGTAATATTGTAGTAAAATAGTCGACCAGTATTATAGTGGTAGATAAATATTGTAAAACGCTAAAATACAAAATAGTAGCGTACAGTAGAATAGTGAAATAGTAATGTAACTATATAACAAAATAGTGAAACAGTAGTAAAGCTGCATAGTAAAATGGTAATACAGTTGTACAGTAGAATAGTGAAATAGTAATGTAAGTGAAATAGTAATGTAAGTGAAATAGCTGTGTAGTAACATAAGGAAATAATACTATCGTTGCACAGTAGAACAGTAGAATAGTAGTATAGTTATACAGCAGAAAAGTGAAGTATCAATGTTGCTATATGGTAAAATAATCTATATAGTAATCAATATAATAAAATAGTGAAGTAGTGAACTGTGCAATAGAACGATGAGATAGTAGTATAGTTGTACAGTAGAATAGTGCAATAGACGAACAATAACACGGTGGAACAAAAATATTGTGAAGTACTAAAATACAAGTTGTATGACAGAATAAGACAGTAATTTTAATAAAGTAACAGAGATGCAAAATAGTATGGCAACGATTGCACAGTGCAATTAGTGTACCGGCAGAGTATTCGATAGTCATCGAGCAAGTATATAGAATGTCATATACCGCTAGTGAAGGATCGATCCGTAAGACGGAATACGTAATTAATGGAGTAAAGGCATCGTCTCTCGCGTTAACGAGTTTAACGCATTGTATCGAACGAGTTGAAGCGAGTTCGATCGATCCCCTGTCAACATGAACCGTAACGATGCCGCACACTTTCGTTGAAGCAAGTTCAATCGATTTTGGGTCAACGTCTAACCCAGATCCGGCACCGTAACACGCTGCTTTCCAGGACCAATTTAATTGGACCAGTAGATTCGAACACGGCCCGTGCGGTTCCAGTTGGATGCCGATGTTACCGTACAAAGTAATTTGACGAATGTTTCTCGCGGATACGGACGATTGATTCCCTCGATAGACATGCTACAGTTTGTAAATGAACGAAAATTGAAAATCGAACGGCGACGATAAATGAACGCGATACCGATCGAAACGTACGAGATCGACGATTTCATCGGTACACTTAACGCCAAATGTTAGGTCGTAGTATTACAATAAGCGTTGAGAAAATTAGCCGACCACCCAAAGTCCCGTCAATACAATAGACATCGTGTTTTGTCCCTTCGAGCACTTTAGTTTTTAGAACGCATTTTGCTACGCACCCTGCACTATTGCAATTGATTTTATTGCAACTCGTTGATCTATTGCACAAATTAATCAAAGCATCGTAGGTGAAAGAAATTAACGCATTCTCCATTTGAATTAGTGAAACAATTTTAAATAAATAACTTCTGTGTACATCTACAGCATTATAACCGTGATGTTCGAACGCAACGAAACAGACAACATTGGCGATTAATAATAAAAAAAAAGTAATAATTCCAAAAAAATTCATAAAAAATAATACTTTCCAAAAAAAATCGTCGAACTGTTCAACTAGAAAGTTTTACAATTGCTATTTCACAAGTGTTCGAACCTGCTCGCAATCTAAATTTATGGCAGAGACCAGACCTTAGTTTACAATTGAATGCGAGTTTTCGTTTCCCCAATCTTGATTGGGTGATTCGTCGAACTAAGACTACTGTACAATAGTTTTGGGAGTACTAAACGGCATCCTACTAAACGGCAGTAAAAATACTGTCGAATGCAAAGGGTTAACATTCGGGTCCGTGGCCGATCCCGCAACACAATCCAACAATAACCCGAATATTTCGAAACCCGTGAAAAATTCTCACAATAATTTCGCGATATCTCGAGCCATTTTAAAAATAGCGTTCCATATTTCCCAGAAACATCGTATATTTTTATCGCGTTGACACCGAGCGCGGTGCAAACACACCGGCGAACGCGATAGTTTCGTTCAAATAGCGTCTCGCGCGATAAAGTCAAATGAAATAGAACTGTAGCGACACATGGGTCGCAGCATCGATGAAAATAGCATTGACCACTTACAAACGCTTAGGTATAGGCAATTAAGCCTACCCCAACGTCTGTTAGCTGGCGAAATTATTTTATACTCTTGAGCACGTGTGTAGACAAATAGGGTGCAAACGCTGTCAGCCATGTTACAATTTGCACATGACCATCGCCACCCAAAACTTGTTGCTATACGCCTGACGACAATTAACAACAAATTATGTCCCTACCGAAAAGTCAGTAACGCAGTTTGTATCTCAGTATCTTCCAGTCATGACAGTATAAGTCAGTAACAGTCAAAGTCTCAGGGTAGAAGTCAGTCTGTCACAGACAGTCCGTCCATTATGAACATAGTCTTCACACAATCTTCCGATGAGTGTCGCCAAATGTCGTAAGTACTATCTCAAAACTCGCTGTCGTCATTCAACAAATTCTTATAAACCACATACATTCGTCAACTAATTTTGCCCGTATCTACATACGTAATCTTTCGATGAGTATCACCGAATGTCATAGTCCTATCTCAAAACTCGCTGCCGTCATTCATCAAGTTCAAATAAACCACATACATTCGCAAAGATATTCTGCTGTATCTAAATATATAGTCTTCATACAATCTTCCGATGAGTATCACCGAATGTCACAAGTCTTATCTCAAAACTCGCTGCCGCCATTCAACAAGTTCTAATAAACCACATACATTCGTCAACTAATTTTGCCCGTATCTACATATGTAATCTTCCGATGAGTATCATTAAGTGTCATAAGTCTTATCTCAAAACTCACTGCCGTCATTCATCAAGTTCTAATAAACAACATACATTCGTCAACTAATTTTGCCCGTATCTATATACGTAATCTTCCGATGAGTATCACCAAGTGTCATAACTCTTATCTCAAAACTCACTGCCGTCATTCATCAAGTTCTAATAAACAACATACATTCGTCAACATATTTTGCCTCTATCTATATACATAGTCTTCGCAGTCGTCCGATGAGTATCACCAAGTGTCATAAGTCTTATCTCAAAACTCGCTACCGCTATTCAACAAGTTCTAATAAACCACATATATTTGTCAACGTATGTCTTTTGCCTCTATCTACATACATAGTCTTCACAGTCTTCCGATGAGTATCACCAAGTGTCATAAGTCTTATCTCAAAACTCGCTACCGCCATTCAACAAGTTCTAATAATGTACATTCGTCAACATATTTTGCCCGTATCTATTCCGTCACAATCACTCTACACGTCCTATGTTCGCGACCGAAGAACGAATACGATCCGTGTGGGGCAAGCATTAACCCAGACGTTGTCCAGAGGGAAACGATCCACCCTTTCTCGCATTCCTGTCGCTGGAGGAGTCACGGAAAACCCTCGAGGGGCACTCTCCCATTTCCAAGATGCCTGCCACCGACAAACCGGAGGCTATTTTTCTTCGTTTCAGCCAGGGTCTTTGCATCTCGGTTACGTGTCACTGCACCCGAGTCGACTATACGAGCCTACTTCATCTTCCTTGGACCAACCTGGCCAGCTCGAGTCAACGGAATCGCGAGAACGCGCTAGTTGTGCACGTACAGACACACCCCTATAATTTCCTGGACACTTTCGCCGTTCTTATGGAGAAACCCGTCGAGGTTTCGCGTGAAATCACAGTTCTGGATGGCCACTTTTCTCGAGGATCTTCCACGATGCAGAGTAATAAGCTGTTTCCGACATTTCCGGGGATGCTGATGGTTTTGGGGGCTGTTTCGATCGGTCGCGATAAACATTCGTTTTAGTATGTTTAATTATGTATTCAATTTGTTCTACGCTCGTCGGACATGAATTTTTATATTTTTGTCTTATATGAATTTTAATTCTTTGTCAGACACGAATCCTTATTTAATACTAATATATTAATACTAATATATTATATAATATATTCACTGTGGACCAGAACATCTCTGGTTTTTATTATAGGAGGAAATTTTGAAACGAAGGAGAACATTAGCACTTTTGGTTACGTTTATATATCATATAGCGATTTCCACACATGTTCTTAAAGCATTGTATTTATTACATATAGGATTTTCGACGCGTTACGTATTCCACACGCGTGTACTCAATACGTTACATATTCGACACGTTTCACATTCGATATGTTACATATTCGACGGGTTATATATTCAATGCGTTACATACTCGGCACGTTGTACATTCGATTCGTTGCATATTCAATGCGTTGCACATTCGATGCATTATACATTCGACGCATTGTATATTCAATGTATTACATATTCGTCGCGTTGTACATTCGATGTGTTACATATTCGACAGGTTGTATATTCGATGTGTTACATATTCGACAGGTTGTATATTCAATGCGTTGTGCATTTCATACGTTGTATATTTCATGCATTGTATACTCCATGTATTGTATACTTCATGTGTTGTATACTAAATGCTTTATACAGTGGATGGCATGACATTTTAAGCATGTTGTACGTCTGATGTATTATATACATATTCGACGCATATGTGATGCACTGTACATTCGACACATTCCACATACAACGCTTTGTACATTAAAGTACCGTGATAGCAAAGTCCACGGCTGTTAGCGTTAGACGAGAACGCGCTGATAAAATCGCGTTGAGACGCAGCATCAAACAAAATTCCAGGTACAACACATCGCGTTCCAGGGATGTACTCTAAGCTCGCACGAGGCGACGCTCAACTAGACTGTAATTACTGTTCTAGTATCGTCGACTGCTTTGACGGGGCAGGAATTTTACAGGCATCTCGTAACATCTTCTAACGACGTACCTGCTTTCAAAGTTCGCTGCTATTCTCAAACCTTTGTGCACCGGAAGGTTCATTATTTTTTAACTCTAACTACCAGCTCAAGAAGCTTGATTTCGTGCAATTTCACCGAGCATAGTACTACGCGTTCGTCGACTTTTGTAACTATTCCCCGAACAACGACGTTAATAGTTCCATATAATAAAATGAATATAACAGTTGCATATAATAAAATGAATATAACAGTTGCATACAATAAAATGAACATAATAGTTGCATATAATGAAATGAATATAACAGTTGCATACAATAAAATTAATATAATAGTTGCATACAATAAAATTAATATAATAGTTGCATATAATAAAATTAATATAACAATGGCATATAATAAAATGAATATAACAGTTGCATATAATAAAATGAATATAATAGTTGCATGCAATAAAATTAATATAATAGTTGCATGTATTAAAATTAATACAATAGTTAATTAAAATTAATATAGTAAAAATAATCGTTCAAAAAATTTGTTTTTGAAAACTATCGAAAGGAAAATTTTTGTTCTCCGTAGATCAATTTTAATTCATATATTTGTAAATTATTCACTACTGCTCTATCTAACTTGTTGCAGGTAACTGTTAAGGATTTTTTCGATGATTTTTTTTACAGTTTTTTGTTTTTTGATACAAGGAGGGTTGACGTAGTTCGAAAAATGACAGAGATGTAAATGGAAGAACGAATGTTTCAGAGTCGGTGTAATGCCAAGCAGAAAAGGAGCCTCGTAGTAGACGCTGCTCTCTGTTCATTTCTGCATACATGACTGCATAAGAGGATCTCATAAATAAAGAAAGACACCAGGATTGGGTAAATCGTCGAATTTATCGTCCACGCACACGAATCTGCGAGATTTTCCGTCATCGTGCATTAAAGATTTCTGAATAATTCATAAAGGGCAACGTAAGGAAGCGCTCGACGCGAGAAGGAAAGCAACTTGCGCGTTTATTTAAATAAAGCCGAAGGGTTTCATTAAAATTCCACCACCTCGGCTAACAAATTTGCATTTTAAAAACCTCCGCAAAATCGTGGAAAGTTATATTATTTTGTTCTAAAACATTACTTCGTGTGTCGGATAAATTGGAAGACGATCGAAACGCGATAAATTGCAGCGAAATTTGATTCGGTACTTCACTTTGATGAGACGGTTATATTCGTGCATGATCAGAGGCAGCGAACGTTTTCCTATTTTTATAAATTTATAAATTTTCGCGATCTAAACTTCAGATTTTGTAACTTTCAAGATTTATAATTTTATCATTTTCGTGATTCTCAAGTTTTCGAATTCTCGAATATCCGAGTTGTTGAATTTTCAAATAATGAAACCCTCAAATTTCCAATTTCTTAAACCACAAAATTTTCAAATAATGAAACCCTCAAATTGCCAATTTCTCAAACCACAAAATTTTCAAATCGAGCAAAACAATCTCCACGAATTTAACCCTCTGCCGTTCGCTTGCGAAACTATGCAACGGCATCAAAAAAGGGACGGAACCAATGCGGCAAAACACAAAATTACAACAGTCAAATAATTTCCCCGGGACGGAAGTTTTCGTCCGCGAAAGTTCCGGCAGCAAAATTAATTCCCCGAAGAATTCGGGCCGCAACGTCAACGACGAACGAGAGCACGCAACAACGGCGTTCCAGCTCGAAAAACGATTCCAGCAAAACGAGATAACCGCGAGAGCAAACAAATTTTCTTGCCGGTTGCATTCCTACCAACCCCGAACTTCTCGGCTATACTCTTAAATCTCTGCATTCTCAAATTTTTGCATCCATGAATTTCAACATCCACAAATTTCTATATTTATAAATGGCAACTTCTAAAAATTCCCCTATTTATAAATCTCAACTTCCCCAAATTTCCATAGCCCCAAATTCCTATGTTTACAAATCTCAACGTCCCCAAATTTCTACATCACCCATTTTCTATGTACCCAGATTCCTATGTTTACAAATCTCAGCGTCTCCAAATTTTGACATCCCCAAATTTTTGTATTTCTATTTTCAATGTTCCCAAACTCCTATATCTCCTATATCACCCTCAATTTCCCACATTCTCAAATCACTACATTACCAAATTCCTACGTCCTCAAATTTCTATAGCTTCCATTACTTACGTCCCCAAACTCCTCGATACTCCAATATCTACATCCAAATATACCCATAAGATCCTAGTGACAGTTCCCAGTACACCCTACCACAGGCATGGCCAACATAGGCCACGTAATGAATTTCTGTGGGCCGCAAACAATTTTTCAACATTAGCGTTAAACTTCTAGTACTTGATGGAACGAATTCTTTAGTAATCTTATCTCAACTCGTATTTGAGAACAAAACTTTTCTCTAATGAATCTAAATAAATGTACAATAAGATCAAGATTAAATGATTTACATTTAGAGGCTGTGTTAAGAATAGCTAGTACAAATACAGGAATCAGATATTAAAAAAATGATGAACGATGCAAATCATATCGACATGTCACATGAATTATTACGTTAAATTGTTGAATTGATTCACTCAGAATTGTTCATAAATGAACTTCATAATAACATTTTCGTGTTTGCTTAAAGAAATAAGCGTTTCGCTCATCTTTTCTCAATTTTAACATTTCGTCCTGTTCGTGCAAATAATTTTTTTTTCCAATTTGACCCAGGAACGAAAACAGTTGACCATGGCTGTCCAAGCCGCTCGCGTTGCACGAGACGATAAAATGCATAAAAATTACGTAGCCCAATAATCGTTAGAGTTTCTCGGCGCTTTTCACGGTTGCTCAAAGCTCGGCACGCAACAGAACGTGGAGCAAGCTTTCGCAATCCAGGCACCCTCCGCGAATCTCTTTGCAACCCCCGTTAGTCCATCATTTTTTCAAGCCCCGTCGTAAATACAGGCTGACCGCGAGAGCAGGGGGTGGTTACGGGTGAAAAAGTGGAGGAAAAACGGCGGACATGGTGGTGTGTTATGAATAAGCTATTCTATGCGTTACTACGGGGTTGGCCGTGTGTATTGATCTGGCCACGGTGCCCCGCCTCTCTCTTTCTCTCTCTTCACCCCCTGCCACTTTGCACCCTCTCTGTTGCACCGAGCTTTCCAGTTCTGTCCCTCTTCATCTCGTTTCCACCCTCGTGTCCCGTCGGGTCGTCTTCGAGAACGGAAACTCGACCGATCCGCCATCCAGCTGTGACCTCGGCTCGTCCCTTTTTCTCCCGTACGAAAGAAGGGACACCCGGGCCGCGAAAATTCGTCGACGGTTCGTTCACCTGTTGATGCGTGAACACGAAAGGGCCGGTGTCCTGTCACGACCTCGAAATCCACCGACTTGCGGGAAAGATTGCTCCTCCCCCCTCGCCGACTGAAATCGCTGCCTACGGGATCAACGGGACTCCACGCGGGTGAATTATGCACAAACCCGTCGACGATGTACGTGACAAGTTCGCGACGCGGTTTGGATACGAGATGTTCGGGGAATTCGGGGATACGTGGTGCTGTCGGGTGGCGCAGAATGTACGAAACCGATACGAGAAAATTGAAACTAAAAATTTGTGGAGTGTCGTAGTTTTTTAGAAATTTAGGATTATAAGGCTAGGTATAAGGTGTTTCGCGAGAGGTTTGTAAGGACAGGAAGAGGGCAATGAAAGGGAAAGCGTTGACGGACGATGCGTTTTTGGGAATGGAGTGAGAGTTGAATGTTTTGTTAGTATATTGCATATAACATATTTCTTTATTATAAGTATTTATTTTAATAAATTTAACCCATTATTATATAGCATATATAATATCTGTTCTCCATATGTGTCGAAGCAGTTGAAGAAAAAAGTAATACTTCGAAAGCTGACAACGCATCGAAGTACAGCGCGTTGAGTAACAACGCGACGAATACACACCGTACTGAAGTACATTACGCCGATTAACAACGCGACGAATACACACTGCACCGAGGTATATTGCGTCGATTAACAACGCGGCGAATATTCAACGCAACAAAGTACAACGCGTCGATAAACCACGCGTTGAATATTCAACGCACCGAAGTATAACGCGTCGAACACTTAACGCACCGAATTACAGCGCGTCGATAAACCACGCATCGAATATTCAACGCACCAAAGTACAACGCGTTGAATATTCAACGCATCGACTTACAGCGCGTCGGAAAATAATGTGTCGAATATTTAGAGCACCGCAGTACAACGCGTCGATAAACCACGCGTTGAATATTCAACGCACCGAAGTATAAGGCGTCGAACACTTAACGCACCGAATTACAGCGCGTCGATAAACCGCGCGTCGAATATTCAACGCACCGAAGTACAACGCGTCGAATATTCAACGCACCGAAGTACAACGCGTCGAATATTCAACGCATCGACTTATAGCGCGTCGGAAAATAATGTGTCGAATATTTAGAGCACCGCAGTACAACGCGTCGATAAACCACGCGTTGAATATTCAACGCACCGAAGTATATCGCGTCGAACACTTAACGCACCGAATTACAGCGCGTCGAATATTCAACGCACCGAAGTACAACGCGTAGAATATTCAACGCATCGAACACTCAACGCACAAATATTAGTGCCAGCGAGAAATTACGTGCTAATATTAAACAATGTTTAAATGACAAAAAAACGTCTACGATGCTGTTAGATTTAGAAAATAAATAATTGATGATATCTAAAATAGAATTTGATTTGGAAAATAAATAATAGCTACATAGATGTAAACTATGGATACATGTAAACACAATTTAGTATAACTGAAAATGTAAGAACGTAACTATGTATCTAAATGTGGTAGCTAATGGCTAAAAAGGTGATGCGACATTAAATAAATTAAAAAAAGAAAAAAAGAATCATTGCAAAAGTGATGATCATTGCAGTCGACTTAAGTTCACGCGATCCACTTTCAACCATTTCGAAAAGGTCGCGTTTTCTCAAGGTGTCATATCGTCCATTAGAAAAGTCGCGTGGCGCCCGCGGCTTCCGGTCGGATCGAATGAAAAATTTATAGCGTCGTCCTTCCGGTCGGATTTGCCACGTTGGTTCAATCGACTGGGAAAAAGGTCGAGCCCTGATCATCGTCGTTTGTAGCAAACGACGCAGCCGATGGTCGATACACGCGTTCGATTATGTACAGCACCGCACTGCTGCACTTTACGATGGCCGTGTTAAATATAACGCGTCCCTCCTCGTTATTATATACACGGAGAAAGGTCGTCCTTCCGTCGCGATTTCATCCGTTTCCTGCTGTTTCGATGCATCTTTCCAATTTCCGGGCATAAAACGGACACTAATAACGTTGGGATTTCGGGAATACTGGACGAAGTTCGCGAAGTGGGTTTATAGGTTGCCGCGGTGTGTTACAAAATTGTTCATGCGAGATTTTGAAGATCGTGCATGTACAATTGCATCGACCGACAAAGTTATACGATATATAATATAATATTCCAATGTTTGAATCAGCATATATTTAGATATATCTTCACAAATTTGAAAATCATACTTAATCGCTATAATATTAACACGTTGACTTAAGTAGTACTTACGTTTTTAACAAATCTTACAAAATATTCTCTCAATATTTTGTTATATTTATTTTCCACAGTACCAAGTTCCACAACAAATTTTGAATAATATATTAATACGGAGGATTATTTTTTTGGCTATACTTTCTTATTAATTTTATATACCATTAGATGATAAATATATTTCTCTTTATGCATTCTATAACATTTATTTGAATTTATATTGTAAAGGCTATGTTTGCTACATAGGAAATTACAAAATTTGACGAAATGTATTAACTTGCTACATTTTTTTTCAGAGATACTGTTCACAGGAGAATAAAATACGAACCTTCATCTTTAATTTCCAGTAAGTGAGAAGTCGCTGCCATTTTTGTTCGCAAAGATACAGAACTATAAAGCAACCCTTGAATTTATGCCATATGCTGATTATTAAATTTTCATACTTCACCAAGTATTTCAATGTATCTCGAACATTTCAATGTTCGAACAATTCTAATTCGAAATTTCGACGAACGACAAGTCGATTTCTCGATATTCGAATGAAATAACCGCAATGTCCCACAAACAGAAAATGTAAATTTGCGAATAGCGATTTATACGTACTAAACGATTCGTCAAACGAAAAATACAATTATTATATTACGTTCTCGTACAAATGTTACGCAAAATTAAATACAACGATACGAATCGAGCAAAGATGGACGATGGAACGGTAACGAAGGATAAAATCGTGAAACAAAGAGTTCGTTAAGAAATGTTAACAGGAAGCTAGATGGACGTCTTGCAATCAGAGAATCAAAGTAAACGATGGGGGCTTTCTATCCATTATTCACGCGACAAGAGTCGGATGCTGAGCTGCAGACATTTCATGCTAACAAATGAAACAAGAGAGTCCAGATATTTGCGCGAGACGATTAAACATTCAGCCAGAGTACTTCTCGATAGTAAATAATATTTGAATAATTATCATCCGAGCGAACGTCAACTCGAATTTGTTCAACGAATTTCAGGATCTACTGTCAATTTTAACTGACACGGAATCTCCTGATCCAACTGCGCCGACTCTATACGTATGTACACAATACACACACGTGTACGCATGTCGTTCAGGATTTAGTTTCGTGTGGACACTCTTCGTACGTGAATGTGCAACGTTTACACGTGTTTACACAATGCGTAAATAGATTTTGTATTTCAAAGAGCCGATATTTGCTAAAAGGATTCTCCCTTATGAACGGTGTAACTTCGAAGATTGACATCGATTCGATAGAAACATTTCAGAATATTCGTTTCTGAATTAAAAGATTTTCAATCGTTGTACAATTTCAGCTCTTTCCAAGAAGGATTTTTGAGAATTTGTCAAAGAATTTCTGTACCTTTTAAAGAAGGTATAATTATATTTTATCATTGTCGGTAAGACATTTAACACTTTGATCACCTAGTCATCCACATATGTGTGACATTTAAAATTCCATATAAATCAATCAATTCAATAAGAATTTGTTCTTTTCATTGGAAACACTAGGAGTAATTACTTTGACCTATGGATAATAAATAAAGCAAAATATTATGAACATATCTGGTAGGATTTATTAGTCACAAAAATACTATTAAATCAAATTTTCAACCGCGTTAGCGTAGCAGTCGACGTGTTAATGAATTATTATTAAAATATGTTCACCAACCATGCACGAACTGAGATACAAGGTAATCGGATTTACCAGACGTCGTAACTATTTTAGGTAGTTATAAGAATGAATGAAGTGTGCAAATATTTTTGAGCGACAGTGTACGGCGTAGTGTAATTCACGGCGTGAAAAAAAATGAAAACGAAGCGAAAAGAATCATTGAACGAAACACAGGCTCGCAAGAGTTGCGAGGAAAGATTAAATCCAAGAAAGGAAGGAGACTCCGGCTCGGTTCGATCAGATATTATTCCGTGGGTTCGAAAAGCGGGGCACGTAATGAATTCGTACGCCCTTCGCCGATGGCCTGGTTTCATTGCGAACGCGACTTCACGCTATATGAAGGCTCAACCTTCTACGCGCCGAGGGTCGTGCGAGGTCGTCGAAGATTAGTTGTCGGCTCCTTTGCGTGAACCTGAATTTCTTCGGCTTGGAAACTCGGCAGATTCGTTCGCAGATTCGATTTTTTACATTTTTGAATCAGCGGGCTGAAATTGCGACGCGTTAACAGTGCAGAGCGTTGAGATTTCAACGCATTTAGAAATTGCAATGCATTTAGAACATAGGGTGCTGAAATTACAACGCATTCAGAATGCAGAGCGTTGAAATTGCGACGTATTTAGATCAGAAGTAGTTGAAATTTTAACGCATGCAGAACACGGGGTGCTGAATTTGCAACGCATTTAGAACATAGGGTGCTGAAATTACAACGCATTCAGAATGCAGAGCGTTGAAATTGCGACGTATTTAGATCAGAAGTAGTTGAAATTTTAACGCATGCAGAACACGGGGTGATGAAATTGCAACGCATTCAGAATGCAGAACGTTGAAATTGCGACGTATTTAGATCAGAAGTAGTTGAAATTTTAACGCATGCAGAACACGGGGTGCTGAATTTGCAATGCATTTAGAACATAGGGTGCTGAAATTACAACGCATTCGGAATGCAGAGCGTTGAAATTGCGACGTATTTAGATCAGAAGTAGTTGAAATTTTAACGCATTCAGAACACGGGGTGCTGAAATTGCAACGCATTCAGAATGCAGAACGTTGAAATTGCGACGTATTTAGAACAGAAGTAGTTGAAATTTTAACGCATGCAGAACACGGGGTGCTGAAATTGCAACGCATTTAGATCACAAGACGTTGAAATTGCAACGCATTCAGAACACGGGGTGCTGAAATTGCAACGCGTTCGGTACGTAGAGCGCTGACATTATAACGCATTTAGAACACGAGGTGCTGAAATTGCAACGCATTCAGAACATAGTGTGCTGAAATTACAACGCATTCAGACCGCAGAAAACTGAAATTGCAACGCATTCGGAACAAAGTTACAACCTTATGAGCGCTGTACTTGCAACACCATTAAACTCGCCGTGCGTTGTGAACACAGCGCGGCCAAATTGCTACAACGTGACAATTACAACGTTACAACGTAATTTATACCGAAGCATATCTTCGTCCTTAAACGACTATTATGAACAGCCGGAGAAAAATAAACTAAAAATGGGATACAAACACGAAGAAATTTTACGAAACGAGTAAGAAGAATACCTTTAAATTTTATAAATAAAAATATCGAGCGCACGTTACAGTGTATCTATCTCAGTCGCAGCTGAACATAGACCAAACAAAAACGCCCGTTTCATAGTTTCCAACCTAATAATTAGAATTTCTAATTCTAATCTTCCCTAACTTCCAATTTCGAAATTATCAAATCAGTGCATATCCAATTTCTGAATCATTACGCTGTCAAATTTCCAATGAACAACCGTGAGTTTCTCGACGAGGAAAATCTTGTGGTTGCCAGCAAAAAATACGCGCGAGCGTAAAGGGTGAAATTTCGTAAGGGTGAAACGAAAGGGATCGCGTGTAGGTATAGGGTCGTAGGAATAAATCGGTGGTTCGGGTGGGCGGACAGGAAATTAAAACCCTCAATTAGTGCAACCTTGTAACCTTGTCAGCGAGTTCCTGCCGCCGCTGGAATCGATACACACAGAGGCCTATAGTCGAACGTCGAGGGGGTTGCGAGTTCGCCTTGTTGGATCCCGTTAGCGGGGCTGCTCGCGAGAAACCGAGGGAATCGACTTTCCGATTTAATCGCATTGCATCGGTATTTTCTGATCGTTTCAGGAAGACAATTATTTAACGGACCGAGGTAAAAAAAAAAAAAGAAGGAAAAAAAGAGAACGTTCGTTCGTTCTGCTGCTTCGTAGAGTGCCAGCGACAAACTGGAACGTCGATTACAGGACAATTTAACGAGCTGAATTGTGATATCGTCGTTACCGGTTCAGAAAATATTTTCCATCGATTTCATTAGCCTTTTTTAACCCTTTGCGCTCCAAGGTATTTTTATTCGTAGCAGATAGCGACTCTGAAACTGCTTGATTGAAATGGTTGATGAATTTATTCTCTAGTTATTATCGCTCCACTATTGACACTAAATATACCAAAGCGATCAAAATGATCACTTAACAAGTTTCCAATTTTAAGTTATGAACTATGTGAGGTGACTTTTTTGAAATTCGTGCTGATGTTCATCGAAATAAAGAATTAAGATGTACATTAATTTGTATTTTATGGTTCGTTTATTTATTCTTCAACTTCATTTCTAATTTAAAAATATGCGTGCATTATACGCCGGTAGGTTTAGTGTTAATTTATTGGTTGTTTCATTATGTTTGTACATCTACGTCTGTGTACATTATTCCATTTTTCGTTTGGAATTATTTCTAGTTCCTACGTTTATATTACCGGGACCGGAAAGTAATGGTTTTTTGCAGATAAATTTTTAATACGTTTTTATTTTGAATTAATGATGCAATCACACTCGTTATCAACAACGTTTAGCCATCTATTGTACAAATTTTCTATGCTGGTTCGATCAAAATCAAATGATTTCTGAGCAAAATATCTGAAGGAAACGAATGCACAGAAATGGCATTACTTTCCGGTCCACCTAATACATCGCAAATACTATAGACATGGTTAAAAAATGCTTATTTCGGAATGTATCAAACTGAACGGTCACCATTCAAGTGCAAAAGGTTAACATCCTGATATATATGAACATGTATGTACGTCGGCTTGAAAGTGTGATTGTAACAATTCTTTACGAATTTTTATGAAATCGGAATACATCAGAATCAGTGCTTATTATTGGTACGTAATAGGAGCACAAACACGTTCGAATCATGTTACGAAGAAGTAAAGTGTGATTTGACGTACAATCCGAGAATTACATGTCGCGTGGAAATACAACGCATCGGATTTACAGCTCATTGAAACTGTAACGCGTCGCAATTACAGCAAACTGAAATTACAGCTGGTTGATATCACGCAATGTGGAAATTGCAGAGTGTTGAAATTTCAACGCATTAGAATTACAATGTACTGAAATTACAATGCGACGACATTACAGCGTGCAATGTCACAGTAAGTTGGGGTTACATGACGTCAAATCGAAATAATGGTAGTAGGTAATTAGGAATTTCCAAATTCCTAAATCCCTCCAAAACTATTTGCAATTTCTAAATCACTCTATCTCTAAAATCACAGATTTCTAAGTATCTGCACCTTCAACCCCTAACTTCCAATTCCTAAATTATCAAATCCTTTAATTTCCAATCTCTAACTGATTAAGTTTTCAAATCTATAATTTCTCGATTTAGAAATTAGCAGATTCCGAAATTTCCAATATCCGAATGAGCGAATCCCCAAATCTACCATTTCCCAATTTCGAAATTATCAAAGCCCCAAATTTCCTATCTATAAATGATCAAATTCCCAAATTTCCAATCTTCAAATGATCAAATCTCCAATTTCAAAATCATTAAATTCTGAAATTTCTAGTTTCTAAATCATCAAATCCCCAATTCCCAAATTTGCAACCCCCAGATCATCAAATCCCCAAATTTCCAATTTCAAAATTATCAAGTCCTGCAATTTCTAGTTCCTAGATCATCAAATCCCCAAATTCCCAAATTTGCAATCTCCAGATTATCAAATCCACAAATTCCCAAATTTGCAATCTCCAAATTATCAAATCCCCAAATCTCCAATTTCAAAATTATCAAGTCCTGCAATTTCTAGTTCCTAAATCATCAAATCCCCAAATTCCCAAATTTGCAATCTCCAGATTATCAAATCCACAAATTCCCAAATTTGCAATCTCCAAATTATCAAATCCCCAAATCTCCAATTTCAAATTTATCAAATCCAGAAATTTCTAGTTTCTAAATAATCAAACCTTCAAATTCCCGCACCGCGAAATTTCGAAATTCCAAAAAAAACTTCCGAATGCGTAATGAAATTTTTTAAAACGAAGCACTATTTTTAATTGCCACGATGAATCCGTGTAAATGCGTGCGCGCGAGGGCGAGACCGTTGAAATAGCTAGGGTGCACAATAAACGGTCCTCCACCCTTCCTGGTCTCTTTCATTTTCTACTCGTCTCTTCATCGTGAACGACACGTCGATGTTAGGGCTTCTATTTTCGTGGACAAATGATTCGTCGATGGTGACCACTCAAGGGCTATCTCGTCGCACAAAGGAGTCTGATGGCTCGAGAGATTCGGTGAAATTGCCAGAGGTCGACTTCAGTCAAAACGAAACAGATGAAAAAGAATTTAATCGGCCTGAATGATTCTCTCCCTTTGATCCTTCTATTCGGACTACGAGTAGATATTATGGTACGGTCAGATTTCAACTCTGTTACCATATTAAAGTTGCATCCGTATTTCCTCTGCACAAACACCAACGATACCGAATGCATCTTATTAAGTTCGTAAAAATGAGCATGCAGATTGTCAAATACCGCTTAATTACGTGTACTCTGGTGCTCTCGAATAAGCATATGGTCCACTTTGACGGTAATATATTTTTAGCATGTGAATTGAAACGGGCTAAAATTTACAACAGGTACAAGATTTTCAAGATTTTCAAGATTTTCAAGATTTTCAAGATTTACAAGATTTACAAGATTTACAAGATTTACAAGATTTACAAAATTGAGAAAATTTACCGAATTTACAGAATTTCCTTGTTTTTTGCTCGTTTCTTTACATTGCTATTAACATATCTGTACAAGTAAAGGGAGCGACGTATTTAGGAACGTGTATTAATGAATCAACGCAACCTTCTGGAGGATGTTTGAAACCCAAAAGAAATTTACGAAAGGGGAACACGGTTATTCGAGCAACCGATGTTACTTGTTAATTTCACTATCTTCCTCTTCTGTAATCTTCTTCGGAAGCTGAAGGAAATCTGGTTACGAAGGATTAACAAGAACCTTTTACAATATTCTGTCACGAAAGTGCTCAAACAAAGAACATTCTTCTCTCGTTCCTTCTCGTTTACCGGACAATGAAAGAAACCGTGAAATTTCTCCGGTTTTCATTCGCGAATCGTCAGGTGCATATCTTTCTCTTCTTTTTCTCGTTGTCTTTCGTTCTCGGGACAAATGTAAGGAAAAGAAATTCTCAATTTCTCTTGGCGTTGACACGATGAATACCTTAGAATCTGAATTCAAGAGACTGCGAAGACGTGGGTGATATTTTAATGAATCGCAGATTTTCAGGGATTTAGACATTGTAAAAATTATGGAAATTGTAGAAATACGAAGATATCTCTAAATTTCAAAATCTATAATTATAAAAATGTCACCATTTTGAAAATACAAAATCTTTCAAAGTGACTAAATTTACTTTCCAAAAAATCGAATCTGTCCTTATCAGTCCAACACCATTAACTCCAAAAACCGTTATCGTCTTTTCTCAAGAAAAAAAAAAAACAAAAAATAAAGAGCCAGAAATGTTCGGTAAAGAAACGCGAGGTTCGTTTGTGTTCGAATTTAATTATCCGCTGTCCGCGAGGCGACCAGCATCGCGAGCAGCGTGTGGTCCGAGTCAAAAAGAAAAAGTCAAAAGGATGGGTGAATAAGCAAGAAGAAAAGTGAATACGAGACGAGGATTAGCCTGGCTATACTAGTAGCAGTCGTGTGGCTGGCTAGTATAGGAAGCATAGAGAGTATAACCGTGGCCCGTGGCGGCTCGTGGCTCACGGCTGGGTGGAGTGTAATAATAGACACAAACTCATTTGGCCGGTCGGCCAACTACATTTGGCTCGACCGTCGTCCACTGTTCGTTCGTTCGCTGTTCGTGCCGGGCCGGCGAAATTTTTGTTGACTTTACGAAAGAACAAATAAACAGGCTGCCCTCTTCTACTGTTCGCGCCACTGTCTTCAAGACGGTGCGCGCTTCCTTTTACGACTCGCAACTCATCCGGTTAGGATACTCTTCCGGTAACGATGTTACACTGCATCCAAATTTCACTGCGCCGAAATTACTGCGCATCGAAGGTTCGATGCGCCGACTCCACTGCGCATCGAAATTATTACGATTCAGAATTTTGGCGCATCGGAATTTGTGTGTATTTGAATAAGCTAGGTAAGGAAATTGTAACTTATCAAAGTTACAGCAGGCGGAGATTACAACGCGTTGAAATTATACCGTGTCGAACTTACAATGCATGGAAATTATAACGCGTCGATTTATAACGTCATAACATTACCGCACATCGAAATTTCACTGCGCCGTTACTACTGCGCAAGGAAGGTTCGATGCGCCGCTACTTCTGCGCATCGAATTTATTACGAACCGGAATTTCGGCGCATTGGAATTTGAGCGTATTTAAATAAGCTAGGTAAGGAAATTGTAACGTATCAAAATTACAGTAGACGGAGATTACAACGCGTTGAAATTATAACGTGTCGAACTTGCTGTGTATCGAAAATACAACGCGTCGAATTTACTGCATATCATACAACGTGTCAAAATTACCGCGCACAGAAATTGCAATGCGCCGAAATTACTGCGCATCGATATATTGCAACTGGACAAACTTATTGCGCATACAAAATTTCAGCGCGCCAAACTTAACGCGTATAAAAATTATAACGCTTCGAAGTCCTCGCGCATAGAAATTATAACACGTTGAATTTACTGCGCATCGAAATTATATTGGAACTGAATCACAACGATTTGACAGTACAATACGTCTTGAATACCTCGTGAAATCGTAGCGCGCTGAAAATACCAGCCGCGATTACAGCGCAATGAAATTAAAACGCATCAGAATTACAGCGTAATGAAATTTCAATGCGTCGAAATTGCAGCCCATCAAAATTCCAACACTCCGTGATTGTACAGCACGATTGTAAATTACTCCCGGGGCTGGCCATATTTTTGTCCGATTTCCCCAGACTGCATGTTTTAAAAACACATTTCACACAGAGGGAAAAATGGAACGGACAATGGAAGTCGTAAAATGGCTCAAATATAAGAGTGCAGGAAATTAAGAGACATACAGGTGACAAAGATCTATCATGCCAGGTCAGGTCAGCGCAAAAATGTATTTGACGTTTTGAAAATGGTTTTTGAGCCTTCGTTCTATCATGACCGAGTTGCATCTACTGAAAGTAATACTACTATCAATAAATACTGATCAATTTAGTTTTTATTTAAATTTAGCACTGTTCGATTGTAATTAAGTCAGATTTTAAGTTCAAACGAAAATAAATACATTCATATGATAAAATCATGTATTGCATCCTTTTTCATTTACCAGCCAATATTTTTATCTCTTAATGATATTTGATTATCTTATATTGCCTATCAATGTTGTCATTGAGTATCAATAAAATATCGCTAATTGAACAATAATCGGTACCAATAGCTTCATCTGTAATTTTCTGACTGAACACGTTAAAGTTTACACGAGTTTCATTGCAATTTGCATGTGTGGATAAACAGAAACTCGAGTACACGCGTGTATTCAGTATAGGACACATAAGGTGCGTCATGGATCACCGTGGATCGAACGGACCCGCTGGACGCGTTGTTTTAAATAGCTTCTCCAAGAATACGACTTTATTCTTCCCTCGCAATCATGACGTATCGTGATCGAGATAAATCTGTACATTCCTTCCGTCCGAAACCTACGAAACGACGAGACATTTCAAGTTCACGAGTGGCCGACATTTAATTCGTACGATCGTGTCGCCACCGTTGACGTAATCGAGACTTCTATATACGGGAATGCAATTATGAAAGAACGACGACGACGGTGTAAGATTGCACAATGCAAATGGGAGAAATCGAAGAATAGTTACAATATCGTTATAACGTATAAATATTGATGAGATTATTATTGCAAAGCTTGTCAACTTTCCATCAAGTTGACTAAGAGATTGTCGTATCGATACGTACATATGTATATTCTCTATATGACCTTCACATCCTCAAGTTTCAATAAGATCTCCACATCCCCAAGATTTCTTAAAAATCCCAACATCCCTATTTCTTAAAAATCCCCACATAGAAAAATCCCCCAACTAAGACTCTAGATCGCGCAAATAATTATATGACTATGTTTAAAATAAAAAATAGAACTCAATTGTTCCAATTGTGACGAATATTCAATTTAGGCAACAACTTATTAAAGTAATAATTATCCATTATTCTCGAATTGATTTTTATTTGAAATTCGTATCCAAATGTGTATAACTACCGTAATTGAATTTTATCCAGTTTGATATTTAACAGTAAAACTACCAAAGCGACCGAATGACATTTTTCCAAGTTTCCTACTTCAAGCGAAAAAATTCGTTAAGACGATTTTCTCGAAATCCATGCTGATTCTCATCGAGATAATTAATAAGCGTACGTCTTCGTTTGTCCATTCATTTATCAACTTCGTCTTCAAAAATAGACGACGCCGAATGCATACTTACTACGAATATGAAAATAAAGTACCAAAATAAATAAATAATTATTGCAGCATCACTTAACACATACAATCATTAATTATTTCAACGAACCATGACAGATATTTTGACAGAAGTGTGACCACAAAATTTCGTGATATAAAATATTGAACCCGAAACTAGTCATTTTGACCGGCAGATAGTTCTATCGTTAACATTCGAACTAATCGTGCATCATACGTGTGAGATTTTAGCGTTAATACTCCGTTTTAATTTTAACCCGTTTCGACCAAAATTGGGTCGATATTACGCATGAGATAAGATTTCATGTGCCGATAAACGTTTCTTCTGTATTTTCATAGTGGAACGCGTACGGCCCGTTATCTACCAACGGCGATGCAGGACGTGCGACGTCAAACCGCAAGAAAAACAGAGTTTATTCGTTCGCTAAATTGGGTCACAGATGCCGAAACACATTTCCCCCCCGTTATTATCGCGATCACCGCTTCTAGCCGGCTACGTTCGACGATCTTATCATACGGTGCGTGGGTGGCGAACACGTGGCGGCGTGAAATCTAATTAACATCCGCGAGAATTCGCGCGTGCATCCACCTCGAGTGCCCCGTCGTTCTATGAGAGACGAAAGCAATAATAGACCCGTAAATTGATTAGCTCCGTCACGACGATAGGCTGCTTAGCGATCACACACGCGTGAATCATCGAATCGTACACATATCGCGTCACCCAGGAATTGGCGCGCGAGGAGATTGAAACGAAACATAATTGTTAAGGTGAAACACGTACGATGCGCATACCTCTTTTTGTAGAAAATCCAAGATATTTGTACAGCATCCCCTGGTTAGGGTTTGGGGCCTGCGATACTCCGGGTATCGCTGTATGAATTGCCTCGACAATTTTTAGCTTATTCTAACTAGAGCCTGACTAACTAGACTAACTAGAGCCTGTATTTTTAACAGTACTTCCATCATAACCTTTTCTTCTACAAATACATTTAATTATTCCTCTAATATTCGACGGGTAGTTTATTTCTACATAACCCCACCAACAATAGTCAAACATAGCGATCACACTGTGATTCCTTCGGACTTGATGCAGATCGCCGAATGTTTATTACATTTCTTTGAAACAAAAATCACTGAAAATGTGTGCCAGTCGATACACCGATTGTTTATGTTTTTTCTGTCAACCGACCACGTCAATTAACCCTTTACTGCATGGTAGTTCATATCCGAGCCAAACCACGAAAACAGCCCTTATTTCTTGGTTTGAAGGTTCACAATCTTTCCGTGCACGTTAGGCCAGAAATGAACCTTTCCTGACATTCTATCGACTTGTGCTGCCAAAAATATGATTTTTTCAAATTTGCTAACTTCTCTTGACCATTAACATCAAAAGTAACAATATATATTTTTTTCAGCTATTTCTAAAAATCATGCAGAAATGGGTTAATAAGACTAGAACTACCGGTGTTAAAAGTAGACTTACTTTTAAATTGAAAGTTCGGTGGAAAAATAAATAAGTGAATATTAGAGTGTCAGCTAATATAATAGAATCATTCTTAATGTCAATAAAATATGACAACATTTCGACAAAAGTACTGCAACATAATTTTTCAATATAAAATATTAAACGTGAAACCAGTCATTTTGACTGGTTGGCACTTCTAGTGTTAAGAACCTGCCACTGAAAATACGCTAATGCGCCAATTTCTGAATGGCGGGGTGTTGTAATTGTAATTGTAAATAATGTAAGTTGTAATTTGTGTCTTTCTTTCGGAGGAACGGGTTCCCGTAGCCGTTCGAAGATGCTGCAACGTTTCGTTGTATGATAGACGTTCATTATCCGATGCTAGATGAATTAAATTGATAAACGCCGATACGTCTATTAGACTCGACACCCACCGATTGTTACGACACGTTCGATACGCGCGATAATTCTATCAACGCTTGATGAACGAGCCATGTAATTTATTTTTTTCAATTACGACTTCCCAACGTGTATAGATTTCACGATTGAATTTTTATGGAGCTGCGTTAGTTTCTCACTTTTTACGCGCATTGGATTTCTTTTGTTATCATCGATTGCACGCAATGTGTTATCATTGTACATGGTTTATTTGCATTTATATTATAAGCGGTTTAATTGCATTTATATTACCAGTGGTTTATTTGTATTTATATTATAAGCGATTTTTTTGCATCTATATTATAACTTGTATTTGTATTCTAAGTAGTTCATTTGCATTTATATTATAAATAGTTTACTTGTATTTATATTATAAATGATTTACTTGCATTTGTATGCTAAGTAGTTCATTTGCATTTATATTATAAATTGTTTATTTGTATTTATATTACACGTGCTTTATTAGTATTTATGTTATACGTGGTTTATTTGTATTTATTTTGTACGTGATTTATTTGCATTCATATTGCAAGTGGTTTACACTTGTGTAAACTCGAACAACACCGCAAATTTAAAAAGTTGATATAAATCATCGTGTCGCTGGTAAAATATAGCATAACCGTTTCACCTTCCATTTTATTGTATGCACTATACTTTACTGTAATTTATTGTATACGAGAAAAATGCTGGTCCATAATACTGCGAATACCTTGTATGATTATACTGCATACATATATTGCCTCTCACATATTACACTGGGCACATATATGGCATTGTACATGTTATAATGCATACATGTACCGGATTGTATAAATTACATTGCATACACATATCGCAGTGTACATGTTATATTGCATACATATATTGCATTATAGAGATTACAGCTCGCAAAAGCTTGAAACGATATTTATATCGAATCTGTACGCTGTTTGATCTACGCCATGAACAAATAAATCAGAAAGAAATAAATAAAAATAAACAGTAAATAAAAAAAATGTCTAGTAACGAAATTAAAATTTATTTGCGGTAAATGCAAATTTTTGGTACCCACAGTTGTTACAAACGGTAGAAATACTGTGAATAATTCGGTATAACATTTGCAAGCATTACAGACGTCGAATGCATTGCACCACAAATAATTGTATCGACAAATGCATATCAACATCGCTGGAGCGATACCTGTAAATTATCAAGTATAATTTATATTGCAAATGAAACGTAATTTATTTACATACATATTATAAGAATTTGATATATATCTAAATTATAAATAATTCATATCATTTGTAGAATAACAAATGAATAATGTTAGGTATTGATAAAGATCAATGAAACTATCAAAGATGATCTCGGACCACGTTAACTACGCAACAGAGATGAACATCCCGTTTCATCCATAACAGTATCGAACTAACCTAACCATGATTACTATCACGTTTCATCCATAAAAGTACCGAGCTTAGTCAACAATGATCTATGTCCCATTTCGTCCACAAAAGTACCAAGCTAACGTAACAATGATCAAAGTCCTGTTTCATCCATAAAAGTACCAAGCGAACATAACAATGATCAAGATCTCATATCACCCGAAAAAGTACTAAGCTAGCAATGTAACAATGATCAACATCTCGTACCACCTATAAAAGTATCACGATAACAACGTAACTATAATTAATCCCAGATAAGGACAAGGAAAACACTGTGCTAACAACGCAACAACGGCCAACATCTCGTACCACCTGTGAAAGTACCAAAATAACAACAACATTTCGTACCATATATAAAAGTATCAAGCTAACACGGTAACTATAATTAACACCTGGTATCAAGCACGAAAGTACTAGGCTACCAACGCAGCAACGATCACCGTCTTGTACCACCAATAAAAGTACCAAAATAATAACGTAACCACATCTCGTACCACCTATAAAAGTACCAAAATAACAACGTAACCACATCTCGCAGCACCTATAAAAGTACGTAGCTACCAACGTAACTATAATTAACAAAAAGTCATAGACTACAACGATCGACGTAAACCAGCAAAGTAAGCTAGTAAGCGGGTAGAAACATTGATACAGAACGTCGATTAGAAGAAGCGACAAGCGGGTTCGAGGAATAATTTCAAAATGAAAAATGATAGGGAACCACGTGTTTTCGCGAAGGAGTATCGGTGTCGTGATTGGACGGGAATGGCTTCGGGGGAGATGTCGGAAAACGATCGGCAAGTTGCTCGAGCAACGAAAATAGCTTCGGAAGGCAGGCATTATGAAGCTATGAAAATATTTATAGACCGCCACCGTTGGCAAATAATGACACACGGGGATCGTGGCGGCTGAATAGTTTCGCGTTTAATAAATAACGCGGACATACAACGGGCAAGCTCGCTACCGTTACGTCGTCTGATGCAAATCCTAGATTAATGCCCACGGAATACTTCGGTCACCGATATGTATCGCGAACAACTAATGAGACACCGCGATGTCAGCGCTTTGACTGCCATATATGGGTGACGCTCAAATTTCTATAAAAACTTAACCCCTTCCCTTGCCATTTATTTGTCAGGTGCACCAGACAGAACTAACTATCCATAGCTATAATATTAAAACGAACAAAGGAAATTTAAATGCTACGAGTATCGTATAGTCAGCGATCCTCAACTACACGAATTATAATCTGACGTGTACCTCAAGTTGAGTATCAAAAACTTGAATAAATTTTGTTACGTTTGAGCTGTGAGTGCGTCACGAGTCAGACTCGTCAATGTACAGCAAGGGGTTAACAGCTATGTTATTCACAATTTGTTTACTTTTCTAACTGAATATACTCGCATTAGTTGGTTGGAACAGTGGGAAATAAATGTAACAAATTATTATGGAAATGTTTGATGAGAATTTGTTAAAAATGACAACTCTACCTAATGCACTTTTCAATTGTTTCCAAACAACACAATTGTGTCTTGAACGTGCTGTGTAGACACTCCGTGATTCGTGTATCACTTTTGCGAGCAGCGATGGAATTAGGTGTGTGGACAGTGTTGCTAAGGAAACATACATATGTACGCACGAGTGCAAGGTAGATTTGGTCACGGTAGATTTCGTCACGATAAATTTAATTAGGATAGATTCAGTCAATTGAGTGTCGAACGTGCGGTGTAGACTCCCCGTGATTCATTTATCACTTTTGCGAGCAGGGATGAGATTAGATGTGTAGCCGATGTTGCTACGGAAACATACGTACGCACGAGTGCAAGGTAGATTTAGTCACGGTAAATTTAGTTAGGCTAGATTCAGTCAATTGCGATCCAAACGAGCGGTATAGACACACCGTGATTCATTTATCACTTTTGCGAGCAGCGATGGAATTAGGTGTGTAGCCGGAAACATATGTACGCACGAGTGCAAGGTAGATTTAGTCACGGTAGATTTGGTCACGGTAAATTTATTGAGGGTAGAATCAGTCACGGTAAATTTAGTCAGGGTAGATTTCGTCACGGTAGATCTTGTCAAGGTAGATTTACTTGGGACAAGATGCATGGAGGAAAGTACAAATTGTCGTTTTTCTTTGATTATGGAGTATTTGAAACTTGTTGTTAGTAGGACTAACTTTCTGAATTTCCAAATTTAAGAATGCGCAGATTCCCAAGTTTCCAGATTTAAAAATTTTTAAATTCGCAAAAGTCTCATTCCCCCAAATTTCTGAGTCACTAAACTTTCTAACTAGAAAATCTTAATACCCCCTACTCCAAATATCCCTTAACTCCCTAGCCAAAAACCTCATTTCCTGAAATTCAATTATTACATTTTCTAGCCAAAGAATCTCAATATCCCCATCTTCAGATATCCTTTAATATCCTAGTCAAGAATTTCAGTTCCTAAAACTGACAAATCACTAAATTTCCTAGTCAGAGATTCTTAATATCTCCCAATCCAAGTATCCTTCAATTCCCTAGCCAAAAGTTTCATTTCCCAAACTTGGCTCGCATAAAATTTCCTGGCCAAAGAGTCTCCATATCCTCTCCAAGAAACCCTAAAATTGTAGATTCCCGTATTTCAAATTTCCCCAATCCCAAATTCTCGATCATCCAGTCACCCGAATTCCAAAACTGCCAAATTTTTAATATAAATTCCCAAATTTTCTAACAAAAAAATTTCAAAATTTTCGGATATCTAAATCGAGTCTCCCTAGCTATCGCACATATCCCTATATCGCAGATACTTTTCCCGTCCGCGGTAATTGCACAGTTCTCGTTGCAGCGAAGTGTACACAAACTCCATTCCACTTCCGAACGACAAAGTCGGTCCACTTAGATTTCCTTTCACGCACGAGCCAGCTTTACGTTCTATTCAAACGGAATGTGTGTATCTCGAGCAAGTTCCGCGGAAATCGAGCCTCCACCGATAATAAAGATCACGTTCACCGCCAGCCTCCGTTCTTTTGTACCCGAGAAAAATTGCATCTCTCTTCCCTTTCCCTACTCCACGATATTCTTGACCCGATGCATTCTGATTGCATTAAGTATGCAGAGTGTACGTGCACGCTGCGCAGCCATCGTTCGTCTTCCTCTCCCTCTATTTATTAGTTTCCCTTTTCCGTGCTCGTTTCTCTTAACTCTTTATGTTCGTTCTCGCCGATTCCCTTTTCGCGTCTACCCCCACCCTTCGACTCTATAAATAATGGAATAACTACCAGCCATAAGTTGCACTTTACGGAAATTGATTGCATCCTCGTTCACCTTTCTTCCTTTCTCATATTTCCCTTTCTTTATCTGGCGATCGTACTTTTATCCCTTGTTTCCTCCTCTTCGAGATTCGTTGAAGACGGTGAAGGTATGATGAATCGAGAATCGCAGGATTTTTCAAATTTATTCTAAACATTCGTCGGCGACTTTGAAAATTTTCTGATTCGAAGGTTTCGGAATTTAGGGATTAGGAAATTCTTGTCATTAAAATTCTGGACATTCTTGTTATTGAAATTCTTGAAAATTTGTGTCATTTAAATTTTTGCAAATTATAACTGACATTGCGGACATTCTTGTTACTAGAATTCCAGAAATTCTTGTCATTGGAATTCTCGAAATTCTTGTCATTAAAAGTTTGAAAATTTTTGAAAATTCTTATTATTAATATTGTGGAAATTCTTATCATTGAAATTGTGGAAATTGTTGTCATTGGAACTCTAGCAATTCTTGTCATTGAAATTCTAAAAATTCTTGTCATTGAAATGCTACAAATTCTAGAAACTTTTGTCATTGAAATTCTAGAAATTTTAGAAATTGTAGTCATTGAAATTTCGGAAATTTGATACTTCGCATATTCAATAAATTATGAATTTGGCAATTGAAAATTTCGGAGTACTTCGAACCGAAAATTGCAGAATTTGTAAAATATAAGTTTTCATTATTTTCATAGTTTACATAGAGACAAAACGATTATCTAGCTGGTGCAATGGAGCTTGCGTAATGTCATTAAGCGAAAGCCTCGAGTGTAAGCCGTTTGATTTCATTACAAAACTGCTGGATACGCTCGCGAACGCTTGAAAACGCTCCAAGTATTGTATAGAGGGCCTGCGTTTCACCAACTCGGTTATGCTACTTGAAAGGCTTGACCAGTATGTATTCCGTGATTAAATGAAAGAATGTCTCAAGAACTCCACGTGCCAACTTATCAGGCAAATACAATCGCAATATATATAATTTAATACATACACGAAACCAACCATTTTCTATAACATCCGAAAACTCGCTACCACGTTTTGCAATCTGTGAATTTATTTTCAGTATACCTACATACAAAAATATTTATAGTTCTCTGCTATAAGATACATTTTGTAGCTCTCGCTAGAAAACATATTTTCTAACTCTCGCTGTAAGAGATATACATATTTTGTAATTCTTCATATATTATAAAACGTATACTTTGTAGCCCTCATTATAACCGCCATATTTTCTGCCTCTCGCTATACACAAGATACATTTTATAGCCCTAACTGTAAGATATTTCATAGCTCTCGCTACAATAAATACTTCACGGCTCTCGTTATAGCGGATATCTTACCTCGCTTCAAGATACATCATGTAATTCTCGCAATATTCGTGCATGCACCTACACGCTTCTCGCGATAAATTAACGTGTATTGTCCCACTAAACATAGTTAACGGGTTAATCAATCGGTACTAAATCCCGCTGAAGTATTCAAGCACGATCCCATAGAACCTGAGGGATTAACCTCCTACAGGGTTCCATGGGTTCGAGGGAAACGCTATCGTTTCATCTTGATCGAAACAGCAAGGACACGTGGTTAAATGCAAAATGGCTGCGAAAACCGGAAACTGTAGGGACGCAACCGAACCAAAAGCCATCGCGACAGATGTTCCAGCTGCGCAACGTAATTTCCATAGTGACTGTTACACGCGGCTCGATAGCTGCCCGAGAAATAGAAGTCAACGTATAACTTAACCCTAACTTGACCTCGAGCGTTTCCACCGTTCGTTGTGCGACCACGATTCTATGCACGAACTGTGCGAAGTACACTAAGGCGAATACAGCCAGTCCCATAAGTATTCGTACCCTTAAGGCTTTCAGTGCCGTGTCATCCACGCACGAGTGACGTATGAATTCATACGTAAATCTATCGCTAATTTTAGTCGAAATATTTAACATAACAAAGTATACAAAATTTTGGTGTATATATTAAAGCTTATCGAATAAACCAGGGTAGAATATTATGAAAATTTATCGAAAATAAAATTGCTTCCTAAAAGGCATCGAAACAGTTTTAGGGTGGCCCTCGAGGTGTTAATGCTTACAAAAACAATTTGTTGAAATCAAGTGATGCATGTAAGGTTTTGTAATCATTTTTTTTATCACGAGTGAATACACGTATGAAATGTCTTTATACGAAGTATTAACAAAATTGATTTATTAATAATAGAAATATATTGATTTTAATCGACACGGTACCTAATAACAGCCCACAAAAATATTCGTACGATGGTTAATACAGTTGACTCTGTTTTGTTCACAAACATTGTTTCACGTTGAAAATGTTTTTTAACGTTCGCATTCGAGTAAGCGAGCTTCAACTATTTATGTCAAGTCGAAATATTCTCGAAGTAACATTAACCCATTTGCTGCCTCGATCCTCAAATGGAGATTTGAATATACATTTTTACATACATTTTTTTTATCATTTGCAAGAACTTTATATTAAATAAAATGTGTATTCGGTACATTCGGGTTGTTAAAATTATTTTTTGCTTCAATGTCCTCCAACTCGTAAAAGTATTTGATACATAAATTGATAACCCACCAAGTGGAGTTGAAATAATAATTTGGCAATCAATGGTTTAATAATCCAAAATACATCGCTTGATTTCATCAAATTGTTTTTGTAAGCGTCAAGGGTACGAATACTTGCGGGACTGACTGTACGTATGGAAACGGACACCGATATATATTTGAAAAATTTTCAATTTCGCCGCTCGCTACGTGTAACACCGGTGAACACGCTGGGGAATTCCCTAGGGATACGACGCGGAGAGATTCGCCACGGTGCGGAAGTAAGCTCGTCAAGCATGAAAATCGACAAATGCAACGCAAAACTTTTCCGCCGAATTAGCGGGAAACTTGGAGGAAATTTTGAGTAAGATATTTGAATTAAAGTACCGAAATACAGATGTACAAATTTTTCGATGAACCGTGTACTATTTTATACAATACATTAGAGTAGGAACTGTTTTATACGGTACATTAAATTATGCGGTGCATTATACCATATACTGTTTTATACATCTCGATAGAATATACGTGTACTTTATTATCGCGTAATTGTCCAAATACAATAAACGAAAATTAATGTGTCCATTAAACTTGACTTACAACAGCAATTTCTAAGCTTTCAGCTATTATTTTTATATATAGGTTGCACGGATAAAATGTGCACACTTTATTATCATATAATTTAATAAATTGAATTAAGAAAACTGTATATTTATATTAAACTTTAATCATAACTGCAATTTATAAGCTTTCAGCTATTATTTTTACATATAGGGGCATCAATAAAATATACACATTTTATTGTCGCATAATGTAATAAACAGAATGAATGAATTATCTATCTTCACAATATACGAATAAATTACAAATAGTTAAAATAATCTCGACCACCATGAACACCGTGTAATTTACTACCATTGTGTTCAAATATTAACGTCCAATGTAAATCATGATTCACTATGTGTACCATGATATTATCTATGTGGACATAACTTCGACATTCAACCAGCACAAATAATACGCGAAAGGAATACAATCTGAAATTTATTGAATCCACAGTGTAAAGAGTTCGCGAAAACACACATACATCGAGATAATGCACGAAACGAGTGTTAAAAAGAAGTGGATGTTTTATTGTTGCACGTTCCGAAGGTGGTACAAGAATCTTATGATATCGATACAGTAGTCTCGAGCTACTATAAAGATCGGTACAGATTTCAAGAAAACCATCTTAACACTAGATTTACGAACGTTCAATGACCACTTATGTCTGAATTGAAAATGAACTACAAAGACAAATAAATAATGTATAATACGTAAGCCAATTTATAGAAAGATTCTTTATCTCGATGAAGATTAACATGCATTTTGCAATAAGTTTTTCAACAATTTTCGTAATTGAGAATAAGAAATCTATGATTCGTCATTTTGACGGATTCCGTAAACCTAGTGTTAACAATTTCAAATAGGAAATTTGTAAAACGGTGGTTCGACCGTTTTGTCAGTTTCGGCGTTAAATTAATTCGATGAAAGTGGAACGAATTAGGGTAGCGAAAGCGATGACAGGGAAACAGCAATTCGCGGCGCAATCACGGAATGAAGATCGCTCGGGATCATAAGAGACCCGTTAAAAATCGTTAATCGTCGAGCACACTTGGAGATATTCCAAATTACCATATTCGCGTCACGACAATGAGTTATATTCGGTGGTTGATAGTTCGCGGTCACGCGTGCGACCACGACGACCGGCTATTTTTGTATCATTTCATCTTACGTGGACCGATTGTCAATTCGGTCGTGCACGTACACCTTGATACATCTATGAACGCGAAATTCGACACCGGACTATAAATTACTATAAAATACCAACTAATACTTTTTCTAAATAAATCAACGAAATCTTTGACCCGTTCGCAAACTACGGTGGTTCCCCCAATTCCTATCAAACTCTGGTTTGGTAAACGGCCGACCAGATAAGCGAATAATCAGTTAATTAAAAACGTATACACATACTCGAAAAACGTGCTCGTTTAACGCTACATTTACGGAACGAGCCAAAAGGACTCGCGACATGTTTATTATTTTTAATTATAGGAAAACTATAAGGAAGCTTTTATTGAAATGAATGTGAACTTTTGTTTCATACTTCATTCAGTTTCTCTTTTGCTCTAGTATCAATTTTTAAATAAATGGCCATTACACGCCCGTGAATCTAGTGTCAATATTATTTTCGTGACTATCGAGAATTATACACTGACATCAAATTGATTGATCACTTTCCGATTCAACTCCCCCGTAAAAATATAATATTTGTATATTAATTTACTTAATATAACAGTTTACTTCCTATACATATGTATAATATATTGTATAATATAATATATTGTATAATGTATAATATATGTATATCACTAGACGTATACCTATAAAGTAAAATGGAATAAAAGAGGATCCTCTGTGTTTGGCAAAAATTAAATTCGCGATGAAAAATGTTGATTAAAAGCGGGAGGTTGCGAACGGTGAAACGAGGGGCGAAGTTTTGAATAGCGTAACCGGAGAAGAATAAAAAGGAGAATAGGTTTCGTAGAGAGAAAGAAAAACACGCGGAGGGCGCCACGCAATAAAGGTCAACGACCCGAAGTACCACCTGTACGTCCTGCACCAGTTCCCCTTTTCGTCAGCAATGTGGGTCAGTACGCTTCCCGACTAAAAAGGGTGTACCTGCATTGCCAACAACAGCAAATCCTGCCACCGTCGTTCGTGTGTCATTCGCAGAGAACGTAATCGTGTCCGATCACCGGATAAATATTTTTACAATTCACCCCAGAACGTCGGACAGCGAAAGTCTGTTCAACGTGCTTGTATCGCGAGTACATTATGACATTTCTTTATTGAGCATGCAAATTCTTCAGATATACTGTGTGTTACCTGTAACGCATCTCACGATTTTTCACCCCCTCGCAGCCAGTTTCAAAAGAAAAAGGCTACAATGCAGGGTATGAAATGCACGAGTAGAGGAAATTTCGAAAATTGTTTTATTGGTAAAGTCGAGGTCTCCTTGGGTTTTTTAAATAGAAACATATATTTTTTATCTTAATATATTTAGAGGACATCGAGACAAAGTATGAACACATTAGTTCTAACATACTACTTAATTCACAGAAGTGGAGATGTGAAATATTTAGCTTTCGAGTTTGACAGTATAAACATTGTGTAATGCAACGCAAACAGTGTAATGTTGTTTGAAATATTTGGTTCTACTTCACATTTAGTAATGATACATGCAATAAACTCTAGACGTCGTTCAACGTCTCTAGCATGTAAGGTGGTTGCAAGGGGGTGAAAAATCGTGAGTTGCGTTACAGGTAACACCCTGTATATAAAGAATGATATTCAGATGCTAACAAAACTTGAAATACGTTAACCTCGTATAAACGCTGATTAGGTATATACGTCTACGTACAGGACTCGGCAACAAATTTAATACGTCGTGAATGTGTTAATTTTCAGCTAAACTACATATATTGCAGCACTACGAAGATGCAAAGATTAAATATTGTTCTGGAGAACGACAGGGAACTATAAAATATAATTTCTACATGAAACATTCGTACATGTTATTGAGTAAACATATATCTAATGTTTAAAAAAGAATTAATAAATTCTATTTTTCCTTCATGGCCTCGCATATTATGTTCGTTCATCGAAAATTAATTCCGACTAACCTGTCTATAAATTGAATACAACCGCCAAGGGTTAAAATACGAGAACGATATTCTAAGCCCAAGTGTCCAAGTAGTATAGAGGGCATTGGAAACATTTTAATTACGTCAACTATTTCATGAAATGCAGCAAAAAAATTTGTATCTTGTCGAAGAAGCGGAATAAGAAATGGGGAATATTTAAAAAAAAGGAAGAAAAATGAGCCGGCGTTCGACGCCCGTGCGAAAGCAGCGGTCTACGCCAATGATCGGTTCTCCGGCCACAAAACTCGTATTTACATCGGACACGCATTAGCGCACGTATGTACACGCGAGCCGGTCAGCTGTTCGAACGACGACGTCCAGACGCGAAATCCTCGAGTGCGGCGTGCCGCGTCCTCGAGACGATTCCGTTCCTCGACCTCGTGGAAACGAGGCTAACCGCGCGCGAGCCGCACGGCTCTGCGGACGAGAAGATGGCGGGGGAGGCGGGGTTGACGGGCAAAACGCGAATTAGGTTAGGTTGGCTCGCGCGGGGGATAAATCGGGAATGCGTGATCGAACCAACAGCCGAAAAGGGCGACCAACTGGTCTGTTCGCGAGATTTCGTAAATAAAAGGATCGCACGGTACGTCAGGGTGAGGAAGCATGGTTCGAAGGGTCAATGAGAATAGTGGCAGGTCGATAGCAATGGCGCCGCGAAGCCACGAAGAAAATCAATCCTGCACGACACGCGACGTGTTTTGACGTGTCCGCCGTTACTACCGTTCCCTTTTACGAACGACGCGGTTCAACGTTTCGCCTCGACCGATTGAATTTCGAAGGGAAAAAAAGTGGTATGAACGAGGAACGGACGAAACATGTCGTGAAATACGAGAGCACTGACGTACCGACTGAGGTGGCCGGAAAAGAGGAGGCCGCAGGGCCACGCATACGTACACATAAGTTAAGATCGCGCCGTTACAACGAAGCACACTCACGCACGGGCTTAAGGTGGTATCGCCTGTGCTTACGAACGAACGATACCGAGAGTAATCGCGATGAAAAATAACAGTCGTGTTTCACTTACTTTTGATCACCCGTTCCGTCGTGGAGAGCTTCTGCGAGTTGTTCGAGGTCATGCTGTATCAGGATAGTTGACGGGTGGGCGCCGGCCTCTCGCTCTCTTTTTCAGCACGATCTTGACTATTTCTTCTTCTCGCTTCCTCTTCCTCGATCGCAGGATCCCACTCTTTTTCTCTTGCCGTATCACTCTCTGTCACTGTTTATTTTTTTTCTCTTCCTCTTTCTCTGACCGTGGTTACTCGCGCGAGGTAGCACCTTCCTCTCGAACGGGGGGTTGGGTGGAAGGAGAGGGCGGTATTTTCACCTCGAGAGCCCGGCGCGGCACACACACATACACACGCACGGAGTGGGGGAGGGAGGAGACGGGGGTCGGAGAGGTGACGGAAGTTATCGCACGGTGCGGCACATCGGTGGCTCCGAAGCGTTGTTCATTGGGCGTTTGTGGAGTGAGAAATTATTCTACCGTGTCCCTCTCACTCCCCGTGTATTTACCACACCAATATTCCTCTTCTCCTCGCGTTTCTCCCTCTATCTCGCTCTCCCTCTCTCACACTCTCTCTCTCGCGCTCTCTCTCTCGGTTTATCGCTCTCGCTCGTTCGCTCTCGCTGGCTACCTTACTTCTCTGTCTCCCTCTGGCCTGACAAAAGGTACCACCAACGCCTTTTGCGGGGCGAGTAACTGGATCGCTGGACCACGCGAGCTGCACAGCCCGCACGACGGGGACTCGCAACCGCGGTACCACCACACGACCAGCACTAACGAACCTCCGGTGATACCGTAGCCGTGTAGCGACGACTTTTATACACCGACAAGGTGGAGGTGAACGACAACGATCGCGGCGTGAACACAGGGAGAACGATCGCGACCCAAGACGACGGCGACGGTGGCGGCGAATACGACGGGGAACACGGCGACGACACCGTAATGACGAACACCGCGACACGAAACCGTGACACCGACACCCACGGTCGAAAACACCACGCCGCTAAATTCTACTACAAGATGTCTGTCTGTCTGGCTCTCCGCGGCGCGCACACTGACGGCTCCGCGGCTACGAGACGCTCGCGCACCTCTCACGCGCAGCGATCATTCGAGAGCGCTGATTGGCCGCGCGGCCGCCAGCTGACGCTACTCGCGCGACCAATGGCGGCGCCACTTACCGCTGCGGTCTATCGACGCTCGCGTTATTTAAATTGCTTGAAATATCGACATGGCCTGCTGCGTATCAACTGTTCATGAATTTAATCCAATTTTTATACGCAATAAATAATTCCTAACCTTTCCTTTGCGCTGAACACGAAGCGTATACGTATCGATACTTGTACTTGTTGAAACGATATTTAACGTTATATACTTGTTAAAATAATGGTTTGATTTCTATTGTCACTAAGTTTATTATCCTGATTGTATAGACGTTTATGATTTTACAGATTATTAATTCTTCCGTTAATTGAATGTTGTTTCGTACCCGTTCGTTCTATTATTTTGTATTATATTTGCTACCTCGAATAACTGTTGTGGATAAATATGTCGTATATGTGTAACTGCTTTACTTTTATGTTTTATCATTTTTAAGGTATAACTAGCGCCATCTAACGGGTGAGAACAAAGGAACACTTTCTGTGTTTCTCTAATATAATTAAATGATTCTAGAGTTTCCACTAAAATTGTATAACGATATTACAGCTTACTGAAACTGTTAAAATCGAAAATTGGGAAAATTCATTTTTGCGCGCTTTAAAACACTATCGTCGTCTAATGGTAGAGCATGTATCATACATTGATTGAATTCATTTCTGCTTAATCAGCAATTTTAAGTTATTCAAACCACGGAGGATGACATTATGTGAGTTATATAATGCTTCTAGACTGTTTTTTGACGTACAAAAAGCGCAGGTAACGTTCGTTTCACAAAGAGACGAAATTTTCTGTTTCACTAATATGATCGCTCATGGTTAGATGGCGATAGCGTACAATTTTCAAATTGTGCTTAATTATAAGATTAAAACACTTGAAAATAATACTTACAAAGTATATTCAGTTTATTAAATGAAGTCTTTTATAGCGATACAGCGTCGTGTCTCGCTCTTATACAAATTACGCAATAATGAAAATAAGCGTAATAAAAGTGAAAGGTTTAACATTAAATTTGTTTCGATAAAAACACCGCAAGATTTTATCGAAAGTTTAAATTTCCGTTTTTGGTCTCGTTTCCAGCCACTCTTTGATACCAGGCAGTTCGAAAACATTCTGTCTGAGGGTTTTCAAGCGCGGATGATCTTTCGTAATATCAGCCTCATAAGCTATACTCAACGAATCCGAAATCGCAGCAAAAAAGAGATCCGCATAACTCAACTGAAACGAGAAAATAAGGAAAGTGAAAATCAGCTATTTAATCGAATCCGATCATGTCCGAGTGAAAAATCCTCACCTGTCCACCGTGAAAGTATCCCTCGTTGTTTTTCACCAGTTCGTCAAGCTTTTCCAGATAAAACGGTATAACCTTCATCATTACTTCCACTTTTCTCTTTGCTTTCAAAGCCGGATCAGCTTCCCTATAATACTGCGATACCGTCACTGTAAGAAGGAACGGATTTATCGTAGAGTTTCCATAGGAATCAATTTGCCCGTAGGAAAGAAATCAATATTTACGCCTCCTGAAATCGTGAAGAGCGTTCGCGACAGCGTCGATTTGTAGCGCATCCAAATCGGTTTTGCCGAGCAGATTAAATTGTTTGGCCAAGTAACGACAAATAGGCAACGTTTGCGTGTAAACTTTCCCATCGATTTCCAGCGTGGGTAGCTGACCGAATGGTGTACCTGGAGAAACGTTACAAAAATCAGCGATCCAGAAAGTTTCGTAGCGTACATCGACAACCAACGCGTTAATTCGCGAGTAAAAGCGTGATTCCGATTGTCAGCCATTTAATTAAGAATCTTAGAGCCTGAGATGATATTAACACATTCGAGATCGGTAAATTTTTTCCATTTCTAATACCGAGTACCGGCGAAAATAATGAAACTCTGAAGAGGGTTGCCACAAACTTGTACCTTTAAAACAAGGATAAAAATTATAAAATTTGTTTTGAAATATTAATATTGTAATTGAGTATTATTTAAATTTGTATATTTATAATTTGTACACTTGCTTTATAGGTAGATAATAGATCACTTGTTATTATTGCGTTGAATTTATTTAGCATTGAAAGCACGTAATGTTGCAGCATTCAGAAAAAAAGTACGTGAATTCACGTCAGTGACAGTCAGAAATAGAGTTTAAAATGACTTTAATTCACATCAGCAGTAACCAGAAACAGAACTTGAAGAGCCGTGAGTTCGCGTCAGCGGCAATCAGAAAACAGTGTTTAAAATGACGGGAATTCACGTCTGCGGCAACCAGAAACAGAATTTGAAAAGACGGTCAGCGGTCGCGAATGTGTTAAAAACAAATTCCGTACTCGGTTTTAAGTTGCTCCATTCGTTCGAAGAAATCGGCACCCTAACGTCCTGGAATTTGACACCGCCGTAACTGAGGAGGAACCTTATGGGCTCTCCCAGACCCATCACGTTGAAATACACTAATTTGTAACTCGGCATTGTCGTCAGTTTAAAGGACACTGCAGGAAATGAACAGTACTTTGGCGAAAAACTTCGATTTACGGAACAGTTGATAGGAAATAATAATTTAACCTTTAAGGTTCGATGCGGTATACTCGAATGCCACGTACTTACAACGAAGACTAACTTGATTCCAAAAGTTATGTAACAATTATATGTTCCCCTACTCCCTGATCTGAATTCCTCTTATCTTTGTCTCGTATGAAAGGACCTCTTTGTTGGTAAACTGTCATGGAGGCTCTGATTGGCCTGTGACTTCGAAGTATGCCATTCTATCCCACTCTGTTCGCAACTTTCACCCAGGAACAGCAGTTTCTGCTGAAAGACGCCAATTGTTCGGAGGTTCTGATTATTATTAATACCGGTTCTTCTATAAATTTGTTGATTCTGTGTACAAGATTGTCTTATGTTAATCTGTTCAGGCAGTCATCTCCGAAATTACTCAATTTGATCGCAGTATACAGTACAACCTTAGATGAAAATCCTCTGTTAATTGTTACTATCTTTGTCATTCAATAATAATTGCCATCTGATGGTAACAACTCTTTTTATAATTAGCTTACAGAAATAATAATTATTATAATTGTCCAACATTAACGATTAATATAATTCTCTTTCCCCAATGATTATTATAATTACCCTACAATAATTATTCTTATAATTAGCTTAAAATAATAATTATTATAATTGCCCTGCAATAATTCGTTTATGTTGGGACAAACTGATTTACATATATTACGTGTAACGTGAAGTAGGTGAAATATGTTATTTAATGTCATAATATAACTTCGAAGCGGTTATCCGACATAATTCAGTTTCATTTGGAAATTAAAAGGGTCCACTCGGTGCCGTTTGCGATTCATTTTCAAATTAAAAAGCACCGCTTGAAGAAATCACAAATTTGCTGAATAAAAATTTCCGTACGTCAAGTCAAGCTGTGTGACCAAAGAAAATAAAAAGCCAGTTCGTGGAACAAGGAGCCGTTGTTGACAAACGAAATGAGCAGCTGGCAATTTATCTTAATTGCAATAATCTTAATGAAGACGAAGAATTTTCGTGCGATCAGTGACGAACTATCTCATAGTAATTTAGGCCGACTTTACAACGAATCGATGGACATCGAGAAACGACTGCCCGGGGATGTGATACCAGAAAAATACGTGATCGTGATGTCACCAGATTTTCTGAAGGACGAGTTTCGCGGTTGCGTTCGTATTGACATCGAATTAAAAAAGGTATTTTTATTTAAAACATTCAACTTCAAATGACTATTCGATAAATTTTATTCGTACGCGTTTAAGGCCAGAGATTACATCGTTTTACATTCGGAAGGTTTAACTATTGCATCAACGAAATTGTATTCGCAAAGGACGCGAGAGGAAGTTCAACTGAAATCCGTTTTTCCTGTAAAGAGACGGGAAATGTTGATTATTAAATTCTACAGAAAACTCCCCTCGGGGAAATATTTGTTAAAAATGAATTTCACTGGGAGTTTAAAAGGGAGGATTACTGGATTCTATTTGAGTACCTACGTTCACAGTAATCAATCAATTAGGTATTTAATTACGCAATACAGAAATATATAAATAATTAAATGTGCTGTACAGAAATATATGAATATATTAAACATGCTGTACAAAGGTACATGAATAATTAAATATGCTGTACAGAAGTATACAAATAATCGAACATGCTGTACAGAAGTATAAAAATAATTAAATATGCTATACAGAAATATACAAATAATTAAATATGTGTACGGAAGTAAAAAAAATAATTAAATATGCTGTATAGAAATATACAAATAATTAAATATGCTGTACAGAAAGTTAGCGGTGACACAGTTTGAGCCAACTTATGCAAGAACCGCGTTTCCATGTTTCGACGAACCCAGCTTTAAATCGGTATTCGTCGTTTGCATAGTTCATAAAAAGAAATCGTTATACCACGCTCTATCTAACATGCCGATCGCAGTAAGTTATTCGTCAAAAATTAAATTAAATATCAATAATATTCGTTAAGAATAATTATTTTGTAGAAAGTTGAGAAGATGAGAAATGATAAAGAAAATACGATCACGTGTTTCGAACCAACACCACCAATGTCCTCATACCTCGTCGCTTTTGTTATCAGTGATTTCGAGTGTCTAGGGTCGCATTTAAACCTCCTGAACGAAAGCAAAATTCCGTTAACTATATGCACGAGGCCCATGTACAAGGATAAAATAAAATTCGCATTAAATGTGGCGATTCGAACGATGCAGTATTACCTGACTGTCTTGCAAATCGATTATCCGCTTCCAAAACTTGGTAATTATACATGAATTACATACGAAGGAACGAAGAAAGTGAATTAGCAACTAACAATTATTATCAACCGCCGATTAACGTGTACGAAATACAAGTTATTTTTATCATCAAACATGAATATTTCATAGGAGAAAATGTATTGTCGTTAATCAGATCTGGTCGCCATACCCGATTTTGCTGCCGGCGCGATGGAAAACTGGGGTCTGATCACATTTCGCGAAACAGAACTGCTTCACAACGAGAATATTAGCTCATGCTCGAATACGAAAAGCGTCGGTTTGACGGTGGCCCACGAGTTGGCGCATATGTGGTTCGGTAATCTGGTCACCATGAAATGGTGGAACGATCTCTGGCTTAACGAAGGTTTCGCAACTTACATGGAATACAGGGCAATTGACGCAGTATTTCCGGAATGGAAGCTGGTCTCTTAATTTTCATGTTGCAAGGTGTTAAATACAAGGATTCGTATGTGTTAAAAACAAAAACTGTAAACAATATTATGTACATCGAATGCCTTGAATTTTAACACCTTCCGTTTATCGATCATTATGTATCGAAAATATGTCCCACTTTTCTTTTCCGCTAGATGCAATCTTTTCCGATGTACACTAAATACGTATCCATGAGACACGACAGTAAATTACGTGCTCGTCCGATCGTGAGACGCGTCGAAGACCCTGAAGAGATCGAAGAAATGTTCGACAGGATTTCGTACCAAAAAGTGGGTGGCAAAAAATTCACTGCCTCGCAATATTCTCCGTCCAATCGTTTCAAATCGCAATTCGAATACAATCAGTAACGAAAGACTACTATAAGCAATTCCTAACGTTAGGGTGCATCGGTGATTAGGATGTTAGAGGACGCGATCGGCGACACGAAGTTCATTCACGCAATCAGATATTACCTGCAGAGCAATCAGTTTCTTAATACGGACTCTCGTGATCTTTTCGAGATTCTGCAAAACAGTTCCCGTATCGATATCGATGTCGTCGACTTCATGACAAGATGGACGAAGTTCCCTGGATTTCCTGTAATCAACGTACGTCAGGATAGAAGGATATTTCAGCTGTCGCAACGACGATTTTCGATCAGCAAAAAATTCCAACAAACGATCGAGTAAGTTTGATCAATTCAAATCAGGATTTAATTACTGTAATATAGTAATCGTCGATACTTCTAAGTCCTTATATTCTCATAATTTGTACCTATATAAGGGAGTAAAATATCCAAGACGTTTGATGGAATATCATATGCATTCACAGCGACGGAAGCTGGACTATCCCCATAAAATATGTAACGAGCAGAAGGGACGGTGCCAAGTTGGACTGGTTCCTCGCGAATTTCTCTTGCGGTAATGACGGCATCTATAAATAATTCCAGCCACTTCGTTAACACGAACTCGATTGCAGCGGAGTTGTCGGTGAAAAGGCCGGTGGATTGGATTAAGCTGAATCACGACTCGATCGGGTACTACATTGTGAATTACACGAGAGATGCTTGGTACGCGTTCAGCAATTTATTGTCCCGCGATCATCGAGTACGTTCCACGACCGTCCGTAAATCAATCACGCTAAATATATTGGCTCGTTGCGGGTGAAATGATCGATTTATTCGCGGAACTATCGACACCGACCAGTAACCTTCGAAATAATATTCATCGGTCGAAACTCGTGTTCGACGTCTGTGCTTTTTTATGGCCAACGGATTAATCGATATTGCGTAACCTTTAATCGATACCGATCGAACACACTGACCAATTTGTGTGCTCGTATCTTTCGAACTTAATGGATTAGGTTTCTACTGTATCGGGTATTCATTGCCTTCACTTTGTTCAATGATATAGCGGTCGCTCCAATTTTCATTGTGAATTGTCTTGATTGGAAATAATTAATTAACTATTGGAGGACACGTAAGCGAATTTTACTTCGGACCATTACTGTTACATGATACGATCCAATTAAGGCTACCTTCAATTTGTATGAGGAACACGAATGAACACATAATCGTTTTTATCGGGTTTCAAAGTTTAAATTTAAATTTTGCGCAGCATGTACTGTCTTGCAACAACGTAGACTTCTTTCAGTATTTTATATTGATATTCAGTGTTTTTCATATTGTTGCGATAAAAAATACATATTATTTATATGAAAATAAAAGTAGTTCGGTTAGATGAATCCGTTGTTAGCGAAAACAGAATTATGAAGAGACGAACAAATGTCAGGTTACAATGTAATGTTTTATCGTTTTTTAATTCATTTAATGATTAACTATGATTATTTCTTTTTGGTTTAATTGAAATTGTTTCAGATATTGAGCAGCATGAACAGGGCCGATTTGTTGCACGACGCTTTTCTTTTAGCAGAAGGCGTCGAATTGCATTACCACGTGGTCATGAACTTAACTTCTTATCTGTCGAACGAAATCGCTTATCAACCATGGGCTGTAGCTGCCGAGTGGTTCGAGAAAATGAATCGATTGCTTGGTCGAACTCGTGTAATCGATCGTTTTAAGGTAATGCACTTGCATTATATTTGCAATGAAACATTTGACAACGTTTTCTGTATCCTTAGTCGTACGCAAGAGGTCTCGTTGAAAATGTTTACGGAGAAGTTGGATGGCGTACTCGTGTCAGAGATACTTTTGCCGATAGGTTGGTTCATATTTGAGACACGGTATAAAATAGCAAATAATGAAAATTTCAAGTATATAATGTTTCTGATTGCGAAACGTTGAACAAAATTGCTGATTAGCAGAGATATTCTAAAATAAAAGCTATAATTAACAATGGTAAATACAGGATTTAATCTTGCAGAGACTAAAGAATTAAAATAAAAAACAGAGGAGAAAGAATTGAACAAATATATTTTAATACAAATTCAATAAAATTCTTTAGGTGACCAGTAAAATTCAGCCGTGGAAATGTACCTTTTTCCTTTCAGATAATTCTTCAATTTACCGAATTCTAATTATCTCGTTCATAGCTGTCACGCTATAAAAACAAAAGACATGATATACAACAAATAAAAAGAATAAATTTCAATTAAATAAATATTCTGTTCAAATTTTCTAATATTTACTCCTTTTCATTTGGGAAATATTAGATCCATAACGATAATAGGTCAACACTACCGATCACAAATAGTTGATCGATTAGTAAAATTTGCATCGTTAATTAAGAAAATAAATTTCCATTCGTTTCAAGAGAACTTCGTGCATTGATATTGAACGCAGCTTGTTTCGTGGGCCACAGTCACTGTCTCGAAACGGCGGGACGGAAGTTGAGGAATTTTCTATCGAACAAAAATGGCCGACCATTGCCAGCTGATATTCGATCTATCGTCTACACGTTCGGTAAGGGGGATAAATATATTCTTTTACCCTCTTGTTTTTATTATTCATGGCACGATGCGTCGATAGGCCTTGTCACGTTGTCGCACGAGACTGGATCAATATTTGAAAACATGTCGCAGCTTCTCGCGAAAGAAACTGATGTACAGGAAAAGGAACGTCTGATGTTTGGACTGACCGGGTTCCGGCATAAAGATATTCTTAATCGGTTAGTCGATGCGTAGTTTCCTCGCAAAACTTCCTTCCCTTAGGCCGCTTACGTGCTAATTACTTCTGAGATAATTGAGCTCTTTGTTATTTTCTATCGTGCTGTCTGAGGTATTGCATTTATGGACAACCCACGAAAGTGTTTCGGTGAAGACGAGAGTTTGAAAATAGTCTAGCTTATAAATTTATGAACTTGGAAATACTGAAGTTTAGGAATGTGTACGATTTGGGAAAAATTGAAATTTTATTACAGTGTATATTTACACTTCTTAAAATATAACTTCTAGAGTTTTGTATTCGCTAAGTTACGTGCTTTACAGTATCCAAATTATTTTTTTCTAGATTTTCTAGATTTGTATATTTCTAGATTTCAAGTTTCCAAATTATTTTAGTTGAGACTTGAAACTTGAAATTTAGAAATTTAGAAATCAACAAAATCCAAAAATTTACAAATCGACAAAAGTTCGAAATTTACAAATCTACAGAGTCTATAAATCTAAAAATTTACAAATTTGTAGAATCTACAAATCTACAAATCTAGAAATTTCCAAAATCCGGAAATCCACAAATCTACAAATTTCCAAAGTCTATAACTCCAGAAATTTGGAATTCCGGAAGTTTGAAAATCTTCGAACCTAGAGATTTAGAAATTTAGTATTCTAGATGTTTGAAAATCATTGACTTTCGAATTAAAAATCTTGCACATTTATACAGAATCTAACTCAATATTTGGAGATAGTATTTCCCTACAAAACATAACTTTATGAAACTTCAGATATCTCGAGCAAGCAATGGACGAAAGGTTCATTCGTAAACAAGACTTCGCAGGGGTGTTAATAAGAATGGCATCGAATCCTGCAGGATTGGACGTAGTGTGGACTTTCGTGCAGTACTATAACATTCTAAAACCATTCTCTTTCATAAAAAGGAAAAACCTAATAGATAGTCATGTTCGTCTTTTTATTAGATCTCGATTAAATGGTCTCATCGTGAAGTATGAAACCAACGAACACATCTTGGGAAAGATCGTCACAGCGGTCGTCTCGTTGTTTACAGATCGTCAAAGACTTCAAGAAGTACGTAACTCTTTAAACGAGTTTGAAAGTCATCCTAATTTAATTATGACCGTAACGAAAGTCTTTTTATAGGCAAGACAATTTTTTGTGAAGAACTCCGATCTTAAAATTACGGACACCATGAAGAGAAGCGCTATCGAAGAAATTGAAAACAATATCGATTGGTTGGATGCAAATATGCAGAACATCGAGGACTGGCTAACAGCAAATAATTATGATTAATTTATAATAATTTACTCTTATTACCAATTTACAATTCCAAGGTACGAAATTTCTCACGAAAGCATACCATCGTTGATATAAATTGTAATTAATATCTTAAGCAATAAGTTACTAGTCATGTTACTACGAGTGTTTAATTAGTCATTCGCGTGTATTTAATTCATTAGTTTAATTAAATTATGAATTACATCTAATTAAGTTGTTCGTTCAACAGGTTTAATCCCCTTGTTTTCGTATGTTGAAAAAAAGACGATGATCGTGATACGACTTTTCGTTCAGCGATTATGATATCTGATAGAAATGTTTAACTAAGGGAAATATTCATGTTCGTTTCAAAATGTATTATCTGCCGCGATTAATACAAGACGTCTGAAGATACGCGTTCTGATATCTTTCTCACGGTAGCCGCTGCTCAGTCAACGGCGCTTGTAATATAAATATAACATTGATCAGATCAATGATACTTCCGATAATCGTTGTAATATCTACACCCGATCAACAAGATATTTGCACAATTTTTTCCTTGTTTACAAATTCTTCAACTTCTTGCTTCTCGAACTTCTTAATTTTTTAATTATTTAGTTTTGAATTGGTGAAGTTTTTATACTGCAAAAATTAAAAAAGTTCATAAGTTTCCAAGTCTCAAAGTTATTCGATTTTCAGCGCGATCGGGCCTAAAAATATCAAATTTCCAAATTTTCCAGGTCCCAAGATTTGCATCTTCGAATTTCTTAGGTCCCGAGTTATTGAATTTCTGGATATTTCAAATTTTCAAGTTTCTATCCCCCAATAATCCCAAAGTTCCAGAGATCCTCAATCTTCCAAATTGCTCGGATTCCTGACTTCCCAGATTCTTCAAATTTCGCTAATTCCCTATCATTTAGATCCGAATTACCTAGTTCTCTAATTCTAGGACTCGATTCCTTAAATTCTTCAGATTCCCAGATTCTCCGAATTTCTCAAATTAAAATTTTTCGAATATCCCGAGTTTACGAAATTCCGATTCACCACGTTCACAGTAACCTCAGTTCTCCCACTTTCGAAATGATCAAAAGTCCCATAGTCCTTCCCAGGATAAGACCCAGCCACTACCAAAAGTGCCAAAAAAATCTGCCTCATTGTCGACAGAAATAGTTACACCAACGTGCCCAAAAAATTAAGAAATCGATCAAAAAGCGTACAAATTCGAAGAATTACAAATCCGGACTTTCCCAACACGAGATTCGCGTACCGCTAAGAAATTTTCCAATTTTCCGAGCTCTCATCTGTCAAGACTGCTCCACTATCTCCCCCACTTATCGTCATCGACGAAGAAAGAGAAACGTCGGTCGAAGAATGTTTCCAACTTCGACCCATTGATCAGTTATCGGCGGCGCGATTAAAACGCGGAGGGTCAGCTTCTAAAGCCGCCTCTCCAATCGTTCGCGCGGCTCGTTATTGAAGATCGAACGACTTCGATCGAAAAGTAGCCACGTTACCGTCCGTCTATCTAATCGATAAACGCCATTCGAGTGGCCAGGCTCGAAGAACAACTGGAGACTATAGACAACGCGAATGTATCGAGACGGGATGAGTTCGCGAGCGGGTCCGCTCGGTTGCGTGCAACTCGTTATCGAGAATTATCGAAATTTCTTTCATTACTCATCGTCGATACACCGACCAGCCCTGGTAAACAGCCCAGCATCGCCGTGTTTTGCCTGCGTCTCTCGAAAACCGACACACAGACGTTCCAGACATCCGTTCGCGAATGATCGTCCGCGTTTCACCACTCATCGGCACCGTCTGCGTTCGCCTAAGTCGACGGAGCGGCGATTTTTATCGATCAGGATACGGGAGATCCGTCCGGAACCGAGCGTGAGCCACCGGGTCGATCACGCACCACGAGGTAAGCCGATGCTTCGTTTAACTCGCGGTGCTAGGACGATAGAGTGATTTGTGAATACGGAGAGAGACTGAATACGATGTCGAATTGTCGTTTATTGTTAAGTGTTGAACGACGGTAGTGCGCGGGAGGTCGAGCTTATGACAATTTAATACCTAGAGACGGCTAAATGACTAACTGATTGTGACGGAATATAGAGAGAGACACAAAATATGTTGGCGAATGTTGAATGTTGGTGAATGGTTTTATTAGAACTTGAACGACGGTAGTGCGCAGGGAACGAACTTATGAAAATGTAATATCTAACGAAGACTTACTGACTGATGATTATGTGACTGAGTGAAGAAGTCTGAAGAAGACTATCGACTTCGATACTGCTCGATACTGACCTACGACGTTATACTGTTCTACAGACTCCTAGATACTGATTGAGTGTTGTACTGTCCAACTTCTCTTCTGTACTTACAATACCTGCATTTAGTCGTGGAGGTAGGATAACGGCACATGACTGGCAGTGTTTACGATAGAGTAGCCTATTCGGCCCGACAAGTACTAAAAAGTACAACAAAAATTTCGCCAGCTTGCATAGTTTAGGGTAAGACTAATTGCCTGCACCTAAGCATCTGCAAGTGATAGTTCATCATATAGTTCATCTTTAGTTCATCATCTTTATTTCATCATCTTTAGCTCATTATCTTTAGTTCATCATATAATTCATCATCTTTAGCTCATCATCTTTAGCTCATCATTTTTAGCTCATCATCTTTAGCTCATCATATAATCCATCATCTTTAGTTCATCATATAGTTCATCATCTTTAGCTCATTATCTTTAGTTCATCATATAATTCATCATCTTTAGTTCATCATCTTTAGCTCATCATCTTTAGCTCATCATTTTTAGCTCATCATATAATCCATCATCTTTAGTTCATCATATAGTTCATCATCTTTAGTTCGTCATATAGTTCATCATCTTTAGTTCATCTTTAGTTCATCTTTAGTTCATCTTTAGTTCATCTTCAGTTCATCTTTAGTTCATCTTTGGTTCATCATCATCCGCTACAGTGTTTATCTTCCGTTCGTTGACTATGTTCGATCGAAGCCGCTGACAGTTGTGATTTTTGCACGATAGAAAACGCGTGTGGTGTCACGGGATGAGCAAAACGGTGCATTACGCCCTGGTGGCGTTCTGGGAGAAGTCCGGCTGTAAAATCGTGGCCGATTATCCGGCGAAACAGGACCCAGCTTACAGGGCCATCGCGTTGAGCACCGTGGATGGACTCAAGTCGCTGGAGAACGACAAGATCAGCCTCGATCGGGGCAAGTAAGCGACCTTGTTTTCATTGTGTTATTCGACTGATAGCTTTGCGTTTGCTTCTTTTTTTTTCGAAACAACATAACGTTATAAAAGAAGAACAGAAACAACGTAATGTTACTTCGTTCGTTGCAATCTTTAGGGAGAATTGTTAAAAGTTTGACAATTTTTCGGGCGAATTTTTGAAGATTCGACGATATTTTTTTTTCACATTCTGTTTCCGAAAGAATTTTTGAAAATTCAAGTTTCAGAGCGAATTTTTGTACATTCTTTGAAAGAATTGTTCTGTTGTGTTACGAATTTATAGCGTTGTGCAAGGATGAAACGAGGAGTGCTGCGAAAGTTGAGAAATGTGCAATTCATTTATGATTCTTGATATACTCGAGAATCTGAGCATCTTAATTATGTAATACTTTTTACAACGTTGTACTCAGATACAAAGGTTGCTATTATGAGCGGAATGTGAAATTCCGTTTGCGTTTGATAAGATACAACAATCTGTCAGAGAATCTGAGAATCTAGTATTGTTTATTTAGAGTACTTGCAACTTAGTGCAACGAAAAGTTAACGTTGGCCGATTGTTGCAAATTCAATTTTAATGGGCTGTTTAAAAGAAAAACAGCAGAATTTTTTTATTTTTGAGAACATGCAATGAAGTGAACAAAAGATACACACTCTGTCGTGATAGAAAGAACAAAATAGAATGAAAGGAAATCAAAGAAGAAACATATTTGTTATGATATAGAAAAGTTAAAAATGTTATTAAATTTAATGTTCAGTAAGATTAACTTACCTAATTAACGTACGGCGCTACGATTGCAATAATTAATAAGTGTCTTCAATTATCGTTTTAATTTACGACCACGCTATATTTTCAAATCTGACTATGTTCTTCAGCTATATTATTTATAACTAATTGTTTTTATTTTCATTAATAAATAACGTGGTGATCGGGGCAAAAACAATTATGAATGAAAGATAGCGTAGTTGAATCTAATTAAACTTGAACTTGTAAATCAATTTTCAATCTGAAACTGACATTTCGAAGAAAAAATGAAGATAGAGCATAAATGCATGCTCGCCAAAATATAATAATTTGTTCTCGATAAGCAGCCGATACCACGTGCTTCGTTCCTGCAACATTCTACTTAAATATAATACAAAAGAAGTTCGTTGTACTAGTAAGAGAAAGTTTCTTACATTTTACTTACATTTTATTCATATTTAGCGTAGTCGCAATTTGCATATTTATAAATCTCATCAATTTAGAACCTCACAAATATTTCACTTCCCAGATATTTCTGAATTTGCCAATTGCAAAACTTTGAAATTTCCAAATACTAGTTCTACATTCACAAGTTTTCAGACATCCAAATTCCAAAATTACGGAATTTCTACGTTTCTGAATTCTCAAATTCTCAATTTCTATAATTTCGAATTAAACAATTTTTGAATCTCATTATTCAGGTTTCAAAATCCTGAATTTTCGAAATTCCAAACTTCCCAATCGAAATTATAAAGTTTCGAGTTTTCCAATTCTCAAATTCTCAAATTCTCAAATTTCCAAATTACTATCTCTCCAAATTTCCATACTTGCCTTTCTCCAAATTTCTCAAATTCCAATATCCCCAAATTCCCATGTCCTCAAATTCTCATATCCCCAAATTTCCAAATCCCCAAATTCCCATATCCTCAAATTCTCATATTCCCAAATTTGCAAATGTCCAAATTCCCAAATTTCCAAACCCGCAAATCCCCAAATTCCCATATCCTCAAAATCTCATATTTCCAAATTTCCAAATCCCCAAATCTCCAAATTTGCAAACGTACAAATTTCTAATTCCCCAACACCCAAATATCCAAATTTCAATATGCCCTATTTTCCAAATATCCAAATCTCCAAGTTATAAAGCTTCGGCATTCCCAAGTCCAACTTTCCAAGTTCCCAAATTCTCAAAAACCTGTTATTTTTAAAAATCAGCAATCTACCTGAGTCTGCAAAAATTTCAAGAAAGAATCAGAAAAACGACAAAAACTAAGAAGCCTAACTTTACGCATCTCGACTCATCCAGTGCTATAAAACACAGAACGTATTGACCCGTAGGTACACCGTACACGTGTTAATAGGCGAGTTGCACTATGCCTGCCTAACCTCGAAACCAGGTTGTCCATCGTCCGCTGCGAATCTGGAGTCCTGTTCCCAGGTGTTTCTGGAAAGGTTGCGAAGCGTTTACCGGGAACTACCAATTTTGGCGGATCTCTCGAGGGACCTGACTAGTCTCACAGTGATCGACCTCTCGAACCCGATGAAAAAGATAGTGGTACAAGTTCGACCTTTTAATCCGCGGACGTTTTCAACGCTGTTTCGTTGACCCGGGATTAAAGGAGTGTGATTTTAGGAGGAATACAATCGACAGGAGCTTGATATTATCCCGAAACTGGAGGGCGAACTGGCTGAGATTCGAAAAACTTTGATGGATGGTGTTCAAAAGCTTATCGACAGGGGTCAGAGGCTGGACGAGCTTGTACGAAAAACTCAAAGCTTGCAGATCATGGTAATAATTCTGTGATATACATCTATAACGATAGTATTTATAATAGGTATAATTCTGTAATATAATTCAGCCGATAACTCTAATTTTATTTCGTAACGACAGATACGAAACATGTCGGATGTGTTCTATGAAGGATATCCTTGAATTTTTATCGAATCTGCCGGTTCTTGAAACATTTTCAGTGTAGTTTTTTATAGACAAGCAGAGGTTGTACAATTTTTATTTCTCACGGTTTTCTGTTAGATAGATATAAAAATGGTGGATGCTCTTGGACTTATGTTGCAGGTCCTCGTTATATTGTCATAACGTTTTCGTGCCATAGATGTTTATATAATCTTCACGCGGATTATTTATATGTTGTAGCAGATGAAACTGTTACATTAAGCGAGGTTCGATAACTAATTTCATTAAAGAGAAAATACGTCGGAAATATCGTATTGTAACGAAATGATGATACGTAGAATTTTGATTGTCACAAAATTGAGATACCGGCAGAAATAATTTTGTTAAAAGAATAGTCGGAAGTATGTATCGAATCGAATTGAAATTGCAATATTATTGAAAGCGGTGTTAATGATATTTGAATCGATTGATCCGTCGTTGCCCCCTGGATCCGCCCCCGTTTGTAACCCATATTTCGTGCAAGAGGAATAATCATTGTTATCGAAAAACCGTAATTGTTCGTCGTATTCGAGAATAATTCTCATTCAAGCAGGAACGATCAATAAATAACTCGCGGATACGACCCCAGCGTTAAAATCATTTACTTTCAGCGAGGGTAGTGCGTGTCGTGATTACGGCTCTTTTTATTTGCACACGCTGGAAAAGATAACGGTGACTATTAATTGCGCCAATATCGAGGGACGATTAACGGGTCGCAACCCACGAGCAGATTTTTCGCTCGTTATTTGGTCATTTTGTTAATCGTTCACCAATGACGTGGCAATGGGATAAAACGTTTGAAAAAATCGCAATGCGGGGAATGAAAATAATGGAAACTTTCCACTTTTAATCCTTCACTCTGGCGATTTCGAGTCGTCTTATCAACTTGGAGTTATGGAGATCCTAATTATAGATCATAATCATATAATAATTAATAGTAATGATATATCGACTGTGTTTGTTGATTGTTAGGTTTTGTAATAATTAGATATTTTTAGTAACGTGACAATTCCAGATAAGTGTATATTTAGAAACATAAGAAAAGATTAGCACAAAGGAGACATAACAGAACAATACACATTTCCGTATCGTTCGTCATGGAAGTCTACATTATCGATATCGACGGATATCATCGATTTTCCATCATTAATAAATGTATGAAAGTTGCAGAATCCAAAAATTCCAACATCTCGAAGTCCTAAGGTCTGAAAATATTAAAATTGTGACGTTCCAAAGTCACGGGTCTTGAATATCTCAATATTCCAGTATTACATAGAATCACAATCCAACATTCAAAAATAAAAATAATCAACAATTTCAAGATTTCAAGATTCCAATGTTACTGAGTTCGAGAATCCAAAAATTCCAACAATTCAAACTTCCAATATTTCAAAATCTCAAGACAGCAAAATTTCAATGTCCCACGCTCTCAATACTCCAAAACTATCGTTCCGAAATTAAAATACCCCAAAATCCCAAAAACCGAAAACTCCAATGGCCCAACGTCTCAAAATTTCTAAATTACAACGTCCTAATAAAAATAATCAACAATTTCAAAATTTCAAGATTCCAATATCAGAGAGTCCCAAAGTTGAAAATTCCAACGATTCAAACTTCCAATATTTCAAAATTTCAATGTCCCACACTCTCAAGACTCCAAAACTCTATCGTTCAAAAATTAAAACACCCCAAAATCCCAAAAACCGAAAACTCCAATGCTCCAACGTCTAAAAATTCCTAAATTACAACATCCTAAAGTTCCCAGACCTCGAAATTCCACCGAAGTAAAATTGCAATTCCCAAAAGATTCCTAAGCTCCCAAAGTCCCAAACTCAAGAAATCCTACATTTCCAAAGTTAAAAAAATTGCGATCTTCCAAACTTCGAAACTTGCAGCCTCATACAATACTAAATTTCCGAAACGCAAAATCAAAGTTAGGACGCAACAACGATCGTTTAAGTATTCTCGATAGGTTTTAACCGACCCAAGTATTAATTCTCGTGAACTTTGTTTGCAGTCCAGGAAGGATTTCCAGATGATGAAAAAGACAACTCGGAAGAAGAAGAGCGCGATGATGGCCGCGGTAGCTGGAGTCACTATGTTCCTCTCCACATCCCTCTTCGTTTTCCTCGTCTACCTCGGCATTTTATGACCATAAACGCACCTTGCGAATGACGTTGCTGAAATATGGCTGACGCGTGTAACCGACGCGTTGTCGGAAATATACGAGCAAATAAATTATTTATTAGCTGCTACTCGCCTTCTGTCTTTCATGCGTCTTGTCGACAATTTATATTCACATTGCATGGTACTATTGTACATTCAGATATTGTACTGTATTCGTACAGATATGTATGAATATACGTACGAATATATGTATATGGTGTCTTCACGTGCATACTTCGACGAAAACTTGCGGTAACTGTACGCGAGTCAGTTATTAAAGTTCAATAGACACTGTGGTGAAAGCTCAACAATCAAATTGTTCTTACGAGACTCTATATGCCAGAAACGACGATCAAAATGGCGTGCATTTACGTCTAGTCAGTTTGGTTAAGTATAGCATATTTTTTTATGTCGTTTACATGATGTCTATTTCTTTTAGGAATAATTGAAATGACACTTGATTAATAACTATATTATATTTATTATTTTATTTGAATAAGTGTATCATATTTTATATTATAGATTTTGTATAATGTTTTCTGGGAACAATTGAACAGACAGTTGGTTAATAACTGTTTTCGGTTCTCTTCGTTTCAATGAAAGTATTTTATCTCGTTAGAATGAAATGTGTATCACACACGAGCGTTTATTTATTTTGTTTTGAACACACGGAGGAATAAAAGCGTTCAAACAAGCGGGATTATCCCAGTAATATAACCCTGCTGATTATTCCTTATTAATAACGATTCAAGCATGAAAGCTCCACAAATCACACAACGACGACTTTCATGATAAGAAGTAGTGTTTTCAGTCAGTAGGGCATTCGGTAAAAACTACATTCTAGATAATTGAAATTTCATCGTGTTCTCGATACTTTCTCGAATAATGTGCTCTGGTGCGTTATAAACATAACGTTATGCAAATATTAAAAAAAAAAAAATACAGGTAAACCATGACACGTGAGAATCGAATCATCCGCTACGAACCATCTCGCTCTATATCGAAGACACGGGATTAAGGTACCTCTCACATCGAGATAATACAATGCGTGTATTTATGTACACCAAGGTCCACGGATAATTCAGAGATCCCAGTATTCGCGTAATTTTCAGATTCAAATGGCGTCGACGGATGAGTTCATTCCGGACCTGATCGATCTCGAGGAGGAAATCAGACGCAGGGACGATCAAGCTGAATCGACGAGGCGCGAGAACTATGTTGCAGCCCGCAAAATACAGGTTAACGGCTGCTTCGTCGATAGCCGACAAACGATTCGACAAAAACGGGGCAAATATACACGGCAAAGATAACCTCGCGAACGATAATCCGCTGCATAAGCTATCGGTCCTTATCCGGTGATCCTGACTAATAATAACGTGTTCGATTTCGTAACCGGAGTCATTCCACGCGATAACGAATGTTCGAGGTCAAGATCGCAGCACGCTATCACGATCCATCGTGTTATCTACAATTTCTCTTGTCTTTTTCAAATTCATATTGAAGTCCTAGTCGCGTCGATCTTAATTGCCTGGTCCTCCCCTTTACAATTGGCCTTAACACTAAAACTACCGATGTATAATGCATAATTATTTTGATGTTAACCCCTTGTCCTACAACTACGGGCTATGCCCGTGACGCACTCGCTCTTCAATTATGGTAGACATTGTTAATATTTTTAATACGCTTGAATGTTTAACTTCGGTATAATCGTAATTTGCGCATACGAGGATCACTAAATGGGAAACAATCTTGACATTCGAAATTTCTTGAATCACTTTAATGTTGTAGCAATTAATAGTTCGTTATGTCTGACGCACTTGCTGAATAAATCGTAGCACAAGGGGTTAAAAATGAAGATGAAAAATACATGAACAAACGATACAACATAAATGAATACACTTATAGATTCTGTATCTTTATGACAATCAGCATAAATGTCAAAACGATCAGCTTAACAAATTATGTCATTTGAAATAGAAAATTTGTGGAAGGGTCATTTGACATCTTTGGTAGTTTTAGTGTTAAAATTCCATCTCTTTGCAATACCCAAAACTAAATACCGCATGTCCATATAGAAATTATTGCAACTTTGTGTAATAAGATTTTATTTCACAGGCTAAGGGGTAGACATTTGTTCCAGTATCCAAAGCAGGCTCTAGATTTTTGAGTCTAAATCTTTTCTTTTTGTTTTGTATGTGCCTTTTATCCAGGTACGTTCCTATTTAACATTGTCTTTTGGCGACAATATTTAAATCGTGAAATTTTCGTGTTTACGAAGTCGTGGAGAAATTTCTGTGACAGGAATTTAACCGTGAATTCAGCCAAACAGTGTTTATTGGCTCGCTTCAGGCTTGGATGCGTGGAATTCTCACCCGGAACCATTTGCGATTCCTGCGCAAAAGCACGACCATCATTCAACGGCATTGGAGAGGTCATAGAACCAGGGTAGCCGTTGATCTGTACCTGGTCGAACGCGTCCATCAGATGTGGCAGAATTATTACGATGAAATGGCGACAAGGATTCAGTCGATATGGCGCGGTTACTGGGTCAGAAAGACCGTGCTCGATATTCCAAAAATGCGACGCTGGTTGCAAAACGTTTACTCGAAGAATTACGAGACCGTGGAGAACATGAGGAAGTTCGTAATGGTTCTTCTCGTGGAATACGATTTTTATGCACCTCCGCTTTCAGGTTCAGAAAAAATGTGATCAAGCACAGAGAGAAAGTCATGGAACATGAATCGATGCAATGGATTTTGTTCATCCTATTCAAAGTGAAGTTTACGCTTTTGATTTTACGAACGACCTTTCTATTTCTTTCCAGAGTCTTATTGTTATTATTGTCTCGGAGATACAACAGTGGAGACCGTTTGAGTTATTCTTAACACTAAAACTACCGACGCGTAATACACTTTGAAGTTAAAAATGAAGTGGAAAAATAAATGAACGACCGATGAAACATGGATTAATACACGCGTTAATTTATTTTGATGAGAATCTGCATAGATTTCGAGAAAACCATCTTAACAAATTTTATCATTTGTAACAGGAAATTGGAACATGAGCAACGGATTAAAAATATTTAATGAGTCTTTAGTGGGATCATTTTGAAAATGTATGACACATATGGATCCTCACTTTTCGGATTGTTTATGGAGTATTAAGTAAATACAACTGAAGGTGTAATAGGCCTAATTCATTTATTTATTTAAACCCCTTTTTGTCATTCTTAATAGGAAATTTGTAAAACGGCCATTTGATCGCTTTGGTAGTTTCAGTGTTAATAACACAATCGTCTCGGGTAACCAACATCTTTGGCAACATTTCTCCAACGAAATTACCAAACATAACAAATGAAATAACAACACAATTATCAAACCTCCACTAAAATATATGATTACAGCTTTGTTGGTTAAAAATTTGTATTAGTTTTAAAGATATCTACATTTCATTATTTTTGTTACCTTCTTGTAACAAATATTCTGCTTCCTCTATCTTTTTATTAAACGTTGTTTCATTTTTTGTATCAAATGTTCTTTTCTTTCTGCACCAAATGTCTTATTTTCTACATCAAACGTCTTTGTGTTTTCTGCATCAAATGTTTTTCCCTCATTTTCATCAACTTTTTTCTCTAGTCCGTATTAAATATTCTTTTCGGTATCAAATGTTCAATTTGCGTATCGAATTTTGTATTCCAGCTCAATTTCAAAGATGTTATTTCGTTGCAGCTGCATCATTTGTTAAGAACGCACCGGCGTCCAGGTGTGATCACGAAGATCGATAACACGCGCTTCACCTTTATCGAGGAAATGATGAAATGTTTCGAGTACAAACGATACGGGGAGAGAAAGAAACGAACCTGCCGTGACTGTCAAATAGACCCGAAGCCATCGTTGCTCTTGCGCGGAACCTACTACGAAAGATGCGAGAGAGAAATTCGAGAGATCGAGAAATGCATTGCAATTGGGACCACGTCAATACTTAGAAGTAAATACAGAGTGGGACAGAAGTATTCGGAATATAGAGATAAAAACAACAATATTTTCTATATCATCAATCCTTTATACTCGAGTGCATTTTTATTATTGACAAATAACAGCTGTAAAACCATGTAGATGAAAAGTTTGATGAGTTTTCTTGAACTTATTATTCGTTTATTACCGATCGCCGATATCTGTTTCACTGTGTTCAAATGTCGCGTGTATGACACTGTAAATGTAGTTAAAAGTTATTCGTGTTATAAGAAAGAACAGCATAAGGGGATAAATATATTTTTTAATAACGTAGAAAATATTGTTCTTTTTATCCAATTGTACGAATACTCTTATCCTTTACTATATCTATGTTGTGAATCCATGTTAATTTCCATCTGGGCATTTTTAGGCCAACCGTACGAGGACGATGACGAACACCGACGCAAATTAAATCAAATACAAATGATGTCATCGTTGCAGAAAAAGTATGTGACAGGCTCCACGTGCAACGTAAAAACGAAAGAAAAACGGGAAAATAGAAGCTGCTATACAAAAACCGAACTCGATCCGCGTGTTCCTTGCCGCTCAGTGGACGATCTTTACAAGGAGATCGAGAAAATGGACTGTCATTTGAATGATCTTCATTTGAATTGTCCGATACACGAACATTCGTCCTCGTGATCTATCGATCTGTTCGTCCTCAACGCGATGAAAAGGTGAGTGCAAATCTGTCACGATTTCAGAAAGGTGCGAAAGAAAACAGCGCGAATTTATCAAAATATAATCAGCTCAACAAATTTTATATACACATATTACGCCCTAAATACAAATTAGTAAACTAGTACAACTATAAAAAAATTAGATCTTTGGTATCACGCACTCAAGAGGACTCTCGATCGATCAATTGAACCTCAATCAATAATCGAGTCGTCGACCTTCCCGAGCTTTCGGATTCATTTCATCGATACAACAAAATGGTTGCTGCTCTAATGCCTGGGGATCGGCGTACAAGCCGATTTCTGCAAGGACTTGACGTTCTTCAGGTTCTCTCCTTCGCACTGGTCCTTGGTGAGCGTGTAACTGGCGATGAACTCCTCGGGTAGCTTCAGCAAACAGTTTCCGGGACTCATGAAATCGTTCTTCAAATCGCCGTCGTAATTGCCGCAGAGACCTCGAAGGGAGTTGCCATACATATCGGGTTCCTGTAAGTGTATTTCCAGTTGTGAGTAAATACAGTGTCATGGCCGGAATCATGTTAACGAAATAAAGTAACATTTACCTCGATGATGACGCGTTTTCCGTCGTATGTCACATCTATACCGAACGAATCCGATACCACAGAAACGTAGGAATTTCCACGTTGGAATATCTCGAAGACTACTTCGTCGTCCTGTCTCCATTGGTAGCTAACTGCACGAGAAATTTCGACCTTCTGTCCATTCACCATAACCTCGGGTAGTTGGCTACCGGGAACGAGAAGGATCTCGTTTCGTCCGAGTATGACCTTTATCTCCTTCTGTCCGTTAATTTCTCGCGCGAGTATGCTCACGCTGTTGGCCTCCAACATGGCCAACTTCTCGCTGGGCTTTTTGGGATTTGATTTTGGATATGTGGTCATCAACACCTGCCAACAGCTGCTCAACTTCAGAGGAAATTCTTTGCCGTCGAATGTCTCGGCTCTGTTGAGATCCATCACGCAGGTTGCTGGAAAAGACAACGTTATGATAAACTTCAAAAATTTGGATATCCTCAAATCACTTTGTGCACAAATGTCTAGATCTCCAAATATCTAAATTTCAAAATTGTCGAGTTCTTAGATTCCCAAATTCGTAAATCCTTTTTCTAAATCCCAAATTCCTATACGCGAAATACATAGATCCGCAAACACCTATACCCCAAATCCCTAGATCATCAAATTCATATATCCCAACTCTCTAAATCCGGAATTACTATATCCCAAATACCTAGATCCGGAAATGCCTATATCTGAAACCCCTAGATCCGCAAATTCCTATACCTCTAATACCTAAATCCCAAATTCCTACTTTCCAAATACCTAGATCTTAAAATACCTATTTTAAAAATCCCTAAACCCCATATTCCTAAATCCCAAATAGTAGGTTCCCAAATGTCTATATCTCAAATCTCTGTATTCCCAAATTTCGTAAGCCCTCAAATTCCTATATTTCAAATTCCTAAATCTCAAATTTCCAAGTCCCAAATTTCTATATCCTAAAATCCTACATCCCCGAATCTGTATATTCCTAAATCCCTAACTCCAAAATGCCTGTACCCTCGAATCGCCATATCCCAGAAATGTCTCGATCCTGAGATCTACAGACACCAAATTTCCCACAACCCAAAATTCTCTAAAAAAATCCTTAAATTGACCCCGTATCCCTAGATCCTCGAATTCCTTAGAACTTCTTAAAACATTAAATTCCTTCATACCCAAGTCCCTAGATCCTCGAATCTTCAGACACAAAAGTTCTCGTATCCCAAACCTCCAACGATTAGATAGCCCAAAAATTCCTCCGAATTCCTAAAGCTCATCTCGCAGTGAGCACGTTCGTGGAATTTTTACGTATTCTTTATTATCATTATTTATCGAACATTTACCTAAATCGCCATCCATCGCCCAGATGTCGTCGTCTGCCTTTACGTCCTCCCTTTCTTCGGAGCTATCCTGAAGAATATCCAGGTCAACGTCGTTCATCGCTACGTTAACGTTCGGCGACTGCACAGTGAAGTTACCAGATTTCATATCCCTCGAGAACTTTCCTTTTAAGGAGATCTGGTCGAGATTATCGTTTTGGGGCGCTGACACGACCACGACACCGTCCACGTAGCTCCCGCTCACGAAGCTCGACAAGCCCTGCTCAGCGGCGGTATTTATTTCCGAGGAGCCGGTCTTCAAGTAGAATTCCACTTCGTCCACCTGCAGAGCCCTGGCCCCGGATTTCTGACATGCCCTGAGCAGTTTGTTCCCTTGCTCCATCTGCTTCTTGCACTCCTTGACTATAGCGGTCTTGTCGATCACCTCCTTCAGCTCCTTGCTTCGTGTAGCCGCGCCCATGATGTTCACGCGGTTCTTCTCGAGGCAACCCTTCCCGTATCGAACGTCCACGTCGAACTCGAACCTGGGTGTCGAGTTGCTAACTTCGTCGTAAATCGCGAAGTATGACGGCGTGACCGCCATCTGGGACGCCGAGCAAACTTCGAACTGGACGGAACCTATGGGCTGCTCGAATCTCAATTGGAAAAGGAGACGTCCCTTGGACTCGGCGTTGCTCATTGACCAAGCGAGCGTCAGGTTTTGCCGCCACGGATTGCGTCTGACGGGGATTTGGATGTGCAAGTCCACCACGCGCGCCTGGGCCAATTGGATCCCTTTGGCCGTCTCCGTCAGGTACCGCGTCTTACGCTGCTCGCTGTTCATGTTCTCGTTGAATATTTCCGACACGCTGACAAACTTTGTCCACTCGTTAGCGTCCTCGGTGCCAGCTTCCACGTCCAGGGTACCGTAAGATGCGGACAAAATTATCGGATCACTCTCCTCGGGTTTCTCGTCCGCGGTCACTGCCAGGCTGTGGTATAAGTTTTGCGTATGGGACCACGGGAACATGCACCACGTTCTCTCAGCATCGGAGGTCCAAATGTCCTTGTTCGACCTGTCGGCTTCCACGTCCATGTTGAGAATCGTATTCGGTACAGGTACACGGAAAGCCCCCAGTTCGTCGACGAGCAGAACTTGCGTGTCGCTCTGCAGCATCATGGGTTGTAGATTCATGACGTTTTGGATCGAGGTGAACGGCTTCACCATACGATGAACCAGCCAGTTACGTTTGTTGCCCTTCAATGGCCAAATCGACAGCTGCATGCTTTTTTTCGGTACGCTGATCTCCAAGGAGACCTTGAGGGGAACGTGAAGCAGGGTGTACTTGTCTACACCGGCGACGAAGTGGCGATGATCGAACGGCGTCAGGAAACCAACGTTTCTCTGGACTTTGTGGCCGATTGCGAATTTAAACTCGGAATTGATCTGGCCCGACTTTAAATGATCCATCGAATTGAACTTGTGCAGCGTGGATTCGCGTAAGCTGTACACGAAGGGCAGACCGGTGTCGGTCGTGTCACCTATGATCATCTCGTTCATATTCAGTAGGTTCACGTTGCGGTAGGTTTTGTCTTTCTTCGCTGACTTGTATTCGGTGATCTCTGTAACAGTGCACGAAATGTATTATAACAGTGAAGATCCAAAAATTCCTGTATTCCAAATCCCTAGATCCTCAACTGCCTATGTCTCAGTTTGCTAAAAATAATAAAGATATTCAAGGTGAACAACTTTAATGGGCCAGTCTGTATAAAACGTAAAGGCTTGGTAAGCCTTAACACGAAATGCATTCTAATTCCGTTTGAAATGAACATCCAGGAGAACAAAATATTGAATGAATATTTGCAAACAGGTAACTCACTGTCAAGAAGGTTGCGGATGGTGTTCTCGTCGTAGGGCAAGAAATGCGACAGGAACTTCGTCCTCCACATGAAATTCCCTTCCATCTCGACGGGTGTGTCGCCCACGATGTTCAGTTCCTCGGCGATCTTCTCGGTGGCCATTTTCACTAGCGGCCTCTTGTCCGCGGGAATCAGAGCGTCCAGGAGCGAGTCCAGTTTCGGAATCATCGCCATAAATTCCACAGGCGAGCCCTTGAAGTTGCCGTGATAGAGAATCGCCGCGAGATAAACGGTACGCGGTATCGGACCATCGTCGCTGCCGATGTAATTAATGAGAGCGTTGCTAACGAGGCTCTCTCCGTCCTTCATCTTGTTGAAGATGAATTCGCGCGAGTGTACGAAGTCGTAATTCTCGTTTTTCAACGACTTCATGGCCTCGCGAGCATTCTCCGCCAACGATTCCCATTCTGGATCGCGCAAGTCCGCCAGATTTTGGAGGGTCGACTTCACGGCGGACTTCACCTGCTTGTTCTCGTCCTCGTTGCTGAACTCCGCGATATCGCGCAGCAGCCCCAGGGGAGGATTGGTCATCGGCAACAGGTACAAGGCCATGCAACGCACTTCGTAACTCTCCGTGGTGTTCATGTAGATATGCGTGAGGCCCGACGCCGCCTTCTTCGGGTGATTAGCGACGAAGTTGCTCAAACTGGCGAGCATCAACGTCTTCTGGAAGGCTGTGAGTTTCTCCCTGCCTGTCAGGAACGGCTCGAGGGCGGGGATGACCTCGTGCATCCCGATGTTGCCCAGGGCAACGATGTATGTTTGAATTCTCGCGCTATCGCCGTCGTCCACCGCCTTCTTTAATTGCACTGCCAAGTACGGAATGTACTTGTTAATAATGTTCGAGAGTTGCTCCTCGGTGGCACGACCGGTTGTGTGCGCCGGATAGAATTTGTAGATGCTCCTGTCGTGCAACTGAGACTGGTACAACAATTCGGAGAACGCCGTCAACGCTGTGATGTTCAGGAACGGCGTTTCCGTCACTCGTGGATTGGTGGCCAGTTCCTGAAGAACAAACGTTCCAGTGTTTTTAGTACAACATCGGGTGTCCCGTTTCGTTGAAGGTATTTGTGAAATGACTTCGAAAATATTGACGATGCGAAAATCTTTTGAACGAAAGTTTCATGACTTCGAGCGGCAAGTTATTTGAGCGTTCCTTTCTGCCTTTTCTGCGTGCAATGATACAGGGAATGCGAACGTCGAATACACTTCTTCGAACAGGACTATATATATTTTAACCGGCTAACTGCAGAATTCAGTTTCAAAATTGAACTTATTAGAACTATTAAAATTAACCATTATTAGAACATTATTAGAAATCAATCGTTACTAGAGATATTAATTCATTATTAAAATCAACCATTATTAGAAATCAATCGTTATTAGAGTTATTAATTTATTGTTAAAATAAATACATTACTAGAACTGTTAATTCATGCAGCTGGTTATTCTGTACATGAAAGCAACTTACGATGAAAAATGGTTAGTTCAAAAGATATTAGAAAATTCAAACATTTCTCAAGAAAATTAAATGACCGCGATCTTGACCGTATTCAACAAAATTGATAGACTCTGGATGTTTATGCATTTAGGACATATATCAAAGTCCGTGAAGTAAACTTATGTTATATAATCCATTAGTTACGAATGTCGTAGATTACGTGATTTATTTATAATTTTTCATGTCTCGTATATCGCAAAATGCATAAACAATCGTGGCCTGTTGATAATACTTACGAAGAACGCCTCGGTGTATTTGTCGGTGACGTGTCGAACGGTCGCAGGGATTCTGGACAGGATGTCTGCAGCCTCCATGCTCCCGGTTTCCCCGTTCTCGATCCACTTCTTGATGGTCAATAAAGCGGGTCCGGTGCCAGATTGCGTGATTGCGTCCCTGAAAACTGACCAAGCGTTCTGCTTGACGGCCTCGGTGTTGTCGTCCCAGTTCAGTTTCTTCGGCGAGATGTCCATGCTGCTCTCGGCTTCCGCTATTTGATCCCTGCTCATGGTGCGGATTATGTTAACGAGAACGGTGAACTTGTCCAGGGTGCCTTTCTTAGCGAACATATTCGGGTCCTCCAGTTCCTCGGCTATCTGGAAGACCAACTTCTTCACGGCAGTTAATCCGTCAACCACGGTGTTCCCATCGACGAATTTGCCCTCGTAATCGATGATTTTCGGCCATACAGGATGCTTGGGAGCACTTTCCAGAGGGGACGGGGTGGTCTCGAAAGAGATCCGGTAGCCGGTGAACTTAGGGTTCGTCAGCGAAGGCATCGGGTTCGTGATCTGGATCACGTTGTGCAGTGTTAGGCTAAGTTTGCTCTTCAATGTGCTGTTCTGCTTCTCGTCGAAGTCGGGGGTGATGGTCGTCTCACTGATAGATACCGACGACTGTATAACGAAATTCGTCAGCGTCCCTGAGACGATCATTCTACCGGTGGAAGATTTCTGTAACAGGATTTTCAACGTTCACCGTAATCGAACTGCGGTTGTTCATGTACTTACGATACGGGATAAACATACATTTTTTTAATCATAGACTGTGGTACTCAGAAATTAGGGGAAGTTTGTCAAAATCGTTCCACTTAGCTAAACTATACTTAACATGATGTTTTGCTAGGTTTTTCCGTGGAATTGGGCTTAGCTATTTTATAGAATGCCATTTAAATAGTCTATGTACAACATTGACTGTAATTTCGAAACCGTACCTATCTTTGTTTACACAGTAATTACGATATTGGCAACTTCCTCCTACTTATTCTTACATCGTACACCTCAATGTTTCATAAATCCATTCACCTACAGCTCGACCATTATACATAGTGCACTCGAAGGAGCACATAAAGCTACTCACCGACATGAGTTTTTTATTACTCATAGGTCCCTTCTTCAACTGCCGCGTCATACCAAACACCTTCTCCGACATTTCCGGGTATCTGTCATATTTCCTGATCTTAATTACGTCGATATGTTGTCCGTCGCCCTTCAGTTCGGGTTTCGGCACCAATTCCGACTCAGTTTGCATATGCTGGTTGGATAACGGTTTGAAGTCGTAACGAACTTCGCACACGCCAGCGAAGTAGTCCTCCAGGGACGTGAACCATCCTCGAGGATCATCGACACTCGGAATCTTCGTCTCCTGCCCTTCCACGAGTTTCTTACCCGTGGTGTCCACCTGCAACTGGCTGACGATACTCTTCAGCAGGACCACCTCCCAGTTAGGGACATCTTGTTCCACGATCACAGAATCGATCAGGCCGTCATCCAATTTGACGTCGAAGGGTTTCTCGGATACGGGCAAGTCACGGTACACGAACAACAGGTCGGAGAGCTGCGTGTTCCAGGGCCTGGTTAAGTTTGCTTGCAGATGAGAGAATTGCGCCTTCCATAATTTCGCTGTTAGTCTGCCGCTCTCCTTAACTTGGACCGTGAGTAATCCTTTTATGAAAATACCCGCGTATTGTGTGGGGAATTCGTTGATGCTCGTGAGCGTGCGACTTTCTACCTTGTACGTGTACTCGTTGCCCACCTTCCAGCCATATTCGTTGTTACCGGATACCGCACCCGCTGTGAACATACGAAACGTGTTCGATAATTTCGGTTTGTACCGAGGATACGTTCGCGGTTGGTTGTTTGACGGGTAAGTATTAGGTCGAGTCATAAGTAACTTCCGTTTTTTTGTCACACATTTATTTCGCTCTCGTTTAATACCGAAATTATATTAATTTATTATATCGCCGTCGTGTTACTTAAACAAATTAAATACATTTGTCAATTCCTCTTCCATAACATTCTTTTACAAATGTATTAGCGTGTCTCATAAGTTTCTTCATTTTTTCATAGAAGTAAATACACGATATTTATTGTTTAAGGTTGATTTGTTGCATTAAATATATACTATTATTTTCTATCGCTCTCCTACATCTTTTAGGAAACATCATTATTTATTTTTCCTAAAATTATTGGATTACTTGAAAAACATCCTGCGAAGTGCGTTTTTGTCTCATGTTAAAAGAGGAAGAAATTTATGGCACAACCTAATACTTAAAAGCGTTTAAATGATAGTAATGCATAAATTTAGATCGCGTCGAAATTGGATCTTGTCAAATTCGACTGGCGGCGTATTTTATTTTTGATGAATTCGGGTCGCGTCAAATTTAGATTACGCATGTATACGGATTGTGGTGTTTTCGAATATCGTTAAATTTATGTTGGACTACGTCGAATTGATATCGCGTCGAATTTAAATCGTATTGGATTTGGGTCCAGAGAAATTTCAATAATATCGAGTTGGATCGTGCCAAATTCGAATCTCGTCGATTTCAAATATCATTGATCTTGGATTACATAGAACTCGAGAAATACCGAATTTGGCTCTCATAAAATTTCAGTCATATCGAATTCGAAACGAATCTGATTAGCACCGAATTTGCATCTCGTCGAATTTAAATTACATTAAATTTTCACGCAAGTGCATTCGAGTTCACGAGTCAGTTCACGTACAGAACGGTACGAAATTATCTAGACAGTCTGAAAACTTCGATCAGCACGCGACCGATCACCGATAAATTTATAAAAGACGTTTATTTAATTATTGTAACACCGGACTCGAATTTACACATTTAACACTAGGTTTACGGAACCCGTCAAAATGACGGATCTCAGATTTCTTATTCTCGATTATGAAATTTATTAAAAAACTTGTTGCAAAATGACCTTCATCGAGATAAAGAATCTTTCTACAAACTGACTTGTGTATTATCCATTACTTACTTCTTTGTATAGTTCATTTTTACTTCAGACATAAGTAATCATTGAACGTCCGTAAATCTAGTGTTAAAATATCTTTACGCGAAATGTCTTATACGGAAAACGTTATAGAGTCGAACGGTGCACTCCGTATTCTTTAACAGTTAATGCGAACATCCATTTTCCTCGCTTTATGAATTGAGAGCTTTATGAGATCCAATTAAACTGTTCGTTCCCACTTACCAAGTACCAAGAGCGTGAATAGCAGCCACATATTCTCGACCGTAGCTCATCGGACAGTGACGACGCGTTCGACCGAAGTCCCGGCATATATACTTGCGTTGTATCAACTCAGCAGGAATGAATAATTAACAGAGAAAAATTCTAAGAAATCACATTTTATCGCTCGAAACATACAATTGTGGATTTTCCTCGTACGCAACGGCGTCTTCGATAGCTGAAGACCGGGTCTAGCATTCTCCTGTTTTCGTTTTCACCCAATCATTCTGGCATATTGTAATAAGTCTCATCGCTTTCTTTCATTTCTCTCGCGAACAACGAGACACTTGTTACGGTTTTGGTACGTATTCGATGTCTATCTTTGGAAGGTAAATCGGAAAATCTTTTCACAACGGACAATTTTCATTCGAAATCGGAGACACGGCGTTATAGAGGATCTATAAATAATGAGGATCGTATAATTAATTTCGATAAATAGTGTTGAATGTGCTTTTATTTGTTTGCAGCTTATAACAAATTAAAAATGTATTTGTTACGCACCCTGCACCGTTGCGATACATTTTATTGAATACCCGTTTCTTCATCCCTTTCGTAAATTAACGCTAGATTTACGTACGTTCAATGACAACTGAATTCTAAAATGAAAATGAATTAAAAAAATAAGAAAATAATGGATAACACATAAATCAGTTTATAGAAAGACTCTTCGTCTCGATGAAGGATAACATGCATTTTGACATAAACTTTTTAATGATTTTCGTAATTGAAAATAAGAAATCCGTCACTTAAACCGGTACCGTAAATCCAGTGTTTATTATATGTGTATATAATAATATAATATGTATAGTACCATGTTATATGGCAGTACTGCCTGTATGATGCACAAAGAGTCAAATTAATAAAACAACTGCAAAAAATTAATCAACATCTACCCTTAAGTACAGACATAATAATCGCCAAGCCACATATACAAGCTTGTTAGTATATTCACAATTTAAAAAAAAATGTAAGCTTAAGATTTAATGTAATAAGAAAAAACTAGGGTCTAAGTCTGAATGGAAGTATCATGTCCCTAGATGACAACACTCTCATGATTGTAACAGTATTATATATGTATAATTATATAACAAAATAAGTCTCGTACGAGACTTCAAATGCTTAATAAATAAATAAATAAATAATATGTATAGTGTCAATCAACTGTAGGTGAAAAAAATTAACGAACGCAAAAGGTTAAGGTACTTCACGTATCCAGGTAACCTGACAGTGTCTCTACGATCTTACATTGTGTCTAAGGATAACTCAACATCATCGACGTTGAAGGGCATATCAAACACGATCCAACTGAATCGACAAAACGTAAATACTGCATAGTAGTTCGTGAAATGCAGATTAACGCGTGTTCCATCGATGATCTGCAGACAATTCTGCAAAAAGGGAACGAGTGTAGCCGCCGAAGATAACCTCACGAACAATAGTTCAATGTATAAGTTGTCCCCCTTATCTGGTAATATTGACCAATAACAACGTGTTTATGTCATTACGGATGTCGTTCGTGGAGATATCGAATGTTCGAGGTCAGGTTCTCGGCACACTATCGTTATGCATCGTGTTATCTGCGGTTTTATTTGTTTTTTGCAGGTTTCACCCCAGATATCAAGATCTCTGTTACATAATAAATAAAGATCCTACATACGTGCGAGACATATATGAGCTTGAAGTCGCTTAAAATTTTCAACCGTCGAAAGCAATTTTCAACACTGCCATTCGTCTGTTTTGACACTTTTTGTATTCGCTAATTTGAGAAAAAATCGCGCTGCAATTCTTGTAATTCGTATTCGGGCTCCGATGCGTAGAATCATTTGAACCCACGCAATCATTTACTCGCAACGGTACGAGACTGCTGCGCAAAAGCACGACCATCGTTTAACTCCATCAGAGCCGGTGATAAAGTAATACCCGTTGATGTGTACTAGTCGAACGTGTCCATCGAATATGACAAAGTTATTACAATCGAACGGCGACGAGAGTTCGCGCGATATGACGGTGTTACTGGGTCAGATCGACCGTACTCGATATTCCGGAAATCTGACGCTGGTCGCAAATAGTTTACTTGAGGAATCAAGAGACCGTGAAAAATATGAGGAAGTTCGTATCGGCACTTTTCGCGGAACGCGATTGTTATATTTCTCTTCTTTCAGGTTCAGACGAGATGCGATCGAGTATAGCGAAGAGATCGTGGTACATAAATCGATGCAATGCATTTTGTTCATCCGCTTCAAGGTGTAACATATAGCTCGAATTTTGAGTTCTTGTTATTTAAGAAATTTGAATTTTATTTTAGAAATTTTTATTTTGTTCTACTACCTATTTTCTTATTACTGTCACATTATTGTAGTAATAACGATGATGATAAATGTAGTAATAATAATTGTAATTGTAGTAGGAATAGTCATAGTAATAGCAATAATAAAATAGTAATAATTCTCAGTGTTTCTCATAAGCTCAAAAATCCCTTATTTCCTTAAGTAAAGTTTCAGTATCCAAAAGTCTCAACTTTCAAAACTCTCAGTTTCGCAAACTCGCAGTATCCCAAATTGTCAACTTCCCTAATTATCAATTTCCTAAATTAACAATTTCCCAAATTACTAATACCCCAAATGCCCAATTCCGAAATTATTGATTCCCCAAATTACCAATTTCCCAAATTATCAATTCCCCAAATTACTAATTTCCCAAATTACCAAATCTCAAATTATCAATTCCCCCAATTACCAATTTCCCAAATTACCAATTTTCCAAATTAGCAATTCCCCAAATTACCAAATCCCAAATTACCAATTCTCTAAATTACAAATTCCCCAAATTATCAATTCCGCAGATTACCAATTCCCGAAATGATCAATTTCCCAAATTACCGCGACTTTCCAATTCCCAAAACATCGAGTTCCTATCCTCTGCACTCCGAAGTGACGTGAAAATACGAAAGGTACAGCAAGCAATACCACAAAATTATTGGAAACGATCAATTTTATTAATACATCGCATCATGTGCTAAATACAAAATAATAAACTACACTAACTACGAAACAAAGAATAATAATAATAATCCGATTTTGTACGTCAGGTACGCACGTTAGGCCGCGCACGCGAGAGGAACCTCGATAGGTTGTGACATGGAGATAGATTTCTGGCTCAGATCGGGATTAGCGCCCTTCTCGACTCTCTTCTTCAGGCTCAATGACGACTGGTTCTTCTCTGTACAATGGAACTGGTAGTTCTTCGACTTCATCTCGGTAGGTGAACAATTGGGCGCGCAAGAAACCACCGGACGAATCGTGAAGCATAGCTCGCCGTTCTTCTCGATCACCCTGGTCCTGTGTATGGTGCAACGTTTGTTGTCGGTCTTCTTGTCCTGATGATAGCCCCAGTTGCTGCTGTCGACGTTGGATCTTCCGGATTCGATGTCGTTGATCACGTTGCTCATGCGGGTGGACATCACTGGTACACAGTCAGTTCTCTGCAGGGACTGCACGTTCTGCAGGTCCTGTCCTTCGCACTGGTCCTTGGTGAGCGTGTAACTGGCGATGAACTCTTCGGGTTTCCTCAGCAAGCAGTTCTTGGGGCTGGTGAAGTCGTTGGCCACATCGCCGTCGAAGTTGCCGCAGAGACCTCGAATTGAGTCACGGAACTTGTTGAATGTCTGGAAAACGAAATTTTCGTTCGTGAATTAAATCCTTGACCCACGATCTCCTAGACAGATGCTGCTCTTTAATTTTAAAGCAGATGAAGAAAGTTTAAATGTTTGGTACATTTTACATTCGGCGATTCCTGATTCTGCAGATTATAATCGAACTCGAAATTTAATTGAAAACACGAGTCCGGTTGATCACGATCGAACTGTAGCGTGCGTTAGGTGTGGAATACGACAGGATGAAGTAACACTTACCCTGATTATGACCCGTTTTCCGTCGAAAGCGAGCTTCACGTTGAATTTCTGCGACACCAAGGCAACGGAACGTTCTCCAAATTGGAAGATCTCGAAGGCGACCTTGTCACCCTGTTCCACTTGGTAGCCAACATCGGAAGAGACCTGGATCTTCTGTCCGTTCACCAGAACCTGTGGTTGTGGACTGCCCGGCAAAAGCTTGATCTCTGTTTTGCCGAGTATCACCTTCAGCTCCTTCTGTCCGTCAACTTCCCGAGCGAGTATGCTCACGCTGTCGGACTCGTACATCGCGAGTTTCGAGCCAGGTTTCTTAGGATCCTCCTTAGGATAAGTGGTCATCAGGACGCGCCAGCAGCTTCCCAAACTCAACGGGTATTCCTTGCCGTCGAAAGTCTCGGCTCTGGTGCGATCCATCACACAGGATGCTGAAATTATTGCAAAAATATGAAGCCCTTCGAGAACGATATACTAGATCAGTCGTGTCCAACTGTTTTTGTCCCGGGCCGGATTAGAAAAAAAAATGTTTTCACGGACCGAACGAAATATTTGCATTAAAAAATGTTAAGCATGACACATATAGAGATACTAGATAGTGCAATAAAGAAACTAGACATTCCTCTCCGAATTCCTACTGCTCATCTAGTAACAGGTGCATACTTACGTATATTCGTTCCGGCTTCCAAGTGATTGATGTCCACCTCGAATGGAACTACGAGACTCTCCGAATTATCATCCAAAGCAGTCAGGTCTATGTTGTCCATCAGCATGTCCATGGTCGGTGTGTGCACTGTCACGTAACCGGAAGTCAAGTCCTTCGATCTTTTCGCCTTGAGGTCGATCTTCTCTTTGCCGGCGTTCTTAGGGTTCGAGGTGTCGATGTTAGCGTTCAGCAGTCCCAGCTGATTTGCCACGTTGATGGGTTTGCCGATGAGATCCCTCAGAGGTTTCGAACGGATGTCCATGGAGATGTTCAGCTCGTCCATTGTCAAGGCTAAGTCCGCGGCTTTCTGACACACCCGAAGGAGCTTGTTGTCGTGGTTCATCTGCTTCTCGCAGTCCTTCACCACGTCCGACTTCATGATCTCCTCCTTCAAATCCTTGCTCTGGGTAGCCTTACCCACGATGTTGATCCGTTGATTGTCTGAGCAAGATTTTCCGTAGCGAATGTCGATGTCGAAGTCCGCTTTTGGTACGGCCTTGATGGCGTTGTCGAAGAACAGCGAGATTCCGGGGGTGGTCATGAACTGCGAGGCAGCGCACACTTCCTGTTTGCTTTCCCAGTTAGGGAATTTGCATCTCCAGAACAACAGAGTTCGTACTTTGGGCTCGGCGTTGCTAGTGGACCACGCGAGGGTCAGGGTGCTTTGGCTCTTGTCTTCATCGGGAATTTGAAGCTGCAGGTCCACCACTCTTGACTTGCCCAGTTTGATACCTTTCACTGCTTCCTTGAGGAACTGCTGCTTGCGTACCTCGCTGTTCGCCTCCTTGCTGGATGGTTCGACAGCCTTGGCGACCTCTGACCATTGCTGAAGATCCTCCGTGCCGGGTTTTGCGTTCATGGAGCCATAGGACGCGCTCAAGGTCACCGGTTCTCTCTGCTCGCCGTACAGGTTCATGTAGATGTCCACCTTGCGGTACACGTCGTTCTCGAGGTTCAACGGGAACGAGCTCCTCAGTTTCTCGATGTCCATGATCCAGAATTCGTCACTCGGTGTGTCGGCCTCTATCTCGATCCTGAATCCCTTCACGTTCTCGGACTTCCTGTTCTTCAGGTTCTCGTCAACGTGCACTATCTGCGTGTTCTTGTCCTTCTGCAGTGGTCCCAGACTCAGGATGTCGCGGATCGACGTGTACGGCACCACGCTGTAGTGCACTAACCGTGATTTCTCCTCTCCTTTCAATGGCCAGATGTTGAACTGCATATTGGATTTTGGTACATTAACGTCCAGAGTCAGTTTGAGGGGTGCGTAGATCTGTATGTTCGCGTCCACGCCGGCGAGATAGTGTTGGTGCTCGAACGGCGTGACGAAACCGATCATTCCTTGGACCTTCCTCGAGTATGTGAACTTCAATTCCGATTTCACGTTCACGTTGTAGTCACGGTCTATTTTGAATTGCCCGGTTCCGCTCAACTTGTGCAGCATGGGTACTCGCAAAGTGTAAATGAAGGGCAGACCGGTTTCCGTCGGGAAGCTTAGGGTCACGTCGTAAGACAGCAGTTTGTTCATGTTGATGTAGCCGCCGTCCTTCATCGACGATATGTGTTTGCTGAACTCTGTAACAAGGAGGCATAATTATAACTAAGGAATCATGTTGTAGAATCTACTGTTTTAAATAACTCTATAACAGGTCCACCATGTTATAGATTTATCTATAACAAATATATTTATAACAATTTCATTTATAATTTAATCTCTATTATGGAAAAATCTACAAAAGTTAATGAAAACGAAATGAAGTACTCACGATTGCGTATGTTGTGGACACTGTGCCTGTCGAAAGGTATAAATTGCGTCAGGAATTTCGATTTCCACAAAAGGTTTCCTTCCAGCTCAACAGGTTTGCCGGCAATGATTTTCAATTGTTCCGCGATTTTCTCGGTAGCTAGCTTCTCGAACGAGGGTTTTTCCGATCCTATTTTTAGAGCTTCGATCAAAGGCTGCACGTCTGATAGCATAGCCATCACTTCCGTGGCCGGTACCTTGAAGCCACCGTAAGTCATGAGGGACTTTAAATAGACGGCGCAAGGTAGTAAACCATCGGTGGCGATGTATTTTATCACCACGGTGTTGATCAGGTTCTGTTCTTCCTGATTGCTGCTAAAGATGAATCCGTGGGAGTATTGATAGCTGTACTCCTCGTTGCTGAGGAGATCCACCACGGAGCGTGCCTTCTTCGCGAGATCTTGCCACGCGGGGTCAGTCAATTCGGCTAGGGATTTGATGGTGGATTTCACAGCGGAGTTCACCTGCTTGTTGGTGTCGTAGTTCGTGAAGTCCGCCATTCGTTGCAGCATGGTCAGAGGTGGATTGGTCACCGGCAGCAGGAAGACGGCCATGCAACGAACCTCGTGGCTCTCCATGGTGTTCAGATAGATCTTGTAAAGCACGGACTGTGCCAGTTTCGGCGCGTGGATCGCCAGTTTGCTGAGGGCGCTGACCATCAATGTTCTCTGGAACACGGTCACCTGTTCCTTGCCCTCCAAATAGGGCTCGAACACGGAGAGGATCTTGGGATGACCGATGTTACCCAGAGCCACGATGTACGTTTGAATCTTCTGACTGTTGCCATCCTTCACGGCCTTCCTCAATTCTGTGGACAGGTATGGAATGTATTCCTGCAGAAGGGTCTGATCGTGTTTGGAGGTGAGACGACCGAAGGTGTGCACAGGGTACTGGTTGTGGATGCTCCTGCCGTTCACTTGAGACTGGTGTACCAACTCGGTGAACGATATCAGCACTGCGCTGTGGAGGAATGGTACGTCCATCACTTGTGGATTGTTGGCCAGTTCCTGGAAAAACGAAATATCATTTTAGTATGTATTCGAAAGTTTTGAAACTCGAAAATTTCGAAGTGTAGGAACTTGAACGTCATCTAATTATACTCGAACATAAACGATACTCACGAAGAAGGTCTTGATGTACTCGGCAGTGGGGGTCCTTGCGGTTCTAGGAATGGTTGCCAGTATGTCCGCAGCTTCCCAGGTTCCGATGTCCCTCTTCTCGATCCAGTTCTTGATGGTCAAGAATGCAGGTCCAGTTCCAGCTTGAGCGATGGCGTCCCTGAATACGGCCCATGCGTTCTGCTTGACAGCCTGAGTCTTGTCGTAGAACTTCAGGTCGTTCGACAGAAGGTGCATATTGTTCTCGAGCTCTGCTATCTGGCTTCTGCTCATGATGCGGATGAGGCTGGTGAGAACGGTGAACTTCTCCAGGGTTTCTTGCGTAGGCATGATACTCGGGTCCTCCAGTTCGTTCGCGATTTGGAAGACTAGCTCCTTGACGGCCCTGATTACGTCGACGTTGTCGGACTTTCCGATAAATTTGCCCTTGTAACCAATGTAGTTGGGCAGCAACGGGTTCTGTGGAGCGTCCTGCAACGTGGGTTTCGGTTGCCAGAACTTGTGCTCCTCGCTGCTGGAGATGGAGCTGCTGGAAGCGCTGGACGAACCCGATCCGCTGTTCAGAAGATTAACCTTGTTCCTGTTGTTCTCCTCGCTGGAGCTCTGCGAGCTGATGCTGTCGGAAGAGAGGAGCTGGTTGGAGTTGTATGGTTCTCCTGGTCTCCGTTCTTCCACGTCCGAGAACGGGTTGTTGTAGACGTACACCAGGTTGCCGGTGGATTCGGGGTTCCTCGGTGTAGACAAAGCACTCGAAATCTTGTTGACGCTGCCCAGAGTCAGGTTCATCCTGCTAGCCACGATTCCCTTGTGGTCGTCGTACAATCTTGTCCTGACGAACATCTGACTAGTAGTCACCGACGTTTGAATGGTGAATCGTTTCAGGTTACCTGAGATGACGATTCTGCTTCTGGAAGATTTCTGTAACAGATATTCATGTTCTCAGCTTCGTTGCGTTATTATACATAACACGAATTTGGCTATTAGGAATATCCATCCTGAGCTAAAGGAAGCTACGTTACACCCGAATGTATCATACGACAAAATTTTACCAGGACATGAAGTACTCACCGACAGGAATTTTTCATTTTTGTGCGAACCAGGTCCAAAGCTCGAGTCCGCCGGGATACCGAAGTGGTAGGACATCCTCTGCGCGCATCTGTCGAAGTTTTTCGTTTTGATGATGTCAATGTGCTGTCCTTGTCCCTTCAGTTCGGGTTTCGGCACCAATTCCGGTCTCATGTGAAGCATGTGATCGGACAACGGTGTGATGTCGTAGAGAACCTCGCATTTGCCGCCTACGGTGTCTTCCATAACCTTGAACGACCCGTAAGGTTCATCGTCGTCCGGAACCTGGATGTTCTGGCTCTTGATGATGTTCTCGCCCTGGCTGTCCACTTGCAGTTGACTAACCACGCTCTTCAAAAAGTTCACCTCCCAGGTGGGTGTGTCCTTGTCCACGACCATGTCCACGATCACTCCGTGTTTCAGAATGATCTGGAAGGTCTTCTCCGATATGGGCAGGTCACGGTATTCCAACATTTGGTCGGAAATATGTGTTTCCCAGCCCTCGGGCAGGTCTTTGTGGACGCGAGCGTATTGGCCCTTCGATAATTTCGCGAACAACGTGTTGCTGTCCTTCGCTTGTACCGTGAGCAATCCTTTCATCAAGATACCGGAATATTGTGTGGATGGAAAGTCCAAACTCGTGAATGTACGACTTCGCACCAGGTAGGTGTACTCGTTGCCAACCATCCAGCCATGTTGGTAGTCGGCGGATACCACTCCCGCTGTGAATATACGAAACGTGTTCAATAAATTCGGTGTTTACCAAGGATACCTTTGTGGTAGATTGCTTGACAGGTAAATAACTAAGTAGTGTCTATGCCAGTATTAAAAGTTGAGGAAGATATAACTCTATGTCACTTGCGGGTACTGAAATTGACGGGTCTAGGTAACTGTCCAATCGAATCGCGTTGAATTGCATCGCGCAAAGGTGGATAGCGAGGAATTAGATCTCGTTGAATTGTATCGGGTTGAAGTGGATGGTGTCGAGTTGAATCTCGATCTATTGCAACCCGTCGAATCGGATGGTGTCAGATCGAATAGCGTGGAACTGGATCGCGTCGAATTCGGATCTCATCAAGTTCGAATGGCGACGTAATCGGTTCATGACGAATTCGGACCTCGTAAAATTTGGATCGCGTCAAATTAAAATCTCGTCAAAGGATCGCATGGAATTCGGATCACGTTGTTTTCGAATATCGTCGAATTTGTATCGCATCGGATCGGAATTGCGTAAATTCGAGCGATATCGAATTTAAATCGCGTCGAACTCGGGTCTCGTCAAATTTACATTTCGTCAAATTTTAATCGCGCTAAACTTGTTTCGTGTCTAATTTCGTCGCGTCAAGTTAATTCGTGTCATGTTTCTTAAACATTTAACAACTCCTATGCCCTGACATTCTCTAACAAATGTACTTTAAAGCATTTAAATAATAATAGCGTAGAACAATTTAAATAATAAAAAAAGGCGTTGTTATAACGTCAAATCTGAAACTACGGATGTAAAATACTTTCACCCAAAATAGAGAAACGAGTTTGAATTGTATAAAATAGGCTCCATGGTCTTTAAAGGTAAACGTGGACCACCATTTTCGTTATGATTGGAGCAAGGAAAATGGCGGCCAGAGTAAAACTTTCTACTTTCACTTACCAAGAACCAGAAGTGTCAAAGGTAGCCACATATTGAAAGCCGTAGCACACACCAGAAAGTAACGAAGCGATCGATCGGATGCAACATATATACTTACATTGTGTTAAGTCAGCAAAATTGATAGTTGATAGGAAGACATTCGGTGAACTTGGTATTCTATCGACGGCAGTAGGTCACCTCTGACTTTTTTTCGATCTCCCATATTCAGTTGATAAGTTGAGATCGGGTCAGAACTTCCTTTGCTCTTACTTTAAATAATTTTGACGCTACTATGTTTTAGACAAACTCATATTATTTAGTTGCGAAACTTCTGCTTATTTTTGTTTAACGCTAAAACCACCGTCGTATAATGCACAATTACTTTGAAGTTATAAATGACGTTGAAAAATAAATTAATAAACAATGAAACATAAATTAATACACATATTAATTCTTTATTTTAATGAGAATCGACAAGGATTTCAAGAATATCATCTTAGAACATTTTTTATCACGCTTTGCATATTATTTAGGAAGTATTAACCCTTTGCACTCGGAAAGATTTTTGTTGTTGGCAAGTGGTATCTCGAAAACATTGTAACCAAAACGTTTAATCCATTTTGAGAGTACATGTGTGACACTATAGCCTTAGTTAAACAATATTTATTCAGATTGTTCTATTAAGACCAAGTGGCGATTATAAGTCGCCATTCGAGTGCAAAGGGTTATGTAAATACAACTGGAAGTGTAATAGGTCTGATTTAATTATTTATTTAAACTTCTTTAATAAATTAAAATACGTGGTTTATAGAGGCTTTATAGAGACATTATTTTAATATTGCAATATACTGTTTAAGGAATTCGTAAAATGTTCATATTTATAAAAATAATTCGTAGAGTGTTAAAGTATCTGTGAATCGTTTCAATAAAATTTTTTATTAAAAGCACGGAATTACATTTTACAAAATTTCTTTGAGAATATGTAGAATTTTTATTTCGAAAAAGTACATCGATGTAAAAAATAATTGAAGCATTGAGCTCCGAAACAAAATAGTATAAGAAGTATGGAACGTGGTATAGTTGATTACAATGTATCAAATGCAAATCAAACTGCACGTGGGGTTACAAGTTCAAGAGATAACACTTTACAAACATCTAGAATGAACTAGAAATGTTTTCGCAGCCGATGTCTCTAATTTTTCCTTTTTGCGTATTTCATTCATAATTTCTACATGATAGTAGTAGTTTTACTCACGGATCAATTAAAGCATCCAAATTATTCTGTTCTTAATAATATATTTTAAGAAGAAACTGTTCAATTATTTGAAATTTTTAAATCCTTGTATAATCAGTTGTCAGAAATTATGTTTTTACAAAAAAGATACACTACTTTTTTCTTAATTGATTATATTATACTATCGTTTTATATTACATTTGATATTCATTCTTTATAATCTCCATTTAATTATTTACAAACTATTCTTTAATTATTGTACTGTATTGTTATTAAATTCGTAGATGTCGAAAATATACGTTTTTCAAGATAGTATAATTTAAAAAAACATTTTTGACAAAAATCATTCAATTAAACTTAATAAGAAGTGGGAATTAATAATATACGGTGAATTAGTGAATAAGGGAAATGAAAATTGTGATAATCAAATAACAATGCACAAATATGTATATGTAAAAATAATATTTATTATCAGTGTACTCTCATCGACATGCAACATTGGTCATAAATTTTCATTCTTAACTATGATCGCCTGTCTCTCTATTCATTTACAGTTATTTACACGTACATACAGTTTCTCAGTTTTAATAGCATACACCATAAATAGCCAGACAGTAAGCACTCATTTCACTAATTATAATACTTTAAACGTATCGCGCAGCATCGCTTTATGCACCATATTTTCATTAAATTCATCATTAAGTAGCACGTACAAGGAGAGGTTTCCCGTTTGTATAAGTGCTATTATCCCTGTCGACGTCCATTTGCGAAATAGTTGCCTTCAGGATCGTTTGTGTAGATTCGTAATTCTGAAACAAGCAATATTTCATTCGTTTAGATATATTCATTTATACGTATTACATGTATGTTAGGATTTTGCGATAATTATTTAAAAATTGTTTAATTTCGACAGTACTTGTTACAAAAATATAAAGAAAATTTAATATCAGTAGGGAAATATTACGTTAATATTTATATATTATAGTGACATCGAATTACTAGAAATTCGGAATTATAAAAATTTAATATTGTGGAAATTTATAATTATAAAAATGTAGAATTGTTGGAAATTCGTAAATGTGATAATTTAAAAATTTTTGGATTTGCGAATATAGTCATTTGAAAATTTAAAAATCTAAAAACGCGTTAATATGAAAATTTGAGAATTTAGAGGCTGATTATCCGCTGGCACACCCGTGCGAATCAAGAAAAATAAAAATTGCATAAACATCCGTTCAGTGATTAACACGATAAAAATACAAGTCAGTACGATAATGGACATTCAACTACTAATGATTCGAGACACTGGTGTACCAAGCATGTGCCTGCAAGTGACGAAAAAATTGTGCACGCGTTTATTGGACTCTTGTAACTTCTTATCGCTACTTCGTTGCATAGTCTGACACAGTATCATCCGTTTCGTAAAACTACGACATTTCCCGCTCATCAGTGTGTTACTTTGTCGAAGAATTGCAACATTCTTGTATTAATCATCAAGTAACGCAATAAGTCGCAAGCACGCGTCGTATTTGAAGAGAATAATTAAATCTTGAACATGTTACAATTTCTAATCATTGCAATTTCGTCATATTAAAATTTCTGCTCGTTGCAATTTCAACGCGTTACAATTTCTACTCGATGCAATTTCGACACATTAAAATTTCTACTCATTGCAATTTCGTCGTATTAAAATTTCTGCTCGTTGCAATTTCGACACGTTACAATTTCTACTCGTTGCAATTTCGACACATTAAAAATTCTACTCATTGCAATTTCGTCGTATTAAAATTTCTACTCGTTGCAATTTCAACGCGTTACAATTTCTACTCGATGCAATTTCGACACATTAAAAATTCTACTCATTGCAATTTCGTCGTATTAAAATTTCTACTCGTTGCAATTTCAACGCGTTACAATTTCTACTCGATGCAATTTCGACACATTAAAATTTCTACTCATTGCAATTTCGTCGTATTAAAATTTCTACTCGTTGCAATTTCGACACGTTACAATTTCGGCATGTTACGATTTCTATTTGTTCCAGTTTTAATGAGTTGCAATTTCTATGCATTGCAATTCCCACTCGTTTCCGTTGCTACTCATTGAAACTGCGACGCGTTGCAATTTCGATATGTTGCATCTTCTACTCGTTGCTATTCCGGTGCGTTGTAATTTCGGTGTGTGGTAATTTCGACGCGTTGTAATTTGAAAGCATTGTATTTTCGTCGCGTTACATTTTCAATACATTGCAATTTCATCGCGTCGAACTTTGTACACATTGTATTGGGTTGTTCGGAAAGTGATTTCGTTTTTTCTCAAGAGGCTTGCTTGTGAAAAAGTTCGATCGATCCTACGCAGTAATTTGTGGTTGGTACCCTATGAAATATAGAAAGTGAAAAGCTGCATTTTCGGAATATTTTACTTTTTTAAAAATGCTGTTCGAGCAAAAAAATGTGTACGTTAAAAATCGTCTGACGTTTTCATAAAAAAAAACGAAATTACTTTCCGAACAACTTAACACTAAAACTACCGGCGTATAATGCACAGTTATTTTGATGTTAAAAATGAAGTTGAAAAATAAATAAACAAACGAGGTAACATAAATGAATACACTTATAGATTCTCTATCTACATATCAAACATAAATAAATGTAAAGAAGACCACCTTAACAAATTTTGTCATTTAAAGTAGCAAATTTGTAGAAGGGTCATTTGACCCCTTTGGTAGTTTTAGTGTTAATATCTTGAACGCGTTACATTTTCGACGTCCACAACGTTACAATTTCAATACACTGTACCCTTCAGGCGTAGTACACGAAAATACGCATATCCTTCTGAAAGTGTTTTCTATCGGATCATAAGCGAAATTACCTCTTCGATACCGTTATCCACTTCTTCAAGGATCTCGTCTAGCACAGACAGAAGGTGATCCACATTATCGACAGTGAACACCATTGGTGGTTTCAGTTTCAGAATATTATCGTCGGGGCCGTCGCTGCTCACCAGGATCTTCTTGTCCTTCAACCTACTGACCACATACTTCGCTTCGGCAGTTGCCGGTATCCTTTTGATCCTGTCACGTACTAATTCGATACCAGCGAACAATCCGACGCCTCGAACATCGCCGATGATTTTTCGTCTTTTCGCCAACTTCCTCAACTCCGACATCAAATACTTGCCGACCTTCAATGCGTTCTCTTGAAGATTCTCGCGCTCTATCACCTCCATCACCGCGTTTGCTATGGCGCAGGACACGGGGTTGCCGCCATACTGTATTTCGACAAAATCGAATCAACGTTTGAGTAACTTTATCGTTTGGATTCTTTTTGGGTATTAACCCTTTGCAATCCGATGGTGACTCACACTCACCATTTCGTTTAATATAGCAACTTGGAATACGTATTTTTTTAACACTAGATGTACGGAACCCGTCAAAATGACGGATCTTACATTTTTTGTTTTTGATTACGAAAATTATTAAAAAGTTTATGTCAAAATGCATGTTAACCTTTATCGAGATAAAGAATCTTTCTATAAACCGATGTATGTATTATCCGTTATTTACTTATTTTTATAATTCATTTTCAATTCAGACATATGTGGTTATTAAACGTCCGTAAATCTAGTGTTAACTATACAGGTATTTAACGCTACTGTATACATAGCATTGCACATATGATGTATATATTTTTAAACGGTTAATAGTGACAATTGATAATAGGATAATAATAACTTCGAAAGAATTCGTCAAACTTTTCAACCAAAAGGTGTTAGAGTCGTTATGTGCTATCAGTGAAAATACCTTGGAGCGCAAAGGGTTAATTTTTTAGGATTATCAGACTTTCGTTCATCGATTACCGTGTTGAAATATTCGATTCCGGTGTCCTTGAAGCTTCCTGCGATGGTTGGGGTGGTAATAACGGCTGCGACAGGATGGCCATTGCCCATGGGTTTCCCTACGGTGACGATATCCGGGATAACATCATCGCCGAACAGTTGAAAAGCCCACACGTGACTACCGACTCTTCCGAATCCAACTTGAACTTCATCGGCGATGCAAACACCGCCAGCTTCGCGAACGTGTCTGTTGGTAAATTATTATTAACAAAAATATGTAAAATCCTTCTTGACGATAAGGTTCGTGCAACCAATTATTTTTATTCGAAAGGGAATTTCATGATCATCAAGAAATCATTTATCGTGTCTAAATCTATTTATCTTATCTTTATCTTATTCGATCAATAGAGAAATATCTATGTATTTATCTTAAATATTTATCTTTCTCGATAAATAGAGAAATATCTATTTATTTATCGTATCTATTTATCTTATTCGATGAATAAGATAATCAATTATTAAATGATAATTATAACGAATGCAAAGTACGAGCTTCAGTGGTGACACTTAATTTTTATTTGTATATAACTGAAGACAGTTATTATGACATTTTTATTTAGTGATAACGATTGAATGTGAGCAGAAGATAATAGAGTACTATACGTACTTGTACACGTTTCTGAAATAATTCTGTGGAGGTAGAATTTGTCCACCGACCGACATCAAGCTTTCTGCGATGAAAGCACATGCCCCTCGTCCTTGATTTTTCAAATTTTGACAAATATTTTTCACGTCGTTGGCATATTTTATGCCCAGATCTTCACCAGGGTAGTCAGTTTCGCGATACTTTCCTCGATATACGTCCGGACAGGGTGCCTGCGGATCAAACAACATTTTCTTACTCTGAAATGATCTGCCAGCGTGTTACGGGATATTTCAAAATTTATGTGTTAAATATATAATAATATAAATTTTCTAATATATTTAATAATATCACTTTAACTTTGACTTGATTTAGATTTAACTCGATTTAGCTTCGATTCGATGTAACTTTGAAGATCAAATTTAATCATAATACTTAAGGTCAAAAGGTCAAAAGTGCTGCAGGTCATAAAATGATTAAAACTTCCACCTTAGTAAGTAATTAAAACTGATATATCAATTAATTATATATTGTTCAAAATTATATGTTAGTTATTTATACACATTTCAAAATTATATATTAATTGATTATATACAATTCAAAGTTATATATTAATTGATTATATATCATTCAAAATTATATATTAATTAATCATACACAACTTAAAAGTGCATATCAATTAAATATTAGTACTAATTTGTATTCAATAAATTTAAGATATATCTAAGTGCAAATCAATAATCTAAAAAATTCACGACGAGTCAAAAAGATTGGTAATTAATTAATAATAATGTTTCTCACCACGTGGACCCAGTCTTTCTTTCCAGGACCGTTCGGCTTGTTGAACTTGTACGGCGATATATCGATCATCGAGGTCAAATGGCCATGATAAGCGCTAAAATCAAGAAAGAACAACGTTGAACGAGAGTTACCTCCCGCTTCCGTGTACCTTCTACAATGCTTTTAAACTCTAAGCGTGCAGTGTCCACAATGTTGCCCACTCTGTAACTGCTCGAACGCATAATCTTCCGACAGAAATGTCAAAGCATCCTGGAAATGTTATTTTCTCCTCTTCGTGTTCGCTTCTTCGACACACGTGTTCGACAGGAAAGAAAAAGAGAAAGAAAAGTACGTTGAAGATTTCACAAAACACAAACGATTCACGATATGAGCTTCTGCGTCGATGTTGTAAGGCAGAGGGGAGCGTAGTTAGCTTGAACACGTGTATTAAGTAGAGTTTCTTATAAATTCTATCGTTTATAGCATTTTTCTCTTTTCAAAAAACAATTCCAACAGTGACTGGTATTTTTAACCCTTTGACTTCGATTTAGCGAATTAGAGGACGGGATATGAATTTACTGAAATTTCAAATCCATAGGTTCGAATTTTTCAAATTCGTAAATTTCCAAGTTACAAACTTCAAATATACAAAATACATATATCCTAGACTTTCAGATTTCATCGTTTCTATTTCCCCAAGTTTCTATATTTCTATATTACAAATTTCCGACTGCTCAACTTTAACAATTTTTCATTGTTAAGTTTCGAAATTCTCGAATTCAGGAATTTTTAATTACGAAGTTTTCGAATTCCCCAATCTACGAGTACCCTAATTTCCAAATTCCCGAACGTGAAAATTATTTAAACACCAAAATGTTCAAATTCCGAAATTATTAAAGTCCATATTTTTGATACCTACATATTCCCGTATTGCTAAACAACCGAGTTCCCAAATCGTGAAATTTAAAACTACCCAAAATTGCCTACTCTCAGATCGTCGAGTATAAAAATTGCGAAAGTTCCGGAAATCAAAATGGCGTCGAAAGGGTCGCGGTACCACGACTTCAAAATGGGGCAACCTTACTTTACCCCGATGATTCGATGGTTGCATAATTATCTCTACCTCTCCGCCGCGTGATAGGAACATTTTGTCATCGTTTGCCAGTCAAAGGGTTAATCGATCTAACGAGAATAAAATCACTCAATCCATCCGATCGGAATGAAATCGTGTCGTTAAGCTATCAAAGTCCCCTTCGCCTCCGTCCATAACACGCTCTTCGTTTCAATTTCGACATTCATCCGCTTGCAGTTGCACGCGTCCCAGTTTAGATCCTCTCTAACACGGCAATAAAATCACATGCTCGATCTTCCTGGTCCATGTTACTTGTCGTATATGGCATTCGTGGCACGTACGTGTCACCTAAAACGACAATATCTTAACTCGACGAAATTCGCGTGTTCCCCGTGGCTCGTTCACTTTGCCCGCTATCAATTCAATGGTGTCCCGTGTGCCGTTCCGATGGTGCCCCGTTCGTTTCTCTCGCGAGTGAACGGACTGTAAACAGGCAAAAAAGAAAACCCGATCGATTAGTCAGTCGATCGGCTGTTAAGAAACGTCTGGCAAACATCGTAGCCTGAAACATACATATATCCCTGTGTGTTTCGACCTTCGTTCTAAGCGTTATGCTGTATCTACCAGAAAAGGGAATCATGCTTTTGTGCCGTCGGTCAATCGTTGGATCGTAGGTGGAAATATTTTGCGAAGCCACCCAATAGTTCGGGTGCTTCCAGGTACATTTAATACGGGCCCATGGAGAATTTTGTTTGGACAGAACGGGATTATCCGGAAGCGGCGTCCTGTTAATCGATGTCAGTGGGGAAACTGGTGCAAAACTTAATATCATTACAATATTCGATGCAGCCGATGATAAAAATTGATTGAAATTACGTTCTGACACTGGATGTTAATATTTTATGTCATTAATGTTAAACACTATTAATATTAGATGCTACTGATATTAACCCATGTGCTACTGCGATCCCCAAGTGGGAGATTTGAATACGTATTTTTATATATATTCTTCTTCTACCACCTACAATAAACGCATACATTCTGGTTTTCGAAATTATTTTTTGTTTCAAAGTTACCTAACTTTTAAAAATATTTGACAGGTAAATTGACAATCCGTGCGATAAAATTGAAATAAAAGTTGGGCAGTTAATGGGAGAGATACATGCTAATATCAGGTACTATGTCCTATATCAGGAATCATTATTGAACTATCTTCAAGACACTGTTCTTTGTCATTTTAAAAATGGCTGATACTTGAAATTGGATATAATATCGCAGCAATATTAGAAGCAACTACAGTAACTAACACTGCAATATTAGATGATATTAAGTTGCAGACAACTTCCTCATTGACGAAAAGGAAATGTTCTCGCTCGAATTATCGTTTCCATTCGTTCCCTAATATTCTTTTCTATGAAAATCGAAAACGAGCAGCAGAGAATTGAACCGTGCCTAATCGAATCACACGAATCGTGTTAGGTGAATCGTGTCGCGATCACTTACTGGTCCAGTGTGATGATATCCTTGTTCTTCGTGTGGGTCTGAGCAAGACGAAGAGCAAGGTCGTTCGCTTCGCTTCCGGAGTTCACCAGGAAGCAGACAGACAGTGGTTCCGGGAGGAGCGAAGTCAGACGACGGGCGCACAGCACCAAATTATCATGGAGAAAACGATTGTTCGTGGAGAGCAACGCCATTTGCTCTTGTCCAGCACGCACCACCGTCGGATGGCAATGACCGACTGCAATCACATTTCTTCATGTATTCATTTAATTCAAAGATAATAATAATCGATGAAGTGCGCTAATTCTGTGCTGATACTTGGAAGATAGTAATTGGTAAGGCATGATTATACTGTTTTCATACTTGAAAGTTGTGAATGCATTATAAGTATTTTAAATTTCGGTCTGCCACCAAAATACTGATACGGGAATTGCATCCCATTAAATAATTGTGTTATTTAAAATTGTATCATTTAATTGTATCGTCTAAAATGATAAAATTTAATTGTATCATCCGGTATAATTTATATTATATCATTCGCAAATGTCATATGAGTCTGAGCTTCTATGCACAAAATTCATGTAACTATATTTCTGTTCAATCAATTTTACGACCACGCTATATCCTCCAACTATAGTCGGTTACCGGGTTCAACGTCAATTATTGAATCTTTTCAGCTACAACGTTAATCCGCAATTTCTTCCTTAATATAATTGTGATTGTAATAAGAAAATTTGTGTTGTATTGTTACCGTGAGCAACATTGTTGATACAGTCCAAGTAACGATTTCCTTTCTCGTCGTACATATATTGCCCTTCGGCTCTGACGATCTTCAAAGGATTCGATTTGTAAAATAATTTGCACGCTTGTCTGCAAACCGAATTATTTAATTAGCATTTCGTTTTACTTCATATGCATATTATCGATAATAACGGAACACATGGTTAATTTAATATTTACCCGATGTGACGTTCTCGAAGACGAATCGTCTCCGACTTCGGCATCTGTTCCAAAGTGTCGACCATGTTAGAAAGTGATTTTGTGCTCCTTCCGAATTTCTACAAAGACACAGTATTTCGGTCAATTGTTATCGCGCCTGAAGAGATGACGCGACATTTTTATACGCGCGACTTCGTATTTTCGAAAATATAGTTGTAAATAAGATAAAGCTTTTGAAGATCGCTGTAAATCAGCGACGAAATCCCATTTTCCCAATTTAATTTACAATACTCCGAACATTTTTGAGCTTTTTTTTTCGAGCCAAACAGTTTGTTTGCGTTTCTGCCAGTTATCGAGATACTTTATCTATCTTGTATCACCGAAAAAGGTAAGTCTGAAAATCGGCCCGAGAACGGTGTGACGAAAAATGAGATTTTTCGTTATTAGTCGTGAACGGTGTTCGTTGAAAGTATTGGATATTCGATGAAAAATAATTACGTTAGAGTGTAAGAGACAAATCAACGGAGAGTAAACTGTGAATGATAATCTTTTCATTGTAGCTCGTGTATCGGCCATTCCCCATGGGATAAGTAATTTTCCAGCGGCTGATAAGTGCACGTGATTACTACGCGTAAGTAGTAATTCTGTACATTCTTTCTGTCATAAATCCCATGAATCGAAAGAAATTATGGTCATCGAAATTTCATCGTCGTTTTCAACCTTCCTTTTGCGTAATAATATCGGAACAATTAGAAATCGACGTTCGAAAGATTACAAGAGGAAACAACTCGCGTTCAGGTTCAAAGTGTTAAACGTACAGTATTCATAGTTTCATTAACAATCACAACGACGTGATTAGCTTCTTTTAAAGCAATCGTGTTGCAACGCACGTGAATATCTACATTGCGCTTTTGTAGAAGCTGCAAAAACATGTTGCAAGAACAAGTTATTTATAATGTTCAGTATCCTTGAAATAGAAACATTGTAGATATGCTGAACGGATAAACGAAGAATTTGCCTTTCTAATCCCGTAACTAGCAAACGCGTAAATTGATAATACAGAAAACTGTACAGAAAAAGTGTAACTATGATACAAAAATTTGATTTAAAATTATATAGCTACAATCACAAATTTTTAATAAAATTAACAAAGTAAGAAAACACGATAAGTAAGTAGTACGATATAATACGCATAGAATTATTCACTAAAGTTTATCCACAATTTCTTGTAATAACAATCTATATATAACATTAATACAATTTCTTTTCACCGTAACAACACTCTTTATATAACGTTATAAATCATTTTCACAATATCATTTTATTCTATCAATACAACAATTGATACAAAAATTTTGTCAAGTAAATATGAAACTAACTTTCAAAAGGTACAAAAACAACTTGAACCACCTAACGTCTGAAATGTTACAAAAAACGCGAGAAGATAAATCTTGATAAATTCAAAGCTACTCCGAACGAATCATGTTCCCGCGCAAAGATCAAAACGCGATCGCACCGTTTATCGCGAATGTAAATGATTATCGCGGCCCTGTGACATGTCCTTTCGGAGGAACCGATCGAAAAACAAAATGCAACGAGAGAAACGAAAAAGAAGAAGAAGAAGAACGAACTTGAACGAATTACGCAATAAACACATACGTCCGAACGAGCAGCGCGGCATGAAGCGTTAACGACCGATAAAAGAGAAGAAAACGAGCGGCACGTAAAACGTTCCGTTATCGTGGAACGTCCACGTGCGCGTTTTCTGAAACGGCGAAGTCAACGAGATCGTACCTGAACTTTTGGTTAATCGCAAGTTACGGTTCCTCGACTTCCGAATGCAGCCGTCAGCTGAGTGCCGCGACCTACTCCGGTGACGTCATATATAGAGCTCGCCGATTGGCGGAGCGTGGGCGGGGGTGGCTGCGCGCGCATCGTCCTCTTCGTCCTAAAGCGATATTAAAACACTTTGCCCCCACCCCCGCGAACAGTCGGCTACGCGCTTCGCGACCAGGAAGGCGCGAGATTTCGATCGATCGTGGGGACGATCGCGATGCGCGCAGAATGCCGAGAACGAGTCGAAATCCGACGAAATTTTGCCGCGAATTTCTATAGGAAATGAATTTTGAACGCGGTAACTGCGTTCGCTGGAGGGCAACATTTTTTTACTCGTTGCGCGCAGAAATTGGTTCGGGAATTTGAAAATTTTGCGAACTCGAAGATCGCGGGATCTCGGGGATCTGGAAATTTGCGGGTTCGGAGATTGCGCGATTTCGGGATTTAGGAACTTGCTGATTGCGAGATTCGAGAATCCGGACGAATTTCGGGATATCCGGAATTTGTAGATTTGGGAATTTGGAAACATTGGGAAGTGGGATGTTTGAGGAATTCGGGGAATCGGGTTATTTGGGAATTTAGGTCGTTTAGGAATGGATGTCTTGGGTATGTAGAAATCTAGGAATGTAGGGAACTTGGAGATTTGAGGTTCCCGACATTTGGGGAATTTAAAGTTTGAGAGGTTTGGAATTTTTAGATCTAGGGACTTTGAGATTTTGCAAATTTAATAATCGGGGATTTCAGAATTGAGAAATGTCGAGATTTAGGGAAGTTAAAAATTTGGGGATTTGAAAACTTGGAAAATGAAAAATTTGAATTTTTGGAAATTTAAAAGTTCCATCATTTATAAATTTAAAACTTCTGAAAATTTAAAAGTTCAAGGATTTGCAAATATGAAATCTTTAAAAATTTGAAAGTTCGAAGATCTATAAATTCGTAGCTTTAGAAACTTCTAAAAATTTAAAAGTTCAAAGATTCGCAAATTTACAAGTACGAAGCATTTGAAAATTTGAAAGTTCGACGATTCATAAATTTGAAACATTCGAAGATTTATAAATTTGAAACTTTTGAAAGTTCGAAGATTTATAAATTTGAAACTTTTGAAAGTTCAAAGATTCGCAAATTTGCTAATATGAAGCTTTCGAAAATTTGAAAGTTCGACGATTCATAAATTTGCAAATATGAAGTTTTCGGAAATATAAAAGTTTGAAGATTTATAAATTTGAAATATTCGAAAATTTGAAAGTTCGAGAATTTGTAGATTCCTAAACTTGTAACTTCGAGGATTTCGAAAACTCGACGGATAATTGTATACTAAAATATCGGCTATCGGAATTATAAGTTGAACCGCAACTATTTATAGTGCTGTTAATGATAAAAATAATGCCTCTTCAAGCTGCAAGTATGAGAAAGATTGAATAGAAATGACCGCGGCAATGATACAAAGATCATGCTCGTGCTTCGGTGATCGTTCTGGATGCCACGAACAATCGCAGATTATTACCGTGACGCTATCGCGTTACGCAAAACAACGTATTGCTATCTCTAATTATTATTGTGTAATATTATCTATCGAATTTCACAATGACGAACTTGTCAAAATTGATCGAAATTCCGAAATTTCTACTACACGAAACTGATACAACGCGGTTTACTTGTCTTCTTTTCCGCCATGGCAAAAATAACAAGATAATCATTATCCGATAATAAATTATCACAGGATTAACTTGTATAAAATAGTATCATAGTTAAGTGTCATCCGTTGAAAAGCGTGACGATAGCCGATGACCTAAAATCGCTAAAAATTATCGGACAAAAAAAGAATGAAAAATTTAATGAAGGAATCGTACGATCGATTGCCTCCAATAAATACTATTGCACTTCATTGAACACCATAACGCTTCTACACACATTCATGTTTGTTTTATCAAAATAAATACAATTCTCGTCTTTTTGTACCTCATTTTATTTGATCGATACTGAATTCAGATCAATAGTTCATTGACATTTAATCGTATTACATTATTTTTTGTCTGGCGAAGATATCGCCGATGATAATATTTCTGGCTGTTAATTAATGCCTGTTATTTAACAGGTGAATTTGAAAGATAATCGTTGCCAGAACGATTTTGTGTACGTTGGCAAGATGTTTCGATAGATTCTTCGTGGAAAATTCTGTAAATACGTCCACCTACATTCTATTTTTATTGGTTAATAAATTTTGTACATACATAATGTACATACGTGACAAATCTCGCGTTCTTAGCCTTGATTTTAATCTATATCACGAAATTTCATATATTGTAATTTCCTATGTTTTTAATTGTACTTTCCTACGGAAAGTTTCACGACCTGTTATCGCTGTTTGTGATAAAATATCGTGACGAATTAACGCGGAGCGTTCCAGCGTTTCGATCGTTCGTGTACTCGTCAAATAAAACTTAATTCTCACTCATATTTGGCGAACGGCACCAGGAAAAGAGGTAAGAGGAAAAAGCTCTAGACGGTTAGCGCGATTAATTCCATTAATTTTAATGAAGCAGACTTTTGGATCGTATTACCAACTTCTTAGTTCTTTTCAGTTTCAGATTTATACAAATTCCCAATATCCCGAATTCCCCATGTGCAAATTCACATTATCCCAAATTCTCAATATCTCAAATTCCACATACGATTCCAAAAATTGATACTACCATATTTCCAAACTTTCACATTCACAAATGATCTAAAATTGCCATAATCCTAAATTTCCATATTCTCAAATTTTGAAGTTTCCTAATTTCCAAATTGCTAAGTTACCAAATTCTCAAGTTCCCAACCTCTAAATTTCTAAATTTTCAAATTTCCTAATCCTCAAATTCCTAAGTACCAAAATTCCTAATTCTCCAGATCTCAGATCAATCAAATTTCTAAATATTCAAACTTCCCATTCCTCAAGTTTCAAAATATCCAAATTCCTAACTTTCCAGATCTCAAAACACACAAATGTCTAAATTTTCAAATTTCCTATGCCCCAAATTCCTAAGTTCTCTAATTTCCTAATCCCCGAATTACCGACGTTCCAAATCTTCTAACCCCCAAATTTCTAAATTTTCAAACTTTTATGTTACTAAATTTCCAACTTTGCGAATACCCTAGACCTCATATTTCGAAATTTCCAAATTTCCCAATCCCCAAGTTTCCAAGTTTCCGAATTCTCAATTCTCCGAATCTTCTTGTCTCGAAATTTCTAAACTTTATGATTTCCTGCTCCCCGTGTTTCTAAATTCCCAAATTCTCAATTTTCCGAATCTTCCAGTTCCGAAATTTTTAACTTTGAGATTTCCTATTCCCCATGTTTCTAAATTCCCAAATTCTCAATTTTCCCAATCTTCCAGTCCCGAAATTCCTAAACTTTGAGATTTCCTGTTCCCCATGTTTCTAAGTTCCCAAATTTACGACCTTCAAATCTTCTAATCCCTAAAATTCTAAACTATCAAATTCCCTAACCTCCGAGCGTTGAAATTCCCAAAGTTTCAATCTCTTCAGGTTCCCAAATAGCCCTATCGCAAAATGGCGGACTCCGTTCCATAAAGTTACGGTTCTCGTTATCATTTTCCTCCATTTGCAACAAATCTGTCGCGCAACATGTGACCGTTGACTGAGACAAAACTGTCCGAGTCCAAAAAAACAAAAACTCGGTCGAATATATTCTTTTTTCCAACAAATACGAAAAAGATCTTCTTTTCGTACAACGTTTGCAACGTAGACGAATTTCGCGTGTCGGTTTTCATTTCGACCAACTTCTACGCCGGCTTGCAATTCACATGATCGCAGAAATTTTCCATTGCACGAGATTATCGACTCGTGTTCCTTGTCTGCCGACTACCTTATCTTTAATCTGTTTGCATTCGAGTTTTTCTGGTAGAGTTTAGAAGTACGTGTAATTTAATCGGTTAGTGGAACACTCAGGCGGATAATAGAAGCGAAAAAGAATTTATGTAACTCGCGGCGCTCGATTTAATAAACCGATCGTTTGTCCTTCCGGCTAAGTCACGTTATCGATTCGGCGTAGTTCGCAAAATGATTAACATTAAAACTATCGACGTGCAGTGCGCAATTCCTTCGATGTTAAAAATGATGTTGGAAAATCAATAAACGAACGATGAAACATAAATTGATACGCATATTGATTCTTTATGCATGAGGAGGATCAGCATAGATTTGCAAAAAACAATCCTGACAAATTTTATCCGTTAAAATGGAAAATATGTAGAACGGTGAGTGAAATAGTTTTATGCTTAGTTTTAGTGGTAAATATAAATTACAAGGACTTTAAATGTAAATTTCTGTTGCGTTGTTAATAATTGATATAGCCTTGCGGAATGAATTATTTTGGTGCCTTTTATCATCGAACATATTTTTAATGAAATCGGTGTTCCCAACTTCGTATATCTCGGATCATTTGATAATTTAGAAATTCGGAGATTTCCAGATTTGAAAGTTCGAACGTCTGAAGATTTTACAATTGTACAATTGGAAAATGCAGAGTCTTGGAATCGTGACAATCCGATAATGTAGTCTTTTGGAAATTCGAAAATTTACAAATTCCGACATTTGCAAGTTTAAGAGTTCGAGCATTTCGAAATTTTATAATATCAAGATTTGAAGGTGTAGGTAATTTGTAAACGCGGAAATTTGGCAATTTATTAATTTGAAAATTCTTGAGTTTGAGCATTTGGGAATTTTACAATGTTAAGATTTAAAAACGTAGATAATTCATAAACGCGGAAATCTAACAATTTATTAATTTGAAAAATTGCAAATTCTTCAGTTTGAGCATTTGAAAGTTTTATAATGTTATAATTAAAAAAATGTAGATAATTCATTAACGCGGAAATCTGACAATTTATTAATTTGAAAAATTGAAAATTCTCGAGTTTGAGCATTTGGAAATTTTATAATGTTATAATTTAAAAATATGGAGAGGTCGTAATGGCAGAAATCTGATAATAATCGATTAATTTGGAAATTAAAAAGTTTCGAAGTGTGTCATCGTGTATTTACTAATTAAAACTGAATCTCGAAAATTTTTCAATTCGAACGACAAACGTCGTCGAAGGAAGCACATGTAACAACGACACGTGCCACACGTGAACGACAGTGATACGCGCGTGTTAGCTGTTATCGCTGCTGCGGTAATCATTTGATACATCCACGACAAACCTCCGTCTATTGTGTTCAATAAATACGAAGACACACTATTCGATCTAATTATTCTTTACCTTCGGAACATACCGATTACGATCATCGGAATCGTAAATGTCGCTGTTTAGAGTAGAAAACGTGTTCGGGTTGTTCCGGAATCGATCAAACAACCACATCGAGCACGAACAAATACTATTTAACATCGTACGCGATCACGTTCTTCGTTTCATCGTATGGTTAACCGATATTGTTCGTGTAACTATTCTGAACGTGAGATCATCCGATACGAACGTGCAACTTGTTCAAACAAGGAATTTCAAACGATTGTCGGTGCAAATTAGGCCACCGATAATCGTCGTAAAAAACGATTAGACAAATCGCATCCCACAAACATATTCAATCATCGCGAAACGATAATTAAATGATCGTGTAAGAGACTCGGATTGATAAGGGCAGTTCGTTAACCTTACTCGTTACAATCTTCGAGAGATAGTGCATTTGAATTCGCACCCTCGTTAATTTCACGATAGTTTTTCGTTCGAACCAGGTAGCATTGCTGGATCGCGTGAGAATGCTACTTGGATCTCCCATTGCTTCCTGCTTTGCAAGTTATGCAAATTATAAATTGTTTCGCAAGACTACATTAGTTAAACGGTGTTCTACAGAGAGGATTATACATTCCGCTTGCGTCAGAGGTCATGCTATGGGTACTTTGTTGTTGATAAGGTTCCCGATGATAACAGCCACAGAGGCAAAACGAACTCGGACAGACTAGATTTGCGCTGAAACTAGACGCTCGACGTGCTAAATCTATCGAACGATCGAAAGTACTTTATTTTTCTTTTCTGAATTTCTGCACGGGCAAATCTCAAAATTTATACGCCTGTCTTCCGACATTTTTTAATGTCGCTATTGCGAAAATTACTTCATTCTCAAATGCCCCATTTACGAAACTTCGAAATCTTTAAATTTTGAGATTTGCCAAATCACCACACTATCAGGTCCCCGGACCACTAATTCCCGTATCTCAGATTCCCAAAATCACATTATCCCAAAATCACATTATCCCAAAATCACATTATCCCAAATTCCCAATATACCAAATTCCCAATATCCCAAATTCCCAATACCCCAAATTACTAATATCCCAAATTCCCAATATACCAAATTCCCAATATCCCAAATTCCCAATACCCCAAATTACTAATATCCCAAATTCCCAATATCCCAATATCCCAATATCCCAAATTCCCAATATCCCAATTTCCCAATATCCCAAATTCCCAATATCCCAAATTCCCAATATCCCAAATTCCCAATATCCCAAATTCCCAATATCCCAAATTCCCAATATCCCAAATTCCCAATATCCCAAATTCCCAATATCCCAAATTCCCAATATCCCAAATTCCCAATATCCCAAATTCCCAATATCCCAAATTCCCAATATCCCAAATTCCCAATATCCCAAATTCCCAATATCCCAAATTCCCAATATCCCAAATTCCCAATACCCCAAATTACTAATATCCCTTTCTTCAGAATTCCCAAACGTGCAAAATTCACAAATTTCCGATCTTTGCGAATTCCTAAATTTCCAAATTTCTCAATCTATATTTTTACAATCTGTACGATGAATTATGCTTCATCCACAGTATATTTATTTTTCTGCATTCTGCGTCGTTATCAGTGCGAAAATAAGTACACAACGATTACCAATAGATAAAATATCAAACAGATTTTAAAAAATTGAGGATAACAAAAATTAAAAAAAATTTATATTGAGGATAAAAAATTAAAGCCACAATTTGGTTTTCGCAGTCGGTAGGACTCGAACCTACGCTCCCAGAGGGAATCTGATTTCTAGTCAGACGCCTTAACCACTCGGCCACGACTGCTACGTGACGATAAATTGCTCTCTTGCTACTTTCCCATAAATACTAATTATATATATATATATAAACATAATATAATGGAGTATTACTTACTATATTTTAGAAACTTTTAATTTATTTAAGTAAGCGCATTCATACACGTACACAAGTTTGAAATTCATATACGTACAATAAATGATTGTATACCTGGAAAACTATTTCTGTTATATTCACTTCCGATTATTCTATTTCCTTATGTAAACTACTTAAAGTGCTCTTCTTTTATAAATGAACAGTTTGTACCATTATGTAACATCATTTACTTATCATTGTATTGCTCCATTTATTTAATCTCATCGTGAATAAGATAATTATTTTATTTATAGAGTACCCTTCTATTATAGTAATGTAATTAATACTGTAAACTAATAATATCGCGCAAACCGTAAAATATCTTTCTATTTCATATCGATGCGCGGTTTCAAAACGGTATCTTCACTGCCACCTAGTGATTTCTAAAACAGCTAATAAAAGAAATACAAGTGAGTGTTCTTCTTCCGTAAAATGCGCGGCGGGTTGTACGTATATACTTCGTGACAGAATGTTTCCATCTGACTTTGACAGCTGATACCTGTTCCTTTTTAATTTAACATGTGATACTTATTGAATTTCATAAATAAATATACATATAATTTATAGTTAAGAATAAGATAGTTTAATGTAGAATGGCAGAGAGAAGTGATATTTCGAAGCAACAGAAATCCGATACCACTGAACAGGTTATGAAAGAGGAGGCCGATATTAGTCGTTATTTTGAAAATGCATCTCGTACAATTTTCGACGAGATCGTTTCACCTAAAAAGGATTTCTTCGACGTACAAAGAGATTCCAGAAGCAGAATGGCAGATTTTGATTTGTTAGCGGACGATTCGAGCGAATTCTTGAAAGCCAGTTCGTTACTTGGTAACGATCGACCTGATCACGGCGGAGCAAACGACATGCACAGAGATACGTGGATACCTTCGGAACAAACAAGAAAAGTGCTGCGAAATATCGCCACATCCACGGCTGGAACCAGCTTCGTCGACAGGGATAACCTAACAATGCCAGGACTCGCGATTCAAGGTGATATGCCGAATTTAATAAAGAACGCTGCTATGAGGTTCTTAGGTGAAGATGAAAACGTAGCCAGGAATGTACTTACCGCTTCTGATGTAACACAGGATGAACGTGGCTTGCGACAGTTGATACAAGCTGGTTGTTATAAGGCGGCAATTAATTTAACAGGAAGGTTATTGGCTGTCTATGCTCAAGGATATGGTAAAATAAACCAACCTAGCAAGCACACGCCGCATTCTTTGCAGCTGTGGTACACGAGGCTAGCTTTGTTGACTAAACTAAAGCAAATTGATATTTTAGACAATGAATCCAAACCGTTCGGTAATTTGGATAAGCCCGATATGTACTTCACGTTTTATCCTGAACTCTATGGTACTAGACCAGGTTCTATGGCTTCCTTTTCTTTTAGATTGCTTTTAGCAGAAATCCCACAATACTGTGGAAAACCGAAGCAAGCGTTAGATAATCTTTTTAAGATTTTAGCTACAGCTAATCGGATAATAAATAATTTTAATGCCGGTTTCAATGGGGATGGATCGCGTGTTAAAATCACAGCCTCGGAACAAGAGGATGCTATGCGCCTATGGACAGGCAGGAGATCCAGAGTTCTTATATCTATTACGAACTGTGCAGTTAGTATGAAAAACTATGTACTGGGAATAGAAGTGTTAGACAAATTATGCAACTCTGCAAACTGGACAACCGAACAAATGGATGCTTTGAAAGCTAGTATAGGTAGACTACATCTGTTTCTGGGGGATATATCAGCTGCTGAGAAATTACTTATCAATCCGCAAAAACAAGACAGTGAACTAACTGTTAGAGAGCTGATGGACAGAGGTTTAATGGCAGTAGCACAAAATTCTTTTCCAGAGGCATATAACTATTTTCAAGCTGCAGAAGCATTGGATCCATCTAACATCGCTTTGATTAATAACATAGCTGTTTGCCTTTTATACACTGGCCAGCTGAAAGCTGCAGTACGTTTATACGAGAATATGATTACAAGAAATCCTGTTAAAAGCTTACAAGAACCTATATTGTTGAATATATGTACTTCGTACGAATTGCATACAACTCATTGTAAGCAACCAAAACTACATTTATTGAGCCAGTTATATAGGTATAAAGGGGATGCTGTAGATATACAATGTTTGAAACTCCCCTTAAACTAAAATTTTAGTTTGTCTGTGTACAGTATGTAATTGCTTCAAGGTGAAATTTTAAATCTGTTATTCAATTATGAAGATATTGCATTGATGTATAAATTTTATTGAATAAAAATTGATTTGCTTCATATTTTTAAACATTCAACTATTTCTTTCTGTGTGCGCAAAAATAAAAATGAATTTAACTTGTTTTACGTTTCTTAAAATTTATATTTACGCGCGCGTTCTTAGAAAATAGCATCCCTGGCGTCATATAGCGATCGAGAGAGGAATTACCGAAACAGAAAATCGCGTTTTTCTTCAAAGTTAACCACTTTTATAGATTTTCGGGACGAATAAAGTATTCTACGATCTCAACGGAACTAAAATAATTCCGTTACAAATTGCTAAAAACGTTAATAGCGAAAATTGAAATTATTACATTTTATGGACATAAAAATCCTTAGCCATCTAGCAGTGGCAGGTGTGAAGTAATGAAACTAAATTTTGAGCAGAATTTTTGTATTAATTGCCTTTTTTGCACGTATTAACACTTAAAAAACGTTTTAAAGACATCTTGTGTTATCATTTAGGACATATTATTGCTTATTAAGTCGAAAAAATTAATATTTCTTGGAGTTGGGTATTTCAAATTTATTTCCATTAGTTCCCACCTTCCACCGCTAGATGGCTAACGATTTTGTGGTCCATAAAATGCAATATTTTACATTTTCGATATTAACGTTCTCAGCAATTTATGATGATATTACTTCGCTTCTGTTGAGATCGTAGAACACTTTATTCATACCAGAAATGTATAAAAGTCGCTAATTCTAAGGAAAAACGCAATTTTCTATTTCTATATTTCCTCTCCTGACCACGAGATGGCGTAACGAGTGCTATTTTCTGGAAGAGCGGGCGCGTAGGCGTAAATTTAAAATGATACGTCGACACAAAGCTTTTAAAATACTAAAAACTTCTTAAAAATGAATTACTTTTGAATAAACTACCGCTTTTATATCGTTTTTTATATTTCAATCGCTACAAATAGTTTAATCAGACGTATGAAGTTAAATGTGAAATTCAATTATAAGAGATTGATGTGAATACGAACGATTGCATTAATAATCATACTCGAAGCACAGGATTACATCTTCATTTTCAAGGAATAAAAGTTGCAACACTGATATCAAAGTAAAATAGCCTTTATTACATCGTGAAACGAGGACAATTTAATGAACGTTCAACAATTGCTAGAATTCTCTCACTCTCTCTCTCTCGTTCTCTCCCGCACGTTCGATCTCATCCATATACACGCATACTTTTTTTCTTTCCATTCACGCTACATTCATGACACTCGGATGAACTGCTCACACTTTATTATAATCTCGAACCACTTTTCTTTCCCTTTGTTTCATCGCGTTTCCTTAACCCCCACCAACCGAAACGATCGGCGCGCGCGTAATGTTCGTCGATGATCATAATCGCATTACAGTACACACGCTTTGTTATCCCATCAAAACATAACCTTTCAGATTTCATCGCGTATTTAACCATTATCATCTCTTAAACCCTCTGCCCGCCTGTTCATTATCATTTTTCGTCGTTAGTTTCGTTACCGTATATATACATCAAAATCAGCTAACCGCAAATATTCTTTCTCGCTAACCTAATCTCTCTCTTTCTTTTCCGTTAGCAGCAGGCGGTAACATTACAGCATACATTCAGATCGTTTCCAAAACTGCACTCTCTCTCCCTGCAGAAAAAAGGCACGAACTGGCGGAAAAGTCGGCCTAACTGTATAATATTTTCATTTATTTTATTTATGGATGGAACTTCGTCACAATACATTATTTTTAATTTCATCTCTTTTCTGCTGCTTCTTTCCGCAGTGTTCAACAGATTCGGCTTCTTTTTTTATTCCGGTACGAGCCGAATTCACTGATCCGTGTTAGCCACGTAGCGTTCGCAGTGTTGTTCGTTTCTTATTCGCATAAACGACCTGTCGTCGCACCTTTCTTTATACTTTTTAGCTTTCCTTACTCTTTCTTTCTCTATATATTGAATGCCCATTAACAACGATCGAACTTCAGAAAGGAGATCGTTCTCGTTAGAATAATATACTTTTTATAATATTAAATTACCGATCTAATTACAAGAACATGTTCCTTCCCCGAACTGACAGATCACCATCTTAAAATTCGTTTTAATATTAACGCACGATTAGTACAATTATTTTGACTTCGACGTTTTGATGAACAATTAAGCGTTTAAGAAAAATTGTAAATATTAAGTGATTTTACAAAGTCACGAAAATTTTGTAAATCATAATTTCCATCTTTTGTTGAAAATGCATATTTACAAAAACTTGCATGATACGCGCTGTTTCAACGACGTTCTCATGTTTTCGTTTCAAATTCAGAATTTTCGTGTTCACAAGTTTCCAAGTTGTGAAATTTATCAGATTGTACAATTTTCAAATTCTTAAATTAAGGAACTTAGAAACTAAGAAATTCAGAAATTTCCTAATTCTCGAATGTGGAAATACGTATAATTTCGATGATTCGCAAATTTTCTGTTCAATTTGGTACGTTCAAAATGACATAACTTGGGAATTTCTAAATTTCTGTACGCGACAATTCGCGGTGCCCCATTTTCCGATACTAATATCTATACAATGTGTTGCATTTGCGCAGTTCCATTAAGGAAGATGGAACCGCAAAAATATAATCTCGTTACGGAGAACGTCGTAACAACACAGAGTACAATTGATCGTTCGTTTTAAAGGTAAAAGATAAAATTTGATTCGGGGAAGGCACTGCACCCACTACGTAGCTGTAACCTTCCGGTTTTCAATTTTTTCCTCTCCCTCCGTTCTCTTCATCTACCGTATATTACGCTTCGCTGTTACAATAACATCCGCATCGCTATTCCTGGCGACTAAAATTTAACCTTACGAATGTATTACCTATGTACATACACATGCTGTCCGCCGTGTGCACACATACACAACCGCACCGGTCACGGGGTCGTACACGTGTGCGCACCTGTGCAGATCGTTAATTTAGCAAATTTATTCTGGTTTTTTTTTTTTTATTTCACACTTACAATGTATATATAGAATTATTATATATACTATTGTGTAATGCTTACGCTCTCTAAAAACCTCTAAACGAAACGGTACTATTTATTGTCCTGCCGTAAAGTTTATTTTTTATTTTTCGTCGTCGTTTTCTTTATTTCCGAGTATTTTCTTTTCCCTCTCTGTGCACACATACACGCATACGTTTGACACGCACACACAACCACGGATTCTTGTGTTTCACGTGAAAACGGTAGTCATGGAAAGCTCGAATAGCATAACCACGCCGGTGTGTTCGTCTAGTACGGCTTTTTAAAGCGAACTATGTTCGATTACTCTCGTGTGCTTCTCGCCTCGAATAAAAATCATAAGATGATTCGTGACATTATTTTTTGTTTATTTTCGTATCGAACACAGATACAACCCCGAAGTTCGTATAATTTTTTTCTTTTTCACGCGTCGTTGTTTTCCGATCGGAGAAAATATATGTAAGGAGAAACATCACGGGAGTAACATTACTTTCGACGAGAGAATTCACCTCGAGATCGAATCAATGAATTTCTATGTTTAATCTCGGTAAACTAGGCAAGCTCGGTCGTTCACGGAAGGCATCGTACGGTGCTCATCTTTAAATCGTTGCATTAACAATTATTAACAACTTTTTTTTACTTTTTTTTTTCTCTTTCCTCGTATTTCTCTCCTGACTTTCTCGCGTTACGTTTGTTTCGTGTTCTTTATCTTTTTCACTTTTTTTTCGTTTTGTCTGCTTACGAGTATCCATTTCGCTTATTTATTTTTTTTTCTTGTTAGTTATAATAGTTTTTTTTTTTAGGAAGTAACGGAGACATAACCGATGCCGATGCGCGGAAGCTGGCAAAATTACACTTGTAGTCGTGTTTGTTATTTTTAATAATACGTATATACATTACATCGAGGCGAGCAGGTTGCGAATACTCTTCGAATCAGAGCAAATATCTCTATCTTTAGTCATCTATATTTATATTCATATATTTATATATATTTATATTCATTTATATATATAATTTTTTTTATTCTTCATTTAGTCACTTATACGTATGTAATATTGTCTTCGTAAGTTTCCTGCTTTTCCTTCCTGATGTCATTATAACCCGTTGGTCGTGAAAGTATTCGAAAGTACAGAATCGAAGCTGTTAGAGATCACAACAAAAAAAAAAATAAACAATCGAACAAATTATTCTCGTAAAAACCGTGTAAAAAAAATAGTCGAGGAATGCCGTGTAATTAATTGTTAAAAAAGAGAAAGAAAAATCGCCGGGGAGAGCCGTTTATAGACACGTGCTTCAATTTTTCAACGTTTTCAAATTAAAAAATTTTCAATTTACGCGTTTAAAAATTTTAAACTCACGCATTTAAAAATTTTAAACTCACGCGTTTAAAAATTTTCGGACTGTCAGATTCTCGAAATTGAAAGTTCACAAATTTTTTCGATTGCCAATTCGCAACTGTAGAAATTCGGTGACGTTCGGGTCATCGAATTTAGAAATTGAGAATTTCATGAATTTTGAAACACTGCGTGTGAACGCTTTGCGCGCGCGCTGGCAATGACGGGCAATTATCGCGATTTGTATGGCAATGTCGCACTTGATAGATCCTTTCTAACCGGACTTGGCAAAATTATGACGTTTCAGACGATCGGAACACGACTCTCCCGGCGGAAACAATAACGTTAAAGAAAGAAGAGAACAATGAATGCGTAACGAGAAGAAATAACGTCGACGAATAGCAAAGCGATTACAGAGGAACGTTGAATCGTTACGATCGAGTTTCGAAACTAGAAAATAAAAATAGAATATTCTCGCGTTAATCTGTACCAGCCGAGGAACAGACTCGCCGCTGGTTCCACGTTGAACCGGGGGCGATCGAATTAGTATTATTATCGTCGTGTATATATAATATATCGTGTCGTAATATTATAATAATATAAAAATATATTTCTTAACTATTAACACTATATAATAAATGAGTATTATAAGCATCATATCTTGGATTCCTTTTTTTCATTTTTCGTAGTACGGACACGATGCCTGTCGCGGATAACCGGAGCTTCTAGACGCGGAGGAAATGCAACACGGTGGCGTACCGCTTTGGCCGAACACGATACTACTATTTCACACGACTTCATATTTATTTTAAATATACACCTTTAGCAATGTGTATCCCCGTATTAAGTCGTCGTTTCCTTTCATCAATTGTTTTCTTCATTTTTTATCATTTTATCAATAACAATATATATATTTATAATAATAATATATATCACTTGTCACTCGTGGTACGTGTAAATAAAAAGAGGCATAAATCGTTATAAAATACATTCTCGAGTATTATCGATCTGTAGATTATATATATATAATATATAATATATAATATATATATATCGCTTACCTACGCGTCCGAATGAATAAAATCATAAAAATGTTGTAATAATAATTTTTCATCTTTAATAGTACAGTATTGGAAGCATTTTAATATACTTATGAGTTTACGATCGGGGCCCGCATTCTTGGTGAAGGGATCTTTCGTCTTCTTTTTTTATTCTTATTTCTTTCTTATTGCGAGGTTCTCGATGCCATTTGTCTCTTTCGTGCATCGAAAAATCGATGAGCTCATTCATTCTCGTTGGTATATGTCAACATGATCGAACGAGCTCAACAGAAAGTACGAGAGGCCATGGTTGATGCTTCACCATGATGAGAATGATTCGTATGAAGAAATTAAGGGGGGCACGGGTTCGAACGGAATGTCTGAGGCATACCTTGTTTCTTTTCCTAGGACAATCTTTTTGTTTCTGTCTAGCACTTTTTTCCTGTTCTTCCCGTTGACGTAACTAGAACCTTTATCGACGTTATAATATTCAATAACAATATTCAAAATATTATTAACTAATATAACGTTGCTTAATCAACATTGCTTTTGGAAATTTGAAAATTTGAGATTGGGAAATTCGAAAATTGAAGAAGATAAAAGTTTCGAAAACCGGAAATTTGAGAACTAATAATTTGAAAATTTGAAAACAGCTCCAATTATTATCTAGTTACGTCACTGGTCTTTACAAACGACGTTACGGGGCCATACGTTTGCAGCGTATTGTTAGCAAACCTTTAGTCACTATTTCAAATTACAGTTATGAAATTTCAACTGAAATCCCTGGAATTTCGCGATGATTATGTTACACCGTGTGAATGCCGACGATGCGATGACGCGGAATTGAAAGTAAGTACAAAACGATCGAAAGATAGTAGTTATGGCATCGATCACCGACAAATAAGACCGAGAAACAGTTCGTCTCGCGTTTGAAAAACGACTTGCTCGCGAGAGGTCTGGAGATTCTAATTTCCATTCCCAACAGTTAATCAGAATTCTGCGAGATGCGAATGTACCCGAGTGCACATACATTTTGTTCGATGCACGCGTGCTTTTTGATTAATATCAATCTTAACGCTCCAAAACTGTGTGTTGACTAAACCGAGACACTTAACATACAACTAGCTGAGAATTTCTTCGAATTAATTCTTTAAAAAGGAAACAAATACTTCATTCCCATTTTCTTCCACTTCTTTTTCTCCTTCTTCTTCCTCTTCTTCTTCTTCTTTCCAATAAACTGGCTATTGTTGAGGGCGAATTCGATCAAAAATATACAGAAAATTGTTCCTGCCCTTTTGACACACGACTACCTCATCGTGTATAGAATATCTTACATCGGATGTTTCGCGCGCAACCTCTTCAGTTCAGGGGAACTTTTCGTTACGAGTATTCGCGTTGCATCCCTTCGCCATTTTGTTTGCGCGTCCGCGACCGAGTATCGCGTTCCCCGTGCAAACGTGGCTAACAAATTTGTACGTTAATTAGTTTCCTTATTATTGTCATGGTATATATAATAATCTTGTTAATAAAAATACTAAAATATTATGTATATTATATATAATATATAATAGATTATTGCATTATGCATTTTTGGTACCGTTGCGTATTGTTTGGTTTCTATTTTTTTTTTATTTCTTTCATCTTATATTCACAACTACGTCGATCGAAAAATCGACGCGAATTCTTTTATACTTTATCTGCTTTCCTTCGTTTGTTCCTTTTTATCCTTCTATCAATGCGAGAACGACCTTCAGAAGAAACACGCTCGAGATACTTGGACGACGCTCCTAATGGCTGATTCGATCATTTCCATTGATCTCTCTTCCATCATTCCTGTGCGTTTTCATTCTTTCGCGGTTCAGATTCTAACCGTTCGCTTACGTTTCACGCAGCGCAGTCGTAACAGATTCCGCAAGGTGTTCTTTAATCGCGCGAGGCTCATCGCTAGATTTTCGTTTCCTCTAGCGTGTTCTCGCGCGTCATCGCGAGGTATAGATACGTGTATATATTATCATTTTCTTCATTTTTCCTCGAGCATCAATGCCGAGTCCCGTGCGGAAGGAAGAAAGTACCGTACGTACTTAACTAAGCCAGCGAAGGAGATTCCGTTTGAACTAGCAGAATACCACCTATTCTCTATACGGTTTGCAGTACGAGTAACGATGATTCATGTGTTGGCTGTACGAGCCCGAGTGAGAGAAGCGCTTGAGGCACTTGGAGCATTGGAAGGGCTTTTCCCCGCTGTGCAGTCGCTTGTGTTCGGTCAGATGATGCTTGTGCTTGAACGCCCTGGGGCACTCCACGCATTTGTACGGCCTTTGCCCTGCAGAAATTTACAGAATTTTTTTCATAAATCGTACTCTTTGTGAAGAAATAATGAGGGGTGGAGGGTGCAATGTAAAACCAAAAGAAAACAGAAAAAGTGATGGAACAAATGTTCAAAAGTTCTCAGCCTCTGACCAAAAGTTTGCTTCTGCTGGAGTCTCTTGATTTTTTAACTTTCTTCTAGGTCGAACGATAACTTATATTTGCATGTGAATCGGTACGAATTTTCAAGTTCAGTTGACAGTTTTAGAGATTGTACTTTTAGTAACTTTTTCTACTTTTCAGTATCTAGAGTCCTTGACCCAAAAGCTCAAGGTTAAATATGTTTATTATCGAATCGTATAGTACTCGGCAAAAGGATAAAATATCCCACGGGTCAGAACTCGACAATTCTCTTGGAAAACGATATCAAATTAGAGCAATCGCGGTGCAACCAAAAAACGAGTAGATTCTACGTGAAAAATTAAATAAAAAAATCGTATACGCAATTTCGTGGAATACAAAGAGGAGCAATGAAAAACGTGTATAGCGATCGGTGTCCAAATATTTACCGGAATGTTCGTATTTGTGTCTTGCTAGGGAACTGTGTTTGGAAAATGTTTTGTCACATCGATCACAGAAGTAAACGCCCTGCTCGATTTCCGCCGCTGGCGGGGCCTCTGGTTGGCTGGCGTTTTCACTTTCACTCTTCACGTTCGCGTACGGTTGATTTTGTAAAATGACTGCGTACTGTAACAAATTGCTATGTTATAGATACCACATCGGAGTCGTATTCTTTACGGAAACAAACTCCGATTGCTAAAGAAATAGCTAACTACCTTTGGACCGTTCTCTCCCGCGCTAGCAGGAACCGGAGGTTTCGTTTCCACGGAATCGGTGGTCTCTTCGTCTATAACGAGCGGTGAATCCTCAAGGTCGTCGGTGTACGAGTTGTGCGTTACTGGATGATCGTTCTTCAGTTCCACAGGCGGTGACGCCGCGTGTTTGACCGAGACAATGTCGTTTTCTTTATAGGTTGATTGCGTGAGTACTTCTTTCTTCGACAAATCGAGTGGCTGCTCGATCGTGATCTGACTGGTGGAGTTAACCAACGGCACCAGAGGTGGTATCTTCGACTCTCGTCTGTCTCTCGCTCGGGAATTTTGGAACCAAACCTGAAATTATATTTCTCAGTAACATTCAACACCAATCGTACCAGCGTGTAATGCACGCATCATTTGAAAGTAAAAGAAAATAAATATATTTGAATACACATTAATGTCGTGTCTTGATAAAAATCAACACACGATTTCGAGGAAAAGTATCTTCATAAATTTTGTAATTTAAAATAAAAAATATTCCAAGAAAATCGAATACCGCCATATATACAGGCGGCAAGACGAGATATTTAAAAAAATTAAAAACGAAACATATACATATATTATATATATTTATATGTTATATATAAATTATACATTTATGTTTACAATACACTATAAATCTATAAAAAAAGATTAAATTTTCAAATGTATACAGATCTGTACATTGCATACATACATCTATTATTTTACTTCAACCTCAATTCTTTTTTGTAACTGTCGCCTCAGTATCTTTTTGAACGGATACATCTATGCATATACTACACATTATTACTGAAAATTTCATATTAATTATGCCCGTTCGTTAAATGTTGTATAAAAATGTTATTAAAAAGTTTATGGAAAAATGTTATTAGTAAAGTTTACCTGTACGACACGGGTAGGGAAGTTGATGTAGTTCGCGATCATGATGATCTCCTCCTTTTTGGGCCGAGGATTAATGGCATAGTAACCCTTGAGAACAGCCAATTGCTCGTCGTCTATCAACGACCTAGCTCTAACTCTCCTTCCATTATCGTTGTGCGTTTGCGTTCCATCTTCCTCGTCTTCCGATTCTGCTTCCGAGCTGTCCTCTGCTTTTCTTTTGTAGCCTGATTTCGCGCTCGGTTGATTTACGTCCTCAAGCTTCGCCGCTAAACCCTCGCTCTGCGAATCATATTGATCCGTCGTTGACCAGTCCGGATAGTGTACCATCTCGCTGGACATTTCGCTATCTTGATCCTGCACAATTACATTTGTTTGTTCGTTAACGATCGATTACTTCGTTCCGCGCATATTTCTAGTTATCCGCTTAACAATGTTGTGATCGCGCATTTTACAATCTATGATTTTGGTTTTTGCAATTTTACGTATGTTCGTATATCCAACGTGTCTTAATCAGATATTGTACCTCTTTCCAGAATATAATTCATATACACTGCCAAAGTACCGATTATTAAACCGTGTATATTTAAATTACATTCGCTTGTATTTTTAAATTGAAAATATGTTCGGTACTCAACTAAATATTTCCAACACTTCGCAGACTAAATATAAATACCCTTTATATTCGATATAAAACATAAACTATAATATAAAATATAAAACATAAATTATAAAATATAAAGTAAATATAAACTAAATATAAACTAAATAAAGGCTAAATATAAATTCCTTTTATATTGAATTTATATTGGATTTGGAGAATCTAACTCGGATATGTTTTCAGATTATTTTATAAATCATTTAGTAGGAACACGTGATACTATATATCCTTGAAATAATATTCCAGAGGAATAAAAAGAAAGTTTTAACCTTTGAACCAGAGGCTCGTCCATCTGTTAGAGGTACACGCGTTGTCTAATGATTTTACGACACGTCAATCTAAGTTGAAGGACGAAGGCGTTTGAAACGCATGTGGTCAACAGAAACATAGAATTTATGGCAGTGCAGTAATTCCCGGTGCCTGGTACCTTGCTCGAGTATCAACCGGTTCATAAATCTTATATTACCCATAGGAGTCCTTCGTCCTTATCTTAATGAGTTTCTGTCAAAAGAATTTATAAATTTTATTCTATATCCCCTCAAGATTTCTGACAAAAAAATGTTCAAATCCGAACAAATAAAATATGTTCTCATCATCTTCCGTGTCGGCAGCGAGTAGATACAAAATGTACCAGTAAATTCTATTTTAACACAAATTGTCAAAAATCTTATAAATTTGATTCTATCCCCTCTCAGGATTTCTGACGTAAGATATGTTCGAATCTGGGAAAATAAAATATGTTAACACGATCTGCTATATTAGCAGCGAGTGGATACAATATTTACCAGAAAATTGTATTTTGACCAAAATTAGTAAGGTATTTCGAATTATCGTCCGATACTGCGGACATATTGAACGCACGAACAGCAATATCTTACTTGATAATCCTCGTCAAACTCCCTCTTCATCATGGCAGGTGAGGTAGACAGCTTCCGCACGTTCGCTTCCAGCAGTTGTTTGGTGACGGAGGTGTTAACAGTTTCCAAAATCCGTCGGACAGCGTCGAGACCCTGAGGATCTGTCGGAGCCGGTGATTCTTTGCCCTCCGTGCCCTCAGTGCCCTCGGAGTCCGCCGTAGATGGACTCATAAGCTCACGATGGGACTCGAATTGCTCGGCTACTTCGTCCAATCTCTTGGAATGTAGCTGATTTAAGATCTTGCCCAAGGACGTTTGCAGGAAGTAACTACCGAAACCCATCATCTGAGGCAAGAGGGTCGGCATATCGTAAATACCTATAGGACAAACCTTCTTTTATTACATACCCAAGTATCAACTTGGTAAAGCTACTATCATGGACACTAGGATCTTATCTAGGGTGGATCGTATCCCCTTGTTTTACTAACAGTACAATGTCAATGGTGTCCTTAAACACGACCAAATACAATTTTGTACATTTTTATAAAAGTTTCGTGTCCAATTTTTAACAGTGCTAGATGGAAATAAAAACGTATAATACATTATTCTTGAAGAATTCAAGTATCGAATTTTTCGTTGATCCTTCGAAATGCTTTTGCGTCCTTAAACTATTTTTCTCCAAAACATGTTTTATAAAAATTCGAATACAGCGCATACAAATTAGAATATAATGTATCAGAATGGAATACAACATACAAAAGTATATATAAATACAGTATATAAAATTATATAAAAATGAAAAACAATATATGAAAATGGAGTACAATATAAAGTACACGCGTATAATACATTACGTTGTTTCATAAAACAGTTACGTTAGATATTTTTGTTAAAATATATGGCGTAATAAATACGAGCATCTAATTGTTCGACGAATTTATTTGAAATTTGTATTCTGCAAACGAAAGAATGTCGAAACGTTAACGTTTGTCCCAGAGATACGGTAACCGATTCGAGTCGGCACAAAATGGACACGCGGTCATCGCGATGAAATAAAATGGCGTTATCGACCCTCACCCGCTCCTTCTCGTTGTATTTCCTGGTAATCCGAGGGTGAAAGCTTCGGCAGAATAGGGAGGAAAGTGTTATTATTCGCCGCGAGCAGCTCGACCTCGCGACGTCCCGTTGGCAGGGGTTGTTGCACTTTTTTCGAGCCACGGTCCACATTGCTCACGTTCGAGTGCCTGGATTTCTTTAAATTCACTATCAGGCACTTCTTCGACGTCGTGTGACTCGAGTACGAGCCCGAATGAGAGAAACGTTTGCCGCAATTGTTGCATTGGAATGGCTTTTCACCGCTGTGAATGCGAAGGTGCTCCTGAAGACAGCCACGAAAGGGGAGCAATGAAATTACGCGAGAAATTCGTACAATTAATATGTTGGACATGTACAGTGTGGAATATCCAACGCAAATTATCTGAATAACTTGTTTCTTATCCGTGACAGTGTAGAACGGATGTACAGAACGCGTAGAAAAGAAATCACCTTTGATTTCGATAATTTTTTAATATTCTGCCTCGAGTAATATGAACGTTTTCAAACATTATTAACGTAACCTAAATAAATCTGACCCAAACTTCTTGATCATCTTAAGAAGACTCGGGTTGGGTACATTTTTATTTGATGCAAATGATGTCCAGAAAATTATGTATTTTGTGTGAGACAGGTAATTGTGACATTAAGTAAGAAACGATGTGTTATTCAAATAGTCTGTTTCAGGCACCACATTCTGTATTTGACACAATTAGTGTATATTTGCAATATTGTGTTTTTATCAGTTGTCAACATCTAGTTTATAGAAAGATTGTAACACGAAAATCAAACGTTTTATCAGAACATCTTACAATTTATGTACAAAAACATGCTATCGTTCTCGTTAAATTTGTATCAGACTCTATCGAAAATGATAGAGCGATATATTTCGTTTGCACGAAAATGTGACGATGGAACGATTGAACGAAAATGTTTAACAATAACATTTATGTAATTTAAACGGTTCAACAATTAATTGCATGTATACGCTTACAACAGCAACATGTACATACAGATCTAACGATAAAAACTTATAGTATAAGAAATTAATTTAAAGAATTTTGTTTTCCGACCGATGCATTCTACGTTCTTTTTAACACGTTAGCTGCGCAAACAATCGTGAACTGTTCATCATGAATCAGGTAATATAAACGAACACGTCAAGCGTGTGAGATGCAGCGAACGTGTTGGAACAAGAAAAGAACTCAAATACATTGAAATTGTATCCGGAATAAATAAGACACGGTTACGGGAGAAATTATATCGAGCAGTGCTGTGTGAGAAACCGAGAAAAGGAAACCAATGAACGGAAGAAACGATGTACGAATGAGAAATGAAAAATAAGGGTGCACTCGTAGTACCTTGAGGTGATGCTTAAACTTGAAGGCTTTCTCGCAATGGGGACACTTAAACTTACGAAGCACGGCACTTTCATCATGGCTGATCATGTGCCTCTGGAGTCGGTAGACGTTAGCAAAAGTCTTGCTGCACACCTTGCAGGACTGTAAAAATACATCGTTAATCTCGTCAATTGCTAATTAAAACTTTGATCCTTTAACTGAATAGCAAGTTTACTTTTAATGGTTCAATTAAAATTACGTGTTTAGATTTTTCGCTGTGAAAATTATGGCGAATGAAATGCTGACTTTAGAAGAGGACTTCAGAAACGAGGAAAATTTTAAATAAATTTAATTCATAGTTTATTTCTTGCTATTCAGTTATAGGATTGACATTTTGCTGAAAAGAATGTTTAAATTTTTCAGTTGTAATAAAATTAATTTTTTATGATATTAAATATTACTAATATTTTTTATTGAATAATAAGATAAGACACGAAGTTTATGCATGGATGTTCGTATGGATAAACGGTGTTATTATTTTTTTAACATTAACTTAAATAAACATAGAATATTCCGCTTTAATATATTTCACATTATCTACTCTTTTCGAATCTATCTTTTCATTATACTCAAGTACAATAAAATACTATAAAGAAATTTGATTTTGTTATTCTCAGTCTTAGAAAGAAATACTTTTCTCGTCTTCTGCGTATCAAGATTTATTTTTTACATCTCAAAGTTATATAATAATCCATAAAAACATTGAAAAAAATAGAAAACCATTAATTTAATTTTCAAAAAACTTAATAAAATTTATTAATATTCTAAATCTAAGAAACAAAGCCCCTTGTTTCTTACCATACCGTCATCCACACCCTTAACCCTGTTCCCCAATAATCTCCAGGAAAACAACAGAAAATGAAGTTCATTTTAATTTTCAAACAACTACAACTAAAATTTACATAAATTCCTTATTTTGTATCCAAAATCTAAAAAACATCATTCCTTCCATACTTATATTAAATTTTGTTCTCTTCATATTCCAAATTCGAAAAATATTCGCATATATTCACGCGTACCCTTCAACACTATCCTCGAACCGCCCCCCTAAAACTATCCAAAATAATGAATATCAAAAAATCCTACATTCAAAAAAATTAACAACAAAGCTTGCCAGCATCGTATCCCAAATCTACGAAATACCTTCATCGCGTACCTTGATCCACACCCTTCGAGTCTATCCCCTAATCATCCCCGAAAAACATAGAGCAAACAGAAGAAAGGAAAAAGAAGAGAAAGAAGAACACATCGTACAGACAAGAGCAAACATCTCGTATGAAGAGTACACGTAGAGAGAGAGAAAGAGAGAGGGGGAGGGGGGATGGTGGAGTAAAAGGAGGAGAAGGGCTACAGGAGAATCCGCAAGCCGGTCGCGCATGATCGATAATACACAAGGAACAATGGAGTCCTCTCGTCCTTGACGTTAGTTTCACTCACCACTTGGGGGAATTGAGCGTTGAGATCGTTCTTGTCGATGGCGTACGGGTTCTTGTGCGTGTCCTCGAGATGGAGCTGAAGCACGTGGACGTCCCGACAGAGGATACCACACTGGGGACACCTCTCGCCACCCTGCTTCGTTGATCCGCCCTCACCGTTGCTACCACGGCCACCACCACCTCCTGTTCCTGTTCCTGCACCACCACCGCCGCCGCCCCCGCCGCCGCCACCACCATCAACCTCGCTACCTGTCCCGCTACCACCTCCACCAGCACTTCCTGTGGTTGGCGGCCCGGCTGCGCAACCTCCGCCCACCTCCGCGTTCACGACACCTGCTGCCTCGTCCTCGCTGCAACCTGAAACACAACGAGCCACACGTGCACACCGTTATTTCTTCTCTCGCTTTTCCGTCCGTTTTTTTCCTTCTTTTTTTTATTTCCCGTTTAGCAGTCCCTTTCTTCCTTTCTCTCTCTTTACCCGTAGCCTATCGCTGTCCGCCGCGCGCGATAACAGGACCATCAGGATCGCTCGATGGGTGTGTGTACGCTCGTCGAGGGTGCAGATGCGTTTTAACGCTTTTCAACGGGTGTAATCGAATGGAGCTTTTTTCTTGCTGTCGTGAGTTTCGCTTGTTTCTTTGATTATGTTTCTGTATCTAGGACATAGGGACACGGGAATGTAGAGGTATCCATGTATGCTTGGTATAGGGACGAAGGGATACAGAGGCGAGTACGTAGATTTAATGGTATAGAAATCTAAGGACCTACGGGGTAGAAGTACGAAGGATGTAAGAAATTGGGGGGTATAGAAATCTGGGGATGTAGGAATCTGGCGATGTAAAAATTTAGGTATGCAGAGACGTGAAGAAATATAAATGTGAAAGTACAGGTATCCAGAAATACAAAATATTTGGTGATCTAGGGGCAGAAGAATATGGGAACCTAGGATTACAGGAATATAGAAATACATGAATCTAAAAATGTATGGATATGGGAGTATATCTACGGACGTAGATATCCAGTAACTTAAGAATATGCGTCTGGATTCAATGCACACGCTTGATCCACAAATTTAAGAATACCTAACTGCAAGGATCAAGGACGCGTTTTCGACGAAACACGATGGCTCGTATGTCCATTATTTGATCCAGTTGCTCGGTATTTACTTGACATGCTGTTTCCTGGGAGAGTATCTGCGGTTCGAACGACCGCCACAAGGTGATTCTGGCCAAGCTGATATCATGCTCGGTAGCTGATAAATCTTGCAGGGCAATTAATCAACGGATCGTTATAACACACCGTTCGGAATTTAAATTCGTCCTGTCGCAAGCTGTTGCTAAAACACCCTATAACCGCCGTTCAACTAACGAGCAATCGATACAAACGAACACGCCAACGTGTATGTACACAGTTGTCCGAACTATGTGGTCTCGTGGCTAACCGTGGTTAAACGAATTTTCTTGTTCGGTGAGTACGCGTTAACTAACACGCAGAAAGACAGAGGATATATTATCGTGGAAGGATGAAACAACGTTTAATTCGAAGAGAAACTCACGAAGAAGAAGAAGAAGATACGATACGATATTTGGCAAATCGCCGGGCAAGATAAAAATTTCGCCGTGAGTCATCTTCATCGAACACTTTCGCCAGTCAGAGGATCGATCATGTTCGCGCATTCCACGCCGGGGAGATCACCACCGATACAAGTATTTTTTTTTTTTTTCTTTTTTTTTTCAATAGTTCCTTTCAATTTCTCGTTGCATTTTCTCGTTCTATTTCCGAGGGATCGTAAATTCGCCTGATTCTTGAATTATGGTGTTTTCGAAAGATGGTCAAATATTCGAGCATGTTTTCTACGGTTCTATATTTATAAGAGCGAACATCAGCAAATTTGAAAGTTCGATGTTCATGTAGTTTCAAATTTTTCGGTGCCAGGATTAATAATTTTTCTTTTTTGTTTCAAAATTTGGAAATTTTGGAACTGGATATTCCTATGTTACCCCTAAATTTCCGAATTCCTGCATTCGTACGTTCTTATATTTCTAGATTTCTAAATCTCTATGGTCCTGTATTCTTACATACAGGAATATCAGATATTCCTATACTCCTACACCTCCAAATTTCCAAATGACCAAATGATGATCCCCGTCGTGTCAGTCCCGCTTTGTCGCCGCGTGTCCGGATAAATGGAATTCCGTTGTATCGCCGATTTTGTACCAGCCTGTATAATCTGTTACAACAAAGCTCGCGGACCGTGTACCAACGCGAGAAGCGAACTTTGCTCGCATTGTAGACCGATAAAACGTCAAAATGGGTCAGAGCCGTGACCTTTCCTACCGTTCGAGGATGTTGGTTGTGTTGCTTTCGCGTTTGGCGACGCTTTTAAAAAGCATCCGACAAATCCCGTGACCGTTGCCACGATAAAACGTCCACGTTCGATCACGTTGCGCGTACAGATCGTTACGAAATACCGATCTTCCGATCATTATTATTCTCGTTTCTCGCTACGAGCCGTTATCGAACGGAAAATGCGTTCGTAGGCGAGGTTAACACACTCTTTTTTAATCATTCATCGCTGAAGATGAATGGCGCGCAATCGATATCTGTTCTCGGTTGCACAGAAAGCTTTTAAACCCTATACGAATCGTTTAGACAGCGATAATCTCCGTATAATTTTATGCTTCGCGGTATCTTTCGTTTTAGAAATTTTACGTACTGCTGCGAACGTCGTGAGCCGGCGATAAAACACGTGGCGATGAAACGTAACCGTGTAACGCTCGATGTCACACGATATTCTCTAGATTACCGTATATTTCTGTGGTGATATATATTTTTAATTAATTTAAGTATTTAACATTAAATCTCTTTATAATTTCTTTGAATAAACTCTTGTCGCTTTCAAATCAATAACGTGAATATCGATTCCCATTGATCCTTCCTCGACTGTTCGTCTCAGGACCGCGCTTGTAAAATCCCGAGCCAGTGCCCCCAAAACATTCTAAAATATTCATTAAAAATATGACCTTCACATTCTAAATTTACTATACTCCTAGGTATGCACCTAGATCTATACATGCCTGAATTTCCTGGATTCATTAATTTACCTAGATGCCCATATATACGTTGTTCTATTTCCCTAGAACCGAGGGATTCTTTACATTGTCGTATACATACTTCCACGTATTCTTAGATTTAAGAAAGTCCCTAAATCCCCATACACATGGTTTCTTATTTCCTGAAAACCTACAGATCCCCTAGATAGTCGGCCACATAGTTTCCTAGATTTAAAAAGTAGTATCCGTATCCCTAGATCTAAAAAGTCTTCTGTTTCCCATATACATCGTTCGCCACATTCCTGGATCCGGCAGATTCCTCAGATCCCAAGTCTCTGAAACTGCACGGACGTAATAATTGCACCTGAACAGGTTCCATATCTGGTAGGTAGCAAATCGTTTGAGGTAGCAGCTAGGGTTTTCGATTCGAAACAAAGAGTGAATGGATATTATCTCCAACGAACATGGAACATCGAAGCGATCGAGACCACGTGCAGATGCACATCTTTTCAGCAGCCGTCCTCGAGGGAAGAGGATGCGCCACCAATGACGTCAGTGGAATGCAGAAACTGGCATAGCAAATTGCAAGTAATATCGCGCAATCTGAGATCCATTCGGCTCCGTGAGACTCGATCGTGCATCATATTTACGCGAGATCACGAATTTTTATTTCGTTTACGGGGAACATTCGCTTCATGCGCGTTCAACGAGTTGGCTATCAGAGTGCGCGACAGAGTCAACGCAATCGCCGATGACATCTCTTTAATGCATCCTATTAAGAAGTAGAACATGTTGTAACTATCGTCGAAAGATACGTGCGGCGATTTAATTTATTTGATGATCCTCGACGTGCCATTTCGCTTTCACAGCGTGACAGTAAATTTTTGTCAAGTATTCGTTGTCCACGATTGATACAGGTGGGACAGCGACGCCATCGCTGCACCGGGAGTATATCGAGGCGTTTTGCTTTTATCCGTAATGCTCGTTTTATCACACGGTCTGACTCGTAAATCGCCGATTCCAACGTGGCGACCCGCGGCGTATTTTATTTTTATTCGCGTGTTCGGCCTCTCTTTTCCTCGCTGAAAACTGGAATGCGCCGTCGTTGAAAGGTAGAAAAGTTCGCTGTTGAAAAGCAGAAACGCTGCAAACCGGAATGTATCAACGGCTTATTTTTCTTGTTTGGAGCATCGGGATCCACGGCTCTTTGTGTTCTTTGTGCGGTGAAATTATTTTTGTTGTCGGTCGATTATTAACTGGGATATAATGTTCTATCGGTATCCACGCGGGTGGAACGTAATGCATTATTCTGAACGATTTGTCCTTCGTCTTTTTACGTTTTCCGACTATGTATGTTATCCAAATGTTGTTTTACGAACCGAGATACTTATATCTGGAGACCCCTATCTTACGTCTCAACATCCCTATATCATTATGATTGTACGCGTGGTGCCAGATTTTTGTTTCTTCGGATCTTCATAATCCTAAATCCCTGGATTTCTGTACTCGTAGGTCTCTGTACCCTTAGATGTTTATACTTATACACTGCAATACACCTAGAGCCTTACATTCTAAATTCACTATACTCCTACATATGTACCTAGATCTATACCTTCAGACTCATGTATTTTTATGCTCTATTATCCCTAAATTTGGTATTTGTAAATTTCCAGATGCCCATGTTACTTTATCAATGGAACCCAATACCGTTATATGTATACATATCGAGTCATCGTATTCCTAGATCACTATATCTTTATATCTCTGTACTCCTAGATCTCTACGATCATCCCTGATATTTTGGTAATATGTCGTATAAATTGTGTCATGAAAGGATTATGTCAAATTAAAATCTCTAACGTAATTGCAAGTTTAACAGTTACACGATCGTTATTGAATACCGGGAGATTCTAGTGCGCCTATTCGTTCGAAAGTAGAAGGCTGCGAACAACCTGAGAATTTATAGTGGGCGGACCAACGAACAACCGTGAAGCGAAGGGATAGGGAATAGAAGGAAAATGGATCCACGGTTCTATGGCTTCTTTCACAAAAAACATGTTCGTCAAATTCTAGGAACGTTTGTTCACGTATGATGCACCTGATCGAATTTGACAAACCTGAATGCCTAGCTATAATCTAAACCTAATTGTAATAGTTTAATCCAATCTAACTTAGTTTGATCAAACGAATATTATTAATAACGTTCAACTCTTACCTACCGTACTTTGATCTAACAGTGTGACCTTCTCTAACCTACATTTCAATGATAAAATTCACCGTGATAGCCTAACCTAACCCAACATAACAAATATGAATGATAAAATTAACCTAACCAAATAAATTTTAATAATAAATCTAATCTTACTCTAACCGAATAAATTTTAATGATAAATCTATACATCTGTATAGCTCAGTCATTTACATAGCTCAGTCATGAGTAAATCTATATAGCTCAGTGATGAGTACATCTAAGTCAGTCGCTAAGATTATTCGTAACAATCCTATAATCACATCTATATAACGTAGCCATGAGTACATCTACGTAGCTCAATCATGAGCACATCTATGTATATAGCTCAGTTATGAGTACATTTATATAGCTCAATGATGAAGTACATCTACATACGCAGTGATGAGTACATCTATATAGTTCAGTGATGAGCACATCTATATAGCTCAGTGATGAGCACACCTAAGTCGGTCGCTCGGATTATTCGCAACAATCCCATGGATATTGTTCGCGTGCAATTAAATATAAATAAGATATCGATAATCGATAACAGCGGGCGAACAGCGTGCACATAGACGTTGGTCAAAAGGGAAAGAGGGCGAGCACGGTCGCGTGAATCGGACAACGTGGATCGGGTCATAAAGGCGCGTTCGCACGGCGCCGAAGATGCGGCGCGGTGGCGGCGATCCCACTGACGCCGCCGACGCCGCCGCGTGCGAAGTAAACGATTTGTCGGAGAGGTCATTGAGCCTGATAGGGCGCGGCCGCCATCTTCCATAACGTTAAAACCACTTCTGGACGACTTTCCGAGCGACACCGACGCTTTTGCGCCACGTACTCGTCACTAGCCACAAACGATTTGTACGCGTTGCTTCGCCTCGATTAGTCTGTTTAAACGCCTCGTCGGCCAGCGTGTTTAGATCGGAACCGATACGATTACGCCTCCCCCTTAAGATCGTTCCCGATCTCGACCATTTTCAACGCGTACACTCTTTTTTAACTCGTCGCGAGAGAAATCTGACGGGTCCCGTGGATCTTATGTCTTGATTTCAGATTCGTCGTAAACGACCTCATCGCGAAATCTCGAATCGGATTTCCAGATAGTTGCTTTCTGCCTTCTAACGCTCGTCTGTCTATGGCTTCGTCTATTATGTAATATTGAGCTACAAAAGGTGTCTGTATTACGCAATGTCGAGCCGAGAGGACTGTTTTTAATTTATCCCGCAATTATGTAAATGCCGGACTATTTTTTGTCACGAGTTCGGGAAAGGAGTATTTGTATCTAGAGTCAGACACTCGAGGTCTGTCTGTATAATATTATCTTTTGTTTTCGCTAATGTAATTGTACTTATCGAGAGTATTTAACAGCTAATAGCGATAATTAATAATAAAGAGATAATAATAACTTCGAAGAAGTTCATGGACCAAAAGGTGTTACTATCTGCTACCAGTAAAAATACCTTCGAGTGCAAAAGGTTAATAACTTTTGTGGAAACAAGATGTGTATATAGCAATAGCTGTAAAAGGTGTCTGTATTACGCAATGTCGAGTTACGAGGACTGTTTTTAATTTACCCTCGGAATTATGCGAATGGCGAACTATTTTTTGTCAGGAGTTCGGGAAAGGAATAATTGTATCCAGAGTTAAGTACTCGAGGTTTATCCGGGTAATGTCATCGTCTTTTGTGTACGCTAATGTAACTGTATTTGTCGAGGGTAGTTAATAACTTTTGCAGAAACGATGAGACGCGTATATCGCAATAGCTGGTAACTAATATTTACAGCGAGACGCGTCAAAGATCCGACACATTGGCAAACCGAGTAGTACTATGGCGGTAAATCCTCGGCATAGCTCCTGATTGAACGCAAACGATGGCATCGTTATTCCACGGCATTATGTGCGTATACGTACCAGCCAATCGATGCAACGGGCGTGCCAATTGGCCACGGGCTAAATGTCGACCAATCGGTCGTATCAACAATTTCGTCGATTAATTCGAGAGAAACGTTCGAAAATCGTTGAGAAACTATAGCGGGACGAGAGGATTGCTTGAATCGGTGACGATTCCCCGTTAACCTCGTGATCGATTGATCGATCACGCGTTCCCGATAGAATGTTGTACGTTTTAATTATCGAAAATAATGTTTGGATCGTTGTTTGATTTTCCCCGTGATCGATTTTGATATCGGGGATTTTAGAAATTCGGGAATTTGATCTTATGAAGATTGGAAAATTCGGGAATTTGAGAATTTGATATGAAAATTTGAAAATTCGCGAATTTCGTATTATGAAAAATTGAAAATTCGGGAAATTGATATTATGAAAATTTGAAAATTCGGGAAATTGATATTATGAAAATTTGAAAATTCGGGAAATTGATATTATGAAAATTTGAAAATTCGGGAAATTGATATTATGAAAATTTGAAAATTCCGGGATTCGGGAATATGGTATTATGAAAAATTAAAAATTCGAAAATTTGTGGATACGATATTATACAAATTTTGGAGTCTCGAGACTTTGGAAACCTTCAAATTTGATAATGTGGAAATTCGGGAATTTGTGGATTTTGGAATTCAGAGAGTTGGAAAGTGAAAAATTTGGGAATATAAAAATCTTTGGAAGTTGAGAATTTGCACATTTTTCAGTTTACAAATATTTGCTGATTTGTGACTGAGAGTTTACAGATCTGGTAAGTAGAAAATTTGGAAATCCGGAAATTCGTAGAAAAAAATTTTTAAATCCAAACATTTGAAGACAACGACGGAAATTAACATGATCGATAACGGAACGTTAGAAATGCTCCAAAAACGAGCTCGTTTCGAACAATCGGAACAATTCGAAGGTAAAAACGCGCCAGCGAATGATCTGGCTAATGCTTCTACAATTGGAGTCGATAAAAACCACTCCATTAGCGGTTAGCAATTATTCATCCGAGGTATTGGGGGCATTTGTTCAGCGGATCCGATTGGAACGGGGAAAATATCGATGAAATCTTTTGAAGACCTTGTTGGGTTTAACATTAGGGGAGGTTGCCGATGGTATGACGGAATTCGTAATGGAACCGGAAGAACATCTGAAATCGTGTAATTTTAGCCACGAATAATTTTGACGAATCACGTTTCTCTGACAGAAAACAATCGTTTATCGAACACAGTTGCGAGAGTGAAATAATAATATGCATTGTACGATTAACGAACATGGAAGAAATTAATGAACGACGTTCGTTTAATTTTATATTTCTTTTTTCCTACATTTTTAATAATAGACTTATTTATTATTTTTGTATCACTTTTTTTATTTTATTCCCAACTTGGAAATAATTTTACATTATACAGTGATAGTTTCAACGTCACTTAAAAGATTCATATTTTATTCAACAATAAAAACCTAACAAAGTGCTGAATATAATATTGATTCATATTTAAGCATAACCTTATAAATTATTCAATTGAGCCATTAAATTACCTAAATTCCTAAATTTAGAATGAATGATAACTTCATTAGCGGTAAATTGTTCGATTAAAAGATTAGTCTACGGATTACAGAAGGTAATCCAATAAATTATTAATAACTATTAGATTAGGTATTTTAAGTAGCTAATATTAATATTGTGAGTTCAAGATTTAAAAATGATGTTTTCAGAGATTAATTTCAGGGTGGTTTGGCGTATCAGATGGATATCACCAACACAGAAGCATGCTTCTAAAAAGAGCGTCGCGAACGAACGTCCGCGATGCAAATGTGGGTGAGACGATAATGTTACTTCCATATCGAAAAAAGAAAACAATAATTGCGTCACGTTTTATTATCGTTGTACATTGTAATAGCGTGAATGAATTCGAGTCGAGCCGCCTGCCCGTGATCCACGATTTCCACGAAATCGAACGTAACAACACTATCGCCGATTTGCGTTTCATTCGCAAACAGAATTGTATTTCGATACAACGGTAGATCATACACAAAGGTACTTTCAACAAAACGCAGCCAATCGAATTGTCGAACGTACGAATTTCTATGACGCCGCGCAAAGAACAACGAATATGAAACGACAGTTAAAAAAGGGTAAATTTAAATCGTTACCGAAACCCATAAAGTTTTGAACCTGCGAACCATTTGTTTCCAAGAGAGGTGCACTGTGCTCGCTGTTTTTTTTTTCGTATTCAATTTATTGCAAATTTACACGCGGAAGTTGTTACGGTGATTCCACAAAGGGTCGGAGAAAATAAGAAAAACAGAGGTTAATTTAAAACGTGGAACTCGTCAAGGTACAAGCCCCAACGAAACGTCCGTGTAAATACAGCTTCAACGACCGACCTCGTGCCATCGAATAGAGTTAATTACTCTTTTGTCGTGTATACCGTGTTCGAGAAGTTTGCGAACGGAGAGCCAGTCGTCCGCGTATCTAACAATAAGCACGCAACGCTTAAAGATATTTGTATAGTTTCAGCGTTTCCGTAATTAAACCAAAATTAGAACATCGTGATCTTAATTAAACGAGATCTCTGCGCTAAAATATCATGAAGCTGTAATATCTCAAAGTTGGTAAGTTAGTACACATCGTCAAACGCAGTGAAAATGGACACGTGTAGTAAGACATACTGAAATTCTAATGGTTGAGGTTACGAACAATTAACTTGCGCATTTAAGCTTTCAATTTCGTAAGGTTCCATAATTAACGTGGTACTGTGGTTACTCGAGTTTGTCTTCGACTCTCGTTTGTCTATCTGTGCATACATTAAGAGCGGAGCAGGTGTGTAGTATGATGAGCTTACTTTCAAAATCAAATACTTTCGTCTCAAAGCATCTACGTCTTGCACTGCTTGCATTCTGCAGTACCTAACTACGTCGTCAAGTATCTACATTCCACGTTTCTACGACCGCAAGTACCTATGCCCCTAAGACTTCCTGGATATCTACGTCATGTGGTACCTACACACGAACTTAGGTACCTTCGCGTCCAAGTACCCACACCCCAGGTACTTGCACTCCAAGTACTCGACCCCCAAGTATCTACGTTCCCAAATACTTCCTGGATGTCTACGTCATGTGGTACCTACACACGAACTTAGGTACCCTCGCTTTCTAATACCTACACCCCAGGTACCTACACATAATGTGGCATCTACACATGAACTTAGGTACCCTCGCTTTCTAGTACCTACGCTCGAGGTACTCAGGTACCTTTGTCTTCAAGTACCTATAGTACCTACAACACGCAAGGTAGTTACGTTTTCAGGTACTTAAGTTTTCAGTTACCTACATACCCAGATACCTACATTGTTCATGTATCTATGCACGTCTCCGAGTACTTATAAACATTCAGAGGTACCTACGAGTTCTTAGATATGAGCATCCTCAGATTTATTTTATTCATTGTTCATGATATTTATGTGTTCATAGTTATGCGAATACACGAACTTTAAGGTACTAGTCACGGGCAATATGAAGAATTCGTAGCTACTACAGCTCCAAAGTAATATAGTATAATAATGTAATATAAGGAGAATCCATTATGTATATACAAACATGCAACACTAACTAACTATCAAAATAACCCTACATTCGGCGTGAGCGTATTAGTGTACAATTCCATTATTCCCGAAACTTCTACCGCGTGGATCACCGTTGATCCACCCATCGAATTGAATGCGATCGAGTAATTCGACGTGAAAGCGTAGCAGAAAATTAACTTGACGCAATATGTATTAATGTCGGAAGTTGGAAAACCAGAAGTTCAAATTGAAAAATGAAACGATCGTGCGTTAAATAAATGCAATCGAAGTATGTCTGATTGCATAGGACCGTTTCCACTGCGGCGGTGAACGTGTTAAAGCGTCTCAAACCACCGCCACCTCGTCGTTCAGATAAAAACAGACTACGCAGAAACAAACGCGATCCCGGGTTTTCCATTGTTCGCGACGGATACTGGACAGTTTTGCAATCATGCCGGTCGTTCGCGCGTGCAACACGATTATTTGTCCGCGTTTCGCTGAAAAATACAGAAACAGACGGCACGGCGATAACTGGCCGCAACGGAAGATAACGGCACCGGAGAGAAACGGGAGAGAGAGAAAGAGGGACGAAGAAAAATGGGAATATACGCGGGCGGATGACTTAGTGAACTGCATACGATGCGCAACCGCCGATACAGTAGCGTCATTCATCTCGACCGCGGAATATAGGGAAGCTTATCTCTCCTGGCAAGAACAATGTACTCTCTTGGTGTGCCCGAACGAACAAAAGAATCACGCGAAAACGAGCCACGGAATTCGACGGTGCAGACTCGAACAACGTTTGGCTATCCGTTTTATTTACAGACGCGCGAATTCGCAGAAAATCGTGCCACAAAGTGCACCTGTGCATTCACCTTTCTTGTCAAATTTAAGTTTCTCAGCGAGCTCTCGTTATATTGCCGTTTTGCGCAAGTGAGTGACACTCCTATTCAACGTATGACGATATATCACACGGCGGTATAGCATATGGCGATATAACGCATAGCAATGTGGAGAGGATATTGATATAACGCACGGCGATATAAGGAACACGACGTAACGCGTGACATACAGCAATGTAGATAGAGCATTGATATAGAGCGCGATAATATAGAGAGCACAGTGATATAGTGCGTAGCAATCTAATATGTAATAATATATCATATCACCATTCAACGCGTGGTAACTTAATACACGGTCATTTAAGTGGCGATATACCACATAGTGCATGAAATATGAATTATACCCAAGATATGTTGACATCACTAGCAACATACAAATTCTACCTTTCTACATTTCTGAACTTCTAGATCACTAAATTTGATAACAAAGAATTCCTAATAAAAAAATCTGAATTCCATCAATTCGACTCTGCTTCGTGACAAATCAGCGATCAACGTGACCAAAATCAAAGTACATACAGAGAATTCTTTCAAATCACCAAACAAAATCAGTTCGTTTCGAGACCTAAGAAAATAATTTGTAGACCGTTTGTCCGTTCAGCACGTATAAATATTTACTTGAAAGTCGAGATCGTGGAGAAGTACTTGGTGGTCTGTGTTGCCAGCCACGATTCATTCGAAGCACCGAATCGATTGAATGGCTGCAATTCTCTCGTGGACACGATTGTCAGTGTTCTCCGTCGAAAATAGAGCCATGGATTTCCGTGCGTTAAAATCGATAAATATTTTCGCACGGGGCACGACTTCGATCCCGAGCTTATTCAATAATCGTCGGCTCGTTTCTTTTTTTTTTCACAAAAGTGCGCGCACCACTGATCTTGGCCTCACCAGTGTCATGTTACGTTCCTAACGAAGGAAACGAGACTGTTACGATTATAGATGTCGATCGTGAACCCGCGTAAAATTGGCCGTTTTTGAAGAAGGTGAAACTTCGTTGCACCTTTCAAACGATTGGCAGTAGGCCACTAACGTGGTTCTAATTAAGACTCTATGATCGATGTAAGTATTTTAACAAATGATTTTCGATCGAATTGGGATCACAGTATCCTTTCAAACTGGTACATTTTAAATAAACTATAGTGCAGTTTAAAAGTTGTAACATGGTTTCTAAAATGAAACGAAGAGATGATAAAGACTATTTCAAATTTGAACAATCTGTCATTCGTGAAATATAAAAACACTGCATAAACGAAACATAACGCACTGAGAGCTGTATACGAAGTCTTTTCGCGCATCCGCGCCAGAAAAGTTGTGCGTGTCAGGTCTAAAGTTCAGTTTCGGTTGAAGAAACTGTATCATTCGTGAATCACGAAAAATGATCAAAATCGTTAGGTGACGCGACACTGCTACGTTCTCTGCGATAAAAAAGAAAAAAACTCGCGAATCAACACGACATTGCGAAATTCCACGAATGTCGGGAAGTAAAAAAGAAAAATGAATATGTTCCTGTCGAGTGTTAAGGTTAAGACACATGTACACGCAACGAAATTTGGCGTTAAACGCGTTCTCTTTGATGACGCGTTCCGCGAACTTTTTATAGGATCACTGTTTCGGAAGTTGTGCGTTAAACTATGCTAAATCTGGTGTGTAATTGTTAAATAAATTGCATAACAGTCGGTAACAAAATATGAACAGTACATACGTTGTGCGCCTTTTACGTTTTCCAGAAACCACACGTGTATCGTCAATCATATCGCGGTAAAAATAAATTACAACGCATTTTGTGGAAATTGTTACGCGTTCAACAAAGACGGAAAAATATATTGATACTTTTGGTACAATTTTATTCGAACGTTCGTATTTGCGAACCAATTTTACACGTCGTTTCGTCAAAAAATAGGTGATATTTTCATGGTCGCGTACGCATGCGCGAACGAACGCATGTGTTAAATACAACGCGCATTCGGTTGTGTTTTCTGTCTCTTTCTGGCGCGCACGCGCGCGCGCGAATAAACAGGCATATTTACGAAGCACACGCAGAAATCACGTGTAAAGTACTTTCGACTTTACGAATTCTTAAGCAGGTAAACTATCGGTAACAGGAAAATCAATGAAATAACAACGCAACGTCAACGTTGCCGTAACAAACAATGACATTTTATAACGTAATCCTTTGATCAAGTTACGATGTTCGATGTATTAATATTTCACTTGTAATTTTAAGTAGCAACTTTTTAAATATTACCACAGGAGTAGCACGATGCTTTATATCCCTAGATCCTTAATTTTTTTATATTTCCATATTCCTACCTCCCCATATTTCTGTACCTTCGAAATCCTCTATCGCATGTGCGTAAATCCGCTAGTGATAACAAGCTATATATGGACATATCTAACCCTTGACTGGTATGGCAATCATTTTCTTATAAATGAAAGTACGGTGACATTCACAGAAATGTAATATCTTGTATAATATTTTATACGTTTTGTATACTTGGGCGTATTGAGTTGCTTTCATTACAATGACTTCTAAACCTGGGCGTTCATTATTACTCGCCTTTCAAATCTTCCAAATTGTTCATCGTGATTCATTCATGCACGTAACGCGATTTATGATCAATAATCAGGTTCTGAAATAATTTTGAATTGTGGAAAGTAATAATGAGTGCTCGCAAGGGTACTTATTACCTCGTTTAAAAAGTAATGAACTTACACTGTTTAGATAAGCGAAATTGTTGGCGACTGATAGACTGCACTGTAAGTTATAGGTTAAATTTCAAAGGGCGGGAAGAGGATCGCGCGACAAAAACGACTTACCTTTGAACGTATTTCGGACGAGAGTCATGTTCATATTCGCGTGAGCGCAAGCCAGAGCTCCCCGAGGTACGTCTTGCGTCTTTCCGACGATTCCGCCAGGTTGAATGCTTGTTTGGCCTCGGTTCGTCCGCGATTTCACTCAAGAGTTCGTCCAGCGTGATCTGTGACGTTTCAAGGTACAGCGACGCATGGTTGCAATCCTGCTGCCCGTATCTCCGTTGGATTGTTCGATAAATACGCCGCCGGTACGAAGCAACGATAACTGGCTGTTCTCGCGTCGTCCGGGTGCATAGATACGAAATAACTTCTTCAACGTTCGTTCGTGCAACAGCGAATGCGTCCAGGACGAGGTAATTCGCGTGTAGCAAGGTGTCGTTGCGCGATCATCCGTCCTCCTCTTTTTAGGTTAACCTTCGATGACAACCGGCTCAGGTGAAGCAGGATCGAGCGTCGCACTGTGGCCCCTTCGAAACGACTCTCCACTCCGGATATCCACGCGTCGGCGAACAATTTTACTAGCACTTGTCGCGGCGATCATGAAAAGCGGTTCAACGCACAACGAGTTCAACGAAACACGGGAATGTTGATCACGTTTATTCTCTTCGACGTGGAATAGAGGAACGAGCCAGGCGTTGAACGGGGGAGGACAGAGAAGGAGAGAGATTAGAAGCAGAGAGAGAGGCGGCGAAAAAGTGCTCGAGGGAAGGAGGAGAGAGAGGTTATGTGCAGACGACGACAGGAGAAATTCCAGCGGGCGGCAGCGCTCAGGTCCACGGATAGCTCGTCCGTTCCTTCGTTCCCCTCGTCACGATAACTGACGATTCCACGACGATGATTCGAGAGGACCAATTGGGTGGGACGCGTCCGAAACTCGTTGGATTTTCGACGCCGTGTGGTCCAGAGGGCTGACGGTCACAACTTTTCAAGGACTCGAAGAACTTGCACGAAAAGTAGGTACATCTTGTATGAAATTTTCTATCAATTCCGCATGATTCGACGAATTCCCCGTCTTCTCGGTTACGTTACTTGAACAATCGCACCGACAAGGCGCGCACAGATGTATATCGAGGAACAGATTTACAATACGACGTGCACTGGCTACTTCCCAACTAATTATATACACTATACAATACACTCTCGCAATATCGGGATAAAAGAAAGGAACGTCGGTGCACCGGTTATATCCTTGGAAACGAACCGTGCAGGAAGCGACACGCTGCTCTTCTTCTGCCGCCTCTTCCTCATCCGCCACCTTCTCCTTTTCTTTTCATTCGCGTACGCGTTTTTTCCTTTTTTTTTCTTTTTTTTTTTACATCGCACGCACAGAGGCGAAACACACGCGCGCACACTTAAAGGAGGGAAAGAATAGCGGGAAAAAGACGGAGAGAAGAAAGGAACGAGGGAAGTGCGACGGTATCGGGTGCCGATGCTAGGGCATCGCAGAGAGCGGGCAAGGCAGAAATGTCGGTGTTACTACCAGCTTGGAGTAGCAAGCACCGGTAAAACACGGTCCTAACTAACACACATGGAGACAGATTGGGGACTGCTGCTTCGGAGTTTACTATAGGATGGGACGGATGGTGATGGCGGCCGTAGCGGAGCAGCCACCGCCCCCATGCTTCTTCTCTCTCTCTTCGTCTCCCTTACCTTGTTCGACCGCCCCCACCACCTCTGTTCTCCACTCTGCTTCGCCCCGTAACCGTTCCAACCTGATCTCCCCCTCTACGCGTTATGACGGACACGCTGGAAACCCCCTCTTCAAGTAATCCCCTTTCTCTCTCTTTCCTCCTGTTGGATCCCGTCTCCTCGTAGGTCTACTTCCCTGGGCTACGAGATGTTATCCTCGAGCGATTCGTGCGTACTATATATTCGTCTACCCGTGTCGTCGCCACATCCCCTACCTGCGTCGCATCTCGGCGTGTGCGTTGGCCGCAATCAAGGTCAGGAGCGTAGCTGGCCAAACGGGCGCCCCGCGGTATCGATTCGACGGAGAATGACGACAGTTCCAATAGGGGAGACCCGTTGCATCCCGTTGTTTTCACCAATAACGGGGCAGGGTTTATGGATCGCGGCGGAGTTTCTTATCGTGACGCATTCGTGAAACGGAAACCCGGTATCTTTTGGCTCATTGGCTCACGGATGCGATTGCCTCGTTATTTATCTAACGAAAGGAAGGATGCACGCTACGGAGATATTGTTGTTGCTTCTAGAGTGAGCTTCCTATTCACGTGTTCTGGGAACTGCCGCGGGCGATTTGGGTTTGGAGGGTTGGGAGGGTCATGGAAAAATTGCGATTATTTTCGTTAGTGAGATCATGCGAAGCTTAGGGTGTCATACTGTTCACGATATTATGCAAGTATCCTTGACGGTTGTGCAAAATTTTGTAACAGAATTTTGCATATAACTCCTCCTACATATTAATTGCTTTTTAACACTAGATGTACCGGCATTAAATGCATGCTTATTTCAAAACTGAAAATAAAGTAGAAGAATAAATAAATAAATATTGCAGCATCACCTAACATATACAATCATTCATTATCTCAATAAAAAATGACAGACATTTTGACACAAACACGGCAATAAAATTTTGTAATAAAAAATGCCAACCCCGAATCCAGCCATTTCGACTGGTTGTTAGTTCTAGTGTAATAAGAATTAATAAAAAACATATACCGTTCAAATAGAAATATGATTTCGAAATTATTATCAAAGATTGTTTATCGAATATTAGATAGTTACAGCATCTGAAAAAAATTAATTTTACAAAAGAAAGTTTAAGGTGTATGCGAGCGTATTCATCGAGGAGCACAGCAATAATTGTAGAAAGAGGCGTAAACCGATTTTACCAACTTTGATAAAGACGATGTTTCAGTTTTGTGGCGTTTAAAGACGTCACGAGGTATTTTGCAATACACCATGATCCGAATACCTCGGTCTCGGAGGGGAAACGCGATATCGTTCCTCCGGTTAGCGCGTGCGGTTATCATCGCGTTGATTTCCTTGACTTTTCACCGACGTGAGGTACATGTAATACGCTTCAAAGTAGACAAGAAGCTCTTATTCTCGATTCAACCTATCGTCGACGACCTATCGATATCGGCGAAACTTTCCATTCGCGTTCATCCTCTTCCCTAACAGGAATAGTAATGACGATAAACAGATCTAGAATTGCGAAAATACTCTGACGCTAGTCTTATCGCCGGATAGGTGATTCGTTGGCACCGTCACCTTTAGTCAAGGCACTACTGATAAACTTATTTTGATTACCATTTAATGTATACTCACGGGCAATTTAGGTATCAGTTTCTTCAGAGCAAGTATAGAGAAAGAAATGACCCACTATTCGCCTTATTTCACAATGTTCTTCACGTAAAAGAAGAAGATTGTATGTTAGTTTAGGTTGTTCGACCCGGGTTAGATTAAGTCAAGGTTTGGTTATTAGGTAATGATTAGGTCGTGTTAAATTATTAGACTAAGGTTTGGTTAATTAGATTATTAGTCTCGAATTAACCTAGATAAGGGTTACGTTAAATAATTAAGTCTGATTATCAGGCTACTGTTCGGTTGTGTTACGTTATTATATCAGGTTATAAATTATTATTACGTCATTGTTATGTCAGGTCGACAAAGTAATTACATTAAGTTTGGTCATGAAGTTTAAATTCATTGATTCTTGTTTGAACTTCGAAGGCAACCTAATTCCGAGTGAACGTAACCAGATTTGCATTGTAAGTTAGGGATATTTATCGATGGCAACAGATGCAGTTCATTGTCGAATAACTGTGGCTTGTGTTCGAGCTTAAACTTCGCGGATTTGTTCGACGTGATGCGGATAATCGTGGAATAGCGAAAAAGAGGAGGTGCGGGAAAATGCGTTAACCTAGCGCCGAGAGGCAAGGTAGGTTTATCGTCGGAAACGACGATATTGACGGCTAATGTTGTACGTACAGACGCGACGAAAGCAGAGACGGCAAGCGGTGGCGGCAGTGTCCGATACTATTATTAGTGTGCAGCTGCCTGCGAATTACTGAATGAAAGGGAAGGACCGCTTCGAAACAATGTCCGAAAGAGACGGGAGCACGTTGCATCGCTTAAGCGACACGCATCTAACGATTATTTAGAGCTCGCTATTATATACATATACTATATATACACCTATACGCGTACATACGTACGTTGGATGAAGCGTCGATTTTGATCTCCGTCTCGTTAGGACTCGATCGATCCGTTCATCGGTAAACGATCAAAGTTATCGAGTTCGTACGTACCTGAGGTGCTATACTGGTCCACTCAAAGTGATTCGACAGCGCGCTATAAAGAATTCGCAAGTCCCAGAATCCTGGTCTCGATGCTCCGTAGTCTCGAACGTTCTTGTAAGAATTTACTAATCGACGGAGCAATCGATTGATGTTCGAAACGCGATAAATTATTGCGCGGAGTTATCTGTCACGTGTTCGAAAGTGCATATCGAGTTACAAACAGGCGGGCGATTATTTAATGTCGCCCGGGCTGTCTTTGAGAATGAGCAAAAGAGGCCTAGTTGAATCTTGTCTGATAAGTATAAACGTTGATTCACATACGAGGAGAGAATTGTCCGCGAAATTAATTTGTGAGATGGTCATATGTCTATTTCAGTCCTGAGTCACATGGAAGAATAAACGTACACGTTTCGCGTATACTTTCGCGCTCGAACTGACGATTGATATGGCCTTAGGAATATTTTCAATGCTGATTGTTTCAATTTTCTTCTTTTTCTCTCGAATTAATGCCGTGTTTAATCATTGAATCGTTCAGAAAATTCACGACATTCCCAAGATCTACAAGATTCATTCGTTCAACTTACGGTCACATGGTTAGTGAAGTGTATCGCTTTACACGCGCGCAATAAAGTCTTAAAAACGTATCAACGGAAGGGCAAAATAATAAGCCATTGTTGTGAAAAAATTTTCGACTTATTAAGTAAGCAGCGGTATCCAAAGCAATATCGATATCAATGCTCGCGTATCTTCATTTTTGAAAATAGTAGGCGAAGATACATTTTATTACTGAAGCTGGAGCGTGATTAGTATCAATGTGAAATAATCATTGTACACAATTTTCTTATGTACAAACGTTAAACGAGACGCGTAGCGATAGGATCGTTTAAAATCGGAGTTATATGCCAGCGAAAGCATAGCCGGACCACCTCCATTCAACAAATGTTGGCAATTAGAGGCAATAGTTGTCGACCCTCTCTCCCAAAGGTCTCATCATTTCGAGGTGTTGAATTTCTTGGTATCTAACCAGTTGAACCTCCTCATTGTACCAGCATCTCAACAGAAACCTCTTTATTTTAAACTCAACAATTTTTGCATTCATCCATTCACGCAGCCATTTGCAAAAACATCACGAATTTTACCTGTTAATTTGTTTGCAAGCAACACGTGTAATGTATTCAAAAAATTGAACCATTCAACAATTAATTTTATTAGATACTTAAGTTCTTTATTAAATACATTATATTAAACTTCTTTTGCAAAGGCATATCAATTTTATACAGATGCCAAAATGGTTTATTTATAATATACAAAATATGCGAATTTGCAAGATTTGTTCCAATTTAAATAAATTCTTCGATGTTTGCTTAAATTGCAATTAAGTCGCTCAAATCTGTAACTGTTGTATTTATTCGAACACATACAGGACAATTTGTGACCGTTACAATTTATTAAAATTGTAATCGATTTTCAAGGTGACGTCTTTAAATTGTAACTGAATTTAAGTTTTAAATTATTTTATATATTATGAATTCATACATAAATCTATCGCTAATTTCGGTCGAAACATTTAACACAACAAAGTATAAAAAATTTTTGTAAATATATCAAAGCTTATCGAATAAACCAGTGTAGAATATTATGAAAATTGACTACAAAATTTATCGAAAATAAAATTACTTCCTAAAAGAAATTGAAACCGTTGTAGAGTATGACTGAAGGTGTTAAATAATATATATAGTGGATAATATATATAAATTTGTGACAAAAAAGGTAGATAGATTGATGAATTTAAAGGGGGAGTACCCAGCGGATACGGCACTGCGCGATCTCCGATGTGGCGGGTCCAGCAATGACGCGGAGATCACCGAGCGTGTCCGAACTCGGCCGACGATAATCGAGTGGGAGTCGAAAGTGGCGAGTGGTGGGGATGCACAGCGAGTCTCCTACGGAGGGGAATTCCCTGATGCCGGTGCTCTGTGTGGTGACCACACCGTGTCCCTTTTTGTTGCCGCCCATTAGGCGCCACCGCGGCGTGATTCGCAACCGCGTTTCTTTATCTTCAGCGTAGCGAAGTCCCGGCTAAACTACGAACTCGACCGATTGCTTACACGCGTTCTTGCCTATCTTTTCACCCTGGTTTTTTCCGTCTCTGTCTTCTTCCTCCCTCGCGGATCAGACAATAGCGCAGTGAATCACCGGGCGTAGGTACAAGAGGTTCCCGATACGTATGCGCGCAGATAACGTAGCCGCGTGCCACGTTTCGAGTTCCGTCGATCGACTTTCGCCTTTTGAGATACGAGAAAAACATTACGTGGAAAAAGATTTGTCTTTAATGTACTACTCGCGCGTCACGAGATGACCTCTAGGAATTTAGCGAAGCGGGTAGTACTTTCCTTGTTTTTGTCGATCGGGCTGATACGTGATAGTTAACCCTGCAACTACCGGCCAGCTAAAATCACTCGCTCCATGTTTCACGTTTTATGTTATGAAATTTTGTCGCTGTACATTTGTCGTAATATTTGCCATATTTTGTTGAGATTACGAATGATCGTACGTGTTGGTAGATACTGCAATATTTACTTATTTATTTTACCACCGAAATTTCAACTTAATAGCAAGTCTGCATTTAATTATGGTAGTTCTAGTGTTAATTGTCCAGTTGCTCCCGACATACGTGAAAAGCAAGATATACGCTTTTTCCTTTAATCTATTTCTACCACGCTTCTTTCGGTACTTTAGTCGGGGCTCATCTGGTGGAACGCGAACCTACTGTGCACCAGGGATTCCCCAGGTACGAGTCCCTATTCGTGAGTTGATACATGAAGTGTCGCTTTGGGATATTGGGACTTCGGGGCGTTGAAATTTGGAGACCTTGGAGCGTTGAAATCGGAGAACATTCTGATTTTGAGACCTTGGAAGTTCGGAGTGCTGGAATTTTTAGACCTTACGGATTTTCAGACTTTGGGGCGTTGAAATTTTAGAACATTATAATTTTGAATACTTGAGACATTGGGACGTTGAAATGTTGGAACAATGGAACTTTGGAATGTAAAAATGTTTAGATGCGTGAACTTTGGAACTTTGGGATGTAAGAGCTTTGGAACCCTAGGATCTTTGAAGCATTTGAATTTTGGGACTTTTGGATTTCTTGATCTGTAGGACTTTTTGTGAGGATTATAGAAAATTTTTTAAGGACTTTCAGACTTCTGGAATTCTGCAAGACTTCGGGGCTATTGGAACTTCGAGAGTATTTTGGGAATTCCAGAATTTTATTATTCTAGAGTCACGAAAAGTTGATAAGAAAAATACAAATTTTTCAAAGTCGTCTTCGGATAATAAAACTTGAAGTCCTGTATCTGTTCCCTTTTTATCCACCGCTGTATTCTTGTAAAAGAACCACCATTTTTTAATGTAGTCCAGAAAATAAGGGTACCCGGTTTATCAAACTTATCTCTTCTTAAAAGATATTGATACCTTCTTACCACGGGCGTACAACGTAATCAAGTTCAAACGCCTTTATCTCGAACTATATATTAATCAACGTAGATAGGGATAATAAATGTCAGTCGAGGTCCAGACTTTTTCTCCTGTCCGCGTCTCTATAGAATTTAGTGTAACTCTTTTCTCGTGTGTGTGTGTTTTTTTTAACGACTTACCTCTCCCTATGAAAAACGACTCGGATTTTTATCTTCTCATTCGAAACGAACGGGAAAGAAGTTGCGCGACGTAAAGTCGTTCGATGGAAAGCAGTCGTCTTTGCTTTGTTTGGTTATTGTTCTAGAGACGGGCAGTCAATCGTGTTTTACCAAAGGTTACGCTTTCTTCTTGCTTAGATAGCACACGCCTTTGTGCTACCGTTTTTCACGGATGACTGATGCGTTGCCCTGTTTCTTTGCTTTTCTCTTCGACACATCGATGAGTTCATTGCGACCGATTGGATGTTCTGTGATTCATAGTCTCCGACGCCATTTTATGTGTGCAGTCGAAAGCGCTTCCTAAACTTTTATGGACCGGGACACACTTCCCGAAATCCTTGTTTCTTGCGCATTGTCTTCCAAAGTCACGATGGCTCCAACAATTTTACCTTTGTACTCGAAAGAACTGTTGTTCTTGGCAAAACTTTTCAACCGAAGGGTTTAATCGATTTTTTCGAAATTATTATTTTATCATTAATCCCCACTTCATTGTGTTTGAACATCGCATGTGCAGCATCATAGATTCAGTTACAAAACATTTATTCAAATTGTTCTATTAAATTAAATGGCGAACGCGAGACGCCGTTCTAGCGAAAAGGGCTAAAGTTTCGGTGTTTCGAGAATCCAAAGTCTCGAGGCTACAAAATTACAAAATTCTTAAATTCTCGAAGGTTCAAAGTTCCCTGCAAACAAAAATTTCAAAATTCCGAAATTCAACATTTTTGTAGTTACAAAATTCTAAAATTCTAAAATTGTAGTCACGATGTAAAGATATTTTCTACGCGGATCGCGTTTGGAGAACACCGTTGTCTCTGCCACTGTTTATTTGTAAAAATCCTCTGTCATTCGCTAGAAGAGAGCAGTGAGTTATCGTCTCGGTCTTTATCGTTTCTCCTGGAAAACGTACGTTTTTTCCTCCGCTCGAATTTCACCGTATCTTACAACCTTTAGCCCGGCCACCTATTCAAGACGAACGCAAACGCCAAGGTTCGACAATTTGTCAGAACGAATGGGAACTGCTCGATTGCATGTATGCACTTACGTGTACTTGTGTACAGTTTGATTCATAGAGCTATTTACCGAATTTGTATTTCGGTTCTAGAAAAATTCACCGTGTACGTGTTCACCTATGTATATTCAAACTTTATATCGTTTCTGATTCTCGATGCTTTTATCGTGTTCGGTAAATGGAGCTATTTCGTTAAAATAAATAAAGACACTTTACAAATTTTTGGATCAATTTCTTAAAAGTATGAGATTGGTAATAGTAAACGTGAATTTCAACAAATCGATTTATTCTTTTTTTTTTTAATTCAAACAACTTAAAATGCCTTGTAGGTATACGTTGCTAAATTTTTAAACAAACCGTACCACGAAAGCTTTGATAATAATAATTTAATAGCTTCCCAGGCTTCCTGAAAATACGAGGTTTGTAGTGTGTCTAACTCGACACGAAACAATAAATTGGTTTGCTTGTTTTTTTAACCATTCTCTTAGTATAAAGTTCCTTGTATCTTCAAGAGTATAGCCAAAGGAATTGACATTTATATACCTTTTTTTTAAAAAAAGATATACACGATCTTAAACTTAGGTAGTAGGTTAAATATATTTTTTCGAGGGTTTCCCCGAAACTGTACGATACCTAAATAAATAAATATTAGCAGGTTGGATTTTTGAGGAAGTCCAAATACGGACTGCCACTTTTGTTTCGGGATTTGTCGAGTCTATCAAACATTTTTATTTTCGTTCGCCGTCGAATCGTATAAAAATGATTTACCCTTCTCGGGAGTACGTCCAAGTCGATGAAAATTCCGAAATATCGTTGATTTCGATTCGATAACGGATATAGAGTAAAATATAATTCGATACGGAGCGAAACGATCGTCACGGAATGAAAATCTCAGGTTACGTGTATCATCCTGTATGTATAGGTATAGAGACATACAGAAACTCGGCCGGATCTGTAAAACTGAAGGCTCGTGGACAAAAACCTGACCTCTCGAACAACTGTGCACCATGTGTGCGCCACTTGTGCGCTCTCTTCTCCCATTCTCTTTCATTCTAACGCTCTTCTCACCCTCGTTCGTTCTTCGTCTCTTCGCGTCTCCTCCGGGCACCCTGGTCCACCATTTCTCTTCGACAAACTTCCCGATCGCGATTAATCAGGTATACGGCGAAACCGTCATGGAATGGAGTCTCTCGTGCATATTTTTCTCTCCTTTATTCCGGCCGTAGCTCCGTTTCCTCCTTCGAATTCGTCAGCCGGGAAAAAATAAACTCTATCGCATGCCGGAGACACGATCACCATTTTGTACCTTTCTGTCTCGAATTTTTTTCAGCTTCTCTGCGTTCCTCGTTAACGCTCGTATGACGCTAGAAACAGAAACGGCCTCTTCTTGATAGATTTGTAACATTTTTTCACATTTTTTTGTGTGCATTTGTCTCTGACTTTGTAATACGAACGCAGTATGGTACGAATACAGTATTGGGTAAATATCTTTCGCATTAACACGTCGACTGCCGCAATGAGCAAAAGACTAGGTACATACTTAGGCAAAAGACTAAGACTCGCAACGCACTCGTAGTTCAAACATAATGAATTTTACTAAAATTTTGAATGCGTTTATATGTGAAGCTCGTATCCAATTACAATCTACATAATCAAGGATCATTGAAACAAAATACGCATAATAATTTCACTATCTTTGTTCATGTTAATATTGTAGCTGTGAATAGATAATTCTGACTGACCAGGCAAATAAATTGTATAGCAAGGGGTTAATAAATTTTACCAGATATATTTACAATATCCTACTCTGTTTGTTATTCATAGTTCCGATGTGATTAATACGACTATTTCCAATTGGGTAAACGAACAAATTCTTAATAATATAGAAGATTGATTCACGTGGAAATTTGAGCGTCACCCATATGTGTATGACGTGGCAGTTAGCGTGCTATATTTTGCTGGATCAATGAAATACGTTTCTTTGTGTTTCAGTAGACTCCAAACAAAATTGCTGCAAAGATTATTGACAAATTTTATCTATTGTCTATTAATTATTTATCGATTCTCATAGTATGAATTATTTGATGCTAGACATAAATGTTTGTTGACTAAATTTGTATTTAGTTTTTCTATATATTACCACCAAAAATCTGTCCAGCATAATATTAGTAATGCATCTTGACAAAAAAACCACTACTCGTCTCGCCCAATTACAGGATCATTAAACACTTTGTGCCGCGATTAAATTACATTCGAGTTATCGATAAGGTCTACGTTGCCTCCATCTCGTCGGAATAACTTTTTTTCCCCTAGCACGCATGTCCAGAAACGATCTCTGTAAGCAGCAAAAAATTTCATATCTCGCATTACGGAGTAGTCGATCGAAACTTTATGAAACAACTGGTAACGGTAACGTAAAAAAAAAAGGGGATGAAATAAAAGCTACGAGACGGGGACCCATGGGCGTGAACCGACCTCGAATTTGTTAATATGTCACCGTTTACGGGTCGACAGGTTATACAGTGTATAACCTGGACACGTTGCAACGAAAAGGCAACCGTATGAAAGTTGATCTAATTGCCGTCGACCCGTTTCAAATTGCACCGGTGACGGTGTTCGTTCGTTCTTTCGAATCGGAAACGAGAACGACTTCGTTCGATCGAACAGAACTGTTCTTTTCATTTTCCGCTGTTGTAACATTCGCGATATATTGCATTATTTAGTTTCAATTTTTGATTTCGTCGAAGGTAGTTCGGTTGGTGACAGTGGGTTGTATTTATCGAGGTTTCATTAGTATAAAAATAGTTTTATGTCAGGTAATAGCACAACGTGTAGCATAATCGATTTTTGAATTTTTAAACATCGAAATTTCTTCTTTGAATCGAAAGTTACTTTTGGGTATTTAGAAGTTTGAAACTTTGGTACTTTAAATGCTCGAAAATTTGGAATTGCAGAATTTGCGATTAGAATGCATTACAAATGAGCGGGTACGAAAGAATTGTTCATTATCCGAACACCTCGAAAAATATCTAAATTAAAAATAATTTCATGATGCGTAGATATTATTCTATGATTTATTTCTCATTTAGCTGACTTCAATTTTTCCTTTCATTCTTTTCTTCTTTCTTTTTATTATATTAGATTTTTTAATTGTGTTTCTGTCATTCATTCACTAATATTTAATGCTTGTTACAAATTTCTTTTATTTTCTTTTTCTTGATTTTATATATTTATACTCTAATTATTATATACTTGTCCTATATAATAAATAAATCTAATAAAAATAAAAAGTTAAAAAAAGAATGTGTATTTCTTTACCAGGAAATTTCGAGTACTCTTAGTGCACCAATAAAATGATCAGTTATTATTAGGTAATAATATAGGGCCCGGTGCAAGTGCCCATTTGCCCAACATTTACTACGTCGCTGTTAAGGCTAATGAATTCCGGCTAACAAACAATTCTACGAATTTGTTGCCCCACGAAACTTAAATAACCTAATTCCCGTGTTGCTCCGAGTACCTTTGTTCCCTGTTAGATTCGTGAATCATCACGATTAAGGACTCGCGTCTTGTAAGCAATCTTTATTTAACTTCTCGAAGGTGGGTCATCTTTTTAAGAGGTTCCATTGTTTACAGGCCGGATATAATCGACGGGCTCTCTGATTAAGAGTAAACACGCTTCCGGTATCTGTTGATTGGGCCCAGTGGAAAAGTGGAAGAAAGAAACTCCACGGTAGCGTGGCTACTTGTTTGTCTTTAGTTTGCAAACGACCACTTTCATGGTAAACCGAAATCCGAACGTAACAAATATTTGCTCGTTTGACCCCTGTCATATACATTTATACGCGTTATAGGTCCGATGCTTAACATTGTTCGTGCTTAGACATTCCAGCCGTGACTTATCCACGACGGACATTAAAAATGTCGGGGACCTTTGTATCGTTACGATAAAGTGTATTAGTTCGCGGCGTGATTATTGATTGCAATGTTCATTCCAGTCTCTTTGTGCACGTTCCATCGTTGATCGTGAAAAATCGAGGATGAAACTTCGTGATCCATGATCCGAATGATTTTAATAGGAAAATTGCAACGCTTGATGGATAAATATATTATGAGGGAGTCCCATAACATTCCTTCTTTGATAGAAATTTATACACGATATTTATTAAGATTTTTTACGTTGAATATAAAGCGTTCTACCCTCGTCCATCCCTCAGGAAATATTATTTACTCCTAAAATTATTGTAGATTATTTTCCAAATGTTCGTCGAAGTGCGTTTTTATGCCACATCAAAAAGGGACGATACTTATGGGACTACCTAATCTTTGATAAAATAATTCTGGTATTTGGTAAACGAATCCGTTAATCAATAAATTAATTCTATTGTTTCGATAACTTGCTCGTGTGAAATAATTTAAGAGTATTCGAGGGGGTTGTTTTTAAACGATTTTTGGTAATATAATTTCTTGAACAATGACAATTGATATTTAGAAATTTTTATGTGGATGGAGTGTCCTTCAGTGACGTACCCCCAGGGTGAGGCCAAGGAGCCCCAGCATCCCCTAAAGAAAAACAGAAACAACAACGAATACTGTCGCATCTATTTCTACACCACGTGCTTATGCATCTGAGATCAAGATTATCTTATCGCTATCTAACATATTTTAATTATATACCGTCGCGTTGAAGCGTTAAATTATTAATGGTTGCCAGTATGGCTCGAAACTAAGGTGGTACACTATGTTTTGTAGATTTTGGAATAGCGGCTCTATTTCTATTCGAAAAGTGTGGTACAAAAGTGGCGGGAGGCAGAGAGAGAGAAGATCGTGTTCCATAGGGAAGGTGGATCGGGGAACGTGGGACACGGTGTGGTCCCTCCGTCGGGACAAAAAGCACAAAAGTGCGCTCACGGCCAGTTTACCTATGTCTCGTCGGGGCAATAACGATGGTCGCCATATGGGCGACAGCCCGGGGGCCCAGCGAGCGTGCACCTTCCTCTTGGTGCCCTTATGCGGGCCAGATTTTACGGGCTAGGTACATACGTACGTGCAAAGGGCTGTCCGCCTTCGATTCCCCTACCTAGAAACGATTCTGCAAAAACGTGGCGACGAGATAGTACGCGTGACTCATCAATAAATTCGACTATGCGTGGTGGTCGAGTGTACGCCAGTTCCCACGAGGAAATCCCGCTCCCACCTCGCATGTGTACATGTGTGTGCGTGTGTGTGTGTGTGTGTGACTGTCTCCTCTTCATTGGCCGTCTAATGTCGTCCCTGTTCGCCACTGATCCACCGAAGGAACGGAGAATCAACGAGGGAATTGTCCGTGTCCGTCGTTTGAATCGCGGCAAGAACACAGAGAAACCCATTGCATTCGCAATTGGTAATTTCGCATCTCTCATGTTGGGATTCGGTCGCGACGGACAGGTTAGTGTGGCTGTTTTCCGTTTTTACTTCGATACATCAACTGCATTTTAAACGAATCTTACATTAATTGCGATTTTTTAACGTACTTGAAACCAGCGTCGCATCAGGTGCGACTTGGTTTATTAACTGATATAGGTAACGACGCACCGATGTGCGTCTTGCGTTCTGAGATCAAATGTATGGCGTACCACTTGCGTCCTGCGTTCTGAGATCAAATAAATGACGCACCATATGCGTCTTGCGTTCTGAGATCAAATAAATGACGCATCGTGTTATGTGTTGTAATCAATAACATATCATGTGCGTCTTGTATTATAGGACGTAATCGATGACGTACGTTATATGTCCTTATTATCTGTACGATGTTACCAATGACGCAACATATGCGTCTTGCGTTGTCTATACAATGTACTTGCCGACGCAACAGGTGCGTCATAAATGGGTACACGGTATGATTAATGACACAACAGGTGCGTCTTATGCTGTCTATTGAACAACCATCGAACAAATAAAATTGTACGAAAGTGACGTAACGAAAACGAGGCATACAAGGGTGAAAATCGATATCGTTTCAATGTCGCGAATGAGATCCTGAATTTTTCGAATTTCGATAAAGTTACATCAACTTTGCGTTGTAGGTATTCCTATCGACGTTCTACGAACACGTCGAGTTTATCCAGGTCATTCCCACTTACAACGTGGCCAAACGAAATGTGTTTCGCACGTGCTAATTCCGTTTTACGGGAGCCATGACGTTTCGACACCGCGGTGTTACGGACAAATAAGTCGAATCGTGCAAAATACAATCGAAAGAATTAATTATGCGTAAGAAATAATTCGATCAAAAATTGTTATCAAAAGGGAAACGACGAACTCGTTAAAATTGGTACCCAGCAACTTTATTCGATCGAATGGCGAATAAGTTGTTAAAATTCTTGTCATCGAAGAAACAAAAAAAAAGGAACGGATGGGATAAAAGATAAAAACGGAGAAATGTACCACGTGTTGCGAATCGTAACGCCATGGGACTTTACAGTGGTTGAAGGTGCTTGAAACGCTGGTAATTGGAAAGGCCCGTAAACGAGGTGCGAAGTGACCATAAATCTGACCATTAGCCGTGTTACAATGGACACCGGTCGTGTTTTATCGCGTTCGACAGCCGTTGCAGAATAGATTTTTCGTTGATACGTGACAAATCGCGACTGTGCGTATCGCGATAAACCAGAATTTCGTGACGCCATGCGCTGTATCGCTTTTCCATGCTGATGATATTCTACACATTTCCTCCCACATATTACATTCAATAACCGAACCTTTCTACTACACACTGCCGATTACCACAATCGCCATTTATCTAATGCACATTTTCCGCTACGACTGTCACCGATTAATTTAATCCTGTTGTATAATATTTGTATACCGACATTTTTTTACGGATTTTATATACGGACATAGGAAATATTTGGAAATGTGGAATCATGACAGTCTAGGGATATTAGAATCGAGGGATTTCAGGATGTAGATATTTGGAATCTATGATTTGGGAGTTGGAAGGGGTGGAGACATGGTGTAAGTAATTAGAGATCTAGGGATTTAGGGATCTAGTAATTTCAGTATCTGGGTAATTGGTGATCTAGGGGTTTGACGATCTAGAGATTTGGGACTCCAAGTATTTGGGAATCTGGGTATTTGGAGATTTGGATATTTGGGGATCCGAGTATTTGGGTATTGAGTATTTGGGATCTAGGTATTTGGAAATCTGGGTATTTGGGGATCTAGGTATTTTGGGATCCAGAGATACGGGAATCTAGTGATCTAGGTAGTTGTAAATCTACAAATTCGGGATTTTGGAGATTTGGAGAATATTGTACATAATTAGAAATACTTGTCGAAGAAATTACATATCTATATCTCACAGAAACGAACATTTACATAAATGTTCGTAGCCTACTCATCAACAACGCAGAACGACACGTGTCTCAGGTGTGCAACATGCTCGTCGCGTTTCGCGTAATGAAATGCAAGCGCGTGTATGCGCATTCGCGAGCAGTATACTATTCGCAAGAATGATTTGTGTCCCACCATCGACCGACAAATATTTCACCATACCCGGTTGTTTCTCAACGAACTCTCTGATTTTTCGATAGCACGCCGTTTGTCAAATTGACGTTGATAATAAATCGAATGATTTCGCAATGTTCATCCCCGTATTGATTGAAATGAAACGTTTGCAGTAAATTTTAGATTCGGAATTTGGAACTGCGGTGACTTGGACAATTAAGAATTTGAGGATTTCATGATTTGGTGATTTGATGATTTGAGGATTTGTTGATTTGATGATTAGGGGATTTGAAGATTTGATGATTTGGGAATTTGTCGGTTTAGAGATTTGATGATTTGTGAATTTGACGATTTGGGGATTTGAAGATATGGGTTTTGACGATTTGACACAATACCGACAGAGCGAACCTTGAAATCGAGAGCACGCGTTAATCACTCGATACCAGTTTGCAAATTGATCGCGTATCACAGTAGCCAGTTTCCGTCGTGTCCGGAAACAAAAGGTTAAAGGGATTGCGGTTACGCGTTCTGGGAAGGTGAGCGCTTGCAAAATGCAGCCACAGTGTCGATGGATATTGGATATGGACGATGGGGTGGCTACGTGTGCATCGTGCACGAGCCACGGGGTAGCAAAGCTAAGCCAGTAATGCAATAACTTGAATAGATGGCTATGCAGGCGGAAAGAACATAACCTACCCCCTAGTCACCCTATCTCTGCTTTCTTCGTCCTTGTTCGAGCTCTCCCAACCCCTGTGTCTCTTTCTCGGTCGCACCCACGTGTTCTCTAAACACGTAGGTACATACGAATCGGCGCACGTAGCATAACCACTCGGACTGTGCCAGGAGGGTGAAACCAGACGGGATTTCAACCCCGAATACAGTCGGTTACGTTAAAAGGCTTTTAATATGCGCGCTCGTTCACTTACCCGAATCGAGGCTGCATCCAGCCAAAATCGGAACGATCCTTCGGGGCTTTCTATTCTTCTTCTCTCTTTTAATTACAACCGTATTTCGCGAACAATCGACACCATTGGATTTGCGTTTTATCTCTTGCTCCTGGACTGATCGTGTTAAGTCAATTGTTAACGAGGGTGGTGCGTGCACGTGTTACTACGTGATCGGTGGACCGTGCGAAAATCACGGCTGAATTATGATTTCAGGTATAACAACGCCTGGGTGATCAATAAATAATCGTTGGTTCAGTCGATCCCGCTAATAAGCACACTTTCGATTCGTCTCGTAATCCTATTCAGTTTAACGCGTTCGCTGCCACAACTTAGGCAGTTGAAAATTTTGTTTGGCTCGTACTTTTGTAATTAATTAATTTTACCGAATGCGTTCACAATATTTCGTGAAACTTTTGGGAATTTTTCTGGTCTCATTTTGTTTGACTTACCTGTATGATAATCGTTTAATTGATTTTGCAATAGGAATACGTTGTTATGATTAAAATATGCATTATCGCATGCTTGTTATCGAATATGTTTGTCCGTTCGGTCGCGTTGAATCGAAACCAGCGGTGAGTTATTGTTAAGATGTATAAATTGATTGATTTTAATTGAGGTACAATGGGAACGATTTAAGTGCAGAGAAGCAACGTAATTTCAGCGGAACGTTTGTTGTACAATTTTGTTTCTGTACATTGCTGACACATTCGACCATAATTCGTTCATAATTTCATAATTAATCTAAAAGATATATATTATTTCGATCAAGTACCACAGGTACTTAAAATTCTATTAGTTAATTCTACACTTGCTTAAAATTGTTTTAGTTAATATGTAAAATTAATTGATCAATGCATAAAGTTATTGAATCAACTCGTAATTCATGAAACTGTGCACCAGTCAAATAACGAAAAATTAATTTTATTACTCCTAACAGAGTTACGATCGGATTGACAATTAACCAAATATCTTGAACCAATAAATCTTTACCAATCACCAAAAACGTTAAAAAAAAATCTCGACCAAATTCTTCGTACACGCTGAAAAATCGATTAAAATCTGCAATAATATTTTGATAACACCCGTCAAATCTGCAATCACACGATTCTCCTAAAAAATGCCGAAATTTTTTCGACCAATATTATCGTGGCACCGCAGTATAAAAAAACGACGACCGAGGATGATGGCAGACCGTGTCGCTAAAAAGTCATATTCCGACACACATTCGATAGTTTACGGTCACGTGAAATCAGGATCGAGTCGGATGAACGAAGGAAAAGGGAGACGAACGTTATGGGGGGTGCACGAGCGAGTACCGGGAGAGGGTGAACTCTCTCTTATCTCCGTCTCTCTTCGCTAGGAGAAAGACGAAACACGCTCAGACTCACATATTACGGCGCACGTCAGTATTTAAACACGCTTGATGGGAAGGTGGTGCACGAGGGTGAAATCTGGTCCCCATTGTGCTCAGGTGTGAGGCGTGTGCTCGGGGGATGAAACGGGGAACGAGCGGCGAGGAAACGTCGCCGGGGTGGAGGGTGGATTTGCACACGCGGCACGAGCCGCTTCAACAAAGGGATGGAACAGATTGGAAGCCATTCATTCATTCGGTTGCCCCGTATTTTTTTCCCCGTATTTGACTGGGAGAGCATCGACCACCCCCCTGCCGCCACGTTCTACTCGCCCTTTACTACCCCTCTGACCACCTTTTACCTACCCAGACGAACCTGACTACAGGTACACTCAATTACTGTTCCGGCCGTCTTTCTTTTACTTTGCTCCTGGTAATCGCGGAAAAGTGATCTTCACGTTTTTCTGTCACCCGGCAAAGGGGACGAAATAACTGTGTCTTCATTACGAGGGCACGTATTCAACCCGGACGGATTTCGATGAAACTTGTGCGAAATATAACAATACTACATATATTGTGTGAAATATAGATGCCATATAGATTTCAAACAAATATTTGACACGTATTTTTTTTAATTGGCAATCGTGCATTTTATAGGAGTCGTAAACTTTGGGCGTCGAAAGTATGCTTTTTTGAATATCTTGGCAACTAGAAGGTGTAGCACCATAATTTATTTTTTAAATTATATGTTCTTGAATGACGAATCTAAGTGTAAAGAAAATTTAAAAAATGTAATTTTTTATGCAATTTTTCCTGTTAAACATTAATATGTAAACTATGGACAAAAGTAGAAATGACGTGTCCACGGAATTTTTCTGTTCATTGTGATTAAAAAATTCTTATTATATGCATAATTTGTTGCCACATCATGGTATGAAAAGTATTCACTCTTCTTGTAGCCGAGTATATCATAAAATTTCAACTCCCAACTATACGACTAACTATCATAACTTCCATTCGGAAATTAAACATTAATTAAAGTTTATATTAAAAAAGTGCAGCCCGATTTGGAATATATCTTAATAAAAAAATATATTATTTTATCGATCGATAAGGTAGATATCGATAATAATTATCATTTAATATATGTACATGTATGTATATGACTGAATATACAAATTTTGAATTATCACGAAGCTTCGCACCCAAAATTGATGTATTGTACCAACATTCAAATTTCGGTTTATAATATTATCTGGAAGTGTATTACGAAAGTTAAATATCAGGGTACAGTATCCAACACAGTGAAAGATTATTCCAATTGTAGCGGCGAATGCCAGGATGCAGTATCGTAAATACCTTGAATGCTGCAACAATTTGTATGTAACAATCAAAGTAATTGAAATACCTCTTGCGTTGACTCACGAATGGATGAATTTTCGTGATACATTCAAGCGGAACGATAAATACGCACGACGAATGGGCTTGTGTAAGCTTGTATTCGAATTCACCATTGGCCCGCGTTTGACCCCGCGAAAATCAATATCTGTCGGGAAACTTAAGTACGTGGAGGGTGGTGTGTACCTTTTGATATTTTGTAACCAAAACGAGTACACGAGTTCTATCGATTTTGCGTTCCTGCTCTTTTTATTTTCTCTACTTGCACACCTAGAGAAAAAATCACTAAGGAAGAAATTAATAAGTTACGGCATGCTTCGTGAGAAATGTACAATCACATTTATTCGTATAATACAACATTTAATAAATGTTCAATCTCGAATAACTTTAAAATGAAAAATATTATTTTTTAATCATTAATCGTGTTTTAACATACTAATATTTCACATATAGTATTTCGTAAAATATAACATAAATGATATGTGAACCTTAATATCAGTGAAATCATATTAATAAGATAATATCATTAATAATCTTTCATATCAATATTATAATATTATCATACTTATAACTATCATATTTCTACGTAACATTAAAATCCTAATAACATTAAGATCATTCACGAATTATATAAGAAATAATTTGTTTTGTTAATTATGTAATTTAATGCACACCTTGTCGGCGAACAAATTAGAAACCTAACAATATAAAAGCATCTTTACGTTTCTGGGAATGATAAAAACAATACGAAGTCGTAATATAAGATCGAGTTGCCTGGTTAAAATAAGAGAACAGATGAAAGGATGTTGTGGCCGACTAAGGAAATATAAAGTAGAAAACGATAACGCTATCAGCGGATTGGAATAAACGAAGGTGAGTCTCGCTCATGATGTATGTCATAAATAAAAATTATCATCGGCTGCGTATTAAACGATGCACCGTACACCTCATCTGTGATATGCCGTTTCGAAAACGAATGCATCTACGACCGAATAAAATGAATGGTTTTAAGGGTGGCAAAAAAAAAATGAACGTATTCTTACGAAGCAGATAAATTTTTAGAATTTTCGGAATTCGAAAAATCACGAATTTGGGAATTTGGAAACCTGGAGAGGTTGGAAATTTTTGGCGATTTTGATATTTGGGAATTTGGGGGTTGTGAAGTTAGAAATTTGGGAACTTGGGAATTTAGGAATTTGGGACGTTGGAACTTTGGGAATTGGGGAATTGGGAATTTTGAAATTTATGATCTAGAAAACTTGGGAACTTGAGGATTTGAAGCTTTAGGAATTCAGGAATTTGGAAATTTAGGAATTCGGGAATTTGGTAATTTGGTAATTTGGTAATTTGATAATTTAGGAATTCGGGAATTTATGAATTTAAGAATTTAAGAATTTAAGAATTTAAGAATTTTGGAATTTGGAAATTTGTGAACTAGAAAACTTGGGAACTAGGGAACTAGGGAATTTAGTAATGTGAGAATTTAGGAACGTTGAGAGATAAATATTCAAGCATTTAGAAATTCAGCAATTTAAGGATTTAGAGATTTAGTAATTAACAAAGTGTGAAATTAGAGTTGTGAAAATTTAGTAGCTCAATACCATAAATATTTATTTAATAACTTGAACATATAAAAACTTACGTATTCGATAAAAATGAAACTCCCATGCTCCACATGATTAAACACGTCAAATACTATTCGCTCCAATAAATCCATGGTCATTTTAACAACAACTACTAGCATAAAGGTTTCGAAACCTTATAAAATTTTCTGTAAAACTGATAACAAGACAAATTCGAGGGCAGTTTCGCGCGACTTTTTAAAGATGTACCATGAGCGAGAGCCGTTCACGTCAGCAATTAGCTCGGCCAGCGTCTCTGGGAGTATCTTCAATTAAACAATTACGGTTAAATCGAGCGGAATTTCCAGCGTTGAACCCGCATGCTCGTTAAGAAGTATACGAGTTTCACCTACGTGGCGACGATTCAACGAAGGTGGCACGAAGTCGTCGTTGCCGAAGCGGTAACCTTTGACCAGGTACCACGTGTACCCACATATTTCGATCCACGGTAATTGTGAGTCACGAGAGGAGCCCGCTGCCGAATTTAGATCCGTGATAAAGTCAATTCCGTCGATCCCCTAGCCAGTTAATTCTCCTCTGGCTCTTCTGCGCGCCAGCATTTATGTGAATTGACGCATTCAATCGGTAACGAACCCTGAGCCCGACCGTATACCTTGAACGGTCTTTCTTGGAGAACACCGAGATATCGCACGCTCACGATAAATCGTCCGTGAACCTTGAAGTCATAGGCAACTTTTTCGTACTGACTCACTCATTTTCGTTCGGATCGTTCTCTCATCACGACCGATGCAGACATTCTTCTGGAAAATCGATCGTAAACTAAGTAACGATATTCTGCTATTAGGTTGGTGCATGTGAAATGTTGGATTTTTAAGCGAATATATAAAATTGTATATTTCTTTCGAAAGCCGTTTATTTATCAAAATATTTGCTTAAGTACACTTTTCCCAACGAGGTTGTAATGTATAAATGATTGTATTAAGGAAATTCTGATCTTTGGAATCGATAAACTCTGATATTGAAGTTTTCAGACCCTCTTCATTTTCACAGCGTTTAGCCAGTAAAAACAGTTATAAACGTTTATATGTTATTTATCATTTGCACATTTAATACATTTAGTAACCTTTACACCTTTCGTTTATAAATTATAGTACATAGTTCAATTGCCTTATGCAGTCACGAATTTCTAGAATCGATAAATTGCTCGAGCAGATATCCACTGACAGTTTTAAGAGATCTAAGTATATACTGGAGCCTAAGTAGTTAACATGTAGATAAGTTAATAGGGAACGGGAAAATATATGTTGGTTAATTTTATCGTGGAAGTTCGATATCGCATCCCCCAACATGCGAAATTGCTCTGGGATATCGTAACTGTGATCCAGAGATCCGCTCAGACTAGCAATCGGTCGTACGGGGGTGAAAATCGTGGCACGTGACCCGCGGGTACTCGTTCACAGGGGGAAGTTAGCCCTGCACCATCGACCCTGTTCTTTCTAAGAGTTACCTTTACTGCGTTTACTATTCTCCATTGTGCATGGCTACCATACGGGACCCGTGCAAAGGAGGCTGCGAGAGAGATCGTGTGAGTCATCCCTGTTCGAGCTGTTCCCAGTGGCGTAGATACGAATTCTCCAGAAATAAATCTTGTTCGAGTATTTTACATTTTTTTTAGTGGTATCGTTCTACCGTTTTACCATTTTGCACATTTCATCGGTTTACGCTTTTACCATTCTACTATCTTATTTTTATACCATTTTGCTACTTTATTATCGTACTATTTTTGTATTTTGCGATTTACCATTTCGTTATCTTACTGTTTTATTTTATTCAGTATTTTACTGTTCTATTATTCGCTTGTTCTATTAGTAATGTTCCACAATTTTATCACTTTGACATTTTACCATTCCACCCCTGTACCATCCGACTATACTATTATCTTATTTTTGAATCGTTTTAATAGTTTATTACCATAACATTTTAGTATTCTGCGATATACCCTTTCATTTTATTATTTCAGTGTTTTACTGTTTTACCATTTCTATTTTTTTAAATGTTTATAATCTTACTAAAAACATGCAATATCATTTTATTCGTACAAATCTACAAAAACATTTTTGATAAGAAAGATTCGTATAACTTTTGTACCGCCAGAAAGAACTGTCTTTTCAGAGTTTAATTTCTGAAAAACGAATAGCGACGTGAAATACCACTCATCGCGCATACACAGCGCCATTTTGTAACGCGTTACCATTTCGAACGGTCGAGCGAGGGGACTTTACAACTCGAAAAGTAAAAAATTTCGCGGAAACGTACCAATCCGTCACTTGACTGTGCCTTACATTCCATGATAGGAACTTAAAAAAAGATCGGCTCACGAGCGATCTAAAAAAAGTCTCTTTACGAGTTCCATTCTCCAGCAGACGGCGAAGAGAAACACCGTGGCGTCGCTATGGTTCACTACTTACACGGTGAGCAACAATGTGTATTTCATTTTAAATGGCCGTTCAGTCGTGTAGGTGACTCTCGATATTGCCTCGCGATCCACCGACGAGAATCCTTCGTTGTCGAGTAACGATTTTCTTTGTTCAGTCGCGCGATAAAAGCGTCGAGCCTGGACAACGGGACACGATTGGCCCGCGTAGACGATGCCGTTTTCGTGGAGGCCATAACGCGATCATTAAGGAACAAACGCTTTGGCAATGCTGTTTAGTCGGTCACACATGACTCCGTAGACGACGACGTTTAAGTCGATCTAATTTTCGTCGATGGATGCGGGTGAGCCATACAATTATGGGTGCCACGAGGATTCTACCGCGATACGGACGCAACGAAAGTTACTGTGACCACTACATTATGAAATCATCAGAAATTCGAAATTACAGATTCCCCGATTTCCAAATTCTTGAGATTTCAGACCGTGAAATTTTCGAATTCCATCATTTTTTAATTATCAAATACGTGGGCATTAATTACCAAATTCCCAGGTTTCCAATTTTTCGAATTCTCGCGTTACCTAATCGCAAACTACGTGCTTGCCGAATCCTTAGAATTCTAAATTTCTACACATTCCCAATTTCCGAATTTCTAGATTCCCAAATTCTCAAATTCCCCAATTTTTTAATTTCCGAGTCCAGGAGTTAACAAATTTGTAGGTTCGAAAAATTCCACATTCCTCAATTCCAAAACTTTGAAATCCCTAGAATTCTCTCTAGAGTCTCCAAATTTCGCAATTATTTAATTTCTATATTTCCAAAGTACCAGGTTACTAGGTACCCAGATTCCCCAATTCTCTAATTTCTCAGTTGCCAAATTTCCAAATCCGGTAGTCAACAAATCTGTAGGTTTTCCAATTTCCAGATTCCCCAAATCCTGGATCTCCAAATTCCCTAATCACTAAATCTCCACATTCTCTGCGTTTCCATTCCACAGTCACCAAATCCCGTATCCTCCAGTTATCAAGTTCCTATAATCCCGAATCTCCAAGTTTCCCAATTGATAAGTACCCAAACCCTCTATTACCGAATCCTCAAACGTGGAACAGAAGAATTACATTAAAAATTTAATCCATTTATCCCTACGATTACGTCCATAATACAGTTCGACAAAAGTTCAATAAAGTGCATCAAAAGTTCAGTGAAGTTCGTCGAATAGTTCATCAACAGTTCAATAAAGTTCGTCAAAAGTTCAATGAAGTTCGTGGAAAAGTTCAAGAATGTTTGTAAAAATCATTGAAACGTCGTGAGAGAACTACCGATCAATCATTTCGTATTAAGAATAGATATCGATGAAAACGAGTAAGTGCGAACATTTTTCGGCTAAGATAGTCCTTTGACGAAAATCGTACCTACGTCACTGTGTTCAGCCTCGATGCATCAGTCCGGCTTGCATCTGTATGTATTTATGCTGGGGGAGCCCCTATGTGACATCATCCCCCTCCATGCGCGTGGCTGATTCGTTTCGCTGGCTGACTTCTGTCGCCTAACTCCAAAACACCCCTGGACCCTGCCACCTCCCTTTACCTTTAATCTTTATCAATCCATCCAGCCGAGCCAGAATCGAACCTACGAACCAAGGAACGGACGGCGCCGTGCATTATTCACGCCCGATAGCTCCCTCAACCCTCCTCTCTGTCCTTCGAGCTTTGCCTTCCACCACCGACGCCGACCACCCTTTTCTACCTTCGTGTCCGCTAAATACTTTCCCTCCGTTTCGTTGCTTCTTCTCTTAACTCGCCGTCTTCGCCCACGCACGCGAAATATTATCCCGATGCAATCGGCCGAACGTCGTTTCACGGGGGTAGACTTTTCTAATTTCGTCGAAACGCCGGAAAATTGAGCGATCCGTGATAGAAAATTCTTAACATTCGCGAAATTCAACAATTTTGCCCCGATGTCGGATAATTCGAAAATCCGGCAATAGAGACTAGGTAGTTGGGGAATTCGGAAACTCGGAACTTCTATTATTTTGCTGTGAAATATTTTGAGACGGAACGGAACTTCAAAACTGAGAATAAGGTAGTAAAATGAATAAATAAATATTGCAGCATCACCTAACGTATACAATCATTTATTAGCTCAATAAAACATGACAGACATTTTGACAAAAGGACGGCAATAAAATTTTGTAATAAAAAATGCCAAACTCGAAACTAGTCATTTTGACTGGTTGGTAGTTCTAGTGTTAATATACGAATATCGTTTTAATGGTAAAAAATGGCTTATATTCTTATCTCGGCGTACTCGAAGTTAGCACGGAGTGATAAGTGGATCTGGATTCACAGCTGTGAACATTTTCAATGTATTTGATCATTTCGCAGGTTTCAACTGAATGGAAGACCTCCCGAATTTGTTCTCGGGTCATTAAATCGGGGTTTAAGCCGAAATAGGCGTACAGGTGGGTGGAGTCTTGTGAATGATCGCCACACCTACTAATCATCGTTCGTTTTCGTTCTTTTACCTGAGGGAAAGGTAGGACTCCTTGTTAAACACGAAGAAGCACAAAGCAAGGAAATATACCTTCAACACTATCTCTTCTACCTAATTGGCTAACAATTTCAACCCCTACTTCCTTACTGCATGCAATTTTTCTTGCGTTAATAACATGAATAAAGATCTATTTTTAATATACTTTATGACCGTAAATTCTTATTTTATTCCTCTATTTAATCTTTAAATACAATACACCTCTTGCTTTTATTGAAATTGTAAGCTTATGAATTCGTAGAAAAAAAAAAGGTTTCATAATTATATACGTTTGCAGTTTTTATAGTGAATAAAAAAGAGACGACTGTTATAAACAATAATTACGTATTATAAAAATTACGTTAAATTATGTGAAAGAATTGAATTTTTAGACATCTTGGTTATTAATAAAATTATTTCATTAAATGGTATTTATATTGTGTTCAATTATTTCATAATGTAAATAAACGTATTTTATGAAATGTCGACGTTGAGTATTGAAATATTTTAGTGTCATTTATATATGCATTATTAGCTGCATAAAAACTAGGTCAACTTCGGTGCCATAAACCATACTGAAAGTGTTTTATCCCCATATTTATATAATATTCATCTCAAATTGTTTCCTTTCATTATTCAAATTCGTAAATAAGCTATACTTCCGGTTTCTACGTCATACGCGTTCCGTTCAATGATGACACGTTCGCAAAGGCATCCGTATCGTGCCGTTCGTACAATTGCTTTGACACCGAGTTTCTACCAATCAGAAACTCGATAAACGGTACACGAATACTTTTCGAACCCGTTAAAAACAAACCCCTGAAAAATTATTACAAATTGTATTCTCGTACTTATATTATTTTTCTTTTACAATAACTTTATCTTCCTTTCGACAATATTTCCATGAATTATGAACGTTTTCAAGAATTCTGACACAACTCGGTATCAACTCGTAGATAAATACGCAGGGTCGCATTTACCGAGAGGCACATTAGGCGCTGGCTAATTGTCGTTTTACCAAATCTCTACAGAGTTCTTAATTTTTTAATTCTAAAAATTTCTACATGTTCAAATTCCAAAATTACTAAACTTACAAATCCCAAAATTTTCAAATACCCAAATCCGCAAATGTCTCGAATCTTCGAATCTCCGATTTATACAATTTTCAAATCCCAAATATTTCAACTTCTTGAATTCTCAAATCTCCAAATTATAAAATTTTCGAATCCCAAAATTCCTGAATTTTCGATTTTCGAAATCCTTGAGTTTCCAAATTCTCGAATTAACTAATTTCTTAATGTCAGAATTCTCAAATTTTCAAATGTACAATTGATATATAATATAATATATCGATGGACGTATAAATAATAAATACTCGTTAAAAAAATGTTGCACCAAGGGCCTCGAAAAGAATAAATGCGGCTCTGTAAACATGACTGTACGAACGAACCTATCAGCGTTTCGCAAGTGTGGCCCGTGATTCCTTGCGCGTTGGAGTTCAGATCAAGGTTTTCTGATCGGTCGTCATAGTTTGAGGAGGTGAAAAGTCTGGCGGTGCTTACTCGATATTCTTTATGAAATCTTATATTTAACGGTTGGCTCCTGAATTCCTGTCGCAGCCGTAAGTACAACAGTATGATCAACTTCCTGTCAAAGAACCCAACTCAAGTATTCGCATTGCGACGTACGCGAGAGCTCGAGATGTTTCCAGACGAACGTCAGTCTTTCTGTTCCCGTCGATGCCAAAATGTCTAATCTAGCGCATCTATTGCAAATGATAGAATACCTTGTAAACAAATAATCGGGATTTTCCATTATGCAATTTTCGTCGCATTACGTTTTGAAACATTGTATCTACGAGACTACACCCCGCCTCCGTCATCGTCATTGAATTAATACCTAACCCTCAATAGCTTATTGTCAAGCATTTCAAGGTGTTTCTATAACCCTCCATTGACGACTCACCTACCGATCACAAAATTATCTGTGCATTTTCTGTCGTCTTTGTTTCGCAGATAAGCGGATATGTTTTAGCCAAATCATTCAGGAACTTTGTTATATTGGTACAAAATTGTTATTTTTGTCTTCCATTGTAACTGTTTCTTCCATCATACCATGTATGTACATATTTGACCATGTTACTGCTGAAGTAATGATGTTTTTTTATTGAAACATTCTTAATACCAATAATGAGATTTAGTATTCTTCATTATATGATAAAAATAATTATATATATGTATGTGTACATGTGTATATACGTACATATATATATACACACACACATATATACAGGTTCATGTATAATCAATCCTAAAAATATTTAGATACTCATTAAAAGCAGATAAACTTTTTTGAAGTTAAATCAAGCCACTTGAATTTTTTTTAGCAGCTGAAGGAATTAGTTTAGTGGATAATGTACTTATCGTATATAGAAAAAATTGTAATTGGCCAAAGTAACAACTAAAAAAATTGACATCAATTTTATCTTTGTTACTGTGATCAGTTGAAATGTTTTGAAAATTAAAGAAGCATGTCAAGTGATTTCCTTAGATGTTAAAAAATTTGGGTTGCTTGATTTAACACTAAAAGAATTCTTTCATTTTTAAAGGGTATCTAAATGTTTTTGGTATCATCTGTATAGATATGTGTGTGTAAATACATAGAATGCCTCAGTTCTCTTCCACAAAATAGCAGTTTTATATTTGTTCCTGTTTGTTTAAAAAATTTCAAGGTATTATGTAATAAATTTGACTTTCATTAAATGTATATATAAGCTATATCTTGAATTGACTATAACTAAAAATTATAGATGTTTTCAGTTTACAATATTTAATAAACAGTCTTGTGCACTAGTAAATAATAATTTCACATTTTTTAGATGTCAGCCACAACTACGCATAAATATCGTTACAAAAATGTGGGCTTAGACTCACAAGAATTACGAAGACGCAGAGAGGAAGAAGGTGTACAATTAAGGAAACAGAAGCGAGAGCAACAGTTCTCAAAAAGACGCAACGTTCCTAACGTGCTAGCTGATGATGAGAATGTTGCAACAGATGAAATTATATATCCTGCACCACAAGCGGTAATTTCTAAGTTCCTGAATTTAAATAATAATATTATATAAATTCACTAGATCAGAAATGGTATTTTGCGATATTTATATCTGTTAAGTTATTCATAAAAAATTTATTTTTTTTTTTTAGCAAGTACCTACCATTACACCCGAAATAGTGCGACAACTGTACAGTCCTAATCCAGATGAACAATTGAAAGCTGCACAAAACTTTAGGAAAATGTTATCCAGAGAACCGAACCCTCCTATAAATGAAGTTGTGGACACGGGAATCGTACCTAGATTCGTCGAATTTTTACAAGATAATGAAAAATGTACTCTACAGGTTAATAAATTAAAGAATATTTTTATAGTAAATAAAGAATTTATATACAAATCAAAATAACGAAAACCATATTTGTAACCATTTTAGTTTGAAGCAGCTTGGGCTTTAACAAATATAGCAAGTGGAACGTCTCAACAAACACGTGTAGTGATTGATGCAGGGGCTGTACCCATCTTCATATCATTACTTGGTTCTAAGTACGAAGACGTTCAAGAACAGGCTGTGTGGGCATTGGGCAATATTGCAGGAGATAGTCCTGAATGTAGAGATCATGTGTTAGCCAGTGGAATTCTCACTCCTCTGCTTCAGTAAGTTTTGGTCATAGTAATTCGCCAATCCTAAGTTTTTTAATTTTAATAGTCACATAATGAGATTGAATTACTCGAATGTTACAAAGTTATTTGTTGTTGATTTTAGACTTCTTTCGAAAGCAACACGTTTATCAATGACACGCAATGCAGTATGGGCAATATCAAACCTTTGTCGAGGCAAAAATCCAACGCCAGATTTCGCGAAAGTCGCGCCTAGTTTACCAGTTTTAGCTCTTTTTCTTAATCATACTGATACTGACGTACTTGCTGATGCCTGTTGGGCTCTTTCTTACTTAAGCGATGGACCGAACGATAAGATTCAGGCAGTTATCGATGCAGGAGTCTGTAGACGTCTAGTAGAATTGCTCATGTAAATACATAATCCTCACTGTTAAATTATTCTTATAAATCATGCAAATAAACAACAAGAAATTTGGTATTTCAGGCATCAACAACACAACGTCGTCAGCGCAGCTCTTCGAGTAGTGGGTAACATAGTTACTGGTGACGACGTACAAACGCAAGTCATTCTTAATTGCTCCGCATTACATTGTCTGCATCATCTGTTGACTTCGTCACGAGAAACTATTCGTAAAGAAGCTTGTTGGACGATCTCTAACATCGCAGCCGGAAATCCTCAACAAATTCAGGTTTCCAGATACTATTAAGAACATTATATATAAAATCTCTTAAAACTAACAAGTCATTCTTTCTAATAGGCTATTATCGATGCTAATATATTTCCTCTCTTGATTGAGATTTTGGGGAAAGCCGAATTCAAAACTCGGAAGGAAGCAGCTTGGGCTATTACGAATGCCACTAGTGGTGGTACGCCTGAACAGATACGTTACCTTGCCTCGGAAGGATGCATTCCACCGTTATGCGACTTACTAACAGTCATGGATGCTAAGATTGTCCAAGTCGCATTGAACGGTTTAGAAAACATCTTGCGTCTTGGAGACCAAGATGCTGCCACGCATAATGGTATCAATCACTATACGGTATTGATCGAAGAATGTTACGGTAAATATAATGTGAAACACTTTGTAAAATAGTACAATTTTGTCCTCCCAGATTTTTTTATCGAATTATAATGTTTCAGGCCTAAACAAAATAGAATTTTTACAATCGCATCAGAACATAGAAATCTATCAGAAGGCCTTCGATATGATTGAGCGATACTTCGGTTCGGAAGAAGAGGATACGCGAGTCGTACCTACCATAGATGCGCAAGGACAACAGTTTCAATTCAGAGCACCCGATTCATCTCAGCTACCAGTTCAAGGCTTTGAATTTTAATTTTGATCAAGCCTCCAAATGTATCCACCGGGTTCATTATTGTTTCGTTCATTGAATGTACGACTGTTTCTTATAAAAAAAGGACAATCTTCAAAATGGAAAATCGATCAGATACAAAAGAATGGTATATTTATACGTATACTTCGAATTCGTTTGTATGGAAACAGAATATCAGTAAAAATCTCGAAGTAATCAGGTGTTTGCTCGACGATAAAGATGAGTAAAATGTTTATACGCAGTTATTTTTAGTGGTTTTTCTCTTATTATTTTTAGCTACACCATACACATCGCTCTAAGTTCATTACAACGCGATTACTGTGTTTAACGAACCTACAACAAATTGCAACGGGCACTTTCTATTGGGCGTTCATGGCAGTTTGAATAGGTTCATTTTTCAAATTCGTGCATACGCCGTATTTAGTATGACACGTTCAGTTGATTAAAATTTAACAGATATCTTAGTGCTTAAGTAGATAAGTACGGAAACGATGATCAGGACGATTTACTTGAGATAGACCTGTACCTTGTACGACCTACGACTGACTCAGAATTACGAAAAATACTTGCACAACCGGCAAGACACTAACGACTGAAGTACGCGACAACGTAGCCAACACGGACAACATTACGCAACGCGGTACTCACATCCTTACTACATTAGGTAAGAACATGACCAATTATAAACTTTTTTACTGTAAATACGTATCTTGTAATTTTAAGGCTATTCTATACAGAGTGCCCTTATCAAACGAAGCTTGTGTCTAAACAATATTTCTAATTTTTTTTATTATGCAAAGTATGATACATCGAAGTATGCTGCCTGAATTTCTTGTAAATTGTGTATTATATGTATGCAGTGCTGCTACTAGTAATTGGCAATATAAGAAGAGTGCCCTGTTTACTCACAACGTTAACACGACGATACTGGCTATATGAAAAAAATTGTTGAAACAAGAGTTGTGTAGTACCAAGGGAGGGACACAACATAAAAATTAGTTCATTGTTGTTTTACTTTTGTTAATTAAAGTATGAAAGTCATCTTGATTTTTTAATCGTAACAATCAAAATTTGACTTTGCAATCGAAAAACAGTTGAACACTGAATGAAGAATTAAAATGTATGGATCCAAAAACTAATGAAGATCAAATTTTCACCAGTACTATTAAAAAACTCAGTAAAACCTTCATTTATCTACAAAAGAGCAAAATGGCAATAAACTAATTATTACATGGCTGCTCGTTTACTACTATACAACTAATTTTTTCATATAACAAACAATTTACAAATAATATAGGTGGCACACTTATATAAATTATCTTGTTTATATTTCTAATTATTCTATTTAATACCGGCACAAGCGTATTTTTAAAATATTTTGTTTATTATAATTTATTAAATTACAAGATTTTTTTACACATTTCTACACTTACGTTAACAATATTATACACATTACAAAATATTTGATCAAAATAAGAATAGTTATGTTTAATTATGTTTATACAAATTTTAACAACCAAAGTTTCTATTTTTTTAAATTCTACATCTCAAATTCGTCAAAATCAAAATGGATTAATAAATTTAAAATATTATATTTATTTTATCTTTTAGCATATACGATACAAATTGATCGTATTCGCAATTGTACAGCACATTCAATTTTGGACATTCTGTATAAAAGGTCTGTGACTGTATAAAATGTATTTATTATTTAGGTTTGACGGTACCACGCTACATTATGCAAAAAAAAAGAAATATATATATAAATATATAAATATATATATATATATATATATCTACTTTTAGTTACGGACGTGAATTATTACGACAGAGGAGGACTGTATTATAAAAATCACGTAAGTGAACACTTTGTTAATACAATACTGTAGCAAGGTGTGTACTTACAAGTATTTGTTGCCAATTTATATTGCTTACTCAAATAGAATGTAAGCGCATTGGAAGTGATTTTGCCATTTTATGTTATTGCACGCCATTTTTTTAAATAAAAACATCTTGAAATTGTATTACTAAGAAAGAGTCATGCAGACTTTTATTTTTACAACTCTATTAATCAATCTGATCTTCCTTAATTATGTATAAATTGTATAAAAATTATAAAATTTTGATACAAAATACTTGTTTATAATTTATTTGTTACTATTTATTTACAAAATCAAAATTGTATTGAAATGTATGAGTATTACAATATTAAACTCTCTTTGGTGCATGCAATTTCATATGCGAGATATTACGAGATAAACGCATTGTAAATTGGCAATTCAGGACACGCAACTACGTGGACAGTAGACCGACATATTACACGTTAAAATAAAAGTGCGATACAACACATACAAAGTGAACTTACTCATTATATTTTATTTCATAGCTATATAAACACGTCATCTATGAACGTAATTGAAATCATGCCAGAGGCATCGATCTTGTTGTTATATTTTTTGAAAATTTGTAGAAACCAGCAAATCATCATTGGAAATCTTTATCTAAAAATGTTGATTTTCTGTACTGTCATTTGACATAACAAAATAAAGTTGAATATTAATACATAAGACTGTTTATTTAATGTTTGACACATATATAAATAATTACCTACTAAAACACTTCCAATTAAGGGTATTATGCACACACATAAATATATATATAAACTTATCACATTTTTAATTTCATTAAGAAATCACAGCCCTCAATTTATTTATTTGTGCATTAGGAAAAGAACAACGTGAACGATTGAAACTTGTACTGGATTCTGGTAATATTGGTACAATAATTCCATCTGTAAGTCTAGTTATCAGTGGATCTAAAATGTCCTTCTCTATTTTTCCTGATAATTTCCTAACTAATCTCTTTTCTACAAATTCTAATTCCTTTTGAGGCACTGTGTAGTCATCTACAACCATTGTTATAATATAAATGGCATTCTCAACCAAAGGAGCTTCTCTATCACAAAAATTATGAAATGCTTTTATTGCCTCTGTATTAATGCTCAATAGATCCTGTATAATCTGAAGAAAGAAGACAAGGAAATGATTAATCTTTAAAATAGTTAAACATTTAAAATATAAATTATGACAACATAAGATACCAATAGTACTCACTACTGATGGTTTTTGTAAAATTTGTATTCTTAAATTATAAATAACTTGCCCAACATCATTCGCAAAATCATGTGGTGTTAATATTAAATAGTCTTTGTTACCTAAAACGACACCACCCAACTGACCAAGTAATTGTGCTAAGCAGTTCAAAGTATTTGCTTCTTTTCCAAATAAAACAATAATCGAAGGTTTCTTAGGATATAAGATTACATCATATATCGCAGCTGACATATCATTCCAAATGCTAGGTTTTTGATTGTAAAATTGTGCTTGAACTATCTCCATTGATTTATCTAGCATCTGACCTATTTTAATTAAATGTACTTTTCTAGCTTTCACTTCAGTATTTTTAACTGTTTCTTGATTGATATTTTTATTAGAAGTAATAATATAAATGATACTGATAATCACAATGCAAGTAAAACTATATAAAAGTATGTTATAATACTGTGCTTTTAATTTTTCATGAGGTTGACCGTGTCGTCTTTGATATGGAGGAGAGACTGTAACATTGGCAGATTGGTTTGTATTTCGATTACGAAAACTTTGTTCATGAAAACGTTCATCAAACGGATAATTATGTGTACTACTAAATGATTCTAATAATAAATTTTGTGATGAATTGTTCAATGTTCTATTACTATATCTACTGCTATTATCATTTTGTTCATAGCCATCATCTTCACTATCTGTATATTGGATTTCATTGTCAGAAGTATCTGAACTGCTTGAATTACGCTGCTTAGAGTCCATATTATTTGTTTGCAACAAACCTTCACAATGTTTTAAAGAATAAAAATTATTTGTTTGAAGTAAATTGGTATTTCTTATTGATGAACGTGCTTTAGGAATAAGTGATTTAAAGAATTCTTGATCATGTCCCTGGAAAAGTTACAATTCATTTCAAATAATGATTAATATGTCCAACTTATGTGTAATATATCGTTATTATGCTTATGTTTATTGTTGAAATAATAAATATACATACGCCAAACTCTTGCATTTTTTTTCCAATTAAAACATAAGAACATTATGCTTGATGATAAATTAACATTTTAAGATCAAAACTTATATGAATATTGTAAATTAACAATTGTCACGTTGTATTTTGATACAATTTATATAAATCAATGATGTAGGGAAACCACTTGTTACAAGTGCATTGATGATTTTAATTTTGTTACTGATCACATGTGATTAGATTTCTGATTGCTCGTAACATAACGTTTCACACAAACAAAACAGACACGAATGGATAAACAGCGTATACAAAGTTCATTATAATGTATTGGATAGTGTGTTAAATATTTTTATTTATTTATGTTGGTAATTCTAGAAGCGGAAGTGTTTCATGTATAAAAAAAACTTATTATCGTTCAACAGGAAACGCGATATCCGACGAGTTTTCATTTATTTTGTACATATCATTTTTCATTGGTTCGGGAAAGTTTCGTAATCAAGAATTCAACTCGTATACCCAGTGATTCTTTTATTTTTTATTTTGACATACATCAACATTTCTTCTTGCTATTCACTTGCATAGGTTGGTCACCATGTATATAACTGTTGAAGTGCAAAACAAATAGATTGTTGAACCAACTGAAGTTAACCGCATTGAACAATTTTTATATGACCTTTGTTTAACCAATAAAACATAGTCACAAAAATTATGAGGCGGAGGGAAACTATTAATTATGACATTTTATTGGTTTCATGAAATTAGATTTTGTAAAAACATGATATGTAATTATTTTATGTAGCTAATAATTTGCTGTATTTAAACACGTTAATTTCCTATATAAAAAAGTAAAATAATAAAACTAGTATAATTTACTTGAATATTTTGTAATAGTTAGAAATAAATCATTGATTACTACTCGATTATCAAATTTCGTCGAATTAGTTTTATGAAATATAAAAAATCGCCAATTTTGATAAATAAATTCGACATTGGTGCCACCATTGATATGCTGACATATACATATGAGCTGTAACGGAATGTGTTGCAGAGAAAAATATACTCTTACAGATTTAATAAATAATTGTAGGAATTGTTTCATTGTAATATATACATCAAGTACCTGGTTTACAGATTTTAAAGAATATTTTAAGACAGTTTCATGGTGACGGCATGTGTGTCGATCCGTTAAAGAAAATATGCCATTGGGGTCCGATTACTGCTCTTGGTAGGTGAATCGGAGACAATTTCAATCACTTTTATCAAATACTGAGTAGAAGAAGTATTTATTACTTTATACTTTCGAAAGCGATAACATTTCCAGTTCAACGTTAATACATTTTGATTATGTTTCATCACTAAGGGAGAGAGAAATTAAATGTAGAATAACTGCTTCCATTTTGTTTTATCACATTCCTAGAAAATCCCGCGAAATTCGAAGATCCGTCGCTTTAAGTCAAATATTTTACACGATAAGAACTTTCTAATTTATAAATGTTGTTTTAGGAATTATAAAAATAATTACCCTGATGACAGTATACTGTAGTAGACAACGATGGCCACCACAAGAAAGTTTTTTTGGAACAGTTAATTTCATCCTTTTCTTTTGTCTTAGTGGATCTACTCTTTTTCATTTTATCAGTGCTATTTATGAAGGACCTGGATTTCTTCCATTGAAATGGATGCCAGTAATGTATCTTTAAAATCATTCTTTAATAAAAATATAACAACTTCTAAAATAATGTTAATCTAAAGTATTTATCTGCAGGAAAAAGCAACAGATACTCAATATTTGCAATATTGTACTGTATGTGAAGGATACAAAGCACCAAGATCGCATCATTGCAGAAAGTGTAAGAATTCATACAATTAAAAGGAACTGATATTCAACATAACTTATTAAATTCATACATAACTTTCAGGTGGACGTTGTGTGCTAAAAATGGATCACCATTGTCCATGGATAAATAATTGTGTAGGACATTATAATCATGGACATTTTACAGTATTTTTGGCAAGTGCAGTTGGTGGATGTTGTGTTTCTACTTTTACATTAGTTTCTTGGGTGATGACAGTATTATTTTTAAAACCATTGTCATTTCCACCACCTTCTGTGTTTATTCTGATACTAGTTATTTTAAGTATTGGTCTGTCGATTGGTGTTATTCTTGCAGTTGGAACATTACTTTATTTTCAAGTAATATTATTTGATCAGACATGTTAATATATACATTCTTATAAGTAAATAATTTCACTTATTTCCATTCTTTATAGCTACTAGCTATAATTAAAAATAGAACAGAAATAGAAGCTTGGATTTCAGAAAAGGCACATTATCGAAGGTTTGGTACTAAAGACAAATTTGTTTATCCATATTCAAAAGGATGGCGTTTTAATTTACGACAAGTCCTTACATGGGATTGTACTCCAGTAGGTGATGGTATAAATTGGCCCGTAATTGAAGGCTGTGACCAATATACATTAACAGTAATGTTTTATTTATTTATTCATAAATAAATATATATTTCTAGCAAAGATTTTGAACCGGTATTTATCATATTTTAGCGAGAACAATTGGCACAAAAGAGAGATAAACGAAAAAGAGCTAAAACCTACAGAGCGATAGAAGAAGCGTCCGGTTCATGGTTACCTCTAAAACATGGTTGGGGTGTATTTTGTCATCCACCCTGTACCGATGAATCCCGCATTAAACTCAAAGTTGGAGATATTGTGGTCGTAACTAGGTGGAAGAAGTATGTTTAACTTATCTTTTAAGTTAATTGTTTAATTATTTTAGTGATGTATTAAAAATAATAAAATATTTTGTAGATATTGGTTATTTGGAGAAACGAAAAGGGACAACGAAAATGACAAGCAAATTCGAAATCGCGGTTGGTTTCCACGACCTTGTACGATTGAAGTGATTGAAAATGAAGAATATTCTTCCACTTTAACTAAATCAGATTGAAACATTCCTTTTTGGTGTGGAATTTTTATAAAGCATTTATAAATTTGCTATTGTGGTAAACGATTATATTTTTATCCAAAATTTTATATGTAAATGTTTACAATGAACGTGCATTTTTATATTATATGTTTCGATAGTATAATGCGAAAATAGTTATCAAAAACCTAGCCTGATGCAGGTCTACACCCACTATGTGTCCATTCTTCTCATGTAGATTGTGGTTTGTATATAATCTTGAAAACAGTGGTTATCGTTAGTAAATATCACTATTCACATATAATCATGTATTAAGAATGATTATTTTTTATATATTCTAATAAGTGAATGTATATGATGTCCACAGAGTTTATACATGACAACTGATATATGTATACAGAGTAGAAATGTAATTTTTAAATAAAAGTCATATTACATATTAAGAAATACGAAAAGTAATCTTAAAAAACTTATTTTCTGATGTTTAAATTTGAATAATTTGCAAGGTTGATATATTAGCCTTACTAACAAGTTTAAAAATAGACTCGGAAACGAAACATTCTTCTTATTGTACAAAAAACTACTGCAATCTATATGCATCTATAAGCAAGAACATATGTCCTCTAAAAAAAAGAGAAAAAAAATTGTATAAACAATTTTTACGTGTAAAAGCATTAATTTATTTGTTGCTAGAAGATTTATTTATGATAAAGCATTAATTAAAGCATTGTAATACAAATTTAACGCAAATAACATCAATGTTAAATTCTAATGTTTCTTTATCATTGAATTGCGGAACGATGTTTGTAGTAAAAAATAACTTAGTTTTTATTACATAACGAATCATGTAAAAAAAAGGGAATAAATGCATTGTAATTTTACTCCTCCAATTCTCCAGCATCCATTGCGTCACTGTAAGACTTATCTTTTGAACGATCTGGGTCCAACTTAATCATATCATCAATTCTAAGAATAGTTATTGCTGCTTCCGTTGCGAATTTTAAAGATTTTATTTTCGACATTGCTGGTTCCAGTACACCAGCCTTTTTGTTATCTTTAATAGTACCCTCAAGTAAATCTAAACCAACCCTGTAAGACGTATATGTATCGTGTTAATTATTTTGTTAATATTCATATTTTTTATAATATTTATATAGTGAGTATCGCAATAATATATTAATATATAATAATATATTAATCTCATTACCATTTCAAATCTACAAGATCTGCTTTCGTTTGACTGGAATTGTGGTAAGCTCGCAATTTAGCGACAAGATCAGTAGCATCTTGCGCCGCATTCACTGCTAGTGTTTTCGGTATGACTAGTAATGATCTAGCAAATTCAGCAATGGCTAATTGTTCTCGAGAGCTCTGTAAAGTACATAAGCACAAATATAATTCAATAACTACTACCATCATATAAAATCAACTTACCAAAGATGTAGCGAAGTTTTCTAAGTAAATCGACAATGCAGCCTCAACACAACCTCCGCCTGCAACTACGCTTTTGCTTTCCAAGACTCGCTTAACTGCACACAATGCGTCATGCACGGATCGTTCCATTTCATCACAGTAATAATCATTTGGTCCGCGTAATATAAGAGAACTTGCTGTCCTTGCTTTCGGTCTATCATAAAGAACATGAATTCAAATTTAATCTCATTTGGATTCAATTATAATTCTCTTTGAAATAATCAAAGTAAATCAGACCCTTTAATTAGAATAAGTTCATCGTCGCATATCATATCTTGTACTACTTCAGCAGCTTCTCCAAGAAAACTAGACTCAAAAGTTTCTTCTCCCTCCATGTTAGTCAAAGACGTAACAAACTGTGCACCAGTAGCTTTTGCAATCCTCTTCAAATCTACTTTCTTACATCTACGAACCGCCATTGCCTTAGCTTCTATGAAATACTGTAAAAATATGAACATTAGTTCAAAGTACTGTAATTTTATGTTTACAAATTACATATACCTTTAAGCAGAGATCATCAATTCCACCAGACACAAGAATAACGTTTGTACCCGCGGCAAGAATTTTTTGGATTCGTTCTTTCGTAATATCTATTTCCCGTTGGCGCACTGCTTCCAGTTTTTCAGGATCAGTAATCAATACTTCAACACCTAATTTCATTTTTGTCTTTTGTAGAGAGAAATCTAGACACGCTATTTTTGCGTTGACTATTCTTTTAGGCATTGCTTGAGAAGCTACAGTACAATTCAATGCATAGCCATGTACTATTACAGACTCTCTGACACTTTTCCCATGAGCTTTCAAGACATTTACAGCTTTCACAGGATAAAGATGGCCTCCTTTCCCATCATTTATCTTTATTGCATTAGTTGCATCAACAACCATATTAGCAAAGAAATCTGCATCACTATGAATAAATTAAGGAAATAATAATCGTGATAATAACGAAATATATGAATTATAATTTTTAAATTAACTATAAAATATGACTAAGTAAAAATAAGGATACGCTCCAATAATTTTACTGGACATAGAAGTTTTTGCTACATTAACTAAGCAATCTCTTCCAAGTTCATCAACACTAACTGTTAGATGTTTTTGAATATATTTACAGGCTTCTCTGAAACATGAATGCAAATGTTTATACAAAATGTATTACAATAAACAAAATTAATTATTAAATACTTATATTGTCTCTTACTTGCAAGCAAGTCTGTAACCACTAATTACAGATGTTGGATGAATCTTTTGTTTCACAAGCTCATCAGCATTTTTTAGTAACTCGGCAGCAATTATTACCTTTTGCAAAGATTTAATCATGCCATTTATAAGAAAATATAAATCATTAGAGTTTAAAACATTTCATACAAACAGAAATATAGAATGTATAAAAAAGAAAAACTTACAACCGATGTAGTACCATCCCCAACTTCTTCATCTTGTAATTGGGCTAACTCTACTAAGACTCTTGCAGCTGGATGTTCCACTTCAAGCAAACGTAAAATTGTTGCACCGTCATTAGTAACCGTAACATCCTATAGCATTATTTAAAATGTATAAAGCACATATATATTTTTAATTACATAATAACAAATTTTACATACGCCAATGTCATCTACGAGCATTTTATCCAAACCAACAGGACCCAAAGAACTCTTTACTATATTCGCAATAGCAGAAGCAGCCATTACTGAAGAAAATAATTTACATAATTATAATTAATTTTTAAATTTCAATTCAATTAGTTGATTTTACATCACTAACTAAAGATAACATTAATATATTATTGATACAAATACAAATTAATGCTTTTGCAGTACAATATCAAAGAACATAAAACTAAAGTTATGAATTTATCTGAAAGAGAACTTATGTTTAAATCAATATTAAATATTACATTAACATATAACCAAATTTGCACAAAATGTGCTGGTAGCATACCATTCTGCGTTCGTACTGGAGCACCAGATTGTCGTACACCACCAACAGCCAAAGGACTGGCTACAGTCGACATTTTTTAACAATTTTTTTCACTTTTACTCAATATTATAACAATGTGACGATCGAAAATTCGATTGCCGACAAAATCGTTCCGCAAAAGGATCCGCGTGTGGCTGTAATTATCAATGACGATCAGCGACGCCTATCCTTCTTACTTCCTTTTTGGGACAAGCTTGATGTTGGTTTTTCATTGGGTAAATTATCATGCAATCGTTTTTAATTGGTTGAAAATTTGTTGCGCATTTATTATCTATTTTTTTTCTAGGAATATCATTTTTACTATTGTTTTATATAATACAAAATGCACAATTATAAATAAAATATTTTCTTAACTGATTATTGACATTTTGACATGTCTATAATTTTCAATATGTTATTAAAGTTGGCAATCGTTCATAACTATTGAATAGTTCAAGTGAGTTGAAGTAACTGTAGAGAATAAAAGTAAATATTTTATGTTATGAAGTATCAATTATTTCTTACAATTATTAATTGGTACTTTTAATTCGTCATAATTTTTTAAATAATTTACGTTTCAGATGAATTTTTTAACGCATTTCTTTAGTAATGCTTTACAAAACTCCAAACCTCTTGTAGGCAGTACAACTAGTAATTTAGGTTCGTAAAATTATTTATTACATATTTAAATATATGTTACTTTAAATTAATTAATTGTTCATTAATAGTCTGTATAAGATTGGCATCAAAAAAGTCTAGTGGTTGTACAAGAAATTCTCCTGATAACCGAAAACCAAAACACAGAGGATGGCGTGTACAGGATGGAGAATTTGTTAAAAAGTCAACAATATTAGCCACTCAACTTAGACCTAGATTTCATCCAGGACTTTATGTAAGCCTAGATATATCTTTTTGAATGTGTGGATAATATGAACTATTAATGTGTTCTATGATCTATATAAAAATTAGTATATTTCCTACTCATAATTGATTTTCAATTCGGACAGTGAAAGTTAAGAAATAATATTCAAATTTTACTGTATTTTATTGCACAGGTTGGTATGGGTAGAAAAGGAACATTATATGCTCTGGAAGCTGGAAGAGTAATGGTCACTTGTGAAAAGATTAATCCAAGTACCACACATGAATGGGCTATATCAAACTATGCTGACAGACAAGATAGTACTATATATAAGAAATATTTTAATGTTATTCCTGAACCACAACATGATAGATTTATTGTAGTGGATACTGTCTAGATAAAATTTCATAATTAAATTTATTTTATAAACTGAAAATATAGATACATAATAATTAGAAATAGAATAATTGTTGTCCTGTTCTTTTAATAGATCCAGTTTTGCACATTTCAAATATTTTCAAATGTAGTATTTTCTGTCCACTGAAATGACTGATACCTTATGTCATTTTGATTTTCAGTAAAGAAAGCATATACTTGTGTTTTTCGAACATGACATGCAGTTCGACATTGGGCAGAAAGTTCAGTTATTGGAATTTCATCATTTTTATCTTTGCACAGAATTATAAACTGAGAATGAAACATTATAGGATCTCCTATAAGAAATACACGAAATTAAAACATTTATTTTAATTTTCTAATATTATTTAAACTATTCACAAACTATATTGTATGATATATACCAGGGTATACCAAAAAATCTCCACCAAATTTTTCTCCATTTGTTACATAATACCCTTTTTCCCATAAATCTTTGTATGTTTTATATCGAAGTCTTTGCTTACAACTAGAAGGATACTTCCACTCTACTTTTTCGATATCACCTTTATTTGCCCAGGGATACACTGAAAACATATGTCTATGAAGTTTATGAAACATAAATAAATTTTAAATCATATAAAATACTATTCTTTGTTTTATGTTATTTTATTATACCATCACTTTGATTTACCAGTATGTGTTTGAATTAAAGCCTCATTTTTATCTAACTTAGGTAATCTGGCCATTTCTTCTGCCAATAGATCTTGTTTATTTATTTCAATATTACTTAAACTTTCTTGTATTTTTGGATCTAATGGTTTTTTTGCTTTTTTCTTCCTTGTATCAATTCCAAGCATTTTGCGTTTTTTTCCCTCTATAATTTTATCCATCATTCCAATTACCTGTGACGTTATTCATTGTTTTAAGTAAAACAATAAATGATTATATTTTATTTATAACTCTAATTAAACTTCTTTAATAACCTGTTTTTTTCTTTCATCTCTTAAACATTTTTCTTGTTCTATATATAATTTATTTCTATATTCTTCAAAAGCTTGTTTCAATGAATTGGATGGTGGACTTTGAAAGGATGTATATTGTATAAGTCGTGCAATATTTTTTTCTAGCAAAAGTGATACTTCTTCTGGTTGTAAAAGTAATGGAAGACCTGAAAATACTTCTTGTCTAGGTTTCTTTGGAAGACAACCTATTAATTCACCAACTATTCTATGGTCTTTTCTAAGCTTTAACCAGTCTGAAAGACACAAGCAAGAATTTATATTTGATGTCTATTGACATCAATGTAAAATACATTTATGTGTAAAGTGTTTAAAATAAAGTTATTACCTTCTGCATTCCATATGAAAACATTATTTCTTGATAATATTAAATCTATCATTTTTCTGATTTTGCAATTTCATTTTTTCATTATGAATATCGTAGACATAATATTTATTATATATAATTGGTAATATTGATACAATTGTTAATATCGATATTTACATTACGTTTAAATGTTTTTCAACATTAACACTAGTTAAAAACAGAAATATGTATTCTTCTGAGATTCAGTAAATTGCTCGGTTATGTTTATTGTAAATAATACTGAAAGCAAACTTAATTATGTTACCAGCGTTAGTTTGTTATGAATTTATACTGTATGCACAGAGATCATATTCAATTCGCGCAACTCGACTAACTTCAGTAGGTTCCTCATTACTGGTGCTCTCCCATTATCATATACTTTCCACTACGTTATTCATATACACAGTGGACAAAATATACAAAGAGTGGAGTAGAATTAATGGTATAAGAAGTATACAAAATAAGAGACCATCAAGTATATATGTCGAAAGTTAGAAAGGCGCATGCACGTCGTTCTTGGATGCGAAGTATATTCGAACTAATTGGGGTTAACACGCGCAGAATGAACGAAAACTCGTTAGATGATGATCACGATTTCACATTGAACGAATATTCGATATCAAACGTTTCGATATTAAAAATATTTTAATTCGACAGATGTCGCCATCAATCATTTCTGAATAATTGTTTCGGGCAGAAGGGGAAGGAAGAAGGCTGTCGAACATCTGTCACCAAGCGAAGACTACGTCCGCTTTAGTTCCCAAAAACCGCAATACCGTCATGGCACCCGGTTTAATAATTTTTTAAAGAAAATTCAATACATTGGCAATCAAAGTCGCGTAGAAACAGCGATTTTTGTCTGTACGAAAATTTGTTCATATTTGGTGAGTGATTAAATGATAGCAATTATCTTTGTTTACCACTTGCATAAAGAACAAATAAACTGGACTTGAAGGGCAAGCCCTTCCATTTAAGAACCTATACTTTTATGACTAACCTTTAAATTGAAAACGTGCATTACTTTGTTTATTTCAATTGGACTTATATGCTTTAATAATATACTTTGTATTGGCATAAAACATTCTTTGGTTATAACATTTGTTATATAGTGTTATGTTGTAATATTTGATAAACTATGAAGCAATAATTAAAGGATCATATCATTATCTGGTAAATATAATTGTCTTTTTATTCAGCTTTATACATGTTTTAGTAGTAAATCTTTATTAACAAAATATGCAATGTCATATATTCCCTTTCTTTAAAAAATATTTTATATTTTATTTTGATTGTAAACGGTGGAAAAATAAAACGGTTTATTACATTTTCCATATTAGAACATTTTAACATGAAAATAATATTTATTTGTTGCTGTAGTCTTGGAAGTATGAGTTCAGGTAGACCAATCAAGTGTGTGGTGGTAGGAGATGGAACAGTAGGAAAAACATGCATGTTAATATCATATACAACAGATAGTTTTCCAGGAGAATATGTTCCTACAGTGTGAGTACTATTGTATACAAACATAAATATTTAAATTATTCATTATGTCAAAAATATATTTATATATATTTGATATAATATATTTATATAATTTACTTTACATTTCTTATTTTAAGTACAGAATTTTGTTTTAATATTTTCATAAACATATTAACTTCTGCAATTATTTTGTATTATATTTTCATACCATTATTTAGTATTTAAACAGTTTCTAAATTTTGTTTACTTTTGTTTTTTTCATTGTTTTAATCATTACAAATATTTTTTAGAATATTATTTATGTATTATTCTTCATATATTATTTAATTTCTTAAAGATAAGTTTCATTATTTATACAGGTTCGATAATTACTCTGCACCTATGGTAGTGGATGGAATACCTGTTAGTCTAGGACTTTGGGATACAGCTGGACAAGAAGATTACGATAGACTTCGTCCACTTTCATATCCACAGACTGATGTTTTCTTAATCTGTTTCTCAGTAACAAGTCCATCATCTTTTGAAAATGTTACCAGTAAATGGTATCCAGAGATAAAACATCACTGCCCAGATGCCCCAATGATACTTGTTGGAACTAAAATAGACTTACGAGATGACCGTGAGACACTTACTGCCTTAGCAGAACAAGGTCTTAGTGCTATAAAACGTGAACAAGGACAGAAATTGGCAAACAAGGTCAGAAAAATTTTTAAGATGAAATGTTTGTACAATAATTGTAATTTTATAATTCTGTCATAACAATTCAATAATAATTCATTTTAAATATAACTCATAGATACGAGCAGTAAAATATATGGAATGTTCTGCACTTACGCAGCGTGGTTTAAAACAAGTTTTTGATGAAGCAGTTCGTGCTGTTTTAAGACCAGAGCCCCAGAAACGTAGACAGAGAAGATGCATTATGTTATAAACGCTAATATAATTGGAAACTAATCAATGTAGGTAAAACCACATATAAACTAACAGACTGAATTTAATTTTGTCATGAAAAACAAAAACAAAATATGAATATTTGAAAAGAAGGTAGCAGCCAATACATTTTAATAAATTTTTCTGGCAGCTATAATTCATCATAATCGTAAATAAAGTACAATTTCCAACTCATAACTATAATTTACAAAATTGATATAAGACCAGAAATTTAAATAATACGAAAATATAATGTCTTTATAATTTTATGATTGATATTTATGAAGTTCAGGGAGACAAAAATTATTACAGATTTGCATGTATTGTATGTGTACCACTTTTGATATGATTTTAAATATTAATGTACTAGTCAGAGGTTAAAGTATTTAATGAAATTGAGAATATATGTACTTTTGTTTCTTACTTTTATAAAGTTATAATTTTCCTATGTTTATTATCATTTTTTATACATTTTTAAATATAATATTTGAACTAATATTTAAATGAATTTAATACTTTAAAGCTTTGATCAAGAGAGCTGCCAGATTTTGAAATTTTTATACTTATAATAGTGAAACATTCATTTTAATATACACATATGATAGGTATTACAATCAATATACTAACAATTTTTATACAATGTAAAATAACATTCTAGAATTATTTAAACATACAGTGCCATAGCAACGAAAAAATCAAATCGATAATGCTAGCATTTTTTATGTCAGTTCTAGACAATATATGTATTTTATTACAGTCTCTTATTGAAGAATTAAAAAAAAAAAAAAAAAATACGGAGGAATTGAAGAATCTCATTGATAATACATATTTTGTATTACTTTACAAATTTCGATAAATGTTATAATTGTAATATTTCTTTACATACTAATAAAGATGTACACTTTATGCATAAAATACTGCCAGAGAATATTCACTTTATGTGAACAATAGTTGTACATGAAACATTTTATTGTCTAGAATTCGAGCATTCTTTTATTACTGCATAATACAAAACAAGCTGTAATGTATTGTGTATATTCATATTTATTTTATTTTGATTCTTAATTAAGTAAGGATATTTTTTAAAAAATTGAGTGAAAAAACATTTGAACGTTTATTTTTGAAAATACTTTTGTTATTGTATGTGGCAGATACAATGTTATAGACTGTTGCACTGGTGCAATCTGTATTAATGTTTAAAGGCTCTAAATTATTTTTCATAAAAACTGAGAGTGCATTGTGAAAAAACTAATCAAAAAGGTATATATTAAATTATATAGGAAGATTTATATTACCATTAACAAACATATGGTGCAAAGTATGCCTATATAATGAACAACATAGCACAATTTGTTTTGAAGGATGACCATAATATTTTTAGTTTCTTGTTACTTTAATAAAATTAATTTACATGAATTTTAAAATTTAAAACAGTTAACGTGCTTTAGAGTAATAAATATATTGTACAGAACAATTTTTGTTCTTCTATACATCAAATTACTTACATCTAATTTATTATTGTAACTTTTCCTTATGATATTGTAACATACTTTGTTTACATTAATGTATACCGCTAAAACATTATTTTCGTAGATATTACATGCTCTCTATAAAAGAACTCAATAAAAAAGAGATAGTGTGATGATGACTAACAAATATTCCATCACTCGCGAACATGCTATTTTTTTATATTCGGAAAAGCTTAGAATGTAGAAAGATAGGTATGTGTGCCATATGCTTTCAAATTTATATGAATACCCATAATTTGTTTGTATTTGTACTTCATGTGAATTTCAAACGAATTAAAGATATATCATCATACTTAAAAAGATAAAAACTCCTAGTATAAGTGAAGGTGAACTAAGAATGAGGCATATGTTTACTAAGTGTACATACTGTAGCATAGGGATAGCATGCTCTAAATTTCAATCAAACGCTCCAAAAAAAAAATGATGACATACACATGTTCTATTTTCTCGCGAATATTTCAGTATGTACACGTTTATTATTAGAACAACGTAATCACATGATTGAAGTATAGAGTATATTATAAGATGTTTGCAGTAAACTTTTTACACTTTTTTATAATTGATATAACTTTTTAATTATCCAATTTGTTCTTGGTATCTCTGCTCTACAATATTAAAAATTTGCGTTTCACAGTTAAGAACATATAAACCATTTGTAGTTCCTGTAGAACGATATGTTTCTTTAATACTTAAAAGAGCACAATCCAGGATGTTAATAATATTCTTCTATAACAGCTTTAAGATTAGGAATTTTTCATATTATGTACATACGTACATAAATAGCACATTTATTACATAGAATGAACAAGTATCAATGGTTTGTTGTGTATTGATTGTATAGAGAGTTTGCATTTATTGTAAGTAGTGCATTTATTTTACAATAGCTATTAAAGTTTACCAACCATAATTAATTGAGAATAAATAAAACAAAGCACAATCTTTTAAATAATATTTAAATAGTATTTAATAAGAATCTTTTTGCAGTATTACAATGTAAATAAAACTCTTTCTTTGTTACTCTAAAAGTTACTATTAACTGAAATTTTCTTTTTGTACATCATAGTTGAAATATTATAGACTTCTGATTTATTCTAGCAACGTTTGTTCGTAATTTTATTTTAAGCGAGAATAAGTACATCAAGGCAGCTATTTTGAACTATTTAAAAGAAATGTTTATATGTGTACATGTGATAGTTCTTATTTAGTAAATAGAAATGAAGTTGACAAACATATTAATAATTCAACTTTAAATTCAATTATACTGGTAAGATGAATTACACTACTTACAACTTGTGCATTTAATGAAAAATATTTAATATTTTTTTCTTTATTTTTCTTTCTCTTTCACACTCTCTCATTTAATAAGAAGAAAGAGCAACAGTAGAGAATGCTACAAACCAAAGTTCAATATTAATTTTAACATAACGCTTACAATTTTATTACATATTATGGTATATAAGTATACAAAGAATGAATGTATGAAATGTAAAAATATTCTAGTCACCAAGAATCTGATTTTATTTGTACATGAAATATTTTGTTAAAATTTATATTTGATCACATCTAATCAATAAATAACTGATTATCTTTATCAAAAAAAAGAAAACAATCAAACCAAAACAGTAAAATGAACATGAAAGTATTAATCTAATTTAAGATATTGTCAATTTAAGTAACACCGAATAAACAGAACGGAAGGAATAAGAGTACATTAAAATACAAATGTATGTATATGTTCTAAGATAAATTAATTGTCAGTAACTTATACCATTTATCTATTTTCTTAAAATTTCTGTAAAAACAATTGTTTCTGTACTAATAAAGCAGCACAAGGGAGTATTATATGGACAGAAATTGTTTTGTTATTATTTCTTGTTCATATTTAATAATATAAAGAAGATCTACAAGTGTAATCTCTATAATTGAAAAAAAATGATATTTGATAATAAAAGATTGTAAAATAACATAAGTATACCTAATATTTTTTTTTTAATCTTTATAAACCTTCCCTTTTGCTGCAAATATGAAATTAAATATAAAGATAACAATTTTTAAAATTAATTTTAACAATCTTATTTTCTAATAAAGAATTCAAATTATAATGTTGATAATATTTAAAATGTAATTGTATAAATGCATGTTTTACATAATACTTGGAAGCATTTATTTTTATTCATGTGTATTTTAGCAACAATTTCTTAAAATAAACTACAGAATAGAAATATTTGTGTCTAAATCTTTATCCCATAGACATATTAAAAATAAACATAACAGTAATAACCAGAATTGACTTTTTAATATTATTTTTTGTCATATTTTACTACTTTAAAATATAAATAAAAGTTTGCTATTATTGTTTATTGTATATAATTATTTTAATAATACAAATATGTACATTAAATCATAGATTATAAGCATGAATAAATAATGAAAAATGTTTCTTAAAAAATATTAGCATGTGTAATTTATCGAGTATTACGCCTTATGTATTAAATACCACTCATTAACCGCAAGTTCCAACACAAACAATCCTAACCTTCAAAGATTGATTCGTTTGTTGTTTACGACATATTATTTAATGATGTTACATAGACCAATTTGTAATGTTATACGAACAACTATATTTCCAAATAGGAAAATACATTATGGACTGCAAGATACAGTAATTGTCAATTTTAAGCGTTATAATTTATGTACGAACTACTTGTGTTCACAAAATTTGAATCTTATTACATTTAAAAGATTTAAAAGCAAGGGAGGATCTACAAAATATGTAAGATAATTTAATACTTTGCATAAAGTGTATATGTATGACTGACACTTGTTTTTATCACATTTATATATTTATATACATACATATATATGTAGAATACACGTGATGAAAATGAAGAGGATAATGAAGAATTGTCAATAGAAACTGATTATTTATATACACCAAAGTCTAAAATAATTGAAACTACTATACCCTCCCTTCGATTGGATACTATTGCAAAAGTAGGATTGTCAATGTCTCGTGCGTACGTTATTACTTTTATAACATATTAATATTATATCATGTTTGTATAATTATATATTTATAGCTTATATATGAAGGACAAAAATCATAGTGGTATAAATGATATAATTCTTGTTCTATGAAATGAAAGGTTTTATTGAATTAATTGTAATTTGACTGTTGTTACTTTTCACACTATGACTTTCACCCCTTTATATCTTAATAAATTAAGACAAAAGAATACTTAATACCCGTAAATAATTAATATTTTTACTTTCATTTATTATTTTCAGCAAATTTGATAAAGAATTTTATAAGAGTAATATACGTATTAATGGAAAAAAATGTTTAAAGAAGAGTATTATGGTATAAATATTTGGATAATAAAGTAAATACTTATGTAATAAAATGAAAAATATAATATTCTTTAAATATATAGGTTCAAATTGAAGACGAAATTGATCATGTTCAGAAACATAGTCCAGATAATCCAAAATTTATAATAGTAAATCGTTGCATAGTAGCATCAGTTTCTGTAGAATCAGATACGATCAAAGCAAGATTGATTCAAGAGAAGTCTTTATTGATTGAAAATTATGATGATCCATGGTCTGGTATTTGATAAGATTATAGTTTATGTAAGTATAAAATATTTGCTTATGCACATATAATGTGAATATTATAAAATTTGTGAATAATAATGACAAGAATTAAATTCGATTATTAAAAATATTTATTCAGTTTTTTAACGTATAAAAATATATAATATGTTTAATATTAAAAACTATCAGTAATTCATGTTTCATTAGACATTTGTGTTTATCAATATATTTTGTATAATTTTTTTGCACTGAAAGAGATTTTTTAGTTAAAAATTGCACTAAGAAACAATCTTATTAAGTTTATGTTAAGCATACTTACATATGGTACACAGAGTATTCCAGCTAGAAACAAGCTATTTAAATCTTCTAATATCTTTTCAATGTCAAAACCATCTTTACTTTTCTAAAAAGAAATTAATTGTGACAATAAATCCGCAAAAGCTTAATAAGAATTTGAAATTAGTAAAATACTTACTTCTAAAACATTTTTTTTATCATTGTCATTTAAAAAGGGAAAAAGGGCAACTGCAAAATGTGGTTGCCGACACTGAAAACAATAGTTTATAATGTCACTGAAATACAACATATGTACAACAGGACACGAATACAAAAGTTGTAGAGCTTCAATACAATTATTAATTTGTTCAGAGGTTGGATGTATATCCATTTTTTTGAAAGGTTCTAAAATTACAGTTTGCCATCCTAATAGATATCCATTTGAATTTACAATGGCACCTTTATTTCGTACTTGCAGCAAAATTTTTTTTAATTCATTAATCTATAAATATAGCATATTAAACATAGTATTAAACATAGATTATTACATTTAGACATTTAAAAACAATATTTACCATTGCTAATTTAGCTAATTGCGTCAGATTTTTATCCCATAATGAGTATTCATATATTTCAAAATCTATGCAAAGTTGTGAAATTATAAGCAGTGCTTGTGGTGAATAATTTTGTGTTCTCCATAAAATTTGTACTAGTTCACGTTTGGAACATGTTTCAAATTCATTTATAGTATAACTGATCCCCAATAATTGTAATCTACTTACGTATTTCAAAGATTTCATATAATACCTGAAACACAATTATTCAAATATATTGACTGCAATTAATAGTCATTAATGAACTAATATGTAAAATGATAAGAAATATTCAATAGTTGAATAAATACCTAATTGTTTGATGATCACGTTTAGTTAATTCTTCTAATTTATCAGTATCAAGAATTGCCTCTAATACATGAAGAGCTCTGTAACGTGCTTCAGGGCAGTAATCTTCATTTTTATCACCAAAACATATATTTATAAGAAAGTTAGCTGACAATTCGATGTCTCCATATTCAAGGATATAGCATGCTCTAAAATTATATTAGATGCTTTGAAATACGTTATAAAATATATTGGATACAAAAACATATAAAATTTATTATTGTACCTTAATAAATTATCATCGCAGTTAGAGTTTGATTCAGGATTTGTCAACATAGAAAATGTATCTGTTACACTTTGATTAAACTTCATATATTTAATATCTGGTTGTAACCATTCTTGCAGCAATTCGATCCGTAGCTTTATTATGTTAATAGAAAACAGTTCACAGATATGATTTACTGCGGAATTTATATCGGGTCTATGATCGACAACACATCGATATCTTTGCGGTATACTTTCATCTGTGTATAATTCACGCACCAGTTTCGACGGATTTCCAAGTAATGCCAAATAATTTTTTTTCCCTAAACCATGTGTGTGTAAAATATGTTCCGATGTAAAGCGTAAATATTTGAATTTTATTTTCTAAAATAAATCATTTTTAGATGTTATGTGCTTACTTTCTCAAAGTTATATAAAATCAAATTAAACCATGATACCTCAAGCATTCCCTCTTCGAAAGTTGTCGATTTTTGTGCTGATAACTGAGCATATTTGTAACATTCATTAACTGCAGCTACTTGATCTGCGCCTAGTAAAGATAAACAATAATTCAGTTAAGAGTTCTATAATTGCTGTTTTTGTAAGATTTATTTTTTTCACTTAAAGTACCTGGAGGTGTATGATTCACAACATAATATAATGCTACTGTGCCATAGTATAATACATCTGGACCCGTCATCCGTTCTATACATTTTTTTATGTCATTTAACAAACTACTGTTTTTTGAACAAAGAGTCCATTTATCTGTTTCTCGTTTATTTCCCCAGGCGCGCGTTACTTCGCCTTTAATAGCTAATGTACATACAATACGAGATTGCAGTTTAAGAATAGGAGCTATGTCTAACCATTTTTCATAAGTTTTTAAATTCAATTCTGGAGCTAAAAATAATTTAGTACTGAAAAATCTGTGGATAGATTCTTAAGATTCACTAGATATAAAAAAATAAAAAATTTTTACTTATAATTTGCCATAATTCAATTTTAGGTAAGAAAGGTAATCTCCATTTTGCTATAGGGGGTAAGGATGAGTACCCTGGATTATGATGCATCCATGCGTCATATTCACATTGTGTAGGTTGACTAAAAAGTTTAGATATAATAACATAATGCAAAGAATAGAAAAAAGAAAATAATATATCATTTCTGACATATTAAATGAATTCGCATTAATTTACCCAGTACGTGTATAATTTTGTAAAAAAAATATATAATTTCTATGTTCAACACTTTTTGTTTTTATAAGATCCATAAGAATTATGAATACTTCATAATAATAGAAATTAATCTGAAACAACAACGTAAAGTTTTAAAAATGTTACAATTATAATACCAATAGAATTTGTACTAACTTCTGAAAATATAGTTTTTAGGCACTTCTTCAAAGCGGTTTTATCTTCAATAATATTAACAATAGCATTACATTTTCTTCTCAATTCATTTACTTCGTCTTCATTAATGTGTAATTCTAAAAATATAATTAATGAAGATTGAAAACAACTTATTACTTAATATGAACATCTTAATATTTCTATCACTCTTTTACCTTCCTTTCCGCTTAAATTGCTTGTAGACAGTTTGGGGTTCCATGTTTTTATTACCGCTTGTAAATAAAGTAATAAACAGTCTTGAGTATCGAATCCGAAATCAGTGCAAAAATGTTGTAACAAAAAGATAATATTATTATCATTATCATTGCAACCCATAATATGTTGTAATATTTCTCTTTTGGCTGTAGCATCACTTTTTAATATCTCTACAAGTACATAAATATACTATATTTTACATATATAACATGGTAAAATATTTATATAAATAACAGAATGATTTTTACCTTTGTATGAAATAGAATACTTTGATAACTTTTGTGCCCAACAGTGCATTATTTTATTGGTTTTAAATATCTGCACAGAAGATTCACTTTTTATTAATCGAAAATATTCATATCCAAACATTGATATCCTTAAATGTTGAGTACAATCTGGTTGGAATCTAAAATAATATATTTCTGTAGTATATTTAGTTTCTTGATTTATAAAAATTAAGTTACTTACGATTTATTGGCATCAAAAATCCATTTCGTTGCATTTGATTCGGACAGCATGAATAAACACGACAGACCCAGATGAAGGTCAAATAATCGCGAACTTATTATCTTTTTTAATAATATTGTTAAAAGACGAAAATATACTTTTGTAATTTCTGATAATAAAGTAGAATTTATATTTGGTGTAATACAAATACTGAGATACAAAGTTTTTATAATTTGTAGCAAACAATAATCATTATGGACAATTTTTAATTTTTGTATGCTAACAAGTAATTCCTCTACTGGATCTTCTGCAGTTAACTGTTCAAAAATATATTATTATAGGTAATTTGTATGATGCATTATACAAATGTGTATAAATTACCTGTTCGCAGGTTTGAGAAATTTCATTAATTGTTATGTGTTCTGTATCTAGGTAAAATATGAAATGAGTAATTAGTTATACATTTATGGTCAACAATAATAATTACTAATAACAATTTACCTCTTCTTAATTTAGTTATATAAAACTTCTGTGCAGAAATGATATTTCGAAACAGTGGTAATAACGATTCATCTGTAGTAATTGCTAAATCTTTATATGTTGTATATAATTTCCAACTTGATACTTCATTTTGTCTTACATCTACTGAATTGAAATTGGATATGGCATTTTCACTAAAACATTGTTGATACAAATTTATCCAGTTGTATAAGAATAACATAGTCTGCAAATCATCTAAAACATTTAAAAAAAAAATGAATGTTTGATATAGTCATAATACTTACATAAATAATATAGTTTAAACTTAAGTATTGAACATAGCTAAAAAATTGTTAATTTTGAAATAATATTTGCATACCATCTAAACAAACACACAATGTAGAAGAACTTAAATTTCGAATTGCAATTGAATTATCTAGATCTATTTTAACATATTGTAGTAGTGTTAAACATATCTTGTATATGTATTGACATTCATCTGTCATTAGGTGGAACGGTTTCTTTTCGTACCTATATTAAAATGAACACTTCAGAATAAAAAATTATATTGCACTAATTAATTTTTACTTGTATATATAAATGAAAACTTACCTATAAAAATAATTAAATAGATTTATGTCTTTTGTCCATTCTAATAATAAAGATAAAGCTATAATTTTTGGTAATTTGAGTAATGCAGCAACCTTAACAACTTTTTTATATGTGAGCATATATAAGTCACTATTTCCTTGTACGTCTACTAAAATATATAATAACAAAATTACGAATGTGCATAAGTTACTGTTAAAATATATATATAACGATCAAATTGTTTTATACCTTCATATAACTTTCTAATGTACTTGTATAATATTTGTTTTTTATCAGTTTGATACTCGTGAAGTGTAATATCGATTTGAAACTCTTTCTTTAAAAAATAAACTGATTTTACTTCATCTATGTTATTAATAATATTATTCGAATAATGCAAATGAGTTTTACATATTTTTGAAAGTTTTTCTAGTTGCAACTTTACCCAACCCAACATTTCAATATAATATTTAAGAGATTCAGGTAATATCTAAATAATAAATGGAAATTTAAGTGATATATGTATATAATACCATACGAGTAATCTTTTCAACAAATCGATAAATTACCTTTAACGCCAAGCTAGATATTATATAATTAACAATTTGTGTACAACAATATAATAGAACATCTGTTTCTAAGAAGTTTAATATTTCCATTACTTTGGTCAAATTCCTGCAAAATATTTTCTATTAATGATTTCAATCCCCGTTATTTATAAATCATCTTACCCCTTAGTTAAATAATAATTCACACAGTATGAAAATGCTTTCTTCTTTAATAATGAATCATTTTTTGTTATGCATTCAATATCAGCAATCATATCATCATGATTTTCTTTTATTATACGATGTATTAATTTCTGGAAGAAGTTTACAAAAATATATATTGACAATCATCATAAACCTTCATAAACTACGTAATAAAGTATACATTGTTTTATTAAAATAGTAGTATAATTTACTCACATCATTTATACCAATGTGTTCATAACTATATTTTTTTAATATAAGTTTTATTGGAACATAATTGCATTCTGTTCTAATCTGAGATGCTAAAATATGGTCAAAAGTACTGCTCTTTTCAGCTAAATTCATAATAGCTGAACTCCATGGAACAGAAGCTGTTTTTAAAACTTCTAATGTTTGTTGTAGCTTAGTCTATGCAAATTGAAAATCCATTTAGTATTCTTAAATCTGGTAAAAAAAATTTAAATCATTTTCACACTTATACCTCTATATTTTGTATGAAATCAATGACAAGGATCATTCTTTTCTCCCATAAAGATCCTTCACCAAACCAACAATTTCTAGAATTCTTTATAGTTTTCTGCAATTAAAATTATTTATAACTTTCATTCTGTAAGGTTTAACAAATTTATATGTTCATACAAATTAATCATACCTGTATATACATTGATAAAACATAATCATTCTGCAACAAGTTATTTAACATGTACTGTTTCAAAAATGTATTTATAAATTCTGGAATAATATCTACGTGCACTTTATTCAGTAACATATATGATACTTCCATAGGATCTCCGTTATAGGAGTTGAGAGGTATTGTTAATCTGCAATTTTAATAATACATGTAATTTTAGACCAGGTACACTGTTCATTTATTAAAACGGAATTAAAGAATATTACCTGTAATGAATTTTTAGTTTTTTAATATCAGACATAACTTGTATTAAAAGAATAAGCTGTTTCAAATTGGAGTCATTGTTTAGGTTCTCTTGATAGGAATATAAAGACTGATGATTTTCTTCAAATTTGAGTAATTTTATAAATCTTTTTGCAAAATCAATTGCAATGGTAGGCCATTCAGTGTAATAAGTTTTTTCAAATGATTTAACTTTTCTACATCCCCAACGAATAATTTCAAATATTGCACCAGGAATACAAGACAATAACGTGGGTATAAAATGTGATAACCATGGCCAAAGGTCAGATGGATGTGTATTCTCGGGAATAATTGCGAATATATCTCTTACAATTTCGACAGTTATATATTTAATTATATCTGGGAGATGTCGAACCCAAATTAAAGTTGCTATTTCCATTTCTCCCTATATACATATAAGTTGTATTAGTTTGATGATGAATATACTAGTACTTAATTCATAATTTAAATTTACTTTTTTACCAAATTTATATAATATTTGTGTAATTCCACGAAATCTGCATGTTGAAATTTTATCCATTCTTTCATAATGTCATCATCATAGTATTGGCAATCTTTTTGATATCCCCAAATCATATGAAAAGTTTCTAATTTATGTAACATATTATTAATCAAATATAGAAGATTTAAGTGTTCGTCAGTCTTCATTTTCTATAATTTATATGACTATTTATAATATAAAAAGTACAAGAAATAATACAAATACAATCACTTAATTACTCACTGCATTATTTTTTGTTACTCTTGAACGTGCATATATATGAATTTTTCTCATTTGCTTAAAATCGGGTATAAGTGCTTTACTACAACATTCTACTATGTACTGTACATTTTCTATTTTATCAAGTACACTAAGAAGCATATCCAATTGTACAGAATCACAATCTTTTTTTGCCCTAGATTCAAGTTGCAATAAAAGTAATAATGCTTTCTTACAATAAATGGGTTCTGTAGATAAGTTAAACTTTTGTGCAAAAGCTTCAGCTGCATCAAACTGTTCCTTTCTTAACAGACGCTGTAACTGATATTCAGGAGCACTTTCTGACACAGTCTTTACTCTGATTGTATCTATATATTTTGCATTATATTCCAAATCATTAACCCCTTCCAAATACAAAATTGTTTCATCACAAGGATCCATAATTTCAACAAGATATGTTGTTGCTGGTACAGTTATTCGAAACTTTTCATCAAATTCTAAGTAAACCAATATAAGTAAATAACAGTGTAAATTAAATGTATTAAAAAACCAATTAGTGATCATGTTTTATACCTGGAAATGAAAAAACATGCAAATTATGCATATTGCAATTATCAGATACTGATAACACAAGAATTTGTGATGAACTGTTATCATTGTTTTCAATCACTGCAAAATCTAATACAGGCAGAGTATTCATATTTACACCAAGTAAAGTTTGAGGGCATACCATCTTTAATATGTAATCATTACGTAAACATAACATAGCCCTATAATTATTAAAATAAATAATGCATTATTATTATTAACATGTAAATATATCAACTGATTAAGTTCTACACATAGATTATACAAAATAGAAATAAAATACTGTAATGTTTAAATCATATAAATACTTACATATGATTTCTAAAAAACTTTGCTTTAATATAATTACAACATATAGATTGCTCAGAGGGCCACATAAATAACTTATTTGAATATACCATAGCTATTGATATATCATTATTTATTGCACCTACAGCAGCATGTATTACCTATAAAATTGATGCTAACATTTTTAATTCTTATAAAGCAAGTATCAGTTCCATTAAACATAACTTGTACATACCCGATCATTATAAAAACCTTTGAATAACTGTATACATTGAATTTTCTCAATAAGATTTTCCATTTTAATATTAACATTGGTGTCATTTGACATAAGTGATTGAATAAGTTTACTATTAAATTGCGATATTCTGAAATGTAAGTATTGTTCCAATTAAAAATTTTCCTTTACCTGTATAATTTTATATACTTACTTGTAAATGGCTCCATTTTTAGCAACAAGATATATATTGGTACATTCATCATTTTCATTTTGTAAATATATAGTTATTATTTTATATCCATCATAAGTGACATTTCTATGTTTAAAAATAATTGTATTTTTATAATTATGAGTTTATTGTTATAACATTGTAATACAAGGTCATATACTTACTTTGTAAATATGATTTGTCCTTTATTTAAATCAAGACAATACAGAACTCCACTTGTTAATACAATAAACAAAAATAAACCATTGTTAGAAATGCAATAGCACGTTATTGTTGACTCAAAACTAACATTCAATAATATTTCTTTGCAGGTTTCATCTTTAAATATGGTAATTGACTTGTCAATTATTATGCAAACCCTTGAAAATTGCACAGATGCCAAAATGCTTGGCTCCTTTAAAACCTTATAAAAAATATTTTAATTTATTTTCTGATTATCATAAAATTTATAAATTAATAAATGTTAATAAGATGAATTAAAATTTACAAATTCCATTCAAGATATTTCAAAAACGAAACGACCGTTAAAACGTTCGTAGTGTAGAAACTAAATTTGGTTACAATAAATACCTCGCCGTTACATTGTATTAAAGCAACTGTGGAAGCTTCATATATAAAGCCATTATTTTCTGTTACTGTTCTTCTCCCGAAATTTATAGTTTCTTCCTCTTTATCAAATCCCGTAAACACTTTGTTCCATAACGCCATTTTACCCGCGAAACATTTACGAAATGAATTGGTACTTGCGCACAAAGCAGTGCACAAAGCTGTTTTAGCCCCTACTCAGAATATGATATATCGCTGAAATAAACATAACCTTTACAGAAAAGTTATATTTGTAGCGTTTACTTTCAACAACTGAAATGTCCAAGTTTTCTAATATACAATTCATGGTGTAATTTCAAATATATATTTAAATTACGATAGCATACGATTAAATAATTCATATGCTTTGTTTAGTTACTTTGGAGTAGCATTTTTAACGAATGTGGCTATGAGTTTTGATTTTAAAATGTATTTTATCTAAAAACTAATCGTTAATAAAGTATATGACCTAAAAGGAAGTATTTTTCAATAAAGCGTTTAACTATATACCCAATTATAATGGATATTCTCAAAGCAGAGATAATGAAAAAACGGAAACAATTAGAAGACAGTAATGTTTTGGTAATGTATGAAATCAAGTTATAAATAGTTTTGTAAGTTAATATTATTTTAGTTGCACAATTTGTCAAACTATATAAATATTACAGAAAAACAACAAAAAATATTTTAGAAGAGGTGAACTAATATCAAAAGATCAAGAAGTAAAAGAATTGCAAAACAGTAACGATGAAGATGATAAAGTTAACATTAGACAACAGCAAGAAGAATGTGAAACGGATGATAGTTCTGAACATTCAACATTACCTAGACATGAAGTGATTAAAAGATTACGTGAAAGGAATGAACCTATATTACTATTTGGCGAATCAGAAATAGAAGCGTTTAAACGGTTAAGAAAATGTGAAATTCTTGAACCTGAAGTGAACAAGGTATTCACTTATACATATAATATTTTATAGTATGAGATATTCTGTTCATAGATGTGAAGAGATTAATGAGAGATTGCTATAAAACTTAACAAAAAAGCTTGTAAATATTAATATCTTTTATTTTATACCACAGGGTTTTAGGAATGATTTTCAAGAAGCTATGGAACAAGTTGATCAGGCATATCTTAATGAAATATTAGCTTCATCAAAACCACAAGATCGTGATGGGAAAGGAGATGTCCATGTACCAGATGAAGGAGTAACATACGAAGATCTGCAGAAAATGTCTGTCAAATTAAACAAGGGTGACAGAGATTTTGATTTACATGTTATTACACAGTTTATACAATTCTTGGTGCAAATGTGGGGCATTCAATTAAATAGTAGAAGCACTGCTGAAAAAATGAGCACCAGAGGAAAAATGGCTAGTGCTACTTATGCTCAAACAAGAGAATACTTGAAACCCCTCCTTAGAAAATTAAAAAACAAATCTTTGCCTGAAGATATCACTGACAGTTTGACTGATATTGTAAAACATTTACTTGAACGCAACTACATTTTGGTAAATACAATTAAATTATATGATTTTAATATAATGCATTTGGAATATCTAGTTTAGAATAAAAAAGCATAATTTATTGCAGGCAAGTGATGCATACTTGCAAATGGCTATTGGAAATTCTCCATGGCCTATTGGTGTGACCATGGTTGGTATTCATGCACGTACTGGAAGAGAAAAGATCTTCTCTAAAAATGTGGCACATGTAATGAATGACGAAACTCAAAGGAAATATATTCAAGCTTTAAAAAGATTAATGACTAAATGTCAAGAATATTATCCTACAGATCCTTCTCGATGCGTAGAATATTCAAAAATATAATATTGTTCAATAAAATAAGTAGGTAAGTATGTATTATAGACTATGAAATATTAAATATATTTAAAACAAAGAAGATTAATATTTATTTTCTCCGATTGCTGGTTTTACATGATATGTACAAAGGAAATAAATGTAGGTTCAGATCAGGCTGTTGTAATAAAAAAAATTTGTAAATTGAACTGTATTTTCTATTTCAATGCTATATGACTATTTCTTTGTACTGCTTATACCTTCAAGTACAAATAAATTTTTTAAATAAACATGTTGTATAATACTAAAACATTAAAAAAAATATATGTACATTTTCCCCTTAAAATACAAATATATATTTATCCCCTTTTCTTGATACATTTTTTATTGATGTTTACGTTATTTTCGAGGTCATTTCATTGGCTTTCTTTACTGCAGCTTCAATTGCATTCATCATTGATGCTCTACAAATATAATTAGTAATGTTATATAGTGTATTAATTTGCATAATTTTTTAATTCCTTACCTCACTTGACCACATTCCATAGCATGAATTCCTGTAATAGTTGTACCTCCTGGAGAACATACTTCATCTTTTAACTGACCAGGATGTCTGCCCGTTTCTAATACCATTTTCCCAGCTCCTACTAATACTTGAGCTGCAAATTTTGTTGCCATAGGTCTAGGAACACCCATTTTTACTGCACCATCTGCCAACGCTTCTATAATAAGATATGCCTAAAAATTTGATTTAATATTGTACAGTTGTTCCAAATATTTTAAAGATACAAAAAACAAATAAATAATAATTGAAATATTTATTTTACTTACATAAGCAGGTCCTGAACCTGAAAGTGCACCTATAGCATTCATAAGAGTCTCAGGAACACTTTCACTTACACCAATATACGAAAATAATGCTCCTACTGTACTTTCATCTTGTTCAGTTGTATTCATTGAACAATACACTGAAAATGATAAAATTGTTAAACAAATATGATTCTTACTATTTATTCAAAGAAATAATGTTTTACCTGTTATTCCCTCTGCAACCATCATAGGAGTATTAGGCATACATCTAATTACCCGTGGGTACTTTACAATTAATTTCAATTTCTGAAAATATTGTAATATTTTATTTTTTCACATTTGTTTAATGTGTGTTATGCAATTAAAATTCTTACATTCATTAATGTCTCTAATGTGACTCCTACAAGTACTGAAATAAAAAGCATATCTGTAATTTTCTTTTTCATTGTTGCTTGTATACCCTGAAGTGCATCATCAAGCATGTGTGGTTTCATAGCTAAAAATATGATATCACAATTGTCTACTACTTCTCCATTTCTTAATGTAGCATGAGCACCTAAATCTGTCCAGAAGCCTAAAGTTCTATTTGTACGAGCAGAAACCCAAACATTGTCTGGGTTTAAAATACCTGTAAAAAAACGTTGATTGTATCAAAAATGATTCCTGATGATTGTTAGCATTACAATTGCTATGATATAACTCAAATATATTACCTTTATGAATTAAACCAGCACCAATGGCACTTGCCATATTTCCACCACCAATAAAACCAACTTTGCTCGACGTTAAATCAATATTTTTCATTTTTCTTCAAAATGTAATCGATCAGCTATATATTTAGATATATATATATACTATGTATAATTGATAACTTGATATATCAACTGTATGTTGTCTAAATTGTATAATACAATTTATTGCATTTATTTCCGTAATTTTTAATAATGAAAATTAATTAAACAGATTAATATCAATATGTCAATTATGAATATTTTACAAGCCAGTTAATGAATTCAATTTTCCTTTCTATAATATTCTTCTTATTTTATAACTAATTGAATTTCAATGTTCACAAATTTTTGTATAATCCTTTTAGGCATGTGGCTGGAAACCTTGAAAATAGATGGAGACAGAATATAGAAAGCCATAAAGTATAAAAAAAGCATAGAAATGAACAACAAAAAACTCCTAAGTAAATGTTATCTATTATCAACAAACAACTTACATAATGATAAATATTGAATGGAAACATTTGTTATAATTACAAACATGTTTTTGTTATAAATATTTATAATAAAACAAATATTTGATTATATGTAAAATACTGTTATATGTCACGTTTTATGTAAACAATGAACTAATATATATTTTTAATCAATAATTATGGCGTTTACATGATGTAAATACATATACGCACTTACATCAAGGAAATAAATAAATATGTTTTCCACTGCTCTTCATTTTATTTATCATAAAACTTCATGAAATTATATTTATTATATTCATTAAATCAAGTTTATATTGGACACATTTGACGTGTTTGACATTTCAGTCAATTCGGTGATAGAACAGAATTGTTGTACAACCGGTTTTCGTTCATTCTGCGCATGCTGTTTTAATTGCTATTCGTGATTCGTAACATCTAGCATGTATACGTAGCGGTTTTTTATTTTCTTTGATGTATATCAATCACCTTTTCTCTCCATTAACACGATTTCTTCCACCGTGTATATTACCGATGAAATGAAAAGTGAGCAACACAAATGGTCGAGGGTCTCTAAGTTCAGTCGAGTTGCGCGAAATGAATCTATTCTTTCGTCAAATCGGCTATACATTAGTCGATACATTTGATGTATAATTACTAATGACAATTAATTGGTTCTTATTATTGTATTTATTTTTAAATACAAAAATGTACAATATAATATGATATAAGAAAACAATGGCCTTAATTTATTTCACTTAGAAACCTGATGTAAAAGAATTTATTATAATGGGTAATTGTATACGGAGCATATTGAAAAGGTTACAAAGGAAAAGGTGTACTGAAAAGTAATGTATTAATTTATTATATAAATACGTATGAAAACAAAATAAACGATTGACGAATATTTCATTTATAGGACTATTATCTTACTCGTTGTGGGTCTTGATAATGCGGGAAAAACTTCTGTTTTAAATTGCATCAGTGGTGGTGTGTATTATAGTACATTTTTTATTTCTACTTTGCATTGGGAATTATATTTGTTTCAATAAATATTCAACAATATTTATTATAATGACATATATTTTCTTTAGATTCAGATAAGTCTGTATTACCAACAATGGGATTCCGTATAGTGTCTTTAAAATATAAATCATATACTGTGAAAATTTATGATATTGGTGGTAGTTCCCAAATTAGATCTTTATGGCCAAAATATTATAATAGTGTAAGTATTAATGAAAGTATCTTAAACATTATAGTTATATTTTGTAGAGATTCCATACAACCTTTTTCGTAATTATGTGTAATAACGTAATATTTGTTTGAAATATTCCTCTTTCTTCATTTTACATCTTTTAGATACATGGTCTTATATATGTGGTGGATGCTAGTGATATTTCTCGTCTTACAGAAAATAAAGTTGTATTTGGTGAATTAATTACACATGAATATATTTCAGGAAAACCATTATTATTGTAAGAGAATTGAATATATTTATGCTTGTGTATTTTTGTTTATACACAAAACACTAGATATTATCTATGCAATACAAAAAGTTCAGTAGAACAGCATAGAAAGTCTTGTTTATACCACCTCAGTCAATAAGACCTATATTGCTTTTGTTAAACTTTTTGTACTGCATGGACAGTACATATGCACAATATGCACCACTTAAGTTTTCATAAAAGACATACATATGCGTGTCTGTATACCAGTACACAGCATGAATTTTTGTTACAAAATATTACATTGTTCATATTACTGAATACTGCAATATCATTATAGATTTCATTTTAATATATCTTATAATAGGCTTGCAAACAAACAGGATATAAATGGAGCTATCGATGAATTAGATCTTGTTGAGCATTTAGATGTAGAACATGCTGTTAATACTATGAAATGTCCTACAAGAGTAGAAATATGTTCATGCATTGAAAAGGGAGAACAATTAAAAGATAGTAGCATAGGTATTAAAAATGGATATAAGTATGTACTTTAACATTTTGCTTCACATTCAGTTTTATGAATTTTAAAAAGATTTAAATTTATATTAAACAGAAATAAATAATTTATATAGATGGCTACTGGACATAATAGCAAAAAATTACACTGTTTTAAACAATAAACTTAAGGGATTCCAGAATGCTCAGAATGAAAGAAAGATGGAAGTACAACCCACAACATGCGATACACCATCAAAACTCTCAATTCATTCAAATCCTTTTAAACCAATCAAAGAATTGATTTTAAAGAAGGTAAGCCTTTTTACAAACCTTAAAGTTATTGAGAAAACTATTTTATTCTACTTATTACAATTGTAGGATGGAGTTCAAGCAATAAATATTTCGGAAAATGGTATGTAATAATTATATTAATAACAACATATAATTTATTCGAAATATGTGAAATGTATTTACAGGGATTTTAACAAGTGGAAAGAAATTAAAAAACATATTTATGCATAAAAATAAGACTGCACCACTTAATATTGAAGAATCTGTTATTGAAATAAAAGATACATTAGAAGCTGATCAGTCCACTAAAGTTTTAAAGCCTCAAAGAAGTTTACAAGCATTTTCTTCAACATTGAACCCAACAACACTGAATGCAGCTTCAAATGGAATTAAATTTAAATTATCCCGTCCATATACAGCACCAGGATGTTCACAACAATTCGTAAATAAAATAACTGTAATTAATATACCTGGGCAAGTAACTCAAGGGTAATATTTTTAAGTTTTTATTTAAGTAATAGTAAGGGACCATTGTAAAAATAATTAAATTATATAAAAATATTCTACTGATAAGTTCACACTACAAAATGTTTTATATCTGTGAAATTTATTATATTAATAAAATGTAAAAAAAGTGCATGAACTTTTATTACGTAATAAATTATTTCTATAAATATATTTTTATTTCATACCAAATACATAAAACGCAGGTGTTTTTGTCATATTAGTAATAGTCAAAAGATGTCCTTATAATAACTTTATTATATCCCATAAATTCGTACACAAATTTCTTGTATACAAAAATTTGGCAAACATATGTACTAGAGAATACATATCAAAGGCTTATAAAATTTATAGTATAAAGATATTACAAAACTTTCGATTATACAATAGCATATAAAACTGCATAAAAAACACTGTATCACGTAAAGCATACATCAGCACATATGTATCACAATTTACAATACCATAAATATTGTAAAGATTTTTATAACATATCTCGTTGAGCAACAACTTTATCAAATATAATACGTTGAAAAATCATGTTACAGATCATTATCATAAGGAACACAATATACCTTATGTAATGTAAAGATTATTAAATTTTCTAAGGAAAATATTCCACACAAATTACATTACACAGGTACAAATACAGCAATAAAAATGTAGCGTCAAATTACCAAGAATGATATTAGACACTATAAAATTACATTAATTGTGATCTGAAGACTATATATTCATATCATGAAAGACTGTTGTATCACCATTTTAGAAGTTTCCATAGATTATAATAATGCCACTTCAAATACAAATACAATAATTTTTATGATAATATTAAAGACAATTTTATTAAATTCTTATCTACTTTATCTAGCAATGTCATTTCTCAAACTATGAAACAAAATAACATTTTATGTATCAGCAATTCCAAAAGTGTATGCAAATTGCGGTCCTTAATTCTTATTTATTCCTTTAACGATAGGTAAAACTTGAATATTCGTTGTAATTGCACCTTATATATTCACAACTACTTTAATCAGGCAAGATATATTTCTCTATTACTAAGTTGAAAATATTTCATTCTTTATATAAGACGACTATTGCTTGTTGCAAAAAGACACAAGTTTTGTCCTCCTGACTTTGTACAATGTAGTAGTCATTAAATATATCATTTTCTTTAAGTTGCTTGTATTACAATAATTAAAAAATACCTTTTTCTAAATATGACATTAAAATTGTATAGTTGGTATATAAGTTACTTATAAAATTTTGTTCATAAAGCAGCAGTCACAAAGGCAATCAATTTACTATATTTATAACGCTTTTTGTCTTAATTTTACTTTTCATTTGTACTTATTCTGTACCTTATTTGTAATGTACTGAATATTATCTCATTAATATTGTTGTATGATCACTATTACACTCATTCTATGCAGCTTCCCAATTATTTAAAAATAATTAAAAGTTACATTTAAATATCTTATTGTTATAAATTTTTCTATACTTGTAAACCTTACAAAACATATATGATTTGTAAGACTTCTTCGTAATCTAATAAGTAGTATTGCTATATTATCTTGTAGTGCATATGTTAAGAATGTAATGGCAGTTTGTGTAAAATAAATGCTATCATTTAAATGCAGTACATTTCAGTCACACCAAATAGAATTTGTATAAGTAAAATATTACCATCTAACTTCCAACAATGGTGTGACTTATGTTCATAGAAATTTACACAGTGTAATCTATATTACACTTTATAAACTTTTCTGTATATAAAACAGCTATACAATTCCACTCTTTGGAGGTGTAAATTTAACTAAACGAGTTAACATTGAGGTAATGCATGGAATTTGTTTCTGTTGATGCATAGTGATATTGTCAGGAGTATTTGATTCAAAATCAAGAGCAACTCTTTGACAAACAAAAGTAAGTAAAGTTAACAAATCATAGCGAGTACCATTTTCACGTAATTCCATGCACAATGCTTGCATGAACCATGAACCACGAGTGGTATTTCTCCATGAATAATAACCTATATAAGTAAAATAGATTTTTATGAATTAAATACAATTAATTTCTTATCTATATTTTGTGAAATTTACCTGGTATTGTTGAATAAGCAATTAAGATGTCTGCTTGACATGGTATACGGTATGTTGAGGCTGGTTGACCATCAGTTTCAGTACGATCCTTTAGTGTTATTCCACTATCTAATTTATCTCCCTGACAAGCTTGTACAAAAAATAATTTTGGTTTTCCAGCAAGTGAAGGACATCTTTCAGCCGTAAAATAAGACCAAATTGATTCAGGTTTATAAGAAGTGTCATGAGCATAAAGTAATCCTAATTCTCCATGGCTTAAAACAGCTATAATTAGACAGTCATGTTGAGAATGATCCATACCAGCAACTGTAAAGGAAAAATACCACTGTTCAAGTATGTTTAATGTATCTCTACCTATGTGGTAAAATATTAAACATAAAAAAAGCACACATTTGTTAAGTACCTCTTTCCAAAGTTTTCACTATATCTCTATATGCTGAATTATGAAAATCATTTACTTCAAAACCAAGATTTTTGAGTGTATTAACAAGATTTTCACAATCCACATTTGTTCCACATCTTGGTTTAAGGTGTGTAACAGTGAATACTTCATGATTAAAAATTATAGCTAATCCACGTTTTGCATGATTCATGTTGTAATGAGTAGCGTAACGTTCTGTGGGTGCCGTTTGTAATGGGCCCATAAGAGGGCTAACGCTATTTCTGAAAAATCAAAATAAAATGCATGCATGTTTGTATCATGGTTCAATTTATAAAATAATAATTTAACATAATTAAAACAATTAAAAATTTGTATGTCTTTATAATATTAAAAGGAGCAAAGTATAAATGTTTTTATTATTATTACAATTTTATCTTATGGTGTTTTTTTATATTTATTATTGTTTATTGTTAAAATAAAATACATTAAAAGTAGAATTTATAACCGTGAATAATCATTATTAATTTGTTATAGTAATAAACGTAACTCTATTATGTGAAAAATTAGGCTTAAAAAGATTATATGCATCAATATGGAAAATAATGGAATTGATTGGAAACTGTATGGTTAAGATGTATACTTTTATATGCTAAACAAACATACCTAGAACATCCGAATGCATCTCCAACATCATTACTAACTGGAATGCTACCGTTTACAGCATCACCTTCCAAGGAACACATGGCTGCAATTTAAATGATTTTTACAGGAAATAGTTTCGTTGTAAAAATACTGAACACAGTTTACTGGTACAGTGAAATATGAATATGACGCACAGTGTGAGCCTGCGTCGTGACGCATATCCCTCTGGTTGATACGCATTGTAACTATACATACAATTGTATGTATAGTTTAGTAATATTTTTCGTTAGAAATATTTTAAATACCATACATTTATTATATTTATTTTATAAATATACAAACGTAAACATAAAATGTAGTTTATAAGTATTTATTTTTTATTTCATATACAGACTTTTTATTGCACAAATGAACATTATAAACTTCGTAATTATTAATTCAAATGGAAAATTTATATACAAAATTTTCATTCTAATATAAATTAATAAAATATAAATATTTACATCATATACATACGTATGTTAAGTCTAAGTGTTTAATTAGTTTACATATTTCTTTATACATTTCAACTAAATAATGTACAATTTTCTTTGTTAGACTAAATAAATAACACTGTTATGTCAGTTATTAGTTAATCTCTGTAATTTTTTTCTAATCATCTTATTTGTAAACATTACATTTATATTTTTGTTAGGTTCTTACAACTTAATTATGTTTAAAGTACATATGCATATTTTATTTACATTATTTGTGTTATTCCCTAATTTGTGTTTTTTTTATTTCTTCTCATTTTTCTTATTATTATTAGTGTAATTACATCCATGTTTCAGCATGATAATTAAGTACATAAATCAATTCTCTTTCTGAGGCAGTGCATCAATTATTAGGCAGGTTACTAAATCGTAATTAATTACTTCCAAAGTAGTAAGTCTAAAGAAATCTCAGAAACCTATGACATTCTATATACATACAAATATAGATTAATAAATAACAAACCTAAAAGAACACTTTATAATGACTGTTCAAATAGATTCTTCTGACATAAGCTGTTTTGTTTCTGTCTTCAATTCAAAAATGAAATCTTATTTAACTTAGTTTAAATAAATAATAATGATGACAAATAAAGTTGTTCACTATATCCTTTCTATGACTTGCATCATATTCATTAATAGTATACAAAAAAGTAGTTTGTAAGTCATCTCCCTTGAAATCCGTTTTCGCATTTCAAGGCTTCCAACTAAGAAAGCTATCCTGTATAACTATCTGTTTGAATATACTATGTGTGAGAGATTGTGAAGTTTTACGATTACGTTGAGCTTCCAAGATGTATGAAACTTTTTCTCTTGCTTCGCTACGAGAAATATCACCTCTGAGTCCCAGTAACCTTACCAAATGATCTTCAGTCATGTCTGGATATTTTTCAACCAAGGAATGTAAATCAAGCGAAAGAATTTCGGAATCCTCGCAACGTAATACTTCAGCAAGACGTTTGATTATTTCAAAAGGAGAATTGAAATTTCCTAATTTTGGCGCAATTCTGTCAAAAAAATTCTTTAATTTATCTGCTTCTGTCATTATTTTTGAAGTACATGTTAAACATTCATCATATGTTTTCAAAGATATTTTCCTCTGCAGCATAGCAGAAATATAACGTTTTGCAATAAGATTTTGTGCTTCTGTAATTACATATTCAAAATTCTTTGGACACAAATGATTGTAATCTTGAAAATAATCTTCCAAGGTTACACAAATAGTTTCTACTGGTATAGGAGATGATAACCATTTGGGAGTAATTAAATCTTGAAATTGTAATTCCAAATCTAAGAAAGATTCTTCAAGTAGTATGGCTACTGCTTCATTTCGTAACTGTTGATAATTCGATAATAAATTTTCAAATTTAACAGTAGCATCTCCACTAGCATTAGGAACCCAATAAAGCTGTTTCATTTGTTGTGCAAGTTCTGTAAACTGTAAACAATTATTAACAATTGTAATCATATGATGTGTAAAATAAGGTACTTGACTTCTATCTTCAAAATGTTTGTTTTTAAATTCTAATATTGCTTGTCTATACATAAATCCATATTTAATAACTTGCTCAATGCACAAAACTATAGCTTGGGCTGTTAATTCAGTACTAATGGTTTTAGTAACTTGAAGATTCTGATCAATCATTTGAAAAATAATCACTGGTGCTGCTGTGTGATAATATGCCTCTTGAGTACTTCCTTCCGGAAGTACACCACTCCACCAATCAACTTTTTCAGTTTCCAATGTTTTCTTCATCCAATCTTCATAATTTTGGCACATATTTTTTAAATACTTTTCTTGGAGATCACTTATAATTTCAGGATTTAATAAAGGACCAATATCACTTGTATCAATATTTAATTCAGGATGTTGCATTAATTCTGGTCCAGTATAAGTGTTCATGATCCATGATAACAAAGAAACATATTCATTTCCTTCTAGGCCATTAGCAATTATGTCCTTTAAATGCAGGGATAAACTTGTATGATACATTTTAACAAAAGTTCTTACAATATTATACCAAGGCGGAAAACATGGTTCACAAAGAGTTTTAACAACACGTAAGTCTTCTAAAATTAGAAGTCTTGTGAGTTCTAGATATCTAACCAACCACATTTTATTATCTGCTCTTTCTTCAACATGAGTTCCTTCAATTCTATTAGCTACAGATTTTTCTAAAACTTTCATTGCCATATCTTTCCATTTTTTAGGTCTTCCTGGTGGCATGAATCCACTTTGCTTATGTCTTTGGATAGCAAAGTGGTCTGCTTTCTCTTCTCTTTCTATTATTCTTAATGCTGTTACAATAACAGTAGGTTCTTTTCTCACTGTATTTAATGTTCGGCTTAATACCAACCTGATTTGTTTTTCCATCAATTGTGAGAGCATTACAACATCTTCTAAATAAGCTTTCAACATGACAGTATCAGCTGGTGATTGATTTGGAAGTTTATGAAGTTCATAAAGCAAGTCATCTCTTGAATTTTCAAGATCCATTATGATTTGATGAGCATACAGAAGGTTGCCCTGATTTATCCATTGTTTAGTCATTTCGACACTTTCAGGCAAAGTAAATGTATGTTTTAAATTCTCTTTAGCAGTAACATATTGTGAATGGCGCATGTTTTCTTCTTGGACTGCTTGTAATTTTGCACTGAGTTCTGGAACTTGACCAAATAAGTTGCCAATATCATCCAAATCCTCTTTTATGGAAGCAATACTCTTTAAGGAACTTTGAAGTTGTTCAAAGCCAACACGAACCCCATCCAATTGACTTTGCATTGCAGTTTTGAGCATGGTTTCTACAGAAGCTTTCTTCCGCGTTATTCTACGTTTGTACATATCAATCTTTTCCAATTGACCTGGACGTTGCAACAAATTTGACACATATTTTGTTGCTCTTGCCTTGGCCTCTTCTTCCAACTTTTGCAAATCTTCCATTTTTAAAATCGCTTAATTAGTTACAACTGATTACAAAATTAGTGTTTATAGAAGAAATAATAGTTGAAATAATTCTTATTCGACTACTTAACAATTGCTTAAAAAGAAAACATGATAAGATTATTTTGACATTTGTAGAATTTTGATTAGGCATGTATTTTTAAGATACGTTTACATAGAACATCTTGTGATTCGAAATGCTATATGAACATGAAAGGGGGCCCTAAAAGCCAAGCTCAAATTTAATTAATTACTTTTTCTCACATCTTTCCTTTTATCAATTTCATGCAAATATAAAGTAATAATTACTCTTTTACACACGTATTATCTAAAAAATTGAAAGATTTAGAAATTTCATGTTTAAAAATTAGGAACTTAGGGATTTTTAATTCTTAATTCGAATTGTATATTAAAATGTTACCATCTAGTAATATGTAGTCCGCTAATTTTTGGGTCGTGCAATTCGGTGGTATTTTTAAAGAGACAATTTCTCGGCGATGTAGACGTGTCGATGAATGTATTATGTGATGTACCTGAATTTTAAAAGTAATATATTTTAATTGAAAAGATATATTGCATCTATGAGGATTCTTGATAATCAGATGATGTTAACTGTGGATTTACATTGGACAAAGGTTATCATGAGGCATTTTTAAAACAATGGACGAAATAGTATAATAAACGCGAATTGAACGATATATTTCCTTCTGTCAAGAGACCAATATACATTTATAATGTATTCTATAAGCATGTTTATTTTAATGCTGGTCGTATTACTTAATGTCAAGGATGGATTAATGGTATCCCAACATCCAAAGCTGTTAGTGATATCGTATGATGCCTTTAGGTATGTCCCATGACTTATTCTCCTGGAATGTTAAAGATATAAATTTATTTTACATTGGATCTTTTGTATTGTGCAGATATGACTATTTTAATAGAAATTTAACACCTTTTATGAATAAACTAAAACACGAAGGCACATATGTAGATTATATGATGAACATTTTTGTTACAAAAACATTTCCAAACCATCATACAATGGCCACAGGATTGTATGCAGAAACACATGGAGTTGTAGACAATGAATTCTATGATCCTGTTTCAGGAAACACGACAAAATATTCATATAATTTATATCACTATAATAATAGGGTACTTCCAATTTGGGTATGTAAAGAACAATCTTGAATATCATATACATGTGTGATAATATTTCTTACAAAAGTATTCCTATAATTTTATAAACAGACCGCTAATCAGAAACATGGTGCTCAAAGAAGAAGTGGCACAATGATGTGGCCTGGTGGTATTTATGAATATCAAGGAGTTACACCAACTTTTTCACAGGTTTATATTTTTCACTATTAAATTCTAAGTACAAAAATTTTAAATGTAATAAAGTAATTCATAATTTTATTAGAATTTCAATGCATCAATTTCTTGGGAAGAACGAATAGATACTTTAATATCATGGTTTGTTCATCCTATACATCCAATAAATTTTGGAATATTATACATTGAAGAACCAGATTATCATGGACATTTTGATGGAATAAATGGACCTGAATTTGATAATATTCTTAGAAAATTGGACAATATAACAAAGTATTTGCATGATAGAATAGAGTATCATGGTCTACATGACCTTAATATTGTTCATTTAAGTGATCATGGAATGGCACCTGTCAAATTAGACAGAATAATAGATTTAACAAAATATATTAATACCTCAGACTATAAGTTTGTTGGTACTTCACCAGGTTTACATATTTTTCCTAATCCTGGTATGTTGATTCAATATGTAAAGCTTCTTTCATTTAAACAAAATACAAATTTCAAATAATTTGTTTTACATAGGTAAAGAGGATGTAATTTATTGGTCATTAAAACAAGCTGCAGAGAAAACAATGAATTTCAAAGTTTATAGAAGAGAGGAAATTCCTAAGAAGTATCATTATGGAAATAATACACGTGTTGGTTCTATATTTGTCATTGCTGAAGTTGGATATGCATTTCAAAATCTTCTTGACACTATAAAATATTATAAGGAGAAATTTAATATTACAGGTATTTATTTGTAATAAACGATTTTGACTAATTAAACGAACACGTTTAAAAATATAAATTTTCTAGTAAATGGTGACTCTGAATTTGGTCTTCATGGTTATGATAATGCGGCAGTAGAAATGCATCCTTTCTTTTTCGCAAAAGGTCCTGCATTTATGCCAAAATGTAAATTGGAGCCTTTTAACAATTTGGATTTATTCCCCTTATTTTGTAAGATACTTCACATAGAGTGTCCTTCGGTAAATGGTACTTTATTACATCTAACTAAGTGCCTTAAAAAACATCAACAGGATATTACAATTATTGCGTATCGGATGATCTGTAAGTGGAAATTGTATAGTACTTCTCATGGTTGCTGAAGTATTTGTGATTAATATTTATTTTTAATTTAAGTTGTAGCTACATCTATCTCTATGACAATGGTTGCAATTATAGGAGCACTTGTAATGTTCTATGTCAGGAAAAGGCGATTAGGAGTAAAATATTATAGGTAAGTAAAAGTATAGTACCTCATTTATTTAAATATTTACAAGTATACTAAATTAATTTGGTAGTGTAACAAGTATTTCTGAAAATATTTATTGTACCTTCGGATTTAGAAAATAGAATCTGGTATTTTTTTTATTGGTATTTTAATTTTTCAGGAGATATTATTCAGTGAATGGATAATATATAAAAATGTAAAACAACAAGCAATATGTATAATGTATACATTTTATTATATTATATACTAATAATGAAATAAGTAAAGAAAAATGATTTTAAAGAGGTAGCACAATAGAAAAAGAGAAAGAAATCAAATAAAGCAAATATTAGTTTGATTTTTTTATAGATGAAGTTTTAATTTTTTGTCTTACTATAGAAAGTAATAATGTGTTTTAGAAAAAATTTGTAGTATTTTTACATGATTGATAGTATAATTAATTATAATTACGTTGTAGGGCGATATTTAACATTATGTAAAAGGATATAAAACCTAGAAATAATTATAATGTAGTAAAGTGTGCACGAAAAATTGTAATCGTTCGAATACGTTGTGAAAGGTTATTTAACATATAACAAGTCTTCAGTTTCTCATTTATATGTTAATAAATAAATACTTTAAATAAAAAAGATACTTCCGAATACACCTACGCTTTCTAACGTTAGCATAAAAAGTAATCAGATCCGACTTTTTGTTTTTAGAAGAATACTGGAAGATTTGGAAGCACAATACAGTTTGGACGAAAGTTGCAATATTGAAAATGTTTCTTGCAAGTAAATTTCCAAAGATTTATTTTCTGCTCAGAATTTCGTTCTGCGCAGAAAAAGAAAACACTAAAAAATTTTGAATCATAAGTGAACAAAAAATATTAATGATCTATTTCTCTTTTCAGATTAAACCATTTTCCAGATTTATTTATAATTTCATGCCATACGAAGAATAGACATTCATATGAGCATAAAGGAAGCATAAAGTATAGGAAATCTTTTTTTCATTATAGGTGACATATGCATCATATGTTACACCATCAAACACATATAAATGAGAAAATAATTCTGTGATAAAACAGACAGTTTCATATTTCTTGACCACTCGTAAAATAGTGTACATAAATTCAAGAACGATCATTATTAATTCATGTATTAGATATACACATTTTCGTAAGTGTCCATGGAATACTTAGTATACGCATTTTTTATTCTCTTGAAACTCGCAAACTATAAATTGATTTTTGCATTTGTAGTATCGCTCACAACTTTTTGAAAGATTTTCACGTCTATTTATTTGATTTCGCTGCTACGGGAGACTATGATCTTGTATTATAAAATTGTTTACCATTTGGTATATATGTATTTTATTTTTATCGTACATATGCGCATATGGCATGGTGTCCATTTATGCGCTAATATAATGATTACTTTCACAATGATAAAATAGTTAAATAAAATTAAACAATGTAATTAATATGCACAGTATTACTTTAGGAACTAGAACATAATATAACTTAACTGACAAAATATTGTACAAAATTGAATTGTATCTTGATCATGCACCAATTGTGTAACAATCCACAAGTAAATATATCAGATATGTAAATACATGCCATTACAGAAAAACGATTCTGTTTCCCCATATTTTGAATGAAATATTACATATTTTAATATTTTAAATCTTAAATGGCATCATCATCTTTGTTGAGTTCGAGAATCTTGCCGTGAGTATTCTAATACTATCCTAAACACAAATGCACATATTCCGAACGTAATGATTAAATAACAAGACAGGCAATAGTAGTTATGTTATTGTCGGATGCCTGTATTTTTTACTGTTAGTACCGTCACAGATGTTTGGTTCAGCTGCTTATTAAACTTATTAGTTCAAGTTTATCGAACTTCCAAATCCGAAACTTTTTGAAATATTAAAACTATAAAACTTCTGAATTATGAAATTTAAATATTTCGGATTTTAATTTTACATTAATCTTTAGATATGGCATTCGAAATTGTCTTATGAAGCTAAGTATGTTTAATGAAAGTTTCTCAGTTTGTTTCGGGTCGCGTTACAGTAATATTCGCGTAAATTATTATATATCCGAAGTATACAGGTGTCAGTAGCCGAACAAAAATTATTTTCTTAAATCCTGCGACATGGGAAGCACAAACATGTTTTCCTCCTCTGTTTCTTTGGATATTGTTTTTATCAAGCAATACATATACTCGCAGTTTTTGTCACGCGTGCATCACTTATCTTTCCGGAAACTTTAAGATTTAGGTATGCATCGTTAATTGAGAATTCGCCAGTTTGTCCCGGATCGACCCGAGATAAGGATTATGGGAATTATGTAAACTGCAAGTATCGTGCATACAAATTGAATTAAATTCATTTATAAAATCGATGACATTTCATGCGAAAATTGCCTTTCTTCATATCGTGAAGTACACGAAGAGGAATCTTTTCATACTGATCACGACTGATTTAATTTTCCTTTTCTTACAGAAAATGTTAACAGTCAAAATGTTATTCATATGTTTAGCATTGATTGTTGTATTGCATCCATGAATGGTTCCCACGGTCTCTGCTCAAGGTTTGTTCTGTGACTCGTCCTTTTCTCATCCGCACACCGCCTTAAATCATGACAGAAAATAGCAATTCTTTACTTAGGTTTTTTGGAAATACAATAGTATCTTGCTATATCGTCATCTGTACATGTCAAGTAAATCGACTAATTGTCTAATTGTCACGAGTTATTGCTGCGTGTTAAATCACCGCGCATTACATTGCCGCTCGTTAGTTTTCCACGCGTTATACTTAAATACCCAATCCTCCACCCGTTTCATCGCTATCGATACTGTTACTAAACATAATCACAATTGGCATTACTAAGTATAATCACGCGTTATATTATTAAGATATTGCCACACATTGTTATATCGCCAGATTTCTAAAAACTTTCCTCTCTTACGTCCCCCTTCATAACAATGTAACGAAAATTTATCATTGACATGATAATTTGGAACAATGTGCAAAGTTAGATTCACTCGAACGCGAAATGACTAGAAATGTAAAAGGAAATTAGTCATCGATGCTTGTTATTCGGAGATTTTTCGAAGTACCCTCGACAGAGAAATGGTCATCGTGGAATTTCCATCAGCTGCACAATTTTTTAGCTAAGAAATTGTGCAATCCGTGACGTACGCTAGCTCGAACTCGATCAAGGTCTAAAACTCCGAACCACAGATGGAGGTCAAGAAGTGTCAGTAATTAAAGTTATCATGCATCGCATGCTATGTTTCTAACCTTTCGTGTTCCATGTATGTATTGTGCAATTCAGATCTCAGTTGCCAATTGATCTGATTCGTTTTTAACCCACGATGAAATACCATCAAAGTTCTATCTCGCAAATTGTTTCTCCTCTAAAGTTTGAACAATTTCGCGCACATTCCAGGGGGGATGCAGTTGAACCTGAAAAGATTAATTCCTTAATTGCTCTTTATTCTATAATCACCGATTCGTTAATCATACGTATATCGTGATGCCTGTGATTTCATTTTAATTGATTGCTTTGTATCATTTGAAACGAGCTAATAAACGCAATCTGTAGCAGCTATGCAGTCTGGTTCATTTCGATTCAAATATGAATTGATTACCTCATTATCAAAGCTAGTTTCTGTTGTTAATTCCAAGAATATTTCTCCCTTGTATCGAATTCTAATTCGTCTCGCGCAACAGTTAGATGCAACCCGAATTTATGATACATGGTCTACATTTTATGACATTGAAAGAATGTTAGCGATACGTGACCATCTTATTTTTTGTACATTCAGATATTGAGGTGTTTATTAATCGCAAGGTGTATACTGTATCGTCGTTTTAGATTTCGGTACAAGAAAACATTGAAAAAGGACCAGTAGATCTTTTTCATCATGAGTAGACCATGATGTAATGTTACTAAAATACCGCTCGAATGTCGACTTTTGAATGTTAATTTATAGTTCGAACAAAAACTTGTTTTATACAAAATAATTTCCATTCTGCAAGCATGTTCGATGATAAAAATAACTCCCAAACTTGGTACAGGTTCAATCCGGACCTAACCCAATACAAACCTAAACTACTTTTTTATTAATACTCTTTAAAATGTCCCCCTTTTATAAATTTTTTTTAATAATAAACGTACTTATGTTTTCACGAATACTGATACACCGATCAATTACCTAATTTGATACTTTTCAGGATCGTCACCACACGCAATTAAACATTTCTTTACGAATTACTTTCCCTATTGTAAAATACCACGAGACAACAAATTTTCATTTCGTATTATCATAAATTGACACGTTATCTTTAAACATAGTAAAGTGGGCAACAGTGACAATAAATAATAGAAAATAATAATTTCCACAAAATCGATTATACTTTTCAGTTAGAAAGTTTGTCAATGACAAAAATCCTTTCGAGTGCAGAGGGTTAAATTTGTGGCGGCCTGACGGTGGTGCACATCTTGTACAAGTCAGAATCGTGTGAAGAATAATTAATCCACTTTACTAAATCGGTTTGAATGACATAGCTATACTGAAACTAACTGGTGATGTGCCATTTTCAAGTATGCATTATATCTCTCCGATAATTTAAGCATAACTCTAAATATCTTATTATCTATCAATAATCATGCCATTGTTATCCCGCAGATGGAGAAACTATTGATAGTCTCATGGAGGTCCAAGTGCCAGTGATTAGTAATGATGATTCTTGACAGCAATATTCCGATAAGGAGGGAACTGTCATTGATAATCAAGTAATATGCGCTGGGTATATTACTGGTGGAAAGGATGCTTGTCAGGCAAGGTCAAAAGAATTCATCAAATCTTCTTCAGATTTGCAAACATCTTCGCAGCAATTTATTTACATTAATTACCATATTACCAAATTAGTAAGCGAAAACTAATTTGCCATGCAAGGTTCAAAAGTTCGATAAAATAATTCGATTGATCACATAAAATCAAATAGTTATATCGATAGGTATTGAATGAATTATACGAATAATCAACCGAATTAATCTCTTCATAAAAAAGCAATTCGATGGAGCGAGATGTAAAGGGTGTTTTTTTAGTTCATCATAATTTTCATAATTTTCTACGGTGACAGTGGAGAACGTTTGATGTTTTCACAAAAAATGTACTTTTATCAAATTGAAGTTCTTTAAGCTTATTTCCGTATTCTTCAATAATTTTTGTATACAATTTTATTACGAAAAAACAATCTTCTTTCTTTTCTTCCTAACTAAAATGTTGTTTACCCGATCATCTTTGAATTCAGTGGATATAATTGTTATTATTGTTCGATTTTGACGTATTCGCGTTGAATGCAGTTGCATGCATTCGGAGTATATTGATTGGAAAACAAGTCAGATGTAAGAAGTTATGTCATCGTCGAATAATACTATCTTGTCTGACGCATGAAGCGGTAGACACATGTTCCTTTGTTGCTACACGATAATGCCTAGACGCCGCACAGACAATGTTACGTCAATGTAATTTCGGAACTTTAGAAGACCCAGCGCTCTAATATTTCGAGACTTCTAAATTTTGGGTCTTTGTGACCTCGTAATTTCTGAAAATTGCACCTTGACATTTCAGAATATTAGAACTTCTCGGAACTGAAATAAAAAAATTTTTGCAATTCTATAACTTCGGAACTTAGATATTTTGAAATTGTAGAATTATAAAATCATAAAATTTTTGAACTTTACAAATTGTAAACTATAACAATACCGGTAATCTCTTAATCAATATGACACGTTACAAACATATGTCTGTAACTTTTTCATACCAATAATCAATCTGCAACCTTGCGCTTAAACTCTCGACGTATAATACATTTTTATTCGGAGTTATTTATAAATATGATTTCCTGCATAATCTAACAGCGAATGATTCGGAAATTTGATGATATAGTTTATAAAGGCCGGGAAGTATTTAACAATTTGATCGTCCTTGTGCTAAAATCAATGTGTGGGGTATCAAATTATTGGGGGAATACCGAAAAGAGGTGACCATCAGCGACCGTAACACCATACGTGTCATACATTTCCATGAATTCAATGCCGAAGGCAACGAACCAGAACTCGTTCGGTACCACTGCATTCGAGATGTAAGGCATTAAAATCTCTCAGCGCGACGGTACATGTAAGTATAAATCAGAAATTCATGGAGCATTAATCATATTTTAATACAAAACCGTGATTCACTTGAATGAAAACACGATGAAAATGAAAATTATACACACATGTTTACCCTACGAGCTTATATTCTAATCATCGTATGATAATTTATTAAATATTGCATAATTATTCCGTTCATTATTTTCCATCGTTTCTTCGTCATTTTCCTTTTTTCATTAATTCGTCGTTTCAATCGTTCTTTTCAACCATTAATCAACTTAAATCTATGGGGATGTGGGATGTAGGTATCTAGAGATATAAGGATCCTGGGAATATTGGGATGTAGGAATCTAAAGATATGAGGATCTAGGAGCCTGGGAATATTAGGATGTAGGCATCTAGAGGTATGAGGATCTAGAAAGCTGGGAATATTGGGATGCAGGCATGTAGAGATATACGGATCTAGAAAGCTGGGAATATTGGGATGTAGGAATCTAGAGATATGAGGATCCAGGAACCTGGGAATATTGGGACGTAGGCATCTAGAGACATAAGAATCTAGGAACCTGGGAATATGGGGATGTAGGCATCTAGAGATATAAGGATCTAGAAACCTGGGAATATTAGAATAGTGGGATAATAGGATCAAGGGATCTAGAGATCTAAGAATGCAGTAATATAAAATACAAGAAGTATAGGAGATACAATCTAACAATGTAGAAATCTGCGGACGTGCAGACCTAAATTTGGGATTTGGGATCATAGGGATTTAACGATATAAAGAACTATGCATACAGTATCTCTAACTTGAAAATTCGTATCTGTTAAAGAAATAAAGGAGCAAGAGTTTCACTAGATCTAACAATAAGATCCAAAAACAGATGCGTCCGAATGACGATATAAAATTAACATTCTCGTTCCATCAATTTTCTGTAATCGATCGTTTGGAACGCATCGCGTAATTCGTCGCTCGCGTACAAGCAACACATTTTTGTACTTATTTTTACGTTTACATGCAGTAATGACAATTATGATACATCACAAGGTAATATCGCAGGATAATCGTTTAACGATCTGAGATCCGTAGCGCGTGCGTCAACCATGCTTCCCGGAATTGTAAAACTTTTTTAAAAGTGGCCACCGTGATGAGAAATTCTCAGTCGGACGCGAGTCGTGCCAGAAGAAGGTTCGCGGGTATTGGCGCGGATTCAAACAGTTGTGCACAGAAAACGACATTTTTCTATTAAATAGTCCAGCGTGTACCGATTTATCGAACAATCAGGTATACAATAATTTAGTTCAGTTCATTCAGAAAGTAATTATTTATTCAACGTTTCAAAAAAAAACTCGCTTTTATTCGGGTCGTGTCATTCCCGAAGACTATCGTGAAAAATAATAGACGAAAGCTATAAAGGACTTAGTATTACAGTGTTTCAGTTTATAATTTTGATCGCTATTACTGTTCGACTGTTTCGTGATAATTTATCCCAGAGTGCAACGTTATTTGTGCGATATCTAAGAATTGGTTAAATTATGTTAAATTTACCGAATAATGAAATACGATTATTATGTGACATTTCATCAGATAAATTATAATGACATGATTCTGTAGATAGTGCTGTTGCAATTTATATGTTAGATGAAAAATTTGAAATCTTTGTAATTTATATTTTTGATTAAAAATTTTAGATCTTTAAATATTTGCGAAACTTGATATTATTTGTGCACTTTCATTTAACAATGATACTAATCGTTCTTTTCCTTTTCAGACAAACAAAGCAGCAGACAAGATGTTGTTCACGTGTCTGGCGTTAATTGCAGTCGCGTATCCATTAATGGTTCCCGAAGTGTCTGCAGAAGGTTTGTCTCTCGAATGAAATTTTTTGCCAGCTACACGTGATTTCATCAATGTTTTTCTCACCAACTGTCCTGGTGTTGTTTCGAAACACGCCGTTCGCGTTCTTTTCCTGCTTGAAACAAAAAGCAAATATCCGATAATTATCCTATAAAAACGCATGTTCGTGGTGACAACTCGTTCGTTGACCAAACGAAATAAAACGGTGACACGTGTTGAAGCGAATGGTTCATAAAAAATTTGACGATCCGTCCGACTTCTGGTTTCCTCTAAAATTACTGATAGTATTCGCGATAGAAAATCTTTTCCCCGAAATCATGACTATTCCATGCTCACGAGATGAATGATAAAACGCGATGCATGACTTAAGTGTGTTACGTAATGTAAACAGAAGTTGTTGACAGGAGAGCATCTCGATTCATCTTCAGAAACGTCTGCATTTCATAGAATCTGGAATCCAGTATTCCACGAATATTTCCCTCCATCGAACAATCGCTGTAACCATTTTAAATTGGATAAATTCTTTGATAACCTAATAAATTCTCATGGTAATCATAAGTACTTATTGTACGTCACGGTTAGTGTCACAAAATGATCTTCAAGAGAAAAAAAACAGAGTACTTGATGAGTAAATCTATGTATAACGTATATCACAAGCTATGTATAATATTCCAAATTTTTGCACTGTTCTTGGAGCCCTTGGAGCAGGGAAATATCGATATTTTAGCAGAGGTATTCCATGAGTACAGTTGACTGCACTTACATTGTCACTTATACATGAATTTTCACGCACACTAGTAATTCTTTCATTGTTATAACTCACAAGGTTAGATCGTCACGCGTTAGATTACCACGCGTTCAATTGTCATTTCCTATATAGCAATACTTGAATCACCACGCGTTAAGTTGCCGTTCGTGACAGTACCACGCACTGTATTACCGAACATTATGTTATGACACATTATTGGGATTTCCAGAAACCTTCGAGAGTCGCGAAAAGCTCACTATAATTTTGCCAAATGTCCAAACTTAACTTCACGCATTTGCGAAATGGCTATAAGTGTAAGAGACAATTAGTCACAGATGACTGTTGATCGAGAGATACATCCGAAGGCCGTCAATAGAGAAATGACCGTCATGGAATCCCCTTCAACTGGTTAATTTTTACCTAGAAAATTGAGTAATCTGTGACGTGCGCCAGCTCGAGCACAATCAAGGTCTGAACCTTCGAATCAAAGATGAAAGACAAGAGGTGTCAGCAATTACAGTTATCATGCATCTCGTGTGATATTTCTAACCGTTCGTGTTCCATTTATTGTGTAGTTCGGTTCTCGGTTGCCAATTGATCTAACTCCTTTTGAACCAAAGATCAAATACCAATTATATCTGGAAGATTGTTTTGCCTATGGAATTTGTACAATTACATTCTAGTGGACTCGGAGGATATTCTCGCACCTGAATAGATTAATTCTTTACTCGTTGATTTGTTATTCGTCGATGTATCTCAATATCTGTGATATCATTTTAATCGATTGCTTTATATCGTCCTAAACGAGCTTTTACCGCAGTTTGTGTTAAAAAGTACCTATGTTGTCTGGGTAAGTTCGATCGAAGTATAAATTCATTAATTCGTTATCAATGCCGGTCTTTGTTGGTATTCCCACGAATATTTTTTTTTTCTTTCATTGGATTCTAGTTTGCTGCTTTGCGCAGTAGTTCGATGCGAATCGAATTTATAATACGTAGTTCGGTTTTTATCTGACATTGGAAGAATGTTATTGAGATATGACTACTTTATTTTTTAAACATTCGTATACTCATTAGTCAATAAAATAGTATTGGTACAGTGAGGGTTGTTGTATGGAACTGCTTAGAACATTATTTTCTGTGCATCATGTACACGTTTCTCCAATCTTATATGATCTCTTCTTGTTTCATTCCTTTTGTTACGCGTGTAGCAAAACATATATAGAGCTTCGTTTAATAGACATTTCAAAATTACTTAGTTTCAAATAGCAATTAGTGCACGATTAAGAAGATAAAAATAAAGCGAGAAATAATGTGATATTACGTAATACCGGCCATTAAAATGTTAACAATACCAAGAATCACGGTATGGTTGTTTTTATTATAACGTACAACGTATTTTTGAGCGATGATAAAAAACCAAGGTGTGCAATATTTTTTCGATTTATGATATATGTACTTACTAAGCACATATACATGACAGTATTTTTCCAAGAAACCACTCGATGCCAATAACAAACGAGAAACGTAATTAAACAACGTTGATTGAAAATCAGTATTCTCATTTTTGCTCGAGGCACGGACGTGTGTAATCAAAGGATACTAACGGTAACAATTTTTTCTTCAACGAGTCACTTCTTGTCTAAATTTACTTAGACATCTTAGTGTTGAATAGATGACTTGAATTTTCAATGTTTGTTAGTCGCTTGCGTGCTAATTCAGTTATGTTGGGTTATTCCGAAAAGATGGCCTCTGATAAATTATAATAGTTCTTCATAAGCATGTGTTAAATGATATAATGTGTAATACTATTTGTAAAGGAGGTTTCGTATGACTGAGCAAATTACGTTGTAATATGTTGAATAACTTATTCGTGCAAATATTATTAAATGAAAAAGGTACCCAATTAAAAGTAAATAAACGTCTTCGTTAATGGATGAAATGCATAGCGGCACGTGTCAGTCAATATTTTCAGAGGAAATATCTTTAGCGTTTATACTCTTTCGTTTTCCATTAATTTTTTTCTAAAAAAAGGGGAATTAATTCATGTTATGTATAAATAATCACAAAAGGGGTCACTAAAGTTGATCGATTCACAGCCTTCGTTAAATCCATAAACTTTCAACAAAATATTTTTAGAGTTCAGTGAATACTATCATGGTCTAAAAATACTGTTCCAAATTTCAGGTCAACAATGTGGGACTCCGAACGGTGAACTAGGCGTCTGCATTAACATCAGAAAGTGTCCGTTTTTGTTAAATATACTACAGAATCAAGGCGTGTCAGCCGGTGATTACTTGAGGCAAAGCCTTTGCTATTTCGAGGGCAGCGATCCAATTGTTTGCTGTCCTCCGGTCAACGCGAGAGATAATCAGGGTGCTAGGGACAATCTGTATGGACCATTGCAACCACCGAATTGTGGCTTCAGCAACGTAACACATCATAGAGTCGTTGGTGGTGTGCCAGCTGAGCTTGGTACGTAGATTGTATCTCCTTCTTCTTATACTTATCTTTTGATTAATACATTTATCGCTGCGTTACGTGGGTCAATAGTGACCAACTGTGCACACTTGATTCGGGAGTATCATTAGAAATAAACTTTAATTATGCGCGGTTCCAGGAATTTTGGTGTCTGATTCTTGAATTTTCAGGTTTTCACATTTCTAAGTTTATGAATTTTCATATTTTTCAGTTTTTAATTTTTCACATTATCAAGTTTTTAAATTTTCAGATTCTCAGATTTTCAAATTTTTGGATCTTGAGATTTTCAGATTTTCAAAGTTTCAAATTTTCTCATTTTCAAGTCCTCAAATTGTCTCATTTTCCAGTTTACAAATTTTCAAATTTTCAAGTTTTTACATATTTAAGTTTTCAAATTTTCACATTTTCAAGTTTTCAAATCTTCAAGTTCCTGAATCCTCAACTTCGCAAATCCTCAAATCCGCAAAATTCTATGTCCCCGAATCCCCACATTCAAAAATTTTCGAACCTGCAAATTTCTTAAAACTTCCTCTGACCGGCCCTAATTCTAATTTTAATGAATAATTGATGTACCGTATGTTGATAGTGTTTACAATATTTCAGGTGCATGGCCTTGGATAGCTGCTTTAGGCTACGAGAATAAATCAGACCCATCGCAACCAAAATGGCTATGCGGAGGATCTCTGATATCCTCCAGACACGTTTTGACTGCGGCACACTGTGCGGTTCGCAAAGATTTATACGTTGTTCGTGTTGGGGACCTGGATTTGAGACGAAATGACGACGGAGCACAACCTATTCAAGTGGGAATCGAGCAAAAGATACTTCATCCTGATTATACCAGTTCCGCGTACGTTAACGATATAGCTGTCCTCAAGCTGAGCGAGGATGTGCCATTTTCTCGTAAGTATCAATATTTTTCAATAAGTATTTAAGTACTTCGTCGAAATAAAAATTTCGAGTATTTATGGAAATTTTGTTCCACATAAAAATTTCAATAAGCGATCGATATAAAACATTTTTATTAATGCGGACACAAAATTTAGTTTCCAAAAATGAAAATATCTCTATCGTTTTTGTCACTTTACTTTCAGAGTACGTCTACCCAATTTGTCTACCAGTGGAGGATTCCCTCCGGTATAATAATTTCGTTCGAGCCTTTCCGTTCATTGCCGGATGGGGATCGCTTGCGTCAAGTAAATAAATTCTTCCGCTACTTTCCAATACAAATTTTTATTCGAACACGCGTTCATTTGTCTTGTCGTTCTGTAGACGGTCCAGGTAGCCAGACTCTTATGGAGGTACAAGTGCCGGTAGTCACTAATCAGGCTTGTAAACAAGCGTATTCCGAATTTACAAACGCTGTCATCGATGATCGAGTGTTATGCGCCGGATACGCCCGTGGTGGAAAGGATGCCTGTCAGGTAAAATCACAAAATTTATTAAACTTGCAATTTGATTCGATTACCATTTTATCAAGTTTGTAAGCGAAAAGTGATTTGTCACGCAAAGCTTAAAAATTCGACAAAGTAATAGAGAATTTTATAAATTCGTATATGTAGTTATATCAACAGGTATGAAATTAATTATTCAAATGATCATCTGAATTAATGACACTATAAAAAAATAATTCAACGGAGTCGGACGTGGAAGATTCTTTTTTAATTCTTCATGATTTTCGTAATTCGTAGGGCGACAGTGGAGGACCCTTGATGTTGCCGCAGCATGAGTATTTTTATCAAATTGGAGTGGTTTCGTACGGTTATAAATGTGCTCTACGAGGATATCCTGGTGTTTACACTAGAGTCACCGATTTCCTGGATTTCATTGTCAACGCGATGCAGTAATTAGTATTTCGCAATGTTACGCATTTTATGTTCAGCACAAGAAGAAGCTTCGGATCCCAACCATTGTTGTTTGGATAAAAATCGATTTGAACTGTCAGGATCGTGTACATCAGAAATATTAAAAATATTTTGAAGCATCTCTGGAAAATAAATATAAATAATCTCTGTAAATGTTTCTATAGCGTTGCACATCGATTGCTGATAGCGTCTCTTGCTAAACAAATGTGTTTAATTTTATATTGAGGGTGTTTTCGAAACACGGAGGAACTTTGTTAATTATTCTTGTTTCAATATACGTACTGTGCACAAAATTTTCGACTACAATGAGATTCTTAAGACTGTTAAAATATAATTTAAACCACTTTTCAGATTTATTTATATTTTCGTGCCGTACGAAGATGTAGTGAAAGTTATACTGTAGTAAAAGAAAGAGATTTGTTTTTTCTTGATCGTTGTTGAAATAGTTTACACATATTAAAGAATCATTGTTACTTTATGTACTACATGCGTAAATTTTCATGAGTTTTCATGGATCTTGATTTTCCGGCACTTTTTTATAACATGATATTCATTGCAATAAACGTAATTTATGTGTAGAATTACAAGCTCATAAACGACACATTTTTTTTGTATCTCCAAGTTTTCAAAATACTAAATCGTCAAATTTTCAGCTTCCAAATTTATACATTTTCCCATTTCCAAATCCACTAATCACTTTATTTATAAATAATATCAATTAATTATAATATTGTAAACAGAATTGAATTACCCGCCAATATGGCATCATTTTGAATGACTGCGGGAAATTAATTTCGAATACTGTTCAACGCTACGTTAACCAGTACATTATAATTTACGAGCACTATTCACCGAAATTTGAAAAACTGGAGTACCGATCGTGGTTCTTTATATTTTCAATATTCAAAAATAAACAGAATATACATACATAAAGTTATTAGAAATCTTAGTATTTATTTCTTTTTTGTCATATAAAGTGAAGTTTCAAATAGTTTTTTGCAGCAGCATATATCGATATTAAATCGAACAAATGGGGTTTCATATTAAGCTACATTTTCCATCGCGCGTGTATGCTCGAAAGGCCAATACTATGGGGAATCACCTTCAATGAAACATACACAATCATTATTTGTACTGATAACGGATTATCGTAGATTTATTTCTTCGCGCGTAACGGGAAGTTTAGTACGCGTCCGGTACGCTAGATGACAGGATGTCGCTGATAACGCTACACGTGTTACGTTGCCGAGGTTTCAAAAAGTTGACTGTTCCGCTCAGATTAGTAGCGACCGGTACTTTCGTACGACCGCAAACGTGTTCTGTGCTCGAGAAACAATCTAGAAAAATGTCTTACACCGCTGTAGAGAAAGGTGCTCCAAACGGCTCCGATTACAGAATTTATTTCAGTAAGTACTTTGGAACATAACCTTACACGTAGTTGAGGTATTCGACCAATTGTTTTTCAAAGGTCGAAGGTCAACATGTGGGTCAGGTCTTCATTATAATTTCAAAATATGTAATTACATTACAAGCCAAATTTTGATTATGTAATCGTTTTATTTAGTACTTTTTTCTACTGACATGATTCAAGATATGACTTTTAATTTTTTGCATAAGTAGCTTCACCTGGTGACCTTATCATCTATTCATAATTCTCTGTGCCGAAATTTTGTTTTAAATTCATCCGAGTGTTTGTTTCTCCGCATTCTTTCCCTTTATATAACTCGAGTTTTCTTTAATGTCAGCATGACAGTTTTAGTGAAAGGATTCAAGTGTTTTCATCATGCTAAAACTAGATATGTAGGATGTAGATACGTTTTTTGCTTCTCTTATGTATTCTTAGCTTTATCTAGATTTCAATGTTAAGAATTTTTTGTTTGAAGTCTTAGGAATTTTAATGGATATCTGGAGCAGTTGATCAAACAACAATTCTAAATTTGAAATGGTATTTAGTTCTAATATGTGGTGTCTGTATGTACATATTGTAGGAAGTGAAGCTGGCCCAGTTTCACCCATGCATGACATTCCACTATATGCAGATGAAGCTAATAAAGTAATGAACATGATTGTTGAGATACCAAGGTGGACAAATGCAAAGATGGAAATCAATCTTAAAGAAACATTAAATCCTATTAAACAAGATGTTAAAAAAGGCAAATTGAGATATGTTGCAAATTGTTTCCCCCATCATGGATATATATGGAATTATGGTGCATTGCCACAGGTAAAAGCTATTTTATCTATCTAATGTAGGACTTCCTAGATTTTCCACAATTCCACACTCTTGCAATTCTATAGTCCTACTTGCAAAAACAATACCTTTTGTACTTATCAATGAATTTTAGACCATACTATCACAATCAGTGATTTATTAGATCAGTATACTTTATGGATACAATAGAATGAAGCACAAAGGTATTTAATTGCAGTTGATAACACAATGTTGCAATCATTTTATTCTGTGACATCATTTAGTAGTTAAAGGATGACATCATCAATTTCATTGACATTAATTTATTAAAGAAATTGTGTTGTAGGATGGTTCATACACACTTCAATTTAAGTATGTAGGCACACATCATAGAAGTGTGTGAACAATGTCTTATCACATCTTATGTAAAGTTTTAAACTTAGTTCAAGGGTATCACATATTATCTAGTTGATTTCATTTAATATGAAATGTTTGATACCTCTTCTTTGATGCTCATATATATGCATTCCTTTACATGTGTTTATTGTTATAGCATTAATATGAATTTTTTTACAGACATGGGAAAACCCTGAGGTATTGGATGAATCTACTGGATGCAAAGGGGACAATGATCCTATTGATGTCCTTGAAATAGGATATAGGGTACAAGATTTTTATTTTAAATCTGTCAGTGATCAATTTTAATTTAAGTATAACAAGATATGGTTTTATTAGGTTGCAAAAAGAGGTGAAGTTTTAAAAGTAAAAGTTCTGGGTGCTGTTGCACTTATAGATGAGGGTATGTGGAATTTTGAATAAATAAGTAAAAATCTTTCGGAATTTTTTACTTTGTTTTGTTCATTGATGATTTCAGGCGAAACGGACTGGAAAATAATCGTTATCGACATCAATGACCCTTTGGCAGACCAAATGAATGGTAACATTATTTGTATCAAGCTATTCATTTTAATTGTTGACAATTTAATAAGATAGCACACACAGACATCCTGTTTCTCGTAATATATCGATTTATAATGCAGTGTTCTATTATTAAGTAGCTATCTTATCAGATAAACATTTCCGCTTTATTCGCTAAACGTCCGTGGTAAAATGGAAGTGTCATTGTAATCTATTTGATAAACAGGTTGATTAAGATACATGGAAATTTTTAACGTTGCAGATGTATCAGATATCGAGAAACATTATCCGGGTTTAATGAAAGCTACTACTGAATGGTTCAAGATCTACAAAATTCCAGACGGTAAAGCAGAGAATCAGTTTGCATTTAATGGAGAAGCAAAGTCAAGAGACTTTGCATTACGTATAGTGGAGGAAGTACATCAACACTGGCAAACCCTTATTAAACGTGAAGCGCCAGCGGGAGGAATTGCATGGTTTGTAATGATTCTTGCAAGACTTTACAATAATCCACTGCTGTACTTAACATGAAACGTTAGTTTCAACGCTGTCTTAAATAAATCTACAATTATACAATTATTGTCACAGTACTAACGTAACTGTAGCTGGCAGTCCGTTCAAAATTACTACTGAAGCTGCTGAAGAAATACTAGAAAAGGCTCCAGAACCATCAGACCCTCAAGTAGTAGATCCTATAGGTAAGTTAAAATTGAAACAATCATAAATGTATAACACACAAAATTTGATTTACATAATTTTATAACTTAATTTCAGTTGATAAATGCTATTTTGTCTCAGCCCTTCATCATAAATTGTAAACGCTTCGTGATTAATGTTGTCCTCCCATGATTGTATTCTGTTGTCCTATTAATTATACAATGATTACCAAAATATTTTGATGTTTGATTTCAGTCAATAAATGGCATTACGTGCATCTTAAGTGAGAGTAAAGACATATTCTCACATCGTTCGATGACTACACATGCTTGCTTGTTTTGATGGCACATACCGGAATACCACGTACTACTCCCGCTTCGTTATAAGTTTTGATACATTCGATAGTTATAGAGAGTATTTAAATATCGTAAGACATGTTTGCAGTACCGAAACAAGCAATATTTAAGCAAGACGAAACATAGCAACATAACTTTACATGCGTACTATTATTTATTGTATATTGTCCAATGAAGAAAGGTTCTTTAATTGATTTATAAATATGTTCCTTTTTTTTTATATCATTTTTTAAAGTATTCTTGTTGCTCTACTGTACATGCATCGTGGTAGTAAAATAGAAACTAAACATACTCCTTTCCAAGGTTGTGATATGATTTTTCATAAATATCTAGGAAGAGCTTATAGATGGGAAAAGAACTTGTTTTTTCCAGTATTTGTTAAATTACAAATATATAATAAAATGAAAACTAGTTTACGATCCTAACTTTGTTGGTTTTGCCGGAGACCTTCAATCATCACATTTCTCCTTTATCATTCCAAAAACTATTATAATTCAAGTAAAAACTTATTAATTGTGACACTCCGATAATATTGATGCATAAATTTGATGAAGTTAGAATCAATGAATGGAGTCGATAAGTTAGCAGAGTTTCAAGTACAGGTTGTAACTAACAGCACCACACGGACCGGCGTAATTGTGAAGAGGAGATCGTTTATACTTCGTAATCCCGTCGAAGGTGCGTGCTTGCCCGGTACACCCGCCGGAAGTGGTCTCGGAGGAGACATTCGTATCTACTTCGTAGTGTGTTTAAACATACAAGCTACGAGATATATATTGTGCTGCAGGACACACATCTAACTGGACCGAGGAGATGAATCGACCCATTGGTACAATAAATTTCCAAGCAAGATCCGGCACAAAATAGAAAACGAATTGTAACGAATATTGAATATAGTATATACATTTTTATCTAGATTAAAGGTTCGAGCTGTCGTATGTACACATTCCCAAACATGTAAATTTACGAATTGTTAAAATTTTTATTTTTAATATTCTACATTTTCGAATTCAGAACGCGTCAGTTAATATCATTTATATCGGAGTTAAAGTTCCAACGCGAAAGCGCGTGTTAAGTACAGAAGCGGGGAACAAAGCCCGAGGGACAATATTTAACAAATATGAAGTAGATACTGTTTTCTCCGCTTTGTCTTTCTCGCGATGCGATCTATTTTGTAGAGGAAATGCCTGTGACGTTGTCTTCCTGGTTTCTACTCCCAGGGGATATGCTCGCGCGCTTCCCACCTGAGGAAAATAACTGGGGACTGAAATACAGTACAGGTTGGCGCGGTAAGAAAATAGTAAGACAAATTGCCACGACAACTTACTGCTCGAGATACAGGTCTGTGCTTTTATGTCTCTAAGTATCTTCAAAGAAGGACTGGAACTCGAAAGAAACAGTAGATAATATTATAAAGTATTTGATACTTACACTGCTACAATTTTAAACACAATTCATTCCTTACATTATTAAAAATTTTGACAGTTTAATTTCACAGTTACATTGTTTAAAAATTCGTACTAAATATTTTACTCGAAACTAATTAGTGCGTGTTAGTGACAATTTGTGTTTCTTTCCTTTTCGCTATTTTTTGTAGTAATATCGAAAGGCAGACAATTAATAACGCGCTAAATCAATGTACTTTTAAATAATCGTTAACGTCTAAATTATTTGCGAAATTATTTGTATCGGCTAATTTAACGCCATTAACCAAGAAAATGAAGGATAGTTGCGATTCATTCTCCGCACGATCATTTATCACGGGGCTTCTAATCTCGGGCCAAGCTGCTACAGCGAAAAGGTGTATTCCCAGGTCCGCGTCATTTTGCGGGAGTTCTTCGCATTCTTTTTCCATCTTGTCTACCTGCTTGCGTTTCGAAACAGAAAGCGTTAGAATTTCTCAGAATTCTAATTAATCACGGTTCGACTTGCTCCTTGGGTTAAACGGTGAAACGTCATTGTGTAGAATGAAATTCGCCTCTTCAAGCTGAAGCATCGGTAAAATTGGGGACTCGTTTAGTTATTTGTCAATGAGAATCCTAATCCGACACGAGTTCAAGAAGAAAGTATTTATGGGTTCGTTCAAATCTTTGTTAGATTTGAACCTTTTTGCACTCGAAAGCATTTTCCTTGTTGGCAAATAGCTACAGTGAAATTTCCTATTTGAAAAGTCTGATGAATTTTTTTCAAATTATTATTTGTTATTATTATTTGTTACTTACAAAAATTGTTGCATTAAACGAGCAACAACGTTTGTTCTAATGTATTAACAAAATGCTATGTCACACCAAATAGCCAAATACGAATGAATATTTGTGAAGTTTGAACGGTGTGCTTAATTCAAATTCCGTGGTGGCTACATAAAATTCAATTATACTATATTCAATTCGATACAATTAAATTTTGCGTGTCAGTTTGGAGCGATTCAAATTCATATATTCGAATTTAGCGTGATTCGGTTCGAAGTGGCTCAATTGACAAATAACTGCGACGAATTGAATCGTATAAAATTGAATTGCGAGGTACCGAAATATGTACTATTGAATCGCCCGTTATTGTCATCCAACGAATTGAACTTTGTTAAGTTGAATTGCACGAACTTGAATCGCGCTGAATTGCGTCACATTAAATTGCAATGTAACGAATTCAACCTTGTTGAATTGAATTGCGCTGAATTGCGTTACATGAAATTGAAATGCATCGAATTGAACCTTGACGAATTGAATTACACGAAATTGAACCGTGCTGAATTGCGTGATACTGATTAACACGGAATTGTAATGCGGCGAAGTAAAATACGTAGAGTTGAATCGTGTCGGATGAAATCGCGCGGAATAGAAACTTGTCGGTGCGAATCACAGAAAATGTACCCTGAATCGAATCGCACGGAACTAAAATACGTCGAATTGAATCATGACGGTCGAATAGATTCGACGATACGAGCGCCCTTATCATTAGTACATTCTGTCACATGTAGTACGCCAGCCGTCAAACGAAGTCTCCTCGCAACATTGAATTCACGCCGCTCGAACGTATCGTAAGTGGTCGAAGAACGGGGCACTCGCTTGCCCAATCTAAACGCACCCTAACAAGCTTCCCAAAAGAAAGAAAGTCAGAAAGAGGAACAATAAAAGGTAAAAAAGAAGAATGTTGCTAGGTCGGTCCGCTTTCTGGACGAGTGTCCGGTGCGAGACTGGATTCTTTCTCGATGCTCTCCTGCCGAATTCCCCGCGCCCTTTTTTCTCGACAACTCGCTGGCAACACCCGGTAGGTGAACCAGCAGGTGGAGGTATTGACTGGCGCAGTGTACCACGCGCTCGCGCGAATCTCGCTACCATAGGACCGTGAAGGCAGACGCGGCGTCGCGCTCCAAATGAAACAGAGAGAGAAGGGTAGTCTGCTTATATAGCGAGCCGCCCGCGGCCCCCAACGTCCCTCCTCGGCATTCGTCGGAATCCGACCAATGAGCGGCCACGCGTCCGTAGTAGTGCGGCGTCGCCTTTGCTCCGTTCGTGCACTCACAACTCGTTCGACCGTCGAGCTGAACGCTCGGATAGAATCGCTACGTCCGAACGCGTTCAGTTTACGTGCGCGCCTTTTAAATCGCTACCACCGTTTCGCGAACGTCCATTGTTTGCCGTATCGGGTACCCCTTAATCCACGTGTTTGCGTGCTACGTCTCCGTTTAACGGTGCTCTCCCGCGGGAACAGGAGCCATGCGATTTTCGTGGGTGTTCGTGGCCACGGTTCTGCTCGTTCTAGTCTCCGGAGCAAGGTGTAAGAGGAAATTCGACGGGGATTTTGAATTCGCCGAGGAGGTGAGTCTTTCGCGTTCGTTTATTTATAAAACGGTTGTCTTTATGTTTTGTACGCGAGCGACATGTTCGTTCTTGCCGGTTGGCTAACACGTCATGTCGCGTTCACCAGTCACCGGGACATTGACAGGTGCATTCATTCGAAATGACAAGTGTCGTGCTAGCTTTTGTTTCCGCGTAATAATTCTAAAGAGTGTAGTCAATAGTTCGTTTCTTTGCGCCGTGTTTGTATATGCCGTTTGCGCAATTCGCTTTATTTGACGCGGTAAAAAGGATTCGTGTTGGAACGCGTCGATATATCGTCAAGAATTCATCGATAGTGCGCAGATCGTGCGCTTTTGTTGTTCGATTCACGGCGGTTATATTTTTTTCATGATGTTAGCCGACTGTTTGAAAAGTTCGATCGGTGTTCGATCGTTAGTTCGGTGTTTTCAAGGATATTCAGGTAAAACGAGCCCCGAAGGTTGAGCGTGTCGTAAAAGTGTCGCCGGTTGAAATAATATTATACGTTATGTTGAACCTACTCGAGGGCGTTCTTTTGCAAATACGCGAAATTTCTCTGTTCACGAAGGGATATATCTTTTTCTCGTAATTTTATATCGATAATGGCACATAATCGGTACTGACCTTCTTTAAGAGCGATCATAAAATATAGGATCATAGCGTCGGGTTCATTAGGTGGCATGCAATGTAGCCACTTTTACTTTCACGTAACTGGATCGGTTGTTCAAACGTAAGTTATCCAGTGCAATTGTTTATTTTCTCGACAATGATACCGTGCTGGCTTTCTACGTGTTCGATCTCGCGTAGGTAAACATCGCGATCAGAAACAATTACGACGAATGTGCTCGCTTCATGCGTACGTGACATTAATGCCGCGTGTTGCTAGCATGTATGCAGTTACTTGGCATTAGGTTTCCATGGTGCGCGCGCGCCATATGCACTCTGACATAAACAAGGTAATCGAACTCCAATTATAAATATCTTCATTCAGGGTAATCATTCATGCTGATTTTGTCGGTATAATATTACCTTTGAAACGATTGCATTCGTTACAAAATTTCAAATCTGTGTCAACATTTTTATGCAATATATTGAAATTAGGTACTGATTTCTAAAAAGTCATTGAAGCTGCGCAACTACCTTAAATTCCTTAGTATAATTTTATGCGTTCTACTTCTTTTTATATATATAAATTAAATAAATGTATACTTGTGATCTATTTGTTTTTTTTTTTACTTTAAATGCATATATAATAAATCTGTTCTACTTTTTGTTATCGGATTTTGTGCAAAAGGAACTGTCAATGTTTGCTTTTAGGAAAAATATAGATGTCGCAAATTTAAAATAACGTTTGCCAGTTGGGAATATCGAGTATTTGGATAGTTAGAAATTGTAATGGAATTTTTGTGTTCGAGGAAGTAGAAAACTCTTTGGACGTGTCTGGTTACTTATGTCCGTTTTCACTGCGACGCGAAACGCTTTAGTTCACTATAACTGAAAGCATTTGTTTGCGAAAATAAGCAACTGTACATATGTTGTTAATGTGTACTTATAAGAACGGTAAGGATTCTTAAGGAAAACGAAGACGTAGGATTTCAGAATTTATTTGATTATTTACAATTTTTTAATATTGTTATATTAAAGTATTTGTAAATAATGGTAATAATTTTTACGATTTTGTAAATTCAATAATTTGGTATTTTGAGCCATTGAAAATTTCGGAATTGCAGGGATTTAAAAATGATCTAAATTTTATATGTAGGATGTTGAAGATGTGAATATTTGAATAACGTTCGAACACGTAATTCGTGCATTATAATTCACGCGAGCGACGACAGGCAGAAAGGTGACGTAAAATATGTAGTCATCCGCAGAAAATCTGCAAAATGTCCCGATAGCATAATGCCCTGAGGGTTAAGGTCTGAGAATTAAAATTCCGCGGCTGTTGGTGTTATTTTCGTCGAATAAGGTCAAACAGGACTCGTATTTATGCAAACTTTATTTCTCGCTTTCACCTTTCGAGTTCACCCTTGAAGTTCCACCCACGTGCTACGGTAAAGGTACTATACAGCGAGTGTATCTTTATCGACGAAACCCACCTTAGGGATGAATACAGAAGTAGGGAAAAAAAGGAGCACGCAAACGACCCGTTTCGCATCATGCGCTGCTCCGTACAGCGCGTTTGTACCTGGTTGCTTTATCGAGTGCACGAAGCCGGCGCGTTTTTCATATTCGTGGCTCGCGGGGGTTTAATTAATTATCTCCGTTCGCAAAGATAATACAAAGAGCCCGGCACAGTTTTATAATTATACTCGTGTGTATATTGAACGTCGACACTGACAAATTTGACCCGGTTCTCTGACCGGGAACCACGCGTGGGCGACCAATCGATTCGAAACACCTTACCTCGTCGATTTTCTATTACCGATCGAACCAGACTAACTGGTTCCGCTAAATACGCGGACCAAGCATAATAAATAATGAATCGTAGATAATGAAAGGTGTCGCGATAGACAAACGACGGTTATTTAGTGTTTTCCTTTTCGATAAATTTGTTTAGGTTGTTGCGCAAGCTTATGTTCCGCGGTGACTAATAATTTCGTATCGTTGATCTATACCTGCCACGCGTTTTCGCGAATGATTTGTTGAGGATAATCGTCGAAATTGACCTGGTTCCGAAACGCGGACATTTTACACGCGTGGATGTCGATCGTAAAATTATTGCCGTTGCTTTTTTCGGGGAAATAAACCGATATTTTTTTTTATTTAATGTCCTCTGTTTCTCGCGTTCGCGTCAGGCGCGAGTGGGCCGCAAAATGACCTTGTGTGGATGCCAGACTGAGCTTATGACACTTTCGGATAGTGGAATTTTGGGGTACTGGTTTTTAGGATTTTGTGATTTTGTGATACGTGAATTTTGGGACTTCAGATGTTTCGGATTTGAGATTTTTGCATTTTGGAAGTTTGGGGTTTCGAGACCTCGGTGTTTAGGGACATTGTGATCTAGAAATGTAGAGATCTTGGGCACTGGGCACTAAGGACCTCGGGATCTAGGGACATTGGAGCCTGGGTATCTCGGAATCTAGTAATATTGGATTTTGGGGATCTCGGGGTCTAGAGATATTGGAGTTTGGTAACTCCGAATCTAGAGACATTGGGGATTAAGGATCTCGGAATCTAGAAACATTAGGGTTTAGGGATCCCGGGATCTAGAGACATTGGGGATTAGGGATCCCGGGATCTAGGGACATTAGAGTATAGGTATCTCGGGAAATAGGGGCATTGGAATTTAGGGATCTCGGGATCTAGGGACACCGCAAACCTTGCAATTTTAGGATTTTAACACTTCGAGATTTAGGAATTCTAGGAGTTTGGAATTCCGGGATTTAAGGACCTCGGCGTTTAGGGACTTCGGGATGTAGGAACCTTAGAATCTAGGAACTTTGGGGTTGCGGAACTTTGCAATTTTATGATTACGCGAATTTGTAATTGTGGAGCTTTGTGTCTTCCATATGTTCGATTAGGATTTCGGTCTTTCGGGATATTAAAGCCGTCGAACATTCGACGCAACGCAATAATCCCCGTTGAATATTTAGATCGATCGAACATGTAAATTCCTCAACATCGAGATTTCCGTACAAACTTCAACATGTACCCGAGTCCTCGACATTTTCCAACTCTTAGAATCTCGACGTTCTAACGTTCCTGGATCGTGAAACTCTACCCACATTTCCGAATTGTCGAGGTACCGAAAAATCGCGGGAAGTTTGTCTTTTTTGGAACACCTTCGCGACTGGTCGGTCAGCATTGTTCTTAAAAGGCGGGTAATCAAAAGCGCTCGTCGGGCGAGCTTAAATATCCAGTGCACTTTAAGTTCATGAAACGGTCGTGTTCATTCGACGCTTTTGCCCCAATTTTACTATTGCTATAACGTTATAACCCTCTCTCGCGGTGCCGTAGCTGCATGCACCAGACACTTGACCCTCTTATCTTTTTCCCTTTTTTCACGATTCCGCATTGCCATTTCTTTCTTTCCGTTCTTTTTCTCTCTCTCTCTCTCTCTCTCTCTCTGGCCCTCCGGCTCGCCACTTCGAACAGGTCGAACGGAAAATACACGACGCATCCGTCTTCGAGGGGAGGCTTGTTCAACCACTCGGCAATAATTCACGGATTTTAACACTAATTGCGTGTGTTTCGTTTTCATTCTTCGTCGTTAGTCGGCGATTTTCTGGCCGCCGTGACGGGAAACGGATTCGATTTCCGTTCGCGTAAATCCGATGTATCGATGAAATCGTGTCGGCACTGTCCACGGGACAGTGTTGTTTATTATCTAATTGGTCATTAGCATGTCCGATCGTCCAACGTCGAAAGCTGAATAAATTTAAACGAGCAGTCGAATGTTGGAATAGATGATATTCCAATTGATCGACGATTAATTAATTCACATTAATTGCGATAATTTGATCGCTACAATATCGTCTTTGTTCCTTTGGCGATATTGGAACGTGATGTGTCGTTATTTATGTTTTCGAGTATTTCGATTATAATCTGATTATGTTTTCTTCGTTTTACCTACATTTTCTGGGGCAATGGTTTGTCTTTGGGTCGGTGGAAAATTTGAGATTGGGAGGAACTTGTGGATTTAGAAATTCGGAAACTTGAGGCTTTGGTAATTTGGGGAAGTTGGGCCTTTGGGGGATTAGAGATCTGGAAGATTGGGAAGCTGGGGAATTGGGGATGCGATGAATTAGAAATCTGGGGAATTGGGGGCCCGATAAATTAGAAATCTCGGAATTGAGGGTCCAATAAATTATCAATCTGGAAAATTAGGAATCCAATGAATTAGAAATCTGAGGTATTGGGGACCTGGTAAATTATAAATCTGGCGGGGAATTAGGAATCCGATGAATTATAAATCTGGGGAATTAGGGATCCGATGAATTATAAATTTGAGGAATTAGGGATCCGATGAATTAGAAACCCGGAGAATTAGGAGTCCGATGAATTATAAATCTGGGGAATTGGGGATCCGAGGAACTTGAGTTTTGCCAGCTAGGAATTTAAGCATTCGAAGATTTCCTGATTTGTGAATTTGTTAAACGTAAGAATTTGGGAAATGTAAGATTTGGTTATTTCACATCTGGGAATTTGGGGATTTGCATATCGTGACAATTATGATTTACTTGTATTTGGATATCTTGAACAATTTGAATCCTTGAAAATTTGTGAATTCGCAAATATGAAAATTTATAGACTTGGTAGTCGAAGTTACCCCTATGTCGTTCCCAGATTTTTCCCACATTTCCCTATTCCATTTCTGTCAAATTTCTAATCGACCGAATATGCATTCAACAGGATTAATCGTTGATAAGCCGAATATTTGATGATCAGCTACGGTCGATGGATCACGAGTTGATTTACGTGTTCCGTTGATCATTTTCTTTGTTTAATTATTCACATCGTGTTTACAGATAATAATGTTTGAAGGATTGTGTCAGGAACAAAATGGTTGTTGTACAGAGGAAATACGCGTATCAACATTCAGCTAATTATGCTGGTACAGACTACATTTCTGTTTATTCGTGTAATATTACCGGCTGAATTGATGTATGCGCAGAATATGTGGTTGCATTTGTCTGGAAACAGCTTCTAAATTGAATACACATTTGGTTCGATTATTCCGAGAAAATCATTAATTTTATCTTGTAAATACATATTTTCCTGAATAATAACTGCGCTATTCTCTCGAACATTTTTCGTATGTTCGTCCATGTTGCGCGGGAACTTGTGCGTTTATCTTTCGATGAATCTTTCGCATTTATTTTTCGAATAACTTTTTCTACGAATGTTCGTTCCAGATTGTCCTTTATCGAAGGACCGAATGATTCGCGGTTTCCACCGAATTCTCAGCAATTTTAACATCGACGATCGTAACCACGAAACGATGCATTCTCTTTTTTCGAAAGTATCGATTACTGCACATCTTTCTGAAAATAAAATTGGATCTCAATCAAACGGGGAAAATTTCATTTCCAAATACTCGGATTTTAAAATTCATGATGTTCGTCGATAGGCAGCATTTCGAAATTTTTAAATTAGCAAATTTTCGATTTTTACGGAATCACAATTTTTTCAAATTTTTTAAATCGGTCAATGGCCAGATTTGCGAATTCTCGAATTTGCATGGTTTTTAATAACAAATTTTCAATGTTCGTCGATTCTCGAATATTCGACTTTTTCAAATCTTCAAATTTCCACTTTTTCAAACTCTTAAATCTCCAAAATTTCACTTTTTCGAATTCTCAAGTCTTAAAAATTTCACTTTTTCGAATTCTCAAGTCTTAAAAATTCCACTTTTTCAAATTCTCAAGTCTCCAAAATTCCACTTTTTCCAATTCTCAAGCTTCGACGATTCAATTTTTCAAATTCTTAAATCATGGATGTTCCACTTTTTCCAATTCTCATAATCACCAAGGATCCAGTTTTTCAAATTCTCAGATCTCCGAGGTCTCAATTTCTCAAATTCCCAAATCTCTGAGATTCGAGTATTTAAATTTCCCGAATCTCCGAGATATTCACATTTTTAACTTCTTCAATCTCCAGGGCCTCAGTTTTCAAATTTTCGAACCTACAAATTCCCGAACGTCGAAATCTCGAAATTTTCACCCCGAGAATCTCCGAATCGTCCGAGTTGCCAAAAATTGGTAAAATCCCGAGACCGAAAAACACGTGAATCCCCGAATCCCCGTATTACCCAAATTCCCGAGATCCCAAACTATCCCGAACGAAGATGAAAATTTCAATTCCCCGATCGCGCGAACGGGAGCAAAACCTCCGGCGAAGTTTATAAAGCAAAGGTTGCCAGGGTAGCCGTAAAAAGTCATGCATGTATGTGTCTCATTATCCCGAAATAAAGCAAAAGAGTCGGGATCGATTCTCCGCTCGCCAAAGAGCCAGCGTCGCTAATCTGCATAATCGATGCGAAGAGGTAGCAGAAAAAAAAAAAAAAGAAAGGCAGAACGGAATTTCGAAAAGCCGTCTCATCCTGTCGAATCGACGAACGGGATCCGAAGCGAGAAGCGTTGCTAAATCGTTGATTTAAATGCGTAATCGAGCAAAGATCCGCGTACAGATGTTTCATTATAACGAAGACGGGTAGCCGAAATGAACCTTTTACGAGCTCGCCACAAAATGGCTCTCATTATGCCCGCGTTATTGCGAATCGTGCCACTTCCGTTTTGTAATTTCGCTAATCGTGCCGCGGTCTTGTCGCGAACCTCTCTTTCTCTCGTGCACGCACACACGCGACGTAGTGCTTTCTATCGAGGTGAAAATCGATTATTCCCGGCGTAAATGGGGAAAAAAGAAATTGCCGATCGATCGGCGGAGAACAGTGTGACCTAGTGACGCGGAGGTAAACGAGTGTACCGGTTGCGCTCGCTCTTTTCACGACCTATTGTTCCTCATAAATTACTAACTTACTCCCTCGCGATAGTAATTTCTCCGGTTACGTTTGTTCGTGGCTCGTGACACGAACGCGGTGTCACGGGAACGTAATAGCAATAATTCGATGTAGCTATGTACGTAACCGGTATCGTGTTACGGACGCTTTGTCGCGTTCGATTTAGGCATCTCGTCGATTTCGCGACTTTGGCACGCTGTTATTCGTGGATTCAGGGAATTGGAGAATTCGCGAAATTTTTTTTTTATTTGGGCGCTGGGAATTATAGGGAGCTTGGAGGGTCTCGAACGTTTGGTCGTTCGGAAGTTTGGGGATTTTGCGAAATTTAGGGAATTCGTGATTCTTGAAATTGGAAACGACGAAGATTCGAGATGGAGGAAATCGAGGAGTTTGAAAATTGAGGGGAGAACTGGAGAATTCGACAGCTAGGGGAAATTGCAGAATGAGAGAATATGGACTTTTGGGAATTTGGAACATTTGGTGATTTGGAGATATTGGAATCTAGAAGTTTAGGAACTTGGGATATTGGAAAAATTCGAAACTCGAGAATTTCGAAATTCAAAGATTCGAAAATTGGGTAAAATTGAGAGATTTAGACTTTTGGGGATTTAGGGATATAGGAAGTTCGAACTTAAATATTTCGAGAATTTGGAACATTTGAAAGTTTGCAGAAATTGGGGCATTTGAAAATTTAGAAATTATCACTTTTAGAAGTTTCAGGATTTGTAAAATTTTAGAGTTCGGAACACTCGGAATTTGGACATTTGAATAAAGAATTCGAAAAATTGCAGATTTTATAATGCGAAAATCGAAAGGTTTGTAGATTTGTGTGATTTTTATGGGACGATGGTATTTGGAAACTGTGAGATTTGAGAATTGAGAAATTTACATCTCCGGTCTGCTTAAATATCCATAAAACGGGCAAAGCATTCGAAACAATCTTAACTTTGCAATTAACTTATAATTGTAATTAGAACTGTAATTAATCATTACCATAATATAACTGAAATTATAAAACTTGCCGCAAACGCACATACCGCGTTAACATTTACAAACGCAACGAACTATCATAAACGTATGAATCGGCATAAAAATTTCTTTCGAGCGAAATTCCGCATAATTTGCGTTAAAAACGTTTCCCATCTCATCCCCGTTCGTTTCATCGCGATTCATGGTTCCGTAAATCGAGCATGGCTGAAAACCACGATGAAAGTCGTACTACCCAAAACGAAACTGCCAAAAACGAGAACACGAAGAAGAAATCTTCCGCTTTCGAATTTTGAGCATTCGGGGTTTCGTGCAAAAGCGGACGCGATGTTTTTCCCCGTGCGAATGTAAAGGAAGAAACGGGAATGGCGGACCATCGGTTTGAATTCCACGGTCTAAAATGGTCATTGAGGTCCATTTAAAGGCTCAATACGGTTCTCATAAATGTCGTAGCATCGCGTTAATCCAACTGGGTATATTTACGGTACCGAGGTAGGCTCTCTTTGTACGCGTGAATACACTTTTTATAGGTCGGGCCACGTATGTACGGGGTGTTCATAAGCTCGAATTTATCGCGAGGGAACCCGGCAAGCTGATGGAACCTAGGGGAAAGCTTTTATAAACCTCTTAGCGGGAATAAAGCGCGCGTCGAGCGAGATTTCCTCGTGGAAAATTTCATTTCTACGCAATTTCTTGGCAACCGGTCCTTCCCCGGTAATTGGCGGCGCAAGGAATTCACCGGAAGTCGAAGAACTCCCTACCGACTTCCGCTAGCATGATTCTACTTTTCGCCGGTTGTTCGCTTCTGGCATTCACGAAAGAATGCTTATTTTACAGCTGCGCGTGTACGCGCTAATTTCTGGAATTTGTCTTTTTACTTTGTTTAATTAAACGACGAACGTACCGGGTATAATTAAACGTTCGTTTAAGTCGTTTCGTTCGTTCATGGTTGTTTCGGTACTTTTTTCCTTTCTTTATAGTTTACTTTGTTCCCGAATGTTCTTGGGGAATTTGTTTCGTATTCAGGTTACAGAACATTTGTTTGCAACTATTTTTTAGGTACGCTGTTGGACGTTTTTTCGGCGTCGTTAGGTTTTGTAGAAAATTGTTCATTATTCGCCGTACGTTCTATGACCACGCATTATATGACCTCGCGTTATATGGTCACACATTACATGGTTTTGTGTGGTAGGGACACGCATTACATGACCTAGCGTTATACGGCTATGCATTACACGACCTCGCGTTATATGGCCACATATTGCATGACCTTGCGTTATATGGTCACGCTTTCTACGTCCACGAATTGCATGACTTTGCATTGTATGACCACGGGTTGTATGACCATGCATTATATATTCTCGCGTTATATAGCCACGCAAAAAAAAGGCGCCTGTCGCATATTTTTAAGAAGTCTCTCGAGCGTAATAAAGTCGGCCGTTCACGCAGCGTATAGGATTTTCAGCGAGATCGTAGGTGATTCGCGAGGAAGAGTGAAGTATCGTGTCGCCGTAACTCGCGCATCGTTCATTATGGAATAGCGTCGTTGCATTCTGGTGCAATGCAGCAAAGACAGGTGGAGCAAATCGGCTGGAACGCCGCAGGTGGTAGGAACGCCAGGAATGTCGACTAACACCTTTGGCAACATTTGCCAACTCTCGTCTGGTGTCGCATCCATTCACCTTGCAGGCTCGCTCGCCGATTTCCCTGCAAAGCTTTATTGTTTACGACCGTGCAAAGCACCTTCGAGGTGTGGCGAACGACGTATCGTGCTCTTTTCCCTTCGCGATCTTGTTTCGTCGACTTTTCGTCGATGTTTCGAAAAAAGATGCCACCCGCAGATCGACCGCGTTTGTTCGATTTTCATATTTCTTTTTTTTTTTCGTTCGAGTATTTAACACTTCGATCGCCACGTCATCCACATATGGGTGACGCTGAAATGTCCATATGAATCGATCATCTGTTTAGTAAGAATTTGTTCATTTATCTAATTGGAAACGATAGTAGTAATTGCTTGGACCTATGAATAATAAATAAAGCAAAATATTGCGAACATATTTGGTAGGATTTTTTAATGGTAAACATACTATCTAGTAAAATTTTCGACTGCGTTAGCGTGGCAGTCAACGTGTTAAGGTCACATGCACCTTGTAGGTTATTAGTGACCATGGTTAAGGTACTTAGTAAAGCCGATCGTATCTAGAACATCGTTTGATGTGAGTCACTTTTCTACAGGTGTCTGCTTCTCGTAAGATAATGAATTCGGTAAATTATATTGCATCCTCTTCATTCTGTATTTGGGGCAAGTTATCAAGATGTGCTCGATAGTGTTTTGTGTGTCACAGGTATCGCAGTTATTTGGGACTGTTTTTGTGATAAGGTATGAATGTGTCCAACTTGTGTATCCTGTTTTTAACCGTGTTATTATTATTTGATCCTTTTTGTTAAATAGTAACGTCGAGCTGGTTCCTTTGATATTATCGCGAACTTTATGTACCTTGGTTGGGCTACCATTTCTCCGTTCCACGTTTTCATGGAAATTTGAAAATGTCAAAATATGCGAATTTCGAAATTTGAGAATATGTGAACTTAGAGATTGTGAAATTTAGAAATTTGAGAATACGTGATTTTCGACATGTGGGAATTTGTGAACTTAGAAATTTTTAAATGTGTGAATTGGGTAATTTGGAAATGTGAAAATATGTAAAGTTGGAAATTGTGAAATTGTGAAATTTCGAAATGTAGAAATTTGTGAACTTAGAAATGTAGAAATTTGAAAATGTCTGAATTGAGCAATTTGGAAATGTGAATTTATGTAATATTAGAAATTGTGATATTTCGAAATGTGCAAATTTGTGAATTTTGAAATTTAGAAACCTGAAAACACGTGAATTTATAAATCTTGTAATCTGTTAATTTCAGAATTGAAAGATTTAGAAATTTTTAATCTTCAAGACATCTAGAAATTTGTGAAATAAAAGAAATTGCGTAATCGTGAGAATCAGTAATCGACGAACTTAAAAGTTAAAAGATGTTGAAATTTGAGGAAAAATTTGGAAAATTTGGGAGATGAGGGTACATTAGGACATCCGATAAAGCGGAGAAAGTTTGTCGATCGAAACGGCCATAAATCTGAAAAGGTTCCTAAGAATGCAATATTTCAATCGTCGAAGTAGAATAGCCTCTGAAGGAGAACTGGAAACGAAACTGGCGCAGAATTTCTACACGAGCGCTCGTACGAAGAAATAAATCCTTCACGTCGAATGATCGCTCGTTAACGACGGAACAATAGTTATCGATGATTCGATGCGTTCGTTCGTTTCATTAACTTCATTTTTTTTATTCGATATCGAACGCGAATCTGCAACGAGTCACGATCGGGTCAAACGAGATTTCGTTTCGTGCAGGTCGACGGATTTATTTCTCGTCTCGTGTTCGCACGGTACAACAACAAAAAAAAAAAAAAAAAGGAAAAAGAGAAAGCGAGATAGGCTTTTTTGGGCACGGGAATCGAATAAAAAAAACGTGGAGTAAAAATAGAAATAAAATACAAGGTTGAACGAGGAAATATTTCGAGCAATCTGGACCGCGTTATCGCGTCCTCGACGATTTGCATTTGTATCGCTGCATATTTATCGGTCACCTCTTCGCACGTATTTTTGAAATTAATTAACGCCACGCCCTCGCAATTTATCTCGGATGTATCCTCGCATTTGCATCGAACCACTTATCAGACTATTCTGGTTTCTTTTTATTTCACGAGGAAAACGCGAGATAAGCTTGTATCTCACGTGAGTACCTGTGTTCGTGTTAATTACACGATGTTTTATAACCGCGTAATCTAGATCAATTTGCTACCACTGTTTCTTTACAGTATATAGATATTTCATGCAACTTTGTATCTGAAGGGATTATTATATCGAAACTTTTAAGATAGCAGATTCCTATAGTTGAAAATTTTAAAATTTTTTAATGTTGAAATTTTTTTAATTGAATGCTTAAAGTTCCTCGTTCTTAAAATCGTACTTTCTAATTTAAATATTCCTTCATTCTCAAATTATCGTATTTCCTAATTTAAATATTTCCAAATTCTCAAATATTAAATTTTCCAAGGTCATAATTCTCAAATCTCCAAATTATAAATTCTAGAATACCCGAATTTTCAGATTTCAAATTGTCAAATGATCCAATTTTTAAATTATCAAATTTCCAAATTAAGTTTGTATAAATTCTGGGATCCTAGAATTTTCAAATCCTCCAATATCCTAATCTCTGGTACTCCATACTCACAAATTTTCCGACTCTGAAAAGTGTCCTGAACTTTCCGAATCCTCGAATTCCAAAATTTCCAAATTTCCAAATTTTCGAGTTAAAAAAATTCCAAATCTTCGAATTCCAAAATTTCCAAATTTCCAAATCTTCGAATTCCAAAATTTCCAAATTTCCAAATCTTCGAATTCCAAAATTTCCAAATCTTCGAATTCCAAAATTTCCAAATTTTCAAATCTTCGAATTCCAAAATTTCCAAATTTCCAAATCTTCGAATTCCAAGTTTTTCAAATTTCCAAATCTTCCAGTACCAAAGTTTCCAAATTTTCGAATTCCAGATCTTCCATATCCCCGAATTCCAAATGTCCCAAATCTTCGAATTGCAACATTTCCAACTCCCCGAATCCTCCGCGTTCCCGGTCACTCGTAAATTCCCAAAGTCGAAAAACCCTGTATTTTCGAATATCGAGATTCCAAAATCCCACGTTCTGGAAATTCCGAAACATAGCGAAGAGACCCGATAGGAAAGATGGGAAACTTTGCGGTGTCGCAGAAAAATGCGAGCCGATGTGGCCGAATGTAGGTCGGGTCGGGTACAGACTCGCTGTTTATCCTAGAGATCCTGTTAATCCGCTCGGTAATCCTTTCTCCGAAGTTCGCTTTTAATAGCCGTTAAATCCCTGGCAAGTGTCGTAATCCGTGATTCGTTCTCACGCGTCGCGAAACGTGGGCATCATCCACTGACTCGATGCATGACCCCCGTAATCGTCGTCATCCACCTAACAAAGAACGTAGCTCGTTCGATCCACGCGTTTTCAATTGTTGATTTTCGTTGTTCGCTAGCTGCCCGATTAGCCGCGTTGTTATGTACCTGCTTATGTACTTTACCTTCTGCACATCCGTTGCACAATGTCCACACCCTGTTGCGCGTTTAAATATGCAGCCTCGACGAGATGCCTCGCGTATTATTGCGCCTCCTTTATTCAAAATGGCTTCCACTCCTGCGATCGCGCGTTTCAGATCAAATAATGTATTTTCTGCGAACGGGATTCCTTTCTTTTTTTTTAATGTTTTCCTCGATCTTTTTTTTCTTTCGAACACGGTCGTGTCTGCCTCGATTAACGCGTTCGTGACCGGTGACGTGAATTTCTGAATTCTATTCTTGTCGCTGACGCGAATTCGCATCGTTTTAAATTCGTAATTGAGAATTTAGAATTTCAATGGATCGAGGGAATCGAGAAATTTAGGGGTTAGAAAGTTTGGAAACGTGGAAATTAGGGTGTTCAGAGGTTGAAGGGTTTGGAAATTTGTGAGTCGAGAAATTTGGGAATGTGAAAATACGCGAATTTAGAAATTGAGAAATTTTTGAATTTGAAAACATGTGAATTTAGAAATGTGGAAATTTGTGAATTTAGTAAATTTTGAAATTTGTGGAACTTGGAAGCGTAGAAATACGTGAATTTAGAAATTGAGAAATTTGAATATTTGTGAATTGAGAAACTTGGAAGTGTAGAAATACGTGAATTTAGAAGTTGAGAAATTTTGAAATTCGAAAGCATGTAAATTTAGAAATGCGGAAGTTTGTGATTTTAGAAACTAGAAAAGATGTGAATTGAGAAACTCGGAAGCGTAGAAATACGTGAATTTAGAAATTCGAAGACATGTGAATTTAGAAATGTGGAAATTTGTGAAACTATATAAATTGAGAGATTTAGAAGTTTCTCAATCTCTTGGTTTAAAAAGAAGCTGCGTATCGTACGTGTCTGGTACGTTGGCAGATTATATTGATCATATTGATACGCGTGCCAACTTGTAACGCGCGTGGAGTACGTATAAAAGGATAGAAACGAATGAGCGAATTTCTCCGGAGTTTGAAACGCAGTTAACTCCGGTCCTTAGGGAGGGATGCACTCTGTCGAAGTTTTCTTGAAAGCATATTACGGTACTAAAATTAATGTTACATTTCGCTGAAGAGATTCGAATGAATACTAAAACGACGCTGTATATACTTCCAAGCGTACTTACTTAATATTTGATAAGCAACAAATGAAATATGGTACGTCTGTGCCATATAAAATTGTACTTTTCTCGTGGTACTTCGGTAAAATTGCGTTTTTCGTGAATCTAAGGAAAGGAGTTAGGTTTTCGTTATTTGGCCGTTACGAGAGGATCACGGCATGAAAACGGTTGGAAAATGTTGCCTTAGATTTTAATTATCTTGGTAATAATTCTGGCGATATTACTTTACGAAACTTGCTTCTCCTTTTTCTGATTTTATCCTGACGAGAAATGAATTCTCTTTATCGCTTTTGTGTTGCTTTATCTCTTCTTACGGTAATAACGAATCAGCCAATTTTTCTGCTACTATGCTGCAATATTAGTACAGTCTGTTACATTATTTCTGTAATACTTCACTATACTATTATATTATTATTTCACTATTGCAAGATACCACTTTATTACTTTTCTAATATTTCATTATACTTCTGTATTATTTTTCTACTACTTTATTATTCTTATCATCTTCTTATTTCACTATTGCACTTAGGAGAATATTTTTCTTCGCATTTTTTTACTAAAATATCGCATTAAACGTGTTTATGTACAGAAAGATGGGAGATGCGACGTATTATTCTACTGTTTCATTATTGTTAACATCGTATTATTTTCACTATTCTATTTAGAACATTTTTCTTCGCATTTTTTTTTACTAAAATATTGTATTAAATGGGTTTGTGTATAGGAAGACACAAGAGTTGATGCGAAAGCTTAACAACAATATCAGCTACGTTTGATTGTGAATTTCAAACGTTCAGTGATATCGTCTTGCGGCATCGGCTTTCCAATATCGAGAAAATGCACGATAGAGATTCGCCTGAAACGCTCCATTCATTGTGATCTCGAATGCTGCAGAATCAGTGTTCGATAGGATCTTAGCCCCTCTTGCAATAAGGGAGAATATTTTCTCAGGTAAGGAGAGGCCAATAAACTCACCGTCGTAAGAGGGCCTTGATAATGTAAAAGAGCTCTGGGGACAATCGCGAATTATCTCCTCGTATATTTCGTGAATATTGCCAGCAATAAAAAACTGAGTCTCTGATAAACTACTTTCTTTAACACTTTGACTACTATGTCACCCATACATGGGTGTTGCTCGAATTTGACAACGATGTTATTCAAAATTTGTTCGCTTTTCTAATTGAAAATACCGGCATTAGTTACTTGAAAATATAGTAAAAATGAATATAACAATGTATTATGAAAATATTTAGTAAGATCTGTTAAAAATGAAAATACCATCTAATACAATATCCACCTGCTTCCGTGTGGTAATGATATAGTTAGTTACATATTTTTTACCCGATTGCATTCATCTTTGTACGAAAGTAAGAGACATTACTACCTCGAGTTTTAATGTTATAAATAACTCTGTCAGAACAAACGCGAAGATCACGAATTTTTATTTCTTTTATCGGGATTTATATTTGAACTTTCTTTATTTGATAATCAAATAATCGTTTATTTTGACAAGCTCCGATATCGTCACGTTATTTTGTATCTTTTACATTTCGAATGGAACGTTTCTAGGATAAGAGATAGAGAATGAATTTAGATCAAAGGTAGCGAACACGCTTGCGATAGGTTTTCTTATTTGCTTAAAGGAGGCACAATCATCTCTGTGAACAAAGGGGATGAAAGGATCGAAAAACATCGTGAACGTAACTAGAATCGGGGATCATTCCAAGAAATCTTTCTACGAATGGGGGTGGTTTTTTTTTCTGTGCTCGATAAGGGTTGGATTCGGAGAACCTCCCGTGTAATTTTGTTGCCATAAGTCGGCACACGGAAAAACATACGTTGTTCAGTTTCTTGCCATTTCTTTTATTTCGATTATACATACTTCAGAAATCATCAAATTATTTTAATTAGTTATATATTGACAATGATAAAATTATTATAATTAGTTACACATATATTGAAAATAATAAAATTATTTTAATTACTTATATGTATATAGAAAATGATACAATTATTTTAATTCGGTTATACATGAAAAAAATACAATTATTGTAATTCGGTTATATATTGAAAACAATACAACTATTTTAAATTGGTTATACATATGGTTTAACATATGTATATTAAAAGCAATACGATTATTTTAACGCACGTTCATATTTGAAATAATACAATTACTCCATTTGACAATTTTTGCACGAATTATTATTTCGTATTATTAACAGTTGAAAATTTAACACACTGTGGCAGTTGAAAGTTTTATTAGATAGTATTTTTATGACTAATAAATCTTGCCAAATATGTTCATAATATTTTGCTTTATTCATTATTCACGGATCCAAGTAATTAATGCGAGTGTTTCCAATTAGGTAAACGAACAAATTCATACTAAATAGATGATTGATTCATATGGAAATTTAAGCTTCACCGATACACGGATGACGTCGCAGTCAAAGTGTTAAATTTTGAATTACCGCCAGTGAATTCAGTTTATAATCCAAAAGCATAAACCACATTTATTTAAAACTTCGAAGCACACCCCATAGTCATCGTCAGACAACTTGACGTTCTACAAATTTCTCATTTCCACCGAAAAAGTCGATTAACATTGTTTTCTTGAAATCATGTATTGACAATATTGGCAATGAATAATAAAAATATGATTATTTCAAAGAAGTTGATACTTTTTAACCAGAAAGTTTGACAGTTGCTATTTGCTAATGGCATAAATTCTTACGACCGCAAAGGGTTAATTTTGAAATTATTGAACAATAATTGAATATTACACATTAGGTAATTTTAGCGTTAAAAGAACCATGACGCGTTCCCGTTCGAATGCGTCGAAAATAACCCCCGAAATGCTTGTGTCTCAATCGATTGTTCGGTATGGTTAGCGCAAAATGGTCGATGCAACCGATTGAAGGGCCACTAAGCCGAAAAAGAGAAATTAACGGAGCCGCGCGGTGGGTTGTTAAATTTCCGCAAGAAAGAAAATAACGACCGTCGATGTTTTTCCTTTTTCTCTCCCCGATTTTTTTCTCTCTTTTTTTTTTTTAAAGACTCGTGAGGTTAGGGTGGTAGCCGTTTGAAGGGGTCGTGTCGCGTGACAGAACGGTGCGTAAAAGGGGCATAGAGGAGCCCAGCTTGCTCATTAGAGAATATAATCCAGCGATAAAATTGTAACGTGGGCGACACGTCTACGAAGCCAGAATGTGATAAGTGTGCTTTCCTCCTCGTCGAGGTTATGTCGTCGTCGTCGTTATTTTCTCGCGATATCGTGGCCATATAGGCTCGCACGCACCTGCGAATATCTTGGACACCCACGTTGTTGTAAAAAATATCCCTGGACCGCGTTTCCGTCCTTGCCTCATCTTTTTACGGATCGAGATTCGTCGGGTAATCTCGTTTACGAGCACGCGACGGGGACATTTCATGTGTATTTGCGTGCGTCGCGTGATTAACACTAAACCTACCAAAATGGTCAAAATGACCATTTAACAAGTTTCTGATTTTAAGTTACAAAGTATGCTAATGTAGTTTCTTTGAAAATTCTGTTGATTTTCATCGAGATGAAAAATCAGTGTGTACATTAACTCGTATTTCATCGATCGTTTATTTGTTTCTCAACTTCACTTCTTATTTCAAAATAAACGTGTATTATACGCTGCTAGGTTTAGTGGTAAACGAAGCTGTGCATTCTGTGTATCATATATCGATTTATAGGGGAAAATTGCCAATATCGTACTGGTCTCCTAAATCGTGCAACATTCAAATCTCGTTGAATGCAGAGTCCATGTAACGGCAGCGTTTATAAGTTGCAACGTAAATATTTCAGCAAAAGTGTGATGAATTCGTGCGAAGTTATTATATCTCCACTATTAATTATCACTATTAGCTGTTTCATTATGTTTATACATCGTATGTACAACATTATAAGTTTGGTTAAAAAATACATATTCTAAATAGTTGTATTAAGCAAAATGGTGAGTATGAGTCACCTTTCGAGTGCAAAGGGTTAATCGTGCTGGTCAGGTTGAGACTTTGTATAACGAAAACCCTGTGTAAATGCTTTCTCTCAAATAGCGTTCACATAATTTTGACTCACCCCGTAATTGTTCTATTAGACCAAATGCCCATGCAAGGACATATTACCGGGAGACTGCAAAATCTTTGCCATTTATTCGCTTTCGACGAATCACGATAACTTCGTGGTATATTATTTCGTGAATCCTCAACGAACTTAAAAAAAAGGGCAATCCATAATTTTGGTGGTATACGCGTCATTGTCATTTTCGCTCGTAAATTACGCGAAATGATGCATCCTCGAAGGATGGAATGTGTGCTGCGAAAATCGATGAGAATGCAAGCGTATACTCGTCGTCCACCGTATGACGTGGATGCATACGTATTATACATACGTAACACACGTACGAATAGAGGCGGACGCGAGATTATTGAATTATCAGGAATTTGGGTCACGTTCACCGGCGGTATCGGAGATTCGTTGTAACGGTGATGATCGATCGCGATCGATTAATTTCGGAAAATAACGGAAAGCAACGGACGGCTGTCGGAACACGAAATTATTCGGCGGCTCGTAAATCGATTCGACACGTCGAGATGTGGCAACGGCAGGGGTGGTCTTCGCGAAATTTTCAAACGTTGCCGTGCACCGGGAACGTTTTATTGCGGAGACACAAGAATAAAATTGGTTTTTCTATCTTATCACGAACGAGCGAACGCATAAAGTCGCTTCTCGTCGCTCGTGGTCGTAAAAAGTTTATCTCGTTCCGAGGGGTTATAAGCTTTTCATAACTTCGAACGGGGCGAACAATTTCGCCGATCGATGTATCGACAATCGGATTAACAATCTTTTAATTTATGTTGTGTTTATATTGAGCAAACCTTCGGCGGAGGACAGATATTGTGTAGTATACGTAAGGAATCCTTTCGTATAAGGAGTGGATGGATGTGAAAAAGGTTACAATGTGGTCATGGTGTGAAGCATTGAAAGAATATGTACTTTTTTATAATACTATTTAATAGTTCATTGTGGTTAAGGATACGTTATAAATTTCTAGAGCAGTTGATCGAAAGGTCTAAATTTTTTAATCGTTAGAAGCGAATTTTTTAATTTTCGAATTATCAAGTATTATTTGTAAATTTTTAAATTATAAAATTTGAAGATATAGATATACAATTTTAAATACTGCACATATACAAATTTCAAGTACTTAATATATACAAATTTCAAGAATAGTGCATGTACACAAATTTTAAATACTGTATATGTATAAATTTTAAATTCCTACGTGTATGCTTTTAAAAACCTTGACTAAAAAATTCGAGATTTTGAAATTTTTGAAATCCCACAAATCCTCAAATTCCAAAATTTCCTAATTCTTAATATGTCACATTCGTAGATACTAAAATTTCTCAAATATTTTTTATGACACCCCTTTGAGTATATAAAGTCATGCCAATATTAATGAATAATTCAATATGTATTAACATATAACATAATGTCTATACAACATAGTGAGCAATATTTAAAATTTAATGGCTAGATTGTTGTTGTTCGTCCATAATAATACCATTAAAGCGATGCCCGTTTTTTGATAGAACCACGCGTAAGTCATCGGATGCCTTTAAATTTAGGATGTTGCTGTTTACACATACAATATGTATACACAATTGGCTATTTATATATACAGTATGTATACAAATACGCGCCGCCAAAATCACACATTCAGCTGAAACATCATACGAGTGTCGTCTGCCGTGCAATAACATTCTTCGAAAAGTTTAATTACCCTCTCTATCGAATTAATATCCTGCTTCAGTGTCGCATTAAAATTATAAGACGACCAATAAATTGTTAAATAAAGCATCGCGCGTAATGAGTTAACATCACGAGACAAAGGCCGGAAAGAAACAAAGGATACAAAAGGGATTTGTTAAAATTCAGCCGTGGTTGATCCAAAATGAAATTCCCAACGCAATCGACAAGAGTGGGCGGCTTCGTCGGAAGGTTTGTAACATCGTCAAACGGCTCCTGCACCCTCCTCCTTCGTGTTTCACCCTTTCGGCTAACAACCCCCCTTGAAAGAGAGTACGTTTCGTTGAACGGAAGTCGTGGCCGAAAGGAACCGCGAAACTTCTTTCTGTCCGTTGCATCCTGAATCATCGTGGCTCGGGGCTGTTCCGCGAAGAAGAAACCAGGGGAGAATCTCGGGGCGGTTTTCATCGACCGTGGTCGAGTACACAACCCCCCGGGCGCATTTTTATCCCCCCACCCCCTTCTCCAATTTTCTCCTTTTACCGGGACTCGATCTGCTTGGTTCCTCCAGTTCGTTTCTTTTTCCCTTTTCCCCGGTTGTCATTGGCCGCACCACCAGAAAAGAAGCAACGCCGGATAATGGTGGCGCTAGGGGTTGTTGGACGGAACGGGCTGAAAGAGAGAGAGAGGGGGTTGGTGTTGGATAGTAAAATATTGGCCAGACCGACGGGCGCCACCAACGACTTTTTCATCGGACGACGACGAGGATGTTCGATTCTTTTCGTCTCCTTTTTTCCGCCCCCTCTGTTTCCGCCACCCCGTCCCGCCGTCTTCCTGTTTCTTCGACGTCCCCTTCGCGCGCGTTCTCCCGACGTGACTTCAAAACTTTCCGATCTCGCTTTTCTTTCCTTTACGCGTGTCTTCTTCGGATGATGGAACGCGAAGGGTGGTTGTTCGGTCTCGGGCAAAGGGAAATACAAATATGGTCACGGGGGTTCGTCGTTACTGGGTTATAGGGTGATTTCTTTTTGTTTCGTTGGGGGGCTTTCGAGCGATACGGCGGTGGATCATCGATTTGTCCGTTGACGGAGATTGAAGGAGTCTGATTTTTCCTTTGTCGTGTCGGGGTTGTTTCGACCCTTCGAAGATGGACGCGGACCTTTCGATATATCGTCGAGACGTTTTTTTGTCTCTTTATTGATTAGTTTCTTTTAGCGTCTGACCGCTAATGGCGTGTTAGGGTGGTGGTATAGAGAAATAATGAAACGGGGCAGAAAAATTATTTGGCCGTTACAAGAGCAAAATAGAACAAGAAATAAATCTTAAGCACTTAACCCTTTGTCGTACCATTTATTTGTCGGGTGCGTCAGACGAAAGTAACTCTTCATAGCTATAATATTGAAACGAACTAAGGCAATTAAAATGTTGCATTTTATATTCAGCGATACTTGATTACGCTAATTATAATTGAACCTGAACTTCCAGTTGAGAAATATCTAAAATTTGAGTAAAGTTTGTTACACGCGTCAACCCAAAAGTGTTACTTTTTCACATTTCTCTTTATATTTTTTTGTAAAATTTATAACAGGATCATTTGTTCTGTGTTCGTCACGTACATTCGTCATTGTTTGATTTTAATAATTTTAATAAGTTTAATTGAGAAACAAAATTCAGCAGTTAACTGGATAAATACTTAATGCTTGAAAGAGTAAAACATTAATATTGTTCGAGACAAAGAGACCGAATGATCAATAACAAAATCGTATAACCAATGAAAAGACCGTCCCTTTCAAAGACAGCCTTCGTAAAACCCTTTTCTCCTTCGTTGTCCCATCGCGATCATGTTCTTTATCACTTTCAATCAATTAATGTCGTATCATCGATCGAAGGGCGAAAATTCATTCTCGACGACCATTCGAGGTAAATGAATTCCTTTTGTCGCGATTTCGAAGCATGCAAATTACCAGGCACCATAATACAATGATACCATCGCAACCGACGTACAGCAAGAGTTTCCACGAACTTTTCGTATTACCCGCACGTTTTATTACCTACAACCTATTAGTTGTTTCATCCGAGCATTAAACGAAGTTACAACGCACGCTCGCGCGAGAAGTTACGGGATACATAGCATGTAAAATTCAAATTCATCGCCGTGCATAAAATGTTAATATTTTTCGGAAAAGCCTTTGAGCCCGTGGAAACACACGGCCAGGCAGCGCACGAGTGAAAATTTAATTCGTGCGTCGTTCAGTTTCGAAATATCCTGATGAATTTCATTTCTCTCGGTTGCTCGTCAAACATTCTATTCAGCCGACCGGCAATTCAACGGGCGACAAATTTGCTTCTTTCCATTTATTTTCCGAGTATTTCCGCGGCAAAGTGCCGTGAAATTTTCACCACCGTCTCGCGCTGGCAGAATTGATTCACGTTCCGCGCCAACGGGGATCCATATTGAAATAAAAGATTCAATGTTGTCGGCTAAGATCGGACATCGCGTGAAATTCGGTGGTTTAGTTTGTTGGCCTTCGATCGTTCGCGAATATGCGAAACATTTCGTTTGAGACCCTCTGCGACGACTGCGAAAACCGAAGCAAGAAACGGGTGTTCGCCATTTTTGTTTTCGTGAATGTGTTTTGCGCCGTGGTTTCAGTCGGGTTGTTTACGGAAACGACTCATTTGAATTGCGCAATCTTGGTGTTCCATCATTCGACCATGCGGGGGACCTTTTGTCGGTCGATTGTTGTTACGTTGATTTCAGGTTGTTGTTTAGTAAAAGGCAGGTTTTTGGGTGTCGATATTCGCGAGGTGTCAGGTTTTTAGATATTTAACCCTTTGCACTCTATTGGTAGCAGATAGCAACTCTCAAACTCCTTAATTCAAAAGGTTGATGAACTCTTTTGAAGTTATTATCTCTTCACTATTAATTTCCACTATTACCTGTTTCATTATGATTTATATAACAAATACCTTTTCCAAATTGGTACGTTAATCAAAGTGGCGAGTGCGAGTCACCCTTCGAGTGTAAAGGATTCAACCTTTAGGTTTCCATGTTCTCAAATTCTCATATATTCTAATTTTTTAGCCATAACATTTTGAAATTTCCAAATGACCAAATCCTTGAGCGTTGTTTCGCGGCGTTGACGCGACAAGTTCGGCGCATAAATCATCTTATAAAAATAATCGTGAAAATTGCAAGGTATGCAATTTTGTCGCCATTACAAACGTCGCATAGAACCGCGATACCATAAAAGTGGTTACGTAAGAAGATTATTATTCGGAGCGAGCGTTACGAAAGAGATATTTGATCAAAGCCGATTAAGAGCTAGTCGTGCAATTTTATGCTGTGCAATAAAGCACAGCTTTCGAGGTACAGGTTTTCCTCGAAGGGTCAATGTTTGTTGCCCATTCTACACGGGTAGAACGGATCGTAGATAGAAGGGAAAACTGGGTGAATCCCGGTATCCAGAAAACCCTCGTGTCTCGAGTATATTATACCCCTAACGGGTTTCCCGATTCTACTCGAATCTAGCCATTTTGAATCGGCAAAACGATTAGTTCGGTGCTTTTTAGAATTCAGGAGTTCAATTATTACCTTCATTCGGTTCAGTGCATCAGTCAGATAAGCTTTTAGTTCGGTATAATGCAGTTCAGTTAATTACTTCAACACGAATTACAGGTTGCAATTAATATTCACGACACACACATTTAAACAATACATACCACACGCTCATAATTTAAAACAGTATCCCACAAATACTGTAGGAGCCCGAGAGCGAGGTGCATGAGTAACAAACAAAATATATTTGTTCACGACCACTGACAACTGTTACTCGTGCCTACACTCCCGCCTTTGAGTGCGCGCAATTCTCGCGCTTTGATTGGTCAGCGTTTTTCTTTAATCATTCAAAAATGAAGCCTCATCCGATATTTTGGCAAAAGAAAAAATTGTTCAGAATAGCACCATCTATCACCCCTTCCCGGCTCCTACAGTATTTGTCGGTCACCCTGTATAGTTTAACACTAAACCTACCGGTGTATAATGCAGCTTTATTTTGAAATTAAAAGTGTAGCTGAAAAATGAATAAACGAACAATGAAACATGAATTAATGTACACAGTAGTTCCTTATCTTATGAAAATCAACATGAATTTCAAAATAGCCACCTTTACATACTTTCTAACTTCAAATTTCAAACTCGTTAAATGGTCATTTTGACCGGTTTGGTTAGCTTTAGTGTTAACAAGAGAAAAAAGTCGTGAGTTCTTCTTTTCCCAATATCAATTGTATCCAATTTTAATAATTTTCGGAGTCTTAGACACGTTGCTATTCGGCGAAGAAATCTGATTGAAGCATAGTAAAGAAACAATATTTCTCGAATAATACTTGGAACACAGAATCTTCCTTGTGTCCCGCGTCAGATTCCAACGAATCATCGCAATAATTTACGGTAACCCGGTCATAAATTCCGGCTACTTGATCGAAATATAATCCGGAACAATTCCGGGGCGGGTTATTTGTCAAGATTATACATCCGTGGATGAAAATCGTAATTTTTGGTAGATTCCGCGAATCCCAAGTGCAAAGTAGAGTACCTGAGCTGGCGGTTCCCAAGCATCGTGGCGATATTTCATACCAGTGTTCCGTATATAATTAATGGAAGCTTCTTCCGCTTCCATGGCCAATTTCGTTGCCCTCGAACGCCATTAACTTCGTCTATTTCGCGTGTTGCTTACGTAAACGATCGTATTGTGTCGCGTTCATTTACCGTTCACGATTCTCGGTTATTACCCGTTCTCGTGAATTATAAACAATCGTACAGTGCATCGTGCCATTTACCGTGTCGTAAAACTGCTCACCCTTTACTATTCTACTCGGCTGTATGCAAATGCCTTTCGATCATTATTTCAACATTTTATTTCGTTCATTCGATTTATTTTATCTTCGTTCTGTTTACGCACCTGGGTTGTACGCGATATCCTTACGATTTTTCGAATGCCAGACTTTTCCGATTTTGTTTCACGACAGCGTACGAATAATTTTATTGTTACGCGTTGTTTTGTTCTTTCAATACTTTACATGTATATTGGAGCAATGTGTTTCGATTTGCTGTATACAGGGTGGTTGGTAACTGGTGGTACTTTTTTTTTCATGTAGAATCACCCCCTTTTCGCTTGTACTTTTTTTTCATGTAGAATCACCCCCTTTTCGCTTGTACCACCAGTTACCAACCACCCTGTATAAGGGCGTTGTATTTGGGCGTGTTACGTACTTATGTACACCGCATTAGGTTCACATGTCAACTTGTCAGAAAGCAGCACGATGAAACTGAGAATGAGTTTTTCCTTAATAATTTAAAAATGAAGCGTCATCCGACATGTTTGCAAAAGAAAGGGACGTTCAGAATGACCCTGCCTACCGCACATTTTCGGCTACTTCACCATTTTTGGGACACCCTGTATATCGAGAAACAACGTATCGAAGAAAGATGGTAAACTTCGCACGATTCGCGACGCCATCAGCATAGGAATCATTATCGCGATACTGGTTGCAGTTAGAGCATAGTTAGAAGGAATCGGACGAGGCGAAGGCATAAAAGAAACGTCTTTTATTTGCAACACGATCCTCGAGTGGCAAACTGCTCGTCTTTGTGGCCGCGGGGCAAAGAAACTCGCAAGAACCGAGTTAACTTCGTATTCGTCGCGGAGCAGGACGAGCATTATAACGTCGTCAACGAGGAAGTTTTCGCGGGTTCGTGGTCGTGGAAACGGCGAAAAAACGCAGCAACTTTCCGCATACATTTCCGCGGGCTCGTACCCGCCGCCTCCGCGGCTTTACCTAATTTTTACCCAATTATACGCGGACAAAAAAGCGGCTATAGAACGTCTGGTCGATGGGGGGCGGGGGTTTTGGGCAGGCAGGCATGTTCGAGGGGCAACCGGGGGATAATTGTCCTCGTTGGCTCATTAATTCTTCGACACCCGCGTGTATCCTCGAGCCTCTCGTTAATTTCTCCTTCATTAGTTTGGCCGCGTTTAATTCCAGCCTTCGATCGATCGGGCCTCAATAATTGGAGGCGAGTCGGCGGAATCGCGAAACGAGCATCGGCCATCGTAAGAATACTAACAATAATAATAGTAACATTATTGTTAGCGACGATTGTTTTGCCGAAGCATTTCCCTTATAAGATAAATACGAAAGAGATTTTGTTACCTCGCTCCATGTTTTCTGCAGAAGAAATGTCTGCTCTATCGCGTACCATGAAGTAAATTAGAAAATATCAGCATAAATTGTTGCGCTTTTGGTGTCCATCTTACTTCGATCATTACTTAAACATATTTTAATGTTCGCAATGTCATAACAATCCATATAGTTTCATTCGGGAAAGTTCAAAGATTTTTTCTTTCTACAAAAAGCCGCCGAATAATTGCTACGGTAAAAGCACGAAACATCTCCAAAGTTGAAAATTTGCAATTATCTTCAACATTAATTTTGTCAAAAACTGTACGACCCAGAGAGAAACGGATTTCAGATTCGGCTCGCAAAAATCTGCAAGAATTCCATAATCGGGGTTACATGTTCAGAAAAAAAGTAAAAATTTCTGTGCAGTGTAATTGTCGGCACAAACCATCTCCAATGTTGAAAATTTGCAATTTTCTTTAATATTACTTTCTTCAAAAACTGTACGAATCAGTGTTCAGAAAACGGGTAAAAAATTTGTTGTACAGCGCTATTGTCGGCGAATCGATGGATTCGCGAAACGAGCATCGGGCATCGAATGCTTCACAGGCCGTTGCTGATTTATTAATCTCGAGATAAGAAAATAGACGAACCGTGGCCGCTACCGAACGATTAATCAACTCGTTCGAGAATCGTTGGTTGTTTTTCGTCGGCGACCACCCGTGGCTCCGTTATCTGGAGCCGCTTTTCCATCGGCGACTCTCGGACATTCTAAAACTTTTGCTCAAACTTGAACGCGAATAACTGTACCTCTCTTATGGTAATGCGCTTCGCGGTCGATACGATCTAACAGTTGTGAAGTTCGATTTTGTTGTACACGGCCGGGAGTACAAATCTGGCATCGATTGAAGGAAATACGCCAACCGAGCGGGAATCGGCGTTTGATTCGTTCATTTTTATGGATTTCTCGAGATTTTATATTTCGGGAACGGGTCGAGTATTTGGTTCACAGAAATTTGGGGACTTTGGAATTTGGAGATTCACGTATGTACGAATCTGGGGATTGGCTAATCTATCAACGGGGAAATAGGAATTCGTGCATTTAGAAATGTCGGAATTTAGGAACTTCGAGATATAGAAATTAGGGGGTTTAGGAATTTCGGAATATACAAATTTGGGGATTCAGGAATTTTGAGATATAGAAATTCGGTGATCTAGGGATTTCGGGGTTTTCTAGTTTGAAGATTCAGGGATTTTGGGATATGGGAATGTGGAATCTAGAGATTTCGAGATTTCGAGATTTCGAAATTTGGAGATTTAGAGATATCGGGGTTTAGAAATTTCGGGATAAAAAAATTTGATGATCTAGAATTTTCGAGATATGGAAATTTGGGGATCTAGGAATTTTGAGATATAGAAATTCGGCGATCTGGGGATTTCAAGGTTTTCCACTTTGAAGATTCAAGAATTTCGGGGTCTAGGGTTTTCGGGATATAGAAATTTGGAGCGTTTAGCAATTTGGGGATATAGAAAATTGGGGTTTCAGAAATTTCGAAACATAGAAATTTGGGGATGTAGGGAATCCGGGATATGAAGATTCAGGAAGTTTGAAATTTTGGGGATTTCGAAATTTATAGATTTTCAGACGCAAAAACTTAGGATTTTCGGAATTCGAAAATCTAGGATTTTAGGAACAGAAATTTTGAAATTTCTGCGTAGAAGTCTAAGAAACAGGAGAGTCGTGGATTTCAGAATCTGACAATTCAACAAGTCTCGAACCTCGAACATTTAGAAATTCGCAAATACATCTATTTCGAATTTCGAAAACTTTACAAATTCAGCCAGTCTGCTCGAGTGTACTATTGGACTCTGTACTATTTACATTTGCCGGTTGCATACGTTTATCTATCGCATATATCGGCAAAGTATAAATACATATATCGCATAATCTATGGACTGGGGCTCTGCGTACATACATCGTGGACAGATGTGATCTTTGATTGACGGGTATAATATATGACACCGCGATATATCTTATACGCATAAATATCAGCAGCTCTCGTCGTTTCATGTTTAAATGAAAAATCGTTCTTCTCGACGCGATCTGAAAACGGAAGAGGAACACACGCTCGGTTCGAATCAGTTCCAGCGTCACGCGCGTTGAACTTACGAAGTGTCAGGCGTAGAGAACACTGTCAAAACAAACGATGACAACCAGCGTGTCCCGTAAATGTATATTATACGTTTCGTTGTTACGCTATCGTGCATAAATTATGCAAACGAGATCCCGTGTACCCCAGACACGGAGAACGTGCGAAGCCCGAGCGAGCGTGAACGAAGGACACAGGTAATTTTATTCATTAATCTAATGGGACAAAGCTGTCCTAAGAGTGAGTCACGTGTAATGTAAAGCTAACTTCAATTTAACTCATTAGCTGGTGACTACGGTTACACGGAAACGTGGGTGGTGTCAAAGAAACTGAAACGTTTTGAAAACATCGAGCACCCAGGCGCGTGTATGTAATCCCGACAACATAACGCGATTGCAATAATCGCGTGAACTTTTGGAGAGTTTTGTGCGAGGCTGAATTAACGTTTAAGAATGCACGACGGAATTTGTAAGGGAATAATGTATCAAAAGAGCGGGATGCGGGAAATTAACCCTTTGCGCTCGGAAGGTGACCCATACACGCCATTTTGTTTAACCCTTTGGCCCTCGAGAGGCGATTCACATTCGCTGCTTGTAGCTATTCGATGTAACAATGCATTTGATGCAACAATTTTCTATAAATTACTTTTGACTAAATTTATACGTGACGTTAGAACATAGTGAAACGATATTGGCGATTAATAATAAAGGAAATAATAATTTCAAGAAAGTTTATGAAACTTTTCAACTTGAAAGTTTTACAGTTGCCAACAGTAAAAATGCTTTTGGGTGCAGAAGGTTAATACAGATATTTGGAGCAATTATCTTTTATGTATATCTACAATGTGCACATGTGATGTATCAACATAATGAAACAGCTTTAGTAGCAAATTAGAGAGATAATTTCAAAACAATTCATGAATTTTTTCATTAAAAGAATTTGTTATTATCTGTTACCAGCAAAAATACCTTCGAGTGCAAAGGGTTCATACATCAATTGAATGTCCAAAATTGAACATTCGACATAATTAACACTAAAACTACCGGTGTATAATGCGCAATTATTTTGATGTTAAAAATGAACTTGAAAAAATAAATGAACAAACGACGAAACATAAATGAATACACTTATAGATTCTCTATCTATATATGACAATCAATATAAATATCAAGAAGACCACCTTAACAAATTTTGTCCTTTAAAGTAGCAAATTTGTAGAAGGGTCATTTGACCCTTTTGGTAGTTTTAGTGTTAATGAAAAATAATGGACGCGGCATCTGTTAGCGTAACAAAATGATATTATCGCAACAAGGAGGATCGCAATGAGAGCACGAAGAATCTGAAATTCGTGTAACGTTCTTAATTAGAATCCGTGAAGGGATCGCGTACACGGGAACGATGCAAGGAGGTCAAAGTTTCAATTTCAGCCACCGAAGTCTTCAGGTCGACGTCGTCGCCTCGTTACCGGGGCTCAGTTTCGAACTCGTTCAGCATCCCTTGACACGGTGTGTACCCAGCGCGATTGGCAAACGTTTCCGCTCAAAAGTCGAGCTTCGACGATACAGATTACAGAAGAAAAGCAAATACCGCGTCGAGGGTATTAACGTTGCTGCTTCAGGATTGGATTAAGTTGCTACGATGCGACGTTGTGTTCCCCCTTCCCGACTCCCTTTTTGCTCCCCTTCCTCGATCAACCTGTCCCTTAATTGCGGCCCTCTTTGATACAGGAAATAGCTTTCTTAAAAGATAAGGGCTGGGATGTCGGGACAGATTTGTAGGACATTTATTCGCGTGTCGGTGCTCGAGCTCGATGCAGCCTCGGAAATGAGGAGGATTTAGGTACTCGTAATGTTTCACAGGCGTGTACGTTTTCTTTTTTGTACAGTTATTTTGATTCTAGGGATTATCGCGGTCTTGTGGAGTAGAAGGAGACAATCGTGCAAAGAAAATTTTCTAATATCAGGTTTTTGATTTCTGTGTCTTTATATTTGGTATTTTGCGAGCTCGAAGACGTTGATGTATGAAATTGGGAAATTTGGTACATCCGTCGATTTGGAAATGTGTAAATGCGATACTGTAAAAATGAAAAGATTAGAAATTTGAGAAATTGGGGATTTAAAACATTGAAGACTTATAAATTCACAAGTTCGAAAAGTTGGAAATTTAGAAACCAAAAACTTGGAAATTTGGAAATTTGAAAACTTGGAACTTTTGAAATTTGAAAACATCAAAATTTAGAATATCGAAAACTTTGGAATTCAGAAGGTCGAAAATTTAGAAATTTAGGATTTCAAAAACTTGGAAATTTAAAAATTTGAAAACGTGGAAATTTCGAATTTTGAAAACATAGAAATTCAGAAGGTCGAAAATTTAGAAATTTCGAATTTCGAAAACTTGTAAAATCAGAAGTTCGAAAATTTGAAAATTCGGTAACTTGAAAATGTCAAATTTCGAAAACTTGGAAATTTAGAAATTTGAAAGCATGAAATTTTCAAAATGGATGACTTCGAAAATTCCTAATTTCTGATACGAGATAAATGAAGTTTCCTACATGCATCGTTGTACATTCGCCACTTTATAATTTACATTATACGTCGGTAGTTTTAGTGTTGAGTTTCCACAAAACAATAGTAAGCTTAAAATCTCTATAATCATCCGCGAAAAAAGCTTTGGAAGGAACAACGGTATAAACGAGAAACAGCATCCGGAAGATAGTTTTCAATTAGCAGTAGCATCGATTTGTAATATCACTTTAATGATTATCGAATGGGAACCGCAACGAAAAATCTAATTCGAACTAGAATTGAACATTCACCCGAAAGTTTTTGTACGACGAAATCTGTTTGGCTACGTCCGACCAATTTAAACAGATTCGAAACACGGTCAAACGAGGGCACACAGAAATATCGACCAGAAATCCGTTCGAAAATAAGAGAACTATCAAAAAGAATTTCGAATGTTCGATTTTGCCTGATTGAACTGGGATTTCGAAGTTTTCCCCGAATTTTGTTCGAAAAACCAACGCTACAGTATTATAAAATTTTCGGACTACGAAATTTTCTGTGATGGATTTCTCTTTTACGCAAAATCTGATTATAGATTATTTCGCTAAAAACAGACAAAATCGGTCGCCATTTTATACAGCGATCAGTCAGCCATTTTGTACCAAGAACAACCATGATGCTTTTATGCACACATGTTAACTACTGTTTGATCTTTAGATTGGTTCGTGATAATTGGTATTTTGTAATACTTTTATGTCATAAAATTATATCGGACTTTAACTCGATCGAAATCAATCATTCTCTGTTATAGTCGATGGTCAACCATTTTAATTGTCTCAGTACAATTACAAAGAGGTTTATGTACTCGTTTTAAATGTCCTTCAAGCTTTAAAATGGTGTACATATTATAAATACTATCTGACGATACTCGTATCTCATAAAAATAGCAGCAGGTTTTAAATCAAACAAAATCAGTCATTGCCTGTTACAATCGACGGTCAATCATTTCGTAGCGAAAACATCAACGAAACGTTTACACGGACATTTTGATCGTTCCTCGAGCTTCAAATCGATACGTCATACATGCTATTTTGCGATAATTTTATTCCATTAAACCGCGCCAAGCCGAAAGTCAATCAAAATCAATCATTCGGTGAAATCGACGGTCAAGCATTTTGTATTACGAACAATAACGAAACGTTAACATTTCATTAATCTTTCAAATGAAAATCGATATACGACAAGCGAAATCACATAATAATTTTACATCGTGAAATCACACGGAACAACATCGATGCAACAATCTGATAACATTTGTTATCGTAATAATTCTATTGCATTAGGTTAATCGGAAAGTCCTGTCGAGAAACTGAAACTAGAGTTGTCATTGTTTAATACAGCAATTTTGAATAGGTATTTTTTAACCAATCCTGCAGTGTCGCACATGCGATGCATAAATTTGATGAAATAAATAACAGTGGCAATTAATATTGGAGAGATAATAATCTCAAAAGAATTGGTCAAACTTTACAATCAGAATGTTGTAGTGTTTCTATCTATGAACGTTTCGATACATACGAAGTGTCGAAAAATGGATGTCTAACTTCATAGTCTCCAAAGATGTCTGATTTTTTTGCCGCGGAATTCGCCCACTGTCCGAAAGATAGGAAAAAATTGTCGCAGAAGATGGACAATATTTCGATCAATGTACATTTTGATATCATTTCCTAAATGAACCTTTATGTTTAGAAAAAAACGGACGGAACTTTCCGATTGACCTAATGGCAATAAAAAAAAAAAAAAAAAACTGTACGATACGAGATATTCGTCGTTCTCCTAGGGAACGATTGAAACAAATCGTTACGAAAGGTTGGAGGATATCAGAGAAATGGGGAAAGTCGAGTTTTAATTTCTCCGCGATGGCAGCCAGTGTTTTCCGTTCACGATGGCTCGGTGTTCGCGAGGCGTGCGCGGAAAATCGATACTCTCACGCCACTCCCTGGCAAAATAACCGAGTCGGAATTTCTGGCCGAACCACGGCAACGACATCGTGTTTATGCAGATGCATTCGACCGGCCGGAAGCACAGAAAGCACCGGCAATAACGTGTAATCGACCACTTGTCCCGTGTGTCTCGTGTTGTCTCGTGTTGTCTTCCCCCTTACGATCCTCCGGGCTAACCAGCTACGCTTTCTACGCTCTACGTTTCTTCGTGAACACTACGTTCTTCGCTAGCCTCCTATTGCTACACGGCACTGCAATTTAAAATAGTTCAAGCAAATTTTCAAGAGAAATTATTAACGCAGCTCGATTTACATGCGCGACTGTCTTATTAGGCGTGTTAGGTTAGATAGGCGAGGCTAGATCGTTGTACTCTATATAGTATGTTAGAACTAAACATTTTTGAATTTGAAAGTGTTTGAAATTTTCTAATTTTGAAACGTATTATATTAAAAAATTATCGAATTTCCAGATCTTCAAATTTTCAGATTCGAGAATTTATATAATACAATTTCGAATCCTTGTGTTTGCTAATACTTGGGTCAAGAAAACTTTAGATACTGAACTTACTGGATCTTGAATTCCCTAGATTCCGAATATCCGTTTGATTCCGACGTTTCTAAATCTCAAATTCGCCAGATTTTTATATTCCAAGATCTCGGAATTTGTAGACTCCGAAATTTCTACACGCCCAAGTTAGCACACTCCGAAATCCCTAGACTCTGAAGTTCCTACAACTTTCAAATTCCTAAACCCCGATATTTTTAGATTCCGAAATTTCTTGACCCCGATATTTCTAAACTCTGAAATTTTTAAATCCCGAAATTTCCAAACCCCGAAATTTTGTAACCCCAAAATTTGTAGACCTCGAAATTTCTAGACCCGAAATTCCTAGATCCGGAAATTCCTGGACCCCGAAATCCCTAGATCCAAAAATCGATGGGTCCCGAAATTCTTATATCTCGGAATGATTCGTGTTACAAAATCTCAAAGATACTGAAATCGGCCATATACCGAAATACCTAAACACCGAAATCTTTAGATACCTAAATCAACGTTAACTCGATATCTCTAGATATCGAAATCCGTCGACTATAACATCTCTAGATCCAATAATTCCACATGTTCGAAGTTCCTACGTCCTTGATACTCACGTAACAGATGAGCGATTACTAACATACTCTTCGAGGTATAAGAAAAGGGTCATTTAGTCGTGTACAGACTTTAGGGTAACCCCATTGCCTATACCTAAGCATCTGTAAGTGGACAATGCTATTTTCGAAAGACGTTGCGAACCATATGCCGCTACAGTGTTATAGTTATATCACGTACGCAACACCCGAAGGCGCATCCCGAAGGATCGAATTCGTATTTCAATGAGTTTAGTGGGCGGCTGGCTAGTTGGCCGTTCGTAGCCGGGGGTCAGCACGGCAAGAATCGCTCGGGAGCAACTTTTCACTGAAATTTCATTTCGCGACGGAGGAACAAGCGCGAGAGAGCAGCTCCCGATATATCCGTAACGCCTAGCCAACGGCTACGAATTATATCGCCAACTTTTCTTGTTGGATATTTCCCGCGATAAACTACAACCGGAACATTCTATGCTGCTTTCGCGCGAACCTCTACAAAACCGGCACAAATTTTCGTGGATATTTAGGAAACGTTCGTGGTGAGTATTTATGGCCAATCGAAAATGTACGTACCGTGTTCCACTTATTTATCGGTATCGCGATGTTGTAGCTGTTTATACGCGCGATAATCAATCCATTTGTACCGCTGTTCGGTATTAAGTAGCTTTTATGTGACGGATGATTGCGAGAAATTAGGGGACGAGACGAGGGTGGGACGAAGTTGATTTTTTATTATTTTTTAGCCGTAGAAGAATTTGCAAGTTTCGGGGATTTGGAAAGTGGGGGTTTTTGAAATTTGGAGTCTTAGGAAGTGGCGGTTGTTGAAATTTGGGGATTTCGGAATTGGGGGTCTTTAAAATTTGGAGATTTGTGAAATTTGGGGATTTAGGAATTGGGGTTTTGTGAGATTTTGGGATTTTGGAGTTGGAGGTCTTTGAAATTTGGGGACTTAGGAATTGGGATTTTGTGAGATTTGAGGATTTCAGAGTTAGGAATATTTGAAATTTTGGGACTTAAGAATTGGGGTGTGTTAAAATTTGGGGATTTCGGAATTGGGGGTATTTGAACTTTGGGGACTTAAGAATTGGAGTGTGTTGAAATTTGGGGATTTCGGAATTGGGGGTATTTGAACTTTGAGGTCTTAAGAATTGGGGGTTGTTGGAATTTTGGAATGTCGAAATTGGAATTTTTTGAAATTTGGAGAGTTCGAAATTGGGGTTTTTTAATGTTTGGGAATTTCGGAATTGTTTTCAGAATTTAGAGATCTAGAACCAGAAGTTTGAGGTTTGCGAAATTTGTAAATTCGGGAATCGCGGGTATCAGAAATCTGGATATTCGAGAATTGAAGATTTCCGGATAAAGGGTTCAAACAATTTGAAAATTTCGAATTTCTAACTCGCGAATCGGTGGTCTACGAAATTCGTAATCTTGCTGATTCGAAAAGTTTACGGATCGAAAATGTGGAAATCCAGTAATTGCAGTTTTCGTTACTCTAAAAACCTGATAACGTAGAAACTCGAAACCGGTGTACAGAGAGTCGGAAATACGATAACGTCAGCTTTCGTAAATTCGCGTATCCTCGATTTGCAATTTCAATAACAAAAAAAAAACAAACATGGAACGAACGTCTGTCGCTCGGGCATAAAAGCAGATTCACGCTTTGGGAATCGAAACAGCACCCATCAGCAACTTTCCACGCCGTGCGTTTCTCTTATCCCGCAAGAGTCGACGCGTTTTTACGCTTCTCGCGAAGAAATTCCTCGGATACTTTTTGTCGCGCAGCGAGGACCCTCTTTACGAGGACTGGTAAAACGGTCCTAGAACAACATTTTGTAAATTTATGTTTTCAACCGTTTCTACCGTATCAGCGATAATGTTCGAGGAACCGGTACTTCCACAATATAGTTTCAGTAGCTTTTCCTGAATTTGACTAATCCGAATATAGTTCCAAAAAAATTTTTAAATTGTAAATTAAAAATTTTCTAATTTTAATTAAAAGTTAAAATTAAAATTAAATGTTAACATTAAAATTAAAATTAAAATTTAAATTCTAAGAATTAAAAATGTAATGTTTAATTATAATTAAAAGAAATTCAAGTCAATTGATAAAATGGGGAATGTTTCGTAGTGCAAAAATACAGAGATCGTATATATACGCCTTTCGAAGTGAAAGGTTTGAAGACATCATACAAATTCCTCCAAGTTTCACTCGCTCATCATCGAATACAGTCCACTGACACGAAGTTAGTCGTACGTGTTTAACACTAAACGTACCGGCGTATACTGTACATTTATTTTATAATTAAGAACAAAGTCGAAAAACAAATAAACCAACGATGAAACATAAATTAATGCTCGTATTAATTCTGTCCCACCATGGAAGTCCATAGGAATTTCAAAAAAGCAACCTCAACATACTTTGTACCACAAAATTAGAAACTTGTTAAATGGTTATTTTGGCCGCTTTGGTAGTTGTTATTTTCAACGCGAAGGAAAACGTGTACGCAACGCTTTCCGCTTCTCGCGTCGTTTTCCCACCCCCCAGGAAAAAACCAGGTTAACAAACTTTTCATTCGAATCACGATAATCAAACGATATCTTTCGGGACTAGTGCCGGGAAAGATATCGTTTCGCGTGCGAGGAACGCGGAGCTTGCATCAACTCGGAAAACTTTCGGCTCGTTTTGTTGAGTGGTTCTTTCTGTTCTTGTTCGCGAAGAAGGAAGAGGGTCGCTTGTTTTCCGAGGGCGTCGAGCACAAAGGACCCCGCCGGATATCTCCTCGTAGAAATTGTCATCTGACTTGTCGTCAGTCTCGAGGGTGGTCTTCCTTATTCTATTTCTTTTTTTTTTTTTCTTTCTTTCTTTTTTGTACCTTCGATTTATCTCGCACCTTCGAAAGCTCGAACTCTCGCATACTCAGCCGGTCGCGTTTATCGACTTCTCTGTATCCTTCGAGACTGCGAGCTGCTTTTCAAAGAAAATATTTCTCTTTGTTGCTTTTACCACCACCTTGCAACTCAGCGTCTTTTATTTTTCTCGACCTGGAATCGTTCCGACAAATTTTTCACGATTTTTGATATTTGATCGCGCAGAATTTGTTTAAATATTCTTAGTCGTATATTGTAACTTCATACAATGTAATCTGGTAAGTCATTGGTTTAAGATAATTTTTGAATTTAATACAACATTGTATCGCGTTAATGTAATTTATCAATTTAATACAACATTGTATCACGTTAGTGTACTTTGTCAATTTAATACAACATTGTATCGCGTTAATATTATTTATCAGTTTAATATAATAATTTGTCGAATTGATACAACAATTTATGAAATTGATTCAACAATTTATCAAGATTATATAATTTGTCAATTTAATACACATTGTATTGCGTTAATGTAATTTATCAATATAATACAACATTGTATCGCGTTAATATAATTTATCAGTTTAATACAATAATTTGTCGAATTGATACAACAATTTATGAAATCGATTCAACAATTTATCAAGATTATATAATTTGTCAATTTAATACACATTGTATTGCGTTAATGTAATTTATCAATATAATAAAACATTGTATCGCGTTAATATAATTTATCAGTTTAATACAATAATTTGTCGAATTGATACAACAATTTATGAAATCGATTCAACAATTTATCAAGATTATATAATTTGTCAATTTAATACACATTGTATTGCGTTAACATAATTTATGAATTTAATATAATAATTTATCAAAATAATACAATAATTTATGAAATTCATACAACAATTTATCAAATGAATATAATTTTTTAATTTAATATAATAGTTCATTAATTTAATATAATTCATCAATTTAATATAATAATTTATCAGATTGATAAAATAATTCATCAATGCAATACTCATCGAGTTGATACAAAACTTCAGATAAATTAGCATAATATTTCCCAAATGCGGTGTAGTAATTCGAGTGAATTAATACAATAATCCAAACACATTCGCGCAACGCCGTATTTTGTAAAACAACTTGAGCACTCTCGATCAACCGCATGAAACACCGAAAATAATTAAAGTAATCATGTGAAAGCAGGAAATCGGCAGCTCGAAATCCCGTACGAGCTCCGCGCCACAAATTTACTGTAAATGAACCATAATCGCGTTTAGGGTCGCGAGCTTTGATTATCGACCGTGGCGACGTTCGTTGACTGTGTTTTTTATATTTGTTCCGTGTCAAACATCGCGAAAAACGTGTACACGCGAGAAGAGAGACAGACAGGGAGGCGAAGAAGCGCGGGAAATTCAAATGATTTTCATCGGATCCGTAGCCGTCGCGTGTTTGCTTTTCCCCGTTGTGAAATCTCGTTTATTAGGGCGGTTTTCATTGGACGCGCGTAATTTTTACGGCTGGTTGGGCGTAACCGTAATTCGAAGCCGTGTTTTCGAGCGGGAAAGGGCCGGCTTTTACATCGATACTCGTCCCCGTCGACAAATCCAGCGTGAAGTTATCGATACACCGCAGCCACTACCAGTTTCCATTAATCAGTTTTGCCCGGTTACGCGCCTCGAAATTCGCGTAATTGGCGCTATTACGAACGGATACGAGCGAAGCTTATGACGAACGAATCGCAGAATTTTCCGCGTTTTGTTTTCGCCCGGAAACACGCAACGTTGTTTGAACCCCGCGTTCAGTTTAATATCTGATCGTCCTTTGATTAACAACTTGCGCTCGGTGTTTCTCCGAATATCAGCTAATCGATATTTTATCTTCTTTCTCGTGTTTTCGATATTTTTGTTTTTTCGGTCGTTCGTTACATGCGCCCGAATTAGCTGCAACGTTATTGGATCGAAGTGTCGAACGCGTTTCGTTCGAAACAAAATAATCGCTCGATGGAACATTCTATGTATATAATTGTTGTGAATAACTAAGTGTGCGTAAGTACACGCACGAGTGTGCATACGAAGGTGTGGGAGGTTGAAAATTTGGAGAACTTGGGGATTGGAGAATGTAAAAGTTGAAAGTTTGAATACTTGAGCATTGGAGAGAGTTGGGAAGTTGAGTTCTTAGGATTTGGAAATTTGGAAGTTTAGAAACAATCGAAGAATCGAAAAGATGAAGAATCGAAGAATCGATTATTTGAATAATAGAAAATCGTAAAATTGAAGAAATGATAATTGGAAGAATGGAGTTATTGAAGAATTGAACAATCAAAGAATTAAAAATAAAAAAAGTGGAAGATATGATGTATTGAGAAATTGAAGAATAGAAAAATGGAAAAATTGCATTATTAAAAGTTAAATAATTGAAAATTCAATAGTTCAAATTCAAATAGTTGAAAGTCGAATGGTTGAAAAACGAATAGTTGAAAATTGAAAAGTTGAAAGTCGAATAATTAAATATCGAATAATTGAAATTTGAATAATTGAAAGTCGAATGATTGAAAATCTAACAGTCGAAAATCGAATAGTTGAAAATCGAATAGTTAGAAATTGAATAATTGAAAATCGAATAATTAAAAATCGAAAAATTGAAATGTGAGTAATTCTAAATCGAACAGTCAAAAATCGTATAATTAGAAATTGAATAATTGAAAATCTAATAGTTGAAAATCGAATAATTCAAATTAGAATAATTAAAAATTGGGAATTATTAATATTTCAGAATTATTTTCCGTATCGCGTAAGTGCTTCATTTCTTCCGTAGTGAGAAAAAGTTGCAACGGAAGCACCTCTACATTATAAAATGTATCCTCGTACCTATTCCCCAGTTAAAAGTAAAACACATAAACGTATGAAATCGGAGAAACTTATTTCGTAGCCAGAACGACACGAGTGAATTAGTTTCCTCCCCGTTTCGTGTTTGTCCCATTTATATATTTATATGTACACGTTAGTTAAAAACGTCCATAAATTCACCGGGCAGAATTCGGTGCGTTCTGAAAGATGAAAAGATCGCATGACTGTAATCGTACGACTAATTGAGGTCGCATAAATTATAGGAATAATCTACGGCGGTGTAATATTGCGGGGACGAAAAAAAAAAACACACACAAGATTGTAAAGAATGCTTAAACATAAATAGTCCCGGTTAATATACGAGTAAATCACGGGATTTCATGTTTCCCGTTCTTCGTATCGCCCTACGGATAAATCGTAACGTTTATCCTCCTCGCGAATCTAAATTGTTTGATTTCGCTCATCAATTTTAATTTGTACAATACAGACATTTTATTCAAACGTTTCGCGCACGATTTCGAGCGCGTCGCTCGAAATTTATGAAAATATCCGGTGCATGATATTACAATATTTTAACTCGAACCGGAACCGCAACGCGAAACCAATATTTTTCACAATTTTCGCTCTGTTTCACATTTCTCTCTTTTTTTTTTTTTAGCGATAACCGTTTCAGAAACAATACCTCGAAAGAAATCGCGGGAATCCGCGAACGAATCCATGCAGTATTTTTATTGTTCGTTCGTTAAGCAACGTTCGTACGGAATCGCGTGGTAACAAATGAATAATTAGGATAAAACTGTTGTCTTTCGGAAAGAAAGCCGGCACGGAACAATGTAGTCGCGCGAAATACTCGAAATCCGAAACGCCGCATTGCACTGCATTTAAAGCACACGGCGAAATGTACAGGGTGTTTCTGCCAACAATGTACAATTGCACCCTAGTAATTCCAATTGTTTCGCTCCGGGTGAATTTCGTGACTCGCGTACGGATCGCTTTTCCGTTCAGCAAGTTCGAGCTTCTTCGAGCTTGTTGCAAGTTGTCTGTAACGCGTTTTAGAAAAAAGAATTTCCTTTCGAAGAACACTTTTACTGAAACGTAACCAACGCTGCATTGGGACACGATTTTCTTTACGGAAATTGAATCGAGAGATTTATTAAACAATTCACTTCAGAAATCTTATCAACCAATAATTATACGAAAATCGATATGTTATATTGTCGCGCGTATTGTCTCGCGTTATTTTGTCATATTGTATTGTCGCTCGTTTTATTACCAACCGTTGTATGTTCTGCGTTGTTTTTGTTACGAGTTGTTATTTCTACACGTTTGTTATTTTTATACGTTTGTACCTTTCACTTGTATTCCTTTTCGGTTGTATTTGTTATGTGTTTTGTTTTGGTCGTCCGTTGCATTTGTCATGCATTGTATTGGTTGTCGGTTGTATTTGTCATGCATTGTAATGGTTATCGGTTGTATTTGTCATGCATTGTATTGCTCGTCGGTTGTATTTGTCATGCATTATATTGATCGTCGGTTGTATTTGTCACGCGTTGTATTTGCCGAGAGTTGTATCACTACATGTTATACATTACCACGCACTGTATAGCCACGCAATATATATCGGTTCTTCTTGGCCGCATCAATCAATGGCAATATAACGGCAGTCCACAATCGATACCATTCGATTAATCGATTCATATAATTTGTTCGAAATAGTTAACACTAAAACTACCGACGTATAATTATTTTGACGTTAAAAATGAAGTTAAAAAGTAAATGAACACACGATGAAGCATAAATGAGTACTTATAGATTCTTTATCTCGATGTCTATTAGAATGAAAGTCAAGAAGACCAGCTTAACAAATTTTGTCATTTAAAGTAGGAAATTTGTAGAAGTGTCATTTGATCCCTTTGGTAGGTTTGGTGTTAAATTATCATGCGTTCGTATTTTTATAACGTTTCAACCCTTACTTTTTGCAATTGTTTATAGAACTTTGTTCCGATAATATAAATATGTACTATGTAACAATGCTACGTTAGTTAACGTCCATAATATTATATATCAATTTCGATAGAATAAAGAACTATACCGAATGCGAATCGTAAAGAGTCCTCGGTACAATTCGTCTTGCGTTTCGCATTCACGTATACAAAGAAATCGCATTGTACACGTACGAGCGATGTACTTTTGCGAACATGCCGCATCCCTATTGTTGTGCCTTGAACGTGGACAAGGATTCAGCGTATTTTACAGCATAGAGAAAAAGGAGCAGACATGTCGTTGGCCTACATTTCTCAATATGTATGTATGTAGCAACGTGGAAGGATTTTGCATATTACATGACACCAAGATCTTCCATTTCCTCCGTTGTGTTCTCAAGAGGATCACCACGGCAACGACATAAACTCCCTCATTTTATTTTCATTGCATTGATTACTGTTCCGTGTATCTAATTCGACGAACAATACTTGTTGATTGCCACATTTTACTTGCAGAAATTTTATTTTAAAATCGTGCACGATAACGGTGCGATGCTGTTATCTGATTCAGCGACGGATCAAAATTCACGTTTTCAGATTCGAGAAATTTGGAAATTTCGGAAAATTACAATGTGGAATTTGGAAATTTGGGAATTCGAAAACACGTAGCATTTTTAACGTGTAGTAATACAACTCGTGGCGATATAATGCGTGGTACTATAACGTGTGGCGAGGTAATCTGTTGAAATACAACGTGTGGCAACACAAAGCATGGTGATATAACGCTTAGTATTTTGACGCGTAGTAATACAATCTGTAACGGTATAATGCGTGGTGATATAATACGCGTTCTAACTTTGACACGCTGTGATTTCGATGCGTTGTGACTCGAAAGCGCTGTAATTTCCACGCGTTGTAAATCCGATGCGCTGTGATTCCAGTGCGTTGCAATTTCGACGCGTTGTAACTTTGACACGCTGCGATTTCGTTGCGTTGTGACTCGAATGCGCTGTAATTTCCACGCGTTGTAAATCCGATGCGCTGTGATTTCGATGCGTTGTGACTCGAACGCGCTGTAATTTCCACGCGTTGTGACTCGAATGCGCTGTAATTTCCACGCGTTGTAAATCCGATGCGTTGTGATTTCGATGCGTTGTGACTCGAATGCGCTGTAATTTCTACGCGTTGTGACTCGAATGCGCTGTAATTTCCACGCGTTGTAAATCCGATGCGCTGTGATTTCGATGCGTTGTGACTCGAATGCGCTGTAATTTCCACGCGTTGTGACTCGAATGCGCTGTAATTTCCACGCGTTGTAAATCCGATGCGCTGTGATTCCAGTGCGTTGTAACTTTGACACGCTGTGATTTCGATGCGTTGTGACTCGAATGCGCTGTAATTTCCACGCGTTGTAATTCCGAAGTGTTGTGACTCGAATGCGTTGTAATTTAAGTATCTTGTAATTCCTGCGCGTTGTGAATGTAACATATAGCGATACAATTCGTTGTGATACAACGCGTGGCGATGCAACGGATGGCAATATCACTGAAATTTTACGACATAATGTCAACGAAAATTTAACGACACAATTTCAGCGAAAATTTAACGAACTAAAAAGAAACAGAGGTTCAATCGGCGCATCATCGTTTAACTTGTTTTTCCTTTTCGCCTCTTAATCACTTCATTATGTTGCAATTAAGATATCGACCCCCGGTGGGACGACGTTCAACGTGTTAATATAATTGAAGGAATTATAGGTCGAAGATGGGCGAAATAAGTGAAGAGAAACCGGTGTAAATTACGGGCAAGATTTCGACCGCGAAAGTTTTCGCACGTTTTGGGAATTCATTATCTTCTTAAAGCGTTCGGATGTAATTAGTTGGCGGAGTGTCATTGGAAGGCGCGGTACGTAATTAGCACGCTGGGATTTCGCTGGTTAACGAAGACCCCTTAAGTTTCTTTAATAAGTTGCCGGCGGAAAGAATAGTCGTCGGAAGGGATTCCTCGACTAACAATTGACGACTTCCTTTAATTTTGTGTTTCAGGTGAGTGCCCTTCGAGTTCCCGATCCGTCTGACAGTTTCCCGTATAATCTACTTACCGTGAGTTCTTTGCGCTTTTTTAAATAAGAACAATCTTTCGTCTTTCTTTTTTATTTTTATCAATGGATTCACCAGCGTTCCGGTGAAAAAAATTCCAATTTTCGCGTCTCATTTCCGTATCGTCTCGCAAGTTTATCGATTCGAGTCGTTCGCGTCATGTTCCTGTTTCTGTTCTTTATTATTAGATTCCTGATAGATCGAACGCGTCTAATATCGAATCCTTTATTTCGAGCTAGCCTGGTTTCCTTAAGGGGGGACCTTTATGCGGAAAGCCGAAATTAAACCGATTTTTAATAATTATTTCGAAGGATAAGGAGCGAATAAATATTTTTATAGTTTCGAGGACTATTTCATTAATACTTCGACTTCATTTTGCAATTTTTCTTGTTGAAACAAAATACAAAATGGCGAAGACATTTTATTAACTTGTAGTTGGAAGAGTGCCACTCGGAACAAAAAGTTTAACATTTTATAGAAAAACTGTAGTCCTTTTTGCAATAAAAAGAATGTTTATTCCCGTGATTTTAACTTACTTTTAGGTTCATCCAGGAGACAGTACTGCCATTAAAATGTGTATAAAATTTCAGACCTATCGGTTGAGTAACTTTTGAGTAATCGTGTACACCGATTTTCAACTTGGTGGAAAAACAAGATTCAAGAAAATCGCGTTTAAAGTTTCGGTAACCGAAAAATAGATGATTTCGTGGCATGTATTGCCCACGCATCGAATTTTCACCAACAGTAACTTCGCGCTTCAGTCCAAATACCAATGCCTTTCGTATTCTATAACATTAAAGTAACTTTTTAAACCAAAAAAATGATATTTTTGACACCACATAGAGGTCCTCCCATAACTGTAATCCTCGGTCGTCATTTCGGTCGCGACACGGTTAACCCAGGCACGGTATAGTAATACCGACGTATTGGTATAATACCGTCGCCGGACATCGAAATAAGATCCGGGAAAAATCAGGTTGTTAATATTTATCACGTAGCTGGGCTGCTTTCAAAGTCAAATTGGATGGCTGAAAGTTGCGAGAAAGTCGGTGGAAAATAGACAACGGAATATTGATGTATAAATTTCAACAATAACGAAACGGTGGATAAATAACATAATATCGGAGGCATTGCCGATTCCCTTAGGGATTCGCCGATGTGTATATGTATGTATTATAGTATATGTATTTACATCGGGAACTTATTAAAAGTTTTATCGAAGGGGAACGGAGAAGTTGCGGCTGAAAACACGTGGAAAACATTTTGCGAGGAAATATGGATACGCTTTCAGACTTCCATCCATTGCAAATTGTATACTCTATCGAATCCATCGATCGTTTCGCAGTTCATGCTGAATTTTTTACTTTGGACCGTAACCGTGCCTCTTTAAAATTGCAAACGTTGCCCTACTTCATTGTTATTTCGTATCTGGGCCACGAAAAGGAGATGCCCGTGTATCGAATTTGTTTTTAGTTTAACTTGCCGACTTCGCAACTTATTCTGGCACTAAAATTCGATGCAATATGGTTGCTTGGTATCGATAGTGGCAAAACCGAGAGAATTTGAAATTTCTCTTTATCGAGACACGAGGTTACATCGTGTTTCTATTTTTGGCCGGTGAAACGGTACATTTTCGATTTGATACGGACGGTACATTTTCAATCGATTAATCGTTGCATATAATAATTGGTAAAGGTGGCAACTATTGAGGACAATTTTATATTTTAAAAAATTTTGATTTTATGTCTCTTCTAAAATTTACATTTTTTTAATGTAGCTTCCAATGATTATCTAAGCTGATTAGGAACGTATAGTTATGATTATAAAATATATTGCTGTCCAAGAGTATATAAAATAAAAATGGTAATAATTAGAATAAAAAATTTAAAATATACCATGATAATTGAAGTTCATATCTTCATTGTACCATGACATGTGATATACTGCGATAGTTAGATTTTATGATGGAACATGTTGGAATAAGTACGTAATATCATTAATGGAAAGAGGTAGTAACGAATTGTTGTAACAACGCGTTGTAATCACGATACGCTGTAATATCGGTCTGTAATATCAACGCGCTGGGACTATGATGCGCTGTGATATCGATGCGTTGAAATCACGAAGCGCTGTAATGTCGATACGATATAATTTTGGTGCGCTGTGATTCCGGTGCGCTGGAATTTCTGCGCGTTGTGAATCCAGAGCGTTTTGATTTGACGCACTGTAACATTGATGCGTTGTGATTCCAAAGCGCTGTAACTTCGACGCGATGTGATTACAATGCATTGTAACTTCGATGCGCTGTGATTCCAGTGCGTTGCAATTTCAACGCGTTGTAACTCTGACGCACTGTGATTTCGATGCGTTGTGACTCGAACGCGCTGTAATTTCAGTTTGTTGTAATTTTTGCGCGTTGTGAAAGTAACGTGCCGTGAATCCGGAGCGTTTTCATTTGTGCGCGTTTTAACATCGATGCGTTCCAATTTCAAAGCGTTGTAAGCTCAACGCGTTGTGATTCCAAAGCTCTGTAATTTCGACACATTGTGATTCCAAAGCGCAGTAATTTCGACGCGTTGTAACTTTGGTGCGTTGCAATTTGGATGCGTTGTGATTCCAAGGCTTTGTAACTTCGGTGAGTTATAATTTCGAAGCGTTGTGATTCCAAGGCGTTGTAACTTCGGTGAGTTGTAATTTCGACGCGTTGTGATTCCAAGGCTTTGTAACTTCGGTGAGTTGTAATTTCGAAGCGTTGTGATTCCAAGGCGTTGTAACTTCGGTGAGTTGTAATTTGGACGTGTTGTGACTTCGACACGTTGTGATTTCAAGACGTTGTAACTTCGGTGCGTTGTAATTTCGACGCTTTGCAATTCCGATACACCGTGACTTTAACGCGTTGTCAATATAGTATGCTGTGATTTCAACGCGTTCCAACTGTACCGTTCACCCGTTACAATTGTAATGCATTGTACCTGTGACACGTTGTAACCTTATCGCTCTGTAATCGTTGCACGTTGAAATGACCACTCGTTATAATTTAATCGCATTACAACTTCTACACACGGTATCCTCAATGCGCCCTAGCTTCATATCATGTTCGCTGTAATTGTAATTAACAGCATCGTCGCAGCATGATCGAACATTACAGGTATCGTATCGCGACGCGTTGTTTAATTAAATTTCATACATCCTCCACAACGTTTATACGATCAAACATATCGCTACCGCAGAAAATATCGTTTTTACTCGTGAACCATCCACATCATAATCATTACCAGCCATCTTTTCTTTTTTTCGTTCATTTAATTAAACAGCAGGCGAGAAGTGCCTTTCACAGTCTATCGTGTCAACCGGAGTTCTCTATTCACGTTCCGTAGCCGGTTTTTATATTCTAACGCGGACAGGAGTTAGTTTCGGTGGCGTTTTTATGTCCGAAACACGGCAATATTTTAACGAGCACGAAGCCTCTCGCGCGAATAAACCCTGCACACATACGCGCTCCTAACCCACCCACGCTGTTTCGCGTGTATCGGGGCTGTAAGAAACTCGGTCGCGGTGGAAAAAATATGTACACCGCCGGGACATTGCTTGCCCGCGTTATTCGCGAGCTTTTCCGCGCGAAAATATCCACCCTTTTTCCTCAATTATTTTATTTCGGCCGCATCAACGGATTCCGTTTTTCTATATCTCGTTTATCTTCGGTTCTGTTCGACGATCCTTTTTACTCCCACCGTGGGACAAAATTATTCGTACACTCGGAAATAAAAACAATATTTTATATGTTAATAAGTATATTTAAACATGTACAGTCAATCGTGCACATGATTCATGAACATGTACATGAACAATCAAACACTGATGTATTTAAATCCTCGTGAATATATTGTTTGATAAAATGTTGTTTTTATAAATGTTTTTTTATTAATGTTCTTTTATTCCTATAATAAAATGTTGCTTTTATAAATGTTGGTTATATTAATATAATAAAGTGTTGTTTTTATTTGTGTAAGAAATGTTGTTTTTATAAATGGTTTTTTTATTTCTATAATAAAATGTTGTTTTTGTTTATACAATAAAGCATTGTTTTTACATCTATAATAAAATGCTGTTTTTTTCAAGGTTGATTTTATTTATACAGGAAAATGTTGTTTTTATAAATGTTTTCTTATTTCCATAGTAAAATGTTGTTTTCATTTATACAAGAAAATGTTGTTTTTATAACTGTTTTTTATTTCCAGAATGAAATGTTTTTATTTATATAATAAAATGCTATTATCGTAAATGTTGTTTTTATTTATGTAAGAACATATTGTTTTTATAAATGCTTTTTTATTTCTTTAATAAAATGTTGTCTTTATAAAAGATATTTTTATTTATACATATAATAATGCATTGCCTTTATTTATGTAGAAAAATGTTTTTATTTCTATATTTCAAGTGTAGGTATGATTTTGTTCCTCGCTGTTAAACACGTTATAGTGAACATATTGGGACAATACAGAAGGTGCAGCGAACAAAACATGTAACTAAAACGTTGGAGAAGAATTCGCAGGAACGATTTGTCGCTAGGGAAAAATTGTTTGCAAGCCGGTTGACGTACGATATCCTCCCTTTCAATCGGCCGGCCTCAGCCCCCCGTCGATGCGAACGCGTGTCACGCCGTTTGCGCGATCGAAAATATCTTCGATTCGTCGACGGGAATTGTTTTTCGCGTCAAACGGCCCGTGATCCGTTTCCGGTTCTCGAAAGGAAATTTGCAACGCGTAGGACCGTGGAATTTTTCGCCGTTGAATTTTCCACGGAATAGCCGACGGCGAAATGTCGGCGTGAAAATGGAAACGCGATATATCCCCGAGAACTGCTGCTTCCGTGCACAACTCGACACGCGTACTTTTACCCTGCTTACTCTTCTTTCGGAAAATATTTGAGCCCCGTGCATTACTGTGATTTTTCGCTCCGAGCGTTGCATTCCTTTTCAAATTCTCGGCGCTCGTCTCGCGACACGAATTTTTGCCAAATTGTTTGATCCCCGAACGATCCCTGGACACCTGCTCCTCTTTTTTTCCCAGTAGTTTATTTCTTGCGTCTGTAAGTTGACGTCTTCTGGATTTTCATGCTCGACTTTGCCACGTTTCTGTATTCCTTCATTTATAATATTAATTTACAAATGTGAAAGCAAAAGGCTAATGATATTTTTTCGTTCATAAATATTCTGGATCTTTAAATTTGCACATCTCTAGATTCGAAAAATTGAAAGCAAAAGGCTCTTGATACTTTCTCGTTCATAAATTTCTGGATCTTTAAATTTGCACATCTCTAGATTCGAAAAATTGAAAGCAAAAGGCTAATGATACTTTTTCGTTCATAAATTTCTTGATCTTTAAATTTGCACATCTCTAGATTTGAAAATTATCAAATTTCGAAGTTCAAAATTTTTTAACGATTATTTCAATTGCTTATAATTTTTATGTGTTGCTTTTAATTATTTTTATGTTTCGTCATTTTGTTTCGTTTGTTTCAGTTACTTTGATTGATCGTCATTTTCTTTCGTTTGTTTCAGTTACTTTGATGTTATTCGTTATTTGTTTTACTTGTTTCAATTATTTTGATTGTACATGATTTTGTTTCACTTTTTTCAATTATTTTGATTGTACATAATTTTGTTTCACTTGTTTCAATTATTTTGATTGTACGTAATTTTGATTCACTTGTTTCAATTATTTTGATTGTAATTTTGTTTTATTTGTATTCATTATTTTGATTGTTTGTAATTCTGTTTTACTCTCATTAATTACTTCAATTGTTCGTAATTTTGTTTAACGTATTTCGATCGTTTGCAATGTTCTTTAAATTATTTTACCTTCCATACAATTATCTTAATGGATTTTATCTTCGTTTCGATACCGAACCAGTCATTTTAATTATTTCTAATTTTGTTTTGTCTCATCCGAAACAATTACTCGTCCGTTCACATCGCGATTCAACGGCAAGCGGTTCAACGAAACGTTTAACGAACGTTAACGTACTAAACTCGACGTAAATAAACGTCACAATTCCGTTCTCGTCGGTCGATGAATTACATTGTCGGTATTAATTACGGAATACTATAAACGACGGACAACTCGTGTTTCGCGAAACTGCTTATCGGAATATTAATTAAAGCGATGCTTCATTGGGAGCCGATTGTTGTTAACTACGTTAACTGTACGGCATAGTCGGAATTTTTCGATTGTATCGCCGGAATCCGCGAAACGTATTCGAGCTTTCCAGGATTTTTAATTGCTTTCGTCGTAACGCTCGCGCAAAAAAGCTCAATCCGTGGAATTTAACGAAATAATTCCCAGCAGCGCGCGTAATTCCTAAGCAGACGGATATATTTTTTTAAATAACTCTCCGCGCAGAATCTCATTAAAAATTGTCCGACACCTGTCGGCAAATTTCTCGGAAACGAAACGTTCCGTGTAGACTTTCCGTATCTCCCCGTTTCCGGGAGTGAAATATTTTTCATGCTCACGACATACATATATTACCACCAAGACCCGAATGATAATGAATTTATTCGAGCTACGTAGCCATCGCGGTCGTAGCCACTCTCGCTCGGCTATTTCTGCTTCGGGCTAATTAATTATCTTCTGTTGATTTTCGGAATTTCCTTCGGCAAACACCGTTCCCGACTGGAGTCCCGAACATCGCGCAGATTACACCGTAAAACATCGTAGATTAAGACGGGAGTGTCTATCCCCCTGGCTGGGCAAACAGCCGGGATCCACCTGGGAAAAGAATTTGACTGTATCCATGAGACATGGGATAATTCGCGGTGTGCGAACTGGCTGAAATGTTAACACGGGCTGGCTTTAAAGTTATCGCGGCAGACACGGTGCCACTTTGACCCGCTTGGAGAAGTACGCTCCGCAAAATGTAGACCATTCAAAAAAAATGTATTTCAAACAGATTTCTAAATTGGTTGCAAACTCTGTAAGGTTATAAGACATTCCAGAAATGTTTGAAAAATTTAGAATGCGTCGTGTACCTCTTTAACGTAAATAATAGTGAAATTTGTACGTAAAGTTTCCTTAACGGTCCAGTTAACCATTTGAATTGCATTAAATGCATAATCCACTGTAACCTACATAGTGGTAAGTTCCTAACTATGCCTCGTAAACGCATAAACTCATAAACGCCTGGTTTAACATAGTTAGGCTCTTATCGCTGCTGCATTCTGCATTTAACGTATATTCAAGTAGTCGACTAGGCGCTACAAATCTTCAACGAGAATTTTCCCTTCAGTTCTGACAGGTGTTGCAAACTAATTAAAATTACTGTACAATATTGTGTACATATGTATATAACCAGTTACTCTTATTTTTATGAAATTACAGTATATTTTTGTTATATTGCCACATTCACATAGACTGCCAGTAGTGTTGAATGGCCACGCACACTATATTGTTTCACAGTTTTTAAATATTGACACACATTCAATAATATTCAATTTATCCACTCCTCGTATGTTGCCACGCGTCGAGTTCTCACTCGTCGTATATAGCCACACGTCGAATTTCCACTCACCATATATCGCCTCGCGTCGAGTTTCCATTCGTCGTATATAGCCACGCGCCGAATTTCCGCTCACCATATATCGCCTCGCGTCGAATTTCCATTCGTCGTATATTGCCACGCGACGAATTTCCACTCCTCGTATATTTCCACTTGTCGAATTTCCACTTGTCGAATTTCCACTTGTCGAATTTCCACTCGTCGTATATTGCCACGTGTCGAATTTCCACTTGTCATATATTTCCACGCGTCGAATTTCCACTCGTCATATATTTCCACGCGTCGAATTTCCACTGAACGTATGTTGCCACCCCCCGAATTTCCATTCGTCATATATTGACACTCGTCGAATTCCCACTCGCCATACATTGCCACGTGCGTAACTACCACTCGTCATACCTCGCCACGCGTTGAATTTCCAGTTGTCATATATTGCCAAGGGTCGAGTTCCCTCTCGTCGTATATTGCCACGGGTCGAATTCCCCATATCGTCACGAATACCAAGCGTCGAATATCCCAACGTGGCCATATCGTCGCGAATACCGAGCGTCGAATTTCCCAACGTGCCCATATCGTGCACATCGTCCCGCCTTATATTGCCAGCTGAATACCCGTTGAATGACATATAATTCGTTGCCAGCGCGTTAACAGCCCCGAGATATTGTTGTAACTCGAATAATCTGCATGGTAGAACGGGGAATGTGCTCGAATTTCATTGAATTCCGTCGGCCTCTTGCGTAACGGCCCTCGGATACGAGGAACACTGTTTGCACGGGGTGCAAACTTCTCCGGAAGTTCACCGAAGAGAACAGAAGTTTGCGCTCGTTCGACTGTCAGCCTTCCCGTAACGTTGTTAGAGTTTCTGCAAACGGGCGTAGGGGTCCTCCATGGTTTATTGTGCACGCATCAAGCGACAAAGTGTCGCAACACTTTAAGAAGCGGACACCTCCGAGTCGCGCGATCGTGTATCTATACATATAAAAAGGAAACACGCGCCGTTTCGCGCGAGTATCAAATCGACCGTGAAACATGCTGTCTTCCCTTTACAATCTACACCGTAGATCTATCCACCCCGGAGATCCGCTGAAACTCGAGGCTTCCACTTTCCGAACCCGCGGGATCTCGTATGACCCGTTCAAGAAACGCATCGATCCTCTGGGACTCGAGGTAGATCTTTTCGATATTCGTTTCGACTCCACGCGAGACCATTTCTGCGAATGATTTTGTGTAAATCGTTAACCTTTCGTTAACCCTTTCACCGACTACGTTCATACATTTTCCCAAGTCTCAAATACCAACTGTGCTGAATGAATTCGTTGCTCGAACATGACAAGTATAATATACATTTTTAACATGAGAAGATTTACAAAATTATAGGTAATATAGACAATTATCTTGTACACAAATAATTTTATGAACATTATCAAACATCGAAATTTGTGTCATAAACGATTACTTATATCCATAAGATTTATCGGCATTTCAACTAGAATCCTTACAGAATCTAATTTTGAAACGATTTTATTTAATAAATATATCTGTGTACGAATTAACATTCATTTCTGTAAATAAAATTGGTAATTTCTTGAACACCCTGTTCATATTATTAGGGTTGGTCAGTACACACCCCCTAAGGAGGAACACGATATATCGTCGATGCTCGTTTGACACAGAATGTCCGCTGCTTGAATTCGATTAAAACGGACCATTATGACAGCCATAAGCTCTCTCTCTCTCTCTCTCTCTCTCTCTCTCTCTCTCTCTCTCTCGCGTCTCAGAGGAAGGTAATCCCTCGACAGTGGAGCAAGGAGAAGCCCCTGCAGGTATTTACTTACCTCGCTGATGTAACCAATAAGGTTGACTCTACGGATTCGTTTGTTCACGGAGTGAGAAGCTCTGGTAACTTGTAATGCCGCTTAATCGAATTGTTCGACTCTCACTATGCTTTGAACTCGTTATGGCGATTCGATCGTACGCGAACGATTGTCTGTTTGCTGCTTTCGATATTTTGTTTGACGCGGGCTTTGCACCGAGGTGTACCTTGGGAGGGCCGGGATTGCGATCCCTAGGAGAAAATGGACACCTAGATTTTAGATTTTCGTAAGTTAGTTCGCCAGTTTGAGGCTTTTGAGTTTAGGACACTGGATATTCTTAGATTCGGGGATTTGGGGTTTTGGGGATTTACGGATTTGAGGTTTTGGGGATTTGGGGATTTGGGGATTTGAGAATTTGGGGACTTGCGAAGTTGGGGATTGGAAATTTAGCGATTTGGGGATTTTGGAATTTCGGAAGTTGGAGATTGGAAGATTTGGGGATTTTGGGATTTGGGCTTTTGGAGATTTGAGAATTTTGGAATTTGGTGATTTAAGGATTTCGGAATTTCGGAAGTTTGGAATTGGGATACTTGGGGATTTTGGGATTTGAAGATTTGGAAAACTGAGAACATTGTGCATTCTACAATTCGGTCTTTGGAGATTTTGGGACATAGAGAAGTCTGAACTTGGATATTTAGGGATTTCGTGATTTAGAGATTTAGTAATTGAAATTAAAAATCTGTGAATTTGAGGCCTTGGGATGTGAGGTAAGAATATTTATAAATTTGTGGGTTTTTAAATTTTGCGGATTTAGAAACCTAAAGGTCTTAAGATTTGTAAATTTGTGAATTTGCAAATTGTTGGAAACTTAGAAAATCTGGAGATTCGAGAAATTCGAAATTTTAACGTACGTACGTTAAAATATCAACGTACTTCAAAATCTCACAATTTGGGAATTTAGAGACGTAAAACTTTCGAAACTTGTTGGTGTAAAAATTCGAGGATTTAGAAATTCAATATGTTAAAAATAAAAATTGTCTAAATATTTTTGCAAAATCGGATGTCGACAATCAGTCTTTAGTCTCAATTTTACAGCGAAACTTCTTGAACAATCTCTGTTTCAAGTTTTCCGTGCTTTATTTTTGCAACATGATATTTGAATACAACGTGAAATTTTTCACAGTATAATTCAGTAGGTTACGCGTTCTGTATCGTCGAAACGGAATACGCGCGTGCATGGTATCGCCGTAAAAAGAAAAACACCGAGCGAGGCAAAGCACGCAGAAATATTACTTATGCATCAGCGAAATGTCGGTGCGCAACGAGCTGTGAGGGCTTTCGAAAAATTGAAAAGGCACCCTTTTAGCACCCCAGCATCTTTGATGCTTCGACCTTGGAGCAGTTTGTATCGCGTCCTCTACGGAGTTCCTATCTCCTTTATGCTTATCCAACGACCTTTTCGAAAGCAACCCTACAAACGTACAATACCCACGTGCCTACAATCACGCTCAAAAGCATAATATTTGATGAGTCGCGTTATTCGCGAATATTTTTACGAATCAAATTAACAATGGCATTTTCATTTCTATCGATCAACTTATCTAATTTCGATATTGATATGTGCTTAGAATGATTTTCGCTTGTTGCATACAAGGAAAAGCCATTTGTTTCTGGAACTATTCTTTCGGACATGCACACATATGTACATATAAAGACACTTTTACTTAACGTACGTGAATTAGGATTTATTTTCTTGTTAGTAAATTTACGAAAGATTACAAATTTATTCTTGCAACGGTTTCGGAAAATAATATATTTTTATATAGGTTATAAACTAACTGTCCACACACGTGGTCAAAGGCGCGAAGAGGTTAATTAAACTCTACAACAATTAATGTCGAAACGGACGAGGGAGAGGTACAGCGAACCCCGAAGAGCGATATTCCGACATAATGCATTTTCCCTGGCGAAAAGAGTCGCCATGGAAAAAGGGGTTGAAAGCGTTCGCCTTGGCACGCATCGTCGTGGCAACGTCTTAAGCCGATGCACGGCGATGCAATCAGGGAAGCACGGGTGCAACGTAATATCCGGGAGTGGAGGGTGAAAAAACAAGAGGGGTCTTCTGTGCTCGTGAAATGAATTTTCCTGACGCTCGACCGTACGCGACGCACGTTGCCGCAACCCGTGTGCACGTCGTTACCTCTGTACGTGTCAGAAAAGTGGTCGAAAGATCGACGATCCTCTACTCTTTTCTCTCCTTTTCTCCTCTCTCCTCGTCGCTCTTCTCGTTTCTCCTCTCTCCTCGTTGCGTTCGAAGCTTTTCAATGATTTCTGACACCCGAAAAGCGTTTCTGTCCCTCGTCACGCGTTGCATGCTGCAATTTTTAGCAGAAATTTCGGGTCATCCCAGTACGAGGAAAGTTTCGATGCGTGGATTCTTTGGATTTTGGGATTTTTGGGATATCGAGGTTTTGGAAATTTGGAGAGTTTAGAGAAGTTGGAGGGTGATTCTTTGAAGAATTTGGGAGTTTTAACGGAATCGAGATCTTGGGATCTTGGTGTTTCTGAGATTTAAGGACTTTGGTGATTTGGAGATTTGGAAATTGGGAATTTTGTGGATTTGGAAATTGGGAATATTCTGGGATTTGCGGAACTCTGGGATTTCAGAGATCCGGGGAATTTGGGGACAGGGATTTACGAGAGTTTGGGAATTCGGAAAATTATGGATTTGGAAATTTTTAATATTTGGATTTTAGGATTTTTAGATTTTGGAAAAATTGTGATTTTAAGAAATTTTGGATTTTCGAGTTATGGGGCTCCGTGATTTGGGAGATTCTAGGGAATTTGAAAACAAGGGACTATGAGAATTAAGGAATTTCGGTATTTAGAAATTTGGGGATTTTGAAATTTTCAGAAATTTGGGATGTTGGGGTGTTTGTGACTTTAAGATGTTGGAAACTAGGGAATTTGGGATTTTAATATCGTGAGATTTAGAGTTTTGAAGATTTTTGGGTATGTAGAATTTTGGGACTCTAAGATTTTGGGAACTAGGAAATTTGCGATTTTAGGATTTTAGGATTTTAGGATCTTGGGATCTAGAGATTATGGGATTTTTGAGTATGTAGAATATTGGAAAATTTGTAAATTAAAGATTTTGGGAACTAGGAAATTTGCGATTTTAGGATTTGAGGATGTTGAGAACTAAATATTTTGGTAATAGGGAAGTTTATATTTTGTCTAGATTCCCATATGCGCATACATCCTTAAATCTGTTAACTTTGTATATGAACATCACGATATCTCTAAATCCTTACATTCTCACACTTCTAAATTCGTATAACTTCAAACGCCTATATCTCCAACTAGTTCTATCCCATATCTATCGAATCTAACTTAAATAAATTTCTATAACAACGAAATTACGTACTTCTCGAGGGAGTAACATAATGGGCATAAAAAGGGTCCTCTCATTAATATTGCAAATGTTAATTTACGCGTTAAAATGACAGATGTTCGAAATTTAGTTGTCGATCAATAACAGATAATGTGATCACCTCGTATAACTGACCGGATTAACGCGTTAATGTAAAGTTGATTCCCGTATTTGGAAATATTTTTAAGCGAAAGAGAAAACGTTGTTAAAAACGTTGAAAACAAACGGGGAAAGGAATGTCTGGGAAATTGAATGATGGGGATCGATTTATCCGTCACTGCCTCGAATTGGCATTAAAAACATTCATGTTTGCCATTTTCGATAAAGCCTTGCTCGCGGTATTTATTGACGAACTGTCGGCCAGCGAAAACAAAAGCTAGGGGAAAAAATGAATTCCCTAAAGCGTGTTACGATATTTTGATAACGGCGAGGACGAAAGCGTATTGCGGTAAAGTCTCGATAAAAGCGAGTCTCTCGGCCCGAAACTTTCGCACATATCGCGTAGTTCCTGCATCGATCGAACGACTCAGAGAAACGAGACGAAGAAAATGTCCGAAATAAACGCGAACAAACTGCGACACTGTTCGGCGAGAACAACCCTGATGCAAGAATAAAACTTCTCTATTTTCTTAACCCTTTGCTCTCGAAAGGTGACTCACACTCACCACCTTGTTTTATTCAACAATTCGGAGTAGGATTTTTTAACCAAATGTACGACGTCGCATATATGACGTATAAACATAATGAAACAGATAACAATGACGATTAATAATAGAGAGATAGTAACGAAGAAAGAATTCAACTTTTCAATGAAAAAGTTTTGGAGTTACTATCTGCTACCAGTGAAAATACCTTCGAGTTCAAAGGGTTAATACTATTGTCGGAATATTAATAATTTACAAAAATGAATTACGGTAATGAGAGACACTGTTAGTAAACAGAACAAAGTTTTTATTTATATCGAGTTCAGAAATAAAAGAATAAATTACTTCCTTCAGAGCCTTCAAAATAAAATCTTGTTACAACGTATTAATCTGAGTTATTTAATTACAATTAATTATGTATATATATGTATATATATATATTCCAATAACTATTTTTGTTAAACTTTCACCAATGTATTTGTGACATATTCCCGATTAAAATCAGACCAAACACGACATAATTCGAAACATATATACACGTAGTTCCACGTACTTCACTTATATCGAGGACTTCGCACCGACAAGTTATTGCGAGCGAACGTGTACCGAATCTCGTCGAATTTCGTGTTATTTTTGTCAGAAAAATGTCACGAAAGTTGTACAAAGTGAGACTGAAGATAAAAGAAGTTATCGACGCTTACTTTTCCAAGATTAGATCTTTCTGTGTTCGAAAATTTTCAAGTTTCTCGCGATAAAATGCTTCCAGAAGCATTACAATACTTCGAATGCATTCCGGGGGAAACTTCGCTAACTTCGACCGAAAGATTCTGGGAATAAACAATTTCTCCAGTTTCCACGTTTCGAGGATTTTACGAATTTCAGAAATTCTTTGCAACACAATCGAGCGCGACGGAAGAAATAACTATGGGACTTCTAGGAGATAAAGAGGGAGAGAGAGAGGAGGAGGAAGATCGATTCGTTTCGAATAGAGAAGCAACGAAGGACGAATCGTCGAGAACAGTGGTTCGATTTCCAGGTTCGATTGTCGAGTATCGCGGTCAACGGGAGAGCAGAACATTCTTAAGGAACATTCTCTTGGTTTTTCATTAACCCGCGAAGATTCAAAGGGAGCGAAAGGAAGACTGGAAACGAGTTCTTTCAGAAAAGTTGACCGCAGTCTTTCGTGCCATGAACAAAAGCTAGCGAAGAGTTTGATCGTCTAACCATAGATGGTCACAAAGGGGACCATTTTAAAAAATCAAGAACACTCGCGGAAAAGTGAAAAACGTGGAAACCGCGACGACGGCAAACGATTTCTGTACGCTTTCAAGGCGCTGCTGCCAACAAATATTGTCATCGCTTCAGTATAAAGCGCATGATGTAAATAAAAACTATAATAAATTTCGTCGGAATATTCTTCGGTTAGTTTCAGTGTTTATTATTTGCTCAGTTCAATGTTCGTATCGTTCAAATCGTTTAATCATTCTGAGAATATATGAGACATCAAGATCTAGGGATTCGAGGATGTAGATGGTGTTAAATCTAGGGATTTTGGATGCGAGGTATTTGACGCGCTGAGAATCACGAGATGTGGGAGTTTCGGGACGTAGAGACTTCGGAACATGGGTATTTCTGGATATAGGGATTTTGGGATATAGAAATTTCGGGAAATAGGAAATTTGACATATAGGAATTTCGGGGTATTAGGAATTCGGGATATAGAAATTTTGGAGTATTGGGAATTCGGGATATAGAAATTTCGGGTTATTAAGATTTCGGGAAATAGGAATTTTGGCATATAGGGATTTCAGGGTATTGAGATTTCGGGAAATTGGAATTTTGGCATATAGGGATTTCGGGGTATTGAGATTTCGGGAAATAGGAATTTTGGCATATAGGGATTTCAGGGTATTGAGATTTTGGGAAATAGGAATTTTGGCATATAGCGATTTCGGGGTATTGAAATTTCGGGACCTAGGGAAATCGAGGTATTGAGATTTCGGGACATAATAGTTTTGGGGTATTCTGATTTCGAGATATAGGAATTTCGGGGTATTGTGATTTTGGAATATAGAAATTTCGGGACATAGCGATTTCGCGACCTAGGGAATTCGGGGTATTGGAATTTCGAGACATAGAAAATTTGGCATATTGAGATTTCGAGACATAGGAATTTTGGAATATAGAAATGTTATGATATGTGAATTTCGAGGCATAGGAATTTCGGGATGCAATGATTTCGAGACATTAGTGTTGCGAGACATACAAATTTCGCGATACAGGAATATTGGTACCGTAGAATATTAAAACCTAGAAATGTGGTTATATAGAAGTCTAGGGACGTAGTGACACAGTATATCATAATTCTATGGACGGTATTCCATTCTAACGTCTATATTATTAATAACAAGTTGCAACCAACGCCCAAACGAAACACGATCGGTTCGAACATGTCGAATAGTTGCACTTACGTAGCGCGTTTCATTAATCTCATCCGTTTTACTGGACATTCGTTATTAAGGCGTTATTAAATTTCCTCGAAATTACACCGTTGTAATTGCGTGTGGAAATTGGATCGTGCACGGTACGTTTGAGAGCAACAAGCTTCCGAAACTGGGTCGTTGTCGATGCACAGTTGTCAGAGAAACTTCTATTGCGCCGTCGTTAATTTTCAATGTTCCATCCGACGGGCAAAATGCAATGTTAAAAGGAATTGCTTCATTATGCAGCAACTTCTGATGCAGCTGCGCATTTCATAGACGTAGCGGCTTCATTTGTGCCACAGTGTAACTGCGTGCACGTTACACGGACTAGATTTCGATGAATTTACATCGGGGGCTTTTAATATACGGACACCATTATCAACATTTTTTTCTGCACCTCGAGTATGCTACGTCACTCGCGATACTCAGTTTCCGGTGTAATTAAAAAAGTTCCGCTCCGTTATATTTGATCGATTTTTACACGCTGACTGCGGGGGATGAGAACACTCGGTGTGAAAGGGATGAATTTCGGGACATTTCGGCATATATTAATAATTTCGCATAAAATTTTCACAGTTAACAATTACTTCCATTTCGTTTCGTAGCTAATGATTATTGTATTCAATTTCACACTTTGTTATTATTTTATTTGAGTTTACAATCAGTTTTATACTTTATCATCGTTATACTTAATTTCATACTTTATAGTTATTACATCTAATTTTATACTCTGTTTTATATTTAATTTCATACTTCGTAATTTTCGTGTCTGATTTTGTACTTTATAATTATTTTCCTTAATTTTGTACTCAGTTTTATACTTAACTGTTATTATACCTAATTTTATACTTATCAATGATTCTATTTAATTTTATGCTTAAAAATGATCGAGTTTAATTTTATACTTTGAAATTATTATACTTGATACTTATTCTACTTAAATTCTACAAACATTATACATAGTACTTATTCTGCTTAAATTTTCACTAAATAACCATTGTACCCAATTTTGTGCGCAGCAATTACTTAAGTGAATAAAAGTACAACGATTTTAAATAGTAATGGTAAGTGAATAAAATATTCGAAACCATTCGCATTAGACGATTTACCTGTTCGCACTTTCAATGTCTCGCTTTATCTATTTAATCGAATTAACCTATTTAACCGCGAGTCATTCGACTACCCCGACGCGACGTTACAAATTCGATTTCGCGTATGAAATTTCGCGGCAAATAACAAATTTGCACCGTGGGTGAACGACATGGTCGAACAACGGTAATGAACGTGTCAGCGATCGGATCGATCGATATCAATTAGTGGGGGCACGTGGTAGGCAGCAGTCATCACAGTCGCGAAACTCTCACTGTTTCGCCGGCAATATCTTCGTCTACGACAGCGGTTCCTAAACTTTTTAGAGATCACCAACCCCTCTGAATCTAAAAATAAGTTCTTGCACCCTCTCAAAGAAATCTGCCGTTCCGATTGATCGGTGTTTTTCCTTAACACTAGAAGTACCGTCATTAAATGCGTGCTTACTTCAAAACTGTAAATAAAGTAGAAAAATAAATAAATAAATATTGCATCATCACCTAACATATACAACCATTCATTAGCTCCATAAAACATGACAGACATTTTGACAAAAGGACGGGAATAAAATTTTGTAATAAAAAATGTCCAACCCAAACCAGTCATTTTGACTGATTGGTAGTTCTAGTGTTAATAATTTAAAAATGTAGCCTCATCCGACATTTTTGCAAAGGAAAAGGTTGTTCAGATTGACCACGCCTACCTCCAATATTCGGCTCCTTCATTATTTTTGGTACACCTTGTATAGAAATTCTAAAATCTATTATAAATGTAAAGGTATTGTTGGCCTTAACACCGATAATTTTCCGTTCCCGATATTTCTGCACCGGTTCAATAAGCCAAATAGCCTTGTTAATCAGCGTATTAACGGGCAAGGTAATCGCTGGCCTACAAATTGTTCGTAGAAATTCGCGGCGCGTACAACCCGTCGGGTCTCTCTCGGTTCTATCGGAAGATTATAATTTACGGGGCGAGCGTAAATCGGGACGCGATCGCGCGTACAAACGCCTCTCCCGTATTCAAAGCGGCCATTACGCGAGCACCGGTGCGTGCTGTTTCCCGTCACGGGGGGATGATCGTTTCAAAATGAATCGACACGAGCGAACAAAACACGTCGTAGAGGGCCAATTAACCCTTTGCTTTTGCCAAAACCTTCTACCGCCCGTACCTCTGTTTTTAATCCATTACGTATCACCGTGCTCGGATAGAAATATCACCGATGCGATAGAAACTCATCGAAACCCGTGCTATCGTGCGCGATCGACGCTTCTTTTTGATAACGGCGAACGCAAATAAGAAATACGCCTATCCTCACCGTGAATCTTTCGAACTCGATGCCGATTGAGGATCGCCGACAGATGATATTCTTTGAGTTAACTGGTACACATGACCACGCGAACCAATAAGATCCTGCCACTGAAAATACGAGTGAGTCGTTACGCCAACTCCTGGGTTGTAGATAGTATATGCTTTGGACTGAGATTGAAATAATGTCTGGATCGCACGTGTCTCAGGGAACTCCGAGACGAATTAATCTTTGAAATTCAATTTAAGAATGTTCTCCTAACCTCAAAGTACAAAAATTCAAAAATCACAAAATTCATAAATTTTTAGAATCTCAAAGTTGCAAATCTCTAAATTCTCAAACCTCAAAATTACTAAATATTCACATCTTTCAATTCTCCCATTCCCCAGTTATGAACCCCCCAAATCTACAAATCCTGAAAATCAAGAATCCTGTAATTTCAGAATCTCAGAATCTCAAAATTTCCAAATCTTTAAATCACTAAATACCCAAATTTGTGCAAATCTTCGAATTTCCAAATTCTCAAAATCTACAAATCTTCGAATCTACAAATCTACAAATTTACAAATTCCCCAAAATTCTCAAATCTACAAGTTCCCCAAAATTCTCAAATCTACAAGTGCCCCAAAATTCCCAAATCTTTAAATTTACGAATTCCCAAAATACCCAAATCCCTAAATTCCCAAAGTTCGAAATCTCCGAATTTCTGAATTCTGAAATGCCCAAGTGTCCAAATTCCAAAATTCCTAGATCTCAAACCCGTTAAATCCGAACACCGAAAGGTTGCGATCGCGAAATGGCCAATATCGTGCATCGTTTGCAATGATGATCGCGCGTTCAACAACAGCATAATTTTCCGAACACAATCGACGACGAAATTCAACGTGAAATCCCGAGACGGCGATGCGATTCGCCGAATCCGTAATAAACGGGTTAAAGTCTGAAGCTGCGTAAAACGAGGATCTCCGACTGAAAGGTAATTCGTGCGAACAATATCAGGAAACACGGTCGGCGGAAGAGAAAAGCAATTAAGGAAAGTGTCGCGAATAAAACGGCATCGATTCGGTACGAACCCGTTCCGGGCGCAACGGATTGAAAAGTCGAAGGAGAGACGCGGAGGGGGCGTAGATCGTGCGCGAAAGAACAGAACCGAAGGAAACGAGCGAGGGGGAAAAAAATATCGTGAGGATCCCCGACACGGGAATTCCGATCAAACCTGCGACCTGCCAGCGGCACGGAAATCGGGATCCTGATGGATCGCGTTCGTGCCGGGCACAACTTCCTCCCGTTCTCGCCCCGCTACGACTATGTGACCCTGTTAAACGGGACGAGAACACCCTTACCCTTACCCTTTGCTCGATATCTTCCCTCCCCAGATTTATGACGCTGCCAGAACGGCAGGAAGTACTCGTAACTCTCTGTATACGTGCGAATATTGCTCTATGGTCCATCGTTAAAGTTGTATCCACGATATTCGAGGATGATGATCTCGTTTCGGAGAAGGGGGAATTGTGAAAAAAAGGCTATTAGTTCAATAGTTGCGAACGTGAGCATCGTGTAGGGGAATTGAAAATTTGGGGTGTTTGGGATATTTGGAGTATTTCGGATATTTCGAAAGTTTGGAACATTTGAGATATTCGGAATATTTGGAATATTTGGAATATTTGGGACATATGGGATATTTGAGATATTTTGGGGATTTCGAGAGATTTCGGAGTTCTGGGAATCAGGGGATTCGCGAATTTTTTAGTTGGAAAATTTTATAGTTTCTAGGTTTCGGACATTGTAATGCATGAAAAATTTTGGAAATGCGGAGATTCGGTAAATTTGTGGGAATCTGGGCATCTGAGATTTGTCAGTAGCACATTTAGATCGACAACTCGAAATTTACAATATTTCATAATTACTAAATCCTAGATTTTCATCGATTTTGAAGATTTTTATACTCGATACTTCAAAAATTTGTCGATTCGCTAAGAATTTGCGGATTTCGAGCTTCAGAAGTTTGCGCTTAAAACTTTTGAAAATTTATGAAATTCAAAAATCTGGTAACCGAACTATTTCCAAAATCTACATTTTTATTCGTTTCCCGGGCTTCACGCGCGGCCTCGACATTAATTCCACAGCCCGTATTAAATCCAGAAGGAAAAGGAACGCGACTGTCGGAATAAATAATTGAAATACTAGATGATAAAAGTAAGCAAAGCAATCTGTCGTAACGGAATAGTCTGTGTACGAAATACCGGCAATATCAAAGATCGTCGTTGTTCCCATTGAAAGAGCAATAACACCCGCCATAATATCGTAAAAATTCCGAGACGACTATAAGAATCGTTGGGAGCGTGTGTACAGGTTCCAATAACGATACGTCGGCAATGCGTTTGCTCGGATAAGAAACCTCTGGCACGGATTTCATACGGCGGTAGAAGGTTGTACGTTGTTCGTCGGGGACGTATCGTTTTCAGCTTGTCTCGTATTTACGTGGCCACATTATACGCGAAACAAGCAAGGAATCTCGACGAGGCTCTCGCAATTACGTTTGCGGCGGGGGCGGGGGTTGGAGGTCGAGACGCACAGGATTTAACGACACTCCGTCGGTTTTCGCTCGTTCCCCAACAAACGAGAAGAATTTAATGCCCCCCCGGGCAATGTGGGATCAGAAAGTTGAACTTTAGACCCGTGGATGAATATTCGATATCTGTAGACATTTCTAGGCACTGCGAATTAGTATTCCTTTTCTATGAAGTTTTCTGATGATTTACAGAGAGTATAAGTATTGAGCTAACTGGCTAGGGTGCCTTGTCAACCTATCTTTATATTTGTTTGCAAGGCGCTAGATGGCCTTTCCTACTGATTAAGCTTCAAGGTCCTTTCTGACGTCTTCGTTTCTTATGTACCACAGGGTGTTTACTATTGCCTACTGTTAGTATTCCTTAACGGTTATACCTATTGTTATACCTATAATATAATAGTTAAATCTATTTCCATAAGTATAGATGTCTAATTGCTTGAAATTGCAATAATTTTATCGTATGTAGACATCGTATGTACAAAACCAATATACGATCAGGAATGTCGATTAGGACGACGGAAAATGGACACACGGTTTTATGTCAGTGTTTTTTTGGACATTAAGGATCAGGGAAATGGGGAATGAGACGGTCGTCAAGAAACCATAGCAGGGTAAAGTGATTCGGTTCTATCCCATTGTGTCAAAGTCCATAAAGTCAATGTCAATTTTCCTTTTCATTTAACTTACTATTTTTCTGTTCGCATTGTACGGACTTTGCAGTATTTATACGAAGAATTATATACTAAATTGATATTTAGTATATAAAATATTGACATTTTAGATTTTACTTAGATTTTAGATTTAATTACATTCTAGATTTAACTAGATTTTAGATTTACTTAGATTTTACTGATTGTGAGATGCTTAGATTTTAAGGATTTCATCTAGAGATATTTGTATCGAAATATCTTCGCAATCTGTACAAAAATTTCCATTCAGAAAGTAAAATATATTGGGATCTATCTGGGATCTAGGGTTATTTTGTGACTAGAAGGATAAGGCTATAAAAGTTCGAAAATATAAGAATGTTGTGTAGTCTAAGGATATATCAATCTAGGGAATTCATTTTGGATTATTCATCCGGATACTATACAATGATATGTATTGTTTTTACAATAACAATTGCCCTTATCGTGTTATAATTATGCAAATAACTTGATTTAGTGGCACGCGATGTTTTTTCTTCTCGAAATATGATGCATCCATATATTTGTATCTTTCATAGAATTCCGATAAAAATATCGTTTAAACCCGTCCTTTTTTATCGGAAATTCTCTTACACAACTTTACATCGCGTATTGCCTTTGACTGCTGAAAATCCCATTTATCTCGTTTCTCTTTTTGCGCGTGAATCGAATTATTTTAGCTTTGTGGTTCAAGAAGCGTAGCATGTTTACAACATCGTTTGCAGCGATGTTACTGAATCACTTCCTCACTGTTCGATCGAAACGAGTAATCTTTATTAAAACCCTGGAATTGCAAGACGAAATTGCGCACAAACTTATACGATACACGAAGACTATAATTTACTGTATATCGTCGGGCTTCGGATTCCGATTTCATTAATTAACGAAGATCGTACGAAGCTTTCTTCAATTCATTTCTACACTGCCCGGGTATCAACTATTGTTCGCCGAATTTGCAACGTGAAACATTTTATTATTAAAATTTTATTATCGGCAAGAAGCAATTATCACTCGCGACGCATATAACGAAAGATTAGCATCTTTTTCTCGAGCTGAAATTTCAAACAAGTTCGTTTCGTTGGACATCGCTCTGGGTTAATAAACATTTGTACGTTTTTTGTTCAGTTTATTTGAGTCCCGTCTGATTCTCTATACTCAATTATGTATACAATAATTAATTACGTTACGAAACTCTAAATCGTACATCTGACGTTCTTAGTAGTAATATTACCAGCGAGGGAAAAATATTTCAATCGGTTTTATTTTTATATCTTGATAGAAAGAATTCCTATCGGTTCTTCTTCTCGTTCCATTACCTTTCGAATCAAACTTCGGTAGTTTCAAAAGAAACAGTATATCATTCTTCGTACCATTATCCCCGAAGATCGCACAGAATGACAACAGATCTGTAAGATTTTATGCGACTCATCAACCCTAAATCTTACACCTGATGCCCTTAGTTTGAGTAATATTCAAGAATTCTTATTGGTCCTTTTCCCTGTTCCATTACTTCCCGAATTAAACTTCGGAAGCTTCAAAAGAAACAGAATATCATTCTTGGTAGCATTATTCCCGAAGATCGAACAGGCTTGAGTGACTCATCAACACTAAATCGTACACCTGACACCCTTGGTTCTAGTAATATTTAAAAATTTCTGTTGGTTTCTCTCCCCGTTCCATTGCTTCTGAAATCATTGGAGCATTCGAAAGAAACAGCATATCAGAATATTATTAAATTGTGTGTATTAAGGTATGAAATACTTGACTTAGCTAAACGAATAACTATAATGCTCATTTATTAACAATAAGGAGAGTGAATTGTTTCTTTCACTTTAAGTTAAATAGGATTATTCATTGAGATTTTCAAAGGAATTTAGTATAACAAACACTGAAGCATATGTAAGGAAAAAAATAATAATAAATAAAAATAATAATGAAATGAGGAAAAGAGGAGAATTACTCTTCTTCGCTGAACAATTAATGATTTATTAAAGTTAATAGCAAGGAAATGAAGTTTTTAACTAACGTGCATACACATTGAACGCAGTTAACTGATTAAAAGGATTTTTTAGAAGGATATATATATTTATTTATCACTAAAACTACCGACGTATAATGAACAATTACTTTGATGTTAAAAATGGAGTTGAAAAATAAATGAACAAGCGATGAAACATAAATGAGTACACTTATAGATTCTTTATCTTGATGACAATCAGAATAAATGTCAAGAAGACCAGCTTATAAAATTTTGTTATTTGAAGTAGGAAATTTGTAGAAGGGTCATTTGACCTCTTTTGGTAGTTTTAGTGTTATATGAATTTGTATCTGGCGAGAAACTCAGGCCGATCATGGACAACGAACGCGTTAATAATTGTAACAAGTTTATTTCTGAAATTAAATTCCGCAGTTAACTAGTCAATGATGTTACGTAACAACAACAGTATCATTCACAAACCCTGAAGAGAGTCGCAGTATTTCTAGAACGTCTTTTTCAAGATTTCCGCGTAAAAAGTTAACGAGTATGAACGATTAAACATCGGAATGCGATTATGTAGTGCGAGGAGAACGATCAAGTGACGCGAATCGACGGAAATGCGATCCGATTTTCCGGATGGCCGCGAAAAGACCGGCGATAATCCAAATATTTCGAGCCACTTCCGCGCAGGCATTTTCCGTTTGACGCGCTTTCATCCGGCCCGATCCCACGATTCATTCTGCCGGTAATTAACGACGGTTCGCCTTTTAATTTTCGCTGCCCTTCCGACAGAAATATTACCGTCGTTTGATGGACAGTATTGGCGAACTTTAGCCGACGGTGGTTCGGCTAATCAATCAGTGTCGTCGGCAAGCTGGATCCCGATTGATCGTCGATTTATCGTAAAACGGCCGTCGATAGAAATACGAACGAAAGAATCAACCCGTTCTGATAGATCTGCTGACGTGTACTTTATTCTAAATAGCATATGCTGCGATTCGGACGAGGATGTTCTAATTACGGAGACCATAAGCCAGTATATATTAGGTCTACCGGAAAATTCTGTCCGATAATTTCGTTCCAAGTTTGAACATGTATACGCATTCTCTTTTTGAGCCGCATATGGCTAATTTCTTTATAACCGGATTTACAAACACGTGCCCTTCGAAAGTAACTATGGCAAAGATATCTCTTGTCGTTATTAACACTAAAACTACCGATGTACAATGCACAATTATTATAAAAAAAAAAAATGAAGTCGAAAAATAAATGATCAAACGATGAGACATAAATGAATACACTTAATGATCCTTTATCTTGACGACAAACAGATGTTAATAAAACCATCTTGTCAAATTTTGTCATTTGAAGTAGGAAATTTGTAAAGGGGTTACTTGATCATATAAATAATGTTTCAATTATTATTATTATACATTTCGATGTTTCTTTCAATTATTATTATACATTTTGATGTCCCTTTTAATTGTTATTGTACATTTCATCGTCCCTTTTAATCATTATTGTAAGTATATATGTCTGTAGATCCCAAACATTGAAATACAAACATAAAATAGATATTGAAGTTGACGGTATTTGGAGATGGCAGTGATGTGTTAAACAACAGCGATAATCAACCATAATTTTGTTGAGAATGAGAAACAGTAACGAAGTTAGGTGTATCGCAATTCTGAATCAAGGAAAGATCGCCCGCCTCCCGAGAGGATCGATTAAACAATCGTAGTCGAGAAACGTCGTATACCTAATTTCGATCGCGAAACACCGGCGAACAGGCGAGTTATCTCGTCTGGCCGTAAGCCGCAAAGTTATTCCCACTTGTAATTTCGTGTAAATCAGTTTGGCTGTGCTCGAGTCTCGGCCGAAATTACCCTGGCATGCTCTCGAGACCTGGGGATTAGTCTGCTCAGCGTCTCAAAGTCCTGCTACAAGGTAAAATCATGGACAAAAATCGCGTCAGAGATTGAAATTCTCAACCCCCCTTGCTCACAGAGGGAAACGCTCTAATTCTCTTCCACGAGATCATTCCGTCAGAACTTGATACATTTCCTTCGCTTCAAGTAGACGGCTGCAATTAACACGTTGCCGACCATTTCAATTTCACGAGAAATCGTTCGTCGATCGAATGACGAACAATTGTTGTTTAACGTTTTTATTTCACATCCATTATCTTATAGATTTATTTAAAAAAATAATAAATTCATATAATAAATAAACATAAATAAATAAATAAATAAATATATATATATATATAAATGTAAAAAATGTTTATAATAAATAATTACATATATGTACTATTAGACGACAATTAGAAATGGGATTTTAGAAGGGGTTTTTAACTAATGTAGCATAATACTATGAGAACTCATATTATTACATGTGTGATGTATAAACGCAGTGACACAGTCAATAATACTAGTAGATAGTAAAGGAAAAATGTAATAGCTATAAATAGTCAGTAGTAGAAAATATAGGATGATAGACAAATTCGAAATGGTAAAAAGAAAAACTAGTAGTAATAAATAGTAGATAATAGCAAACCGTAAATAGTAACACGGGGCTAATGGTATTAAATAATAAAATAGTAAATAGTAGTAAAAAAGCAACAGTAACAAATAATAAACAGTAGAAAATATTAAATAATCGAAAACAGCAAGTAGCAATAAACAAACCTTACACTAACGAACAGTACCTAAATACTACAAAAAAAAAAAGAACTAATAGTACTAAACACAGTAAATAGTAGCAAAAACCCAATATCAATGAACAGTAAATAATAGAAACCGACAATAAACAAATAATAATAAAAAAGATTAATCAAACCCATAAATCGAAAATTGACGGGGTCGCAGCCCGAAATATCAAAAAAGAAATTCGAGCTCGACCGATATTAATTAATTGCTCGCGATTAATAAATCGCGCAGAAGTCCATTGACGATGGCCAGATACGGTCCGTGGATGAAATATCAGCCAGTCGGGTTAGCGCGAACACGATAAACCGAGAGATAATAACCCGGAGGGTGAAAGAAGGGGTAAAAATACGAAGAAGACACCGTTCGACTTTCATCCCCGGGCGGATAACAAAGGTGGCCGAGGCGGTTCCATGGCCATAAAGCTGATTCGAACGGCGAAATCGAATCCCGTTCGTCGGCGGTTCGTCGCCGATGGAATTCACCGGGACGTCCGGTCGTCGTCGGGCTTGCAACCCTATTCCCGTCAGCCCCCGTCCGCGACCCCCGCCACGTTCCCAAACTGGCCAGGAAAAAGGGTTTTATCGCGCCGTTTCACGAGGCCGCGCCCGAAAAGAGAGTTTTCCCGATAATGGATCAGCCACTGCATCGGGAAACTTATTCAGCCGGTGGACCAGTGTCGGACTCGCGACAGACAGAGTAAAAGGCCAACTTGTTCCAGCCGAGAAACGAGCCGTTGTGTCCTGGAACGTGACGAAACTGTCCCCGCGTTATCGGACTTTCTCCGAAAAGAATTCCGTTTCCAGAGAAAGAACCGGGACCCCTTTCATCCGTCCCCTTCGCGCATTCAAATTTCGCGGGAGGATTTTTATGTAGGAGAGGACTCGTGGTGGAAGTGACGTGATGCAATATTAAATAGAGCAGAAAGATTTATTAGAAGATATCAATATATATGTTAACGATTGTTTCACCGCGATACAGTAAATGTATCATGAGTCATTTTGGCTCGTTCCGTAAATCTAGTGTTAAAAATGAAAAACAAATAAACCAGTAATGAAATGTGAATCTTGATAGGCGAATGCAGCTGTATTGTAGATCGTCAATCATAAATCGTCATATCTAAAAATATCTATGTCCCCAAATATCCAAATCCTTAAATTCCCTAAATTCTTCAAATTCTCAAATCTGTGAATTTCAACATTTCGAAATCTCTGAATTCTAAAATTTCCATATCCCCAATTCTATGCATTCCAAAAGTTCTATATCCCCAAAATCCCCAAATTCAACATTGTGCATATCCCCAAATCATTAAATTAAAAAATTTCTATATCCGCAAATCTTCAAGTTCGAAAATTTTGATATCCCCAAATTCCTTAATTTAAAAATTTCCGTATCCTCAAATACCCAAATTCCAAAATTTCCATATCCCCAAATTTCTAAATTCAAAAATAACTAAAGCCCCAAATTTCTTAATTTAAAAATTCCCATTTCCTCAAATACCCAAATCCCAAAATTTCTGTATCTTCAAATATCCAAATTCCGAACTTTTCGTGTATCAAATCTTCGAATCTCAAAACTTTGATAACCCAAAATTCCTAAATTAAAAAATTTCCACATTCTGAAATTGCTGAATCCTCAAATCCCAAAATCGCTAAATTTCCTAAATACGCAAATCCCCGATTCTTAAAATACCAAAATCGCGTTTTAAAAAATATGAATCGTGCAACCAGAGACCGTGCGACACGGAAAATCGCTGGAACGGCTGTTTTCATTGGACGACAGGTAAATTTAGTAATTTTCTGATGTCACATGGACGTTGTCTATCGGTGGTTCGCTTCGCAGGGACACATTTGGGCTCTCGGCTTGTTTAATATTCTATGCAGTGAATCGTTTATGGCCAGCGGTATAATAATGATTGGCGGTTGTTTATTGAGACGACACAGTTTGACGGGTCTCGCTAAAAGGGAAACGGTGTAAATCATTTCGATCGTATTCACAAACGATGTAGACGGATTTTTCTGTAACCTGCATTCCCTCGAAACCGTGTTTTCCCCTCTGTGACGTTCGGAACGCGTCGTTTCCTACGAAAGATTTTACGACTATCCAGATACATAGTAGAGAACGTTTCCTTTCGAAGAAGCCCGATAATAAATACCACAAATATTTTTCAAACTTCTCGCCCCGTCTTAACTCTTTGAGACACAGAGTTTCATAAAATAAGATAGACCCACATTGCACAGAAATTTTATCGCGTTTTGAATTAAACAAAATTGGTATATGTTTTAATAACGCGGAAACAATAATACGAGTAGATAGAAAGATAATAATAATTCAATTAAATTTGTCGTTATATGACCTCGATTAGTATTACGCGCACGAGTACGCAGCTATTGCAATATTTGGAAGGGAGACTCAAAATGTCTCATCATTACCGTGCATCAAGAAGGTGAGACATTTTTAATCCCACCGTCTCCCAAAGAGTTAAGTAATATTTTACATACATCGTGGTATCAAAAATAAAATAAAATTACTTTCAACACAAAATTTCATTTCTGAAACAACCACCGTACGGTGAACGAGACACGAGATTCGATCGCAATTTCGATTCTATTATCTTTATCGATATAATAAATTTCGTGATGTTTTCTTTCTATCATTTTCACCAAACGGCTCGATGTTTCCTACGAAAATGGCCCGGAACAGGTTGGATCCTAAAAGACCCCGAACGTATCCGTAGCCGCGTACGAGCCGTGTTATTCTATAATTATCTTCATGAAAGGAGGTCGAGTTCGACAATCCGTTGAATCAACCAAGGTTGCGAAAATAATAATACATTTTCCATTGATAAGAACGGCCGGTCTCGGTTTTCAAAACTAACCCCGCGTTGAAAAGGTGACTCTTTATCCCTCTTTACCCTCTCTCAAAGGGACCGGGATAAATGGCCAGCTCCGACCAATGAATATATATTCCGGGTTACTTACCGGCCGTTCCGCACGCGATGCAACCCGACGTTCCAATATTCATTAAGGCGGTATTCCATCGCGCGAAAAAAGAATTTCACGAAGAAGGTTTTTCGTGATTGAGGTCCGCGGCGAATACAAAAGGAGCGAACGAGATTTTCGCGTTTATTCGCCTTTTTTTTTTTTTTAATAACCTACCGAAAAATTAAGTATTTATATTTTGTATAAAATATTATTTTAAAATGTATTTCAATGGTAGTATTGTATATTAAATATTATTTATGTAAAATAGAAGTACTTATAGTAAATTTATTATACAGTGTGTCCCAAAAGTGTTGAAGGAGCCGGAAACGGGAGGTAGGTGGGGTCATTCTGAACAACTTTTTCATTTGCAACAATGTCGTATGGGGCTTCATTTTTAAATTATTAACGAAAAACACCGACCTATCAGAGCGCGACAATCGCGCGCGCTAGGAGGCAGAAGTGTTATAATTGGCCGTGGCGCGCGATTCTCGCGTTCTGATTGGTCGGTGTTTTTCGTTAATAATTTAAAAATGAAGCCCCATACGACATTTTTGCAAATGAAAAAGTTGTTCAAAATGACCCCATCTACATCTCATTTCCGGCTCCTTCAACACTTTTGGGACATCCTGTATATGTATAATGTTATACATGGGATGTTTGAACATAGTGAAATGGGCAACAGCGGTGATTAATAATAGAAAATAATAATTTCACAAACTTGCAGGAACCTTTTAATTTCAGAACGTTTTCGAGATATCATTTACCGATGACAAAAATCATTTTCAATGATAAAGAACTAAGCTGAAGGACAAAGACTATACTGTAGGCCTAATTATTAATTTTTGGTCCGATCCTTGGGACCACATTTTCCTTACGACAGGAACGAGTCTACGTTTACAGAGATAGTGAAGAGAATGATCTTTTTCGAAAACCTCGAAAAACTGCATTTCTGAATAAAAAAATCGAAAAACCCGAAAAATAACATTTTTAATTAAAAAAGAACTGAAAAACTCGATGGGTTTCGAAATGTTTGGTTCTCGTTTCCCCGTTCAATGCAAAATAAAGAGAAGGTTTTAAAGTTATCGACTGCGTCGAATCTTCGCTTTAAATTCCCGTTGCCTATAGTTACATTATGGTAAGTTATACGTCAAATCAGGTTAAGTTATGTCAACGTTCTTATCGTGGCTCTCGAATGAAAATCCACGAGGTAACCCGAGATATCGCGACACAATGCATCAACGCAGCTGCGGAATTTCAATTTCTCCAATTTTTCTGTCGAACCGCGGCAACAAATGTAACACGAAATTTCCACCCAGTTCTCGATTTACATTTCCATACGGAAGCGATGCCATTTCGATCGCGCACCGAAACGTTCGTTGTACCCGAAGATTATTATGGATTACAATTTTATACGATGCGAATTTGATCGTTAATAGGATTCGAGTCGCTGTTTGTTCCGGCAGATTTATAACACGTTCTGTAAGGGGCGAATCGAACGAGCAATGGCCGAATCTTCGTCTTCGCAGACTAAAAATGGAAAAGTAGTGTCGCAAGAAGAAAGACACTCGCGAGTTCTCCAGCGATGTTTTGTTTTATTTTGCAGAGAGTTAAGCGACAGACAGACAAACTTCTTTGTTTGAAGTTTATCTTCATTCAACGTCGAGGTCGCAAACATTTTTACCAATTTGATCCAAAAATATTACGCCATTTTCATCGTGGTAATTTAATTTGACAGAACATTTTATACAATCATAATTATTTCCAATTATTATTGTTATTATTAAGTTTAAATTTTATTGAATTTAAAAATCCTTCCAATAAAACATAAATAAAACATTTATTAATAAATATTGATATAGTCCCTACATTTTATTTAAGCATTTTAATCTAAAATTTAATTTTATTAAATGTATATTTGGGACAGTTTATACTTCATTAATTTATGCATTCGAGTCCTCGATAAAAGTACAGGAACAACAACTGTTTTAAGATTACCGTTGATGTTATACATAGGCTATTTAAATGGAATTTCATAAAATTGTTAAGCTAAATTGTCAGACCAAAGACTTAACTTACCAAAATTTCGTAGGAATAAACTCTAAGATCGCCTCGATTTTTACTCACATGCGAATTAAAAATTTTCGGTAATTTTTCATCGTTATTGGAGTTTGAGAAATTTTTGGTAATTATTAGTAAGTTGATTTTGAATAATTTTTGATCATTTTTGGTAATTTTTCATAATTATTAGGGTTGGGGTAATTTTGGATAATTCTTGGTAATTTTTTATTATTTTTGGTAATTTGTGGCGAATTCCAAACTTTGCAACTGATCCAACAGCTGGTAAAAAAGGTGCAAGCAATGGTTACCTGGTCGTTTACTGTTGCTATGGAAAATCGTGGCTATCCTAACTCTGGCTAAATACAATAAAATTACCTTTCAGCATTTCGTTCTCTCTTCGTTATTCTCCGTTTCTTTCGGTAAGGAACACGAAACTGCCGTCAGCTTCGAGCCACTTGCGGCTTTAATCTCGTTAATGCGGACTCGCATAGTTCGTCGGTCATTTCGTTAATTCCGGGCCATTTCAATCGTTCCGTCGGGCGAGCCTCGTTATGCCGGATCCATATACAATGTACGCCCCTGGCCAACCCCTCGCCCTTCTCGTCGACATTCGATTCCATATTCGTTGGTTCATCGATTTGGTAATTCGCGTACGAACACGCGGAACATTCCCGCGGAACGTTCGACAAAATAATAAAATCGTTTCATAGATTATGGATGCCTGTACGATCGTAGAAATCGATCCGTTCGACGTTTATGGCGCGACCCAATTTAGTTACGTTATATTTTTGTGTTCGCTATGGAGGGCACGTTTATTCATAGGAGATTTTATTGGTCGGCTTTAGGATTTTTTTTATTCTTGATATCTCACCGATTCATCGTTTCGACGTTTTAACATTTCGCTTTTCTTTTGTCGTTAGATCGATTTATTGCGTTATTACTGTTTTATTATGTTAGAAGTTTGTCGGAGTATTGTATTATAATCATAATGTTAATGCATTAATTAACTAGATTTTAGATAATTAGCAAGATTTTTGAGTTTGGGGATGTGGAGAATTGGAACGTGGGTAAGTTAGGGGCTTTGAAATGTTCGGGTGGTTTGAGAATTTTGGGAATTTTAGAATTCGAGATGTTTCAAATCTGGAACTTTTAGAATTCGGAAATTTGAGGATTTGGTGATCTGGAAATTTGAAAATTCGAGGATTTGGTGATTTGGGATTTGGAAATTTGGGAAATCTGAACATTGGTGATTTGAAAATATGGAACTTGGGATTTGGGAATTTCGAGATTTGGAAAATTTGGCATTAGAAATGTGAAAATTGGGAATTTGGATATTTGAGGAAGTTCGAATTTGAAAAGCTTGGAATTTGGAAAATATGAAATTTGGGAAATATATGGAATATGTGAAACTTGGAATATCGGAAGTTTACGAATTTGGAAAATTTGGATTTGAAAAACTTGGAATATCGAGATATGAAAATTTGGGAATCTGAAAATTGGGAAATTTAGGAAACTCGGTATTTTTGGGATTTGAGAATATGGAGATTCGTAAAATTTATAACTTCGTAAGTTAGAAATTTGGGAATTTAAAAAAGTAAGCATTTGTAAGTTTGTAAATACTTTTTATCGGATAATATTAAAACGATAACTGTCACAAAGCATTGAAGCCAGTACCTAATTCGAAATATCAAGTGAATGATCTAGATAGGTGTATTTAATGACACTCGAAACGAGGAGAGGGATCGATTCGATTTAAGTAAGATGGAAAATTTCCATCACCCCGTTGGAAAATATCGGAAGTAACCTTCTGTTGGTTCCACATCGAATCGGACCCTATATTCTATCGTCGCTCGAGATACTACTACCCGGTATCATTTTTCATCGTTCGCCCGACGAGAAGCGACAGCATTCAAGATGTAGGACACGCCATTAGACGAGCAAACGAAGGCATCGGGTTCCAGCGGAAAATAGAAAACGCTAAAGGGATGCTGTCGCTCGTAGTACATATATATTCTTGATCTCCCACGACCCGGAAATAGCTGCATCCCAAACTCCATTTTCATCGTTCCCCTTTTAATTCGATCCATTTTTACACAAAAAATTTTAACAAATGTATTCCTGGTACAGTTTAAACGTGTCAGGTTATCGAAATGTCATTTCGATCGGTTACGTTCACCCAGATTCATCGTCGTTAATTTAGGTTCATCCAGATTCGTCATCCTCTATTTAAGTTCACATTTTCTCCAGGTTTACGATTTCCCTCGGTTCTCGATTATTTTGGATTTACATTTCTCCTAGGTCCAAGTACATCCCCCGTCGTTATGTTTCTCGAGGTATATATATACATCTCCCGAGGGTATACCCGCTGTCTACCTCCACGTCCCTCCTAGGTCTGTGTATTCCACAGGGAATTAGAGATTTGAAGATCCGAAGATTTGTAGCATTCGCAATTTTTGGTGATTTTCGGTAATTTTTCATAATTATTGGTGTTTGGGAAATTCTTGGCAATTTTTGGTAAGTTTTCATAATTGTTGGGGTTTGGGCAATTTTGGATAATCCTTGGTAATTTTTTTATCATTTTTGGGAATATTTGGTAATTTTTCATTATGATTGAATGTCTCGTCAATATTGTAACCATTTATTCCGTGACCTTGGAAATTGTACCTGGGCTCGAGTTTCAAATCGAAACGCGTACAAAATCCGAGTAAGATGTATCGTAATGGATCCACGAGTGTGTCACGAGTCGGCGACGTCGATGCATGGCAAGGGTTTAATCCGTGAAATCGTTAAACCGTGAAACGAAGATTCAGAGAGCTTAGGGACGTTCGTCCGGCGTATGTCTGATCGAGATGGCTGCGCCATTCACAGACAGCCAGGTCTGTGAGAGCAGACGTTACGAACGTAGGAGACACGGTCTGGCTAGGTGGACGGGGCTTGAATATGGTTAATTATGAACGAGCACAGGAGACGTAGACATCCCGTTGGGTCGCTTCGCTGGCTGCACAATTTAGACGAGGGAATTTCACGAAGGACGAGGTCGAGCAGGCTCGCGAGTAATCGCCCCGTGCCTGGCCATTTCTCCGCGGAGAAACACCGCGAATAAGGGCGAGACAAGGGGAGACGAGTTTCTTCGACGTTCCTCTTGTCGGAATAATACTATTTGGTTGGTACAAAAATGAATCTCTACGTTGAGAGTGCTCCGTGACGTCGCTATATACAGGGCTTCCCACAAATACTGTAGGAGTCGGAAAAGGTGGCAGGTGGGGCTATTCTGAACAACTTTTTCCTTTGCCAAAATATCGGACGAGGCTTCGTTTTTAACCCTTTGCACGCGAAAGGTGACTCACACTCACTACTTAGTTTAATACAGTAGTTTGAAATAGGAATTTTTTAACTAAATCTGTAATGTTGCACATATGATGTGTAAACGTAATAAAATAGTTAATAGCGACAAATTAATAGTAGAAAGATAATAACTTCGAAAGAGTTCATCAAATCATTCAATCAAGAAGTTATTGGGTTGCTATTTACTATCGGTAAAAATACCTTCGAGTGGAAAGGGTTAAATTATTTAGGGAAAGCACTGGCCGATCAGAGCGCGAGAGTTGCGCGCGCTCAGAGGCGGGAGTGTTGGTACGAGTTGATCGTGGTCGTGAACAAACATATAGGCACCGCGATGGTAACTCAACGGATCGGTTGAAAACTTCATGAACTCGTTCGAAGCTATTATCGCTCTATTATTAATTACCACTATTAGCTGTTTCATTACACTTATATACCATACGTGCAACATTACAGATTAAATTAAAAAGTTATTCGAGATTCAGTTAAAAAGCTATTCGAAATATCTGTATTAAACAAGGTGTTGAGTCACATTTCGAGTGCAAAGGGTTAAGTGTTCTTCTTTTTCATGTAACACCATACTCCAACAGTTCTTGACCCTGATTTCGGTCAAGCCGATTGGCTTCGTCTTTCTTTGCCCCTATATTCCGTTTCTTTTCTGTTGGCAACGCGACGGTAAATAACGAGACACACGGGACCGACCGACCAGATATTTGTCCACGTCCGTCTAATGCGGTTAAAATGCTGCTGGAGGGTGTTCCAGTCACGAAACACCGACGCCGCAATTTCTACGACTACGCGATGAATCGACGATTAGGTCGGGATCGTTTCTGCGGTACTTCGATCGTGGTTTGCAGATAGTTGAAGGGCTTTTCGGTTGGGTAGGGGGTACACGTATTTCGGCCATTTTGCTGTGCCGAGTATCGGGATGGTCGGCGAAAAGCGGAAATCGGGATGCAATTCAACGCGGTATCGCATTGGCTGTTTTTAGGATTTGGAGGTTCTTGTACAATGTTGGCGCATTATCCTCGTTAAATGTACTCACTACTTTTACAACCTTACATTTATATATAGTTACTACCCTTAAAACCGTACATTTATTTATATTTGCTATTGCTAATTAATAAGATTATAAAAGCTTGTATGTATTTATATGTATTTACCTTATATGTATTTATATATATTTACCTTATATATGTATATTTATATACATTTACCTTATATGTATTTATATCTATTTATCTCATATGCATTTATATTTATTTACCTTATATGCATTTATATGTATTTATCTGGAATTTGTCATGCATTGCATTTACATGCGTTATACATAGCAATTGCATGTCTTGTATTTCCAACGCACAGCAGTTGCACTGCGCTGCATTTATTATGTATTGCAACTGCATGCAAAGCATTCGTTGTACGCTGCAATTGCGAAGCGTTGTATCTGCCACACATTGTAGTTGACGTACATTGCATTTGCTACGCGCTGCAATTGTAACATACTGCACTTGTTACACATGCTGTTGCGTGCGTTGTGTTTGCATGCACGCTGTATTTGTTACAAGCTGTATTTGTTACATGCTGTATTTTTTACACTCTGTATTTATCACACACTATAACTGCGTGAGCTGCATTTGCTAAATGTTACACACGTTGCATACTTCAATTGCATGAGTTGCATTTTCTGCAACCTGTATATACCTTGCTTTGTATTCGTCGCGCATTGCATTTGTCACTTGCTGCATTTGCATCCCACAAAATCTACCATAACCTTTCAATTTCACCTACTTAACAAAGAACACGTTGCCCTTCGCGTAACTTTATACGCGTTCGAATTTGATCGATAACACTCTCGTCGCTATGCGAATCGATTTCGCGACGGGAGAATACCACGAATCGATTATACCTAGTAAATATCGGAGGATTCAAATTGTTCGCTAATTAACCCCTGGACTGAATTGGCGGGATGACTTTTCGATCGCGGCCTACCAATTTATCCGTGGGCTTCGCTCATGCTCATCCCCACGGAAAATAATAGTTTCACGTCGTTAACGTGCTCTCCGCATAAACAATGCATTAATCGAACCGCGGACCGCTTTCCAATTTGCCTGAATCCAAGGAAATAATTAACATAAAATCGAGTGCCAGCGGTTACGAATCGATCGAATATCCTCGTTGTTCGGGAACGGGCGTTGATTTCCGGTGTTTCAAATTGATTCTCATTGAATTCAACGCGTTCGTCGATGAGGACGCACCGTGTGCGTCGTACTTGCTTACGCTGCTCCATAGAAGATGCACCGTTTGCGTCCTACAATGAGATTAATACCATTAGCAATATTTACAAACACGAACGCACGTCAGTTAAAACGGCGAAACTTCGAGCGAGGAAATTATTAATTTACCGATAATAAGTTAATAATTGGGTCTTTTATTAATTATCAAATATTACGTCGTTTCATAATATCGTCGAACGCAACTACCGAATATTTGGTTAATTATTTCATCTCACTAAGTGGCACGAAATGTACGAATTATCGGTTTTTACGATGGCACGTTACATTTGTAACGATTTCGATCGAATGAACGGCAAGGGCGAACGTAATCGATGTATCTCTGATCGTAATATGTAAATGGATGGAACGGTTTAATTACACTGTTCAACAAATTACAAATATTTGCTGCAACGTGGTTACGATGTTGATTCCCGTGTTCCGTTGCTCCGTCGAAGTTGACATTGCTTGAAAATTTGAAACCGCCGGTGATTTACCGTAGGCATGTGTCCCGACGTTTGCTACGCTGTCCGATTGCTACATGCGCCTTCATCTATGCGGTCAATTGCTTATTTGATACGTAGATTTACATTCGACGAGCGTTTGAATTAGAATCGGTCTAAATGAATACTGATGGCAAACAATTCCGGCATGATCGACAACCTATCGTATGCAACAGTTCAACTTCCCGCATATAAGTATACTGTTCGATGAATTTGGCAAATGGTAATTGTAGCACGCGGTAATTGTAGCACGTGATAATTTCAGGACGTGTTTATTGTAGCACACGGTAATTGTAGCACGTGATAATTTGAGGACGTGGTAATTGTAGCACCTGGTAAGTGCGATGCGTGGTAAATGCAGCACGTGGTAATTGTAGCACCTGGTAAGTGCGATGCGTGGTAAATGAAGCATATGGTAATTGTAGCATGTGGCAATTGTATCGCCTGGTAAGTACGGTGTGTAGTAAATGCAGCACGTGGTAATTGTAGCACGTGGTAAGTGCGCTGCGTGGTAAATGCAGCACGTAGGAATTGTAGCATGTGGGAATTGTAACACGTGGTAATTTTAGCACCTGGTAAGTGCGTTGCGTGGTAAATGCAGCACGCGGTAATTGCAGCTCGCATCAAATGTAGCGTGTGACGAATGCAGCGCGTGATAAGTGCAACGTGTTCTACTTTCAATGTGTAGAGATTGTAACGCGTGGTAATTGCAGCGTGTGGTAATTGCAAGGCGTTCCAATTTCAATGTATACCAATTGCAACGCGTAAAAATTCGAAGGTCTGGTGACTGCAGCGAGTAGTAATTGCAACCTGTGCTAATTTCAGTGTGTAGTAGTTGCAGCGCGTAGAAATTGTAACACGTGGTAATTGCAGTGTGTTTTTCTCCGCTCCCTTGAAAAATACTAGAGACGCCGTCGCGATGGTTATAAATTTTGTACGAAGCTTTTATTGTCGGATTGTTTGTCGGTGGAGAATAGAACCGGGGTAATGGGGACTCGATTAAGATTAAACGGTTGATCCGTTTGTTTGTGACGGTTTAATTGGGGGGGTTGTTATAAGTGGTTGTTGATCCTTGCGGTTATTCGTTTGTGCAATTGGTCATTGCGTTCACTAAGATCGTTTGTTCGGTTCTGCAGTTTCTGAATTATTGGATTCTTAATTTCTGAATTCCTACATTATCGAACTTTTGAATTCGTTCTTCTGAATTCTTAAGTTATCCCTAATTTCTGAATTCCCTAATTTCCCTCAATTTCTAGTTTCGTAAATTCCTTACACTTCTGAATTTATAGTTTCCTGGATTCTTAGATCACCGAATTTGTGATTTTGTAAAGTCCTGAATTCTTAGATTCCTGAATTTTTATACTTCTTAATTCCTAGATCCCCAAATTTCTGAATCTCTAAATTCCTTGTTCCTTAAATTCATAGTTCCATAAATTCCTATGTCCTTAAATTCCCAGATTTCTCAAGTTCTAAATTCTTAAATTTCTAAGCTTATAAATCCTTAAATTCATAGATCCTTGAATTTGCAAATCGTTAAATTCTTAGGTCCCTAAACTTAGAAATCCTTAAACCTCCGAATCCCTGAATTCATAAATCCTTAAATTCGTAAATCCCTAAATGCGTATATCTTCTAGCTCTCAGAGTCTCGAATGCCTACAATTTCTGAATTGTTAAATTCCCAAGTTCATGGATTCCAAAATTCGAGACTATGAAAATTTCAAATTAGCACTCGCCATCTAATACAATCGTATGATTAAATATTACGAAAAACGGCAATATTTCAAAATATCCTAGAGTACATTGCCGATGCGAGTGTCTCGTAAGTTCAATTACACGTTCGTGTCAGCGAGCGTTTTCAACGTGTCAACCATAATTAAAAAGCTTTTCTCGCCGGGCGTTAAACGTTCCGCGATTAAGTAAAACGTCTCGGGGGGTGATTGACGAAAGTAGAGGGATTAATTTAGGATCGTCGAACCCGCGGGACCAGGGATTGATGAAAATCCTCTGGTGGCGAGCCGTGCACGCTGCCGAGTGTTTCTGTGTCGAGTTGATCGTATACTTGTTGCGGTGCTAATTAAACGATCGTCGGGATTTGCGACAGAGCGTACTCGTGACACGATATTGACAAACGGTCTTAGACTGCAAATCGGGATTTCGACGTATACTTAAGCCTCCAGCACCGCAATCGAGCGAATCGGGATGGAAAACGTATGGAATTTTCGTTCGAAACACCTGAAACGTCCACGTGATCGATGCGCTTCGTTAACTCTTTTGGCCACGGTGGGATTAAAAATGTCCCAACTTTTTGACGCGCCTTAATGCATGGTGGGGAAATTTTAGTCCTGCTTCAAAATATTGCAATAGTTGCATACTCGAGCTTGTAACACTATTCGAGGTCTTGTAACAACAAATTTAATCGAATTATTATTATTTTTTCGTGTACTCGTATTATCGTTTCTGTGTTACTCAAAATATACTAATTTTGTTTAATTGAAAACGAGATAAAATTTTTGTGCAACGTGGGTCTATTTTATTTTTCAAAGAACGAAAGTCCCAACATTCCAAAATCCCAATTTCCCATACTTCCAAAGTCTCAAAATTACAAAGCTCCAAAATCTCAGAGTCCCAACATTCTAAAATTCTCAAAGACTCAACATTTTCAAAGACCCAAAATTGCGAAATTCCATAGTCTCAAAGTTCCAATATCACAAAATTCCTAGACTCCAAAATCCCAACAGTCCAAAACCCCAATTTTCCATACCTCCAAAATCTCAAAATTACAAAGTTCCAAAATCTCAATGCCCCAACATTCCAAAATTTTCAAAGACTCAAAGTTACGAAATTCCACAGTCTCAAAGTCCCAAAGTCACAAAATTCCTAGACTCCAAAATCCCAACAGTCCAAAACCCCAATTTTCCATACCTCCAAAATCTCAAAATTACAAAGTTCCAAAATCTCAATGCCCCAACATTCCAAAATTTTCAAAGACTCAAAATTACGAAATTCCACAGTCTCAAAGTCTCAAAGTCACAAAATTCCTAGACTCCAAAATCCCAACAGTCCAAAACCCCAATTTTCCATACCTCCAAAATCTCAAAATCACAAAGTTCCAAAATCTCAATGCCCCAACATTCCAAAATTTTCAAAGACTCAAAATTACGAAATTCCACAGTCTCAAAGTCTCAAAGTCACAAAATTCCTAGACTCCAAAATCCCAACAGTCCAAAACCCCAATTTTCCATACCTCCAAAATCTCAAAATTACAAAGTTTCAAACTCTCAAAGTCTTAACATTCTGTGTTATATATACCAATTTTATTTAATTGAAAACGAGATAAAACTTTTGTGCAACGTGGGTCTATTATATTTTCTGAAATTCTGTGCCTCGAACAGTTAAATCCGATGACCTTTCGTTCAATTATGACCGGGTGGGGGGTGCGTTTCAATTATACGAGTATCTTTGAAACGATATATTTCACTTTCGTTTTTGCGTCGTTCCTTTTATTTATTCTGTTAATTACATTTATTTTGTTCGCGTCACCTTGTTGCCTATTTATTTTATCGATTCTACTGTCGTTCGTTTATTTCTCAAACAGGCGAATGATAATTACTCTTTGACGCAATGTAGGTTAATTGAAAACAAAATATAACGACATGTATACACCTCCATTGTACGAAATGCAGTGTACCGATGAATTTCCATTCGTTTCCAGTAATTGTTTAAAAATCATAAAGTTTAAACTTTACTAGATAGTATTTTTATGATCGATAAATCTTACCAAATATATTCACAATATTTTGTACTTTTGGGATATAGAGCGGTTGTATATTGAATTAAATAAAACTTATTGTTAGCATCTTTAGAACATTCAATTCATTGAAATCGACTCAAAAGGACAGGTTTTAACGATCAAAGATTTTTTTTTAAAAAGGAATAGAAAATCCGACGGCTAAATGGTGGAAAAAGTAACGATGTGTGTTTGCAACCTGTTCGCCCGATTGGTATGTAGGTATAAATACAAATTATAAAAAACAAGACCTATTCACTCTGATGTCGGAGGCGAAGGTTTTCATCGTTAGAGAACCATGTCCGTAACATGATTTATTCGACAGGAAGATTTATTTGTGCACCTTACATCGAACGACGATTCGGCGAAATTATTTTCATCGAACGGCAGGAAAATGGTGAATGGTTTTAATTTCGTTCGATGATCGGGACACGATAAAACCGTTCCCGGCATTTCCGCGCTCATCTTCGCCCGTTTGTCGTCGCGTTTTTGTTGCGATGTAAATCCGGCAATAAAGCGTCGCGACGCCGTCGCCATTCGTTACGAAAGGCATCGTCGCGATGCCCCCGGTACCGAGCACGTTTCGTCGCTTTAACGTCGACGGTTTATTGTTAATTTCGCCCGCGTACCGCGGCGACAGTTTAACGAAGGGATTTCATGAGAAAGGACACGGGGACGACGCCGGTCGTCGTTACGCGTCGAAGAAGATGACGCTGCATGAAACGCCCGTAAACCGTGCCGTTCGACATTCCATGGACGCAATTTTCCATGGGTGTCAACCCGTTCACCTGTTCCATTAAAATCTCACTCGCCATCGATACCGTTTAGAGACAGGGAATTCTCTTTTGAATTCCGTTCAACATTTTCCCTTATACTTCATCCCTTAATCGTGTCATATATTATACTTTGGCACACGTTACGGAACTTCATCCTATCATATATTATACGTTGTCATACATTATAGTAGTTCATCATGTCATATATTATCACATATTACATTACTTGATTGTATCATATATTATATATATTGCCATATGTGGCAGGACTTTACCCTATTATATATTATCATACATTACATTACTTGGTTGTATCACATATTGTATCGTATGATCATATACTATATGTCATATGTTGTAGTACTTCAGCATGTCATATATTATTATAGATTGCAGTGCTCGATTATATGATACATTACATTAAGTATATAGTAGTTATAGTAGTATTAAATTAAGTATTATAATATTCAATAGTGCTTAATCATATTATACATTATCATACATTGAACATTGTCATATGGCATAGTACTTAATCATGTCATATATTATCCTACAATACATTAAGGATATCATATATTTAATTGTATCATATTCTAAACATTTTTATATGTTATAGTACGTAACCATGTCACATAATGATATTGTTATATATTATATTACCTGATTACATCACATATTAAATATCATTACAGTAGCATTATATAAATATTATTATTTCACCATATCATATGTTATAATAAAGTACTTGTCAGAAAGATACTGGATTTTTAAAATATGTTTCTCAATAAATTCTAGAATAAATTGATCGGTACGATCTGCCTGAAACAATGCGTCAACATGTTTCGTATTAAGGGTAACCAGGTTCTGCCCTAAATTCGCTAGAAAAATTCGCGGCGTATGGATATTGTAATTCAACATAAGGAATCTGTAGGGTTCGTTTAAATTTCAGCCACGTCGTTCGTTTGTGCAGTGGCAAGATTGGATCGAGTCTCTTTCATTACTCGCGAGAATTCTCCGTCCCTCTATACCAGTTTCGGTCTTCCGCTTTCTAATTCATTACATATACATATACGTAGCATCCTGATATGGTTGCGCGTTAAGGGACCCCATTTGTAAGCAGATTGCTATACGCGCGTATCAAAGCAAAAACAAGGTACTCTCGATTTCGTTTCGCTCCCGTTTTCGAGTCGCTAAGATCACCCTGATGCAATATCGATCTCTCTATCTCGCCGATACGAGAGTTTATTAACGAAGTAGCCTCGCTACGGGATCGAAGACGACTTTCATGGGAATCGGAGGAGAAAAATCAAACGGAAGCACCTCGGGGTTTCCGTTCAGTCTATAATTGTATTCGCACGGAGAATGCCGGAGTCTACTATCGAGAAACGATCTATCGTGTTTCGTTTTAAAGTTTTCATCGCGTTCAATCCGCGAGGAATTTTGTGTTATTAAATACAAACCAGATTAATCCGAAGTTGCGATACGATGTCGCAAATTGCAGTACCGTTTTGTCAGTTGTTTCGTTCTTTTGGGAATGAGAGTGTTGTTTAGGATAAATTTGGCGAATGTCGAAGGATCGGAAGAGTTGTCTTTCGCTATATCGCCGTTCTTCTTAAGGCACGAGTAGTTCGGTATCTTTAACCTGATTGCTGTTTTCCGAGGGAATATGAGGATTTATCATTTACGATGATAATTAAGCAGATGGTCAAAGCATTATGTTAGATGTCCTTTAATTATATTGTAGTTTTTGGGATTTTGGGAGTTACGAAGTTTGGAACTCCGGGGACTTTGAATTTTTGAGTTTGAGCGTATGGAATTTTTTGAGTTTGAGAGTTTAGAATTTTGGAAGCTTGACAATTTTGAATTTTGGAAGTTTGAGAATATAGAATTTTGAGGTGTTTGAATTGTAGGCCTTTGGGCCGTTTGGGTTTTGGAATTTTTGAACTTTCGAAGTGTTCGGGATTTGAGAATATTGGAACCTTTGGGATGCTTGGGACATAAAAAGTTTGGAATTTGAGAACATTTGAGTCGGGGATGTTAAATTTTCGAACGTGGTACTTTGGTTTTTTGGGATGTTGGAATTTTTTACATTGAAACTTTGGGTGTTTGGGATGCGTGGAACTTTGGAGCTTTGAAGTTCTGCAAGTTTGGGACTCCGAACATTAGGAATTTTAGAAGGGCTCTAGAATGTGGAAACTGTCGAGTCTCAAATTCTCAAAATTCGAAAATCACAAGGTCTGAAAATCCCAAATTTTTAAGATTTCAAGCCTCCAAAGTCCCAAAATTCCAAAATTCTCAAAGACCCAAAGATCCAAAGATCGAAAGTCCCAACACTCCAAAACACCAATTTTCCATACTTTCAAAGTCTATAAATTCCAAAATTCCAAGATCTCAGGGTCCTAACATTCCAAAATTCTCAAAGACCCAAAATTACGAAATTCCATAGTCCCAAAGTTCCAAAGTCACAAAATTCCCAGGTCGGATATTACCAAAATGCTAGATTATGGATTCTTTATCTTGATGACAATCACCATAACTATCAAGAAGACCAGCTCAATAAATTTTGTCATTTGAAGTAGGAAATTTGAAGAAGGATCATTTGACCCCTTTGGTAGTTGTAGTGTTAAAGCGAACCTCTTCGCCACAATCTCTTTCGAGTGTCCCTGTAGAAAGCGACCGGTCCGATACGAATTTCCATAATTTCCAGCACGGAGCAGGAATATTCATCGGAAAACTCGCTCGACAACATCCGTCCATCTGTGACAAAGTACGGTATGGAACTAGAAATTTGCTGTAACTGGCTTTGCCGGAAGGGGATCACGAAACTGCAGGGAGCAAAGGGCGAAACACAGATTGGTGGTTGTCGTTCTGCTCTGGCCGCAGGTTTGTCATCGTGGCCAGGGGTTTATTGCCGAATGATTCGAGCGGGTTCAAAGGGTCGTGTCCCGCTGATAGAAAAAGGGGTATCAAAGGTCGTCTAAGAGCCCTGTAACGAGGCTGGCTCGCTCTCGAACACGACCGATGAGGCTTGCACGATAAGAGGGATCAAAGCTTCCTCGAAATCTCCTCTCGATAAGACGAATGCCAAGGAGTTTAGGGTACTTTGATCTTGCTTAGGACCGGGAATTTCGATCGGGATCGATTTTTCCGTCGGTTCATCGATCGGACGAGTCAGTCGGTCTTTCATTTTCTCGATGGAGTCTCGATTGATACAGTTTTTCTCGTTTTCCTCGGGAAATTTTCCATTAACACGTTCTATACTATGGTCAAGCATTTAACGAAATAACGATTGGATTGAACGGGATCGATTGGACTTTAATATCCCTAGGTATGACTTTATCCGCGTCCCTGTCTTAGTCATCTGTAGTTGGATTCGAGTTCCATCGATTCTGAATTTCACTAGATTTCAATGCTCTTATCTGAAATTTCCTAAGTACCGATGTCAATAAATCTCATTGTATTTAGATCCTAATATCAATAGATCTTAATATCCCAAGATATCAATATTAACAGATTGTCCCTAGACACTAGTATCAATAGATCTCTATATCCTTGGACATGAATTTCAATAGATTACAATATTTCTACGCTCTAATAACATTAGATTCCGATATCCGTGTATATCGCTATCCATATACCCCAATATCTCTAGATTTACATATCAGTAGATGTCAATATCCCTAAGCCTCGGTATCAATAGGTACTAATACCAATGTATCTCAATATCCTTAAACGCCAGTATCAATACATACTAATGTTAATACATCCCAATATCTCTGAACCCTGCTATCGATTGATTCCAATATCCCTAGATACCAATATAAATATGTTGTAATATCCCTATGTGCCAGTGTCAATTGATCCTGATACCTCTAGATAAAGATATCGATAGATCTCAATATCCCTAGATAACAATCCGTTACCTAAGAATAAGTAAAGTGAACGTTATAATAATATTAAAATTATAATAACATCGGCATTATGAATAATACTGACATTATAAATAATAATAATATCAGCATAAATTTATAACAAATAAAATTGTAATATTGCTGGATCGAAATATCTCTGCAACATGTTCGAATTATGCGTTCGATTCCATCAACCAGCGACGACGGGTTAACTCATAATTCATACGGCATGCAAGTAAAGTTTACGAAGTTGCATTTTTCCGCGGAAACGCGTATCCTCGTTGATGGAGGGTGAACAAGGTACCGAGGAGGGTTAGATAAAAACCGACGACGACGACGACGACGACGGCGAGAGATTACGCGTATTACGCGTACTGGTTTGTAGGTTAACGATTACCCGCCACCAGGATGGTCTCAACGGCGTGCAATTGGAAGCACTTAGATTTTGAAGCGCGTGCATTGATCGAAAACATCGGCGAACCGTGCAGCCTGTTTGCTTTTGCCGGTGCATCGACCTATTATGCAGTAATCTCATATTCGATGAATCGGTTAGCTCGCCACTTGAGACCGCGCCGCGGCGTCGTTCCCTAAACAATGCTTTCTGCCTACCTCGTTTGCTCTCCTCTCGTAACAATTTCATCGCCGTTACAACCAGATACTTGATGAGACGATTAACACCGGCTTTATGGAACCTGTCGATACGACGGGACCTTACGTTCTTTATTATCGATTACGACACTTATTAAACTACTTTTTACTACGGGCACGCGCGTTTGTACGAACAAACGTGCACTCGTTTGTGCACATGTGCGCTGGTGTGGACATATGTGCTCTCGTTTGGGCATATGTGCACTCGTATGGGCATACGTGTGCTTGTACGAGCATATGTACGCTCGTATAAGTATAAATGTGTACGTTCGTATAGGTATAAATGTGTGCATTCGTATAGGCATATGTGCACTCGTATGGGTATGCGTTTCCTGGTATAGGAATATGTGCACTCGTATGCTTATTGGTACGCTGGTCTGGACATATCTGCGTTCGTATGGGTATATGAGCATATGTGCGCTCGTATGGGTATACGTGCATCCATATGAGTATACGTACACTCGTATGAGTATGCGTATTTTCAGACAAACGAGCTTGTCATGTCTCACATGCAGTCGGAGTCAAACGTTCGCTGATGCGAGGAAGAATAATAATAAATGAATAACGACAAATGTAATTATCCTTCGGTATTATATACTCCCATTGTTAATCGTATTGTGTATTCGTAAATTGATAATATATCCATACATACATTCATAAGCCGATAAAGGTAATTATCCATCAGAATCATATATTGTAATGTGTATTCATAAACTGATAATGTAAACATACATTCGCGAACCGATAAATGTAATTGTCGATCAGAACGGTATTATTGCGTTATCGAGATACGAACATTCGCCTCGATTAATCGTATTGAAATTAGTATACAAAAATTGTATGCAGAAAATTGGGAATTGAGAATTGAAAATTGAAAATTGTAGAAAAGAAAGTGGACACGTTCGACACGCGAAGGAGTTCGATCGATATCGATTTCCAGGCGTTTCGATAGAAACGACGGGGATCGTTAGAACGATCGTCATGTACGATCTCGATCCATGAATCGATCCCGGTGTTTCCCCGAGACAAATCAATCGTCGATAGCCATCCGTTGGTCCGAGCTAAACTCATCCGGAAATGGAGAAGGCTCGGCGAGCCGCTTTTCCGTGTCAATTGCACTCCGCCAAATGGAAATGCCTCCTTCCACTCTCTCTTCCTCTCTGTCACTGTCTCTCTTTCTCTCTTAGGTCACCGACACGACACCGCAAAACCGTGTTCTCGAAGCTATCCGGATCGATTTATCCGGGCGCCATCGAAAACAGGAACGTCCGCGGCACGTTGATTCTTTTCCACGGTATTCACTCTGTTACTTCCGATCGAGACGTTTCCCATTTTTCCGACTATCGCGATCGAACCGGGACTCGCGTATATCCCGTGGAAACGATAAACGGGTCCGTAAGAATTCCACGAATTGGATTTCTCGATTGGAATCGCTGGATCGCGAGGTTACCTTCGTTTTTAAACTCCGCCGGGACTTCCGACGCGATGACTGCCGATGATTTACTTTTATGCTCTGAAAAAGACTCTGCCGGTTCTCTCGATCGTGCACGGTTAAATTAATTAACCGCGTTTAATCGGATGATATCGTACTATGTACGCGGGTATATTCGGGGAAGAAAGTAAATTACGAGAGCATGCGAAGCTTGCGTTAACGTTAATTATTCGTGACAGAACCTTCGAGACACGGAAATTCAGGGATCTGGAGTATTTCGGGTTTAAAATTAGAAAGCTGGAGTATTTGGGGTCTAAAATTATAGGGACCCGGAGAATTTGTAGATGTAGGAATTTGGCAATCGAGAAACTTTGAAATCTGGGAGTTTTGTCATTTAGAAATTTTCGGAATGCACAAAGTTGAGAATATACGAATTTGGAGATTTACCGTCTAGAAACGCAAGAATTTTGTGTCTGAGGATCTAGAGACTCTTTAGATTTAGAAATTTAGGGATTTGAAGGACTGGGAACTTTGATATCTAAGGATTTTCAAGTTTAGGGATTTTGAGATCTTGGGACTTCGTGGTCTAAGGACTTTGAGGTCTTCAGAATTTGTAGTATAGGGATTTCTAAGGTTTTGGGATTCTATGCTTCAGGGGTTTTGCAATGCATGTACTTCGGGATTTAGGGATTTTGGGAATTTATTACTGGAGATCTAGGATTTTAGAAACTTGGGATTTCGAAATCCAAGGATTTACGACATTGGAAACCCGAAAAAGGACTTAGGAATCTAGAAACTTAGTAATTTTATTATGTCGAAATATAGGAATTTGGGTATTTCAAAATTTCGACATTTGGGAAAATCGAGAAATTAACAATTTCAGAATTCACAGACTCGGAAGTTTGAGAATCAGAAAATTTGGAAATTCAATAATTTCGAAATTTGGGAGCACTCGATATTCAACAGTTAGAAAAATTTACGAATTTCAAAACTTAAAATCTTGAAAATATGAAGACCAACAAGATTTGAAAAATTTAAACACTCGAGAATTGGCAAACTTGAGAATTCAAGGACCTGAGAACTTAAAAAATTGAAAAGCTCGAGAACTCCTATGCTCGAATGCTCGAAAAATTAAGACTCTCGAAAAGTAGAAAATTTCGAAATCTGTCAATATAAAATTTTGGTAACACGACACTTAAAATTGTAACTTAAATTTTATAACTCTTGTAACTTTAAATTTTGTTATTTAGCTATTTATTTAGTAATTTATTTAGTATTTATTTAGTAATTCAGATTTTGTTAACTTAAAGAATGCAGTAACGTGAAGTTTATACGTGCGCCCTTACCATAAGGGCTTGTAAGTATAATATACTTATATGGCGTACGATCGAACATCTGGCAGAATCCAGTTGTAAATTTTTGCCGATCTACCGGAAGGTACAAAGGGAGGAAGCGATAGGTGCGAATGAAATCGAATTGGTTGCTTGCCCGACGATGAATCGACGATGCTCTCGGCTTGTCTCTATGCATTATGCATGTCGTTTCGAAACACCGTATGCAAAGTGCATCGAGCGCACAATGCACGCGTGTTGCAGCAGGAGACAGCCTGTTTCTCCGCGGATTAACCGGATTAGAGAGTTTACAGGCACGAGGACGAGACGAGTTCGTTGACTGTCAAACTTTTGCATTACGTCGCGTAAAAGCGAACCGCTGCTATACGACGCCTTCGACACCATCTTCTTCTTCCGTTTCCGTCATTTCCGTGTGTCGGCGTTCCGTGTACCTCGTTACCACGCTCTTTCATCCACAAACGATTCTTTCCTCTTCGCGATCTTCGAACGCGCGCTTTCTAGCGGTGAAATGTATCCAGAAATTTCACCGTGCAGTTGTGGTAACGTTACTGCTGTGTACGCGGAGAAATACGAGAAGTTTAGTTACTTATTTTCAGCTCTCGTCGATGTAATCGCTTCGTGATTTCTCTGCAATTTTATTGTTTTATTATCTGTTCGTTTGTATATTTTATTTATTCATTTCGTTTCTGTGGATTTTATTACCTTGTCACTGTACATTTCATCACTCTATTGTATATTTTATTATTTAATCGTTTCATTACAATCATTTCAACTAATGTTAAATATTATGTATATTTGAAGATCGTGGAATTATATATTTTAAATTATATGTTTTTGCTATTACGTATATTACATTGTACATACAATTGGACCTGCATGTACACATATGTATACTTATACACATATGTCATCAGTAAACACGTATGCACACATCTATGCATATACTCGTACTGTATAAATAAACGTACACATATATGCTCATATGTGTTCAGTATACATATGTGTTCACAAGTATGAACATACGTGTGATAAATAAATGTAACTACACATGCATGCTCATACGTGTACAGTATACATATGTGTTCACACGTATGAACATAGTGTAATAAATAAATATAACTACACATGTATGTTCATACGTGTCCAGTGTACATATATGTTCATACGTGTCCAGTGTACATATATGTCCATGCGTGTCCAGTGTACATATATGTTCATATGTGCACACACACGTGTAGAGTATACATATATCTACATAAATGTTTACATATGTGAATGCTGTACTTACATATGTATACTGTGCAGGTATGCACATGCACATCAATGTGTGTGGTATGCATGTTCACATGTCACTATCGATATGTAGAACGCGAAAGAAAATTCTTCGGTTCAGGCGTGATCGTAAAAGATGCATTTCGTGTTACAACGTGAAAGGTTCGGATAGCGATTAATGATAATAGTAATAAAGTTGCTCGCAGCGCGTTTCACTGGGAACGCGTGGATACGTGTGTATGTACGTTTCATGCACGTACGGTGTCACGTGCATTTCGAGAACCGTAAAACATATCTCATGTTCGTTGCAGCAATTGCAGCCGCGGCACGCACGTTTCATTGCTACCGTGTGCCTTTACAACTCGTATACGCGAAACGTTCGCCCCGTTGAATAGAACCGCGGCTGCCAACCATAATCGTCTGTTCGGAATTCGTGCGACTTCGTTTCTCGGAATATTCCGTGGAAATAATGATCGGACGAACATTACGAGCCGTCGTTTTCTTACGTTTCACGATTATCGCCGACGCGATAACCGAAAAACCGGCCGGGCAACGAAAATTAACCAGGATAATACGCGCGGCGTATTAATTATGCATTTATGACACGCCGACGTCCGCTATAGCGTGTGAAACGTAAATCGTGTAATCCGTGAGATCCGCGGCACGATTTATGCACACTTTGCTGCACGTCGCGTAATCTCTGTTTACTCTATCATAGATTACCTGATTTATGGATATCTTGCTATACGCTATCTGATTTATGTATATTTTACTGTAGATTACATCAAGTATGTATAACTCGCTATAGATTGTACGACCCACGTAAACTTCGCTATACATTATATTACAGGGTTTATGTATATTTTACGGTGAATCAGATTTATATGCATTTTACTATGGATCAGGTTTATGCGCATTTTACTATGCATCACATCGTCTATGTGAACCTTGCGGCAAATTGCATAATTTCTTAATACTTTGCTATTGATTACACGTGAACTTTGATATCAATTACATCCACATTTAAGTAGCTATAAATAACATTGTCCATGGAAATCTTGCTAATTTCTACCCTAAAATATCTGATGTATAATTATGAATTTAGCTATTATTTAACTTGATTCGACTGGAGATTTTCATAATCGACTCATCCAATTCTCATAATCGTCAGATCGAAAGTCATTCGTTTGCAGGCAATTGTTCAAGGTTTCGTTCGAGTTTTTTCGAAACTACGACGCTGAAATTCGAAAGGAGATGATGTTAGAGCGTCTCGAACAGTGATTTCCAGTTTTGGAAAGGAAAATCCTATAAATAAGCGTGATCTTTCAAGGCGTGGCGAGGCGAAAATTATAACCGACTATTTACATCAGTTAACCTCGCGGTGGCACGCGGTGGGCGTAAATTATGGATAATGTACATCCACTACATTAGCTCACTCCGACGCAATTAACTCGTCGAGTTGCCTGCATTTTACCATTAGTGCCCCCTTGCTTCGCAACCCTTCGTTCAGTTTCATTGTTGAATTTTAGGATATAAGGACGTCGGGGTATAGGGATTTGGGGATGTAGGGACTTTGGAATATAGGAGTTTTGGCACATTGAGAGTTCGGTATTAAGTAATTTTGGGATGTTGCGACTTTGGAATATAGGAATATTGGGATATACAAATTTTGATGTATAGGAATATTGGGATATAGAGATTTTGGTATGCAGGGATATGGGGATATAGAGATTTTGGTATGTAGGAATGTTGGATTATAGAGATTTAATTATGTAGGAATTTTAACAGTAGTGACTACTTGTTTTACAAACCTGCCCTTTGTTCAGTTTCATTGTTGAATTTTGGGATATAAGGATATCGGGGTATAGGGATTTGGAGATATAGAGACTTTGGATTATAGGCACTTTGGAATATAGGAATTTTGGCACATAGAGAGTTCTGTATGAAGTAATTTTGGGATGTCGCGACTATGGAATATAGGAATATTGGGATGTAGAAATTTTGGTATGTGGGAATATTGGGACGTAGTGATTTTAGTATGTAGGGATATCGGGATATACAGATTTAGTTATGTAGGAATTTTATCGGTAGTGACCACTTGTTTTACAAACCTGCCCTTTGTTCAGTTTCATTGTTGAATTTCGGGATATAAGGACCTCGGGGTGTAGGGATTTGGGAATGTAGGGACTTTGGATTATCGGAATTTCGTAATATAGGAGTTTGGCATTAGGTAATTTTGGGGTATAGGAATATTGGAAATATAGAGATTTTGGTATATACAATATGGGACTTTTACCATTAGTATCCTCGTGCTTTGTAATTCTGCCCTCCGTTCAATTTCATTCTTCGGTCCGCCATTGCTTTTCATTCTGTCAGATTCTCACGTTACGAAAACGCAACGACCCTTCGATTCTATCTTATTTCTACCATTTCGGCAGGCTTTTCACCCCTGGTCCAAATAAAAGTTCGATATTTAAACATTTCTGGTTAAAATAATTTTCGAGTGCTTCACCGATTTACTTATGAATATTTTCTGACTGACATATTTTAATTGTCTTCAGCGATATATGTAACTCTAATGAATAGTTTATACAATACCCCAATACAATGATAAAAATATAATGATATATATATATATATATATAAAATAACCTGTGCAGCCAGTTGTGTTAACATTTAACCCTCAACAAGTAATTTACATAAAACTGAACAGATGCAAATAGTAGATAGATACATGGCCACCTTGATCGCTAATGAATAGATCATTGTCTATTAGCAAATGTCGAAGATAGAATATGTCAATTATTTTTATATTTTATAAACCTTGGAATTCCTTTGCTGGAACATTCCACGGAATCATCAAATTACCTCATCGTCAGTTGCTCAAACTGGTTTTCAATATGTCAAGTTTGCTTGATATTTATAGTCGCGTTACGCGCGTACACAGAATAAATTACAACCACCTACTTAAACTGCCTACAATTTTACTGCCTACTCTGGAAATCCTTTTATTCGAGGACAAATATGTGCCATCGTGTTAATGATTGATGTTCGAAACTCTCGTGCTCGATCACCGCGTATGACATCCGTGTACATTTTATATTTTTTCTTCGTCGTTCATTACGTTCGCAACTTTTCATCATAATGTTCTCGACGAGAAGCAATAGAAATTACGAAACTTTCACCAGTGGCAGCGAGTAATTGATAATTGATAATCACTTGCCGCAATTGATATTAGAATTCGGTAAAATATAAATTGTCTGATCTTAATGATATTTGCAATTGCCATACTAATTTTCATTTGTTATTTATCCGAATAAATTAACAAGAAAAATAAATGTTCGATGTTAATGATATTTGTAATTGCCTTACTAATTTTCATTTGTTATTTATTCGATTAAATTAACAAGAAACACGACTGTCTGATTTTAATGATATTCGCAAATGTCTTACCATTTTCATTTGTTATTTATCCGATTAAATTAACGAGAAAAAGAACTGTCTGAACTTGATCGTATTTATAATTAGCTTACTAATTTTCATTTGTTATTTGTCCGATTCAATTAACAAGAAAAACAACTGTCTGATCTTAATGATATTTGCAATTGTCTGATTATTTTTATTTGTTAATTACATGATTGAATTAACAAGATAGAGAATTGCCTGATCTTAATGATATTCGCGATTAACTTAAAATTCTTATTTTTTAATTGCTCGATTAAATTAGCAAAGAATGGTTCGATCGCAATGAAGCATAGAACCGCGTTAAAATTTTCGTTGATTAATTACTTGATCAAATCAGCGAAAGATCGAACGACCTTAATGATGTTTAAAACTGTCTTACAATGTTCATTTCTTGATTATCTTATTAAATCAGCAAGAACGAAGTGTTCGATCACGACGATATTCTAAAATGTCTTAACATGTTCATTTTCAAGTGGATCGATTAAATTATCGAAAAATAGACGATATTCGGATATTCATTCCGATGTGTTTACTTAATTACTCCGCGAAAGAAGTTTGCATTTAATTGAATTTGTGGCGCGGGTAATAAATGATGTTAAAAACATGGTTAAATGAAAACGCATCTCGAATCAAGGAATATATACATAGGAGGGGAAGAAATGGTCACGATGGAGAACGAATAACAAATATAAAGTTCCGATGTGTATTCGGATTACCAGCTGCGAAACGCGGTTCCCTGATAACCGAGATTAGGAAGACGGATGGGGCGGTGGTCGCGTTTCCGGATTATAAGCGCATTCGACTTAAATATATCTGGATTAAGCGCGAAAGCATTAGCCTCTCGAAGTTTCGTTTCTGTGTGCACGCGAAACGTGTGTCCCGCGGTGCGTTATGGCATTCCGCATGCTCGATTTTCTCGCTGGGGATAAAAAATGATATTCCCGAATCCCCGTGCATGTTTCCTCTTCTGGAAACATCGGCTGTTTGCTACCGAATCGAGAGATAGACTTTGCAACTCGTGTGGATGTATCGTGTCACATATACGAAGACTATGGAAATATTGATAATACACGCATAAATTGCTCTTTCTGTAGCAATAAATCATATTGCATACATTAATTTGACGAATAATAAACATTTTCTGTTTCCTTCATAAATAATGGGAAGAGAAATGTCAAGACGAAAATCATTGTTAAGGCAAACGTCAAGCTGAAAATCGTTATTAAGACAAATGTCAAGACTAAAATCAATGACGAGACAAATATCAAAATATCAAGACAAACATCAATGTTGAGACAAATATTAAGACGAAAATGAGTGACGAGACAAATATCAAGACTAAAATAAATGACGAGACAAATATCAAGTCAATAATTAGTGACGTAGACAAAAAGCAAGACGAAAATGAATGTCGAGACAAATATCAAGACGAACATCAGTGGTGAGATAAATATTAAAACGCATATCAGTGACGAGACACATATCAAGTCAATAATTAGTGACGTAGACAAAAGGCAAGACGAACATCAATGTCGAGACAAATATCAAGACGAACATCAATGTTGAGATAAATATTAAAACGCATATCAGTGACGAGACACATATCAAGTCAATAATTAGTGACGTAGACAAAAGGCAAGACGAAAATGAATGTCGAGACAAATATCAAGACGAACATCAATGTTGAGATAAATATTAAAACGCATATCAGTGACGAGACACATATCAAGTCAATAATTAGTGACGTAGACAAAAGGCAAGACGAAAATGAATGTCGAGACAAATATCAAAACGAACATCAATGTTGAGATAAATATTAAAACGCATATCAGTGACGAGACACATATCAAGTCAATAATTAGTGACGTAGACAAATATCAAAACAAAAGTCAACGATGAGACAAATATCAGGACGAAAATCCACGACGAAGCAAATAAAAATAAACGATAGAAATGAATAAAAATCAAACACTGAGTATCTCGTATAAAATGTAAAGTGCACACGCTATCCAAATTCGCGCCCGTAATTAAATGACAATGGACTTATTAATCGTTGCCGGTCGAAGGATAGAAAGATTAAAAATTGACTAATGAAATTCGTTTGAATGACAGGTTAATGGATGCTATTCAGCTTTAAACGCGGTGCAATTACGTAGCTCGACGGAGTCTGCAGCTACGTCGTCGTCGAATCTAGCCCGGACACACTTAGGCGAAATTATTAATTACACTAATTGAAAATTGATGAACCAGTTCCTCGAAAAAGGAGAAACAATAAAGAAAAGAGAGTGAGAGAGAGAAGATAATAAAGGACGGGTGGATGGAGAATCAGTTCGAGTTTCCTGTTCATTGAACGTGTCCCGTTTTGCTCGATTAACCGGCGTTTCATTAACATCGATCACCGATCGACTTTTAACGCGAATCATGAGAAGAATTCGCGAATTATTCCGTGGAAATGAACGGGGAAAGCGCACGGTGTTTCGTGTAAGTGTAAAGAGACGCGAGAGTGTTCGCCAAAGGTGGATGCCGAGTGTTTAAAAGCGCGAAATGAGACAATTTTCTTTGACGCTCCGAGGCGTAAAAAATGACGAAGGAAAGCTGCATTTTGTTCGCCTTTGAAAGAGAAGACGGCTCGCGTTCCTTTGTAACACGGTTTCGTCCCGTAGAAACGTAATTTTACTTGATAAAAGTATCCTTCGTTGTTCCATAATTGAATAGGAGCTTATTGAAATACTCCCGAAATGTTGCACAATAGTGGCCGTCTTAGCACGAAAGACCAACCGGTTAAGATTTGCGAACGAAATAATTGGGGACCGATGCTTCTGTTAACCCTTAACGAACGAGTACCATATTCGCATTATAAATATTTAAGAATAATCGAACGATGAGGTATTTCAAGACATTAAAAGAATGAAAAAGTGTATATAAGTAATTGTTCATATTCTTGCACTTCCTATTTTGTATAAATACATCGTAAATCTATGTGTGGATAAAATATGAATTTATAAATGTATACGAATTTGTACATTACATACTCGTGTGTATGTGTTAGTTCATTTCGAACCCCATTATTTTTCTGTAACTTCCAGAGAATTCTTTTTTGTATTTTTCTGTTCATATACCTCATACTACTATTATAATAGTAGTGTTCATACACTTCATATGTATACATATTTGTATACATCTACGTATGTATAAAAAATGAATTTATAAATGTATACGAATTTGTACATTACATACTCGTGTGTATGTGTTAGTTCATTTCGAACCCTATTATTTTTCTGTAATTTTCAGAGAATCTTTTTATTTTTTTCTGTTCACATATTTAATGCTATTATTGTAATACCACTGTTCATACACTTCATATACATATTTGTCTAAATTTACATATGCATAAAAAATGAATTTATAAATGTATACAAATCTGTAACATTGTACAAATATGTACATTACATACTCATGTGTATGTACTCTTTCATTTCGAAACCCAATATTTTTCTGCAAATTTCGGAGAATCTTTTTGTTTTGTTCGTATACTATCAGTTCATATAGTTCATACAATTATTATAATCCTAATGTTCATTTATATACATATCTGTTCATATGTTACCTATTATTAGTGAAAATTTGATACATCAGGATCGATGTCCTTCGACCTCTCGAATCTTTGATCCTTCGTTTTGGTAGCGGCAGTATCGTGTTTAGGGAAATGCAGTTATTATCGCGCGATCGTGACGTATTATTACGTAATTCGAGGACGAATAGAGACATTTAACGGCAGGACGAAGGAGCCGTTTGAGGAAATCGATAACCAGACGAGAATTCATAAGGATAAGATGGCCGGCCATCTGCCGGCGAGTGCTGAAAACTGCCAAAATATCTACGATCCATCCTGATGTACATGCTAGTCATTGTAAATTTTATTTATTCATTTCTGGACGAATATAATTGAACATTGTGACGGTGTCGAAAATCGTGAATGATTGAGATGGTCTCCAAGATTTGACATAATTGAAAATGATTCGACGGCCGCGAAGAATATGTATAACTGAATGCCATGACGATTTTGAAGATTACAAATAATTGAACACCACGACGATCTCGAAGACGATAAGTAATTTTATCCTTACAATTAAATTCCAAGACGGCGTTGAAAGTGTTGATTAATTCGAAATTGGTTTTGTCAAGAGCGCGCTTCAGGTGACACAAAAACAATTGAAATCTACGATCGCATATTGTCGACGTTAGCTCCGCTTTGTATCAAACACGTCGCTAAATATCGACATTGTGTCATATTGAACCGCGAAAACAAAACACCCTGTTGAATCTTCGGCTTCCGATCGAGTCCTATTTTCACCGAAAATCTCTTTATGTAAGGACGAAAACTGTGATGTAATAAGACAAACAACTTCATCGATCAACCGTGATATCGCAACGTGAAACTGTCATGAGGACAGAAATTGTGACGTTAAATACGGACTATTTAAAAATTGCTTTTTATTCGATGTCGTCGTCTGTCTACCTCGTCGCACGATCCTCCCCTCGAATATCTATTTACCAATAAAATCACGTGTACGTCGAGCATTACGTCGAGGCACACTGTTCAATAGAACGTCATCCCGTTAACTATTTATTTTCATCATCGACACAGTTTTTCACACCTACGCGAGTATTTACATTCGTTCGGGCTCGTGATCGAACACGCGTGCACCGATGTCATCGGGGATTAATTCTAGCAATTAATCGCGGCTTGATCGACGTTCCTCGCGGATCGAGCGTACAGTCGGCAGCAAATCTCGCTTCGCTGGGGAAAATGTGGTAATCGAGGGGCACCGAGAAGTTTATCTTCGATTATTATCGATTTTTTTTAGATTATTTTTAAGATTTTTCATTCCGGGGAGTATGGTGATCTTGAGGTATACAGATTTTGGAGACGCTGGAACTTCGGGATATAGAGTTTTAGGAATGTAGGGACTTTGGATTACAGGGATTTTTGTAGCGTTGTAATCTTGAAGAATTGAAAACATATACTATTGAAATCTTCAAACAACAGGAAACTTGCAATATTGAAACCTCGAATAATTGAAAACCTGCAATATTGAAACTTCGAAGAATTGAAAAACTGCAATATTGAAACCTCGAAGAATTGAAAACCTGCAATATTGAAACCTTGAACAATTGAAAACCTCGAATAATTGAAAACCTGCAATATTGAAACTTCGAAGAATTGAAAAACTGCAATATTGAAACCTCGAAGAATTGAAAACCTGCAATATTGAAACCTCGAAGAATTGAAAACCTGCAATATTGAAACCTCGAAGAATTGAAAACCTGCAATATTGAAACCTTGAACAATTGAAAACCTCGAATAATTGAAAACCTGCAATATTGAAACTTCGAAGAATTGAAAAACTGCAATATTGAAACCTCGAAGAATTGAAAACCTGCAATATTGAAACCTCGAAGAATTGAAAACCTGCAATATTGAAACCTCGAAGAATTGAAAACCTACAATATTGAAACCTCGAAGAATAGGAACCTCGCATTAGCGAAAGCTTGCAAAACCTGAAAACACGGAAAATCGGAAACTTGCACTATTGAAATTAAAAAAAATTGAAAACTTGCAGTATCGTAACCCTTAAGAAGGAAAAACACCAAAAATTAAAAGAAGATAAAATTGAAAACTCGAAAAATTGCACTCCTATAAAATCCGAAGCTGTAGAATTTTTATAACTCGGCAACCGGAAACCTTGAAGATTCTTCGATCGAAAAGATGATCGAGGGAAAAACCGCGAAAAACACGGAACCGCCGGAAACGGAACAGCCCGGAAGTTCGGTCGCGTGTCCTCGCCGAAGGAAAGTCTAAATTGCGGCCGACTGTACGGCGTTGATTAGTTTCGCGGGGGTGGGTGGGTGGCGGGACGGGGTGTTCGCGAAAGTTGCAGAGGCCCGTTGCGGAGAGGAAAAGTGGGACAATCCCGTTCTCGAGCCGAGCGAATGCAAATAAACGGTTTTATTCGCCGTCGCCACAGCCGAGCCGTACCGGGACGAGGCATTAATCATGAAAAGTGGCGTACAATCAGCAGCTGAAGGTTACACGGTTAATCCAAAGCCAGTCTATTTTCGGCCGCGAAGGTTGCGCCTTAATTCGCTCGGCTCTTTTATATTCAGAAGACCCGCTTTACATTCCGCCGCGTTTAGAGCCATATACTACGGCCGGTGTTACGCGGACAGATGCCGCGTCCGTTATTTTTTATCAATTATGACAATGCTTTTCCCGATCATAAGCGCTCACAACCCTCGCGAGCTCCAAACGTTCTACAATAGCAATAAACTCATGAAGCCATTACGAACTCCACGGATTTCTTTAAAGTCACCGTTTTACCTACATTTATTACCGGTAACAGTTCTTTCGCTCTTCGATATTCTTAGAAACATGATTTATCAATGTGAAGGCGCATCCTAATTTTATTGCTGGTTAAGGTCAAGGGTCTAACTCATAAAACGCGTGCACATTTCTGGGTTTTTCCGCCCCCGACCTTTTTTACGAATCGCAGACGATCACCCCCATCACATACATCACTATATTATTAATTCCATAGATTTAAAAATTTCCGTATGCTCTAATCAATACATTTGCAAAGTTCATCATCTTGAATTTCCAAATTTCTAAATTCTAAAATTTGTTATATTTCTAAATTTCTGACTCCTCAGATTACCAAGTTATTCTGATAGCACAAATTTGGAAATTCCAAAATTTCCAAATTAATAAATTTCCTAATTTCATAAATTCCAGGAATCTCACATTTCTTAAATGCCCGAATTTCTAAATACTTACAGTATCGAGTCTTTACATCCCCAAAATCTCACTGTATCTTATCTCTAAATTCCAAAATTATCACTTTTCCAAATCTCCAAATCCCCAAATTATCACTGTTCTGAAGTTCCAAATAACCAAACTTTCACGATTCCGAATCGCTAAATTTCCAAATTCTCATAGCTCCGAATTTCCCAGTTCCAAAATTCTTACTGTTCCAAATGTCTATATCCTCGAATTTTCACTGTTCTGAATCTCCAATTCCCAAAATTACCAAATATCCAAACGATCTACCCCATAAATTCCTCAACTTTCTTAAATTCTTAAATTCCCAAGTCGCTAACTTCCTAAGTTTGAAGTCACCAAAGTTACAGTTCCCCAATTACCAAACATTCGAACTACAGTACCTCGAAATTGCCGAATTTCCAAATCCCAATTCTCGAATTTCGAAACTTCAAATCCTCGGAGTTTCGAAATCTCCAAATCCTTCGAATATTAAAACATAAATAATGCCTCTTAAATAGAATAAATCCTCCCCGCGAGTACAACAGAAAAATCCCTCTGTAATTCTATGTACACCAGTTCGAGACTAAGCATATAATTAATTATTATTACTAAATCTTTTATCGATACTCGATGAACGGATCAATCCTTTCGTAGAAAATTTTATTTCATACGATCATAGACGAACGATTTCATTTTCGTTCCCGTAATCCTCAAAGGAGCGAGCAAATCCCCGAGAAAAATCTGTCGAATCCTTGCGGAAAATCGGATCGATAGCGGTTTTCGAAAAATGGAGAAATATTCTTTGGGGAGAGAGCAAATGTAGTGGCAAATGGATGAAGTTGTCGAGGTAGGGGATAGAACGGGGTAGCTAACGGATTCAACGGATATTCATCAAACTATCGTACGGTTTGCATCGGTTTCATCGATCCCTCTTTTATACATATATACCAACAACCCGAATGCTCTCGAATCGGTATATACGCGTCTCACTTGCTTTTCATCGTTCAAAGATCTTCGTCTACTTTGTATCTCGCGTCTCGAAATAGCCCTTTGCGCTACGGATTAAATAGGGAAATATTACGGGTTTTCATCGCGGGATCGGACTCGTTCTTCGATTGTTGCCCCTCTCGATTCATCGCTCTTTGATAGAGCCACAAAGGGGTTGATCGATTTCGTGAAATTATTACGGGGCGGTTGAGTGATTAAATCTCCTTGCATAATTCAAGCTTAACCCTTTGCACTCGAAAATATTTTTCATGATATAAAACGTACATAAAGAGTACATGACATAAAACGTACAATTATTGCAAGTTCAAACTACGAAGTACTGTCGCTCAAGGGTTGATACTCTTTCGCAAAAGGTCATTCCCGAAACCATTATCAGTGATCGTGGCTAAGGGTGCGTCTGAGGGCGGAATAAAGGCTTCTCTGACGAATTCGCAGAAAGTCTGCATGGATAGGCTCGGAAGACGTTAAGCCCGGACGACGATAATCGGATAGAAGTGTTCCACGGTCGCATCCGAGAGGGCATTCGGCCGATTGCAGGTGACTTAAAGCCTTGGCCACGTTTCAAAAACGATTTCCCCGGCCCTCCGTCTCGAACGCGTGTCTTTGCAGCGATCCAACGGTAGATTAATCGAAATTCCACCCAGGCCATCGAGTTCCGAAGCTCGATCTAGACAAACATAGGCTAGCGAAATATAAAAATGTCGAGGCACATACAGTTGTGGGTGTCGGAATATATTTAGGGATATGTGAATACAGTAATCTAGGGATTTATAAATGCTGAGAGTTAGGGATATAGGAATGCAGTAATCTAAGGGTATTTAACACTAGAAGTACCGACATTAAATAAATACTTACTTCAAAACTGAAAATAAAGTAGAAAAATAAATAAATAAATATTGCATCATCACCTAACATATACAACCATTCATTAGCTCAATAAAACATGACAGACATTTTGACAAAAGGACGGCAATCAAATTTAGTAATAAAAATGCCAAACCCGAAATCAGTCATTTTGACTGGTTGATAGTCCTAGTGTTAAAGATATAGGACTTCGGTGATCTAGGGATACGCGATAATACTAATCTAGGGATATAGAAATACTGAGAGTTAACGATATTTGAATGCAGTGGTTTAGGGATATAGTGTTGTGGGAGTCTAAAGATATTTAAGGATGTAGGACTACAGTAATCCAAGCATATGATAATATGGTAATCTGGAGGAAATTAATTTCGTAATATCGACGAAAGTCTCGATCCACCGCGATCTATAAATCGCCCGAACGTTGGTTTTCCCTTAAACGGTCATCCGTATTATCCGTCCGTAGAACATCAACGTTCACGGATTGCACGGTAAACCGCGAAATTTATAGACTTTCGGGAAATCGATGAAAGCAGGGCGGGACAAGAGGAGGGCATGCCCGGAATATATGCATTAAAAAATGAAGCCGTCGTGGCCTAGTTTCGTGACCGTGTACGCCCTCACCACCGAAAACCCCGAATCGATCAGATCCGAATTGAGTCGGGACTTCGATCGAGCTTCGATGGCGAGGCTAGAATTTCGATTAATCGACCGTCGAATCGCGGCTTACATTCCTATATCCATTGACCATATAGTAATACCGCTATATCTTTTGATCTTTACATTTCTATATCTCCAGAGTCCCGAATTTCTGTATCCCTAGATCCATTTCTACATTTAATAATTTCTGCTATTTTGTATTTCTATATCCCTGCATTCTTATACCACTACCACTCAGTGTTTCTATGTTACTATAGCTTTCTATATCCGATAATACTAAACTCTTAAATCCTCGAATTCTAAAATTCTTTAAATTCTCCAAATTTCCTGAACCTTCGAATCTCCGAATTTCCCAAGTTTCGCAAACCCTCAAATCACCGAATTCCCCAAATGCAAACCCCTAAACTCCCGAAATCCCCAAATTTCGCAAACTCCCAACTCTCGACATTCCCCAAATTTTGCAAACCCTCAAGTCTCCGAAATCCCAAAATTTTGCAAACCCTCAAATCTACGAAATCCCCAAATTTCGCAAACCCTCAAATCTCCTTATTCCCCAAATTTTGCAAACCCCTAAATTCCCGAAATCCCCAAATTTCGCAAACCCCCAACTCTTGACATTCCCCAAATTTTGCAAACCCTCAAGTCTCCGAAATCCCCAAATTTTGAAAACCCTCAAATCTACGAAATCCCCAAATTTCGCAAACCCTCAAATCTCCGTATTCCCCAAATTTTGCAAACCCTCAAGTCTCCGAATCCCCAAATTTTGAAAACCCTCAAATATTCAAAATCCGCAAAATTCGCAAACCCCCAGATCGCGAAATTCCCTGAATTCCTCGAACTTCTCGAGTCCCCAATGATCAATATTCGATGACTCGACGAAATAGGATACAGATACTTTCGATGCCGGTCGAAAGGACGAAATTACTGTTTCATTGTAATATCTCGAATTGATCGTACTTTGCGCCACGATAAAGTTTGTTCGTCACGCTCAATGAAAGCGTCCTCGAGGATCAAGGGCTCATCGGGGTGTTTCTCAAAGTCACGAAGAAGCGAGGACCGATAGTAATTATGGATAATCGCCGGCAGACTTTACGATCGAGTTTCGACCCTAGAATAACACCGGAAGGGCGTGCGACAGCCTGGTTAATTGGTAAAGTTCGTCGTTCATGGTGGTTGCCTACTCCTGCGAGTAGTTTCGCTCACTTTTAATACAGTTGCGGCCAAAGGGCGGGTATTAATAGCGGTTTCAAACTTTTACCCTGACTAATTTTTTTCTTTCTTTTTTTTTTTTTCAACCGGACACCCGATCCGAAAGTAACCTACATAATGCTCGTTTCAAATGTTTTAAAACTTCGAATTACGTTTGCATGCCTCGTCAAAGTTTAAATGAAAATGATCGATTCTCGTGACTCGCCTATTAATAGACCTGGAAAACGAATTCAAACAAAATTTGATAAACGAAGAATAAAACTTTTCCTTATTTGTATTTGAATTTTTTCATTTTATATGTTATATTTGTATTTTTAATTCATCTGTTACAATTGTATTTTTAATTTATCTGTTAAATTCGTATTTTTAATTTATATGTTAAATTTGCATTTTTAATTTATCTGTGAAATTTGTATTTTTAATTCATCTGTTACAGTTGAATTTTTAATTTATATGTTAAATTTGTAATTTTAATTTATATGTTAAATTTATATTTATAATTAATATGTTAAGTGTGTATTTTTAATTTATATGGTAAATATGTATTTCACATTTATACATGAAATTCGTTCGCCTTCGTAAAATAACATTTCAAATTTCTACCTTGTATTTACATTTTAAATTCACTGGAATTTATGTTCTTAATCCGTATTAGAAGTTCGCGATAATACATAAGGTGACGATGATACACGATATACGTTTTAAAATCATATAGGATTCACGAGTGGTACGTGAAATGTCGAGTAATAAATGATTCGTGGAATTTAAATGTTTGACGCTGCACGGTTGAAAACTAAGCTTGATAAATCGTGGCGATAGAAAAAGCAGCGGGAAAAATTCCGAATCTCCAGGATGGCAAGAAAGTCACGTTTACGGTGAATACTTAGTCCTTGTCAGAAACTTCAACCCCTGAGGGTGCTTTAGAACCTATCAGATAAATCTACTACAATATCGAAAGGGACCAAACTTGCTGCTTCAAACAGTTTTCGATAGAAAACCTTTCTCAGCATTCACAATCGAACCGAATGAACCGACCCGTAAAATAAATCATCCGCACCGTAATTACAGTCTAGTCTCCGCCTTGTTACGTTATTTACAAAACCCTGTTACGTTGTTCGTTCATGGAACTCGTTAAAAAAATCCCCATACATATCTAACAAATTCGAAGCTTCCAAATTTGACTCGCGTTCACCATTTGAGTTAATTCGACAATTTTAGAAAAATAACTCTTAACTTATAAGTGTATAGTATCGTACAAACGATATTTCAATATGGTGAAACAGACAATATTGACAATTAACGATAGAAAAATAATAATTTCAAAAAAATTCATCAAATTTTTCAACTAGAAAGTTTCACAGTTGCAATTTGCCAACGATAAAAGTGTTTTTGAATGCAATAGGTTAGGATTGTCGATGAAATTTAATTTCCAAAGGCACGAAAATCTAATCTATATAATTTTGAAGATATTGAAATTTATGTAAACAGTATGTATATAAAATTTATACATACATCACGTATACAAGTTAGCAACGTTAAAATTAATAAAACTTGAAAAGTAATTAAAAATGTTGAAATTAATAAAACATCCTAATACCGTGTGTCGTGCAATAACATTCATTCTGTACAACATTGTAATTGAACTTTAATAAATAAAAGTATAATTATTTATAATTGTGTAGTTATTAAAAAAATATCGATTGTAATAATTGTGTACACATAATGTACATATGTATAGTTAGTCAATTGTGTTCACATGCTGTATAAATAGCCTCATCCTAATTTTAATTACGCGTCAGAGTGTGTTCCTTGAAAATTATTAAAAGTTGAAAATGTCCCATTGCCATAGGCGTTTTCGATTTTGTCGTTTTGCCTGTTATTAAAAATTTGATAAAATATCGCGAAACGGGCGAATGTGTAACTAGAAAAGTTAGATGGGCAATTAAGCCGAGTTTCTATCCGAGTCACGAACGGCGGTACCAGAAACGAAGGAATCGACTTATAAAAATATCGGTGAACGTTCGCCACGAATGGGACGATTTTTACGAAGCTTCCAGTTGGCGATTCTCCAACCTGTTCCTATCCTACGTTCGTGTCGGGGCAGGATCGAGAGGAACAAACGGCAAGGGAAAAAGATATTTCTCCGGTGGGAACGTTTCCTCGGGATCGGAACACCCCTCGTAATTGATGTTTCCTAGATTAGAACTCGTTGCGTATTTTATTTCACGACGAACTGCGGGCGATTGCGGACTTTTACCAAAATCCCTGCACAATAAAGGATCGTGGAATATGAAATGTTTCATCATACGAATGAAATACATACCACATGAAACACAGCATAAAATACATACTATATGGCATATGTAGCATATGAGATGCATAATATGTGAAATACATTGCATATGAAATACATACCATATGAAACACATACCATATGAAATACATATCTTATGAAATACATACCATATGAAAAGGCATACCATATGAAATACATAGCATATGCGTACATACCATGTGGCATACATACCATATGACATACATAGTATATGACATACATAGCATATGAAATGCATAGTATATGAAATTACATAGCATATGAAATACATACCATATGAAATACATAGCACATGAAATACATAGCAGATAGAATACATGGCACATAAAATGAATTCCATATGACATATATAGCAAATGAAATACATACCATATGAAATGCATACCATATGAAATACATACCATATGAAAAACATGCACTATAAACGTGTTCATGTCTGCACAAATTTCGTTCTGTGAGTAATTTCCACTGGGTTATCGACCGAATTCCAGTAACAAAGGTTGTGGAACGAATTAGAGGCACTTCCATATCCCGAATTCCGTTTCTAACTGCGGCCGTTACTCGTTCGGTCATTATGCCGCGGGATAAAAGGTTAACGAAGGGCGAAACAGCTGGAGGATCCTCATCAATTAATGTCTGGGTTCGTTCGTTGGTTCTCGTTTCGTCCCTGTGTCGGCAACAATCTCCTAAGCCGGTGGTTTGATTTGTTTTCCCGGATGAAAATTCGACCGGCCGCCTCACGATACAAACCTCCAAGAAAGGGGAACATGAACTGGGTCATAGAACTTGAGCAATTAAGCGATTTTACGTGGCCGCAGATACTTGTTCGAAACTTGTCCCGAACCGCGTGCTCCGCGGCATCCACTATCCCTTTGTTGCGAATGTTTCGTTGATATTGAAAACCTCCTGTTGTTGGTTACTATCCCATTACACAGCTAGTTCTCGGTTCTTCGAAAGCTAGCGAGCTTTCGAATTTCTGACCCGGAATATCTTCCGTCACAATGGTCCTCCGTTTGCGTTCTTCTGCTCTTCGGTTATTACATGTTGCAATATTTGCAATTCCAATATTCCGTATGTTCGAGTGTAAGGAGAATACAAGTATCTAGGTACATTTAAGGAACCGTCGATAAGGACTTTTCGAACTGTACGAGTATTTCCGACAGTCTACAAATGTACGAGTGTAGGAGTGTTTAGGGGTTTTGGAATATTTTGGAGGATATAGGGGTATTTATAGATGTCGCAGTGTTTGTAGATGTACGAATATTTGAAATATATGGATTCTTATGGATATGTGGATTATTTGGATTGAATCTAGGAATACTAGAATATAGAGATATCCAGGAATGTAGAAGAATTAGAATCTCGGAATATCTAGGGATATCGAAGTGTCAGAATTAAGATGTATCTAGTGATATAGGAACAGGGAATTTAGAGATATCTAGTGATTAGAGAGCAGTCTAGAGATATTAGTGTAACAGGTTTGTATAACGTGTCAATATAGCCCATCAAAATTTTTCTCTCTCTTAACACGTTATCTTATAAAATAGAATTCTATTTTCCAGTCGAGGCAACAGCACTACGATAAAAATTTTCGTTTTGAAACAACCAGTACGGTAGTCGCGTCGCGAAAGCTGATTAACTCGCTGATTAATTATTGATCCACGGAAACGCGAATTTCCATAATCCAAGTGTCTTCTCTCTCTCTCCCTCTCTCTCTCTCTCTCTCTCTCTCATGATCCGACGCTGTTTCCGTGAACGCTGCTGAATCGTTCCATATTTATCGCGAGAGGCTCGACTTTCGAGGATCGTCGCCGCGTTCAATGTTTCGCGCTCGCATTAGAGAAACGTCTTGAGCCGTTTTAATCCCGGCCCGTAGTTCTAATGTGCCTGTCGCGCGAAAATTAGACTTTAACGCGAGAATACCTCCAGCCGACTGGATCCGGACCGGTAAACGGTGCCGGCGTCGATTAAATTTAATTCGGTCTCGAAAAATCGTTCGTTCATTTATTAACGCAAGCACAACTTTATAATACTTTCATCTCGTGACAATGTCGATTAACACTTGCGGGTGACGTATGAATCCATACATAAATCTGTGGCTAATTTTAGTAGAAACATTTAACACAACAAAGTATAAAAAATGTTGGCAAATACATTATTAAAGCTTATTGAATAAACAAGGGTTGAATATTATGAAAATAGTCTATAAAATTTAGCGAAAATAAAATTACTTCCTAAAAGAAATCGAAATTGTTCTAGGGTGGCACCCAAGGTGTTAATACGTTGATTCATTGATACGTGTATATATTTAGGATAATATAGCAATTTTGAAAGGGTGCGTGACAAACATGAAATTTTTAAATTTTGTATGCTTTCAGGAAATTATTTGTAAATATTAATAAGGTATATTTACGCGTCAGTAAGATTACATTTGCACATTAACAAGCTCGTTAAGAAGAAACGTGAACCACGTCCGTGGGTCAAAATTGATCCGAACGTTAACGACCCACGTTCGAGCCAACCAGACACGTTTGCATAAATCGTTGCTTCGAAGCAGCAATTTCGACAAACTTCTTTAACTATTTTCTATGAGAGAGATAATGGCAGGACGCGAAGCGTGAAATACTCGGAGGTGATGCTCTTCAACGTCGATTTACAATATAGCCGGTTACCGCGTACAGTCGCACGGTGATATTTTAATTTCCATGCAAATTGTATCGCGCCCGTTCCCGCCAAAAATTCCCGTCGGAACTCGGGTATTACGTATTTTCCAACTCGCCGCCGCCAAATGATCCATTCACCGCGTTTCACTTTTTGAAAAACATGAATTTTCTACGACGCCGACGTTAAATCGTGCTCTGCCTCTTTCACAACGGGAATATTTCACCTCGTCCGAAATGCGTGTCACGATTGTTATTAAAGTACCATTTGGTGTATCAATTTGGAATTTATCATCTGACGAAAACGATCGCAGTGGGGTCCCACTATATGGTCCTATATGGAGATGGTTCACAAATTTTAATCTTTTATACTTTGCAATTTGTAATTCTCATTATTTAGTAGAAAATTTCGTAGCTTCGAACTTCCATAAACAATTTCTAAATATGTATTAAAACAACGTTCAATAAAATACAATATATATTAGAACAACGTCCAGTAAAATACAATATGTATTAAAACAACGTTCAATAAAACACAATATGTATTAGAACAACATTCAGTAAAACACAGTATGTATTAAAACAACATTCAATAAAATACAATATGTACTAAAACGAAGATCAATAAAATACAATATATACTAAAACAATGTTCAAAAAAACACAATATCTTTTACAGCAACATTCAACAAAATACAATATGTATAAAAACAACATTCCGTAAAATACAATATATACCAAAACAACGTTCAATAAAACGCAAAGTGTATTCAAACAACGTTCAATAAAATACGATACGTATTAAAACAACATTCAGTAAAACACAACCTATATTAAATCAACGTTCAATAAAACACAAAATGTGTTAAAACAACGTTCAATAAAAAACCGTACACAATATTGAACCGTATACGAAACTATGAATAATCAATGCACGTAAGAGCAATTCCGTTGGCAGTAAATTTAAGTGAACGAAAGTATACAAATAAGTCGACACGCGAAAATGGTAACAGACAAATGTCACGTTTTATCTGATCGAGCGAAAATAATCGACCGAGGTAAAATGTCAAACGTCGAAGTAATAAAAGCCGAATCAGAAATATGTCCGCGTGGTTGAAAGTAGCCTAGGTGGTCAGTAGCACGGATTAAATCCACCCTTTCCCGTAGGTATGTCAGATATTATCCTGAAATTGTTCGAAACTGGCACGTGAACTATCACGCGATGTTACGAACCTTTTCGTTCCCTCGTTAAGTCCCGGCATAGTCATCGACGACCTCGGCCTGAACTTCGAAAACGTTCTGCTCTTTTAGGCCCACGGCAGCAACCCTGAATTTAATGGCACGTGATGAGCGATCGGGGTTCGTCGCATTTCGCGATTTCGACGGCATCGAACGCCGTTATGCGACTATTCGCGGATAACGAGACCCTAGCACGAGTTTCGTGACACGCGGCCTCGACCTTGACTTTCTGTCGATGCACGATTCACGATGCGACCGCGTTTTCTGCGCGATAACGACGAATTCTCTCGCCTGTGATCCGGCGAGGAGTCGCACAATGGCCGCGAATAATCGCGTAATCAATCATTGCGGCGTGAATGGAGTTGCTGATAAAACGGTGAATGGAAATCGGGACCGTGTGATTTAATGAAAGTATCGATTCTCTGTTGCAGGATGACACGCGTATAATGAAAGTGGGTGACAAGAAGAGATGGATACACGACCCTAACAGTGAGTATACTTATCGATAAATTGACGCGGTTTGCTGGCGTAAAGAGGTATCGGCGATATAACGCTTTTGGTATGTCAGACTCGAGTTCGATATATTAGGTATTTACAACTGATTCTCAACATTTGGTAGATTCAAAAATTCTTGAACTTTTTACTTCCGCGGATTTCTAAATTCTTCGGCTTTTACGTTTTTTAGACTTCTGAATTTGCAAATCTCTGAACTCCCTAGATTTCTTCACTCGGTTGATAATTAATTTACGTTGCTTTATTTCGGAGATTTCTAAATTCTCTAACTCTCCGAATCATCAAATCTCAAAATTCCTGACTTCTGAATGTGCAAATATCTGAACTCCGAATGAATGAGTGTTTAAAGTCGAATGCCTAAAAGTCGAATGAATCTCCGAAGATTTTTACAATCCAAGAAAGCTTGGAGTGGGCGTGTAAGTTTTGAGAAAAAGCGAGGGAGAAACTGTATCTATTTTCTGGTTGGTTAACAAATTAACTAACTAAGGTGAATGACTCCGAAAACCAGGTGGGACTAAACAAGACACTAAAAACTCTCGAAAAACGATGTCCATTGTATTGACGGGACATTGGGTGATCGCCTAATTTTCTCGATGGTAATTGTAATTCTAGGACCCAACAGAAACGATATCGGATGCAAATACAGAACGGCGCGACGCATCTGACGTACCGATGGAAAATATTGGTCGCGAGCCGGCAACCATGCGAATCGGCCCGTAATCGATAAATCAGATCTCCTTTTTCATCCCTTCCCTTCGGCCGACTATTTTTCTGCCGGTTTCTGGCTTGCTACGCGCGTTCGTTAAATTCAATCGCGTCGTTCTAGCTGCCGGCACTGGAATCGTCGGCATGTTAGCCGCAATTACTTTGTCCCCTTTCAGCAGAAATAACCGCGGAAGTCTGCCCGGCGATTCGAGGGTGGTCATAATAATAGGTCCGCGGGTTAACCCTTTGTACCTCCACAACCGACAACGTTGCGTACGTCTCTCGTATGGTGGAACCGTTGTTATCAAGGGCTCCCGAGGGTTCGCACGAAAATTGCACGCGTTTCCATTCCGAATCTTGCGTCGCGTGCAACATTCACTTCGAAATTTCGTTAGTTACGAAATTTTCTGATTTTTATTTTGGCGAGATGATATAAGAGATGAAATTTTTATTTCAATTCCACTGCGTGGATTCTCAATGTATGCATCAAATACTTTTACAAGTTGGATAACATTGAGGCAAAAAATAATTTAAAAAACTAGAAGGTAAGCATTTGTGGAGTACACATTTTATTTAATATAACGTTGTTGCACGTGATAAAAGAAAAATGTGTCGAGAAATGTATATTCAAATCCCCGTTTGGGGATCGTGGCAGCAAATGAAAATTTTACGAAATTTTCTTGGTTTTAATATTCGCGAGCTGATACAAACAAGTCGAAATTCCGAAGTTCCAAACCATTGATACTTTTATCCCTTGTATTTATAGAAATCAAAAATTTCTAACTCACGGAACTGACAAAAATTCTAATGCCTGCAAAGTATTGTCACTTTCAAAATTTCAAAATTACTTGATCCTCGGTTCTGAGAATAGCCAAATTTGAAATTCTCTTGATACGAACTTCTACGTCCTCATAATCTTGAACCTCCATCCGCTAAAATTCCAAATTCCCTAGACTCCGATGTCTTTAAATTCCATCATGCCATCATGAAATTGTCCATTTCAAAAATTCCAAAATCTCGCAATATTTACAACTGTTACAATACTAAAATAACTACCCTAAAATTCAGAATTCCGTGGATCCAAAAGTGCAAAAAATTTCGAGAACCCAGGAATTCCCTAGAACCGAGATTCTCCAAGACCCGAGTTCCCGATTTCTCGAAAGTACAATATCACGATTCCCGAAAAGGTCCTAATGAGATTTTCGTCCCGGGGTCGGTCCAGGTTTGCATCTTGGGTGGGGATGATGAAACGGGAAAAATTTCGAGCGCGGTTTTCGCAGGAAATACCTCGGCAAACTCTTTTTGTCGCGCGTCACCTGTATGCGTGCTCGTAAAAATGAATGAAAAGAAGAGAGGGAAATAGTAGCGGAGCATTAAAGGGACGGGGGTGGTGCGACGAACCGCATAGTAAAAGATAAAAGAACTGAATTGTTATCGTAGCAATAACGAAACGAGTACACGCGATTACATTCGTTCTTTGTGTGTTGTTCTCGCCAGACTGATCTAACCGTGCAATTTACAAAAGAATCGTATTTGTTTTCGCCTGTACGTATCCACCTGCTGCCCCCTGCACCCACTCCACCTCCTCCCCGCCCCTCTCAACCCCGCCTCCTCTTTACTAACGATCGAGAACGTAATCCGTTCGTTTGCCGTCGAACGTAATGCCTCCTGTCTCATACGCCGCTTCATTGTAAGATAAATTCATTCCGTGATACAAAAGCCTCGAATCGAACGCGCCGATACATTAACGGCAATAAAATACAACAGAATGTTCGACGGATTACGCGGCCGTAATAATGCGCCGACCGGGAACACGCCTACGTGTACGTCGAATCGTTTGTTGGACGGAAATTTATCGAGTTCGGGGCGTCAAAGGGTAGAATCGATAAATCGTGTATCGAGGGATGCTCCCCGGGCGAAAATTTTGTAATTTGCCTCCTTTTTTTATTTGCGAGACTTTATCGAAGGAAGCTCGATACGGTTTCGACGTGAAATAGCAGCGTGTCTGATACTCCAAAAAATATTGCGCATGTGTGCCGTTTTAACTCGAAGATCGAGATTGGGAAAAAATAACGCAGGACTGATTTCTTTGTTGAACAATATTTATTAAACTACGAGGTATGCGGCGTGTATCGTGCAAATGTGTTTGCCCCGAGTGTTAATTACAATCTGTAATTTGTCCTGAGGTAATTAATCGAATTGAATAATACTCAAGCGAATAAAATGCTGAATCTGTGCACAGAATGAAGCAAACATTTGAACCGTACTTTCCTGGATTCTAAACCCTGCGAAAATTCAAAGTTGATTTTCTCGAAAACTCGAAGCCTTGCATGAAAAATTTTTATTCCATATTTTCAATTTACTTTTCCATGTAGGATCAACCCCTTTTCGCTTGTACCTTCAGTTACCAAACGCCCTGTACATAACAGAAAGCATCGCGTTACAACTTTGAATCCAGTGGTTAGCAACTTATAGTACACTTATAAATCTTACTAGTCTCTTCAAGAATCTTAAATTAATTTTAAATAGCACCAAGTGGTTATCTTCATGCTCGAAAGTGAAAACTTGCATCCGATTGTGAGAGTACGGTCCACTGCCATAAATTTAGGCCTCGTGTAGAGTCTAACGGGTGTCGTTGTTGTTTGGAACGCAAAGTGTCTCTGACGAAAGGGGAAAGAGAACGGGGTGAATTCTTTGTTGCGCGCTTTGTACGAAAAGTTAATGAAGAACGAGTTTCGCTACAGTATCGCGAAGCAGCTCGAAGGAATAGGTAAAAGTTACCTACACCCGAACCGATTAACATAATACTGCATAATTTGCGTACCAAAGGTTCCTCCAACTTCGTCGGGAAACTTTAATGCTCTCCTAACCCCCCTACCCACCCGCGAAACTTCTTTCGTTCGCCATTTTTCGCCGTGGCGACAGAATTTACACTTCGGCAAGTGGGTTAGCCACCGACTTCCAAGTAATTGGCTATTTAGCCACGGATAAAAAGGGACGGGCGAGATACTCGAACGAACGAACAAGATGGACGATTCTTTTAAACACGGGGGAGGGGGATATTTGGTTAATCGACGATTTCAAATTTCCGGATTTGAACGTCGTCGCACGTCGACTTTTCGGAGATTTCAATCTGCATTTGGAGATACGTAGAATTTATACAGTTTTCTAATGTGCATACTTCGACATTTTTTAATTCGAACATTTTTGAATTGTCCGCGATTTTACATTTCCGAATTTGGATCTTGATCGATTTAGAAACTCTTCGAAGCTTCCATATTCACTTTGGGAATTGACGAATTTGAGAATGCAGAAAAGTGGGAAATTTAGAAGTTGTTCAAACGAAAAATTTGAGAACTTGGAAATATAGAGAATTGTTGCACTCGAGGATGTTGTTATCTAGGGAGTTTAGGAATCCGGTGAGTTTAGAAATCCGAAGGATTTTTGAGAATTTAGAAAATTTAGGAATTTGAAACTCCGGAGAAATCGCGTTTTTTCAATCGATAAGAAGAAATATCCTGTAAACTTTCCTTAGGCTAAAATTGCCTAAAGAGGAATTATAGACGTGACGACTAATTGTAACTCGAAAGAAGACGATGTAGCAGAGGTTAAACATAAGCCGACGTGGGGGCATTATAAATCTTCCTCGTGGTTGTACCTTGACGCGTGTTTTAATGGCGAAATAAATTGCGAGGAAAAAGTCGTTCTCGATCCGTGTTACAACTTGTTACTTTGCTTCCAATAACGCTGTTCGTAAATTCCACGCCGGTGATGCGATACGTGCAATTACCCTGTATCTATATAATTTAATCGTGTATCGAAGTAATCGAGTTCTCGATCCTGCCACCTTATCTCCTTTGGTTATCTTTCATTCCTCTAGGCAAACGCAGGGATATGCTATGAAGACGAACGTGCATCGAAAAATCAAGATCTTACTAATTAAATTTTGTAGCTCGATAATATCGTGTTTGTGTTATGGATATGAATAATATCGTGTTCATGTTGTGCCATCAAAAAGGAATCGCTTTATGTTATATTTTTGTAACCTTTATTGTCGTGCGTTTGATTATTATATGTTCGATTGATATTCGATGAATTATTAGACGCTGGATTAATTATTGATAGGCTAATAGACGCTAGATTAATTATTGATAGGTTAATAGACGCTGGATTAATTATTGATACAGTATTAGACTCTACATTAGTACTCGACGGATTACTAGATGCTAGATTACTACTCGATAGATTATTAGATGCTAGATTAGTAGTAGTGTCATTCCACGCCGAATCGATCACTTTTTGACCTCACCATCTGCGATTTTGTTTTAATCAAAATATGTTATAGTCTATGTGAAATTAGTGGCGGTTTAAGTCATCATTTTACCGATTTCGAATTTGTTTAAAAATTACAAGCCTTCAAAATTTGCAGTATAACAGCTTTACAAACATAATGATAATTTACACGGTGCTGCTTGTGTTCGCGTTGTACTCTTTTAAAGCTTACTTTATGAGTCTGGAAATCTGAGATGATTTAGGGCGGCAGTTTACGAGGGTTGCTACGAGAAAATGGAGAACACGCCTGAAAAACTATGGTCCATCTATAAACAACTAAAAAAGTGAAAAAGCAGTTCAGGTGGCTAGATATACATAATTATGATACAATATTTAAATTGAAAGACTGCTCGAAACTGTCAATCAAATTGATAATATTCCAAAAATTCAGAGAAGTTCTTCAAAATTTCGACTGTCTTCACTTGGTCTTTTATAATTTGTTCTTATTTATAAAGTGCATAATCAATTATTCAAAGTCGATCGTTACATTCACGGAACTCTCGAAAAAAAAACTCGTCTTTTAATTTGAAAGCTGGAATGAAAAATAAACTTTGAACTTTTAATTAAAAGACCTTTTTATTAAATATCGGAAGGTAATTGAACCGAAGCAACCCGCAATTAAAAATTAAATTTCAGTCTTCGAAGCGAATATCGTTGAATGAAAAATTGCAATATAATTCTTGATTGAAGAAAATTTGCGAATGGAACGATAATTATTAATAGATACTCGATCGAATGAAGAAACTCGATTAACCAATCGAAGCTGTATTTCGACTCCGCGATAAAAAGAAAGCGTACGAAATGTTGATAAAATCATATTTAATATAAAATAAAATCGAAGTATTTTCAATCGTAAATTAAATCGTGCATTTGCAAAAATCGCACGAATATCGCGCGAACGAAACGTATGAAATGACTATGAAATGTTTCGGGCAAAGATTCCTGGCTTCCGTTTTCCGAGAGTTAAAGGGTTAATGGCAGCGATATCGATTTCTGGTAGCAATTTCTTCGTGCCGGTTATTGTCGATGGTTTATCTGGTTCCAGAGGTTATCCAGTATCTTCGATATTAGCATCGTCGATCATTCAGCCCTCGAAACGTATGATCGATCGTCGTTGCTATCTCCGTTTCGCGACGTCCAATTCACGTAGAAGTCTAGCCCATTTTGGCCGCATTGTGCTCCGTAATTGTCAGTAGCCTAATATACGCCGTAATCGATATCGTAATACCATTTTGGGGGAGGTGCTTCGCAGTTGGGAGGGTCACCGAATATTCCGATAATTTATGGGGTTAAATGGTTCCTCGAACATTCACGGAATAACCCTTTTCATCCTTAATAACCGTTTCACTCTTAATCGTTCGATCTGCCGTTCATCAATTAATATCGAATCAAATTCGCCGCCGTTACGATCAATTTAAATTATTATACGTTCTCTGCGTAGACACGTAATAAATTATGCGCCACGGAGATCAGGGTTGAACGTACGAGTTTCTAGAAGACCTCATTCTCAAATATCTGAAGCTGGAAATTTGTCGAATTTGAAAATATTCGATGTTTAGATTTGTAAATGCGGAAATTAATATTTTTAAATTCTTGTACTTTGGAATTGTTGGATTTTCGAATTCCTGCATTATGAAATCTTTACATTTATGTATCTTCGCGCTCCTGGATCCCCAGATTTCTAAATTCCTAGATTCTTAGACTCCTTGGTCTTTAGATTCCCAGACTCTCCGATTCGTATAATTCTAGATTTGCAAGTTCCTAAACCTTCGGATTCCTAAATATCTAGATTCCTAGATTTTTTGATTCCTAAATCTGTTAGTTGCCAAATATCTCAATTTGCTAGATTCATTGCTTCCTAGGTGTCCAAATACCTAGACATCCAAATTTCTGCGTTGCTAAGTTCTTAGTTGCACTTATTTCTAAGTCCCTACATCCCTAGATTTCTAGATTTTTAAATGCCTATACATCTAAATTTCCAAATTCTTATATCTGAAATTCCCTAGATTTCTAGATTCGTAAATTTTTATATCTGGAATTTCTTAGATTCCTCGATTTTTTAACTCTTGGATTTTTTGATTCATAAATCTCTAGAATTTTACGTTCCCGTATTCTTAGGTCCTTAAATTCCTAAATCTCTTCATTCTTATACACCACAAATTTCTAAAATTCTATATTCGTAATTTCGAATTTTTCTATAAAATCTATCTATGTTACCACACCAATCGAGAAATATTGCCGATCAACCTTCTTACTTCCCAAATTTCCTATAAAAACAATCTACATATGTTACCACCCCAAACAAGAAGCAATACCGATCAATCATCTTACTTCTCAAATTTCCTATAAAATCAACCTATGTTATCCACACAAACAAAAAGTATTACTCGTCATATCTTATACACCCCAAATTCTCTATAAAATCAACCTGTTTCCATCTTAAACGAGAAGCATTACCGATCAATCGTTCTACTCCCCACATTCCCTATAAAATCAACCCGCATTACCGTCCCGAACGAGTACCATCGGATCTCGTGTTCCCGAAAATTGCCAATAAAATCAACCTATGCCACCAACCCGAACCGGAAGCATTACTGATTACCTTCCCGAATTAACCATCTCATTCTCCGACCACTTTCTCCCCGTCGCAAGGATTAGAATGGTCGAAGTAAATTTGAAAGTTGCGTACGGGGTTAGGGTCGATTGCCGTTTCGTGCACGGCAGGGGGTCGAAACTAATTCCGTGGTGGACGCAAGGAAGCCAATTCGGATTTCCGCCAAACGAAATGATTCGTTTCTTTGACGTGGAACGTTCAATGCCAGTGGCACAATCGCGTTCGTCTGGTGATAGTCGACAAGCAATATTGGTCGTTTCGAAGCATACCGCGTTCGATTGAATTTCTCTCATCCCCCGTCAACTCGCGGCTTCCACGAAGTGTAACAGCGATACCTAAACGTCGCGATCATTACGATCCTTACACGGCTGGTTACAATCGGACACTTTTGTCCCACGGAGGTCAGATTGCGCGACTCGATTGCCGGACTCGTTCGGCTAATTGTAATCCTACGTTAATTGCGTGTACGGTTACGGTGTTACGTTTGTACTCGGTGCAATCGCACAATAGCATTGCGCGCGGTTACTTAATGCGACTGTGTGGTTACGTAATACATGGTCCGTACGGTTGCAACCTTATCGCGCAAACCATTCAATTCAGTTTTGTATAACCGTGACGGTCCTTTGAATTGAACGTGCACTTCACATTTTCTGTGCTCCACTTTCTCGATTTTTCTACTTCGTGCGATGTGCATATTGTATTTGCCAAAAGTTGATGACTTCTGTAACATACATTTCCGTTTTGCACTCTGACCTTTTCTTCGTTTTTTTTTCAAAGATTGTTTCGTACGAAATTATAATATAGATATATTGGTCATACATTAATCGTGCAAATGGATGCAATTGTAATATAAATACATTGGACGTATATATTTCATATATTACACATGGTTTAATCATATCATATATATGGTCATACATTATATGTATATTTCATATATTATACTAGAATGTATATGGTTTAATCATGTCATATACATATATGGTCACATAATGTACATATTTCATGTATTATACCTCGTATATATTTCATATATTGTAATATAATTATATTGTATATTATATATTAAGATTATGTATCACAATTAAATGGTATCCGTTATAAAATGGTGCTGACAGATGTTATACTCGTAAGACGTTGTCTTTATCTCGCGATTTGTCTGACCATTCGCTTGTCTACACTACTTGACCAATGTGCCGATGAATTTTGCTACCTGATGTTTCGCTATTTCAATTTCGGATGAGGCTATTTATACAGGCAGTTTGCATACACAATTGGTTACGTATGCGTACAGAATGAATACGAGTTAGCATGTTTGGTTAGTTCAGTTATGTTAAGTGAATCGTTTATTATACCATTTTAATAATTGTGCACGCATACTGTACGAGTATGTATAAATAGCCAATTGTGCACACATAATGTACGAGTATGTATAAATATCGAATTGTGCACACATACTGTATGTATAAATAGCCAATTGTGCACACATAATGTACGAGTATGTATAAATATCGAATTGTGCACACATACTGTATGTATAAATAGCCAATTGTGCACATATAATGTACGTATATATATAAATGATTCAATTTCCGCCCCTTCGAACGACGATGACCCATTTTCCTGGTCTCGCGACTTTCGTTCAACTAGCGAACGAAATTGTGCTCCCGATCGAGTCGAAATGGCGGATTTCTCGGTGTTCATCCGGCGTCGGAATTCGCAGCGTCGATATAGTTCGTCCGGAAGAGAGAAAGAAAAAAACCGGAAAGAAACGAGCGTATAGCAAATAACGGAGGGTTCAGTTACGCGTCTAATTAAAAGTTTCGCCCCGGCGAAGTTCCGTTTCCCTTGGCGGGCAACTAATATCCCCAGAAAGGAGCGGAAACAGCGGCGGAATTAAAGTCGACCGTACATGAATTAAGGAATAGTCGGCTGGCCGTTTCGCGAATTGCTCGTTTTCGACCGGTTAAACGCGGCCATTTGCGCGGGCAACTTCCGAAAATGAGAGGACGAAAAAGGAACGAAGGAGAACGAACGGATCAAAAGGGTTGGTCCACGGCTTAGATAAAAAAAAAACCACCCTTTCTTCCGGTTCCCTCGATGAGTTCCCCGTGTACGTCGACAATCGTGAAACCGTAGTGATCGCAACGAATGGGGTTCGCGGGTGTCTGGGGGAATTCGGGGATTCGAGAATATTAGGGAGATTCGATGAAATCTCGGGATTCGACGGATTCGGGGATACATTGATGGAAAAGTTGGACATTTGGAAAGTCGAGGATTCGGGCGATTTGCACGGTATAGGGAGTTTCGGGAATTTGGCGATATAGTTATTGAGAGTCTCGAAATTTGGAGAGGTGGGTATTTGGGAAAATTTGAGGAATTTAGAGAATTTGGTGAATGTTTGGAATTTGAGAATGTTAGGGATTTGGAGAAATTCGAAGAATTTATAAAATTTTGGTAATTCTTTGGATTTGAGGAAATTTGCTGTTTAGTTATCGTACACTTTGGAAATTTGGGGAAATCTGAAGAATTAAGAGAATTTGGTTCATGTTGTGGATATGATGAAGTTAGGGATTTAGTTGTTGCAAACTTCAAAATGGAATTTGAAGGTTTCGACTATTTTGGAATTGAATATCCCTAGATGTTTGCAATATCCTTACAATACACTCAGATCCCTATAACAATCTGACACCTATAATAATAACTAGACCTCTCTATAGCATCTATATATATGATATCTTTGTATCTCTATAATACTGCCGCAGTGGTCCTAGATTCCAGCAATATCCCTAGATAAATTTAATGCACCTAGATCTCTGTCGTAATCTCAGAATGTCCCCAGAGTGCAACAACGCCTCTAGATTTCGACGTCACCCTCAGAATATCACCAGAATATTCCTAGCTTTCTGTAATGTCCCTATTGAATATCTCCAGACTTCTGTAATATCTCTATAACGTTCCTAGATCTCTATATACCCAGATCGCTATAATGTTCCACATCACTATGATATTCCAATGGCGTCGCTACTTTCGTAGAGTTCGCAGAACATAACAGTAATTCGTTTTCGATGTTGGCGAATCGCTGTCGGTGAAACGTGCGAGCACGTGTGCGCGCGTGTGTGGGATTCGATTGTAAGCCATAAGACAAGTTCTTCAGTCGGTCGGAATTTCCATGCAACGAATAGAGAGTCTATCCGGGTCCGACTGACCGTACACGATAAATCCGCAAGCGGAAAATTCGCCGCGACGTTCTTGAACCCGCGCTACGCTTTCCTGTCCAGAAATCGAACATCCGTGCGAGTCGTCGAATCGACATCGGATATCCAATTCATCTCGCGTGGAAACTGTCGGATCGCATCATTGTCCTCGGCACATGCTCTCCGCTCGCGAAACACTACGGGAACTTCCGGCATACGAGTCGCATATATTCGATCATCAAACTGTATAACAGCCAAACGATTTCATAACTGTCACTACGAGATTCTTATAGATTTTTGCGAGTCGAATACGAGTCCGAAATTCTCTAAAACGTACGATTCTTTAGAAAATTAAGCCAACGAAAAATTACAAATTTTCAACTGTGCGAATTTTTTGTGCTTTCACCATAGTAGCTATTCGGTGGCTCTTTAAGCGAGAAAACTCTGTGAACTTTCCCGAATAAAACGATGTAAATTGTTATTACATTGTACACATTTAAATGTGTTTAAACAATGATCAAAGTCGGAAAGACCTCAAAACGTACGACTCATAGTTTTTTGAATAAATTCAAAAATATCAGAAAAAATTGGTTCAATTTCAGTTCAATTTCCAGTTTAGTTAGAGACCAGTTTCACTTAGATCAGTCTTCAGTTCAATCTAGTTCAACTTACAACCTCAACACGAAATACATATTGTAATTAATACGAACGTCACACACAGTACAAAGTGAACACACACGACATACACATTACACACCATACTTCATAATATAAAGAAATATAATGTAACAGAGGAATCAGTCGTCAATTATTTCGTAATTAATACACACGATATAGACAGTGCGTAATTAACATGCACAAAACTCGACACATACATTAACACACCGCACACGACACCCTATAGTACAAATAAATACAACGTAACCAAAGAATCGATCCCTTTTTTTCGAAGGGTAGTCGTTCGAGAAAAGACGATACAGTTGTTCAATATTCTGGGTGTGTTAGATCACTAATACTATTCAACGATCATAAGATGAACTCTCACCCTAAAACCGCGTTATATTTCTCTTTTCCCCTCGATTTTCGCCCGACTTCATTTAGAAAAGAAGAGTTATCGACCTACCCCGCTTTCCATAATCGCCCCCCATTAAAACAAACATGGTCCCTGCACTTAATATTCCCTCCTGGCTACACTGCCAGCCGCGTCTTATCAACGCCGTCGCTAATGAACGACATATTTAATCAGCCGTTATTAATCCGCGGTAACCGTTACATCGTCATTGAATCTCCGCGTGATGTTTTACATATTAAGCCCCCTATTGGGGATTCGAGCCTCCTTTTGCGAACTTTGAAATTAAACCAGTAACATTCACCTGCTTGATAACGTTAATTAACACTTTGAGCGCCGTGTCACCCACATACAGATGACGTATGAATTCATACACAAATCTATCGCTAATTTTAGTTGAAACATTTAACAAATTTTCGATTAGAAAACGAATGCAAAATCTTTGCGTTGTATGGTCTAAGGTGTTTCCTCGCATTATATTGCCACGTATTGAATTTACAACGCATTTGATTTACCACGCGTTGTATTGCCACGCATTGCATTTACCGTGCGTTATATTGCCACGCCTAGTATTTCGACGTTTTATATTTGTCTAGTATTCAGCTTACCACGCGCCATGTTGCAACATATTGAATTACCACGCGTTATATTGCCACGCATTGTACTCGCCATGCGTTATATCGCCATGTACCAAAGTGCCACGCTTCGTATTTATTCAGCATACAATTTACAACGCGTTGGATTTACAACGCGTTATATTGCCATTGAACTTACCACTCGTTATATCGCCACAATTGATATCTATCACGCATACAATTTACCGCGCGTTGATTTTATAACATATTGAATTTATCACGCGTTTTATTGCCACCTGTTGAGTTTACCTCGCATTATATTCGCACTCGTTAGATTTATCACCCCTTGAATTCATCGCGCATTGCGTTTATTGTGTTGTGGATTTACTTCGCGTTATATTGCCTCGCATTATATCGTCTATACGAATTTCTGGAATTCTCTGTTTCCACAACCGTCAGTGGCAATATAACAAGATTCTATAGACGAACTATACTCGAATTCTTATGTAACGATTAAAAAATTTACGCAATAATTTTGTAATTACTTTGTTTTCCAGGCGAACTTTGTCGTCAACTGAATTGCAAGAAAAAGGACCTGTGTTTGCTGAAGGACACGTTCACCGCTGTTTGCGTGTCGAAAAAGGAGCTTGAAAAATCAGGGTAAGTATTTTGACATTTTCTGAAAAATTTCAAAGCCAAGAATTGTCGAAAACCAACAAATCAATCGTTCTTGTTACATGCATTACTGAAATATATTATAAATTATCTTAGAGTGGTGTCCAACTACCCAAGTTTGCAATCTTGAAATTCTCGAACTTTTTAACTTCTAGTTCCTCGAGTTGAAAAATCACCGAAAGGTTTTGTATCTTCGAAATTCGACTTTATCTTTTTATATCGAAGTTTAAAGCAATATGATTTTCCAGCGTTTGAGTTACGACAGTTTGGAAGTTCGAGAAACAGTTCGTGCGGGATCCGTTTCCAATGGGCGCCTTTATTTTTCAGAGACATAATAATACCGAAATCCCGAATGGTTCAGCAAAACCGACGAATGAGAACGGAAACTTCGGTCGACACAGAAGACGACGACGCCTTCTTCGATTCCGAGGACGATGACGAGGATCAGGACGAGTCCAAGTAAGTGTTCAGAGCATCTATTGTTTCTCACCAAATTGTCCACTTTAGAGATCTTTGTGCGATTGAAATTGCATCTTCAAATTGTATCTTCTAGTCGAAACAGGCTTCATGAAAATTGTGAAAATGAAAAGCTTTCTTCCTTGAGTACTTTCGTTCACTTCGCGATTCTTTCTACAGTAGATAATTGTAATATAATGAAATGAAGAATGATGAAGACAGAGAAATTCAGAAATTTATATTTGAAATTTAGAAATTTTGTAATACGGTAATTTAGAATATTGAGAAATTTGGGAATTCCGGAATTTGGAAATTTGGAACTCGGGAATTTGGAATTTGGAATTTGGAATTTGGAATTTGGAAATTTGGAACTTGGGAATTTGGAATTTGGAATTTGGAATTTGGAATTTGGAATTTGGAATTTGGAATTTGGAATTTGGAATTTGGAATTTGGATATTTGGAAATTTGGAATTTGGAAATTTGGAACTTGGAAATTTGGAATTTGGAATTTGGAATGTTTATAAATTTAGAAATTCAAGAATTGTGAAGTTCAGAAATTTCGAAAATAACAAACTAACAAATTGACAAATTATAAATTTACAAATATAGAAATTGACGAATTACGCCAAAATTATGCACACGTAGAAAAATTGTATAGTCATATACCATACAAAATATCAAATAGAGTATCATAAATCATAAAAATGACCAATATGCAAAATATAAAACAAAATTTCAGTTTTCGCTGATTCAGCAATTTCATCGTCCAGAGGTTAACGATGTTATTCTGCTAGCAAATATTCCATCGATATGAAACTGCTCAATGATCATTATCGACCAGAATTTTTATGCGGATTCAGCGGTTCTCATCGTACAACGATTTTCCATCATAAGATACTAACAGATATAAGCAAATATGGGATACAAAGTTGTACTTTGATAAAGCAACTTTTAGCGATATTGAAATACAGAGTTTAAACTAACAGCGATGCTAATAAAGTTGAAAATAATTGCTTTTTCCCCAGCGAAAGTTAGACGATCTGTTCGGTCACTAAGCGACATAGAAATATCCGAAATTCTGTTGCTTTCTTTGAACGTGTAGAACTCGACAAGTATTCAGTTTTTAAAATTGCTCGGTTTCGTATATCAAACAAATAAAAACGTTCGATTTTTGGCCGTTGTGTTTTATTGATCTTCACTAGAGTTTGTATTCGTCTGCAAACAACTAACGATATTGAGTGTTTCTTTTTCTCTTTATCGATCAATCGAGTACATGTCATGATTTCACGATTAATAGATCACGTACGAATAATTACAGTTCCATACTTTACACTCTCTTGTAAAATGAATAATTTAAAAAGAAATTAGAGATCGCGAAAATTAATATCAAAATCATGAATGATGTATAGTATGGAACAAGCAATTATCGAGAATAAAATTGAAATTCGAAACACAACGATAAATATTATACCGCCATATTTTAACCTATTTAAATAATTAATAGGTTTCCATTTTCTATTTATAAAAAAGTTATAAAGTACACGATAATATATACAGCAGTATTTATAAGTTAAATATTTTAAAATATACACAAGATTAATTATCAACCCGAATTTATTATTTAACTTTGTTACTAACATAAAATGATACAAACTGCGGGGACCACCATCAAGGATCGAAACGCAGATTTCTTTGAATTAATGAAATTCAATCACCATTATGCTTTCGTGCGAACGAACAAACGGGAAGCAGCTCTGAAAAATGTATCTTTGATATTACAAATTCTTTGTATCCGCGATACTGCACAGTATTTCAACAAGATTATGTCCCGGAAAATTGATATTACCAGCAGCGAAACAATCGGTCGACGCAAAGCATACAAAATGTTCGGTGAACAACATTTCGTAGAATCACCGCGTGCAACATTTATCGGCGAAAAATCTATCTGAAGTCGTTGGTGTGTGCGATGAAATTTCTTGGAATGGCAAATATCGCGGTCCAATCGGCCGGATGCACGATACACGATCAACATTTCGATATCGATGAAAAGTAAAATCCGGAAAAACCGCTGGACCGCGATCATAGTTTAATTTAATGAGGCCCAATTTGCGTGGAATATTTCGTAAACTCGTCGTGATCGATCAGACGAAATATTATATCGACGAACTCGATGGAGCAGTTCGTTTTAATTGGTTCTACCCCGGTCGCGCATAAGTAGCCGGGCTTAGAATCACAAATACCTGAATTTCCGGAATATTAAATTTTCAATTTCTGCGATTTCCTCGACTTTCTCTTTTTTGAAAATTTTCAAGAATTACGGAACAATTGTTAAACTTGTAAATTCTCAAAATTTCTCAAATTTGCAAATTTTCAGTATCTACATCTCTAATTTTCCTAATGCTCAAAATTACCTGAATCTCCCAAATTTTGTCGAATCCCCAAATTCCTTAATTTTGCCATTTATCAAATTCCTTAAATTTCCCAAATTCTGTTGGTTCCCTTTCGAAAGCTCCATTAACTAAACCTCCAAATCACCATATGTCCAAATTCCCCAGGTCCCCAAATTCCCAAATTTCGCAGATTTCAATAGTTTCATTAACTAAATGTCGAAATTGCCATATTTGCGAATTGCCCAAATCCTCCAATTCCTAAAATGTTCTAAATTCGCCAAATATTCCCAAATCCCAAATTTCCAAGCTTTCAACAGCTAAATGTCCAAATCACTATATATATAAATTCCTTGAAATAACCCAAATTTCCCCGAATACCTAATTCCCCAAATGTGCCAAAGTCTCGAACTTCGAAATTGCTAAATTTCGAAGCTTTCAACAACAGAATGTCTAAATCACCATACATTCAAATTCCCCAGGTCCCCAAATTCCTCGGGATAACTCAAAACTTCCCGAATTGTAGAATGTCCCAACGTCTCGAGCTTCGAAATTGGCAGATTCCCCAAATTGTCAATTGTCGAAGCTTTCAACAACTAAACGTCGAAATCACCATATATCCGAATTCCTCAGGTCGCGATCGGCCAAACGAAATATATCGACGAACTCGATGGAACAGTTCGTTTTAATTGGTTCTCTCCGGTCGCGTATAAGTTGCCGGGGTTAAAATCACAAAGACGGAGAGAAAAGGGAAGCAAAATTGTCGGCGAGCGAAAAAGGAGGAGCGGGAAAAAACGTAGAAGATCGAAGAGCGGTCCCAGCGGGCAAAAATAGACCCCGGCCTCCGTTGTTTTCTTTTTTTCCTCCCCCTTCGTTTTTACTCTCTTTTTCCCCCCCATTTTCTCCCGCTAGACATTTAGCAGGAAGTATTGGTTTCGTCGGTTCTCTCCACATGTCGAACGCGTTTTCCCTCTGGCTGAGTCGAATAAAAGGTTAGCTTTATGGGTCACGTATTCACGGTTTCGTGCCTCTTAAGTTTCAATGCGATCATCCAGACGAGGGGGAAAAACAACGAGTGCTCGCCTTGCATTCGTCACGAGTGTCGCTTATAAAACCCCTGAAACGTGTGTTATTATCCTCAATCTGTGACCGTTCGGTCCGGATGGCCATTCTACGCGATTATCCGCGACTGTAGAGTAGGTCCGTTATAGGTTTATTCGTCTTTATCCCCTATGACCGTCTCGACATCGTAGAAACTTTTGTGTCAGGAAAAACTTGTGTCGTTGGTTGTTGACCTTTCATGCTCCTCGAAGTATTTTTCGGGATTCTCGAAGACGATTGTACGTTTTTAAACGGTTCTTTAGGGATTTTTGAGATGTTTATGGATTTATAGGGATTTTGGAGGTATTTATCGATTTTTAGGGATCTTCGAGATATTGGGAGATTTTGATGGAGATTTTTAAGGATTTTGGAGGTATTTGTGGATTTTTAGAGATTTTGGAGGTATTTGTAGATTTTTAGGAATCCTTCAGAAGTTTGGAGATTTTCATCGATTTTTGAGATATTTGAGGACTTTTAAGGATTTTTGAGGTATTTGAGGATTTTTAGATATTTTGGAGGTATTTATGGATTTTGAAGATATTTGGAGATTTTTATGGATTTTGAAGATATTTGGAGATTTTTAGGGATTTTGAAGATATTTGTAGATTTTGAAGATATTTGTGGATTTTTAAGGAGTTCTAAGATATTTGCGGATTTTGAGAGATTTTGTATGTATTTGGAGATTTTTGTATTCTGGGGTGTTCATGCAATTTTAGAAACGTTCCGGAACTTTTTGAAAATTTTAAGCGTTCCCAGAAACTTTTTAGAGACATCAGGTGCTCGCGATAACTTTTTACGAGTTACTGCAGTTCTTTATGAGCTTTTTAGCGTTCTCGAGGATATTTTTGAGTCTTTGAAAACTTCTTATCAATTTTTAAGGTCCTTCAGAGAGAATTGTCACCGAATTTGCCTTTCTCTTAATATTTCACGATCTTCACAAATTTCTAAGAATCCTCGAGGATATATCAAATTGTTGTACTTGCTGTTTGCGTAAAAGTCATTGAGGAGTTTTAAAAATATCAGGTGATTTTTTACGACTGGCTCTTTTTTTTAAAGACACTTGAATGGCTATGATAAATATTAGGGATTTGTTCATATTTCATGCGCGGGAGTATTCGACGAGCTCGAAGAATCGCAGGAGAGACCTTCCACGATTTTACCGTGGCTTTTAGGACTCCCCAAGGATTTCGAAACGTCCGCGAGAGTATTTAAGGATCTCCGGGAGCGTCTCCGAGAGGTTTCGAGCAGTCTCGCACCGAAATCGCGCGAAAATACAGCGTCTCCGTTCGTAGAGAAACCATCGTGCACTCGTGCACAAGTAGGAGAGATCAACGTTTTATCGGCTAGTAGAACGACTGAGCTCGCGGTCAGACACGCGAGAACAGAGTCGAAGAGTCTTCGTCGCGAATTACGTCGTTCCCGGTTCGAAATAACCATCGCGACGATATTTTCACGGTGAATTTTCTCGAAGGACACGCCCGGAATGAGCCGTGAGCATGAAACGCAACGAGCGAGATAAAAACACGAGGAAGGGTGGAACGAAAGGTACGAAAAGGTGTGTCGAGGGGGGATGTGGACCCTGGATGGAAAAGCCTCTTTGCTCTGCTCGCTCGTGTAAATTTAAGTAGGAAGAAATGTCTCGGTGGCAACGTTCCTCCACTCTTTTTCCAACCATCTTTCGTCTTCCGTCTGAGCTGTTCTCCCCGTGGAATTTCAGCCGATGCGGCTTCAGGGCCCACCTCCTCCTCGTGTCCTCGCCGGCAAACAGAGTAGTAACTCCCGTCTTTCGTTCCGTTTCTCGCGGACGCTAAAGTAAACGCGGTCCGGGTTTCGCCTCTTTACCCTCCACGGTGTCGTTCGGGATTCATTTTTTATTAGCGGCAACGCGACTTCCGTTGCTACGAAATCCGACCGCTTGCGGCCGAACCTTGTTCATCTCGGACGGAAGTCGGACCTGGGACGTTTCGTTGCTGTGGACGCGACAGGCACTGTTAGGTTACTCCTGGTTATCCAGAAAGGGTGTTCGAGACACATAGAGCAATAACAATTTGTTCTTTTAGTGCGGACCTAAAAGTCAGGTCATGGGATGGCAATATTAGTCGGTTTGGGTGAGCATCGTTTAATTAACTGCCCTGCTTAATTCAAACCGGCTCCATCATAAAGTTATACATGTGACTCCGTGAATCCGTGATGTATGAGACCCAGATCCATTACAAAAAGGGGGGTTACGCTCCGAAAACTTATTAAAAACAAATATTTTTTATTTTAATTCTACATGAACGACTTAATTTGTATTAAATATATAAATGTATGCGGATGTCAAAGATCCCGCAGTAACTGCACTTCTTATTTCTTTTTCATTTGTCTTAATAGTCTGGACTGTTGCTTTCCACAACAGTGTATGTTCAACACTAGCTTTACGGGCCCCGTCAAAATGGCGGATCTTAGGTTTCTTATTTTCAATTGCGGAAATTATTAAAAAACTTATGTCGAAATGAATGTTGACCATCATCGAGATAAAGAATCTTTCTGTAAACTGGTATATGTATTATTCATTATTTACTTCTTCTCAGAGTTTATTTTCAATTTAGACTTAAGTGACCATTGAGTTTCCGTAAATCTAGTGTTAAGACGGCAAACATCGACGCGGCCGAAGAAGTACAGTATTGTACAAAGGTTTTTGCATTTTTCTTATAGTGTTATATCGAAACCGTGTTATAAGATTCCGTGTTGTAGGAGGGCTACCTGTATATAAATCGTTAGAATGTTAGAAGAGAGTGAAATCGGCGAAATTACTGTTAAATATTGATTGAAACGGGAGTCCAAGCGGTAGAATAGGACCATAGACAAACGGTAATGGGTACACGCAGTAGTACGGCTATTGTACGCGGGCAGACAAGTAGTATAGAACTGCACGTAGCCGTGCGAGTGGTATAAATCCGTATGTGGTCAGACGTGTGGAATTGAACGGTAGATGATCAGACCGGTAGAATGGTTTCTGGGTTTCCATTTGGTCAGACATTGGTTTATTTCACCTGGATATCTTATACGTTGATCTATTCTACTTACTCTACTGTCGTATCTGGAACTGGGTTACGCCCCGAGTTAAACTAATTCTACGCTCGCTAATTAACGGCTTTCGACACGCTTGGTTTTCTGATATCACATTTTGAAATTTAGGAATTGTTGGAATTTATGATTTCCATATTGTCGAATTTAGAAATTCCGAATTTCCATGTTGGTGATTTTCATGGATTTTTGAGATATTTGAGGGCTTTTAAGGATTTTAGAGATAATCATAGATTTTTAGGGATCTTTGAGATATTTGCTGATATTCATTGATTTTTTAGACATTTGGGGATTTTTAGAGATTTCGGTGGTATTTAGAGATTTTCAAGAATATCTCTGGATACCCTGGATATTCTCGGTTGTTGAGGGAGGTTTTCGGAGGTGTTTGTGAGCCCTAAAGAACTTCTGGTGATTTTGGGACGTTCAGAGACTTTCTAACAATTTAAAGGAGTTTGTCACGGTGTTTTTCTATGTTCAGGAATTTTTCGAAATTTTTGGGAACATTTCGTTGAATTTTCGAAGATTCTCGCGACCCTTTAGGCGCTTTTGAAGATTTCATGGAATTTTAGAAGCGTTCCGGAAATTTTTGACAATTTTAAGCGTTCTCAGAAACTTTTTAGACATCAGGTGCTCGCGATAACTTTTTACGAGTCACTGCTGACGTTTCGGCCGTTCCGTCGACATTCCGACAATTAACCCGACAAAAGGCGAGACTCGTCGCGAACAATTAGGAACGAAAACGTCGGGAACGGTACATAGACGAACCCGATCGAAAAAGGCGGCTCCGATACGTCGCTAAAAAGCTTTTAAAATCGGTCGGAGCATAATGTATAAGTTCCGTCGAAACAGCGAGAGAAAAGGAGAGAATCCTCTGTAAAAAGTCTGGCAAGTGTTACGCTAGGAAGAATGCGAAGAATAAAAGGAGGAACGAAATAAAGGAAACGAGAATCGCGCTTTCCCGTGAGCACAGAGAGAACGAGGGAGAAAGAGAGACAGTGAAATGGAGAAAGAAAAACGTAGTCCAAACGAAACACGGTCGATTCCGAGCAACGAAGAAGAGTGTATTCTTTTTCCCGGTCTAAAAGCGGATTTCACTGAGCACCGTTTTCCAGCTCGCAGAAGAGACCTCGACTGTCCTCATTTTCGGAAGGCCACTTTCGTCTTCCGCGCTTCCCTTTGTCGCAATTAGCGACGACTTTCGAAAACGAAAGTAACGCGTTCCGCTCGGCCGTGAAATAATATCGTTCCACGATGATACTTTCCGTAGACACAAAAAGAACAAACCACACCAAGCGATTCATGAATCACTTTGTATCGTGAACTACCGTGTTCACAATTTCACGATATTATACCCAGCAATCAGTCTTTAGACTGTTCTCGAACAGCTAAATTTAAATGCATTGATTCCTTATCACCGGGTGTTTATAAATCGTTGCACGAAGTGTATGCATAAAAATCGGCACGAACTTACTGTGGGATTCAATTTTTTACATGGAATGAATAGTTAATTTATATACTTTTTATTTTTTAATTTGCATGTCTTCGAATGAATAAATTATTCCACATATCTAAGCTTCCGAATTGTCCAGTATCAAATTCTGATATAACAAATTCTGAAATTGTTGAATCTCCAAATTTTCAGTTTGAAAAAATACAGACGATTTTTTAAGTGACTCGAATGTCTAAATTTTTATAATATATCACCATATCCTCAAGTTTTCCAATTTGTATATTATCGAATTATCAAATTTTTACATTTTCAAATTCCCTGAACTATCAAGATCCCAAATTTGCAAGTTTTCAAAATCCTAAATTTCTCAAATTGACCGAATTCTGAAATTTCACACATTCCCAGATTTCCAAGCTCTCGAATTCTAAATTTTCTTATTTTCTAAATTTCCAGAATCCTCAAATTTTCAAATTCCTAGATTCATAAATTTAAAAATTTGAAAAATTCCACATATGCACATTTATAATTTTTCAAATTTATTACCTTATATCATAGACAGCCTAATATTAAAAAAACACTAATAAATATTAGAATGACACAAAAATTTCTCTCCGTACGTGACTCAAGTCTGAAAAACAAGTAACAATTGAAAATTTCTAATTTCCTCTCAAAATACAACACGAAGCAAGAGAATCAGTTAAATCGGAAGAAGTTGATCGGAAAAGGGCATGAAGTGTCAGAACCGTGGGTGGAAAGTCACTTTGATCGCCGAAGAATCGTCGGAATTGTTTGTTCGGCGAATTGATAGCAGCCAATAAGTATTGATGATCTAATTTCCGGGCAAGAGTCGTAAGAAACTTTTAACGCCGCTCGTAAACTCGCGAACGTAAAACTACAGGTTATAACAGCTCGTGAAATTTCCTGCTTTTTAAATATAAAACTTAAGAATGAGTTTATTACCGATAAATTTCACGATACCGATAATATCAAACTCGGAACAATCCTTCCTATTATTATTCTGGAACATTAAAAATTTTTAGCCCGATAATAAATGTCGATGCCCTGACACCATGATAAATTCAATCCATCCCGTCAAAAAGTTTATATCGTCACTCATTAAAACATGAATCATTGACGTCGCGGAGTAAATTGTTGTCAAAGTATCTGCACTTTCCTGTCGACCTTGAAAAATTATAAATTTATGCTTGAACATCCGTCGATTAGGCAAACGAATACCTCGAATATAATTAATGAACTCCATCGGCAAAACAGATTTATACTCATTTTAATACCTCGTACAAATATTTTTTTTAAATTTAACTGCATGATGTGCTCTTTAAATATTTTCTATGCACTTTACTTTATTATAATCAATTCTTTAAATATGTTGTATAAATTTAACTATATTCTGTTCTTAAAATGTGTTCTATAAATTTAGTTATACTGTAGTATGTCCAGTAATAAATTTCTTCAAATTTACAGTTATATTATATATTCTTAGAAAGTCAAGTATATTATGTGTTCTTACAAATTCAACTATATTTATATGTTCTCACAAATTTAATTATATTATATATTCTTACAAATTTGAGTATACGATATGTTCTTACAAATTTATCAATATTATATGTACTTACAAATTTGACTTTACTATATGTTTTTACAAATTTGACGGTATCATATGTGCTCACAAAATTTGATTATATTACATATTCTTACAAATTGATCAATATTATATGTACTTACAAATTTGACTGTATTATATATCCTTACAAAGTGAACTTTATTATATGTTTCTACAAATTTGATTATATCACATGTGTTCACAAATTTGATTGTATTACATATTCTTACAAATTGGAATATACGATATGTTCTTACAAATTTGACTGCATTATATGTTCTTATAAATTGAACTGTACTACATGTGCTTACAAAGTGAACATAATTATATGTTTCTATAAATTTGACTGTATCATATGTGCTTACAATATTTGATTGAATGATATGTTCCTAAAAATGCATCGGTATGTATTTCAAGTTTTTACAAGTTCGCGTGTAAAATTGGTAACAGTAGAGCCGTTCGATCGAATGGAATATTTCGAGTGGAAACTGGCGATAAATTTGCAATTAAACAATTTATCGTCGGACGATAATCGCGATGGCGTCGAAAGTAGCAGGGAACGTGCCAAGGGTGGAAAAATCGGGCGTTCATTACTTGGATCCCCTGAAAAGGTGGAAAATACTGCACGAAAAAGGTCGGTGAGTTCCTTTAATGCCCCAAGTTATTCCCGGTGTACCATAAAGAATCGTTTCGCAGCTACTCCTCGCATCGTCCCGGTCCCGATTCCTTCCGGGAACGAGAAAAGGGAGGCTTTTCGACCAACGAAACTCGTATTTACGATCCTGTGCTCGGAAACGAGTCGCGACGCGCTATCGATACTGCTCGAACGCCTTCTCATTGCCCATCCACACGATAAAAATTTTATATACACCGCGGTTCTTTGTAACGGAGGATAATATCGGTACGGTGCAACTGGTTGTTCCGTTCAGAGACTTCGAGAAAACGTTGATATATTTTCATCGGAATTATGGTTTATTGTTGGTGATGATTTTAAGGACGGCGAGTCGCGGGGACGTTATTGATTCTATGGGACAATCGCTGATTGATTTATTGAAATTGATTAGGGACGTGGTTAAGAAGGGGATGGGGTAGACAAGGACCCTTCAGAGTACGGAACTGGATCGTGTGAATAATAGATCGTGGAATTTGCGCTTTGGGTGGTTGCTACATTATCGAATTTCCGATTCGTAGATTCTAAATGTCAAAATTTCCACATTTTCGTACCAACAGTTAAATTTTCATGTATTCGTATTATAAGAACTCTCGACTTCGGTATTCTCTTGCCAAGCAGTTCTTGTTTGATTTCCAAATTCTCAAATTTCCAAAATTCCCAAATTCTCAGAATTCCCAAAATTCTCAAATTCCCAAATTCTAAACATTCCAAATTCCCAAATTTCGAAAATTCTCAAATTTCTGAATCTCTCAAACCCCCAAATTCTTGAAACTCTCAAAATTTCAAATACACCATATTTTCCAAATTCTCCAATTCCCAAACCCCATAATTCGCAGTATTCTGTATTCATATATCGCTAAATTCCCCAAAGTTCTGACCCTCTCAAATCCCCAAATTCTCAAAATTCCGAGAAATCTCCAAATCCCCCCAATTTTCTACTTTCAAAATCCCATAATCCGCAATTGTCCATATCCCTATGTTGCCATATTCCCAAATTTCTGAAACCCTCAAATCCCCAAATTTTCAAAACTCTCCATATTCTCAAAATTCCCTGATTCCCAAACTTTATACTCCGCAATTCTCCACATTCCGATATCGCTATGCGCCCAAATTTTTGAACCTCTCAAACCTCCGAATTCTCAAAATTCTCGAAATTCTTAAAATGCCAAATTCTCCATATCCTCCACAACTCCCCGCTTTCCAAACTCCACAATCAACATTTCTCCATATCCCCATATCGCCATATTCCCAAATTTCTAAATCCCCAACTTCCTAGGCCCCCGAAGGTTCATATCCCAGATTTCAAATTTCGCGCGAACAAAGAAGACATTGTTTGAAACGAATTACGGCCAGTAGAGGATCCAACGTCCGTCTCGTTTCATCGACGCGAACGCGTGACCCGCGCGGATCTCACGCGTGTACATACGTTCGCGTGTCGACGCGCGTGTGTGTACACACTCGCGGGAACGCATCGACGATAGGAAACCCCCCTGGTAAATTAGTCTATCCGATTGGATTCCTTGCTGCCCTTTGCCGTTCTCTGTGTACCTATCTCGACCAATGACGCTCGCTGGCCTAGCAGAATTAGGCTGCACCGAGCGTGTGTATCCCTAACCGGACGCCGAAATGAATGCCGTTCCATGCAATTCCGGCTGAAATAGACTGGCGGTCTCTGAATGTATTTTGCGGCCGTGTTTCTCCTCCTCCACTGTTTTACGCAAGTTAATGCACCGTCCGCCATTTAAAGCGGCTGCATTATTCAGCGATCGATCAGACCTCGTTGATCTTGCCGCTCTGATCCTGCGAATTTCATCCACTTTCGTTTGTTTCTTCGATTATTATGCTCGCTGTTTACGGACCGACGTAATACCACGAATTTCGCGGTTTCGCTGAGCCCTTGATATATTGCCGTTTTTCGTGGCCGAGCGTAACTTGTATGCGAATGTGTATGAGTGTAATTTGTACTTGCGTTGAACCCTGGACGGGTTGCAATTTTTTTTTTATATAACAGCGTCGTTTGCTACTTTGATACTCTCTGAATCGAGCCATTTGCAGTTGTAGTAGTCTCGGGATATATTGATATTCCAACAATTAATTATATAATTATATAATTGTATAATTATATAATTGTATAATTATATAATTATAGTAATTATAGTAATTATATAATTGTATAATTATATAATTGTTTGTATAATTGAAAAATTGTGTGATTGCAGAATTATATAATTATATGTATAATTGTATGATTGTACAATTGTAAAATTATATGAACTAGTTAATCGACACGGAATTACTAAAAATATATTAATCTATCAAGAATTATATGAAACAGTCAATCTGTATAGAATTACAAAAGATATATCAATCTATCAAGAATTATATGAAACGGTCAATAAAATCACATAAAATATATCAATCTATCAAGAATAACTTCTAACATACTTTATCAGTGAACATGTTAACAAGCAAGCTATTATTACGCCCAAAAACTTACAAGCTTGTTTATGTGAACGTCGAAATTTAGAAACGAGAATAAATAAAAAATCGAGTACCATACAGTGCGTACGATTATGCTATCCAGCATCGCTAGTCCATGCGCGTACGCTGTTCCCGAAAACGACGGTAAATAACCGTTTCATTGATCAGTCATATTTGTCCAGCTCTGTGTATCAATTTATCGATCCCGCAATTATCAACTAACTCCGCGAGCAAATAAATAAATCAGGCCGGTACACGATCGGTTAACGATTTGCAAATTGAACGTAGCCAACGCTGGATGTTAGAGGAAGAAAAGGGAAGAAACATGCGTCGTTTTTTCGTCGTTCTCATTGATATTCGTTCGTCCATTCCCGGACGATATCGTTGAAATTCTAATTACACTTTTCTACCGTGGTCGGCGCAATTGCTACGCCGGGATATTCCGTGCGACGAGCAAGAAATAAATTGAAACGGACTTTTCATTTTCCTGCGGCACGTTCGTGCCGATGCCATTGTTTTCTCTGCCAAAAATTGAAACACGCGATGGAACTGGGACCGCTCGAGTCTCGAACAGCGAGATATCGATTCTCGAGATCGAACGGATCGAAGATGCCTGTTACGCGGACAGATGCCGCGTCCGTTATTTTTCATTAATTATAATGTAGGCGAGAAATAAGCCGAAGAACAAATATTAAAATAAATAAATAAATAGAGTGATGTTTATTTCTCGGCGAGTATAACAAGACAGGCAGACTCTGTTTCTTCGCTTGCGAACAATTTATATCTATCTTCCCGGTATCCCGGGAAGGGAGAAACAAGTAGTGGGAAAAGGGGTCACTTCCCCCAACGCGAGAAGTCCCATTTGGGACCAAGTAAAATATTATAATGATACGGTATTTATACGAATATGCAGAAATCGAGGATCATATATTTGTAGGATGTGAGGTAGATTGAGGCGTGAATGAAGAGTGTTTATGACCGCGTAATTTGGATCGAGTGACCGAGAAGGATGTTTGTAACCGAGTGACCGAATTAGGGAGATCGAGATGCGAATGAAATGTGTTTATGGACGAGCGATAGAGATCGAGTGACTGAGAAGAGCGTTTGGAACTGCATGATCGAACTGGAGAGATTGGGGGGTGCGAGGGCTGAATGTTTAGGTTATAAGATAAAAAGGTGCGTGAATGCAGCGAACGGGTGAGTCGTAGATGAGAAGCGAGAGAATACAGAGCGAAAGAGTATAAAGAGAGTATTGAGAGAGTATAGAGCGTAAAAGAGAGGTGTTAAAGAGAGTCTTCCCACACACATATATATTATTAAATAAAGACGTTATTAAAAATCCTACATATTTGCAAAAAAAGACAAAATTTATTGTTGCTGGAGGAAAATCTCACTCGGTGACGTCTTCCCATTTTTCGCATAACAATATGTTGTCATTTCTCAATGTGCTTTGCCCTACACTATTTATATTGCCATCACTGTCTATGGGATTTCCACATCGTCCTATTAGTTGAATAATATCATGGTTACTGCTACTGTCTTTATCTGGATTTATTTTTTTAACGTGTCTGTATAAACGTCTACCTAGATCATTCATTTATCGCTACAATTACACTAGTGGAATTAATTCTGGACACTTTGAATAAAAATATTCTCTGTTTCATGTTTGGGCAGAATATGTATACATTATTACGCTAAATTTATACTATAATATTCTTGTTGTAAGCTATAATGTTCATAGTTACGCCTCAAAATTAGAAAACATTGATTAGAATATAAAATATAAACAATTATATATTAAATAATTTGATTAAGTGCGAAATTTAAGGAAAAATTTGAAAGTGTCCAGAATTTATTCCACTAGTGTATGTATAACAAGACTCACTCATATATCACAGTAATTATACCATATTTTGATTTGATTTCTTGCGCCACTTCAGCAGAAAACTTTAGGGAAACATGCATTTCTAAAAAAAGTTGCGCCGAAATAAGTTGATTCCCAATAATCAGTAATAAATTTCAATGTCCCTTCTGAGTGGACAGCGGAGCGCAAAGGGTTGATAATAAAATTTTTTAAAAACAAAATTCTCCGGACTTCCCTCGTGGCATATTACAAATTCAATCATCGACGCTCTGTCTACAGGGTTATAATAAACCTTGCAAAACATACTTCGTCGACGTATTCGATCACCTATACGTCTCCGCGACATCCCTAATGGCTCGATTTGGGGCTAACTGCGTCTAAATTTTACACGAGCCCGGCATTATCCACTAGAATCCAGAGGTACTACGGCACCGGTGGTAATTGCTACACGAAGGAAATAGCATTTTCTGCTTTCTTCTGAAATAGTACTTCCCTAAATTGAGGGAGGGAAACGGCGCGATTCCGAGAGGGTCGTTAGCTTCCCTTCGAATCTTCAGTTACCGGGGCTCGAGTGTTCCCTAAAATCTTCTCGGAATAAAAGGGTGGCTGCCCTGGAAAGGAATCTTCTTGGCCACTCGCGTTTTTAAATTTACTTTGAGGGTTCCGCTCATCTCTTTCCAAATTTTCGTGTTAATCGGGTTAAGTAACGGGCAAATATTTAGAAACTTCCGTATTTAGAGTTTCGAATTTTTTGTTGTTTTCTATTTCTATTCGACTGTCGAGTGGCTGGTTGTAATATTTTCGTGCTCGGGATTCGAGGTAATTCTACTTATTTTAACATTCTTTTGCGTCACTTTGATACTACATTTTTATACTTGTACATTCTTGTACTATACTATCCTGCACTGTTCTACAGGATTGTGGTCTTATACAATTATTTTACTGTACTGTACTGTTGTGTACTATTGTACATTTCGATGCACTACTATTTTACTGTTCTATTATTTCACTTTTCCGTTGTACTATTATACTACTATACTTGTGTTGATATATCACTGTATTTCTATATTACTATAGTATTACACAATTATAGCACTGCAGTGTTTCTGTACAATGGTAGTATATTACTATACTGTTTCATTAACTACCAAATTTCCACGTTTTCAAATCCTCGAATTGCTGAATTTCCAAATTTTCGTGGCTCAAAATATCCGACTATCCAAGTCCCCAAGTCCCTATACATCAACATTTTCAAGTTTTCAAATTCTCAACTTACAGAATTTTCCAATTTTTACATTTCAACATTCCCAAATCTTAAAATCCACCAGTCTCTAAATCCCTATACATCAACTACCAAATTTTCAAGTTTAAAAATTCTCAAATTGCTGCATTTCAAAATTTTTGCATTTGAAAATTCCAAAATGCTCGAGTCTCCAAATCCCTAAATCTCCAAATTCTGAAATATCTGCATCCTTGAACCTCCACATCCTCAAATCCCTGAATCTCTAAATTACCAAATGTTGAAATCCGAAATTCCCCCAATGATTAAATCGTCAACTTACCAAATGTTGTAAATTTAAAATTCCCGAAGTTCCTAAATTGCATAGATTCCACATTACCAAAGTGACCTAACGTCCAACTTCCCGAACGCGCGAATATTCAGCACATTGGCTACAAGAAAATTGGCAGATGTTAAGGAATTATTCAGATAACGGGTTGCACTTGTAATTCGCACTGACAACGCTCTCTACTTTGGTTGTAAATTCAGGATGACTGATACCGTAATTTGCAAGCTCGAATTCATCTATTTGAAGGAAACTTTTCGCATAAATAACTACTTGCCACGGTAATCTGTAAACCAAGTAGATGGGTGTCCGTGCATGATCAAACAAGTGAAACGTATCGGACATTTATTGAACGGAAGAGGACCACAAACGGTACTGCAACCACAGAAAATTCGATTAGCCTGGTACCCGCATTATTATGTTAACAGTTATCTGTTGTTTTCCCAGTATTTGATTGTATTTAGACATTTTTCGTGTTTCGCGACTAGGTTTTTGAATGATCAAATTGTCAAACTTTGTCAATTTTAAATTTACCTAAATTTCTGTTATTATTCAATTATCCGATTTTTCAATTTCTTCAAATTCCTACGTTTCACGGATTTAGTAAAGTTGTTAAGTCTTTTGAGTTTCAGAGGATTTCCAAATTAGTCGGATTCGCAAGTTTTCAAAACTTGTCGTTATTTACGTTTACGAAATTAAATTATGTAATTTACTGCGTTTTTATATCTCCAACTTCGCAAACATCCAAATTTTCCAATTTCTCAATTTCCCAACATTCCAAATGTTTCAAATTTTCCGCGCTGACAAATTCTCAAGGACCTAAAATTTTCTAAGTGTTCATAGCTTTAAATTCTTGAGTTTCCAAATATTACGAATTTTCCAATTTTCCGAATTCTTGTAGTTCAAAATAGTCGGAGTTCTCAAAGTTTCGACAGTCTGATATTTTTCAAATATTCCAATATTCCAATATTCCAATTTTTCAATTTTCCCATTTTTCAATTTTTCAATTTTTCAATTTTTCAATTTTTCAATTTTTCAATTTTTCAAATTTTTCAAACGTTTCAAATTTCCCGAATAACAGTATTTCCCAAATTTCGAAGCTTCCACACCCCCCGAATTACATCGTCCCGCGCTAGAGCCGCAATAATCACCAAAATCGTCGCAGAACTATCAACGATACCGGTTCTATCATCAACCGAGCCGCGTTATGTTCGGCGAATTAAATAAAATAGAATTAATGGTCGCCCAATCGACCGTTTGAAGTACGTGAAAAGCAGCCGCCGTTGAACCGCAGGAAATCGACACGAAAGGATGAAAACCCGGCCAATAAAGGAATCAAAAACGCGGAGAAAATAATGGAGCGTAGCCGGCGAGTATTTTTTCATTCGAACCGCACACCGGCCCGACGCTGTTTACTTCTAATTAACAGTACGCGGCGGCACTTTGCGAATTAAAACTTCTCCCTGTTTGCCCTTCTCCCTTGCCCTTCTCCCTCGCCCTTCTACCCCCGCCCTCCTGTTTCCTGTTTGCTCTTTCGTTCAACATCCGGAGCGAGGCAACCCGCGATTCCGTTTTCATACTCGCCTCGCGTGCGCGACACCGCACGGTTTTCAATTATCGCGGATCATCGTTGGTAAAATTCTTGGGAAATTGATCGATCGTTCTCCGATAACTGCGGAATTACGTACTTTTCGACAGATTTTTTTTTTTATTCGACGGTAACCCATACCGTGGTCGGAGGGTGCCTGTGATTGCCAGCTAGTGCGATTTCTGATTTGTCTGTTATTTCAACCCTTGCACTCATCATCGACTCACCCCCGAAGCTCGGTTCGATAACATAATTTGTAACGAGGATTTTTTAATAGGCTACGTAGCTTTGTTCGCGAGACGTGCGAGCGAACAGGTGCTGTTAACCCTTTGCACTCGATAGTATTTTTACTGGTTGCTGATAGCACTGTACAACAAATTTTGACTTTTTTTTTTTATTTTGAAATAGCATAATGTAATTATTATAGATTTTTGCCAGCTGAATACGAATCTGAAATCTGTTTTACTTTAGGACGTACAGTTTTCTGAGAAAATAAATGTTCAAGAAAATTGCAATTTTCAACTTGGGAATTTTTTGTGCTTTTATCATAGGAACTATTCAATCGCTTTTTACACGAGAAAGAACTGTGAACTTTCCCGAATAAGACGATATAAGTTATTGTTACATTGTAAACATTTAAATATGTTTAAACAATGATCAAAGAAAGTAATTGGTGGGTTTTTGGAGTCTTTCTGTTTCAACGATGGGATAATAAGTGACACTCGGAAAATTGTAATGAAATTAATTAAAAATCATGGTTAAATTAAACGTTTAAAATTTAGAGATTGTGTAACTCGTGGATTTGGAAATATTGAATATTTTGTAAATTAAAATCGGAATATAAATTGTATTGAAATCAGTGAAGAATCAAGTTTAAATTAAAAATTCGCAATTAGAAAGTTGAGTTATTTTCAGATTTAGAAATCTTTAAAATATACAAAATTCCATTTTGAAATTTGGAAATGTATAAACTCAGAAAATTATATTAAAATGAATTAAAATTCAAGTTCAAGTTAAAGGTTTAAAATTTTGAGATTAAGTAACCTGTGTATTTAAAAATGATAAAACTTTAGGGAATTATATTCGCATATTTTAAAATGTACAAACTTAGAAAATCGAACTGAAATCAATTGAAGCTCGAGTTTGAACGACGGTTTTGGAAACTGTGGATTAAGTAATCCGTAGATTTTGGGATACGGGAAATTTAGGAAGTTCAATGTGGAAATTCGCAAATGCGAAGATTTAGAGACTAAAATCTGCTAATTCGCGAATTCGTGCGGATTTACTAAATATCGAAGGTCAATTTGTCCCGAACAACGGGCGAAGGTTAATTGATGAAAACCGATATCTCTGTGTGTCTATCAATTAATACGCTTACAGAATTTCGATCCGGCTAATTCCGTGACAAAATGTAGCATAATTTCGCGATGGAGTCGCTTCAAAGCAGATGCGGTTCGTGTTACAGGAATTTCGCGTCGCGCAAAATATATAGCCGGTTGAAAATACGATGTTGCATTGTTTGCGCGAAAAACCAAATATTTGCGAACGCGGCGGCGATAACGCACAATCGCGTGTGTGCCGTATGTGCGTGTATCGCGGAAGTTTCATTTTTACCGTGGCTTCGACTTTTCCGCCGTTTCCCATTTTTCATACTTATTTGCTCCCGGTTAAATTTGAACCCGGTGTACAGATTACTTTGGTCACGCTGTATTTTTTCTCGGTTAATCAATTTAAATTTCCCGTAATGCCGCGCGCGTTTCGAAACCTGCCAGCCAAGCAAAAACGAAATAGTCAATGGCATTTTTAGAGAATGTATTGTTATTACGCTACAGGAAAAATAAATGAATGTTAATAGAAATTAACTTATTCGTTGTCGCGATAACAGTGGACGATGTTTCGCGATTTTTTTATACTTGTTCGAGAAAATAGTAACGGAAGAAATGTTAACAAAATTTCGGTGCCATTACTGTGATACCACTGATATAAAAAGTAATACGTCGAAAACTGAAATTTGAAAAGTAGCAGGTGGTTTTATTAATACATAATTAAATATGCGTATCATGTAATTAGTTTTGATGTAGTTAATAATATTTGAACTTTTCTACAAGAAATGAATGAAATAAACATTTAAAATCAAATATTTATTTTTACACATCGCTTAATATAACTTTTTTTCGGGATAATTATGATATCTAAGTATTTCAATTATAAATATGTAAATTTCTGAATACTTAAACGTCTAACAATTATTAAACATCTAAACATCTAATAATTACAAAAATATAAATACGTGTCTAATAATATATAATTATCGAAATACTCAATATTAAATATTTAGATCTAGAGGGTAAGTAGCCGACAAGTAAAATGAACCCAGATATAATCAGACAAGTAGAACGAGTCTGCGAATAGTCAGCCCGGTATTATGAAGCTGTGAATAGCATCACAATCGGTTTTCCGCACTCGAATAAATAAATCTTGTACGATCATAAATACGTACGGAGATGCAGTAAAAACGCGTTTCGAAGTGCATTGGAAGGCAGTCAAGTACAATGATCAGACAAGTAAAATTGGACTGTACGTAGCCGGACGAGTAAATTGGATAAAGAATGGTCAGGCAAGAAGTAAAGCGATCGTGAGTGGTCAGACGAGTGGAATTAGTCGGTCGATGGCCAGGCCAGTAGAATATGACCATACAGCCAGACATAGCTCGATCAATAAAATACTATTTTTCACGCGTTCGCTGACATAAACTTCACCGGTGACTTACACGACGAACAAAATACACGATTTGCACGTAAAATTATCTCATAATGCGGTGAGATATCGAAATTATATTTATTAGGTACATGGACGAGCGACTTGAACATTTATCATACGAGACGCGGATAAAATTGACGATGGCCCTTTTCTTTTAAATATAATGTACGATACGTGATAAGCGATACATCATTCATGATACATTGTGCATTGTACGAGATACATGATACATTGTGCATTATATGAGATACATGATACACGATATTACACGCGATACGTTACATACATACACATCACATACGATATATAATTAATGATACTAGACATGTGAGACGCGATATGTCACACATGGTACATTATGCATGATGTACACGTAGTAGATAGTACAAGATTTGTGAGACACGAGACACGATACGCATATAGTAGATGATGCAGGATAAGCGAGACACGAGACACTCGAATCTGTAACAGGAGATCGGAGACACGATACATGATACGCGATGCATTTGTGAATGATATACATGTAATAGATGGTAGGTGTAACGCGACAGGTGAAACGTTGGCATATGCACGTGGCACGATACATGATACATAATACTTATATGTAATACATATAATAGATCATACATGATATATGAAGCGTGAAATATGATATATGAGACATTGGAACATGGGATAACAAGGCTCGACAAATGATACACGATGAATCATATGTTACATATGTATTATTATGCATCGTAGACATATAGTAGACGCAGAATGTGCGAGACATAAGAGATTGGGATATTGGAGGCATAGGACACGATATATCACGCATGATATGCATGTATGATATACTGCATGATGCACAGTACACGATGCAATATACGTGAGACACGAAACACGTAGCATATAATATATAAACAGTATATTTGCATAATTCTATTCGAAAGATAGTAGAATATCAGTGAGCTGCGTTCATTTTTAACACGAATCGTTATTCCCAGCACGACAGAGACCATTTCTGAAAAATTCCTCTATGAGCAGGTGATGTCGTTTGTTACCGGAAGCCGGACCAACTGAAAGCCGAAGTTCCAGCGAACGGCCACCTAGCAAAAATATATAGCGACCGTGGGTCGAAAGATAAACGTGGCGTGGGTAGGTGGGGAGTCAGCGGATTACATTTCGCATTCATGGAATTCCATCGAGTTCGCGTAAATCAAAAGTTTCCGGTGCCAGCCTTCGAAAAACTCTACGACGGACCAGCGACGCGGTCGTTGTCGTCGTCGTCGTCGACGTCGACGAGTCGCGTCCTGCCGAATCGTAACTGCGACCGATACGATCGAGCGAACGTGAACCGTGAATCAAACGAAGAGTCGCGGATCGCGATGACCACGTCAGAGCAGCGAAATTATGTTTAGCGAGTTTCCTTTAACTTCAACGTGGATTGAATACAGCGGACTCGTCTTATATCGCCGCCATTCTATGGACGTCCACTCACGCTGGTGGCGTTTTTTTTTCCATTATACCGTTACATTGATTACGTTACGTTACGTGCGATTTTTCTAATATTAGAGCGTTCTATTGACACGCGTTATATTGCCGCGTATTAGGTTACTAAATCGGAAATTCTTACCCGATTATTTTCCATGTGTTAAATATTCGCAATTTACATCACTACGCATTGTGTTACCTCACTCTGTATCGCCATGCGCTATATTGCCACGGAGTAGATTTCCACGCGTTGACTTTTCACGCATTGGATTGCCGCGTGTTGATCCACCACTCGTTATATTTCCACGTGTTAAATCATCACGCATCGAATTATTAAGTGTCAATGTACCACGCATTAAATAGATATTTTCTCATCCGTGTGGTATGAATCGCTACTCTGTCAAGTTTCGATCAATGCCAAAAAGATAAAGGGCAGTTTCACGTTGGCTCAAGCGTTCCGTGCGAAACAACATTTACTTTAGTATGAAAATTTCGTAGAAAAAGGTCGCGAAAAGGTTCGGAAATCCGACGGTGCCGGATATAAAAGTTTTTCCCGTCTGCGGGAAACGACGATAGCACCTGAACGAAGTTTGAAGCTTCTCACGGGCCTCAAACTGTTAGCTCCGGATATAAAAGAACGAAATTAAAGGCGGATTCGAACACGTCTTTTTACTTTTGTATTATTTCACGGTTGTTGCATCCCCCTCTTTTTGTTCCGCTCGAAAGTTGTGAACTACGGGGAATAAACTTTCGGCCGATCAAACGTGCGATCGCTGTTATCATTGGATGTTTTCGACGCGAAACAGGTGGTAAATCGTCGAGGAAAAATAACGCGTCGCCATTCTTCGGGTACGTCGCGCGACGAATCGGTTTCTACCGCGTAAGTTCGCGTGATTTGCAACATTTCCGGCGAAATAACGCGTGTAACTTTGTCAAACTCTGAAACGTGGAACGGCGACACGCATATTCGCTCCACATATCGCGAAACGGATCTGATAATGCACGTTGTGCTACGTAAAATTACCTCGTGACTAGCCGGACACGAAGTCGTAAACTGCGCGGAAAACATGACACTTCTTGCCAATAACCAATAACAACTGGTCGAGTTTCGCGCGGACATGTGTAGGAGATACGATAAAAAAAATAGGTATTTCTGCTTGCTGTATTTTGTTAATGGCTGAAAAATAAGGAGGCTATTTCTCGATATAGTCAGAAACGCAGAGGTATATCCCGAGGGTATTTTCGTACGTTACTGAGAAGCTTGTTAATCCACTTCCGTTCTATTCGCAAAAATATGAATGATAACATTGCCTGAAAACTCGGGATATGAAATTCAAATGGTCTGATGCCGGGTGAATATTTTGAAAAACAGCGAACCGAGCATGATCGTTTACATAAATTCCGCTGTTCCTTTTTGACGGCGAAGGAAAATTTGCTCCCGGATCCATATCTCTTCGTGCCAGCCGAGGAACCGTGTTTCAAGAAAATGGCGTCGTAACTGCGTTACATCCAGAATAAATGCATGGAACATCAGGAAGTAAACTCGCGGATACGGAAAACCGTGGCAACGTTGCCTCCGTGCACGATTTTCGTGCTAGACGCGGATTAAACGGTTAAATTAATGTTGAATCTCGGTCTCGAAAAGAATACGTGTATCGAATGAAGGAATGAACCCGGTGTAAAACGGTGGCTAGACAGACAAGTGGCACGGGACAGCGAACGGCCAGGCAAGTGGAATGAACTCGTACGTGATCGGACGAGTGGGATCGGACATTAAGTAATTTGACAACTGATATATTACCGTTAGTGATTAGAACCGGGGGAATGAGATCGTACAGGGGCAGACAAGTATCGTGAGACCGTGTGTGGTCAGACAAGTGGTATGTGATTATTGATGATCGAACATGGGATGTAGAAACACATGTGATCAGACTAATTGCTAGTATAATACCGCAGCTACACAAGCGGAGTAGATTGAAACATGAACCCATACATGAATGGAGGATCATAAGTGTCATGGTTTGATATGTAGAATTGTGTCATGTAGCATCGTGCAGAATTTTGATGGAATCGTATGCGCGTGGTCAGGCAAGTAGAATTAACGATGGTTAAAGTGGTTAAAATAATTACTATATATGTGGTCAGACAAGTAGAATCAAGGATAGTTAAAGTGGCTAAAATAATTACTATTCATGTGGTCCGACAAGGTAGAATAACATCATATATGGCCAGACAAAGTAGAATAAGACGGTGTGGCCAGACAAAGTAGAATAAGACGGTGTGGCCAGACAAAGTAGAATAAGACGGTGTGTCCAGATAAAGTAGAATAAGACGGTGTGGCCAGACAAAGTAGGTTAAGACGGTGTGGCCGGACAAAGTAGAATGAGGCAATATGTTGTCAGACAACGTACAATAATATCGCAGGTGGCAAGTCAAAGTAGAATGAGACCTTATGTGGCCAGGCACAGTAGAATAAGATCGTATATTCCCAGACAAGGTAGCATAAGACCTTATGTGGTTAGATCTAGTCTAATCAAATTATTCTATATAATATAATCTCAACTGATCTAACCAAGTACAATAGAATATAACCTCGAGCTCAACAGAACTTGTTGATGATCAGACAATAGAACGATCTACGTTGCGATCAAACAAGTATAACTACGTCGCAAATAGTCCAACATTATAAAATGTCTCATGAGTGCTATGTGTCACTGTTTAACTTTAGAACTACCGGCATTAAATGCATGCTTACTTCAAAACTGAAAATGGAATAGAATAATAAATAAATAACTATTGCATCATCGCCTACCATATACAACCATTCATTACCTCAATAAAACATGACAGACATTTTGACAAAAGGACGACAATAAAATTTTGTAATAAAATATGCAAAACCCGAAACTAGTCATTTTGACTGGTTGGTAGTTCTAGTGTTAAACAAGTATACTATAGAGATTTATGATCAAGGAGATCGTGTCCCAAATTGATTAGATTGAGTTCAATACTCAAACAAGTGAAATGATATTACACGGTCAGACAGGAACATCTGAACGGATTTATTCTCACATATGTGTATAAAATACACATATCTTCTTTCGCCGTGTATTTTGAATATCATCGTATCATACATCTTTCGTCAATTAAAGCGCAAGTCGAGATTAGAAACTTTCGAAACTACAGGAGTCTTCTAGCCACGAAATCTTGCGCGAACTGAACCGAATTCGTGAACTATCTAACGAACAAATGTAAAAGTTCCGTGGTTCACATAATCGTCCGGCGAAAACGTAGAATATCCTTCGCGGTGTTGTTGAAATCTGCAAGGAGCCAACGTTGCAGCAAGTATAGTCTGATTCACGGCGGATAGCGGAGTTTGTCAATTGCGCCAGCTCAGCCGATGTTTAGCAGCTGAAAGCCTCAGCCGTTTAGATCCGACGAATCAACAGTCGCGGCACCGGGTCGTCGTAAACGGTTGCGAGAATTATGAGCAGTTAGAACGGCGGTAACCATAATAAAGAAGGTTGGTAGGTTCGCGTAAGATGAGGTTGGTCCCTCAGTGCGGATTCGACGAGAATGCCTGCCGGTAGATTGTGCTTCGTGGCCGGGAATTCGTGGTCGTCGGCAAACGCGTAATTAGTTTGGACCGAGTAACGCAGTAATTAAGCTGGTTTAACTCCTTTATCAAGACAGAGGCTCGTCTAGGTTGGCTTCCTAACGGCCGACTCCTTGCGGCTCCTTGGTTTCTGCGTTTTCGACGTCGACGTTAGAAACGCGACTTCCCCTGCAGAACTTCGAGACCGCCGCGTTCGTGTCCGTCCAAAGAACAAGTCGACAGAATAATTTTGCTACTTCATGATTCAAATAGTCCCATAAGAAAATTTCGGACGACATTGCATCGGATCATTTTGCTGGAAATCGAATGGGATCGCCTCTCCCGATCAAACGATTCGGAAATTGTCGATTTGAAGCATTTCCAATGAAGAATGCACAAAGTTTACGCGAAAATTTCAACTACGGTGACTAACACGATGTATCGTCGATGAATGCTGCTAAATATCGACCGATACATGTAAAAATACGAGGGTGGGCTGAAATGTAATGCACACATGCCTGTCGAATACGAAAGGAACGAGTATCAGAAACATACTAGCTGGGGTTGTTATATTTGACATCGAAGGTAATATTAACACGCCATTGGAACTTTCACATCTACATAAAAAATGTAGGCTTATATACGTATATAAGCACGATTAAACTCTTGTTACAAGAGATAGCGTCGGCATAACGTAATTAAAATTTTCCGTTAGTCTTACCTGATTTTCTAAATAGTATTTCTTAAAAATGCTATTTTCTATATTTTTATATTTATATTTTATGTTTTATATTTTTTTAAAATACTGCTTTCCGTATTTTTATAATTATATTTTATATTTTATATTTCTTAAAAATACTATTTCCTATATTTTTGTATATATATTTTATATTTTATATTTTTCAAAAACACTACTTTCTATATTTTTATATTTTATATTTTATTTTTTTTTGAAATACTATTTTAGGTTATAAATATTCACGTTTCAACGTATGAACGCCGGTGTCACGTGACGGCTGCATTTATCATTTAGCGAGATTCGAACGTGGTACGATTTAGGGGACCAGTAGGATATTGGTAACTTTCCCCTATACATTTATCGACGACGAAACAGCTTCACCGTGCGGATTTGTTCGATAACACGATCTCGATGCGGTGTCGGGTTTCCGAATATTTCAGGATCGTTCGGTTTCTCAATTGGAAAATTACCGATTATGGGCCTCGCTAGCGGAATACCATCGGTATCGAGTTTAACGGCTGATCGACCGTTATTATTGAGTTCTACTACTTGGTGATTATCGGTATCGCGTTCCACCGATCACACGGGTCAACATCGAGTTTCGTGGCTCACCGGTATTCAGTTTTACGGCTGAGAGATCATTAGCTGCTACGGTGTTGTATTTCGCCATTTGAACCTTATTGGATTTTGAACTTCGCCAGCGAGTATCCTTGCCGCTGCGTTATGTTACCTTTTAAAGACGATTAATAACCGTCATCGATTACGACACGGTATCGTAATACGGCTTTCCTGCTGACGCTGTAAAATCAACGTTCGAAACTGAGTGCACGTTATTCGTGTATTGCGCTGATTACGTTTTATGACTATGTTTTAGATTATATTTTATGAGTATTTTTTAGATTCTCTTTTGTCACTGCCCGTTAGATTGTTTTTTATACCTGCAATTTTTAACATTTCGCTGCGTGATTTCATAAATGCCTGCAACAGAGACATTTTCTGCACCCCTACTTTTGCAGGCTGATTTTAATCATTTAAAGTGGATATTATCAGCTACAAAAAAATACGTGTCGAATATTTATCTGAGAACGACATTTCTGCCAAGTTTCGTCAAAATTGTTGACCGATACAACGGTATAGTCCCTCAATACCATATATACAAATGTGATTTATTCCTACAAATCGTGTTTTTAAAAAATTTTCTATAATAAATAAATTGTACTTATGAATCATAAGAAAAATTTTCGTTGACTACTATCGCTATTGTTGTTGTTATGGCAAGTAATTAATTTCGTTTTCTTCGCTTGAAATAAAACTCAATTTTTTTATACGAAAAACGAACTTCAATCAGTCAAATATTGCATAGATAGAACTTTGGTCCTTATCAGAAAAAAACTCAACCAAAAGCGGTTTGAGGTCATTGTTATTAGTGAAATATTTTGCCAGGTGGTTGTTTTCCCACGAAAATCGAGATGTGTATCGTAAATAATTAGCTAAATTGTGAAACACCGATTGGACGAAAAAAAAAGAAAGTTGTCGACGACGGGAAATTAGAAAAGTTAGAGCTGGGTCGATGACGAGTATGCACGAAGGTAACGTGGTTGCAGGGTGTAAAGAATAGCTCGTTAAGCAACGGTGCACGCTAGTTTTGTTGCTTAAACAGCACGAACGGAGAAGCGACGGGCTGCAACGTTGCCTGTAACGATTTGTTTCTTCTTTTTTTTTCAACCAAAAACGAATCTCTACACGTGATATCACGGATCATCCGTTTAAAACGGGACCAGCTGCCGAATTATTAACAATCAATTACACGGGCTGGCTCGTCGATACCGTCGGAGTCGATTTGCTACGTAATCTCGAACGACGATACCTGCCTCGGGAACGAATTAATTCGCTCATCGATTCGATTATATTGCTACCGTGCAATTTGCGTTGTTCCGCGGAACCGTCGGAAACGTCGATCGATTAAACGCACCGCCTATTTGCTTTTTGTTATTTCCTAAAAAAAACGAGCCACTTCTTCGTTGATCGCTTTTGCAATCCATTTTGTTCGACGATTAAAATGCAGTTTCATGTAGGAGACAAAAAAAAAGGGACGTATATCTTGATGGGACTCGATGGTGACGCTTTATATTCGAAATAAATAAATTTATTTGGTTTTATGAATGAATGGAATTGATGCTCGTAAATTGCTGCCAGATTAAATAGTTCAACATGGGGTATTGTGTATTTTGACTGGGCTATTATTTTTATTCTACAAATAACAGGAAAAGTGCGACTTCGTTTTGTACAAAATTTAAGTACATTGAATTTTTAGGTCATTTTTTTATACGCTCAGTTAAGATATTCATGAAACAAACATATAACAAAAAAATAGTAATACATTATAAATTCTAGTAAAACTTTTTATTTTGCACGAATGAATTCGAGTTTGATGGATTAACGTTGTCGAAAAAGATTAAATAACTTCGTATTATTTATTTGTATTTATTTGCATTCATATTTGCATTTATTCTGATATTTATATTTGTTTGTAATGATATTGGAAATTGTTTTTTGTGGCATCGTTCGCAATATTACGCAGACAATAGTATCAACAAATTTTTTCATCGAAAATAAATGAAATGATGTAATAATATTCGCGAGCGTTCCAAAGTGCACGCGTTTCGAAAATTGAAAAGAATTTCGCGACGAAGAGTTAATTCAACGCTTTCCTTTCACGCGACACGTCCATAAAGATTCATCGGCGTACGCGAAAATTCTAAAAAGAAAATGTCGAATATTTTGGCGCGGGTGGTTTTTTTTTTTTCCTCCGCGAACGAGAGACGAAATAATGAGCACGTGTTCATAACGGCGGCCATTTTTCGCGGATTCGCGTTCAAGGAAATTCCAAGCAACGAAATTTAATGCAGCCGTATAATGCCCCGGAAACAGGAAGTAATATTATAAAATTATAATTAACATGGCCGAGCGTGCTAAACGTATTATAATAGTATTTCAGTTTACGAGGCACGAGCCTTTTCATGGAGCGCAACATTGTCGGCCATGTTAACCTTACAACCTGGTAATTCCGTGTTATGACGATGCAGTGCTTAGCGATTATGCAACTCCCCCGTGTTGCGAATATTCCGGGATTTTTCCTGCTTTAAAACCGTCCGGAAATTTCGACACTGAACTGTGCCGTACGCCTTCCATACACTGCACTGCGATTAACGATTTAATGTATTATTCTTTGGTATAATGTTACTGTTTATTGTAATGTTTGCACGATGCGAACGTTATTGTATACGATTTAATATATTATTCTTTATTGTAACGAAGGCAGCTGCATTTATATGGAAAATTAAATTTCATACATTTTTTGTCTTGCTGCTAAAAATTTTCAATATTTACTTTGCCTAATTTTCATATTATTTTTAAATCTCCATGTTCCCAACTCTCTATAATCCCAAATTCAAAACAGTAAAAATCCACTCATTTAAAAATTGAAAAATGTCTAAACTTCAAAATTAAAAAAAAATTTGCCATACAAAAGTCATTAGTTTCGTTCCAATTATATATCCGACCTGCAATATATCCAAAATACAATGTACATTTTGTATATTAATTAAGAAAGTAGGTAAAAGAAATTCAAGAGTGCAAAGGGTTAATACCTGTTACAAAAAGTCGCGGAGGTAAAAAATAATGTGAAATGAAACACACGAGAGTGGTCACTTAAATGAAATAGCCATAAATTAATAGAGTAGAAGTATTGTGGATCGTCGAGGCATAGTTTAAAAGGAGCATCGTAAGTAAACAAGTGGGGCTTGCGAGGATAGCCGAGCGCGCTTCGTCCCCGACTCGGAATCCGAGGTACCCGAGGATCAATGGTTCGAGCCCCGGTCCCGGCGATTTGGATTTTTCGAAATACGAAAAATAAATTCATAGTACAAGGAGCTCGGGGAGGAGTGGGGAGAGTGACGTAGGGACAGTGGCATAGTAGGAGCGGGGATGGGAAGAGTAGGAGTCGAGAATCGTAGCTCCTGAGCCTGTGGTGATTTTCTGATGACGTCAGGAACTAGAAAATGAGAGCGATCGACCAATCGTGGCCGATCGCGAAACCACGTGATAGAAAATCACGTGACTTTCAAGGCCAAGGAACTAGGAGATCGGAGAAATATTCGTCTGAAATTTGCTTATAAGCAAATTTTCGAGCCTCCAAGGCCGAAGCCGAGGAGTGGGGGAAACAGGTAGTGGTAGTGGGAATAAGGAGTGGTGGGGATCGAGAAACGTAGCTCCTGACAGGCAGATTTCCTATCGAAATACAATTGAAATTAAATTTATTGATGGTTCAATTCCAATTTTTCTTGACGACATAATACGTATACTTTATACTTTAATTTTAATACGGATCTGCATGTTAAAAGCAGCATTTGTTATATTTATTTAAACGAAAAAAGGAGAATCATTACGATGTGTGCAATATAAAAATCTTCATTGATCACATCTTAGTGCGGTGCCCTAAATACTACGTTAAAAGGGCACAATATAACATATTAAACGTAACAAGTATGTTACAAAATGTAAATTTGTGCAAGAAAATTCTAAGCTTTCTAAGAGATATTGAAATCTATTGCCAAATGTGATACCTACAGGTTACGACACAGTCCCAAATCAAATGAGATCACTAATAACCTAAAAAGGTGCATGTAACCATAAGCATTCAAATAAAGAAAAAGAGTGACAGTGAATGCAGCATCGTTTACCCAGATTCGATATTTGTATATGTCCGTGTCAACGGAAGCAGTAGCAATTAAATTAAGGATTGCGACGCGCGGAAAATAATGTTGATGCTGGTAGAGGGAGGGAGATTAAATGGTTCGTTTAAAAATGATATTCCATTATTTCATTGTACCGTGCGTCTACTTTCAGAGAGAATAAAATGACAGCAAGAGAGAATGGAACGATGCTGCATCGCAATGCGGTTCAGCAATTAAAGTGTTGCTCGGGGAACAGTTTCATCTAACGACTCTCGCGTTCCCTTTTGTTGCAGATGTCAAGAATGTCCTGTGGTGAAGCCGACGTTCCTTTGCGGAAGCGATAATCGCACGTACAGTTCCCCGTGCCGGCTCGAGTACCACAATTGCATCCACCACACGTCAGTTCGCACTACATGCAAAGGCTTTTGCCCTTGCAAAGGTAAGAATATGCAATTCCGTGTACGCCGCTGACCGTACGAAATTTTGCTACGGAGAATTGCGATGTAGCGAGAGGCGAACTCGTTCGTCGCTAGATTCTGACGCTCGAAAGATAGAATCGAGGATTATTTCAATGTTTCTCTCGGTTACCGGACGCGAGCCTAGGGATTATTCAAAGTTCGCGTATTTTTGCGTTTGCAGACTCGGAAGGTTTGAAGTTCGAATTAGTCGAACACAGAAATTTTAGAATTTGAGTTGTGAAAAGTTTGGAGGATTTTTAACCAGTTAGATGTGTTTGACGAGTATAGTCGTCATGGAGAAGTGGCAGGATTTTGTGTCATGACGAGTATATTCCTCAATCATAGCTATCTGGTTCACTAAATAGTAAGTCAATATTAGTAATAAAATTGTCTATTTTATAAAATAGACGCATCTTTTTGATCCAATATTTTAACAGTGACGCTTATTCTGGGATTGACGAGTATACTCCCAAAAATGTGCGCCACAGTTAACTGGTTAATTCGAGTCGTAAGAAGTTTGGAGGATTTTTAATTCGAATTGAAAGAAGTTCGGATGATTTTGAATGTGAGTGGTTAGATGTTTGGATGATTTCGAAATTGAGTGGTTAGAAGTTTAGGTGATTTTCAATTTGAGTTGTTAGAAGTTTAGATGGTTTGCAATTTGTGCTGTTAAAACTTTAGAAATTTGAGCTGTTGGAAATTTTGAAGTTTACGTAATTAGATATTTGAAAATCTTCAAATTTACTACCTTTCTAAAAATTAAAAAATTTCAGAATTTAGGAATAGCAGATTGAGAAATTTGGATACCTTCAGATTTGTGGCATTCCAGACTTAACATTTTTCAAATTTAGAAATGTACAAATTCAGTCATTTTTAACTTCGCAATCTTTCAAATTCGATGTTATTGAATTAGAAATTTACATATCTTCAACAACATTCAATTTACATGTCTTCCAAATAAAAAATTATTTAGATCTCAAAATTGAAAATCTGAAATCATACTCATCCTAATCATTCTCAAATTCGCGATCTCCCAAATCCAAGAATTCTCGAGTCCTGACAGAAATTCTCGAATCTCAGAAGTATTCGAATTTTGAAATTAAGAATTTGGCGCATTCGATAAACTGACTAAAACACGCCGACTTCGAGAACATGAAAAACTGAAAAAAATTTGAGAACTCTCAAACGTTATCGTTTTTCAAATTTGGTAAATTCGATGAATTCGAAAAATTTGTAAAAATCATCAAACTTCCATATGTACCACTTTCGAAATTTAAGAATCTGGAAACTGATATTCTCGTTACAAACCTCTACCCCGTTAAGCCGTAAATATACGTTCACTGTGCTCAAAGGATCAATGTATCACGTCGATAGCTGTTCGTCGAATTAATGGTTCCTCTATTTTCTTCGCATTCTTCGCTCGTCGATATCGAATCGAACTTCTGTCTCGACTTCGCCGATTTTTCATCGCTTCGCAACGTCCCCGGACAATCCTCGCGGCCGTTTAATCACTTTAACGAACCGTTCGTAATCCGGAATTTGAGCGAAGCATTTTCTCTGTACTTTACACGTGGAATTAATTCGTTAGTTTATTCATAGACGGCAACGTGTAGTCGGTTTAACAATGGAGCCGTGTTTGCGCCTCTCCGCCAGGACCCAGGTACAAGCACACCCTCCATGAATATTCATAATTGCCTGTTAGAACAATAATGTCGCTGTTAAAGCATATGAAGCTGCACGTCTCGTGCCTGGCTGTCTCGTATGACAAGAGGGAAGAATAATCAGGGGTCAAGGAATGTGGGCTGCACGGTGAAAAAATAAAAATTAACGACATAAGGACCTCCCCTCGAAGCTCGCGTAAAAAAAAATCGTGTGTAAAATGTTTACTGTTTCGTGTTTCAATAGTTACTTGCATCTGTAAATTATGTATGTATTCAATCATGGGATACATATTTCTAGGGAATATTCAGATGCTGTTTGAGTTGTTACTAGCATCTATAGAATTATGATTATAGATCGAATAGAATCAATAGCTTATGTATTTAATTGTGGGATACGTATTTCTAGGGAATATTCAGATGCTGTTTGAATTGTTACCAGTATCTATAGGTTATATATCAAGTATGGAATACATACATCTAGGGAATATTCAAATGCTACTTGATTTTTAAGTCATCAATTAAATTTATAGTTTTGATGTTTGAATCAGTAGTAGAATTCAAAGGTTATGTATTCAATTGTGGGATATAAATTTGTAAGGAATATTTAAATGTTACTGGGTGTTTCTAGGGAACATTTAAATGTTATTTGATGTTTGAGTCGTTACTAGAATTTGTAGGTTATGCACTCAATTATGGGATACATGTACCTAGGGGATATTTAGCTATTTGTTGTTTTTTTTTGTTATTTCTCGTATGCTATTATACCGTAAAACGGAACGAACAGCCCTTAAATTTAACCCGCTGTCGTTGTTGCAATAAACAAGCGAAACGCCGTCGCCATTTCAGTCACGGTGTAAATAAACGCGGGCCAATTAATAAAAATCACAGTCGGTGGCGGGCATAAAATATTCGGGAATGTCCGTGTAAACGTCGACGGTCATGTTTTATCGTGTCGGAGGTAATAAGGGTCGGGGGTGAGATGTCGACGCGTTTGTTTAAAAATCATCGAAAAACCAGTTCGCCAGCGGCGAACGCGAATGCTAATTTTGGTCGGTTTATTTGCGCTCGGTTAATGAGCTTTCCGCCTCCATTTTCGACAATTTTTCGATGTTGACGATCTTCGATCGTTTCGTCACGCGAAAACGCTCGAGCAAAAATTAACCATAAGATCTATCTTTGATACCGCGGTGATACGAAATTGTGGAATTGGGGGTAGTTAGAAATTTCAATGATCTCAAATTTGAGTCGTCAGAAATTTGGATGATGACGATTTTGAGTTGTCAGAAGTTTGGATGATTTCGAATTTGAGATGCCAGAAATTTGGGTGATGACGAATTTGGGTCATTAGAAGTTTGGATGATTTCGAATTTGAGATGCCAGAAATTTAGATGATCACGAATTTGAGTTGTCACAAGTTTGGATGATTTCGAATTTGAGATGCCCCAAATTTAGGTGATGGCGAATTTGAGATGCCAGTAATTTGGATGATGACGAATTTGAGTTGTCAGAAGTTTGGATGATTTCGAATTTGGGTCGTTAGAAGTTTGAATGATTTCGAATTTGAGTCATTAGAAATTTGGATGATTTCGAATTTGAGATGCCAGAAATTTGGACGATGACGAATTTGAGTTACCAGAAGTTTGGATGATTTCGAATTTTAGATGCCAGAAATTTGGATAATTTCGAATTTGATATGCCAGAAATTTAGATGATGACGAATTTGAGTTGTCAGAAGTTTGGATGTATCCAGTCCACATTACAACTTACACAATGAATGATCATAATAAATTGAACCTTTTTATATTTTACGTAATATTTCTCTCTATATAATCGGTTAGTGTGACTGTGGGTGCTTTACAAGTAAAATCTATCGAACACAAATTGAAGTACTTGAATAGTTCCAGAAATAAGGTTTTCTAGAAAAATCCGTGTAACAGGATCGGAACGAGGTACACGTAAAACGGGTAATTTACGCAGGAGAGGTATTGTGTGTAAACTTCATCCATGTACTTATTAGTTGATTAAAGCGCGATTCGCTCGTGAACTAACTTCCATCGAGCTAAAAGCATGTTCCTTCGACGTAACTTCCCACCGTGTTGGCTTCCACCATTTGCAGAAAGTTTCTAATTTCATGGAACTCCGTATCCTGTGTCGCTTCTCGAGCCAGCCGACAATATTTCGGTGATAAGTGTTCGATGAAATTACGATTCTCGGAACACGATTGGCATATTTCGAAAATTTATCTTCAGAACACGATTATCAGATTTCGAAATTCATCTTCAGCACACGACTGTTATGTTTCGAAATACATCTTCGGAACACGATTATCATATTTCGAAATTCATCTTCAGTACACGATTATTATGTTTCGAAATACATCTTTGGGACACGGTTAACATATTTCGAAATACATATTTAGAATACGATTAACATGTTTCAAAATACATTTTTGGAACACGATTATCATGTTTCGAAATTCATCTTTGGGAAACGATTATTGTGTTTCGAAATTCATCTTCGGAACACGATTATCATATTTCGAAATTCATCTTCAGCACATGACTGTTATGTTTCGAAATACATCTTCGGAACACGATTATCATATTTCGAAATTCATCTTCAGTACACGATTATTATGTTTCGAAATACATCTTTGGGACACGGTTAACATGTTTCGAAATACATATTTGGAATACGATTAACATGTTTCAAAATACATTTTTGGAACACGATTATCATATTTCGAAATTCATCTTCAGTACACGATTATTATGTTTCGAAATACATCTTCGGAACACGATTATCGTGTTTCGATATTCATCTTCGGCATACGATTATCATATTTCAAAATACATCTTCGGAACACTATTATCATATTTCGAAATACATTTTCGAAACACGATTATCATATTTCGAAATACATCAATGAAACATGGTTATCGTGTTTCGAAATTTTAAGTTCGGAAAACGATTATTATGTTTCAAAATTTCATCTTAGATAGCATGGTTTCGCGAAGAAACTCGACGAAGAAACACTCGGGTTCGTGAAACGAGCACGAAGATGTTCATGATGAGAAACAAAGAATACCTAGAAATTTAGCATGTAAAATGAAACGAAAGGAGAATAGTACGGTAACGAAGGACGAAACGAATGTTTCAGCGGCTGATTTACGGGCGCACAACAAGAAGATGCAAATGCAACGGCAGAAATCTTTGACGGGAAAGTTGTCGAGGAATCGGGACATCACACTTACCCCTCGTGTCTTCAATTACGACAATCACCATTATCAATATCTGAAGTACTCCAAACGTGCGAAGGTGAGTGCAATTTTTATGCTTTTAACAGTGAAACTATCGATCGGTCAAAATGACCCGTTTCAGGTTTCACATTTTGTTTTAAACAATTCTTTTACCGTGTTTCTTTATAAATATCACATTCTGTGAGGCAAAGGACGATTATGTACGTTAATTAATGTTTTAATATTTATTTATTTTTTTGTCTATTTTATTTTCAATTTAAAAGCAAATGCATGTTTAACCCCGCAGTCCTAGTTCGAGGGTTAAAATATCATATTTGTTAAGATGATTTGTAATCTTCTAAAAATGTATTTCTACGGTCGTTATAAATTTTTGCATAATTCAATTATTTAATTTGAAACTTCCCAACTTTCATACTCAGAACATTCAATAATCTAGAAATTGGATAATTTGGTTATTTTACAGTTTTGTAATAATGTAAGTTAGTAATTTAGTCATTCTATTAATGTATAATGTTGAAAGTTGGTACTTTAGTAAATGTAATAATTAGTAATTTTTTAAGTTAGTAATTTAGTAATTGAGAAATTTGAAACTTCGATAATCTACGAACCAAAAAGTACAAAAAATTGTTAACAAAAAATTCACAACACCGATAACAAATCTCGATTAACATCATCAAAAGATGGCGAGTTTGATAGTCACTCTGTCCCCCGAAACACCGTAAAAATTTACAATTTCTCGTCGCCTGACGGTAACTTAATATTTATTGGATACACCAAAACCCTCTTTTGTTCCAGCGATTTCGATTGAAATCATCGAAAACCCGTGGCGTTTCGAACGAACGCTACGAAATTGAATTTTGCGAAAGCTTTCAAAAATTTTAATACCGCGTCAAATATTTCGTGTAAACTGAACGTTGTCGGAACAACGAGTTTTAATTAAAACATTCCGGCTTTTGATCTCGCCCGGTTAAATTGACGCGCCCGATGAAAAATGGCGAAAACGGTAACACGCGGTGGGGTAGCGAGATCGAGTGACCGTTCCTTCGACCCTAATAACGCGATATCATGTTAATCCTAATAAATCGCCGTCGCAACAGTCGTTATTGTGCACGGTGCACGCGGGATAATTGGATTATTAGCCAATTAAGCAGAAATTATGACGCGTAATCGTCCGAGAACGCGACACCGGTCGACGAAGGACGAACGGGAACTCCTGAACGTGCAAACAGGAAAACAGGGAACCGGCTTGAAGGGATGAAATCGCGAGAGATCGGTGATAGAAACAGGAAACAGGCCGGTGCGGCCAGTCAGCAATTTGAAATTCTGCTGAATCGAGGCTGGAAACGAGTGTATCGCGCGAATCGTTCTCGGTCGATCGAGTTTTCAAGCTTCCATTCGACGAGCTCCTTGGCTTTGCCAGGGACCGTTACATGGCCGTTCGTTTTATTGCAATCGCGACAGTTCTCGGTGAAAATGCTACGGAACCAATCGAGGATGTTGGCTGGCTTTTTCTGCGAGCTTTCTGATCCTCGATCGATTACGGTTCGAACCGGAGGCCGATTAATAATTCTGTTAACGCTAGATTCACGGACGTTCAATGACCACTTATATGTACATTGAAAATGAACTATAAAAATAAGTAAATAATGAATGATACATAAATCAGTTTATAGAAAGATTCTTTATCCCGATGAGAGTTAACACGTATTTTGACATAAGCTTTTTAACAATTTTCGTAATTGCAAATGAGTAGTGATTATAATTATTTAGTTCCGTAAATCTGGAGTTAATCCCTTGCTGTGTGATGTTTGTTGTTTATCGAATCAGTCGGTACTATCCAACAGATAAAGAAAGTTAAAGTGTTGTGTCATTTTTATATTCCATGATTCTTGACTATACAAACAATAATTGCGCCTAAATTTCGAGTTGAAGCGTATTCAAAATTCGATTAAAATTTGGCCGCTCAGGCTGTGAGTGAAAATTGAACTTGCTAAAATTTGTAAACGCGAAACCTAAACGACAATGAGCCACGGAAGTGATCTTATTTTATGCAAACTTCGATATTCCACAAAAGAACATTCTTCCTACGAATATAAAAATAATACGACATTAATATTTCCGACCGATATCGAAGAAAAACGGGTTTGAAAATTTCTCATCCATCAATAGCTGTTTCCTCCTCTAATATAAGCGTTCCGTCTTTCGATCCCGAAGAATATTGAATTTCCTACGTCGAAAGGATTAATAAATTCGACCGGAGCGATCCCCCTTTCGTATCCGTCTCAACCCCCGGGACTCACCCCTCTGTTCCACGTATCGTGCTCGCGATACGTTATCACCCCGTCAGCGAAAACGTTTTCAGGAAATTACGATTCGTCCGACACGAGACATTCCAGATTTTCGATTCGAAAAGATGTATCCCCCGTGTACCCGGTGTATTTATACAGACGGAAGGGCGGAAATGGGGTAAACACGAGGGGGAAACTGTACCGTGGTGGGGTGGTGTATTCGGTTTGTTTTTAGCTTAACAACAAAGGGTGCGCGTATCAAGTTCACGAAACGGAAGAGAGGGGTAAATGCAGTTGTTGCGTTGCTTCGGGATTGAAATCGTCTTTCGAGGGGCGCGAAATGTTTGCACGGGGGAACATGCGAGGAATGGAATGATAAAACGAATATTTGCAATCGTTTCAAATTTTTAACTTCGTCATTTTCATTCTTTGTGCACGATTCCCTCCGTGTATCGTCATAATTCCTGTTACAAATGACAAATTATTGTATGATAAATAATTTAGTGCCAGAAAGTATCTGACTGTATCGATTGATATTATACCCTGTGAATATATCCAACAATTATATTCCCAACATTAATTATACAATAAAATTGAACATACATAATTTTGTATATATTATGAATGTATAATATTAATTTATAATATTTACAAATATTTATAATATATCAATGATATTTATAATCCGATTGTATAAATTGATATTATACATTATAGATGTGTACAAGAATTATACACATATAATTATGTATATATATGTAAATGTACATAAAAATATATTGTACTATAAAATTACATTACAGACTAAAATAAAATTTAATTACAGTATAACATACGCTAGAAAATATTACAAAAGAATTATGCAATCGTATAATATGCATAAACCACACTTGCAAGAGATTAAATGAATTGCCGAAAACATACTTAATTTTCCCGTCCCGTTTCTCTTTTTCCCCCGAACTAGTGTCACTGACAAAAAGAACAAGAATGATAAAAGAAGAATAATTTATCCGCGCAAAATAAAACTCGAGTTAAAAAGAGAAAGGGGTGGAAACAAAGTTGAATTTGAAACGGTGGTTCAAATAAATGGATTCGTCCGAATAAAAAAAGTCCATCGAATCGAAATCGGGGATGAAAGTCGTGAAAGTAATCGATGCATAAATTTCAGGGGAAAAGGAATAAAGTGTAAGGAAAAGGACACCGATAAGACGCGTCAGAAAAGAAAGGTAGTAAGCAGAATCGAGTGGGTCACATAAATCAGGGGGTGCGCCTCGCGATCCCTCCGCCCCTGTCCGTAAGATTTCTATCACTACCGGTGTTTTATCGAGCGACGCTGTGGCATGGTCTACCTTCGACCTTAAATTGCAAGGTCGTCCACGAAGAAACCTCGGAAAGCGTGGGTATTTCGCATAAATCGTTGCGCGAGTAAAATCCGAACAAATACTGATATGTTTTAACATTTTTTTTTTCTGAGTGCGAAATCGAACGTTGACGCAAGGGTAGGTTTGCACGGTGAAGGGTCAGAGAGTTACGATTGATGTTATTTTATTTTCAAGGATTCAGTTTTGAAACTGTTTTTTATTTGTAATTTAATACATTCTTTAATTTCGTTGCGAATGATTTGTAATTATTATTCTTTATATCGTGCTGAAGATCCCAAAATTTTGAGTTTTAGAATCTTGTGAATATAAATCTTGCAACCTCGAATTGGACATTCGTTATAAGGCTTTCTAAATTTTTTAATCGAATAATTGTAATATTGTGGAATTCTGCAATTCAAAAATTGTAATATCTAAAAATTTGACAATTATGAAGTTCTATACATACGAAAATTTTACCACTGCAAAACTCTATAATTCCAAAACTCTTCAACCCCAACATTCTACGATTCCAAAACACTTCAACCCCAAAATTCTATGATTTAAAAATTCTACTGCTCCAAAATTCTATAATTCCAAAATTCGACGATCCCAAAATCTGGCAACCCCAAAATTCTACGATTCTGAAACTCTGCAACCTCAAAATTCTATGACTTCAAAATTCTACAGCACCAAAATTCTATAATTCCAAAATTCGACGCTCAAAAAATCTGGCAACCCCAAAATTCTACGATTCTGAAACTCTGCAACCTCAAAATTCTATGACTTCAAAATTCTACAGCACCAAAATTCTATAATTCCAAAATTCGACGCTCCAAAAATCTGACAACCCCAAAATTCTACGATTCTAAAACTCTTCAACCCCAAAATTCTGTGACTTCAAAATTCTACGGCACCAAAATTCGACGATCCAAAAATCTGACAACCCCAAAATTCTACGATTCTAAAATCGGACAACCTCAAAATTGGACGATCCCACAATTTGGCCACCCCAAAATTCTAGGAACCCCAAATTCTACAATTCCGAATGGTCACAATCCCCTAATTCTATAATTCTAAAATCCGAAAATTCTACGGTCGCAAAATTCTAAAATTCTTTGATTCCACATTGCACAAATCTAAAATCCTAACTTCTCGAATCCTGCGATATCACAATTCCACCGTCCCGAAATTCAAAGATCTCTGAATCCCAAAATCTCGCTACACTAAAATTTCCGAAACCGTTCAACTCTATTCCGAAAACATATGATTCTAAATTAAAGTCCCTGAATATTCAAAACCACCCATGGTATCTCGTATACGTTCCACGAAATCGTTATTAATAACCAGACAATTTATTAAGGCTACCAAGTTACGATATTTCAGCCTGCCACCTAAGATCATATTTTTCAATTATTCAGTCAAATGAAAGCGCAGCGAATCTTATGCCACAGGAAATTCCAGTAGCGCATGGAATGAAATACGATAACGAGTACGGTTCACGGTAGGTTGGGTAGCTGCGAAATGTTAAAACGATTCCAACCCCCGCGGTTTAGATTTATTTTGCAATATAGCCCGACTGTATGCTGATCGCCTCGAGAATCTGTGATTCCAAGTTAAATTATTCATCGCTTCTAATACGAATAGTAACAACAACGGTTTTAAACACGGATCCCTGTGAAATATTCACGATGCACGGTTTTACTCGACTCCGACGAATATATGAAACCATAATTTGTTTATTGTATACATATACATACGTGTCGATCGAGTAAACTGCTATAAATCGGAACTATGATCTTTGTTCTTTTTTTTTCCTTCAAATTGCCTCGTGTTAACAGAACATCGTGGCTATATTTTCGTCGATAACAATAAGCTTGACAAAAATTAAATGTAAAATAGATAATAAAAAATTTGTTATGTAAATTATAGTCTTTATCTTCTCTATTTTCTTTGTTACATAAAAAGTTGTCGAATGAAAGTTTTTATTTTTGTTGAGGTCGTTTTGTGGGTTTATATATTTCCTAACATATCAAATCTGCAAATACAAATTAAATTGTATTAAATACTTTGTCTACAAATGGTACTGCTTTATATATTTTCGTATGTACATTATATTGTATTTATAGTTAGATTATATGGTTTTATGTAGTCTGTACGTAAGTTACATTGTATTACATATTTGATATATATATATATATACAATATGTATATCAAATACAATATGTAACATGATTTTATAAATACAATTAATTCCCATAAAAAATACGTAATACAATATAATCTATATATAAAATATATGATATGATATAATTCACATACGAAGTATACATATAAGTATACGTATTGTATATCAAATGTATAACTGATATTGTATCACATACTTCGTATGTGAATTATATTATATAGTATATTTTATATATAGATTATATTGTATTACGTATTTTCTGTAGGAATTAATTGTATTTATAAAATCATGTTACACGTGCAATGTTATATACTGTGTACGTACACTGCATGACATATCTCACGTATATATTATATGTTTTCTTTCCGTGTCTAATTGCTTGTTCTTACTCAAGTTCCGCGCGATAAACAAATGCCTTCAATTCATAATTCCTCGTCGTCGGGAACAATGGGGTAGAATTTTACGTTCGAGAATAGGAAATTTGCCCGTGTAACGAGCTAACTTTTCGTGGACGAAGAAAATTACACTCGAACCGTGTTCCCGTAGCTTCGGCCAAGAAATTTCCGTGCAGAGAACCGGAATAAAAATTATCGTTCGCGATGCTTGACAAACACAGAATAAGATTCATTACGAAACTCGAAACGAACCCCTTAGGAATCCTCCGCTGTAAATATCTGCTAAAATACTCTGCCAGTTTCTCCGTAGCTTGAAATATTCACTCTCTCTTTGTACTGAGATACATACGGTATATATTGTGTATACATATATATCTATCTATGTATATATTATATATAATACCGGAGACAGAAAGAAATACGGAAAGAAGGCGGCTGGTATGGCGGCCGAAATAAATAACGGAGGTGAAAGAGAGAGAGGGGTAGGAACGTAAGATAGGTACGTAGGAAGGGTAGGATATCAATAAATAAAAGTTTACCAACAGCGAACGTGTACGTCGAGGGGTTGCTTGTATATGCGGGCCGAACTGTCGGAAATTCTCCTACCAGAATCGAGAATTAGCGTGTTGTGTCGGTAAATCATAAGTTTCTTCGGGAATAGTTTCCGCCGGTCTGACAACCCGATTGCTATACCGTTCTGACGAATATCAAATTTATACTGCACCAATCATTTTCCGAGCAAACGATGTTTCCATTGAATATTCTATTTCGTTCGACGTATTTATCGCGGGAAAACCCTCCTTTTTCTGTTCGCGTGGTTCGGGGTAGGTTTTTGTCGTACGGGATTTTAGCTCGGACGAATCGTCACTCGGATTCTCGATAGAGTCACAGAAATTTTGACAATTGATCCGAGGATTTGAATTTCGGTAATTATCCGGTTGGAAATTTTTCAGTTGTTAATTCGCGAATTTCCGCGTTTGCGAACTCGAGTTTACGACTTCGTGATTTTGTACGTTTTTGAATACGCAAATTTTGAAGGTTCTGAATATTTTTTCGATATGAATATCTGATGGACTATCGTGTTTTTGATTTTACAAATTCAGAGATTTGCATATTGGTGTATTTACAAATTATATACGTTCTAGTTTCTGGACTCATAAATTTTTGAATGTGGTTCACGCATGAAACTATAAAAGAAAACAATTTTATTAATAACAATAAAAATAACGATATCATGCAGGCTACATAATTGATCACAATATATTGATTTACTTATGTAAACCACGAAATAACAAAATTTTAATAATAAGAATAAATGTAACAATATCATAAAATCCACATAATTGATGAAAATGCAGATTTGCTTATGTAAACTATAATAGAAAAAAAAATTAAATAACAACAATCAAAATAACAATATCGTGTTGACTGCATAATTGGTCAAAATATAGGTTTACCTATGTAAACTACAAAAGAAAAAAATTTGAATACCGACAATAAAAATCATGTAGATTACATAATTAGTCAAAATATGTAAAGTATAAATTATATATACGTGTAATTATACGAATCTCTCAGCCTTTCATCCACGTCGAAGACGATATAAGAAGGCTACGCTGTAATTAGCAATTAAAATTTGTACAGAAGCTAGAAATATCAAAAGGTTTTGAAACGTTTTGAAAGTTAGCCGCTTTGAGAAGCGTAAAATAGCCATTATCGAGGGAGTAAACGAGATACAGTGTACAGAAAACTCGTGGGCCGTCTACAAAGAGGAACTAGGCGAATTAGGAGGGGACAATGCGACAGATTTTCAATTTAAAAGCTTCTCGGGGGCGAACAACGCGACGAAAGCTTTTGTCCGATAATTCCTCCGCCTCCTATTTCCCTTCCCTGTCCCACCACCACCTCCTCCTCCTCCTCCTCCTCCTCCTGCGTTCCCGTATTCCTTCTGGCTCTTGTCATTTGAATAGATTAGTCGATTCAATGAACATTTCATCGCGCGTTTTGCTCGCCGCTGTCTTCCATTCTCGATTTTCAATGGATTTTCGCTTTTGTCTTACTTACTGCACATCCTTCTCTCTTATCTCGATGGAAAAACGAAATAAAAGGGAGGACGTCACAACGTGATAAAAAGTATAATAAGGGCCGGAGGGGGACGGAGGAAGCCTCGTCGAGAAGTGGAAAGGTGTCTCGTTAAAAGTTCTGTTTCGCTGACAATAAGCCGGGATTTTCGTGAGCCGCGACACGGAACTTCTCTTTTTTTTCTCCCTCGGCCCCCACCCCCGCGACGACCCTCTTTTTCGAGATACTTTCGCTCGAAATTTAATTTCGCCGACGATCCGGGATCGATCGGGACACGGGGACCCCTGAAACTTTTTCCAACCCTCGCCGCGAACGATTCCAGGACCCGACGAAGAAATTTTAATCGAGCCACTGGTGATGTTGCGCAAACAACTGTCTACCGTCGACTTATTAATTTTGACATGCCGATATTGTGCCGGTTCAAACTTTACCGCAGAAATCTCGAGACTATCTTATTTATTCGACGGAGAAAGATAAATACGGAAACGATGCGAGGCCCAGGAAATGGCCCAAGTATTATCGTTTTGATGAATTCGAACCATTTTGGCGAAATTGTTAGGGTGCGCGATTGCGAAACTGTCCATAACTATCAGTATTCAATTGACCATTTTTTTTTACTGTTCCTTTTTATGTATTACAATTTTTTTTTCCATTTTTTCCTATTTATTTACTTCTTACTATTTTCTTTTTTTTTTACTAGTTTTTTGTTGTCCTTTTTCCGCCGTAAATTATTTTTATTGATTTTTAAAGTATTTAATATTAAATCTATTGATCTTTCTGTCGTAGATTATATTAATTGATTTTTAAAGTGTACAATATTAAATCTATTGATCTTTCTGTAGTAGATGATATTAATTGATTTTTAATGTATTTAACATTAAATCCATTGAATAATTTCTTTTTAGTAAATTCTTATCAAATCAATAACATGGATGTCGCTATCGATTAATCATTCTTTGTCTGCCTCGGACTCAGGACCTTATAAATTTGCTAAATAAAGTAAACATTTCAGTAGTTTAGTAGTCAATAACTTTACTTTCGGGTGGTTCATTCATTCATTTTGTAAAAGAACAATTTCGAAGAACAAATTTCCTGAATAACTACAGACTTCAACGATTCTCTTCGTTTTCACGATGAAAATTAAAATTCACCGAAAACTTGGCAACACCGAATTAATACGAAGTCAACAATCGACGTCTACGGGGACAGGAGACAAACACTAATCTCCCTTTGTAAAAATTCCATTTTAATTATCCAGCCCGTAAATCCGAGGATTTTGCACGTCCTGGATCTCGCGATCCTCACGGAGAAAATGGAGGGAAGGATTACGGAGACCCGGAGGAAGTTGCCGGTAATCAGCGGTCGTTTCTGAGATCTGGAAATCGATCGTTGGTGGATTTCCTTTCGGGGATCTTAATTAATTTCCACGATCTTCCGCGAGTAATCTTGCTTTTTTGCTTGGCGACGTGCTGATCTCTACACTTTGCGTCCCCTGATCACCGTCGTGGCGTCGGTAAATGCGATTTCGAGGTAAATGCGAAAAGTTCCTTTTCGAGTTCAACTCCTGTGGAAATTGCGATCCTCCTTCCAGTGACTTTATATCGAAATCGCCAGTCGATCATTTACTACGTTCCCTGTCGATAGATGTTTATTTAATCGTTCGGGTGGACCAATTAAACCAAATCAACTGGAAGGTCATAAATAACTAGAATCAATTAAATTACTTATATTTTTTATGAATCTGTGTGCACGCCTTAAAAGATACAAATAATTTAAGAATGTTAATAATTTAATTCGTGTTACTTCATTCAAATTGTATATATAATTTATACGTATCATTATGCACGTATTCATTTATATGTATCGATGTATAATTACATGTATTCATATATGTACATGCATTATTGTATGTATTTATTTATATGTACATATACATGTATAATTTTATATATATATACATATATTCGTTTATATCTATCTATGTATATTTGTACGTATAAATGTAACGATATTTGTAGCTACATATTTAATAATATATTTAACGTAAATTAAATGGTTTATCGTAATTTATAATTTCATTGCTCCCTTGAAATAGAATCACGATCAATTCAATCAACTATTGGAATTAATTATCAATTGCTGTCTCATTAAAAACTTTGTCTAATTGCCAAGTATCAATCCCTGATTTCAAAAACAATTAATTACTGATTTCTCATTGAAGTTTTATTAAAATCATATTCGATACATGATTTTTATGAATGGGGGGAAAAAAATTGCTTCTACGTTGTTACAGTTTTAATCAATTTTCCTGTTATAACAAACAGCTAGAAGAAAGTGTACTTCTTATATTGCACATATGTTATGCATCCTGTATATTACACACGTTTCACACACGATTCCATAAACATTATTGAATTTGTCCTGCGGTTTAGAATCAGTCTATTACTTGTAACGTTTTTTATCGGGAAACGGCAGGCAAAGAATGGTGGAAAAGGCAGGGCTAAATCGTTGAAGGAGATCGAAGATAAACAATCGAAGGAAAATGTACGGATGGAAAGGTCGGAACGAATGGGAAACAGAAAAAGAGAGGTGTGCGAGAGAGAGAAAACGAGAGAAAGAGAGTTTAATTCGAGAAGCTGTTCGAAGTGAAATTAATCCTGGGGAACCTTCTTAAATTATTCCCCACCAGGCCGGTAATTAATACTTATCCAGTCTTGGTTTCTTTATTACGTTGGTACCCTTTAGAAAACCAGGGGGCGGACGGGGGTTGAAAAACAGGGGTAATTCTGCCGTTATTGACTTTTCCCTCGAATCAAGGGTTCGGATAAACTGCTTTCTAATTAATAAAAAGAATTCATCCACTTTTATTGTTACATTAATAACGCTACCGTAATGTAGCATTATAACACTACAGAAATATAGGTAACTCTATTATAACTCTACAGTAATACAACTAATATGTCTTAGTAACGTAGCTACTAGTAATAAAAATGTTACTATAGTGATATTTCCGAAATTTACGTGAAAGTTCGAAACATCAAACTCGACCCACGAGATTAGAAATTATTGTTTTATATAGTTAATGATATTATATGTTAGCGGCAACGTATTTTTGAGGGCCGTCGAAGGCAATTAGCCCGCCGCTATTTTGCTTTCGGACCATTTATGATAGGGTGTTTATATGAATGGCAACCCAGGCGGTCGACGATGGCCAGTATACAAATAATTATTATTATCTGTATACAAATAATATATGAATTGTAGTGGAATTATATTGGAGCAGTATACAAATTACACACGAATCGTATACAAATTTAATACGAACGAAATGCAAATGACTTAGGGACGCATCGCATGCACATTTAAGGTAGATGGGGTGGTTTTGTTAGTTTATGTACATCGTGGAAGGGCAGGGGGTTGCAACCGGCCGTAACGTCGTTAGAGCTCTCCGTCGTCGGGCGACGCTTTCCGTCGGATCGATGGAAAAGACGCCACGTCTGGGCTGCTTGAAAATACGACCCATCGACGTGGAGGGGTCACGATCGACCAATGAGAAACCCACCACCGTCCAAGGATACTCGACGTCCTTGTAAAAGGATCGAGATCCGATCCTCTCTGCCTATCGCTCCGACCGGCCAACTATTTTTAAACGTTTAATGCCCAAAGGGATCACGGTTAATCAGGATCTAACTAAATCACCCTCTAAACTTAATTGCCATCGAATTAGATCACTTGTACTTAATTAATCTTGTGCTTTGTGCCGCTAAAGTAATTGTTACGTTATCGATGCGCCAGGTGATAAGTACACTTTTATTATATCGCACTTTAGGGTGCTGTACGCGCGAATAATCGCGTTATACGATTTCAATTTAAATTGTGTTGTTCAAATGGTCCGAGTGGAAGGGAATTTATTCGATCGGTGATATGTATGACAACGCTTGGTCATATAATGCGTGGTAATGCGACGGGTGATAGTAGAGCGTGCAATATAACGCGTGGTATTGCAATATGTGGAAATGAGAGTAGCAGTGTAACGCGAGGCAATGCACCATGGGAGATACAGCATCAGGTAGTGTATCGGGTGGTAATACAACGCGTGGCAATATAACGCGAGGTAATATCGCGTGAGGTGATATTACGCGTTGATATAGAAAGTGAACTTACACAAAGCGTGGTAGTACAACGCGAAGTACTATAACGTGATGTTATGCAATGTGTAGCTATACGAAACGAGGTTATACCACGCGTGGTAATACAACACGAGGTAATACAACGCGAAGTTATACAACTCGTGGCAATATAAGCGGTGGTAATACAAATTATGGTCGTATAGCGCATGGTGACATAAATGATGGCGGTATATCATTTATTAATGCCAGTAATGGCGATATAACGCGCAGCGATGTACCGGCGTGCCATATAACATATGGTCTTCTCTCACCATGTCATACAACACTCTCGTCATATAACCATCTCTCACCAAGCTACACGATCTAACATTATGCCATATAAAGCATCGCAACTTCTATCTCTGCCATATAACGCATACTAATATAACCAGTCGATACAACGCTAATCATCGCAAAATCGATTACTAATCGGCCGTAAATCCGTACGAAAGGATCACCGATGAGCGAAATTCGTTGCGGGATCGAAATTATTAACGTTCTCGTGCGAACGCGCGCGCGCCACTATTAATTAGGAACGAAACGTAAAAGCGTCTGCATCGCGGACATTATGCAAACGGCGATGCAATTTTTGAAACAAGGAATCACGCAACGGGCAGGAAATGAAAATTTCAACGGGACGTTTAATTAATTCGAAAGGAGCGCGGGTCAACGAGAATTCTGACAGTAGCGCCGGTCGCGTTTTAATGCAAATGTCTTCGTTGACGCGTGTTCCAGGCACTGGCCGGCAGCAAATACGACGATAAACATCTGATGAGCAACGAGGTGATGGAGAAAACGCCGTCACCGTTGAAGTCGACCTACAGCTCCCAGTCGTCGAGGAATTCCGATTGTCCGCCGTCGTCGAAACCCGCTATGGCGAATCGCCTGTTGGACTGGTTCTCCGTTGTTATGGCCGACTCTAAACATCGTCGTCCGCATCCTAAACCGAAAGGTATAAACCCGCGACGAGCGCGAATCAGCTCCTTGGTCCGTTTCGTTATTAGTTTATTTAAATGCATGAGTAAGACGACACCGCAGTATACGATGAAACTTGATAAGGTCGGAGGTCGCGCGGGGACCTCGCATTCGTTTTTATACAAAAGCATCATAGTGTTTGTTGTGGTGCATTCGTGGAGTCATAAAGCCATTGGACTTATTTTTACCTTTAGAATATTCGTGCATAATCAACAACTGCCTTTTGCAGCTCTTTACAACGTGTAATTCGTATTCTTAAACTTTTTTTAATTTAGCATGATTTTCGAGAGAGAGGTTTATTATTAGGGCACTTTGACCTCGCGACGAGCATTTGTTAAGGGCGGTTCTTGCCCACTTCCCTTAAATTTTTCGCAACCAATGAAATAGTTTAATTTTAACTCCTTAGTCGTTTGTTCACTCCCAGCAGCACTCCAATCCCCACTACACACTTTATTTTGGAGAGAACATTATTTTTTCTCTTCAGTAAATTTCCAATAACCCCCAAAGAGTACACAACCAAATTTATATTTAACTTCAAAGTCCGTTGTCCGTTTGCGAGGTGTTACTATTTTTCTTAAGTGCTAAATCAAGTTTTTGTTTTATTAAAGCACTTATGTGGTCTACCAGAACGTTCACTGTCTTTTACATTGAAATCGCCACTATTAAATTATCGAAACCATGTCTCACATGTTCGATGACTTTCAACAGCCTTTTCCTTTTGATCGAATAAGAAAAGCAACGCGTGCCGCAAATGTTCTTTTTCGGGTAGAAAATTCGGCATGACCACTGAACGATAAAACAAAGACACTAGATTTTGGCGGACTCAAATTGTACGTGCTTGTCGTTTAATGTCGGCGGTGTCATCGTGCGTTATTATTCGTACGAACTTCGATCCGCCATAAAACGCGAAACGAGTTTCGAGGAAAGAAGCGAGACACCCTGGTCACGTAAGAACGCGTTCGAGTATTCAAAATTGAACAGTAAACTCTCGATGCATTTCGTACGCCTGGAACATTCGAATTGGCCGAATTATTCGAACGGTCCAAATCCCGTGTCTCGCACGGGTCGCAGTTAATCGACGGAAGGGAAGTTTGACGACCGAAGTTGAATATACAACGGACTAATTACTCGGCACGAAAGGATCGGACCTCTCTCTGGACATTTACGGTGCCAGGATCCAGCGTCGTACTTCGTAACTATCTCACGTCGCGTCGTTGCACGCTACTCGTCGCAATCGCTTTCGTACCAGTTCAGAATTGTCCCGTTACAATGAATCGCTTCCCGTCCTGATCTGCCACCGTAACATCGCCGCCTATCCCGGACAAACTTTCGCCGTGGTTCATCGTCTACGTTCGTTCTTGTTCAGCGACCTTCATATCGATTCCGTCGCCGGCGAAATTGATGAATTACTCGCTCGACTGAACTATCAACAATTTCCCCTACCCACCATGTACATCTAGCCATTATATCCGTAAATTCCTGCACCTCGTGTCCCTAGATGCTGTGCTCCTTGATCTTATTCTCTAATCCTGATATCCCTAGGCGCCGATATTCTTTGATACCGTTATTCATAGATATTGATATATCTCAAAATACTGGTATCACTAGGTATTGATATCTTAGATGGTCGTATCTTTAACATGTTGCCGCGAATGACGGCTATATATTTTTCGCTATACACAGGGAAATGACGGCTGTGGCCGCCCTAGACATTTCATTTAATGAAAAAAGGAACATCATTAGTACAAAGTATACCAATACATTTATTTGTTAATTATTCAGTGATACGTAGAAAAAAACCGATGTAACAATCGAGATAACGTATCAATTGTGTTTTGTGCGTATTATCATTCTTTAATAATGCAGAGAAAAAAATGTGTTTCTGAGAACGATCGCCAAATTAAAAATTTGTGACAACGTGTTAAGTATCGATATCTCTAAATGCCAATATCTCAAAATACCAATATTTGGGGATGCCATTGTCCCTAGATACCGACATCCGAAAATGCCAATATCCTTAGATACCTATATCCTAGATGTCGATATCCCTAGATATCAAAGTCCGAAAATGTTAATATCCCTAAATTCCAATATTCCTAAATACCGCTATCCCTAGATACCGACATTCGGAAATATCGATATCCCTAGATACCGGCATCTGACAATATCGATATACCTAGATACCAATATCCGGAACTGCCGATATCCCGATATATGAATATATCTCGAAATACTGAATTCCTCAAATGCAACTGTCATATTCCTAGATCCTTATATACAAACGTTCGCTTGTCCCAATATCCCTATGCTCGATCCTCCCTTAATTATATCAGTATACCCATATACCAATATCCATACAAACCCGAGAGTTGAAAACATCACCACTCCGATGCGTCTAAAATCCTTAAATGCAAAGATCTGCAAGTTCCGAAAGCGTCGAAGCTATGATCCCATGAACGCGTAACTTTCGAAGTTCCCGTACGCTCTAATTCGACGATCGGCTGGTTTAATACAAATTCATGCGGAAATGTCTGTAATCCCGGCGCGGCTCTGTCGATATTTATAATCCATTTGCTTCCATTTTCGGCGCGAAAGAGAGAAAGGTTACCGTTTGGAATTCATATTTGATTTTTCCACCGTTTCCAGGTCACTTCCCCATCGGTTGCCAGAGCGAGGTCAGGTGGATGTTCGGACATTTGGACAGCGACAATGATGGCCGATTGTCCCTTTCGGAGCTGTACGGACTCGAGCACGATCAGAACGAGCCCTGTCTGAAACCGTTTTTGGACGGCTGCGACACCGACGGGTGAGAGACAAACGTATTTACACGAATTCGCGACGTTGTCCGATGGAACGTGTGTTTTTTATTCTTCTTCAAAGCGTCTGTTTGCTTGTAAATTATCGGAGTTCGCGCGAGCCGAAAAACGGGGACGTGGAGAGAGAACCCTTTCAGTTTTTAATACCTTCGAGGGGCTCGACGCTCGAACGTAATGGGTCTCGAGCGTACGTGCCTATGGAACCGAGTGGCTCGGTTTGTCGAGAGGCAGACGAACGTGTGTGAAACTTTCATTCGACGTCGATTGATTTCTGCGCGAGAACATGGAAACGAGATCCGTTGTAGTTATTATTTCATCCATCGCGACGCTCGAGTATCCCGAAATCGAAGGAGAAGTATTTCATCCGACGGATTCGAGTGTTTGCGAATTTTCCAATTTCAGAATTCTGACTTGTATTCGGAAATCCGAACATTTTGCGTTCCTTGTACGGCGCGTCACCCAGAAATTGGCGCGTGAGATGGTACCAATAAAACACAAGGAGTACATCTATCCTCACCGTGAATCCTCCGAACTTGATGTCGATTGACAATCGTCAGCTACCGATTATTCGTGTTCTTTGGGTCAATTGGTATGCGTGGCCGTGCGACCAATAAGATCCTACCTCTGAAAATACGTGTGAGTCGATGCGCCAATTCCTGGCTGACGGGCTGTACTTACGTATCTTACATCGTGGTGCACGTGAGCATAAGTAGACCCAATTCGCAGGGTTCGCGAGAGATCGAGGCGTGAATGATGAACGTTTCATGACTGAGCAATAGAGATCGAGTGACTGAGAAGAGTGTTTGACACCGTGCAACCGAACTTGAGACATCGGGGGTACGAATGACGAGACGGAGACAAGAATTTGATGTTTTCAGCCTTTCGACACCAACTAAGTTTGATCCAATACATTTTGTCTAATCGTTGAACAATTAACAGCGTATTCGCTTCCAAAAACGGAACGAATATTTATTATAATAATACAAGAGTGAAAAACAGAAAAACTTAGTACAAATGTTAAGTCCTGATCTGATGAAAGTGACCAACATCTCCAGTTAAAAAGAATTCAGCCAAGTAAATTCGTATTTACATATAGCGAATAATTTTCAGAGACATCTTCGTGAGCGGTCCCGAGTGGTGCGGATGTTTCTCAAAGGCTGAACGTCCGTGTGCCGCCGTTCGCAAACGATCATCACCCAACGTGGCTCCTGCTTGCGATTCCCGAGGGTACTATCGCAGCACCCAGTGTCATCGTGGCCTGGGTCTGTGCTGGTGCGTGGATCCTCACGGTGTGGAGTTCGCCGGCACCAGAACACGTGGCAGCATGCCAGATTGCGGTAAGCATTTTCTACACCCTAAACTGTACCTTATTCCATGTTTACCCGTTTTAGAATATCGAAGGTTCATGTTCGAGATACATAAAGCAATAGGAATTTGTTCTTTGGTGCGGTATACGGGCCCGTCCATAGTTAGGTCAAGGGATATCGATATTAGCTGGTTTGGGCGCGCACCGTGAAATTAAGTGTCCTGTTTCACCCAAACCAGCCTCATCATAAAGTTATATCGCATTCTTCCATAATAGTTAAAAATTTGTCTGGATGCATAAAGGCTTCATTCATATTTTTAATTGTCAAAGTCTTCGCGTTGAAAGTTAAATACAAAGTTGAATTTTTTTAAATGTGCGAAAGTCGAGGGCTGCCTTCATCGCCAGTATATGAAGGAATGGGAGTCGTTCTTAAAGGAGTCGCGTGTTGTCTGACAAAAGGTCTGATAATTTTCGAAAAGAGGTGGTAAGTGGGGCTATTCTTGAGTTAAGTTACCATCGCGATATGTTTGTTCACGACCACGGTCAACTCGTACCAACACTCCCGCCTCTGAGCGCGCGCAATTCCCGCGATCTGGTTGGTGAATGTTTTTCCTTAATAATTTAAAAACGAAGCTTCGTCCGATATTTTGGCAAAGGAAAAAGTTGTTCAGAATAGCCCTACCTACCACCCCTCTCCGGCTCCGACAATATTTGCAGAACACCTCATATAATGGAACATATATCGTCTCTATGAATCGTATCTAACTAGCTTTTTTCCTGTATCTCCATTTATCGCCCGCATTTTAAGTTGTTTTTTCAACAGTTCGATAAAACTCCGCATCCGTACCGGTCGTGATACGTAACGTCGAAAATTCTCCTTCCAGACACGATCGTGAACAAGATCAGCAACGGTGGATTGAAGACGAACAGCGTGGACCTGGACGACGACGAGGACGGCGGCACGGACTCCGCCCAAGACCTCGAAGGGTCCGCCGATCAGCCGTTAGACTTTTAGAATCCCTTAGAAGCAACCGGTAACAGCGACAGCAGCGGCAGTAACCAAGAACGAGCACCTTGACGCGATATCGAACAGCCGGACGACGTGGTTCCTCTTGTGAAGAGGAATCGAGAAAAGTGTCTCGCCCGGTCGTCCGCTGATTTTGTGTATCGCCGTTGTCGTCGCAAACGTCTTCGAGGAGCGACGGCCGCGCGAGCCTAAAATCAGTTCGGAGAGCAACGAAAAAGCGGGAGGATTAGCAGCTAAATACCCTGGCATCGTAACACTTGGTCCTCTTTCGATCATTCACATATACCCACACAGACACACCCACACACACATCCGGTGATCGTCGCGTTCGAGACGCATTCTATCCGATTGAAACGAAATTAAACTGTTTAAGAAACACGAAGTGCCAAACGGGTCAGGAAGCTGCTGAATCGGGGAATATCCTAGGGCGACGGGAAGCTTAAACAGTGCAATAACCGAGGGGGTGAACCGAACAACGTTCGCACGAACTGTAACAATGTATTTATGCGTGAAAAAGTAAGCAGAAGTTTGCGCGTGAGGAGACGAACGATGCAACAGGGAACAGGAAATAAAAAAAAGCTCATCCTCCATCGGGTAAAAATTCACAATGTCCACACTCCATGACGCATAGAGATTATACGAGCGAAAATACGGTGGCGATGAAAAAAAATGGATGCTCTATGTAATTATGATTTCTAATCGCGTTAGATTAACGATGTGTCGGATTGTAACGTCTAAGTATAATGCATATATATAAAGAAATATATATATTATATATATATATATATATGATACTGTCGATGACTTTACGATAATACGGCGGACGAGGACAAGCTGGCTGAGAGAGAAAATCCGGCTGATCGTCGGCGTACACGAAACACGCCCTTTTAGAAAGATGCACACGCTTAATGATGGTAGAGGGTATCGGAAGTATTCGCATATATCCGTGTCACGTGGATAGTTTTAATTCAGCGCACCCTTTAACGATTATTCGCCGAGTACGTGCAAACACACACGGATAGATATTTATGCGTCGGCCACGCTTATTTATTTCCTTCACGATACGTCGCACGGTGTTCTTTACTTTTGTTTTTCTTTTTCTCTCGTAGCCATCTTGCGTTGCGAGATTTAGTGTAAGATATAATGCATAAAAGAATGACCTATTTCGTACTCGCTAACTACTAAATCGTCGCGGTCTCGATCACGACGGCATAATGAAATTGTTACCGTGGTGTCACTTCGTCCTGAACGTAATCACGAATTAAATGTGTTAGACTCGAAACAATGTACACGGTATGTGAGACGACTGTTGTTTGCAATAACTCGTTGTCTATCGTGGCCAGGAATTTTTGAATAAATTATGTTACGCTCGAAGTGTCTCGTTGAACGAATGCAATTTAAATTGTTCGTATCTTACATTTTGATTTTGTTACAGTTCGATACACTTTTTTTTGTTATGTTCTGGTGTATGGAAAGATAAATTCGTACTACTTGTTGAAATAACGGCATACGATAAGATGATCTTGAGTTACCCTTGCATCTCAAACTCGAACGAAATATCAAGTATACTTTAAACGAAACTGTAAAGGTATTTAACCCAGTTAAGCTCAATATTTTTAAATTCGAGAACTTAAGATTATTTTATGAGCAATTAAATTGAGCGAAGTTGCATCAAGAAAACACATCGACCTTCGAAACGCTCAAAGAATACAATTATAATCTATTTGATATCTGAAAGAATGTCACGTACGAAAGAATAAAATTGCATTCATCCGATAAATTTCTACAAACTCGACATAATTTATTCAGAACATTTCTTCATACAGTTAATAGATAACAAGTTATTTTAGATAACAACTATTATTAACTCACCCTGTACACATATACGTATTCTTTGAAAATCACTGTTCTACGATTTTACTTCGATGTAGACATTGAAAATAAATTATATGAATCTTCTTTTTTTATGTATGACCCGTCGTGATTCGTCTGCGTTTACTGTAATTATAAGCATTTTTACTTACGACTTTTACTTAACGAGTGTGTGGTACACCGTAGGTACTAGAATATACATAACATGTAATCCGTAGAAAAAAAAAAATTGATCGGTGTGACTATGTGAATATGCCCTAGTATTAGAAGGCAATTTACGTAGAAATAGCCAATGCAAATTATACGTATCTCTCTCATCTAGAAGGAATAACATTGAGATTAAGTTTTTAAGCCTAACGCATGTTTACTTTCATGCACTTACTTCGATGCATCCGTCGAAAAAACCCAGTTGGACGTTCTTGATATACCGTTAATTAGGGTTACAGTGTACTTTGAACTTTAGTACTTATCGTTAACGAACGACAGGATTCATAGTATTTCTTCTGTAACACTTAAAATATAGAATGGAACTTAACGATAATATACTTTTACACCGACAGTCGAGTACTGTGTTTCGTTGTTTCGCATAAATTGTCCGAGAACAATTGTATTTTAACGAGTAACATAGATTGTCGCATCGTCTCGAAAGCATTAATAAAAAAAAAAAAAAAAATAAGAAATCGTAGATATCCATCGTTCATTGATGTACGGGAACCTCATTACGCGATGAATCAATTAAAATCTTTGCTACATCGAGCGCAATTTACATTCAGCCTGAATTATTATTAATTATATTGTCGACTTAGATTAACGAGCATATTAACTTTCAAGCAACCGTACATAGTTTTACTGAAAGTCTTGCATATTGTATATACATAATTATATACAATTGGGGAAAGAAATCGTCTATGATCTTCGTACAGTGATGATTTTTGTAAGGCATGCACATGGTCAAAGCGTAAAGAATTTTTACTTCATTCCAGAGCTACTATTAATATTTCACCAAACTGGTATTGTACATGTGGCTGTAAGAATTCTTTATGAATAAAGATTGTTGTAGAAACCTGGGAGATGGAGTAATTTCAAACCTTCCTGATTCTAATAACTAAATCTACGTATTCGTAATTAAAATTAAAATTAACGCGCTCATTCTCTGAAATGATGTCGCCAGCGCCGTTTAGCGGCCAATGTAAAACTACCGAAACGAAAAAATTTGTTTTTCTTATGAAACACGACATTTTTAAGTTTTATTGATATTCGCAAATTGTTCTACGGCTACAATAAAACTAAAAAAATGACTCTATAGCGCGACAGAAGATTTACATACAATAATAAAAAAAAGTGCATTTCATGGACAACAAAATGCCTATCCATTTAGTGGTCAAATTACTGAAACAAAAAATTGTTTTTCCTTGAAATAAGACATTTCTTCGCTTTATTGATGCTCGCATATTATTCTACAGCTGCGATAACATTAGAAAAATAGCTTTACAGTAAGTTAAAAGCTTTATATTCGAAAATTATGAGAAGCTGCATTTTATGGGCCACAACATCGCTAGTCATCTAGCGTTGAAAGGTAAGAACTAATGGAACTAATTTTAAAATACCTTATCCTAAAAAATATGGATTTTTTCGATTTATTAGACCATTATATGCTCCAAATAGCTATGTTAAACGAATTTTTTACAAATAAAATCATTGCAATAATTGGGAATGTAAAATTTAACATAATATTTAGTTATGAAACATAATATTAATTTATACAAATTTAGTGCACAAATAAGGGAAGTCTCAATTATTCATTTTCTTTGAAACAAAATGAACTACCTTGTTTTTAAATTGCGACTTTATTCAAAATATGTATTACAAACAGCACATTCTTTGTACATGCATTCATTCTAAGTAGTATAAAAATTGGAATAGAACATTCATGAACGTACTTCTTTAAAATTTTAGCACGGCTCTCAAGCTGTAAGGAAAGAATATATTTTAATAAAAATATGATTATTAATATAACTAGGATGATTGAAACTTACCAATTGCCTGAATGCAATAGATCAAATCCTTCATTGATCTTCTCAAACGGAAAAGTATGTGTAATAAATTCATCAAGAATCAACGATTTCGACAAGTACTCTTGTACGAGTTTTGGTACACTTTCCTTTGATTTCCAACCACCGAATGCAGTTCCTTTCCATACCCGTCCGGTTACCAATTGGAAGGGACGAGTACTGATTTCTTTACCAGCTGCAGCAACACCAACTATAACGGATGTTCCCCAACCTTTATGACAAGATTCCAATGCAGCTCTCTAAATACAAAATATTTCGTCTATCAATTATCTTCGTTTACAAACATCCAATGATAACTAATGTCATCAAAACTTACCATGGTGTTTACATTACCAACACATTCAAAAGTATAATCTAATCCACCATCAGTTAATTCTATTAGGACATCTTGAATTGGTTTGTCATGATCCTTAGGATTAACAAATTCGGTACATCCAAAGGTTTTAGCTGAAAAATATAATAACTTAACTCTCTTTTCTAATTAATAAAGAAGAGTATTATATTAATAAGTTTCTCATCTTACCACATTCAAACTTATTTGGATTCAAATCTACTCCAATGATACGCTTAGCACCAGCTTTCTTACAACCAAATGCAACTGCCAATCCAACTGCGCCCAATCCCCAAATAGCACATGTACTGCCAGGCTCTACTTTGGCAGTGTTAAGAGCAGCACCATATCCAGTAGGTACTCCACACCCCAGTAAACATACTTTATCGAATGGTGCAGCAGGATTAATCTAATATATTATAATACACTTATTGTAATAGTGCTACAAACTGATAATTGTCTACCTATATATAGTACAATAAATACCTTGGCCAAAGAAATATCTGCCACCACAGTATATTCTGAGAAAGTTGAACAACCCATGAAATGAGAAATTGTTTTTCCCTTGCAAGTAAATCGAGAGGTACCATCTGGCATCACACCTTTTCCTTGCGTAGTACGAATCTTGCTACACAAATTTGTCTTTGGTGATTTACAGAACTTACAATTTCCACATTGAGGAATGTATAATGGAATTACATGGTCACCTGAAATTGTGACATAAAAAATATAACATGTGTTTTAGCTAATAGATATAATACAGTATTAAACAATGACTAATACCTGGTTGAAATTCTGTAACTCCTTTTCCAACACTTTCAACAATACCACTGCCCTCATGACCAAGGATGCATGGGAAAGTTCCTTCTGGATCAAGTCCACTCAGTGTATAAGCATCAGTATGACACAAAGCTACAGCCACAATTTTAATTCTAACTTCATGTTCCTTTGGTGGTGCAACTTCAATCTCTTCAAGTGAAAGAGGTTGCTTTGCTTCCCATGCTACTGCAGCTCTACATTTGATTACCTAAAATATCCAAAATATTTTGCTCATTATTTTCATTTCACAAAGTAACCGCCAAACATGGATATTGTATATAATTTTAAATACAATTATTTATTAAAAGTAATATGAAATAACAACAAATACCTGTCCTTCGGTGCTCGACATAATGAACAATTTAGAATCGTTAATTGACAACGTAGGACACGAAAGAAGTTGAACGAATAGAACACCGAAGAGTATTAAAATGCCGGTCTTGATACATTTAACGATTAATCGAAATGAATTCAAGGTCGTAGTTTGCACTCGGCACTAGATCAATGCTACTGACATCTAGTGTATATTATAATACAGATTCATATACAAAAGTTCGAAATAATTTTGAAGATATACAACTCTTTTTTTAAAATATCTGAATAAATTACTGTTTCATTATAAAAACTTCTATCTTAATTAATATCCGTATTTATTAATGTTAACATCTTTATTTCTTTATTATACATATGTTTATTCTATAACGAATGTAATTTTCATAAAAAAATATTACAAATAAATTATATTATAATAGGGAATATTAATATTTTAAAATATCTTTTTTATGTTGATTTATTTATAAAAAGAAATCATGTAAAATTTGTATTAATAGATTGTGGATTTATTACATTTTCATCTTACAACTAATCATTATCAAGTTACACAATTATTAGAAGATTTACGTAACATGACCCAGCATGACTTTTTTTTTTACAATCAAAGTGTCCATTTGGTACAAAACAATTTTTATTATTGCCTTTATACCTTAGATTCAAAAATCATATTCTGTACACATATTATATTTCATAAAGTATAATACAGCTTTTAGACTATTCATAAAAAAAATGTTTCTTGCTAATATGTTGCTCCAAATACAGCACTTAAGTAATAGTAATTGGTTCTGACAGTACTATAATCCAAAAAGATCAAATTTTTCAGAAATTTTCATATTGAGATAAATTTTATATGACTATTTATTAATTGTTAATATTTATCTATGAACCTTTTTACCTAATCTTAACATAGGTAATGTCTTTATAAGAGTAATAAAATGTGCAACTGCATAACCAAGGAGAGCACCCATTACACAAGGAATCGGCCACACTTGCCATGGTCTATCCCAATCTAATGGAATTACAAAAGCGCCTAACCAAGCACCCAAAAGAGTTGCTTGAATATTTGTTTTTATAGCATCTATCAATACATTTCCTTTTTGTGATTGCATTCCTGTCATAATTTCTAATGTACTGTCTACTCCTAAGTGCAGACTTGCAGGAATAAATGTAAGGCTGGTTAATGTAATGGTGAGCATGGTAGTTTCTTCATGATGTGCCATTATAGGTGCACCGAATAGTATAATTATAATATAATATACAACAGACAAAAGAAATGCAACTAATATAAATTTGAAAACTTCCTTGACATATCTAGACCACGTCCTTTTGCTTTTTGATGTCCTCAATTCGTTTTTTGCTATAATTGTTGATTCAGAATGAAACATGGGGAACAGAAGCTTTACCACCTCTGCAAAGAGCAGAATCAACAACACTGGAATGAATTTGTATTTCCCCACATTGTACAAGTTTTCATTTAATTTCAGTAATATCAGAATACCAGGAAAATAAATGCAAGTAAAAGAACAATACGATAATAATAGTCTTTGGCCCAGTTTGTTTCCAACGATCATGTTCGTTACTTAACCTGCAACGAAAGACTTACATGTATTTTAATTTTACAATTAAAAAGAAATTATTGTAAAATGTGTTAAATCCTTACTTGGTTTAAAATACTTTTGTCAAATCTAACATCTAATATTAAATACATTCACAGTACATCATCGTATCTTATTACACGTATTTTGTCTAAAATGCCTAATAAATTTTCCATGTATATTATACTGTAAAGAACTTCTGATATCGAAATGCATAAAGAAATAAAAATTATGTACAAGTTAATTTAATACTTCATTAAATTCTTTAAAATACAGTACCATGATTTGAAAAAGTAATCACATAACCTCTAGATTATTATATTATGCGATCAGCTGGTAGAAGATACACGTACATAAAGGGTCCAACGGAATGAACCAAATTTATGTGCAGTTCAAAACCTATTTGTTCTCATATTAATTATCATGGGGAAGAATAAACAAGCGCAACGAACAAAAAATAATGCGAGAGTAAGAGAAAAATTGAGAATAAAACATAGTTTTATCAAATAGAAAGTACTGTAAATACTGTAGGTTAAATTTCATAGTTGTCAAAATGTGTATTAATAAAACTCATCACATTTTTATAATAGGATATGTAGTTAGTGAATATTTTATTTTGTAATAAAATTATTCAAACCATTTTATAATAGTACTACTGCAAGATTTGATCCTATTATTCGGTATATGATCTGTCAAACAACGAAAGCAACATATTGATATTTTGTTGTTTACTTTTTAGCCATCTAATAGCAGTCGAAGTGCAGAACTTCTTGGTACATCTGTGCCAAATTTTGTTGGTTTCTCAGCTGTTAAGGATGGAGGATATGTACCTATATTACCAGGCTTATCCCTATGTAACACAAATGAGGTTGAATTGAATAATGTTGACACCAATTTTCAAATAGTATTGAAGAAAATGAACAAGAAGGATTCTACAACAAAATGCAAGGTATGATTGTTCTCATGGAACATGAGAATAATAATAGAAATAAAAATATTTAAAATTTTTAGGCTTTGCAAGAGTTTGCTACAATGTGTAAAGAATCAGAATTATCAGCTGTTGAAGGAATGTTACCATTTTGGCCACGGTTGTATTGTGGCTTAGCTATAGACATGGAGCACAGAGTAAGAGAAGCTGCACAATTAGCTCATGCAGCTGTTGTAAAACGTGTAGGAAAAGGCATAGCAATGTATTTGAAACAAGTAGCAGGAGCTTGGTTTACTTCACAACATGATACATATCCTCCTGCAGCATCAGCTGCTTCTTATTCATTCAGTGTAATATATTATGAATAATGACACATATTTGGAAAGGACTGTACTGAATGAATATTTGTTAATTTAAAATTTCTTTTACATAGGACACCTTTCCACCAAAAAAAGTTGTTGATGCCATTGTTCATTGCCAAAGTGAAATCTTAACATATATTTGTGATAATATTACTGTACAAACTGCGCAATCTTTATCTGTACAAAAGTATGTTTTATGTTGTTTTATGATTAGGAATTTTATTATGAATATTATTATACTGTTTGTTATTAGGAATCTTAGTGCAGAAGAAATGGAAACAAAATATCAAAGGGTACTGATAGCAAGTTTGCAGGGATACAGTGTCTTCTTAAGGAGAGTTCCTATTAAAGAAATTGAAAAAATGATTGATATTCATCGCAAAATTATAAGTAACAACAAATTTTGGAAATTAGTTAAGTATGATGCTCTTCCAGTTAAAACAGCATTCTTTAATGTTTTAACATCAATAATTGAGAATGCTGATATACTATTGCAAGATGAAAAAAAGAAAGCTGTAACAACTATTATGAACAATCTTGATGAAACAGAACCAGCACTGTTGTCTGCTGTATGGGAATGTATGCTTGTCACTATAAATAAAATACAGGTAAATATTATATTTTTATAGTATTTAATACCTTATAATTTATCATGTTAAATTACATGAAATCATTTTCACTTAGGATTGGTATTGTCTTGTAAGTGTGGAGAAACTAGTATTACCAAAACTGTGGCGTGTTCTGAGAAGTGGAGGACAATGTTGTGCCAGTATAGTTTATCCAAATTTGTTACCATTTCTTAGTCAATTTCCGAAGTTGAATATCGATTCTCATCATTTGTATACGAATTTCTTCAGTAACATGCGGCAAGGGTAACTAACGATGAACATATTTTTGTTATAGTAAGTTATGTGTAGCTTTAAAACTTGTATTTTTTTCAGATTTTCTTTAAAAAGTGTTCAAACAAGTCGTTCAGAAATAACAGCAATAATGACATCATTTATTGAATGTTTACGTTATGCTATTCTTCTAAATGTTAATAATCAAGATTTAAGTAATGCACTTCTCAAAGAACAGGTTTTTATTTCACATTAACTTACAAATATTATTATATCTGTTATGAACAAAATGTTTGATGTCAGCAATTAATCATTTCAGCTCATACCAGTTTTAGAGATGTGCTTAAAAGAAAATAGTCCTACAAAATCAATCTTTTTCTCTAAAATTACTCACTTAGTGCGATATTGGAGTAAAAATCGGCAGAATAAAGATTATAAATCCTATTCTATTTTGATGCAAGAATTTTGGAGTGAACTTGATAAATTATTCAATTCGCTCATAAGTGCATGTCAGCATTCTGAAACGTTCAATATTTTAGATACAAACAATGCTCAAATTGAATTTTTAATTACACTAAAAACTGCACCTATACCTGTCCGTAAAAATTTAAAAGTAAAATTCTGTAATTCTGAGGAGGATGGACCAATTCAACCTCAGAACGAAATTATCAACAATGATAATATTGATACTGAATTTTTTGCGGAACTCAATAATTTCGTTAATTCCTTGTGCATTAAATACTTGAATCAAATCACTAAACATTCTGAGAAAAAATACATCATATATTTGAATAAACTAATGATATGTTTCAAAAGCGAGGATCTTTTCAAAAATTTGTCAGAATCTCTTAAAACGGAAGTAAACTTCTTAAACTTTTATGATCAATCTTTACGAAACTGGTTGTTAAAACCATCAAAAGAAACTGAACATATAGTAGAATTAATATTCAATTTTATGAAATACATGAATGATTCTGAGAAAAACGAAATTCTGAAGTCATTGACACAGGTAAAATAATTTTTATGTTACATACTTTTTGTACACATACAAGCAGCACCTATTTATTTACTTTTAGTTCGAAGATATTACCACATCAAGAAGCATCATACAATGTGCAATCTCCAAAAAACATAGAAACGATGTAATAGTAAAGAAATGGTGTTCTGAATCAAAAATAACTAGTTTATTAATAGACGTGGCAAAAGAAATTGCTTCAGGCAATTATTCTGATTTAGTGCAAAATCAAAAACTTATTTTGTTAGCCTTTGAATCCTCTGACGACGGCAGTAAGCGTTTAATATTTATTCGAACTATAGTTTCTTAATAGAATTTCGGTTGATTAATTTTGATGTATGTTACAGATCTACTGATAAAGGAAGGAGGACTTAATGAAATTATATTTATATTATGCAATTCACTTCATGACATTAATGAAGAATATTTGTTAGATTTTGCAAAATTAATTTCTTGTATTGTTCCGCTAACGTGGATTCATAAACAATCGATACCTGGTGCTATGCAAATATTGGAAACACTCTTCGAGTTGCTTTCACAAAACTATTTCAGTAATAATTCCAGATTTATTGATACAATGAGAGAAGTATGGAAGAAAGGATTGTTTGAAGCCATTCAAAAACTATCACCTACCGAATTTATTAATTTGACTAAGAAATTTGCAACTTCTATGTGGAAAAAAATATATGACTCGTAAGAAAATTGTTGTTATATGTAAAATACTGTTTATTTCGTGCTTGTGATTTATGTAATAATTTACAGGAATGAGGAACATGTTAAAGAAGTGATAGTGGATATAGCAGTCGACTTTGTTGAAATTATTATTAGCAATAAAATTTACGCAAACGATGAACATGCGAAAGAAATTATTTTAACGTTTTTAATAGATAATGATATAATAACATGGATGACCGAAGTGACTGGAATAATTGTATATGGTGATGTATTGTCTGGTAAATTGTATGTATCATCTCTCGGTCAAAAGATGCAAATTTATCAAAAGTGTATGTCTATTGAATTAACAAGTAGTACGGTAATTGACAATACTGAGAACTGTTTAAAATGGGCATTATTTAATATACATTTATTAAGTAATCTATGTTTAATGTCAACTAATCAAAACGGAAAAGAGGAATCCGACAATGAGAAAGTATTAATACATAACGTGAATTTACCGGGAGTTACAAATTTACTGATAAACATTGTATATTCAATTATCTTGGGACAAATTTATTCTTCTCATTACAAATCCGTAAGTATAGTAATAATTTTTTATAATTTTGATAGGAACTTTCATATTCCATGTACTGTTCATTTGTTACAGACAAAACATTACAATAACGTGAATAAAGTTTTGACAACTGTGCAAGATAGTTTTAAACAATTACAAATGTATATTAATGAAGATACAGTTAATAATATTATTAATTACATTAGACTGTAAGTATTTCTCTTCAGAGTATCAATCACTGATTAATTAATTTTATAAGATATTACTTATGCTGTGCATATTTACAGGAATTGTTCAAACTATGGATGTATGTTATCGTATATATTATATTTTTGTTGCGATGAGTTACACTTCAACAAAGAACCGAAAGAATTGTTTGAACATTATAAAGTTAATGATATATTTGCTGAAAACAATGAAATGGCATTGCAAGGGTTACAGGTAATAAAATAATAACGTTAATTTAATTTAATAGTGTATTTATATCATTTCGTAATATTTTATATAATAAAAAGATTTTATTCTAGATTTTGTCGAAATTTCAAAGTTCTGAAGATATATCGGTAGTAACAGATGACGATGTGTATGCTTTAATCGCGGCAAGAAATGTTTTTATCAATCAAGAGGATAATTTAAACTACTTAAACATTTTAGAAAAAGTAATATCTTACGAGAAAGAAAACCCTTCATTACTACTTCTTGATTGGTAATATATTAATTCTTGCAATGTTATTCAACTTAACTTAAATATAAAATGTGTATATAAAATGTATTATGTTTGTAGCGATATTTCGCACATTTCATGGGAGAAGTTGAGTTTACCATTGGAACTAATAAGATTATTGACGAAACTCATTAAAAAAGTACCTTCCGTATTAACCTACGAACACTGGAATTTTACTCTGATTTCATTAGTTATGTGGCAGCTTACGATTATTAAATCGAAACGAAATGCCGACGACTTTAAGGTTTGCACTGAATATATTCTACATTATTTGAAAAATTACTAACATTAATTTTATATTATTTCTTCCATTTCTTTTAATGCTACAGGTATCTGCATTCACAGTGGCCGTTTGCCAACTTTACCGTGCACTACAGACTTTAATTAACAAACACGAACAAGAACAAGTAACATATTTAACCCCAACATTATTGGACGAATGGAAACATATTTTTGCTTCTGATATACAAAGCGGAATTATTCAGTCTTGGATACATTACACAGGTATAATTATAATCAAGCATCAGATTGTAGAATAATTGACGATTTTAGATTATATTTTCGTAAATTATGTTTCACAGATTTGTACAACGAGAAAACAGTTTTGAAACATATTGTGCTGTTAGATCACTTAGGGAGAGCCGTGAAAATGTTAAACGCAGACGTAATTTTCAAAAATCAATCAAGTATATCGTTGAAGGACTCCGTTAAGTTATCGTTGAAATTACTTCAATCTCCTGTACCCAGTATACAGTTGGGTGCTTATCATGTATTAAAACATGCAGTACCAGAACTTGTTCGTCAAGACAAAGTTACCGTAGAATTAGAAAACTTCGATGCGAATACATTGAACATTAGGAAAATGGAAGACGTACTGCAAAACACGCAAAATATCGTGAATACCATTTTGATGGATTTCAAGTAATTTTTCATGTTAACACGTACGCATAGAATGTTAATTCATATGCTGATGTTTAATATTTCCATAGATTGTGTGATACAGTCAGCTGTACTATTCAACCATATACAGACTCCTATACTTACACCGTAGGATACTTGTTGACATGGGCTATTATCCTGGAAATGTGTTCAAATGCTCATGGAGATTTACTCTACCAGTATGCTGAAATACTCAAGTGAATATTCCTTTGGTTTAGAATTTCTTATATTGTTAGAAATATACATCACAGATTTGTTACCCATGGGTCTAATTTCAGGGACAACTTCTTCCCCAGTTTGTTGAATAACGTATTCCGATTGATGCCGGTGGAGGTGCTTCAAGATAATAAAAACAAGGGTGCAAAACTAGTGGAAATATTTTCCACTGAACCATGCCTTGATTTCGGAGGTAACAAATCATTCATGTTCCTTTCAAACGTAATTAGGGATCTGGAGAAATATACTGATACAGAGATAATTTATTTGTAACATTTTACAGAGAGTTGGACCGAATTGAGGTTGGATCACATAGTATGCTGGTTGTACACAAACAGTTTAAGATATTTGCCGGTATTGGTGAGGCAATGGTGGAGTACCGCCGATAGCAGAGTTAGTGCTGCAGTAGACAAAATCACAACCCATTATGTTAGTCCCATGCTTTGTCAAGAAGAACTGCTCAACAATAAATTACAAAATATTGAGAATATGCAAGTAAAGGTTCATCCAACGTTTCGTGAGGTTGTTGCCTTGTACCAGATGGACGATACTAAGTTGGAACTTAATATTGTTCTCCCGTCGAATCATCCATTGGGTCCAGTCACAGTCGAACCAGGCCAACACGCCGGCGGTACCGCAAATTGGCGAAATTGTCACATGCAGTTGTCCATATTCCTCACTCATCAAGTAACGATCCACAGAAATCTTATAATTGCATCAAAATATGTATTGCAATATTCTGATTGTTTATTCGTCTCTTTTATAGAATGGATCTGTATGGGATGGACTAGTATTGTGGAAAAAGAATTTGGACAAAAAATTCGCTGGCGTGGAAGAATGTTACATTTGTTTCAGTATTTTTCACATCAACACATACCAAATACCGAAATTATCCTGTCACACATGCAGGAAAAAATTCCATACTGCATGTTTGGTATGTATTATCAAATTCACTATATAATTTGTATTCATAATTTACAATGAAACTTTATCTGATCTGTCCGTTGTACTTTTCAGTATAAATGGTTTAGCACAAGTCAGAAGTCCACTTGTCCTATATGTAGGAACATATTTTAAGCTAACATCTTCATAAACAAAATTTGTATCGTTATTTAAATAAAGAAAGTGGTGTATATAATAAATTGAAACAGTGCAAAAGTTATGTACATTTATTGTATATTACACAAAATATTAATAAACTTGAATTTACAGAATATGATGTTTGTCATACATAGGACGAATTTCATTTAAAAAGTGACCGACTACCTTTATCGATTTCGTTTGAACTCGCCTCGAACTTATTTTTCAGAAAGGCATTTTTAAACATGATATCACTAATCACTTTATCCTGTATTTCTGAAAGGGTGTGCTGTCACACGACTTAGCCAGATAGAAATATGAGATAAGATTACACTTGTTTTTAATCAGGTGCGGGTGAAAGATAAGCGTCATTCATTTTTGAAGTGTTAAACAAGACAGACTTCAAGATGCCAGGTAAGTTTATAGAATCTCTTTTAATACTTTAATAGCCTTTTTAATACGATGCTATGAACTCTGTAATTTTGTAAGTATATGTTTTTATATTCCTACATTTGCAAATATTAAATTGCAATTATTGTGTGATACAATCACATTGAATGAAACGTGATAGAAGCAATCCGTGTTAATATTATGTACAATTAGCAAGAGATTTAAAATTTAAGAATTACCATAATTTATTGATAAATTAATTCTGTTTGTTTTGTTCCATTGATGATTATCATTCCTTATTTCGTATATTCCTGTACACTTATAAGTGTTCACAGATATTAAATTATGATTACTAATACGTTAAATGCCGTGATCTTAAGATTATTCCACTTTACAACTTAAATGGTTTATTTCAGTAGATATATTGTGTACAATTATAAGATATGACATGGTTAACATTAAGTATAATAAAACGTGGAATTACCATTACGGAAAACAAAAAAATTTTTTTAAATTAATAAAAAAATGTGCAAGTATGCAACAAAAGATTAATGCGATTTAAAATTTGTTTAACTCGATTAAGAGGTTACATTAGGGTATTCAACGTGTTAAGTAACGTAATAAATTTTTAATATTAATTTATCAGGGATTCTAAGTGAAGAATGAACATTTATGCAACAGGTTGCATATACTGCTTTCCCTTATCAGTTTCGTTTTGTTATCAACTGAGTTCTGGAAAAATCTTATAAAGATATGGAGACACTTACATCAGTTTATTATAAAACATTAATGCATACATTTTTATATTTATTTATTTACTGATTGGTCGCGTTACATAACATTTTCTAACGATCTATTTATTGTATAATCATCAGTCGTTCAGGATAAATTGCTTCACAAAATTTTCACAAATTTTGTATTTTTATATTAGCAACGAATGGAGATCTCCGATGTTGCAGAATTTACCTTTTAGCTAGGAAATTTTTAAAACTGATTGTAGGAAAGTCAAAGCCTAATTTTATTGCTCGAATCTTCGAAGCATTTGAAATTAAAGGCCCAGCCTCAAAGTACAAATTTTATGGATGTACAATCACGCTACTTTTATTATACATAATACTATCATTATATATTATTATCTACTAACAACGTACATCGGTAATGCAAACTAATATATTTTCACAAGTCATGAAGGCAGCTATCAAACTTCCGAAAAGATTATTTAAAATATCGGTAGCTGCATTTACAAAAAATCTCAACAGTTAACGTAATTAGCGGGCAATTTCTATTTCTATGAAATTAGCTAGTAGATAATTATTGAATAATAAAAGACTGATTATTTCTATGCATTTCATTCACTAAGCAGGGGTTCCACACAACGAATGTGTCGAATCTCAGAGACAAAATTTGTCAGGGCCGATTGATCTCGTAATGAAAATTTAACTCGAGGAAGTTAAATAATTGGTACAATTAAAGCTTACAGATGGATTCAACGAAATGCAAGACAAGGTGTACCACATTCAGCAGTTAGTGGAGGTCGTGACAGCGATGGATGCACCATCTACGTCGGCAGAGCTTACCATGAAGGTGATATGCTGCCGGCTAAAGTGATTCCCGACAAAAATGTAGCCTATGTGTGCTATAACGGCGAAGAACACGCCAAAGGTGATTTCGAGGTGAGCAACATACGTTATCGTTTCGTGTAAATCTTTCTGCGCGATCACAAATATGACCTGCCATGAAATTTCACCACCAATCGAGACCAGCAATCGTAAAATGATATTCGTGCAATTATCTCAATTTCGAAACTAATACATTTGATCCTCGAACGTGACAAGAAACGTGTACTTAGGTATTCTATATCAAAAGATCGTTTCAAACAAGAATAATATAATACATTGCTAACGTGCAATCTTTCGGGAAGACACGGCAAATTGTATGTGTGGAAGGCGAGAAATGTTGGAAGTAATTCTGTCGAGATATAAAATTTACTATTCGTGAAATTTGTATCTGACAGAATACCGATTTGACGAAACGCGAGTTGCCAATTTGATAAAATACAAATTAACGACTTGACTAATTTCGTAAGATATTGTATTTGTGTTGCGTACTCGCAAGAGTTCAACGAAAGATAAAGAAATTTCAGGATTTCAAAGTTTTATAAAGAGTTAAATAGAGCTTTCAAAATATGGTTGCGCACACGATGGAGTAAACGTCAAGTTAGGTATAAATCAATATCATCAATAAATGATATTTGGTTACGAGTAAAACGTTCGAAAGTCGAAGCGATTAAGTTCAAGGCGAATCTGCAGGATCTTAGTGCTCGGTCGAGTAATTTTTAGTAAATAATAAGTCCTTACGATCATAAATTTAATCTCCTGGTGTAACTAACCAGCCTCGTAACGTATGCAACACGAAATCGAGATTTCGTGTCAAGGCAAAGTCATTTTGCAGAATGGGAATACTATTTGTTACGATTTGCATCAAGCTTTAGCTTTGTGCAACCTCAGATGGTACGATTGCCTTGAGGCATTGTAAGAAATTCAGAAGAATACGCCGTGTGTGCATTTTCCGCCGTCGTATTCGTTTTCGAAGATAAAGCTGTGTATACTGTTCACATATGTTTTGTATCTTTATCAAAAATTTTGATCGGGAGAAAATATCTTTACACGTGCAACGATATATAACACTATAATATTACGTAGTACATGTACCACAATTCGTTACGTTGGACTTTAACGTATAATAATTCGATGTACAATGTTCAACACACTGAACGGTTCCTGGAATTGTTTGTTTTCCGACCGAAAAATTTTAATCGAAACCGATGACACACCAGAGATAAGGAAATGAGTTTGTTCAAACAGTCGATTCTAAATAAAACGTAGTCATCTATATCAATTCTGTATCGATGAATCAATAAAGTGTCTTATCCGTAGGCTGCTTACCGTGTATCCGTAATTTTAGAGAACGTAGCAACCGGTATGACGAAATGACACAGATATAATAATTTCTGACGAGGATCGTGTCCGTTTATGCAGGTTTTGTGCCAAGGTGAATTTGTATGGGAATTCGCCAACAACGGAAGCGTACCGGCCGATGCGGTAGTCGCAGGACAAACCGCCGATGGGGAACCTTTGTATGTTGGCCGTGTCCTCCATAATGGATCCCAAACAGTTGGCAAGGTCAGCATTTTATCCCAAATTTGACAATTTCGGAATTTAAGGATTGGGGGATTTTCGAATTTGAAATTTAAGGATTTGGGAATTTGAGAATTTCGGAATTAAAGGATTTGGGGATTTTCGAATTTTGGAATTTAAGGAATTGGGGATTTGAGAATTTCGGAATTCAAGGATTTGGGGATTTGAGAATTTTGGAATTTAAGGAATTGGGGATTTGTGAATTTCGGAATTTAAGGATTTGGGGATTTGAGAATTTTGGAATTTAAGGATTTGGGGATTTGAGAATTTTGGAATTTAAGGATGTGGGGATTTGAGAATTCCTAATTTAGGAATTTGAGAATTTTAGAATTCGGATACTTGAAAATGTGGAGACCTTCAAGTTTGGGTATTTTTTTTTTTGGATCATGGAAATTTGAGAATTTCGATATTTGAAAGTTTGGGGTACTAGCGAATTGGGAATTTGAAAGTTCGGAAACTTAAATATTTCAGGGAATTGAGAATATAGAAATTTGAGGATGTGAACATTTGAGAATTTAGAAATTTAAGTATGTGAACATTTGAGAATATAGAAATTTGAGCATGTGGGGCTTCGGGAAATTGTTAAAAAATTTGGAAATGTTTAAATTTGCATACGATATGCGATACGTACATAAATATATATAAAAAATAATAAATGCAAATTTTTTTTACAGATCCAACCAAGTCACGGATGCTTATATATTCCCTACGACGGTGAAGAATTATCCTTCAAAGACTACGAGGTCCTCGTAATACATTAAAACTGTTCACCAATCATTATCACTATATTGTAATAACATAGTTAAGACATGACTTTCATATTTATCCTATAATTGTACACTTATAATCTCGCCCAGCCACTAACGAAACAAAATAAAGTATTTCGCTCGTTCCAAAAATTTTAGTAATGTCTTAAACTACCTCTTTTTTACAATAACTCTTGGTAGATTTAAGAGTACCCATTTAAAATTTAACAAAATCAACTGTATTTCAGAATAAAATATACGAGTACCCATAACTGGCGCTAAAACATTTTCGAAACCATGTCACATGATAGGATAAACACATATGTAGTTGATTACTATAATTTATTAATTATCATTTATAATTTATTTCATGAACCTACAAAATTCCTGGACCTCCTCTAATATCAGATCACAGTATATTAATACCGGAACTACCAAATCGTTCAACCAGATTGATTCAGAAATGTTGTACATATTTGCAAGTTATAAAATTTGTTAAGAGACCTTTCGCAAAATTTATCGAGATAAAGAATTATTTTATTATTCGACGATCATCATCGAGCTAAGGAACGCGAATGTTACTCAACGTTTTAGCGTCGATTTGTTTATCTGTCTCCTTCACTGCGAACTTCGAATCCAGCGAGCATTATACGCCGGTTAGGTTTAGCGTTCAAACCCGAGGGAGACACTCGAGGCCGTTTCCTTGCGAAGATCTGTTCCGAGTTCGACCACTCATGGACAACGGACGTGCCGGTAGAACACGAAAACAACAGATCAGTTATAGCTTTGAATCGAATATTTTATAGCATCGCTCGAATTGCGAGCATTACTCACTTGACGACGTCATACGGTCAACTTGAGTGGCAGGGCCGTAGCTGAATCCTAGATTCGGCTCCCTCGATTCACCCTGAAAACACTGAAACGACCGACAAAACCGTCCCTAGGGATCTTTGGTGCCCGTTCGCTCGAGTCGGCGAGCCCGGTGCCATGCTTTAAAATCGATTAAAAAGCGTCTGATCAACCGGAACAACGTAACATTGACCGAATTTCTACGGAACAACGTGGCCGCGGAAGGTCTAGAAAAATGCTCGAGAGGCATCGAGCATGAACGAACGGGCGTAATTGGTAATTCGTCACAATTGACCGGCCAGGAAAACGTGATTGTGGGTCCAGACGGGTCAAGCATGAATTTAATACAACACAATCTGTTTAATTCGTCGTTCTAGGTAACCATAGTAGACGGCCCTGCCTGAAATAGGCTCCACAGAAGACAAGACAGTCGCTCGTGATTATTTTATCAACAAATTGCCACATTTAAACGGCACCTCGACTCTGGCCTACCAGAGATCACGATTCCAACGGTGCTCACTGTTTACGTGTGCCTGAGGTCTTTCGGTCCCTGAAACCGGGACCTAATGTGGCGGATGAATCTTAATTTGAAAATTTGGGCGGCCGTTTAGTAGCTTTCTCATTATTTATTCATCGGACGTAACTGGTCCGAATACAGGCTACGGTCTAAATATGGGCTAATTGAAATATTAGGGGTTTCATCATAATTGAAAGATACGCGACTATGATTCAGGAAGAAACGGTGTCGCGGATAGTCACTTGTATCTTTGATCGTGAATTTTACTTCGACTTCTTGAAAGATACCGATGCGTTTAGCTGATTTTTGCTTAACACTAGAACTACCAACCAGTCATGACTGGTTTCGGGTTTGGCATATTTTATTACAAAATTTGATTGCCGTCCTTTTGTCAAAATGTCTGTCACGTTTTATCGTTGCTAATGAATTGTTGTATATGTTAGGTGATGCTGCAATATTTATTTATTTATTCTTCTACTTTATTTTCAGTTTTGAAGTAAGCATGCATTTAATGCCGGTAGTTCTAGCGTTAATAATCGTCTGTTGAAGAAGGGATCAACTTTTGAAACCACTATACCGATTATATTAGCAGACTATTTTATCATTGATTGTGAAATTTAGCTGGTAGTAATGGCTGCCATTGCTTCAGGCATCACTGAGTAAATGGTCCAAATATGGGCTACGTACCTAGTTTCGTGGATTATCTAGCGTTTAAAGCACCTTTTGGTATATTGCGGGATATCTGATACCACTCTAAGTTACATCCAACGAAATGAAAGGATGAGCTTTGAACGAAGTGTTTTTATGTTATATTTAGGCACATGGTGTTCGTACAGGTGCTAGAAAAGACATATATGTTCATTTGTAACTATAAATAATTAGGGTCATTTTATAAGCATTTTAAATTATGTATAATCACGTGAGCATATTCATTTTCGGTTGAACGTAGCACAAAAAGACATTTACCTTGACATTCAAAATTCATTTACCTTATTTAATTAAAGAGTATGATACTTTATTCGTTGAGGTAGATTATCAATGTGCTATGCAATGATGACTCAATGTAAGTTCCTTAATAATTATCGACACTCTGCAAAACGATGAAGTAACACACACATTGAGATTGTACGAAAAATAAATAAAAATTCAGACGACTAAGTATGAGGAAATACATAAAAAATGGGAAAACCTCGTTTCGTATTTTGGATTTCCTGCTGACTACATCAAAATTAATATTTGGTGTCGAATTTTTAGTCATATACGTACTTTAGTAATTTACATACACTATTTACATTCATTTCAAAAATTGGTATTTTGTAATTTCAGTACATGTAGAAATTTCTGTTACTCGTTTCTTAAAATTTCTTTTATTACTCATTTATTACTCGTTTTTTAAATTCGCGTTATTATTGATCCAACTCTTGCGTTCGGATATTATTCCTAGTAAACTCTAAAATATATATTGTATTATTACCAAATTACACGTTATATTGACACACATTGAACAGATTGATATGCAACACATACACACACGATGAATATTAAATTCACGATGTCAAAAGATGTGATAGCTTCGAGGAAAGAATTTGCAAAGCTAATCCAAGTTGATCATTGAATTAATGTTATTAATTGACGGCATGATTTTGCTAAACACGATACTAGATAAGGCACGAGATTTAAAATTGCAAAAACGTTTACTCGACAAGTCCAAGGCGATGTGATGCACCGAATAAAGAAACAAACTAGTTTCTTCTTGACCCACATTTAATCGCATCCGTGACAGAATATTCAAAACAGGCAATAAAATATATTCTCGAATGGAACTTTCGTATTCATTTTATAAGGAAAAATATCGGTACACCCTAAGAAATATTATTTGTATATGAAAGTATTTGTGCTTAGATAATTAAGAGTTCTAGTCAAAAGATATAGTGCTTAATTTCCACAAAAGTAGTTAAACTTTTTAATGTAACAAGTTGTGTTCATTAAATGAGCAAAAAACTTGATCGTGTACATAATTGAGTTGTAATCGGAAAGTATGAAAATTGTGAACTTTATGTGATTTAGATGCGGTGATTTGTTTTCTGCAACGTTCACCAATTTAGTTTTCGCAGGAGATTATGATAAAATTGGCGCAGTCGTTTACGCGAACAAAAAAGAAATTGTAAATTATTTTCAAATTATCACATTTCTAAATCCCCAAATTTTCGAATTTATAAATTTCAAAATCCTCAAACTTCGAAATCTATAAATTCTTACATTACCCAATTCTTAAATCTCTAGATTCCCAAACACCCAAAAATCCAAAAATTCTCAAAGTTTCAAATCTCCGACTCTCTAAAATTCCAAACCTCAAATTTGCGAATCTTAAATCTGCAAATCTCAAATCCCAAAAATCCACAGATCCTGAAATTTCCAAATTCCCAAAAATCTCCGAGTCCCCAAACTTCCAAGCGTCGAATTTGCGAATCTCTGAATCTCTCGACGCAAGAAATCCCCAAATTTCCGAACCTCCGAGTCCCAAAAGTTGCCAGATCCGAAAATTCTCAAATCCCCGGACTCAAAAGCATCGAAATCTGCGAATTCGCTTGGTCCTATAATTCTCCACCCTTCCCGTGCCCGTGAGCACCCGTGTCAAACGACGAAAAACAAAATGGCCGACAGAGAAGGTCGAAGCATCCTCGTTCACCGACCACACAAGTTAACCTTGATCCGGAAAGCGTCGAAGAGCGGAACCGGAAGCGTGGACGGTACGGTCAGACGTGATCGCAGAAACAATTTCCGTCGACGAGGTTTCGACGAGTAACGAGAGTAGCTCAGCAGCTAGGTGGATGTACCCTTGGCTAGCTCCCCGCACGTGGAGAGGACCCTCCGTGTCACGGAGGGGCCAGATAGAGGGAACACGAAGTGGTGGAGGCAAAACAGTTACAGGAGGTGGTCGAGTGGAAGAAGGTGGGAAAGAGGTAGCACGCCGTATCGTAATGTACGATGGTGCATTAGCCAGAAGTAGACGGTCAGACGGTCTCTCGCGGACCGGCTGAAATTCGACGAAGTTGCAAACCGAGAAACTAGGACAAACCCGAAGAACCCAACATCCCGTAACAAAGCAACGCGAAGACCGTGCAACGTTCCCGGCTGCTCGCATGACTCGAACGTCGAACATCCAGAAGGGTCGATCCTCGGAGAACTTCGTTAACGGGACACCTTCGTTGTCCCCGACCCCGAAGACCAACTGAGTCTACCATCCGTCCACGCTCCATCGATTGCATCTGATCATGTTCCACCCGCGACCGAACAACACGATCTAGAGCGAACTTCTTCGGCCCGCGTCGCTATCTGAGTATCCAGAATCTTAGCTACGAGTGATAACATGTCGAAAACGAGCCCGAACGGCGCGTCCGTGGACACCGCGACGGAGAAGAAGCGGGGTGACCCGGTCACCCAGGTGTCCGATCAGGTTGTCGTGTGGAAGTCCATGACCCTGCGTCAGAAGTGGTCCTACTTCACCAGCAACATCACCGTAGAACCAATGATCGCCTGTTTCGTGATCCCGTCGATGCTGGCTTCCTTGGCCACACAGAATCTGAATCTGGAGAAGGCGTGCAGGGTGAACCTGGCCTACCCCGACGAGGTGTGCACCGCGTTGGCTAACAGGAACACGACCGGCTACGAAGCCGAGGAGATAGCCGTGCAACAGCTGGTCGCCGGTATGCAGACCTGGAAGACGGCCCTGACCAGCGGTCTGCCGACCATATTGATCCTCTTCATGGGCGCCTGGAGCGATCGCACGGGTCTGAGGAAACCGTGCATGCTGCTGCCCATCGTCGGGGAGTTCCTCAGCAGTGTCAGCATGCTGCTGTGCACTTATTTCTTCTATGAGGTACCCATGGAGGCCACCGGTGTGTTCGAGGCACTGTGGCCGTCGCTGATGGGCGGATGGTTCACCATGTTCATGGGTGTTTTCAGTTACATCGCGGAGATCACGACGGTGGAGTCGAGGACGCTTCGTATCGGTGCCGCTAATGTTTTCTTGTCGCTCGGTGTGCCAATCGGCATGGCGTTGTCCGGTATATTGTACTTGAAGCTGGGATTTTACGGTGTTTTCGGGATATCGACCATGTGTTACGTGTTGACGTTCATTTACGGGCTCGTGGTGATCAAGGAGGCGCCCAGGGTTAGGCTCAAACAGACGGAGAAGATGTCGTTGTGTGGCGCGATAGTGGACTTCTTTGCGTTCAAGCATATCAAGGAGACATTTCGTGTGGCGTTTAAGAAAGGACAGAATAACAGGCAGAAGAGGGTGATGGTGCTTATGGTCGTTGTTATGGTTGTGATCGGTCCTCTCTATGGTAAGTGTATTATGGAATACTGAATAGTACTGATCTTTTCGTCGTGTGAAACGTCTTTAGGTCGTTTTTTAAGGATGCGTGCAGCGAGCAAGTAGTCGGAAAGTCACCAGGTAAGTGACCAGGCGGGTAGAAAGTAATCGGACAGGCGCCTAAGCAAGTAGTCAAATTAATGGTCGAACAAGTATTCAAGTTACTCGAAGTGAAAGATGTTTATCTTGCTTCTACCTACTTGTTTGCCTATTTTTCTTGTTTAAATGCATCTTATCGGTTTGTGTTCGCGTTATATTTATATCCTTTTAATGACAATTTAATACGTCGACTGTCATGGAGATTAGAGATGTGCTCTTATGATACGTTGTATTAATAGCACAGTGGAAATTCGAGTTTAGAAATTGATACATTAACTAAGGGAACGGGAGGGAGGCCGATAGTCTAGTGAAAAGATACTAGATATGCTAACCTCAGTATTATTATTCCAATTCGTATGTTTAAAGCAACGACAGATCCCTGTATTTAAAAATTGTTTAATTTGCAGATCTGTAAATAAGCAAAGTTCTAAAATATTGGTTTTCTAAAAAGGCAAATTGCTAATTTTGCATATTCTCAGATTTTTGAATTTTCAAATCATAAAATTTTCAAATTTCTAAATCCCTGCATTATGAAATTTCAAAATTCCTAAGTTTCCAAATCTCCAAATTTCAAAAATTCCCAAATATCCGCTTCCCTGAATTTCTCAAAATCTAAAAATCTACGAACCCCCCAAATTTTCAGTATTTAAGGATAACAAGACCGATTGAACCCAATTTTTTTTCATAAAATTTCAGCAATAAAAGCGTATCTATAACACGCTATCGGGCACTGAATATATTATTTTTCTATTCGTTCAGCCGTAATATTCGATTTCTCTTTCGACAAAACTTATAGGGAGTAATTATTTCCTCGCTCTGCTGAATCCTCTAAATACGACCAAACGATGATATACAAAAACTGTTTCGACTCGTTTTCGTAGTAATCACCGTGTGTTTTTTTTTCTCCCTTCGGTTTTCAACTTTTATTTACAACAACTTTCACGGATTTATAACTTCGATGAATCGAGCGCGCGTTCAGATACGATTATCCAGTCTTTAGGTAACAGAAAGTTTCACTTTATCGACGTTTAGATGAAAGTGGGAAGAGTTTCGCGTAACTCTCATTAATCTTACTACTATTCCTATGGTAATCGTACCGTGTGCATGATTTCCATTGGTAATTGCAGTATTTCAAACGCGGGAAAGCAGGAAAACTGGTAAATGTGCATAGAAATGGTTGAAGCTTTTTCGCCATGTGTCGATACAAAATCTATCTATTTTATATAAATGTATATATGTCTATATTTAAATCCGAAGATCTGTAGTATCATAAATTTGTCAAATTTCATAGGATAATTCTATTTTTCAAAAATAATATCGAAATTTCGAACGAACAAATTATTTTCAAATTATCGAATATAGAAATTACAAAGTGTAGAAAATTATCAATTTTCGTGATCATTATAAAAATTCGTAAATTTATATTTTCGCTGCAACGAAGATCCTCTTGCTTCGTCGTAAAGTGCTGCAACCATTCATGTCAGAAAACATCGATATAACAAGATGTCTTTTAATATTTGCAAAATTATTTCCCATTCGCGTTTCGCAACCGTTTATACACATATTTAATTTTTTCCGAAAAAGGTATTTTAATTACATCTGAGCTGCATTGTTTAATTATTCAGAGATAACAATATCTATTTTATCTGCAAACTATAAACAAGATGTTATAATCTGCGATTAAGTATTTTATTAAAAACTTTCTACGACGTCCGTCAACAGCGAAAAGACAAGTTTATTCTTTTCCATAAGGTAAAGTTTTACGTTTTGGTTAGATGAACAATAACTCAGCTATTAGTGTCCTCGATTTCCTCTAAATAACCGCGATGCTAATCTCGAACGACAATGCAGTTGCATCCGTCGATTACGGATTATTAGCGCATCGCGAATTCTTATTGCAACAGGGAATTCAAGGCAACTGTCCTTGTCATAATTTAATTAGACCGCTAATACGCCGGACATTATAATGTTTCGTTACGTCTTTATTCCCTTGATGCCAACTGCAAAGATCGTCGCGAGTAATCATGCTGCTTATAACAATTTCGTGTAATGGCCTTCTTCCTGATTTTCAGAGCCTAATAATTAGGCGTTCGTGGATATTTTGCGAAAATTTTCTATTTCTTAATCATCTCGTCGGTGGTTCGTGGTATCGTCTTACGTTTCCTTCAAACCACTGTAACTGAGCACATTATGCTCGGCTTGCATGTAGGAATTTAATTGGATACTCTATCGTCGAAGTACAAATTGATCATTTGCTATTTCTAAATACACGCGTTCGATGATTTATAACTTTCAAATGTTTACATTCGCAAATTCGATAATGTGTAACTTAAAAATATGTAAATGTGTAAATTCGAAGTTTGTATATTACTAAATACGAGGATTTGATGGTTCTAAATTTGTGAATTTTCAAGTTTGAAATCTCGAAATGTAAGAATCTGTAAAAAATCCTAGATGTCTGAACTTGAAAATCAGATATTTACAAAGATAACAAACTAAACAATTTCAAAGAAAAAGAAATTTCTATATACTTGAACTTGTCAATTTGAAATTTGGAAAAATTTAGAACTTGGAAATTTCTAAATATTTGAACTTGTAAATAAAAAGTTTCCAAATATAAAAATTTACAAATTTTTAATTTCTAAATATTTAAGCTTGTAAATTAAAAATGTTCATATTTGAAATTCCTAAGTATTTAAACTAGAAATTTCAGAAATCTGTGCTCTTGAAATTCTAAAGTTTCTAAACCTAAAAGATACAAATTTTCGAACTGGAAATATCGTAAATGAAAAATATAAAAATACGTAAATTTAAGAATCGAATTCAGCCTTAATTAACATGCTCAACAACTTCAAAATATTAAACAAACCCGCTACCAATGATCCTCTCCGTTACAAAAGACACGAATAATAAATTAACGATCAAATTTCCCAATTACCCAAGTAAAGTCGATTATCAAATATTTAATTTCATTCTAAGAACAAAGCAGAGTACCTTTAATGAAGTCTGTCCGTTAATTCGAGAATGGCAGAGCAGTTAATTCGCCGGTAAATACAAGGAGCATGCGAGCGAGGCATATTAATACCAATCATTCGAAACATTGTGTAATTGGTCGGTACAATTGGCTTACGCTAATTAAATCAAGCGTAGCCGTTAATTCGATCAAGTTACCCTCTTTCGACATTGGTTCGCGCGTAGCTCGTCGTAATCAAGTTTATTAAATGAGCGAAAGTTGTCCGTGATATTAATTGTAATCGCGGTAAACACACTGATTTAACAGAAGATGACACCACACGTTCGATGAACCTCATTTACCGTTGAAACGCGAATCCTGGGACAATCAATCAAATCCTTGTTAGCGTTACGTAATCATCGATGATTTCTCTACATGTTTTTCTTTCACGTTTAACTCTGCTTAGGACGATCATTTATTATCTCATTAATCATTGACGAGCTGAATATTTTAGTAAGCATGTGTGTATACATATCCAGGATATATGTATACATTGTATATGGTGAACATCAGGAATTTAATTGATGATCACCAAGAGCTTAATATATCTGATGAATATCAGTACCTGAACACTAGATTTACGAAACCCGTCAAAATGACGGATCTTAGATTTTTTATTTTCGATTACGAAACTTATTAAGAAGCTTGTGACAAGGTGCACGTTAACCTTCGTCGAGATAGAGAATCATTCTATAAACTGATAGATGTATTATCCATTATTTCCTTATTTTTATAGTTCAATTTCGATTTAGACATAAGTGGTGATTATGTGGTAAATCTAGTGTTAATAAAACTGAAGATCAGTAATTAAACGCATTCGTATAATAAAGGCTGCAATTTTCGGTATTTTCTGCCATAATAACAGTATATAACAATTTTTAATTTTACTAAGTTTACAAATGAATGAAAACACCGTTATCACACGTGCGAAGTCAGTGCACCTATTTAGAACTAGATTCTGTGCGTATGTGTGCTAATACGGTCTGATTACTTAAGCACTTTGATGTAATTTCAGATCTTTGACCGTCGGAAATAAATCTAGTTCTGGTGATTTGAAGGGTTCAAATTGTTCGACACACCAAGACCGTTGATAAAGCAGACGACGAATATTTATCCCAATATACGATTTTATGAAATATTTTCACTCGTTCTATGATATGAAATACTATCTTAACTCACACTGCATACGTTGTATATATAAAATGTAGATTTTATACACACGTTTAAAATATACATTTTGTGCACATTTCGGATACTACATTTTGTACTATTTAAATTATTCATTTTGTTTTCCTATGTTCACCATATGTTTTACACATTACTTTCTTGTGTTTTGATATGTTACATACATATATGTGAACGTTAATACAAAAGAATCACAATCAGTGTTAAATACTACAGTATAAGACATGGCATTGCGAGGTGCTAACATTTAAAATTGATGTTGCTTTTAACATTTTAATGTATACTACAGAAATAGGTACAGTTTAAATTTGACTTCATATTCTTCATTTTATGTATCAATTTTATATTCGTCATTATATATATGTATCAATTTTATATTCTTCATTATATATATCAACTTTGTATTATCCATTTTGTGTATCAATTTTACATTCTTTATTTCATATATTAATTACATATTCTATTTAAAAAATTTAAAAATGTCAGACAATTTCTTCAATCATTACTATGCAATGTTTCGACTTTCTTCGTCTAAAAACGAACACGTTCACCTTTAGCCCAATTAACATTGCACGGGTTTTGGAGGTCTGGGTCACGATTTGCCCAGAGGGTCAACGGAGCGGAGGTCTAATAAATGAGGCACGCGATAGTATTTTCTAATTGCAAGAACAGTGCGAATAGTTTTATTAGCGTGTAACGTATGGAGCACACGAATTCATCCACGGCAATTTCGATGTGTGATTAGCCGCCATTACATAAGGATACACACAGCGTTACACAACAAGTTCGTTCATCAAGTAATCCGTTTAATCGTTCTTATTGTGTCCGGGCCATTATCGCATTGCTTCTCTTCGTTTAACGATCGTTCTTTCATTAAACTGTTTCGGAAATTCCGTGTACCGATCTACATAAGTATGCATGTGCATCTCGATGTGAAATACCCGTGTACTCACGATCAGAGTGGAAATGTACCCCCAGTTTACATTCTAGGACTCATTTCCCATAGTTTTTACAGTTCTCTCTTTTCCACGATCAATTTTGCAAGCACTTAATGAAATTAATCGATCAATTTCGATTATTTAATCGATAAAGTTCGATTAAGAGAAATTGCAAATGCAACCAGATTAATTCACTAACATAAAAAATTTGCATTTAACAGGTCCACGATCAATTTACTATTTACATCTCACGTTTATGTAGCAGCCAATCGAAGATCAGATATTTTCGATTTATCGACCACGATTGTTATGTCACTGAGCAAATTACTTTTATCGTCGTGCAACTAATTTTCGTTTCTCGTTAGATTCGTTCGTGACTGATAAAATGATCGTAACAAAAAAAAAAAAAAAATGCGGATGGTACTCGAAGATATACTTAAAGCAACCAAAAACCATTAAGTCAGCGTTTTTAAACGGTCCCCGGCAGCTGTAATTTTCAAAACCTTCCAAACAACGTGCACAGATCCGTACGATTGTTACCTAATTTTTCAGTTCTCACGCAAACTGTAATTGTCACGTTGAAAATCGCGTGGTTTAATGGACGATAGCGATTTTTAACAACATTCCTGTCGAGTCGCTTCGAACATTACAAAACCATTTGGATTGCTCGTAATCACGGTTGAAAAACTCGAGGAATATTACCGAGCGGCGTCACAGCGTCGTTTCTGGTTTTTCACGTTCATCTTGAAAGCCAATAATTATTTTCGATCGTGTGCGCGATAACGCCAAGCTGCTCTCGATCTTTGATGCATGTTTTTCAAGTTGAATTCGAAAGCTGGTACGGATCGTGAAGCAACATTGTTCGTGTGAGGTTAAACGGGAGGTAGGGCAATTCTGAAAAACGTTTTGACCATGATCTTTCATGCTGTTTATAGACGGAATTGTTCTACCCACATGGATTTCAAACACCGCAACTCGAGATTTGCAAAGGTTGCAATTTAGATTGCGATTGTAATTTGAAATGAATGAAATAATCGTTCTTGTTCGTCTTCTTCTTCGCTGTTCACATTGTTACTCTCGAAATTATTGATTGACAGCAAGGACTATAGTATTCACCTTCCGTGGGATGTGCAAGAATTGAATAGTGAATTTTTTGGGTCCATTGTTTCGTTAATCCATTAAAACGATGGTAGTGGGGTTAATTGTGACCCAGATGTACAAAATAAGTATACTTGAAGGCAAAATTCGGTTAGTTTGGAGCAAGATAGAGAGAAAGCCTAGATTTTCCCTAGATTCTTTTTACAAACTAGTTTCGTGAAGAGCACACTTTCAAATTTTTAATTCGGAAAATTGAAAGTTTTTGGAATATCAGAAACATTAGAAAACTTGATGACTTGGAAATTTTCAGAAAATGGAGAATTCGCAAATTTTGTCCCCAAACAGTTCAAACATCATCAAACTTGCGAGTATTAAAAATTTGTTGTTATCATCGTAGTCAGAGTGCGCGGTTATAGTAAACGATTATCCACCGTTGTAAACGAAATTCGAGATTTAATGAAAATTATCATTGTTTCAGGTGAAATGGCAGTGATGTACCTTTACATGAGATACAGGTATCACTGGAACGAAGTAATGTTCAGCATGTTCACGACATTCGCAATGGTAACGAATTTAATCGGTAAGCAAATAAACGATAACCAACTTTTTTATATCCTTGCATCTTTTCCATCTCAAGTTTTTAAGATTTAAAGATAACTCAAGATTATACGGCTATTTCAAGGTTCCGTGGCTGTTTAAATATGTCTTACATAAGTTACGATTAGATTGCAAATATTTGTACAAATATGGACATGCACGCACATTTTCTATACATTCTAAACAATATATTTCGTTTTTGTGTCTTATCAGTTTAATTGTGCATGATTGACAGCATTATGTAAATTTCTTGTACAACGAAGACATTATAAATCATTATTTAGACAGGTGTTCTTTAAATCAATAAACGGTGTTGCATTTCAATGCATTCAGGCATATCTTCCCAACTATTTATTTTTGAAAAAATATAAACGAAACTTATGAACAGAATATAGAAGGTTAAATATAATTTTTTCACAATAAAATTAATTTTATTTAATATTACTTCTTAGATAAAGCTATATATTTGTAACATTGGGATAACTTTTGCATCATTTTTGTGCTTCATTTTCCCCGCTGAAATTCGTGTCCATCTTCTACCCAAACGCATAAATATTCACCGTGGTATAACAATCAGGAACTATCATGGATCACGCGAAGAAACGCGATTCCTCCATCGATTTCCATAATGAAATTCAATTCCTCGATTCTTCTTTTTACTACGATAACAAACGGAAATGTTTGGAATCGAAGATTGTATCTTGTTTCTATTTGCAACGATGCATAATGTGCAACAATATACATTGCGAATCCCCTTGAATTACCTCTTTCTAAATTACCGTTTCTTCACTATTATTACAACGCTTTCAGTTGATTGAAGGTTTCTCGAACACGTTCGTGATAAATCAACGACGTCGACAGAGTTCACCACTCACTATATTACAAAATACCTTCCGCAAAATTCCTTGTATGGAGTATAAGTCTCTCTTTACAACGCTGATTTAGTTCTTACGCTATTGTCTTTTTTACCAATTTTACCTAACGAACAGTTTACCGTACCATTTATATTTAAACTCTTTCGCAAATAATTGTATTTCTATTGTTTAGTAAAAAGACCTCGGTAAAACCGCAATCGAGCCTCGCACGATTCAACGAGCGTTTTTTTTTTTTGCACAATTGAGCTACGAAAGCAAGCGGAATCGGTTATATAACGAATCTTAATCGTTGTCACCGGAAGTGTCAACCACCATTTTGGTTCGAAACCTTCGATCGATGAAAAAAAAACGGTGCGGGTTCATCGACGAAGTCACATGATTCACAAATTCGAGTTCACCATCGTCCCCTCATCTCGGGTCATTGACACCGATCGATCATCGTCAAATCGAACAGTAATTATCAATAGAGACGTTCGATCGATCAGAAAATCGCGCATGGTCATGGAGAATCTAACACTGTCCACAAATTCGAGTTCATCTTCGTCCCGCAATCTCGTATCCTTGAAGAAGATTGATCATCTTCGGAAGAAAAAATCCTGAGAGTTATACAACTAGTAAGATTACCGACAATTATCCTAGATTTCTCAAGCGCCGTGCAAATCGCGGGTAAGATTGGTCCACGAGTGAAAGGGAACGTAATTAACGAACACAATTATTTCAGGAACTGCAATATCGGTTGGTGTGTTCAGTCACATCCTGAAGATCGATGACGCTATCGTTGGAATCATGAGCTCGATGAGCAAAATATTGGCCGGTTTCGTCTACGCGTTCGCCACCACCGATTGGATGATTTATTTAGGTGAAATAAAAATAAAAAACAAAAAAACGTACGATAAAAAATTCAAGGAAATAAAATAACGCTTCCGCGTTCACGTTTCAGCCGCCATCGTCGAAATCGTGAATGGAACATCCTTTATAGCTATGAGATCGATAGCATCGAAACTGGTGTCGACCGACGAGCTTGGTAAGAATGCAAATGTGCTTCGTTTATCGTTTGTATGTTGCAGAATGACACCGCGGAACAACTTTTTTTTTTCGAGGAAACGCGTAGCGTGTACCGTTACATCGCGAACGCGTTCGGATCGTGCCTCTCGGTTTATGTAATTAGCAAAATATCGGCTTATGTAACGCGATGATAGGTGTAAAACGATCGTGGAAAAAGAGACGATGTAATTGTGAAAGGAACGTTTAATGAAATAAGACGTTGGTTGATCGATGAAAAATGAAAATATCTTCAAGGTATGCTAAAAAGTTTGTCTTTTTGTTTATGTAGTTGGCAAACATCGCGACTAATTAATGCGTAAAAGACTTTCTATAAAAACGGAGACTAAGGATCGATTTCATGGTTCGATCGATCATTTTCTTTCTTACATTTTGCTATTTATATAAACTCTGTACTTTCAAATTACATTCGATATGTTTACAAATTCAGAAACTCGGGAATTTCAAAGCTTCTGCATTCGAAGTTTGGACGACATACGAAACATCTCTCTACAAATTAACCCTTTAACTATCAAAATTACATTTTTGTGATTATTCTAATATAAGATAAAAATGAAAATTACTAGTCTTTGAAAAATTTTGATGGTGGGAGCGAAAGGGTTGAAATATCCTGTACAACCAGCTATACAAACCCAATCACTGAAAACATCGTGCCAATTAAATTAAAACCTCGTTTTCAAGTAAACCGGACTGTTCCCAAGTACTTTTAATTCCATTGTACTTTCGACACCGTTTCCAACCAATCTTCCGTGTATGCCTAAGTCTTAACGAGGTTCACCCATTTGGTAAACAGTCTCGTGATACCTTTTTCTTTATCTATTTCCTCTCTCCTGTTCACTTTATCCGACCACGGATCAGCCCCGTTATTCGATCTTTACGTAACTACACGCAGAATCAGGAAACAGAGTTGAATGTAAAAGAAATTGTTCGTAATATCACGGTAGCCTAATTCTCCATATTATTTACAGGCAAGGTGAACTCGTTGTTCGGTGTTTGCGAGTCGATGATGCCGCTCGTTTACGGTCCCATGTACAGCTCCATTTACGCTGCCACCATGAAAACATTTCCGGGGACATTCTTCATTGTGGGCGCCTGTCTGACTATGCCAGCAGTCTTCGCGTTCTTGTAAGTTCTTCCACTTCCGCTTCTATCGTTCACGTATACCATCGTTTTCATTTTTTGCATCTCTTTCTTGTCTTCTTCCTCTTACGAACGCATTCGATACGTTAAGACGTAAATCTCTTACAAAATTTAACCCTTTAGTCTCGAGCGACGACTCAACTCGTCGTTTGATTCAATGCAGCAATTTTAAATAAATAACATTTATCTGAAATTATAGTATAATACGCGTGATGTTTGAGCTTATTCGAATCTAACTCGACACTGCTTTATCGACAGATGGTTATATACAGAACACAGAAGGGATCGCAAGTTGTTGGAACAGGGGGAGAAAATGAAGAGTAAGGTGGAAGAAACGGATGAAAACGATTCGAAGACTGAAAAATGGCAGGCTGCCGGCGAGAAGAAGACGGAAGTGCCTACGATGAACGGTGTCGCGAACGCAGCCTTCGAAACCGAACATTTGTAAATGAGAACTTAAATCGAAACGATGAAACACAGAGAGGAATTATCATTTAATAACTTTGCGCTGAAATAACTTACGAACATGCTCTTGTACAATCTAAAGAATCTTTCCAAGAACGTGAATTTATTATACGTACAACACAATACTTTCGCGTTGGCGTTACAGAGGATGCTTATATTTCTTATCGGATATAACGGCAACGCACAAATATGATTATTCGTGAAAAATATAGAGTACATTAAAAATTCTCAAGCGAAAGTACATTCATTTTAACAAATGCAATTATCTTCACAAAATTTTGATTTGCATGACATACTTACTTTTGGGAAGTCGTGGATCCTATGTAGTGCATGGAATCATGCACTAATTGAACGTGAAAATAAAAAGGGACAACTAATTCAGTTACGATTATGACAACAGATAATCAAAAATATTTATTATAATAGCGATTCGTCAAAGCTATTCTTTATATCAAATTTCAGTACAAGCAGTCTCCGGTACTTAATAAACAATAGTAACGATAAATAAAATGGAACAGACATCTGTTCATTTGTATCAGTATTACGGACATTACTTGCGCATATTTTTCCCCGATTATCAATGTTAATGTTAAAGGAATAGGTAAAATGAGAATGTTATAAAAACGTAACGTTACGTTACGTTACTGTTAGATAACCGAGATATGGGTTTTATCTTGTGTTCGATATTCTTAAGTGAATGCAAGTATTATAACAAAGGACAAAGTACCACGTTTTTTGTGAGAAAAAATTGATCGACCGATCTGTTATACGTTTTTATCGATTAGTATTTATATTAAGAACCTGCATCATTTTCCGTACACGCGCTATAGCTTATTGTGATATAGTACAATAGTTTTGTATTTAGAAAGTAAATAAAGTTTACTGAAACAATCGTTTGTTGTTGTGGCATTGACTATTGTCCGATGAATTTTTATATGAGAAATGACGAACATATCGATGGAAAAAGATGATATAACTACCCCAGATATTCGATTATCATTCTAGAAGGATACTTGTATAAAAACTGAACGAATACCTTTCACTTAGACTCCAAGTAAAATTCAATGCAGAATAACTTCTTGTATTTAAACATTTATTTATCAAGATTTTTATAAATTTAAACCATTCTCCTGAGAAGCTCATTGATCTTATCTTCACGGTTTCCAAAGTCACCACCTTCAACATAGTGGTTAGTCTTCTTGCGCCATCCACCAGTGGGTGTGTTAAGCTGAAGGTACAAAGATCGAAATTAACATTTTAAAGTTAAAATATTTATGAATAACTATTTAAATGCTTGTTCAAATGTTTGAGTTTGACTAAGATATGCAAAAGGATATGCATGCCATGAAGAGAAACTCATGTTACTCTACGACATAGTAGGAGGTTGATAGAACAATGAGTATTTCTACCACCATGCCTATGTCGCAGGTTAAGAATTTAGGAAGATACACACCTTGAATGGCCACAGGAAATTGCTTGCAAACTTGAACTTTGGTCCCACCGTGAATATTTCATGGATTAAATCTTCCACACAAATAATACTAGAGCGACCTGCAACAATTTAATTCAATTATTAGCAATGTAGTTCAGTTTAATCGACTGTAATTTGTATGAATCTATTAAAGCCAGAATGCAATGTACACAAAATGACACTAAACAAATTCAATTATTTTTTGACAAGATGGAAGGGAGTTACATAAGCAAGTAAATATAACTACCATGGACTTGTCAATATATTAAAATATAACAAGGAAATGAAATTACTACTAACCAAGTTTCTTCTCAATAACAGCATTGCTTGTAATAGGAATACGCTGCCTATTTATCTTAGCAAATCCTCTTTTGTAGATCAACTCCCTAACTGACTTCAGATTTGGATAACCCCAGGTGATATAAGGCTCAACAATACGAAGCATGTTAATGGTAGCTTTGTTTAACTTCACGAATATGCCATTATTGATTTGTTTAAGACGGAACAACTGAAGTACTTTACGTACTTTTGGAGCAACTTGATTCACACTGAAATAATAATAATTCATTGTACACTACATAAATCTGAACCAAACAAAATAACACAGAAGAAATATAACTCACCCACGAATTCGGATAACAAAAGCAAGACGTGCTTCTCCAGGGATATAGTAGTTTCCACGATTCTTAGCTTGTCTCATTAATCTGATTTCATCTCGCTCCTTACTTCTGTATTCTCTGACATATTTCTCTGCCCTCTTGAAAATTTCTTTCCTTTTCTTGTACTGGTTTGCACGCCTCTAAAAGTTTTGATTAATAACTGAATAATTATTACCGTTGATATATAATATATAAAATACTTTGAAAAAATGAAGTAAATGTACCTTAAGAGCTATTTGAAGACGCGCAGCTTTCACAGCTACGCGGGTCTTTCTTCTTTTAAGTACCGACTCCGGTACTGCCGGCAGCTTCTTAGCTGGAGCAGCTGTTTCCTTTGGTCTGCATAAATTATTATAAACATTACAAACGATTAATTGTATTTTTCAACAATGTATGTTATGTATACAAAAATCCAACAAGCGAGTCGCATGGTACAATTTACGTTAGGTTAGGTTCTGATGAACAATGAAATATGTAGTAATTATTTTAAATAATAAACATACAAATTTGATTTAACATAAAACAAAAACTAACGTATCATTGCAGAATTGATAATCTTTAGTGAAGGAATATTATTTATATTTCACTTCATGTTGGTGAATGGTACAAGGTATCGGCACAGAACAAAAATTCATCATTTTCCTGAGAATGAGGAAAACTACAATAGTTATATGACTCAAAATTTAAACAGAATTGATAAAAACACATTTTTGAAATATTATAGCCACCCTAACGAAGGATGTTTATAGATTTATTTAAGCTTGTCGACGACACTTACGCATCCGCCATTCTTCCGCGACGTAAAGAAATTGCCAACCGTCGAACACACTACAGCAGTCAATGTACAGTCGGCAGTTGGCAACATTTGATTCAGGGTTAGGCTGGGTTCGTAATGGCGGGGAATTTAAATTTCCGTCTGACGCGAAGAAGATGAACAAAAAATATTCTGCTAATCTACTATTTCATATATACTAATATTAATCACGATATTCGTTATATTTATATGATATATTTTATATATCATGTAATTAGTTATTTTTCGAAAATTGACGACAGGGTAATTAATTAAATCAAGGACACATTAAAATAATATCAGTTGTATTTCGAAAATTCAATTCATTTGTCGAATACATATGCGAAATATCAACGAAGTTCCTAAACTGAAAGAAGTATCCAAAAGAGCTAAATTACGTATGCGCGTATATTAATAATAACATTACGTATAATTCTGCGAACAGAATCAAACGATGAACAGAAAGAACAGAAAAGTGAAACATTAAATAAAAGTAAAATCGTCGTATTTACTTTTTCTTTATATATAACGCATCGTTCACACTATTATACATTATTTATTATAATTATTGGCAGATGGAAGTGGCATTTTATCGGTTTGGAATTGGTCCAATAGTTCGTTCTTTATTCCTCTTGATTACGTTGACATCGTTAAAGCCTTTCTGACAATATAGACATCGATAGGCAAATATTATTAATCGTTTCGTGTACACCTTCGCCCTCTCGTTTATTCAGCGGAAGTCGGTGACGATTAAATCGTCGTGATTATTTTCGCCCGAAAACACACGTAGATCGCTATTAAAATCAGGGACCGAGATCGAAGTACAAAATATCGGTATTACATGTTCATCGATTTTTAGAATATTACGAAGAATACTGTTACATAACTTGCTATAATTTGGATATTTTGTATTTCGGTTAATGTCTCTGAATAAAGCGATCTTGACAATCACCATCGTGATGAACGTAATGCGCGTGGACCAACGGTGATTACATGGCTAAAATAAGACCGCTGTCAAAAGCTGTCATCGTCGACGGTGAAATACGTCGTAACACATATCGTGATTAATTATCGACAATCGTCGTCTAGCAACAATCCATAAATAGCAAATAATAATAACGTATACGCATGAATTTTATTCACCCTGAAAACGCAAGAAATTCCACGTGTTCGCAAAATGATCGGCTCGATAGAAAACAGAAAGTGGTCGGAATACGGTACACCCATATCGTTACAAAGCGACACAATTAAACGAACGTAAAAGAAAGAAATCCGTGCCACGGTACAGCGATAATTTTCATAAACGTGACAGAAGTACAGCAAACGTGTAGCAACGAATACATTTTATATACACCTATGAACACTAACAATTCGTCTGGAATACTTGGAACAATATCATTTGTGTCTCGCAACCCCTTAAGTCGTTCGCGCCGTCTTGACAGAGGTCTAAAGCTTTCTGGAAGAAAGAGAGAGAAAAAAAATAAAATAAAATAAAAGAAACTCGACGGATTTGGTCCACGTTAGCAAAACATAGCGCGCGCTCACGGAATTCACGGACGATATCGTCAAGTTAGTATTCTCGACGCAAAAATAGATCCTTGTTCGTTGATTGGCTAAGAGAAACATGACGGTCGTCGATCAACGGCCATACGACCGGTTTCGTCGTTGTCCTCGTCGAGCCCTCGATTCGGGTCGTAATCGTTCCTGACGAACGACCCTCGTTAATCTTACATAAAGTCGGAGCAACAACATCAACAACAACGTTCATTCATTCAACAACAGTCCGTTTACGCTTTCGCTCTCTCATCTTCTCTATTTCATCTTGCATTTCCCGGCTCTCTCTTTCACACGAGTTTTCACGCTTGCTTTGGATGCGGCGCGGTTGCAGCTGGCTCCGAACGGAAACACGACAACAGGAAACCGGTGTACATGGCGAACAGGACGGTTATGGCGATCAGCATGTACATGTAGATGTTCAGTTCCGGTTGACGGTACCTGTTCTTGCGCAGCCACTCCAGAACGTCCTGTTCTTTGTGCAGATCACCTTTTACGGGAACGAAACAGGATTATTTCTTACAACGATCGTTGATCATGCCAACTGATGGGTTAGTGCAATCATGATATATCGAGATCAGTATACATATGCTTCAGAATGAGATCGAATTACTGTGTCGATCTCATGTATCTCAGCGAACTACGTAATAAATTCATATTTGGAGATCGGTTTAATAATGTTTTTAGGTATGAAATTAAATGGTTTTGAATAAATCTACTTTGCTCAACATTATGTACTATGTGTTGTATATAGTATAATACTATGTAATATATGTTACGATGTGTTACTAAGGTCCGTATGTTTCAAATGCTATACAAATTCTATTCGAATATCAACCTCGTTGAAAATGACAGTCGGTAATTGGTGGAAATAATTAACGAAATGTGTCAATGGAAGGGAAATTTGTGTTCTCGAAATTTGTGAAATTTTTAAATTACAGGCAGTTGGCAATCTAATAAAAATTGGCTTATTAAGATTGGCTTAAAGAGAAATGTGTACAAACAGTAAATTAAAGGTAAAGATTGCTAAGTATAAAGTTACCTCGATAAATACTAGGGAATCTCTTGCGGAAATACACAATGGCAGGAAGTTTGGTGACACCCCATTTCCTGGCGTATCTCGGATCCGCCATCTTGACGAACGTGATGTCCAGATTATCCGTTTCTCCGTCGATGTTCTCCAATTTCTCGTTCACTTCTTCGCTCTCTTTGCTGTCGTGTTCATCTGCAAAGTTTGTCGTTAAAATTCGGACATCTCCCTCGGTCATATTGAACGCGACGACGATTTGAAATTTGCTTACAAAAGAAAACAGTAAGGAACTCGTTCTCGTCCAGTAACTTGTCCAACATCTTCTTGTTCACTTCCTCGATTTCGTTCTTGATCTCGAAGACATCCTGAGACGTTAACCACTGGAGAATCTTGTCCTCCTGGGTCAGATCACCGTCGTAGATCAGCGGTGTTTTTTTACGGAAATAAACGAGCGAAGGCACGTTCAGGATTCCATATTTCTCTGCGACTTCCGGACTGAAGATTTTCACGAAATCGATACCGAACAGGTCCGCTTCACCGTCGATCTTCTCCAAAGCTTCCATGATCTCGTCGCACTCGGGACAGTCTTCGTCGTCTGATCAACGCGGCGAGACAACAATCGTTGAAATACTTCCACATCGATCTAATAATTGAACTAATTTCGTTACGTACAAAAGAAGACAGCGAGGAACGGAGATTCGTCCAGGAGTCTCTCCAGCATTCTGTCGTTAACCGATTCGATTTCGTCAGCGAGCTCTCGATTGTCGTCGTCGATCAACCACTCGAGCACCGATTCCTCGTTCTGTAGATCACCTGTTTTACAATATAACGAGATTAATCGTTGCTGAATCGCACCGATACCGATAATAATTGATAAAGAAGATATTGAGAAACCTTCGAACAAAAGAGGATTGCCGTTTCTAAAATAAACCAGCGCAGGGTACGTTTTGATCGAGTACCGTTTGGCTAGCTGGGGATCTTGAATTTTAACTAGGTGGATGCCAAACACGTCGCACTCGTCGTCGATCCTTTCTAATCCTTCCAAAATCTCGTCGCATATGTGACAGTTTTGCTTGTCTGAAATTCGAAAATCTTATGCTTTCTCATAACTGGGTGTATAGGCTTCTTAGGATACAGGATAGAATATTCTTTCCAATGTAACCCACACAGATTGTAATGTATCGCTCATATGTGATATAATAAAATAAGCCTTACAAAAGTAAACTGCAAGGTATTGAGTTTCTTCGACAGACGTTTCCAGCATCATTCTAGTAATCAATTCTATTCGATCCTCCGTCTTCTGGGTGATCAGCCACTGTAAAACCTCTTCCTCCACCGCTAAATCGCCTGTGCACAAAAATGTTTAAGAACAATGAACTACCAAAAATGGTACAGCTCGTCGGTGAGTTTCATTCTTCAGAAAGTTCTTCCTTCGTTAATTATTTCAAATTACGAACCTTCGAACACGTTCGGTATTTGACTCTCGAAATACACCAGCACGGGGAATTCCGTAACTCCGTAATCTTCCGCAACTTTGTAATCCTAAAAGGAAAGAAGGAAAATGCAAAAGCGCTTGTCACCGGTGAAGATCAATAAATTAATTGGAATACGGATCGCTCACCTGCGTTTTAACGAATGTGATACCGTGTCTGTCGCAGTCGTCGTCGATGTTCTCTAGTTCCTCCAATATCCCCATGCATTGTTCACAGTCGACCGAATCTAAAGGGAAACTATATCGTTATAAAATTCACGGCTATTTACGGGAAAGTGTCTATGTTGGTGAGTTACAGAGATCAGGTTGTGACGTTCAGTTGGACGATGATCTAAGAAAGCGTTCTGTCGTACACGGGGTGCGACGAAACTAACTTCAGGGGTAACTAACATCTAACGAAAAATACCGTGGTCGTAGAGTTTCGGTACGCAAACACGAGCGATTGTACTCATTCGTTTTTTTTCTCAGAAATACACTACGTCTATCCAAACGTGGACAAAACAAAAAGGCTGGCATGCTGATCAGCAGGGTCATCTAGGGACACTATGGTGGTTCTGTCGCCTGGCTCTATGACTCTCTCTCGTGCATGCTCTCTAATCGTGCAGGTACACCTGTGTGTGATAGTGTAAATGCGTATGACCTCAAAAAAATAATTTCCGGAAAAATCTGCAAAAAAATAGGCAACATCCGTAAAACGGAAAATAATGTTTACCAAAGGGAAAAGGTAATTTTATCTCGATGAATCTTGGTAATTTCTTAAAATATTGAAATCGGAGCGATTCGAATATAAAAAATTCTCTTCAAATTGCTTCGGTGTAACTTAAGTGTTCAAAATCTTGCGAATTGTCAAAAACGGCTTGAAACTTAACACTAAACCCACCGGCGTATAATGCACGTATTTTTTTCAAATTAAAAACGAAGTTGATACATAAATAAACGGACCATAAAATAGAAATTAATGTACACGGTAATTCTTTATTTTGATGAAAATCAACAGGAAGATAAAAAAATCACCCCGCATACTTTGTCACTTAAAATTGAAAACCTGTTAAATGGTTCATTTGAACGCTTTGGTAGGTTTAGCGTTAAATACGATATACAAAAATAGAAGCAACCGTTTGTCTGAAAATGCAAAATTTGCCGATAAGCTGAAAAATAAGTTCGAAAGACTCGATGCAGAAAATATAGTATGCTTATGTGAATGCTCGTGTTCAGGGTGCGCACACGGTGATCGGTTTCTGGATGAACTATCTGGAACATGATGTTCTAGAGCAGAGATCGTTAAAGAAATAAAACTCGGGTCGGAAACTCAATCGTTTTCTGGTCTGTGTTCACGTGTACCATCGAGTTCCTCGGTTGCTTCGTGTTCGATGACGATCCTGCGTTCCCTGTGGCGAGCCTGCTTGCGTTGATATTTTGCCTGACACAAGTCACAAAGCGTTCTGTTCCCTGCGGCATTAGCAGACAACGTGTACGGCGTATGGACGAGACACAAGATAGAATAGATAGAAAGATAGAGAGAAAAAGGCCAATAGCAACGATAACGAAGAAACGTATGTACAACGAGAAACGGAAAAGACGCTGGACAAATTACAGATTGAAAAACTTGTAGTTAATTGTTGCGGCACATTAAGCGCAATTCTTGAAAAATACGTGTAAAGTATGTACATACAGGTGTTAGGTCGGTGTGCATGAAATATCGTTTTGTTTCTATTCTCGATGAATGCGTTTGTGAAGTATCAGCTCCGTAACTTCAAGGCATTTGTAATTGGGAAATTTACGGAGTTGGTGGTTTGGAAGTTTGGGAAGTTAACTGTGTAGAATTTTGAGATCTTTCTGATTTTTTAATTTAGGCAGAAATTTTCAAATTTAGTCATTAAGAATTTTTGACTCTCAAAATGTAGGTGTTGCAAATTTCCGATTCTTCGAATTTAGGTGTTACAAATTTTCCGACTTTCCAATGTTATTGCCGGCTGCTAAATATTCTAACTTCCGAATTTAGGTATTACGAATTCCCAAATTCGCAAATTTGAGTATTGCGCATTTCGAAAGTTTCAAAGTTTGGTATTAGAAATTTCTGACTCTCCAAATGGCAGGTATTGAAAATCGCCAAATTTTCCAACTTCTAAATTCCCAAATTTACGTATTACAAATGTTTAACATTTTCACTTTATAAATTTGTGAATCTATAAATTTAGAACTCCAGTAGTTTTAAAATATAGAAATTATGAAATTTGGTAAAATGAAAGATCAGAAATGTAGAAGTTTGAGGATCTAAAAATTATTATACAAATGCGATAAAATCATCTCCATTATCTGTCATTATATACTAAACAAGCATACAATATTTATCTGAAAAAACGAAATTCCATGCATACCAACCTAACAGTTTTCTCTCGATTTTGGTACTCGATCGAATCGAACGAGAACATATGTTTGATTCAACGACGTTGCTTCCAGAGCAGGAATTGATATACGCAGTCAAGTTGCTGGCTATGATCAGCGCTTCAGCAGTTACTCCTTTCAGTGAAGTAAAGTAACTGATATAGCGGTATGAACATTCGAGGATGAAGAGGACAAAGATCGAAAGGAACACCCGTCGAACGATATAATTCGATCGATGATGGAAAACACGAATGATCATAAGGTTCGATCAAATATCTACAAATGTGATATGCGAGGAGAACGAAATGATTCGTGGTGTATAACGAGAAAATGTGAAGTGAATAAAATTAATTGCCACGCAACAGGCTAGTGATACATTCCTGCTTGGCAGTTGGCCGTTGATGAAGCAATTCCAGACTTACAGAAGTACACAGCCAATGACTCGGACTCTCTTATCAAATTCAGGAGATCCTCTCCCTCCAAATCCTCGATTACCTCACCGGAAGGATCCTTTTGCGTCATCAACCACTGTAGAATCTGCTCCTCGTCGTACAAGTCGCCTGAAATTAGGTAATTCAAAAGAATTAAGATTATTATTATTAAAATTCGAAAGAATTAATTTATGATTTAGGTCTGGAACGAGTTTGATTTAGGTCCTGGATCAGTCTGATTTAAGCCTGAGTTAGATTCGGAGTTGGTATAATTTAGATCAAGATTAAGTTTGACTTAGATTCAGGTTAAGTTTGACTTAGGTTCATGTTAAATCTGACTTAGGTCCAGGTTAAATC